>OY292428.1:12580000-13863025 GCA_958496245.1 Perizoma flavofasciatum
AAATTGATGTCTAGTGATTTTCATAACGACAGAACCGATTTTGATTTGGAATAAGTAGGTATAGATTTCTACAGCTTAGTTGGTATAGGTAGTTCAAGATCTAGAATCACGTAGGGTTCTTATTATCCGTGTACCACGCAGGCGAAGCCGTGGAAGCAAGTGGTAATAAAATTAGTAACACTATTTAACAGCACTATCCCTCAAAGGTTTGCCTCACCTTTGTACACGTCCTATTAATAATAATAATGCTGTACATTTTCACATAGCATCATCTAGATCCGAATCGTCTTCCTCCGAAGAGAAAGAAGATCCATGCGACACGTGTCCACTTCAAGGCAAGTGTGTGCCGAAAATCTCCTGTCCAGCGCACGTAAGACCTGGCTCTTACAACCCTGAGTGCCACCTGAAAGATGGCCAGATTGGAGTCTGCTGCTACACCGGCCGTGACCATGGGGGTATGATAATCTTACTATTAAAATGTTGAAGGCTGAAGAGTTTGTTTCATTATTTTTTGTTGAAACACGCTAATCTCTGGTACTACCAGTCGGATTCGAAAATTATTTTTGCATTTGATAGCCCAATTTATGAGGAAGGTACAATATCCTCTATCAACACTAACAAAATGGTAATGGGGAATGACATTTAGTAAGGATTTTCAATTAATAATTTTGTATCACAAGTACTTATGCAAAATTCGATTTTTTTTTACCATTTATTGAGAACCAGAATGAATAGAGATGTAATGTCAAAAGAGGTAACACTTTTACATAATTTCAGTAACTATTAGAATAACAAACTCGATATTTACGCAGTGATTATTTGACAATTTATAATCTAAATAAATAAATAGAAACACGATTAGTAGGACTTCTCTATGTATAGATGGATTTTTGAAATATGTTCATCCAAAACCCGTTTTTTGTCCATCCTTCGAATCTAGAAAAATATATTAACGAGATAAATGGAAAAAAGGATTTTTGTTTGAATTTTTGATATTATATCGAGGCAAACAGGCATATAGCCTACCTAATGGAAAGCAGTTACCGTCTTATGGAAAGCATCTGCAACAACCGGGGCATAGCTGATACATTGCTTAATCTAAAAGACTTTATGTTCCTACTTATTTTTTGTTGTTTACAGTCAAAACTTCCAGAACGTATAAATCGTGGTACACCAAAGGCAGAAAAGATGACATGAAGGAGAAAGCACACTGTGCCTCGAGGGCCAAATGGAGTGAGTGGGTGAAAATAGCACAGAAGGTGCTAGAACATGCCGAGCATACCATCGTGCGATCTGGTTCGCCGGACTATGGGCATCATCTGGTGAGTTAAAGTCAAAGTCAATAGGTTTTTATTCATTGAAATCACAAGGATCATAAAGAAACGTCAACTTAAAAACGTGCACAAGTGGTTTTAAGAGGCCAAAAGGGAACAAGTGCACAAGCGGTTTTAAGAGGCCACCTTCGCTGATTTAGCGAAGGTGGCCTCTTAAAATCGCTTTTCTGGATGTCGTCGGTATTATTTACAACGTAATTATTATTTATAACTACTCCGCCCTCGGCCCCCGATCGACCCATCACCCGCCCGCGCTGGCCTGTCCGCCGCGTCTCATCACCCGCTCGTTTTATTACTTCTTTTGCTCAATTCCTAAGGGTCATAACGTTATGTAAAATAGCCTATAACATTTCTCATGAATCGAAAATATATTTGAAAATATATTTTTATCAAATGTAAAAATATATTTTCAAATTTTTCTGGTAGGTCCAGAGATTAGCACGTTCAAACAAATAATATATATAAAAATATTAGTAAAGATATAAATAAATAAATAAATAGTTCTAGACATTTTCACACAGCATCATCTAGCCCCAAACTAAGCAGAGCTTGTATTATGGGAACTACATGACTGATATACTACTTATATAGAGTTTTTTTTGTAAATACATACATATTATATATAGAAAACACCCAGACCCGAGACAAATATTTGCAGATACAAACATTTGTCCCGTGGCGGGAATTGAACCCGCAACCTGCGCCTTAGGCGGGCCTTCGCCCATTGCGCCACAGAGGTCGTTTCAGAGGATATAGATTATGTGACAGCGTTAAATCGCGAGGAGTGGAAGAAGGATAGGGAGGCTTTTGTCCAGCAGTGGGACAAAAATGGCTGTATAAATGAGCTAAAAAAACAAACGCCCACGACTGTATTTACCTATGATAAGATTGGTGAATACGATTTGATACCTATTATAATATGTAGGCTTTTGCGCTTCAATACTGTTGGGAGTTTTTCTCTTATTGTATTACCAAAATGGGATCGGGTCCTTGTGAATTAATCTCGTAAATACTGCTTAACCAGGATGTAAGTGAGAGCCTGCACGCATGAACTATCTACATACATATATATCGCATATCTATAACATAAATATAGTTTTTTAGTGATACTAACACAAATGGACCTGTATTGTTGTCCTAATTAATTTATTAGTTTAATTTAATTTATGAAACTTAGGGTCCGGTCAAACAGACGCGGGGCGACGCTGGCGGGGTGGCGAAAAATTGTTGTCCAAGTTCACGTGAATATGCCGATCGCTACCGTCCACCACCGGGCGGTGGCGTCATCTGTTTGAACGGGTCTTAAATATAAGTAGGTAAATGAGTAGGGGGTAGGACTCTAATTTTTACTAGTTTAGCAATTTCAATTTTGTCTAGTTAAGTGAGTTTGATATGTTTTGAATATTGCTAAAACACATTAAAATGAGGTTCATGGTTTCATTCATATTGTCATTTCACTAGTGTGATTAGGTGGCTGTTTATAACCTCTGTTTTTAATGCTTGTTTACTCAGTGGTATTTAATCAGCTAGGAGAAAAAACAACATTGTTTGAACAAATAATCTAATGACGTATATAAGTCTGTATTGCTTTTATACTGTAGCCATGTAAACTGGTATAGATAGGCTATAGTAACGTATATTTTATTTATTTATTTGGGTAAATAATTAAAAACACAATAACATGAACTATAAGAAACATCGGTGACGGAAGTACATGCCAACTTTGAGTGCTAGAAATAGGTTAATCGGCACCTTGAGATGATAGTTGGGTTGTTTTACGGGGTCGAGGAAATCTTTCAAGGATAAATAAAATGGAGGATATAACACTAAAATAACATACACTGTTGACTAAAAATACCATAACACAAAAGTACCTTACCCAGCTTAGGGTTAATTAACACTCAGAGTATGTGCAATCTGATTCCTGGTTTAGTTGAGAGACTTTACACTACTAGTCTTTTATATTCTAGTCATTCGTGGGCTCAGATAAGGAAGCAGAAGAACTGGGACAAGGTGCACTCCTCAATCTCTTCGCGGCTGAGGAGCTCAAGAACCAGCAGGCTATCGATGATGATGAACTGGCTATGGGGTACTACGAGGAAATTGAAGGTGTGGTAACATGTCTTACTGTAATTTCCGTTTCAGGCGCCATTTTAAAACGCATAAGTATGTTTCAGAGATTAGCGCAAAAACCTTCGGTTAAAATATTTTTTAACTAACATTTTCGGTTCTTGGTACGTTTGTAAACATATTATTGTGTAGCGTTCATGTACGCACACATGCAACGATTGCACCTTTGGTAAGCGACTGAGGTATTGCACGTAAGCACGCCAGTCGTTACCCGACAGGCATAAAGCGAAGTGAAATCATTGTAATTGAAGTAATAAAAATACCAACGTTATCTTCACCTGAATGTGTTCGAACTTTATATAGTGAAGACTGAAAAGTAAATACTGGTTAAATTGTGATGAACGTCGCAAAGTTTGGGAACGTTCCTTTCGTATCAAGTAACCAGACTTCGTAACCAGCTACATATGAGAAAAATATTGCGCGTTGAAGTCTTTTGTATGGTCATTTCAGAGAGGAGTTTTAGCAAAAAAATGTGCTGTTTCGTCGTTTTTTTTTTGGGCGATAACAGTAATATTATGTATATTAGAATGTGTAATATATATGTTAGTATGTATAATATGTATGCGCGATTGCATATAATATGTATGTCAGTCTCCACGCTATTTCTATAGTCGTGGGTCTATTATCATCATTTTAATGTTGTACACGTTGTTACCTGAAATACATGTTTATTATTAAAAACAATAACATGAAGTATAAGAAACATCGGTGACGAAGTACATGCCAACTTTGAGTGCTCATGTAGGTTAATCGTAAGGTTTAAAAAAAAAAAAAAAAGTATAAAAAAAATATATCAGTCATGCAGTTCCCATAATACAAGCTCTGCTTAGTTTGGGGTTAAATGATGCTGTGTGAAATATGTCCAGCATTATTTATTTATTTATTTATTTATTACTAAATAGATATGAATTTATCCACTCCCTTATTTTTTGCTGGATACGTGGGTACAACTCCCGCATACTCATTTAGAATATAAAAAAAACATATAAAAAAATGGAAGTCTAATAAAAGAATACCTTTGATTCTAACTAAAAACATATTTATTTTAATGCCGTTGTCTGCGGTTGAAATATGATGATATTATACCATTTCTCAGGACCATACTGCCCACCACAGCCGAAATGCGCGGACCCGTCCTGTCCATACAGGAATATCAATGGAGAATGCAATAATCTAGAACATCCAACCTGGGGTGCTGCCAACACAGGATATGAGAGGCTCCTTCCACCTGATTATAGCGATGGTACACAACCTTTCTAAAAGTTTTAGCTACAGTAGAAAGTGGTAGAGACAACACGGAGAGTGAAATTCCTCCAACAATGCCCTCTATAACACCAAGTATGTGCAACAATAGAACAACTACCTACCTAGGTACTTGTATTTTTACAGTTTAGTGATTATTGGTGGTTTGTTATTGGAATATTTTTATGTTTCCGTTTCGTATCTATTCACCCTATTATACGGTAGGTATTTTATACCACGGCCAAGCATACGGCTTATCTTTTGGTAACACCGTGGGGAGTTTTGCACTTGCAATACTAGAAAAAACTAAAAAATACATGAAAAATCTTTGAAAAAATCTCTGTCATCATCAGCCTGTTGAAGAACACTGATGAAATTAGGCCTCTCCAAAGTAGTTAGCATTCCAATTACAGGTTGAAGCCCATCGCCGCTGGGACACTAATTGATGGCAAATGCCTTCGAATTGTTAGTTCTAGGGCGAGTCGGCTTCCTCTCGATGTTTTCCTTCATCATTCTGAGCACGCGTATATAAGTTGAAAAATTAATTAGTGCAACCGCGTTCGACCTACGACCTATCTATCTAGAGTAAATCCCTGTTGGTTGTAAGCCAGCCGGGTTTTGTCATAAGTTAAAGTCTTGTCATATTTGTTAATTTTTTCTTTTATATTTTTTTGCAATTTTGGTAAAAAATATAAAAGGAAAAGTTGTTCCGTTTTATGTTGGACACAAGTAAGAAATCAAAAATTAACATATATTCCAAAATATCATCTGAAAGTAACCTTTTGAGTTGTGTTTTTTTAAACGACTAAAAAGTTAAACAAACATGTCGTATGTTTGTTTGACCTGTTGGTAACCGGTTACGGTAGCTTATTGACACTTGCAACACCAGGGGTATCACACATTGCCCCCCTGAGATAAAGTCAAAGTCAAAATCAATAGGTTTTTATTCATTGAAATCACAAGGACATATACACAGTTAAACTGACGTATTTCAAAATCATTTAAAAGGTTACAAAAGTAATCTTCTAGCAACGTTTGATTACAGGTATCTGGGCTTTCCGCACGTCGAGATGCCCGGCCTGCCGCGGCGCCCCGCTGCCGAGCCCGCGCTCCATCAGCGCTGCCCTGCTGCCCGATGGACACTACCCGCACCCCAAACTCAACATGATGTGCATGCAGTTCGGACAGTTCATGGCCCATGATATAACCGGTGCTGTCATACAGAAGATGGGTGAGTTTGGTTACGATTTTTGGGTGTTCTAGAATATTTGACGTAATCTGTGGCGTAAGCTGTGAACCGGCTGTGACGGATTCCCGCTTTGGGAGAATGTTTGCATCAGCTGCAGATATTTGTTCTGGGTCTGGGTGTTGTGATACCACAGTACTCGTAGTTCCTGAATACGTGGGTGTCTGTTTGGTGTGTATTTTTTACTATTATTTTTCACTGTTTTAATTGATATCTCAAGTCTGTGCCTGGACCTTTGAGAGGTATTAGCGGGCCTGAGCCAACGCTAACAGACCTTTTTGTATGAATTAAAAAAAACATATTGTAGTGAGGATGGTGACAGGTGACAGATGGATACTATCTAAAATAATAATGCTGGGCATTTTCACACATAATCATCTAGCCCCAAAGTAAGCAGAGCTTGTGTTATGGGAACCACATAATCATATCATAATCATAATCATAATTTTTATTTATCTCTTGGCCTGTTATATGTAGGTAATCGATTCGTCAAACACAAAATTAAAAAAGTACTTAAGGTAGGTTACAAATCAGAAATTAATACTAATAATCAGTTAACACTTCGTCTTATTGTAAAAATTAAGTATGGCCAAAAAATTGTCAGCATCACAAAACAATTTTTTATCAGCAAAGGCTTTGTCAGTTTTGTGACATGATCCATATACTACTTATATACATTTTATTTTGTAGATACATACATATTAGAACATAGAAAACCAGACTCGAGTATTTGCATATCATACAAACATACAAACATATCATACATTACTCTCGCGGCGGGAATCGATTATTGGATAAAACACGGGCTATTGCAGGAATACATGCTCAGGAGTAAATGGTTGATGGGCTATACAGGGTGTCCCGGAATGTGTATATATAAAAGGAGGTCATTGACATCGTGGTGCAGAACATTGTTTGTTCTACGACTTTTTGGATTTCCATAAGTTAAGGGCAGGTAGGATGGAAACTTTGATGGTCATTTCATTAATGAAAAATATGGAACCCTGTATAGATAAAACGGCACCTGCCAATCCTGTTATTATTATTACTAAGTTCCTCTCGCGTTCCTCAGGTAATGGTAGCTCTATATCCTGTTGCACCAAACAAGGCGGCTGCCTCCCGTCCTCCCAGCAACACTGGGCATGTGCCCCGATACACGTGCACCCTGATGATGAATTTTTCTCTCACTTCAATAAGACTTGCCACAACTTCGTGAGGGTCCAGCTGGCGCCTTCTCCTGACTGTAGCTGTGGATATGCTAAACAGGTAGGTACGCTCTTGTCTGTTATATCAAATTGACATTTTCAGAAAGAGACTATACGTTGTTTTATAATCATACTAAAGTATTATAATATCTGTAGTAATCGATAGCGCGTACTCATCGACTAGTCGCGACATGTAGTTCGGCCCACGCGGGCGAAGCCGTGGGCAGAAGCTAGTACTATTATAAACGCGAAAGTTTGTGAGGACGGACGTTTGTTACTCTTTCACGCAAAAACTACTGAACGGATTTTGATGAAACTTTACAGCAATATAGCTTAAACATCAGAATAACACATACCTAGGCCACTTTTAAGCGGGCAAAGCCGTGAGCAGAGGCTAGTTTTTAATAACACACCTTATAATTTTGTTATAGATGAACGGTGTAACACATTACTTTGACCTGTCCCAGCTGTACGGCAAGTCAAAAGGCAAAGAGAATGATTTGCGAGCTCCAGGAGGCTACATGAAGGTATTTAACGACTATGGAAGGGAGTTGCCGCCGCTCACCGACAGACCAGAGTGCATTACCAACAAAGAACAGAGTGCTTGCTTCGATTCAGGTGCCTACTTTCTTTTTTTTTTGGTACTTTCAAACTCACTACCAGCCCACTATTAATTACACAAAGGTTAGCTGGAAAAAAATGGTAATTAGCATTAAGTTCGCCTGTACAGGGGCCTAATCATCAAATCTTATTGCGATTCCATTGAGGCAATGATCAAATCCCGCTTTGTGAATGACAAAGCTTTAGCTACGCCATAGCGACCTTAATCACAAAGCGGAAAGTGTCATTTTTGCCTGAATTGAATCGCAATAAGACTTCATGGTAAGGCTCCAGATACTTGTTTTGACTTGTGCAGTAAAGCGACGCATAGTTTCAGCATAATGCTGTGTTAAGATAGATTAAAGACTTTATTTGCGACTTCAGACACGCATACAAATTACAATAATTATAAAAATTATAATAAAATTTATAACATATTGATAGCTACCTGCAGCAAAGCCGGCAACGCGACCGACCGGCCGGCTATATAAAGAGCAGCGCGAGTGACGCAAGCTCCTCTTCCATAGCCAAATTCATAAAAACCGCTTCTCAGCGGTATTATGAACTGGCCTCATCCCACCCGAACCCCTTAATCTCCACTATCCCCGACTACTCGATCGAGTCACCCGAGTTGAAAACCCTCCGTAGACCAAGACACGTTCTTGGTGACCCCGATGACCCCATCAGCACCGCTAACGCAGTGGTGACGTCATCCAGTCCCGACAGAGCAAACCCTCCACAGATACACCGAGCCCGTCGGCGGGCTCGACGAGTCTCCACTTCCGCCTACTCACGGTACAGATATGTACCGGGGCGTTTCTCTCCTATTCCACCCCCTCTGGCAACGGCCCAAGCCGAGGTCCGTACCTAAGTGGTGCCCTTGTGCTAGTTGCCCCATCCTAACTTTTTACAGGCTGAGCGCCTTCTGCGCTCGCCGTAGTCCGGTGACGCTGACCAAGGCCATCTGCGGCCCTGCAGCATTAAAGTCCATTAAGAAAAAAAAAAAAAAAAAAACAAGCTCCTCTTCTCTTCGAGACTTTGCGTTGAACGGACGTATTTTATTGCGTTCCTGTTGTTTTACCGCTAAATTATTGGTTTAGTTGTTTTCTTTGTAAATTCTAATAATAAATCGCCTAGGGGATTTGTAATTTTCCTTTTTAAAATTTGGTTTTATTAAACATCCCCAATAATATTAATTTATAGTTATACAGTCCATCAGTAAAAACAAACAATAATAAAGTGCTGCTATTATCAATAATATAATTAAAATCTAGGTAAAATGTCTATGTGTGCTCCAGTACGTCAAAAAGGTCTTAGCTCAGCGTGATTTTTTTGCTTAAAAAGCAAAAGCAAAAGCTGTGACGGGGATATAGTTGACCCCACGCAACACAAAAATATTGAGGGTCCTGATCCTGATGCCTGAGATAGGATTAAAAACAACCTGTCAACCTCATTGGATACTACAATAACCTAGAGATGTTTTCTAGGTGATAATCACGGCAACCAATTAAAAATCACAGGTAACAATAACCTGGAGAGGTTTTCTAGTTGACAACCACGAAAACCAATTAATTACCACTAATTTAAAAGTATATGTAATGTATATGTTAGACCGTACTGAATAAACGGTTTTTATTATTATTATTATAATCTCAATAATCTAGTAGTTTTCAAGTTGACAACCACGGCAACCAGTTGATAAACACTAATCTCAATCACCTAGACATGTGTTCCAGGTGACAACCATGGCAATGACATATACACTGATCACAATAACCCAGAGATATTTTCTAGGTGACAACCACGGCAACCAGCTGATAACCATAACAGCCCTCCACACGATTTTCACGCGCGAACACAACCGGATAGTTCGAGAACTGACTCGACACAATCCTCACTGCTGTGGAGACGCCATTTTCAACAAAACCAAGGAGATTGTGATTGCTTTGTACCAACATATCATTTACAACGAGTGGCTGCCTCAGATTGTCGGTGAGTAAGAAATGTGTCTCTATGAACACATTTCTATCATGGGCCTATACATACATCTAGGTATGTTAAGGTATACCAATTTATTGGTGACCATCTACATCCACATAATATGTAACTTACCATAACATTGACGCCCTCATCAAAAAAGCACAGACATAATTACATGATTTTATATATCCCAAAAAATCTACCTCAGCGGGGTTCGATCCAGCGATCTCTCACTTGGGGACAATTTACAGTTATTATGTTAAGTTTCACTGTAAGTGGCGCCTCGGTGTTTCGATCCGAAACATCCCAAGAATTTCGACCAGGCTGGTAACGATTTCGTGGCTTAGTTGGTTATAGGTTGGTTTAAGGTAGCCTCTGCATACCATGACGAGCTCGAATCCCTACGAGGTTATTTTTTTTTGGAATTTAATAAAATCTTGTGATTTCCCTAAAGTTTGAGTTAACAATATAGGCTGGTTCTTGCTCGGTCAGTAAAGAGAACGCACTCATGAACTAGATCGGACTTCTAGTACTATTAGTACTATGGTACTAACTACCTATCGCGGTTTATACCTTACCAATCCACATTATGTTTCAGTAGGTACCTATCTTTTTATTATATCCTTTTATTTTACCTGGCTGTCTGTTTTAGTGCAAAGTTAATGTCTTCTTTCCGTTTTGCCAAATAAAAATATTTTCTTTCTTTCTTTCTTTCTTTCTTTCTATCTTTCTTTCTTTCTTTCTTTCTTTCTTTCTTTCTTTCTTTCTTTCATTCTTTCTTTCTTTCTTTCTTTCTTTCTTTCGTTCTTTCTTTCTATTACCGCGCTCTTCTAAAACGTATTACTATACTCGAGTACTAAAGGAAACGTGCAAAACGCGTTCATCAAACACTACTTTTTATTATTTTAGTACGTCCGTCCGATTTTAAACCTTATGACGTAGAATAGCGAGTACTTTTACGTCATGCAGACTTTGGGACCTGAATGAACTACTGAACTAGTCTACTATTATGAGTACAACTGAATAGTATGTTCTAGTTCACTAGAGGGAATTCATTTCTATTAGTACATCGTTCCTGTACTATACAAGCCTATAACAATTAATTGAAATTGTGATATTTTGGAGCATTTGTGTTTATTTTGTGTGTTGAAACTCTGACGAAGACCAGTTTTGTCTGGAGATAGAGTTCGCAGTTGAGGACACTATAGCGTTATCATTATAATCGTCAATCGCAGACAGGGATTTGACATCTTTGCCTAAATCTCAATAATACTTGATGGTTAGGCCCCAGAACCCTAGATTTGAATCAATATTGTCTTACAAAAACCGCCGTTCGTAGGACTGCTTTATGTATGACATTGTGTTTTTCAAACTGTACTCTTCAATAAAGTGTTTTAAACCTATTACTTTCTTCTGTTTTAGGGTGGAAACAAATGAAAACTTTCGGCCTGGGTCCATCTGAAGGGTACTCCACGTGCTACGACCCTGGGGTGAACCCGTCGTTGGTGACGGAGTTTGCAGGCGCTGCCCTGAGGTTCGGACACTCCACCGTTGCGCGCAAGATCAAGTAAGATTAATTTTAGTAACCAAATTAATCATTTATTTTTCTTAATCAGTCATTCGACGACCTCTGTGCCGCCTGAGACGCAGTAGGTTGCGCGATTCCTGCCGTGGGACAAATGTTTGTAGGATCTGCAAAAAATTGACACGGGTCTGGATGTTTTCTACGTATAATTATGTGTGTATCTATTCAAAAAAGTATATATAAGTAATGCAAAAAGGATTTCCCATCAATCTATACATTTTCAGGACTGTATGCCCTCTTTCTGGGAAAATGATAGAGCAAGTGAATATAGAGGAAAAGATGTTCCAGCCGGGAGAGCTCCGCGTGCAGAGTTACCTGGACGAGCTGCTGTGCGGGATGATGAGCCAGTCGATGGAGTCTATTGATCCCTTCGTAACTGAAGGGGTGAGGCTCTCCTTCTTTCTTCTACTCTTCCTTCTGTAAAAATCTACAAAGCTGAAGGGTTTTTTTACTCTTCAGCTTTGTTATATAGTTATTTGAACGTACTAATCTCTGGAACAACCAGTCGGATTTGAGAAATTCCTTTTTGCAGTTTATAGCCAGATTCTTGAGAGAGATTACAGGATATTAACATAACGCTACAACCCTTAAGAGCCGAGAAAATGAAGTAATAGCGCGAGCGGATGATGCGACGTGGTGGGCTGGAGGTCGAGGGCGACCTTGGGACAGCTAGTAATTAATAAAATCACCGCTCTTGACAGACGTGCAATTCTTTAAGTTTTTTTTCATTTAATACATAATATTTCATGCTTTCATTAGTAACATAAAAATGTCCAATTAGTCGACAATAAATCAATTTTCAGCAAAATGTTCATATATAAATGAAGAAAGTCATCAGTTTCAACAAGACTGTAAAATATTCCGTTCAGCATTGTTTTACACATATATTATGACGCATACGAGAAAGTTAAAAATCATCATCATCATAATTCAGCACGGCCTTTAACAGCAAAATTACTATATAACAGAGCTTCCTGTACGAATATAAAAAGATCTGTGACCAGGCAGGCAATGCTCTTGAGCTCTTCGTTTTAACTAAGTTGAGAGTTGCTTCTCTTGAACTTATTCCTCGCTTCCTTCTCTTGAACACATCGCGTAGCTCGCTTCAAAACAACGCCTAACAGGGTATCCCAGAATATGTATAGCCTGCATGTGGCGCTGTTTCTGACTATGAAAATGAACAAGTTCTCTGAGTTTGTCAAAAGTGATACCATTGATAGGTAGTTCTACTTACACCAAGTCAAAATAGGACTTGGCAAATAGTCGGCTTTGAATTTGATATGCAGGCTTACAACTTATTTGTAAGCCTGCATATCAAATTGTTGAACTGTTTCTGTTTCCCAGTTGACTCGTTACATGTTCCGCGGCGGGAACCCCTTTGGCCTGGATCTCGCGTCCATGAACATCCAGCGAGGCCGGGACTTTGGTCTCCGACCTTACAACGACTATCGTGAGCTCTGCGGCTTGAAGGCTTTCCATAGCTTCAACGACTATCCAGAAAGTGTAAGTGCTTATCTTCTTTACTAACTGACATCCAGCGCAGCAATTTACTAACACGATGTTTTATTAAGCTGGCCCTTTGGGCTGGATCTCGCGTCCATGAACGTCCAGCGAGGCCGGGACTTTGGTTTCCAACCTTACAACGACTATTGTGAGCTCTGAGGATTGAAGGCTTTCCATAGTTTCTACGACTATCCAGAAAGGGTTATGACCTTCTTTACAAACTGACGTCCAGCGCTGAATCTTACTCACATGATGCTTTATTAAGCTGGCCCTTTGGGCTGGATCTCGTATCCATGAACATCCAGCGAGGCCGGGACTTTGGTCTTTGACCTTACAACGACTATCGTGAGCTCTGCGGCTTGAAGGCTTTCTATAGTTTCTACGACTATCCAGAAAGGGTTATGACCTTCTTTACAAACTGACGTTCAGCGCAGCATCTTACTCACATGATGCTTTATTAAGCTGGCCCTTTGGTCTTGGACTTGGGTCCATGAACATCCAGCGATGCTGAACTATTGAATAACTGACGCCTTTACTAATGTTACAACTAGCTTTCAGCGTAAAAGCTTACTATAACGATGTTTGTTAAGTTGAGACAGGAATCAATTATTTTTTTCGCTGTGATAGGAGGCAAGTGCAACTTTGTACTCGAACCCTGTAGGTCCCCATCGAGCGGAGGAATTGCCGCCGCTTCCTCCCATTCTTCCGCCTGCGAAGCGGTTCAGCTTGAGGATTTTCCTCCCTGATCCGTTCTGCCCCTTCTGCAAGATAGGGAAAAAATAGGAGCTTATTTTGACCCAAAGCAATACCTCTTTTCTGTAGGCTAAGACCCGAGTTTACCAACACGTAGCGGATGGTTAGGTTATAATCAAAATTTGACACATGAGAGATGTATTGTAGTCGTAGTTAGGTACATTTACGATTAAGCATAATACGCCCACGAGAGCTACTGCCGGCAAACTGTTGTACAGTTTAGCAGAAACTTTAAAATGTAATGTACTTTTGGTTTGATAATAAATAACATACAAAAAAACATGCTTTAATAGGAATCTATCATCATAATCAATGGTTAGTTTAGGATTTGACCGTCCGTTAATTTTGTTGGTATTTTGTTAAACTCAAGGCTAAGTCGTTAGTATTTAACCATCTTATAGTGATTATTGGATTCTAATAAATAAATATCAATTTTTTATATATAAAATTTTTCACTGGTCTGTTTTATGTTAATTCGAGGTTAACAGGCATACGTCCCACCAGATGGAAAGCGGTTACCGTCGCCTATTGACATCAGCAACACCTACGGCATTGATGATACATTGTTTGCTTTGAAAGACTTATTTTCTTGTCTATTATATTCGATTGAATTGACTTTTCTATCTCTAGAGAGAGATTTCCATGAAAAAATCTCAGTGAGACCGACCTTTTACTAGTCTACCTTTTATTATGATATGGTAGTATTTTCAATAGCTGTGTTTTGTGGTATATTTTCCAATAAAAAAAATATTCCAGGCAAGGGAACGCCTATCCTCAGTGTACAGCTGTGCAGATGACGTAGATCTCTGGATCGGAGGGCTTTTGGAGAAGCATGTGGAGGGAAGCAGCTTGGGGCACACCTTCACGAATATAATCATAGAGCAGTTACTGAGGTTGAAGATAGGAGACCGCTTCTTCCATGACAATGGACCGGAGGTCAACCCTGGGGCGTTTTCTCCGTGTAAGTTGATACTTGGACCTACAAAAGAGGCCTTGGCTGATCAATAGCTAGGTGGATGGGTGTTTTGTGTTTTTGTATATCTTTAACTAAAACGGTTACACCAATAATATAAATAAAGATAGTCATATTAAAATATCATAAATAATACCATAATCGCAAAATCACAATAAGAGTTAGAATAATCCATTTAATAAATAAAAGAAAGATAAATCGTTGATATCGTTGGCGTTCAGGGTAAGAGCTGGATGAAAAATTACCCAGCACAAACAGGTGTAGCATTAAAGAGGTTTATGCCCAGCAGTGGGCTTCATCGATCTGATGATACAGTTGGTTCTGATTGATAAGTTTTTACTAATATTTACAAAAACATAAGCTTAATATAAAAAAATTATGGCGGTTTGATAAAAATCATTATATCCAAAAAGACACGCCTATTTACGGGCAGGAAAAAACGGATTTTCACTTTCTACGATACTGACATACCTCTTTCATTTTTTTAAAATCTATGTTACTGATAAATTAACTGAGTGTATTAATAAACTTAGCTATAAGTAGGTTGGTAAAATATACGAACTATACAGATTAAGTATAATATAAAGTATTGGGCCTAGAATTGAGCCTTGAGATACTCTAAAGTTAAAGGCACAATAACATTATAATTAATTGATAATTTAGTGATGATTTTATTAAAGCAAGCTCATCTCAGCTTTAATCGATACAGTATCCTTACTAATACTTACTAATATTTGTAACTTTTGTAGGCCAACTAGCAGAAATAAAGAAGGTGACCATGGCTCGTGTAGTTTGCGACAACTGCGATGGAGAAAAACTTACGTCCGTGTCTCCGAAGGCCTTTGTCAGGGCCAATTATCCTGGGTAAGCAAATCTATATTTATAATAAGAAGTTGAAAATTTACCGTCTAACGCAGTTGCTAGCGTTACTCATGATGAAGAGCATCTAGTTAGTAGTCAACTCTAGTGTCGGAGTTTGAAAACATCTCTGAGGCGACTATTAACGTATATCGGCATCTTAATATAGCTTTCGAAGCACGGAAGCGGAACCTGGCATATCCTTGTCCTTAACAAGTGTTAAAAAATAAATTTTAGTTTGTCATTGGATATTTCAGAGATAAAGGCATCAATTTGAAAAAAAAAAAACGTTTTTATAGAACCATATCTATTACGTAGACGTTTGCATATTTATCATTTGAGAAAATAATTAAAAATAATAATATGTATTTTCAAATGACTTTAACATTAGATTTTTATTGTGGTTACAGGAACGAACCAGTTCGTTGTGACGACCCTGTCATACCTTCCATGGACCTAAGTAAATTTACATTAAAATGCTAGATTTTAACTTCAAGACACATGTAATATTAAATGTTCTGTGATGCTGATGATGGATGAGCTTAAATTTAAGTCAGAAGTATTTTACAAAAAAATCTAAATTCACATTTGTTAAGTAAGCTTCGTTATTTTTGATTTTCAATTTTAATTTGGTATTGTGTGTTTCTGTTTAACATAGCTAACGATTTTGTTTGTAACAGCTCTGTTTGAATAATCAAACTAAAATCAAACAACATATTCTTACCTCCTTCTCGTTATTAAGTACTTTTATCACTTCCATAGAATCTTTATTACCTTCCACTTCTTCAAAAATTTTGCTACAATGAATGAATACACATGTTCTTTGTACAATCATTTGATTTTGTTGCAACAGCGATCACTTTTATGTGCTTATATGTTTTTTTTTATTTTGCCTGTCTATTACCTTTTGCAACAATCAAATCTTGTAATATGTTTATCGATAGTATCGCCATTATTTAAATTCTGGAACTTAGTATCTTTAAAGTTATTGATTTCACGTTTTTAAGTTTTGAAAGTAACATCTTTTTTAGATTAGATGGTAAAACACGGTTCTAGAGATGTTTTGATTCCTCTGATTTAGATTATTTTATATCCCTGGATTCCCATTGGTGCCCGAACAATGGGAATCAAGGCATCTTAGTCACTTGGACACGTGGTGTCCGACCATTATAGTAAATAGTGATGGGACATTTCAGTCTATACGTATCATCTCTCTTACTGTGTTTTATACTAACCCTACTTTCGTTTATACGTCTTGATCGTTTGTTTAAACCGATAGATGATTGCATTGCTCATGGTCACAGAATTTATTTAGTGGTGTTCATCAAATATACTCAAATATATTAAAATGATTCAATTGTCAGAATTTTATACTTATTTTCTAGTTTTTTCTTCTACGTTGTTTGATTTTACTTTGATTTGGTTTGGAAAGGAACCTGGTTCAATGATTTTTTCCAATAAAAAATCCAGGAATCGGGAGTAAGTTTTGTTTGGTACAGCAATGTTAAAGAAACACACAGTGCTTGCAAAATTGTTTAGCTTTGAAGATTTTGAAACAAAGGAACTAATTAATTTTAAACGATTTTTATTGATTGACTTTATAATCTAAAAAGTGGGAAGAAAATAGTCAAGTCCCATTCTCCCTTAACGATTTTAATACAAAGATTAATGATGAATATAAGGTTTAATATTTATCTTCTGACAAACCAAAGAAGAGATAACAAAATGTCTACAGAATACTAAAATCACAGATGCAACGATGTGCAGGGATGAAAGTAACACTAGATATATCTAAGTAAGTTTTATCTAAAGACGGTGGTGGAAACAGGTGGGTAAATCATTGTTTTGTGTTCAAATTAAACGAAAACGAGTGGTAAATAATACATATAAATATTAACAAATACTTAAAATTCTTATGTTTTTGCATGATCTTTATTTTCATATTTTTTCCCAGATTTGTACATATATATAGATGGAACGAACGTGTCAATATTTTGTAATTTAAATAAATCAGATAGTTAAACATGTAAAATAGATATGATTTTTTTGATTGAATGAAATACCAGTGTTATAAAAATTAGGTAAATGAAATAAATACATGGAGCTTCCAAACTGCATGGATTTATTTAAATTGTAATCACTTTAATATAATAATTAATTAAATATTGTAATTAAATAAAGTTTCTTTAATTTAGACCTAGCATGCTTCTAAAATAGGAACATTAAAAAAAATTGCATAGTCCTTCTAGAGTTATGTTTATATCTTAGAAGGCATAGGTCCAGCAAAAGACTTCTTCATGCTATTGATAATGATATTTTGATTGAGATAAACTTTAATATTGGGCTTGCAACTTGTCACGTGGAATCCTAACTACAGCTAGCATGTGCCATGAGCTTGTTTGGATGTTCCTCTCATTACCCCTTACTTGGTATCCGCAATAATCTATGCACTAAGTATGTCCATCATGCTTCATCTGGGCAAACACATTCCCAGATGAACTAAAACTCATCACGCCCAAAAAGATCCTGCAGTTTCTAACCAGCTGCAGGGGCTGAGCGGTGAATTTTGAACGTCCCCTGAAGGGAAAAGAAAAGCCACAAAAAGCTAATAAAAAAATGATCATCATGGGGAATACAGTCGTAGTCGTGTTTGTTTTTGTATGAGTAGGTACTGTAAGCATCACCACTTTACCACTATTTTTTTAATATTTCCAACGTTCACCTCATACTCTTATCTCTATCTCGCCCTCTGGGGTTCAAAGATAGTTATTTTTACGAGTCGAGGATTTTTTTGCTCACTTCAAATTGTGTCTTTCATCCCTAGAGAGGTAACCAGTTAGTGGTGCCGTAACATGATACAGAAAGCTGTTTCATTTGCTTCCATAGGATTCATCACGTTAATAAAATAAAACTCGAAACGTTATTAGAAACACTTTTTCAAATGAGTCAGCGGTTTTATCGCTGAGTGATAAATTATGTAGGTACAGTAAATGGTAGACTAGTTTCTGCCTATGGATCACCCTCGTGGTACCCTGACAAAAAGTAGCCTACATTTTATTCTGATGTATAAGCTATATAACTGTAAAGTTTCATCAAAATCCGCTCAGTAGTTATTGCGTGAAAGAGTAACAAACATCCATCCTCACAAACTTTCGCATTTATAATAATACAAGCCTCTGCCCACGGCAACGCCCGCCTAGTACCCGGATAAAAAGTAGCCTATGTATTATTCTGATATATAAGCTATATTAATGTAAAGTTTTATCAAAATCTATTCAGTAGTTTTTGCGTGAAAGAGTAACAAACATCCATCCTCACAAACTATCGCGTTTATAATAGAAATATAATATGATAGATGTAAGAAATTAATTTCTTATTAGCTGTCTCTACAACTGGGGTTTGACAGTGATATACACGTGTTTTCTTTACCTAACAACTACGCACTAAGCTGTGTCTTTCATTAGCACTTCAATTAGTTCAGCTTTCTAACTTTTATAAAACAAACAAGCTCGCGATTGGAATCCGACTAGGTACGCAGATCCATGACGTTTACAAGTAGGAGGTTTACACAGGAGGTCAGAGGCAAGTCGGAACAATATTTGGCACATGCAAATGATAAGCATAACAGTTGGCATTTCACTTGAAATGTATAAGTAGACTATCGTCGCTTCATTGGAACACATTATTGGTTCCCTCTCGATGTTTCCTTCACTGTTGAACACATATTTTAAAATTTTTTGAACATTTGAGTGGCTAAAAACTTAAGTTAAAGGTAAGCAAGTTAGTAGTTACATACATTTTAAGTAAGTGCCTACCAGAATCATTCTTTATTCTTTCTTTACTGTACACACAAATAAACACAAAAAGGCAAAATTATATTACATGCAAAAAGGCGAGCCTAACCCTAAAAAGAGTTTTCTTTCAGCAAACCTTGAGTAACCTTAATACTGTACGAACTAAATAAAGAATTATTAAAAAAAAGAAAACAAAGTAAGAACATAAACATGGTCCCACACTAAGATTCCCTCAGAGAGATCAGGTTATATCAAAGTATCGTGATTATTTATTTATAGCATATTAGATGCATTGCCAAATCCCAGCTACGGCTAAAAATACATCCATTAGCAAAGAACTTAATATGAAGTTTCGTGGGCGAATGACAGTAAATGAATACATTTTAATTAAGATCCAAGAGTTGCATACATAGTTTTAACCCCATAAGTACTCGGATTCCCTGTGTCGTGGGCGTTAGGAACTATGAATATCGTAGTAACCACTAATAAAAACTATAATTCTCTTCCATAAGATTCAAAACATTGAAATAATCACGTTTTGAAATAAAACTGCAAACCTTTTGTTACTTGACAATGATCTAAAGAACGCTATGGAAAATTTATTTTTAGAAATCCTCCTTTTAGTATTTTATAGTAAAAAGTACAAATACGTCCTAACCATCATTTCAATCATTGAAAGTTTGATCAGATTATTTTATAACGCTTTATAGACTCAGATTCCAGATTGAACATAACTACAATCCTACTAATATTATAAACGCGAAAGCCGTGGGCAGAAGCTAGATTTACATAATTTTCGTCTGGAGGTATTTTTTTACATTCTTGAAAATATTCCCGTCCTCCGAAGCTATTTCACAGAAATAATAAAAGAAAAACAAGCAATTTTACAGATAATATATCACCCCAGATCCCGCGAGAAATATCACCACATGCCGATGAAACTCCAAGTAGGTTGGATATCTACTAGATATCTTGGACTGCCTGTCGCTTGGCTAATTATTGGTACCCACTGCTCCAAAGAGGTTTTAAGCTGTAAGCACGTCACACATTATTTGAATCTTCTGAGAGCAACTTAAAAAAGGCAATTATGTTTTAGACGAAATGATAAACCAATTATGTTCATTCATCTGGAACAAGGGAAGTCGAGTGGCAAAAAGAGTTATACAGGGTATTTCTTAGAGATGGGTCAATAAAGAGAAATTCTAAACGGTAAGTGACCAAAAATACTAAAAGGTGAGTCCTATTAGTACTTTTTATACGAAAAATAAGTTTTTTTAAGGGCACATTTACACGTTATCTTATTAGTTTTATTGAGTTTTTGTTTATTATATTGTGTTGTACAATAAAGTATTTCCATTAATTCGATTCCCGAGGGACGTTACAGATTTTTCATATTTTTTTGATATCGTTTTCCGTTTTGGATTTTTCCTCACTGACTCAGCTTAAATAAATACACCCAGTATAGGACAAGAAGATAAAAGTTTCCAATATAATCAAGTTTTTGCACGGGTCGTGTAACACAATTAGCGGTCCTGACACACGACCTGTCATCCGTGTTTCAACGACGATACCGTGCGGTGCGGACCGCCGTCAGTAAATTTAAACATGGTTTCGTACAATGGCTATAGGCTTTTGTCACCGCAAAAAAAGTCACATCATCAGCGGCGGCTCACGACATGGCCGAAAAATCATTCGTTGTCATGTCGTTGAACGCTTGTGCAAAAACAGTGTTAGAAAACATTAGGTATACAAGCTCTGCTTAGTTTGGGGTTAGATGATACTGTGTGAAAATGTCCAGTATTATTTATATATTTATCCGTAGGCAGAGATGTCGCGGAGGACCGAAAATGAGATGGAGAGATGAGCTCACGAAGTTCCAAGCAGATTGGCCCATTGGCGCAGGAAAGGAACAAATGGAAGGAATGGGGGGAGTTCTCTGCTCAGCAGCAGTGGGACATTGATTGCTGAAAATAATAATTATTATTATCCGTAGGCGTAGAAGATAGAATCAGATAAACTTTATGTAGGTACAGGAATATAACGAACGGTAAAAAGTCAAGATAAGTAAGGCCATCTATTTTCTTCGCGGCTAACGGCCTGTAGGGGAATGCATCTATTAATAGGTAACTGCCCCTGACATGCGCTAGAACCGGCTGTCGGCGCCCCTCGTCCTGGAATTCTAGATTTATGGACCCTCGCTGCATAGTTTAAAAAGCTCCGGTCATTTACTCTGATAGTTTCATTTTTAACAGTTGGGACATTCTTAAGACGACCTCTGTGGCGCAGTGGGCGAAGGTCCGCTTGAGACGCAGAAGGTTGCGGGTTCGATTCCTGTCACGGGACAAATGTTTGTAAGATATTCAAATATTTGTCTCGGGTCTGGGTGTTTTCCTATGCATAATATGTATTTACAAAAGAAAAGTATATAAGCAGTATATCAGTCATGTAGTTCCTATAATACAAGCTCTGCTTAGTTTGGGGCTAGATGATGCTGTGTGAAAAATGTCCAGCATTATTTATTTATTTATATTTAAACAACTTGTTACATCAAAAAATAACACTAACTCAGTAGGTATACTTTATACGAATACTTAATACGCTGCTTAGTTTGGGGCTAGATGATGCTGTGTGAAAAATGACCAGCCTTATAAAAAACACTTCATATCATAGAAGAAATGACAACAGAGATTTTATAGATTTACTAGCTTCTGCCCACGGCTTCGCCCGCGTGGTACCCGGATAAAAAGTAGCCTACCTACCTTCCAAAAGAAATTGATAGTCAGAGTACTGATATTATAATACTATACTAGGTCAGAGTATGCAATTTCTTATGAACACATGTTTGCACAGAAGGTGTGCCGTGACAAACCTACGATAAGCCAGAGGCAAACTCTATAATGTTGGAGTTAAAATACTAGGGCCCACTTGCGTCGGGTAAGAATTATCTAACATGAGAATTGCGCAGGTACAAAGCAATATGCATTCTAAATTAACTAAGAGTTAATCCTGCTAACCCTCTTTACATGGCACTTTTAAATCCTATTTCCTATCCTATCCTACTAATATTATAAACGCGAAAGTTAGTAAGGATGGATGTTTGTTACTCTTTCACGCAAAAACTACTGAACGGATTTCGATGAAATTTTACAGTAATATAGCTTATATATCAGAATAGCATATATACAACTTTTTATCCGGGTACCTCGCGGGCGAAGCCGTGGGCAGAAGCTAGTGGCACTATACGTATGAATTAAAAATAAATAAAATAAAAAGGGCATACACAACGTACAATAATTTTTAACGGTGTTATGTCTGTTGGTAAGTAAAATAGTCGAGGGCTCAGCCATGTTGTTTTTCAGTCTCGCCTACAAATGTAACGTTAATCCTATCCTACTAATATTATAAACGTGAAAGTTTGTGAAGATGGATGTTTGTTACTCTTTCACGTAAAAACTACTGAACGGATTTTGATGAAGCTTTACAGTAATATAGCTTATACATCAGAATAACACATAACTACTTATTATCCAGGTCTTCTAATAGAAGACCTGGTCGACCAAGAAGAAGATGTACAGATGACATTATAGAAACTGCTGGGAAACACTGGATGCTCATAGCTAGAGACAGAGAGAAATGGAGTCAACTGGAGGAGGCCTATACCCAAAGAGAACCCCTCTTTGGGTATAGGCTTTTTTATTATTATTATTACTATTACTTATTATCCCCCTAATCAACATTAGTTGTATATATAGCTTTTAAAATGTAAAATTAGTTGGTAAGGAAATAAGAAACGGTTATTAAATAAGAATTACTCTTGACTTGTGCTTTCTCTAATGGCTGTAAAACCTAGGCGCCACTGCTGCAATTACCATTTGCTCAGGCAGATACTTACCAAGATATACATTAGCTACTGCCCAAGGCTTCGTCGTGGTACTTGGTTAAAAAAAGCCAATTAAAAGTAGCTTTTACCCTTAAGGCGTGTATGAATCGCATTCGCTTGACCGTTTTTTTGTCGACTTATGAGTTGCAAAATTGGTCTTACGAAAACTTCATTTATTTTAATGGAATAATATACAGCCTTTGCCTACTCCTTACTCCATTATTGGTGTTTTTTTTTTGCAATAAGTTGAAAAGTTTCTGAGATTAACCCTACATACAAACATACAAATTTTAACTCTTTGTAATATTATTATACCAAGACTAATATAGTTTAAATTACTGTAGATAACCTAGATAACTACTACTAGGTTCACAGATACAACTGTCTGGTACCAACGAGATAAAAAACGCAGTAGTCAGACCTGTAAAACGATGGAGGGATTATTTATCCAAGGGATGGCGAAGCTTGGACCGAGCGCAAATAGCACAAAATGGCGGAGGCCATTAAAATGTCAAAGGACAACCCGACTGCGAGGTCACTGGTGTCCACAATATCATAAAATAAATATGTATAATAATCAGTATGTAAGCATATATAACTTAGTTATACCTACTGTAATAATCAGCGAAAAAAGGCTATTTTTATTTTATTTAACTATTTTCCTATAGCCTAGCTTACATTGTTTTTTGTAACAGACGAATTAGCTATGAAATGACGGTACATCCTACTACTATTAAACGTGAAAGTTTGTGAGGATGGATGTTTATGACTCTTTCACGCAAAAACTACTGAACGGATTTTGATGAATACTACTTTTTATCCGGGTACCACGCGGGCGAAGACGTGGGCAGATGCTAGTAATACCTAAGTTTATAATGCCCTTTGCACTTTGGTACATAATGTATGTATCTAATGCTTTTGGACTCGGATCGCAAACATTCAAATTGGTTTGCTCTTACTTTTGTTTCTGCGAATACCTCCAACTGGGTACAGTCTGCAACAGAAGTGCATGTTATAAACAATCTCCAAATCAGTATACCAAATATAGTAAAGCCAATCTGTAAGCCACAGATTTACAGTCTATCAAAATGATAATATAAATAATAATCTGAATTTTATACTCAGCATCATAGAGATTTTAAGAAATAACAAGAAACTTAAAGAATTTATGCTTAATTCATGAAAAGATAACCTTTATTTGGGAAAGAATTACATGAAATCAGTCTTTATCCAGCTTGCAAACCAAAGCTGAACGGTATCCCCGTAGGAGGTCCACGTTTGTAATAAATAACGAAATTCGCATGCCATCATATTACAAATCCTCAAGAGAAAGGTGAAAGTCATTACTCATAAGTAGGTACATTATGTTACATAGTTATTTGAACACAAAAAACCCAACGTCGACAACGGAAGAAATGTATGTACAGATCTTACCGATAGAGACGTGAGAGTGGAATATTCCTAATGCTTTATCGACGTTGATAAAAACGAATATTCTACACGTGAAATGTGTTATAACTATGAAATATATCTCGTTATCAGCTATGCTTATTACCTACACACACAACTGAATTTCAACACTTTCCGAAGACCTTAGAATCCTTTCACCGTCCTATTTTTTTTCACCATCGGTCGCTAGGCCTGTTGATCTGAAGCCCAATTCTATTAACTGACGGCAAATTTCTTCTAATTTTAGGGTTCTGGACATATCGGTCTCCTCACTGTGTTCTGCTTCACCGTTTTGAGCACACGTTATGCACACATAATTTTTTGAGTGCAAAACTTCTTTAGTGCTCGAACACATTGCACACAAAACGCCTTATCATAATTGGCGATTACTTCACGTAAAACTTCTGCCTCCGCCAGTCCAAGTTCAAAGTCAAGGTGCGTCCAATACTTGATTTACGAGTACTTATGGACACATACGCTCGCGTGCATATATTCGCCGTGAAATTATGGTGAAATGGACCAGCCCTCTGCAAATAACTCGAATGTGATCGACCTTCCTGTAACAAAGTATGGATGACGCAACTATGACGCCTTCAAACTCATGGAAAGGCTTTATGGTTAGGTAAAGTCATTGATTAATTATTAGAAAACTGAGAATCTTTTTTGAAAACAACAAACTTACGTCTGTGTTACACATCTTAGTCCTAACTCCACACCTGTCAAACCCTGAATGAATGAATGAAAATACTTTAATGTACACCACAAATAAATAAAAACGTAATATAATTAAAAGTACAATGGGCGGACTTATAGCTTAAAAGTGATCCCTTCCAGACAACCTTGCGATGGAGCGGAAAGTATGCAGTTTCAGTTTTAAGGATATCCTTCTCTTCTCTCTGTGCTTCAGTTTTAAGAATTATCACCTATATGGGGTTACAGGCAGACACTTTAACCTGTTATGTGTCAGGTCAGCACCAGGGGCCTAACCATCAAGTCTTATTGCGATTCAATTCAGGCAAAGATGTCAAATCCCGCTTTGCGAATGACAAAGCTTTAACAACGCCATAGAGTCTTCAATCGCAAAGCGTAAAGTGACATGTTTGCCTGAACTGAATCGCTGTAAGAGCTCATGGTTAGGCCCCAGGTCTTACTCGCGTATAGTTACAGTAACCGCTTACCAACAGATGGGCCACTTGTCTGTCACTTTATTTGTATAAAAAAAAAAACTCATTTAATATGCAATATTCATTTGTCAGATTTAGGTACAAAAACAAGTCTTAAATGTCCTAAAATAGATCTCGTATGTTTTTCAATTTGATAAAAAAAGTATATCAACCTACACAGGAGGTAATTTGTGTGTCAACTTAATTTGACTTCAGGTATTTTTGAATATTTTTAGCTACCGGAAACTGCGTGATTACGTGGCACAAAAAAACTATGTTTATTTAATTTGACAAATCCATTTGAATTTGAAATGTGCAATTTTGAAAAACATCTATATTTCATACTATGCATAGATTTCGGACATTCGTTCGTCTACTGTATCGGTCAAGGCCAAGATATGGTAGATATACCTACCTAATGTTTTTACAAAATACCTAATAGTGCATTCACATGGCTGAGTCGTTGATAAACTACTTTTTCACTTCTCTTGCTCTACAAGTGTATAATTTTAGCTAAACGTAGACGGACTAAGTTTATTATTAAAGGTTCTAATTAATAAAGTATTTTGTCGTTTTTATCACATACCTACAAAAAAAATGTGATTCTGTTTGAAGGAAGACTCGGCTATAAAAAGTTCCAGAATTGAAATAATTTCTTAGAAATATTTTTTTTTACTGAATTATTTTTGAAAATGGAACTGACAGCGTCCTATACTAGCGTTTCTTGTTGTTGGATGTAGGCTTTCATCAAGGAGTAGGAGCAAACATTTTTAATCTGTGGGAGATATTTAGTAAAATCTATTTTCGCAAAATCTCTGGAATTTTAACTATAAAAGGTACATAGTTTTTTTTCATGCAATTTTTTTTATCTGACGATCTAAATCCGAAATAATAAGATTTGAATTCTACTCTTGATTGTTTAGCTAAAGTAATCATACTCATTTATTGAAATCTTACGAACTTAAGTGCATTTGGTTACATTATACTAGAAACAGGGAAGTATTTTACATGTAGGTATGTTTATATCATACAAATACATAAATTTACGCCAGTTTCCCGGAGGGTAGACATACCTCATCGCATTCTCCATACAAGCTCGTTGGTTTAGAGTAGGTCCCTAGGTTTGGCCTCTCTCCAGAAAGTCTCCACTTTAATCAGAGTACGTTCACCGAAGCCTTTTCCTTCCAACTATCCCATTCACGCTCGAATTATATCATAATATCACGCTCGAATATTAAATTGGAGACGTTCTGGAGAAAGGTCAAATCTAGAGTACCTACTCTAAACCAATAAGCTTGTATGGAGAATGCTATGAGGATGAATGAAGCGAAAGAGATATGCTAGGATCGCAGCAAGTGGAAATCCGTGTTCTCCGCCTACCCCTCCGGGAAACAGGCGTGAATTTATGTATGTATTTGTATGATATAAAACTACATGTAAAATACTTGCCTGTTTATAGTTCCTAGTTATTATTAATTTTTAATTTAGGTAGTTAAACTTATAGGCTTGTTAACGAGGCAGGTAAAGTAATTTGCAATATTCCTCACGAAGAAAAGTGCACGTTGCAGGCAACATCATAATTAGTAGAGAAATGTGTCGTTAATCAGTGCCTGGGCACAGACAGGAAGTGAAAGCTATGAAATCGATGGTCACTTCACTAGGCTAGATAAACACGGCTAAGATTTGCGGTCAGATACAAGTGGAGAAACTACTGCGTCTATTGGAAGATACCAGATTAAATCAGTTAATGGAAAATCTAGTTTTTTTTTGTCTCCATCAAAGACGACCGCTGTGGCACGCGGGCGCAACATTCACATAAAACCTACCTACGATACCTACAAATCTTATCATCTAGCTAGACAGTATTCATGATTTTGAAGGTTTACGTGCGTATATTTATCTATCATCAGGCATGAGCACGTGCCCAACTTGAGCACGATTTAGATCTAGCTAGATCATCATACCTGATTCTAAATTTATCAAACTTGGAATGAAATGAGAAAATAACTATTTTGTATTCTATTCTTTGATGAATAGGAAGAGTTTTTCCTGTTCTCAGCATCTAGGGGCACAGATAAAAAACATTAATTTTGATAGCCTATAAAAATTGCAATGTAGGTAACATGAAAAAGTAATTGAAACAAAATATTTTCTAATTTTCTGCTAATTATAACTCTAGCCGTGTTGGCTTAGTGGGCGGTACCCCGACTTCAGATACGAAGATCATGGGTTCAAACCCAGTCGTGCACACGAAGCGAACATTCGCAGGCATGAGCTGTCGCCGTCGGTTAGTGTTCCAATAAGCGGCGATAGGCTTGCAACATATTATTTATAAATATTATTTGGATTGTGCCCACGTTTTGCAAGTAGTTAGTATTCCACATGATATACAACCTCTGTGGCATAGTGGGCGATGATCCGCCTGAGACGCAGAAGGTTGCGGGTTCGATTCCCGCTGCGGGATAAATGTTTGTATGATCTGCATTCATTTGTCTCGGGTCTGAGTGTTTTCTATGTATATGTATTTATTTACAAAAAAATGTATATAAGTAGTATATCAAACATGTAGTTCCTATAACATAAGCATAAGCTTACTTTGGGGCTAGATAATGCTGTGTAAAAATGTCCAGTATTATTTATATTTATTTATATACCACGTGGTAGCATATCGTCGCTAATTGGAACACTAACCGACGGCACATGTCAATTTTTGGTTCAAGTGTGCACGATTGGGTTCAAACCCAAGATCTTCGTATAGAAGTCGCGGTAATTATAATGTTTGGTCGTGCCTCTGACTTACGCCCTACTTGATATACTAAAAAAAATAACCAGTGCGTATGTATCTGAGGATGACCATCATGGAAAATACAGTTGTGAGTGTGTTTGTTTTATTTCTGCTAGCTCAGTAACCAAGTCTATGTAGTACAATACAAGTACCTATAAAATAATGCTATATAACACTTCAATTATGAATCGCATCCAGCTCATGGCATCGACAGATTAAAAAAAAAATCATAAGCTATTTTCGAATCACCGTTTGAACATACTTCAGAGTCCGTTTTCGTAAACCTAAAGAAAAATAAATAAATAAAAGCCTGAAATGTTGCAGAAATGCTGTAGCTTTTTTTGTATACACGGATATTACATGATATGTAGATTAAATAAATAAATAAATAATGCTGGACATTTTCACACAGCATCATCTAGCCCCAAACTAAGCAGAGCTTGTATTATGGGAACTACATGACTGATATCCTACTTATATACATTTTTTTTGTAAATACATACATATTATACATAGAAAACACCCAGACCCGAGACAAATATTTGCGGATACAAACATTTGTCCCGTGGCAGGAATTGAACCCGCAACCTTCTGCGTCTCAGGCGGGCCTTCGCCCACGGCGCCACAGAGGTCGTCAACTTCATCGCAACTTACGAGTATTTCGACTTCTGTTGAGTTCAAGAGAGTCATTCTGTTCAGTTCATCAGAGCAGTCAGCCAACCCTAAACACCTGACGCGTGATCGCTCAGTCCGCTCTGATATTTATCTTCACATATTTCGAATGCCACATATTTTGACTCCTGTTCAGGTCATGAGAGTCCTGTTCAGTTCATCAGAGCAGTCAGCCATCCCTAAAAACTTGACGCGTGCTAGCTCAGTCCGCTCGGAAATTTATCTCCACATATTTTGACTCCTGCTGAGTTCAAGAGAGTCCTTCTGTTCAGTTCATCAGAGCAGTCAGCCATCCCTAAAAACTTGACGCGTGCTAGCTCAGTCCGCTCGGAAATTTATCTCCACATATTTCGACTCCTGTTGAGTTCAAGAGAGTCCTTCTGTTCAGTTCATCAGAGCAGTCAGCCAACCCTAAAACCAGACGCGTGCTCGCTCAGTCCGCTTGGAAATTTATCTCCACATATTTCGACTCCTGCTGAGTTCAAGAGAGTCCTTCTGTTCAGTTCATCAGAGCAGTCAGCCATCCCTAAAAACTTGACGCGTGCTAGCTCAGTCCGCTCAGAAATTTATCTCCACATATTTCGACTCCTGTTGAGTGCAAGAGAGTCCTTCTGTTCAGTTCATCAGAGCAGTCAGCCATCCCTAAAACCAGACGCGTGCTCGCTCAGTCCGCTTGGAAATTTATCGCCTTATGTTTCGACTTCTGTTCAGTTCACGAGAGTCCATCCCTAAAAGCCACGTGCGTGCTCAGTCCGCGGCGCTCGGCCAGCGCGACCAGTCCGGTGCGTGCGTACCTTCGCGTCGTCAGCGAGTTGTTATCGGAGGCTGATGTGGCTAAGATGGTCTGTAAGGTTGTGCCTAAGATCGCTCGGAGCTGTAAGTAGCTAATTTTGATAATTTCGTTTTTAAAAATTCACAAAATATTTTTTTTTCACGATTGTTGATTTTTTTCGCGTTTCAAAAAAAAATGCAAAAGTTTTTTAAATTGTTTATTACAAAGTTTTTTTTTTGTGAGAAATATTTTTCAATTATTTTAGAAAAAATACTACTTATTTAAGCGGGCGAGATGCAAGAGTGCCGGTTCGATTTGTGCTACAAAAGTTCGCATGTTCTGTAGATATTTGTTCTGGGTCTGGGTTTTGGTACCACGTACGCTTTTATAACAAACTCCCAAGATATATACAAAAAATATCAAAAAACAGATTTAAAAACGTAATAAAACAAAAATTTTATAAGAAGGCATAAAATATCTGATTATTTAGATGACAAAAACTCTTGGGGTTGAAAATGCTCCAACTAGAACCTATTGTTTTGTAAAAGGATCATTAAAAATAATAACCAGCCTTGTTTTCTTGCCTTTCCTGGCTTGGTCGCGGAGGAACAGGCAGTAGATAAAAACCGACGTTTCAAAGTGATATTTGTGATTTTATTGAATAAATGAATTTTTACTTCGACTTTGACTTTGTGTGGGTTAAAAAAAAACAAGTACTATAATTATAGTACAGGAATTCAAATTCTAAATAGCTTTCAGTTACATTCAGTGTAAATATATATCAAGCAAAAAGATATAGTTTAGTCTTATTTTATTAATAAAGTTCTCACTTATGACTTTTTCTTTTATGGTCACCGTTGGTATGGTAGCCGTTATAAGTTTGAACATACAAGTAAACTAGTTAAACGCAATTAAAAAGTACAAAGGAACCCAGGTAGGTTGTTATCGGTATGTGCCGATGTAAACCAATTCGATAAAACAACACAGTTACTTATGAATTCATAACATAACATGGTTTACTTGAACTGTATAGTCCTACTAATATTATAAACGCGAAAGTTTGTTACTATTTCACGCAAAAGCTACTGAACGGATTTTAATTAAACTTTACATTAATATAGCTTATACATCAGAATAACACAAAGGCTACTTCTTATCCGGGTACCACGCAGGCGAAGCCGTGGGCAGAAGCTATGAAAAAGTAGCGTATGTGTTATTCTGATATATAAGCTATATTACTGTAAAGTTGCATAAAAATCCGTTCAGTAGTTTTTGCGTGAAAGAGTAACAAACATCCATCCTCACAAACTTTCGCGTTTATAATAGTAGTAGGATAGATAGATGTAAAAGAGTGATGAAAATTAAAAAAAAAAACAAAAATATTTTTTCAAGTTCGACTGTCAGTTTCAGAGATTAGCGTGTTCGAAGAAAAAAACAAACTCTTCAGCTAAAGTATTAGTATACTTAGATAAAGATTAAAATAACTATCTTCTTATCTTCAAGCCAGTCAGAGAGGGGTGACCAGAGATGCACAAGAAGCCACACCGGAAGTCGCAGATTATGAGACTGCATTGGATTCAGTCGGTAAGTTCAAATACTCGATTTAAACTAACGACCATTTTAATCAATGCGCAAATTAAAATAGGATTGTGATGTCAAAGTCTCAGAAGTAAAATTTCACTCTTGTGTTTATGAAAAAATGGATGGATTGTTTGAAATATGTCATATGAAAAGAGTGAGTAGTAAGAATGTAGTGAGTGGTGGATAAGAAATGAGTGAGTAGAATGATTTTTTTTTATTTCAAACCTAGATTCAAATTAAGTTAGTATTACATAAATACCTGTTTAATCAATAAGCAAATCTGTATTTGTATGTACTTAGGTCTATTGTAAGGGCAAGTAAAATTTCACTCTTGTGTTTATGAAAAATGGATGGATTGTTTGAAATATGTCATAAGAAAAGAGTGAGTAGTAAGAATGTAGTGAGTGGTGGATAAGAAATGAGTGAGTAGAATGATTTTTTTTTATTTCAAACCTAGATTCAAATTAAGTTAGTATTACATAAATACCTGTTTAATCAACAAGCAAATCTGTATTTGTATGTACTTAGGTCTATTGTAAGGGCAAGTAAAATTTCACTCTTGTGTTTATGAAATAATGGATGGATTGTTTGAAATATGTCATAAGAAAAGAGTGAGTAGTAAGAATGGAGTGAGTTGTGGATGAGAAATGAGTGAGTATAATGATATTTTTTTTTTTATTTCAAACCTAGATTCAAATTAATTTAGTATTACATAAATACCTATGTTGAATCAACAAGCAAATCTGTATTTGTATGGTCTATTGTAAGGGCAAGTAAAATTTCACTCTTGTATTTATGAAAAAATGGATGGATTGTTTGAAATATGTCATAAGAAAAGAGTGAGTAGTAAGAATGGAGTGAGTGGTGGATGAGAAATGAGTGAGTATAATGATATTTTTTTTTATTTCAAACCTAGATTCAAATTATGTTAGTATTACATAAATACCTATGTTTAATCAACAAGCAAATCTGTATTTGTATGTATTTGGGTCTATTGTAAGGGCATGAAAATATTTGTTCAAGATTAACTTTTTTGAATGATTGTTCAGACCGCGGGCGCTCGATGGCCATAAAGAGGCACCAACAATGTGTAGCTTACCATTTTTAGCGTCTAAGTGTAGCCACAGATAATGTATAACCTCTGACACCACATTAAATATCTGGTTATAAATTTCTGAGTACGACTGTACCTTTCAGAATATCAGTACTGGGTAGCAACAGGAGGCTTAGGAACCGGTCAGGCGGCCGCAAATGGTATCGTTTATTTTGAAAAACCGCGCCAACATTACGCTACCAAGAATCCAAAGAAAAGGTTTATGAGGAGCTGTCAGTAAAGGCAGAGACAGACTGATCACACACGCTCCAATCACACGCCTTTTTTATTTAAAACATCCCACATTCATTATTTGCATAGTTTTAACACCATACTAGGAATCCCTGTATCGTGAGTGGCCTCGATTCAGTTGTACACTAACTTAATTTAAACTGTCGCTCTCTTTTACTGATAGTGCAAGCAAGAAAGAGATAGCTACAATTTTAGTGCTGTCAAATTAGTCAGATTTAAGTTTTCCATACAAATTTAGTCGTAATTTCAAAACATGCTGACTATAAACACTGATTTGACAGGGTTACAGATATTATAATACAAGTAGTAAAATTATTGCTATCTCTTTCTTGCTTACACTATCAGTAAAAGAGAGCGACAGTTTAAATTATGTTTAGTTAGTGTACTACAGAATCGAGGCCAATATCGGGCACTACGAATACTACCATGGTTCCATAACACTCTGAATAAATATCTGCAAAACGTGCAATTATTGTCCTGCAGAAGGAATCGAAGCCGCACCTCTGGCATCACTCATCCGCCGTGCTACCAAGGTCTTCCAAAAACGCAATTTCTTCATATACTGAGAAGCTTCCTGAATCATAGTTTCTATGTTGGCAGTAGCCAAAAACCGATAACTTCACAAGTCGTATACCATGCCTTCATTGAAAATATGTCAATACTGGCTTCTGCCCACGGCTTCGCTCGCGTGGTACCCGGATAAAAAGTAGCCTATGTGTTTTTCTGATGTATAATCTATATTACTGTAAAGTTTCATAAAAATCCGTTCAGTATTTTTTTCGTGAAAGAGTAACAAAATCCATCCTACAAACTTTCGCGTTTATACGTAATAGAAGTAGGATTTCAGAATATGTCTCGATTTTCATGTTCGTGCTCTGTTCCTGCCTTTACCGCTTCCAAGATGCTCGTATAATCTATTGGTCGATTATGACATTGTTATTGAATTCCAGTGCGTATGATTCTAAATATTTTGCAAGGCATATATGTTATACAAAACACAGTGACGCACGGCTTCCACTTACATCGAGATAAGTAATTAATTATTAATGTAACAAGAATAAGTTATTTTTACGAAATTTTAAACCTCCGTAATTTTATACATAGTACATAATGTAATACATCCATTATGTATAGCACTGCGCTCCTTGGAGACATATGGCGATAAAACTTATCCAGTTTCCAGAGCCATCTTTGAAGTCACCCAAATCGATTGCTTAAAACCCATTTCAATCAAAAGAGCCGTTTCGCAGATTAATAGTAACAGGCAAATAGACTAAACAAACAAAAAACCTGTGACGACTAACGCATATACGGGCTCCTTACGTCGTGGGTAAAACCTTCTGTGGAGTAAAACTAAAAAATGGTAATAAACCGCTTTTGCATCGCGGGTAAATAAAGAAAATTAAATAAGAGAATTACCTCTCTCTAAGTCAAGGTTTGCTGGAAGAAAACTCTTTTTAGAGATAAGCTCGCCTTTGTATATGCCATATAATTCTGCATTTTAAGTTTAAAGTTAGTTAGTGTTAATTTGTGAAGCAATAAGAAAGAATAAAGAGAGAGTTACAGAAAAGCCTGCCAATTGAAACTGACTTTTTGAAAGCTATGATAAAACTTTCAAATAATATACTATTTATTATAACATACATACTCTGTGTAACACGAGATAAAAGAAAAGGCTTCTATTTCGCTACTTGGGGAATGTCCCTTAAATTTGGACTAAGCTGTTAACGATCTCGTGGCGTAGTTGGTAATTGGTATAGACCCGCGTACGAGTCCCGTCGAGGTTACATTTTTGGGATATTATACACTAGCTTCTGGACACGGCTTCGCCCGCTCGGTACCCGGACAAAAAATAGCCTATGTGTTATTGTTATGTAAAAGCTATCAGTACTTTTTTTAGCTTCAGTACTTTTTGCGTGAAAGAGTAACAAACATCCATCCTCACAAACTTTCGCGTTTATAATATTAGTAGGATTATTGAATATTTTTTTAAAAACAGAAATAAAACTATCTACCTAATATTAAACTAAGAAAAAAAGACTGTTTTTTATCTGTAGTAATAGGACTACAGGTAAAAAACAGTGTTTAAGTCACCGACCGGTAGTTTTTGGAATAAAGTATTTCCAATACTCAATACTCAATACATTTATTGCTTTCACATGGTAGGTACATAGATGGTGTTTATAGGTAGGTATCTCACATGAACCCTGTCTAAGGGTATAGCAACAGATAGGTAGGCAGGCCGAAGTTTTGTGTAAACAAAAAAAAAAAAAACCAGTAGGTACTATAGAGGTATATCAACTTGCATCTATTCGTCAGGATATGGCTCCTTCAGTCGGAGTGTCCTTGGCGCCTGTGCCTGCGCCTTCTTCACTTCAGGAGTGGAGAACTGCGTCATGTCCTACGTGCTACCAGCGGCGCGGTGCGAGCTGCAGCTCAGCACGTACCAGGCGGGACTCATTAACATGGCCTTTATGAGTGGTGAGTACAAAATTCAATAGAACTTAGTAACAAATGATCGACACGGGAAAATGTGTGGTAACTAGTATTTTTGAACAGCAATAGAAATAAGTCACCATAGTAAATCGATAGATGAGTTGCTAATAAAGAAAGAGAAAATCTATATATTCTTCCCCAAACAACACAAAAGCTAAACAAAAATAATAATAAGCACAAAACAGATACTTAACATATAATATCAAAGCGAAACGAATAACAGAAAAACTGTCGTCGAAACACAAGTTCGTCATTTTGTGTTGCGTAATAAAAATACCATATTCAGTTATAGGTTAATTGGGTACTAATTTTTAAAGGCAAGGTATGACGAACGTAAAAATATGATGATTATCAAAGTAAATCAAAACCATTTTTAAAATAAAGCCAACTGCTTCGATCCCTAGGATCAGTCCTAGCTGTGGGAATAAAAACAAAAAATACCAAGTATAGTTTTTAAGTTGACGTTTCTATATGATCCTTGTACCTCTATTACAATGAATAAAAACTAAAAAAATATCTGCAGATTATGCAAACATTTGTTCTGCAGTGGGAATCAAACACGTATCTCACTGTTTAGTCTGACTGAAATTCCGAATGAAAGAAACTTATAGTAGTAAACTTCTTATGAGAAAGCCCGTTCGGGGATGTACCACCATACCTGGCCTGGTTTTCTACCGCCAAGCAGTAATGCTGGCATTGCTGTGTTCTGGTTTAAAGGGTTTGGGCACATGCACATTACAGATACATTGAGTTTGTTATCCGAATCCAAGGCCATGTTTCTGGGCTCACTATGCTATTCCACCCGATGATGGCGAAGCCTGTGCGGTGGGAACGGAAGCGTTCTCTGAGATACAGTTCTATAACTAGCTCGGGGGACGGTGAACATCCACACCGCTCAACTTCGCTGTGTCGATGGAAAAGTTAAGTTCAGTTTATAGTATAGTTTATAGGTCAGATTTAGTTAGATTTAGTTTTTTTTTGGTAATAATGCACGGTTGTCTGGAAGAGATCGCTGTAAGCGATATGACCACCATTTGTAGGACGTTGTGTTCCTCAATAAAGTAATTTTTCATTTCATTTCATGAGACTTTTTACCCGTTATTTCTCAGAGTGGCAACGCGCAAGTGATACTTCTGATGTTACAAGCGCCGTATGATTGTTTAATATAAAAATATCTAAACTAAAACTAACCAAGTTATTTGTTGGTTGAGTCACTTGTCATTTCCAAGTCACCCTGTAAGTCACTAGGTTGAATTTCACAAACTCATTAATAGAATGGAACTTTTCCCTACACTGAGTTCTTTGACCTCTATCGAGTGAAACGATGTATCTGAAGTATGTAGGTTTAGGTATCAGTAGCGCCGCTTTCCATCATATCAGATTATGGTTAAATATTTATCTCTTTAGTAAATTTGTGCGCACATCGGAGCTTTCTGAAATAGGAAAGACATTAAATGTCAAAACACCTACTTTAAACTCGGGATTTTACCTTCTTTCTTTAAAAACAATGGGCACTTTCGAATATAAAAAAAAAGTTAAATCATCCACAAAAAATGTTTCGGCTAGCCGTGATTACATGTTTTTTTAAGTTTTACGGGAAAAATGGCAATTCCAAAATTCAACTTTTATTCCCATATTCGGTATCATTTTTTATACAACAACAAAATAAACAATAATCATCAAAATCGGTTTATAAATATAGAAGATCAGAGAAATTACAACTTAATTGAGACCTTCTTTTTTTTAAAGTCGGATAAAAATAGTTAGCTACGAAAGTCATTATGAAGTCATTATGTATTTCATACATATATGATACTTGCTTCAAGTCACTGCGAAGTCAACAAACATTTTATACAGACGCAAGGGAATATGGATTTTCGAATGGCGACCACAAACCAGACCTGATGGACCAGTGACATCTTAAGTGATTCCTCCATCCACCAACTTGCGGGAAGTTGGTGGGTGGAGATTCTTAGATCATTCGTCAGGACGCTCTTTGTGAAAGGCCAGTAGGTGGTTTCTATAGGGTTCTGATTTAAGATCATGGCTGTTTTTTCAAAATCGGTCATTAATATCATGTAAAATTCTTGCCATATCTTTCTTACGTTCACTATCAGCAAGAGAGTGACAGTATTAATTAAGTTCAGTAATTAAACCAACTGTTTCACCAACTGTTTCACCAACTGTTTCACCTACTATTTCACCAACTGTTTCATCAACTGTTGGTGTACTAGAGAATCAGCGCCAATATTCGTATCAGTAATACAAATCCAATTCACTGGAGTTTATTGCTAAAGGCGTATCTTCTTCATATTTGGTAGTCGTTTAGTACCTACATGCGATTTCCTGAAAATGTTGGGACATAACATAGGTAAGTCAAACGAGTAGATAATTTATGACACTGACTTCTTTAACAGCTATTATTCGTTTGGGTACTTATCATTTACATGTGTAAAGTTAGGTATGTTATGATTTTTAAATATGTAATGTTCTTTCTACGTTTATCTTAACAAAATCCTTTTGAAGTTCACTAATAGACATAAGCCTCCTTTAAAGTGTCACCTCCAACCACCAACTTTCCGAAAGTATCAGATAAGTCCCCATCAGGCTGGGGACTTTCTTCTACCTCCGGTGATTCTTGACACCCCCTGCTCTGCCTATACCGTGGCCGCTACCGGTGTTAGGAATAACGGGACTGGGGACCGTTTGCGTCGGTCAGCAGGGTCACATCAAGGGCCTGTGAGGTTGGTTTGGGTTAATTTTAAACCCTTACACTCCGGTTATGTAAATAGATTTTTAAAGAAAAAGAAAAACCTTGTATACCTATTTGTTAGAATATTGCTGTCTTTCAAAGTCTTCAAATCCCGATCAACAGGTCGATTAATTATTATTGGTTCTTTTTAGTCAAACGACACTCGAATCGGTGGCCAACTAAGATAGGTGACCCTATATAGGGCCCTGTGTTTAAGCTCGATGGCAAAATAAAACAAATTATCAAAAGCATGTTTTGTAAAATATCCTTTTATCTCTCAGGTGGAGTAGCTAGTGCCTTCTTCTGGGGAATAGTGGGAGATGTATTCGGCAGAAGAAACATTCTCAGTTTAACGTTAATACTGGATGCCATCGTCACGTTGGCGCAGAGCACTGTTCCTGACTACAGACTGCTACTCGCGACCAGGACTCTCAATGGATTTGTTATCGGTAAGTTGCTATCACAGAGGGAAATATTACTCTTCTGTGGGTGCTATGCTAATTCTCAGCTCAATTCTTGCCCTGTATAAGAAAACGAAACATAACGAGGGAGGACCGAACTATCCTTTTATAATAATCTGCACAAAAATGCTTATTTCAGACTAAAACCCCATATTTTATTAGTATACAAAAATCCTACTTAATATTATAAAAATAACACATAGGCTACTTTATACCCGGGTACCATGCGGGCAAAGCCGTGGGCATAAGCTAGTAACTAATAAAACTATGCTAGTAAAGACAGGCAAAATATTAAAGACTACACATTAAACTATTTCGACTAGACGAGAGATCGGGCTGAGCACTTCCAGTTACTGTCAACAACGGTCAGTAGGCTGTTAGTACCACCGCGCATATGGATCATTAGGGATGCGGTTCTTTGTCGCAATTTTTTTTTGATTGCAAAGAAGTAATCAGTGCGTGTGTCTGCAAACATTCCTGATGCGCTACAGTATAGCAGCAACCATAACAGCATCCTGAAACAGTTGTTGTATTGGATCCTCAGTACCCTGTGTAGGATTTCTGTGTATATTTAATACATAGACTGCATGTGCATAATCTTCACCCTTCACCCGTATTTTACCCACTATATTTTTAGGAGGGCCAGCGACTCTGGTGTTCACATACGTGTCAGACCTGGTGGGGGAGAAGAAACGCCAGTTGTACTTGAGCATCGTCGGCATGAGCTTCGTGGTGGCATGGCTTCTATTACCTGGTAAGAGCATGTTCACTCTCGGCTAGCAACCAACTATTTATTTATAATCATTACTATTTGATACCCTCCTTGTGACTTGTGACTCTAAGACCTTTTTAAGAACCATCGTTGAAGAATTAAAAAAGCAATTTCAGAGATAAATGGTATCATACAAACAAAAAAATAACCACTTATGGCAAACGCATAAGCGGGTTCTTTACATCGTGAGCTAAATGTCAAATAAAGCTACGAATAACCAAAAGCTATTGAATTCGATAGAGAATAGATAAAGATTCTGTTCTACTAGAAACGAAATGAACAAAACTGTGCGGTACTGAGTCACTGCGATCTTCCAATAAACCTGTATTTAGCTACATTTAGCTGATGACTGTTTGTGGTGGAATTGAATAATTCGCGTCCAATTGATTTCTACAAGTCGGTAGGCTCCACTATTTCTACCTCCATATATATATTTACCTGACTCGACGTTTTTAATTTCATTTGACGATTATAATAAGCGTTTGGGTATATAGTATTTCGTTCTACAAAAAGTAATCATAGTCAATCTGAGATCTATTTGAAGAAAAATCTTTAAAATTTTATTGAAAAGAGTGCAAAATTATTAATAAACCCTTTGAATATAGATTAATCAGAAGACACGTATAATTTCTTATTTCATTTATTTGTAGATAAACTAACTATTAATTACAATTTGAAGTGGTGATAGATGGTGTGTACACACCCAGATTGACTAGATCAACTGTTCTCAAAGAGAATACGTTTGATGGCACAAGCGACGCACTTTTATTCATTACTAGTTGTTGCCCGCGGCTTCGCCCGCGTTGTATGTTAATAAAAGTAGCATATGACCGTCTCCAGGCTTCAAACTATGTCCACCAACTTTTGAATGAATCGAACCAAGGATTACAATTTATAAAAAGTTTAGAACTCAATTGCATACCACCAAAGGGTAGTTTTGAAAAAATAAAAAATACGTGTTTCAATATTTACTTTTAGGTTTGTTTGTACAGAGTTTTGAGCGAATCAAACAATTGTTTTTTTCATAGAAACTTTGTTAACCCCCCCGTTAGGGGTTGATTTTCGAAAATAAGATATGCCTATGTGTTATTCCAGAACCTTAACTATCTACATTCCAAATTTCATCAAAATCGGTTTAGAAGTTTAAATGACAGGTACAAAGGCGAGACTAAAAATAGTTTTGTTCCAACAAAACCTTGAGCTAGAGAGAGGTAATTATAGAGATAGGATCGTGTACAGAAAGAAAATAATGAAACAATACTTAAGTTACTTAAAACTAAAAAAAAGAAATATAAATATATATAAATATAAATATATAGATACTATAAAACCATACATAATTTAGAGAAACAGATAGTGCTCTTTAACTTTTCTCCTGAAGACATCGATTGAAGGACAATCACATATGGCACTTTTTAATATTTTTGTCAAAGAACGAACTAGAAATATTCCAAATATGTTAGCACGTTATTAGCATAGTATAATTAGCTTTTATGGACAGTTTGAAGATTCCAAAGGTTTATATATCAATTTTATGTAAAACTAGTCCCACCGCGTCAACCACGATACTTCTAAATTTAACTAACAAATACGAACACTAGATTTGCAAGTGCAATGGGTAATGGGTACTAGCTTTCTAGTCTGATACCGTTATACAATCAGGAATTTACCAATGGTCATTAGGTTACATGTCAAAAGTATTTACATAGTCGAGTAGAAACAAATGTAAAAAACGTTTCTCGTTCCTCATCTAAATGAGATGGTGTCAAGTATCTAGCGAAAGTGAGTGTTGGATGATTAATCGCAGAGGCTCTATACACTTGTAGAAATGATGACTGGCGTCATTATGATTGATTGATAATTTTTCACAAAACTAATGCTGTACATTCCGAATGACGTCTCGATTCTCTGTGAAATTCTGTTCGAATTTTGAATTATTTCGAGGGAATTCGGGTGACTGCAATCGTAAAGAAGCCATAAACAAAAGTTGAAATTGTCTGCGATCGTCTAGAGTAAAATGATAGTCTATGCTGTAATCGGAATAGCGTGGCTGCAACAGCGACTCTGCTTCATTTAAATTCCCGCAAAAATTGGCGTGGGTGGTGGTGATTAAATTGGGAGAAAAAAATTATCAAAGTTCGTTTCAGTACCCTCCCTAACAAGTAAATTATTTAAAAAATTTAAGGCCCCAACGTTATTTTTTAATTTATTGCAGCTTGTGGTACTGACTTGTCGTTCCTAAAAAGTCACAAAACGATTGAAAAAAAATACGCATTTCTATAGAATAAGCCGTTTCGTAAATAAATGCTAACAGACAAAAGATCTTACAAAGATCTGAACTTACTTGATCAACACGCTCGATCAAATCACCTTTCAAATAAAAAAAAACTAAATCATTATCGATTCATCCGTTTGGGAGCTACGATGCCACAGACAGATAAATAGATACAACGTTAAACTTATAACACCTAAATATATATAAAAAAATGATACTACTAATTTGTCTTTCAAGGGTTGATCAAAATAACTTTTGGTTTCAGCGGCAGCCTGGATAGTGATTCCATTCAAGATCTCCGACCACCCGACTGTGCTACCACTCTACTCCTGGCGTCTGTTCCTAGCCCTCAGCAGTTTACCCGGCTTTGTGGCGGGAGTGTGGGTCATGTACCTGCCTGAGAGTCCAAGGTTGCTGCTGGATACAAACAGGGGAGATAAGGCGCTGAAGCTACTGGCGATGATGCATAGGAAGAATCATGGCAAAGATGCTGAGTTCAAGGTTGAAAACTGTAATTTTTTCTCCACCCATTCAAATCAAATCTGTGGCATCAATCTGGTGCACAGTTCCAAAATTACCTACCTACAAGAATTCATAATATAATATTCTTTCAGATTAAAAGATTACTCCAAGATGATGAAGTTTTCTTAGCCAAGACTCTAAACGCAGATGAGAACAGGACTAAGGACCTGTTTATGGGAGTCCTAAGAGATATGAAAATATTTGTGTCAAAGAACTACGCCTTGAAGTCTAGTCTGATTCTCTTCGTATTCTTTGCAAATATGTCTGCGTAAGTAACCACGCATTCCTTATTCAGATCTATCATCCTGCTTAGTTTGACACCCACTACGCCTTTTTCATTAACCTTCTTTGCATCTCTTTGCCAATCAGGCCCTGAAAGTGAACTTTACTCATAAATGTGATGTGTTGTTACTAAGAAGATTTTCATCTTGTTAAATAATAGACGTAGATAATTAAATCTGAAATGAGGTAATCCGTAGCAGAACTAAAGTTACTGATATAGCTCTCAAAATCAGCAAGTTGAAGTGGCAATAGGCAAACTATACACATCGCTTGCGGAATTGACAACTGCTGGGGAATAAAGATTCTTGAAAAGCGACCACGAAACGGATGACGCAGGGTAGGAAGTTTCTCCAAGACAATGTTCCTATGACTTCTTAATTGAGGTTGTTAAAAGTCGGTGGATGGAGGTGGTTCAAGATCTTTTGTCTGAGGCATATATCCAGCTGTGGAAACTTTTATAGGCTGTTGAAGATGATGAAATAACCGAAGTTAAAGACGTTATAAGCCCATGCATAACTACTTTTTCGTACAGAACGGTTTGTTTACCTTAATCATTAATACAGCAAAGGAATATAACTCGTTGTCAGCTGTCCGATAAATACAATCTTCAAGTTGAAGGTAAATGGGTATCTTTTCGATAAGAGTGCTACATCTACATCGACGCCTTTCATCAGATGAAATTGCGCCAAGAACATGGCTGTTTAACATAAAACTGCATTTTTTTTGTTTCCAGTGGCTTCGGCCTAAACATGTGGATACCAGAACTCCTCCTCAGGATGCAAACTCGCGACTGCCGTAGCGCCACCGTAGCTCCCGATACCAAGATGTTCAACGCCACTTATGTAGCATGGAAGGGACTGACTAATCTTAATGACGGTTATGCGAAACCAGAGCTCATTGCCTTCAATGCCAGTGTAGTGAGAGCGCAGGAACGGTGCAATGATAATATTGATCAAGAGGTAAGATTTTGAGAACTCCAGGATATCTAGAAAAAAAAACAGTGCTCACACCCACTTGACTGCAACTACGACCGAAATCGTCCTGCCCTGGGGGTCTACTCCGTAAAACGATATCGACATTATCGTTACGATACGACAGTGCTCCGAATTATTCGGCCGTACCCTACTCTCAAAAATGTTCGCAATCTTTGTCGTCTGTCGAAAGCATAGACAATATGTATCGAATCTTCGGAACGAATGATAGGAAAATCTAAAGGCTTGGATAATAGACATTTAGCCTAAATATTTTTACTTGACTGTTTATGTCACTTTTTAGGCAAAATGATAACAATTATCTATGAAAGTAAATGAAGTGACAACGTCAAATGTCAAATCAACAAACCCGCCTGTGATTTGAAAACTTTACAAGTAAAATTCTTGTGACAACTAGCCACAGAAGCCATAATTAAGAAGTTGAAGTTGAAGCAAAAATTCGTCGGGGTGAATATTCAAATTTGTTTATTAAAAAGATACTAGTACACACAGCATTAAAGTTTAAAGCACTATTTTAACAACAATTTTGTTTATTAATTTAAAAAAATCATGAAGTTAAAAAAAAATACAAGTTTACCTTCAAACAAACTTTTACTATGTTTATAATTCCCGATGAAATTATAGTCGGGAATTTTGTTCAAATCCAACTGGTCCCTCGTCACTTTAAAATGTTGTTTTTGTAAAGTCTTTTCCTCGTGGATGGCTTCCATGGCAAGCATAAATCTCGCCATTATTCCAAAACAAGAGGCAAATCAAGAGTCCGTAGTGCAGCAGGGCTCGAAGGTATAAAAGATTCGGAGTCCGGTAAACGAAATGGAGATGATTTTATCAGAAAACACAACAATATAACCCGAAACGATAATGCGCACGATAGCATCAAGGGCATCGTTGATAAGTTCGTCGGTTGACATTTGTTTCGTTGTCAAATTCAAATTATCGTATCGTTTTTAGTGATGCCGGAGTAGGGTTACGACATCGATTGTCAAAAGTAATGTCGGTCGTTTCTTCGTTCAAATGATAGTCGAAACGATGTAACGTAGAGTAGGTTTAGCACGATAATTGAAGCGATATATCGTTTATCGGTTTGTAGAGTAGACCCCCTGAATTTGTAGCCTGTTTGTAGTTGCGAAGTGGCCGCGTAGTATATGGAGTTTAGTTGATTACTAGTGTGAAATGCTGGTCACAGTCATCATTCCCTGAATTAACATTTTGACCGTTTTTACGTAAAACTGGAGACCAGCAATTACAGTTCGGTCGTTATAGCGTATGTCGGGTAATAGGTATTAGTTGGTGCTAATCGTGCCTGGCGACCAAGGTAGCAGACACAAAAGTTTGCTATTTGGCTACTGCCAAAAACTACTTTGAGTTACTGTTCATAAGACGAATGTTATCAACTCTGCTCAAAATAGCACAATGTCATGTTCAATGTCTTTCATGAAAAGAATCTAGCCTCTTTACTTCTGTGCGTTACTCATCTAGGGCGTCGGACTCATAGATGCTTAATTTCCAGGTGTTCACATCAGGCCTTATAGTAGGCGCATGTTGTGTCCTCGGCAACGCTGCTTGCGCGTTACTCTGCGCTCGCGGCGGTGCTAGGGGCGTACGAAGAGCCGCAGCCGCCTGTGCTGGAGCATGTGCGTTAGCCTGTGCGTGCTTGGCTGCCAGTGCTTGTGGCTGTTCTGCATCAAACAAGCTAGCTGTGGCAGCAGCAGCAGCATTGAATGCAGCGAGTTTAAATGGCAATGTGCTGCTGATACGGCTGCTGTTGAATGCTCTGCCAGCTAAGTTGAGGTAAGGCTTTTGGCAAGGCAGCCGCTTCAAAGTTACGTCAGGGCACTTACCTACAAGTAGCTACCAGTGTGAATACTTTGCGTTAAAGAATCACACAGTTGTAGAAGCAGCATTAATTGAAGCGAACGATGATACAGTTTCCCACGTTAAGAGGAAGATATCTAGGTCACTATTCCTTGGGTTAAATGTCGTTCTTATTGTATAGATCTGACCATAATGAGACAAATTCTGTTCGTCAGATGTGTGTGATTCGTTGAAAAATTTCAATGATAAAGACAAACCCCCCTAATTGTTTCAATTGTGGAGTCGTGGAGGATGTTAAATAATATATTCTTGTGGAGTTTGTGCGGAGCGAGTCTATGAGAACAAATATGATAGATTCGTATGGCGTCATCTTGTTGCTTGATCCATCTTATCTTAACCGTTCCAATGAGTGACTTGCCTTTAGAACTATAATAAGTTAGTGTTCGATTACAATATATAAATTTGTCGACCTCGATGGCGCGGCGAGTGAGTAGTCGGCTGCGACGCAAGAGGTGTGGGTTCGATTCTCGTTGCGGGACAAATGTTTGTATGTTCTGCAGATATTTGTTCCGGGTCTAGGTGTTGTGGTAACACGTTATTCGCGATACCCACGACACACGGAATCCTAGTGTGGGAATTATGTATGTGTCTGTTGGGTGTTAATGTATTATTACTTACTATTAAAAGGGGTAGGAAACTTATGATTGGTATAATGGGACCATAGTCAGACAATGGCCTCGATTCTGTAGTACACCAACTAATCTAAATTTAAACTATCGCTCTCTTTTACTGATAGTGGAAGCAAGAAAGAGATAGCTACAATTTTAGTGCTTCAAATTAGTCAGATTTAAGTTTTCTATACAAATTTAGTCGTGATTTCAAAACATGCTGACTATAAACACGAAGAAAAGCGGCACGTAAACTGATTTGATAGCAGCACACAGCAGTAAAATTCTTGCCATCTCTTTCTTGCGTATACTATCAGTAAAAGAGAGCGACAGTTTAAATTTGGTTTAGTTAGTGTACTACAGAATCAAGGCCAATGATTCAAAGTACCAATAAAAATTAATTTTAAAATCTTGTTATTTACAACAAAGAGATTGTGTATGGTATGGAACCCTCAGTGCACGAGTCTAACTCGCACTTCGGAGGTTTTATTTACATCCACCTCTAACTGTAGAACGTGTTTCAGTCATGCTATGATTGTTCTTTCAGCGGTCTCGGCGTCTGCTGGGGAGCTTGGTGGGGCAGAGCCGGCGGTGTGGCGTCCAACTTGGCAGTTGGAGTTCTATTGGATTACTCCTGTCCAGCACCGTTCATTGCTGTCGCTGCTTTGTTAGCTTGTAAGTTGCATTTACAAGTACATTTTGAGCTCGTGTTAATGCGCATATACATTTTGCAATTGGAAAAATCTCCCACGACTCTCGATAAGAAGTCGTGGTACCGCCCACAAGTCCAATACGGCTCTTGCAATTCGTATCAAGGTAAAATTAGCTGATAACAAACATTTCTGTAATTTTAACACTGTTGCAGTATCTATTGGAGCCATTATGGTCATAAAACTAGAAGAAACTAAAGATGCACAGGATGAAGATGATCCTGTACAAGCAGAAGATAAAAACACAGGACTGGACAGATATATTTCAACTTATATGTAGCGTGGATTGTCATGGTAAATTAGACTATAGGGTGTCTCGTAAAAGGACATAAACCTGAAAAGGGTAACCTACAGCCCATTTTACCGAGATGGGTCATTTTTGTTTGAATGCCATTCGAAGTACATATAATTGATTATAGGCATTGATGTGAATTTATTTTTGTTCACGAGTATTATTTAGTAAATCAATTTTGTTAATGAAGTCAAGACTGATAACAAAAACTTAAGATTTTGCTAAATCCAAAGTAGAAAAAGGCACATTACAAGATATTTTGAAGGTTTTGATAGATTTCTAATATTTGATTAGTTTTATTAAGGAATTCGAAGATATACTCAATATATATATTTTTATATACTTATATGCATCATTTTTAAATACTTACCTAGAAATTAGAATTGTAGCATTTAATGGATATTATTTTATGGAATTTAAGGCTTAATTAAGTAGAATAAGATCTCATAAAATTCATGTCTATTTATTACAATTTAGGTTAGTTATTTTGTAAATATACATGTTTGTACACTGGATAACAAGTTATTTCTTATATTCAAACTTAGTTGCTACATAATTTCATATCTAATATACCAATCTACTTGATCTACGTAAGAATATTCATACGTGTCAGATTGGTATATTAGTTATGAAATATTATATAAGCTATTTAGTTTGTTTCTTACCTAGTTTAACGACTAAAATAAAGCAAAATATTTTAGGTTAGGTTTTGATCTAATAAACAACATAAAAAGTAATCTTTACTCTCTACATAATAACTACGATAATAAGTATATTCATAATATTGATGTATTTATCCCACCTCTATATTTATTGTTTTTAATTTGTAAACTAGGAGCTAACATATATTTTAAATACTAATACTTAGCGAAAATATCTGAACAATCTGCATGTAGTTTTGCAGGACATATCAGAAAAACTGATCAATACGTTTTTGATTTAGAAACACTAAGTACGATATTACAATCTGTTTGAATTTCATTCTCCACAAATACTACTGCTTATACAATTTACTTTTCAGAAAAGTTTTCTTCTACGTAAAATTCAAAGTACTTACTTCTATGGAATTCATTCTCATCACAGCAGTCAGTAACGTACCTACCTCACTTCACTTCACATCAAGTTTTTTATAGTTTACTCTCATACACTTTGACTGCAGGCTTGTCTGGTGGAAGGAACCAAGCCGCAACCACACTACCTGGAAAACAAAAGTTTGATCAATATCAGACTTCAGTAATATTGTTTCATTTTAATGATCTACAAACATTCTTATCTTTATCTATGCCCGGTACCTTTACAGAATGTTATTGGAGCCAAAGCTTACACTAAGAGACCTCTTTGCATGTATAAAAACACTAGCCTCTGCCCATGGCTTTGCCTGCGTGGTACCTGGATAAAAAGTAGCCTATGTGTTATTCTGATGTATAAGCTACATTACTGTAATGTTTCATCAAAATCTGTTCAGTATTTTTTGCGTGAAAGAGTAATAAACATCCATCCTCACAAATTTTCGCGTTTATAATATTAGTAGGATATGTTATAATGTGGATGGCAAGTACTTCATGCTCTATCGTCAGCCTTAGCAGCACTGATCATAAGATGAGATTATGGCCAAATGAATTCTTGAAAAAAAAGAGGATAGGAAACTCGCCTGCCAATTTAGATTTTACTAGAATTAAGATCGAAAAAATGTATACACTAAAACCTTCCACAAATCTTTTATATTAAATCTTCCATCCCAGCTATGATCGAAAAGTAATTCAAAATCACAGTCTTTCCACTCAACAGATAGAAATAAAAACTTGTGAAGTATTTGACTTGTTAATCGAACTTACTGAGAACCAGCAATGACCACAGGTAGAACGTAATCTGGCAATGGTCAAATATAGAGTTGGCTACCAGATTGATCCCCACGAAAGCACAACTTCGACCCACCATGATGCTGAGACATGCTGCCATACCCCTGAAAGTCGACGCATTATTTCCACTAAAATAAATATAATTAAAAAGCCAACAGACACATTCCTGACCCCGTACTAGGATTCTCCGTATCTTGGACATCAATAACTACGAGTATCGTATACCCATAATCAGAACAAATATCTGCAGAACATGCAAACATTTGTGCGTGATTATACTCTAGCAAGTGGTTTTGGCTTAGATTATCATTACCATGAGACGAAGGACTTCTACTGCTGGACAATAGGCCACCTTTGTTATGAATGCATTCAGACACCGTCTTCCCGAGAAGAATACAATGCCATTGGTCTATCAGATAGGGGACAGTCCCAGTAATGATAAAAAAACTGTTTATATTATTACACGAGAACCATCCTCAGCTGTGGTCAGTTCTGAGAATTTTATATGCCCAATTGTTTACAAGCTTTGCATAATGCAACTTTGACTTGGCAATCCCGACAGTCAATTGTGACTCTGGTCCTCTGGATAGTTGGTACCAGTGATATTCCTCGTCTTTATGTCGTGGCAAACAGGTATAAGTGGCCCATTTGTTGGAAAATGGTTATAGACGTCTGCAAAACCCAGGGCATCGCTGTCCTGGTCACGATGTCACGTTGCGTGCTCTGAAGGACTTTTCGTATATATATTTGTATATTCAAACAAATATATAACAGGTCTTGTTATATTTCAGCGCAAAAATCTAAGAAGGCAGCTCATTCCACAGTTTACTTGTACGTTCCAGATTTTATCGCTCTCTGAAACTTCAGTTGAAACGAGCAACCCGATGATAATCATCAGAAAGCTGAGGGAAGTCGCGCTGATGGAAGTAGCAAGGTTGTTCGTTATGTTGCTTTTTGGGAAGTTGCTTATATACAACATAAGTCTTCTACAAGCTGATGATGATGATTATATCAACTCACCTATAAGACGTCGGGTACAACTCCACGAAATAAGACGCCAGTATCCCCATTCCCAAACACGTGCAGGTGAACATCATAAACATGAACACGCTTGACACTGGTTCCGGCATCAGGTTAATGGAAGCTCCACTCAAAGACGACAGACATAGGATCGTGATAAGAACAGATTTCTTCCTATTAGGCAGACAGGATATGACGAAGTTAAGGAATGAGAAGATTGATTGAGAAACAATGAGGGTGAAGATCACGTTGTCTTCTATTGTCCCGAGGCAGATGTCTGGCGTCTGGAAGAAGATAACTTATAGTTAACTGAATAAAAGTAAAATCTGACTCAGCCTTTTTCACGACACAAGATTTTGTAACTAAGTGAAGGATCTTTAAATGTTTTGTTTGAGCTAGTAGATAGATCTAATATTGAAGTTTTAGGCCACTCGAGGCCGGGCTCTGGCCAGAACCCATATCATAGAAAACCTTTAACGTATAATAGCGTTCAGATCAAAATGTCACTACAGGTGGCCCATACAAATGGTGAACTAGTGGAATGTCTCCTGTGAACGACTAGGCAAGCTGCGACATAAGCGTTTCAATAAGGACTCAAAACGGTTGAAATAACAGATTATAAGAAGCATTTTTTTCTTAGAACCGAAACTCAAAGTCATATGTGGTCATATATCCAGTTTTTAAGAGTCTTCTTATCTTAGATCTTCTTTACTATGTATTGTAAGCACAGAAAATACAGGCATAACAAAATAATATTAAGGACATGTACAAAAGTGAGCTTAACCCTCCCTGATACCCTGAAATCTTGGAACTTTCTTCCTGCAAAACTGTGAGGAAAGGGAAAGCTGATCTTCCTGAAAAACGCTATTAAAAGACTTAGAATTAAAATTATCGTGTCTGGTATCATTTTAGAATATTATTACGACTATACCACGTACTTTACTATTCTCCTGCTGACGTTTTGTTGACCGTTTAGAGGTCCTTCCTCATGAGGACCATCCGCGACCACGCTCGACGGTCGTGAGACGGGAACTGACGGGAACAGTTTCCGTCAGCAGGAGAATAGTAAAGTACGTGGAATAGACGTAATAATATTCTAAAATTAAAAGACTTACCACACTTGTAGGAATGGTAACGTTCTCAGTCGTATACTCGACTTTGGTGCTGATCAAAGAACACACACTTCTATGATCAGTGAGGTTACTCTCCATCGATACACGGACCAAGTTCATGATGTGTGTCAGCCAGATTAGGAAACTGTTGTTACTGAAATAAAAACAAGATAGCTATTCTTTATAAATATATAAAAGTCTAAGCATAGTCTTGACCCCACGTATCAATCCATGTGTAATGGATATCAGGAAATATGAGTACCATGATACACAACACCCAGACCCACTAGTCTCAGCCACAAAACTGGTGGTACATGATTACGGATAAGTACCGTGCAAAGAAACTGGACCAGAGGCAATATCTCTGGCCGGAGGGAGTAGCAATATAAATAGGCTTACCAGCTTACGTAGGAAGGTACACAAATTGAGTACTAAAAAAGCGACGTGAACTGAATACTTCAACCATGATCAAGCTCGTTTAAAGAGAATCTCACCTAAAACTGCAAGGTGTGTTTATTAATTTGACACCACGGACTTAGTAGGTATGCATAGAGTTTGAGAGATGATTATCAAATCCTACTTTATCCTACTACTATTATAAACGTGAAAGTTTGTGAGGATGGATGTAAAAAACTAAAACCAACAACATAAGCTGATATACTTCAATGAAGACTTAACGAACACGATGATCGGTTTATAGTCCCATTAGTTTAAATGCGTTAATCTAATGTAATAAAGAAAGAATCAGTCAAACAGCGAACAACCGGAACACTCAACGCCGACACCACTGCAGAATGACAAAAGTCAAAATTGATTTATTCATTAAAATCGTAACTCGATCACTTTGAACGTCAATTTTACATACTATATATATAACCTTTTATGAAATAGCGTAAAAGATGTCTCACGTGATGTAGACGACAGCAACGATGTAATAGAGCTGCAGGCTGCGTAACAGGTATGGCGGCCGGAACAGACAGGAGCTCTGCTCGAACATGGCGCGAGGGAGCGACATCGGCTTATTGACCGCCACTTCCTCGCAAGAGATTGTGGACACCTGGAACGAGGCATTAGGCTTTAGTTATTTTGGAGTTAGGTACCACATCAACGATGATATCGAAAAGGTTGCAGGTATTGTTGGTTGATTCAAGGAGTGTGACGCGACATCATTTGAAAAAGACTTAGCAGCAGTGGACTTCTTCTAGATCATGATGATGATAATATGCTTAATATGTTTTGCTGTATTAACTTATTTGTAGCACAATACAGATAAAACAACTGTATATGCTTGCTTCTAACTGCTTGCTTCACACGACTGTTATGTTTTTAAAAAGGACAAACTATGAATTTGCATTACTCGCTTTGATACTGGCTACTTCTTTGGCACCCCAGTCTTATGAATTTGAGGGACTTGCATAAACAGTTCGTTATTTCACGTTTATCGTTAATATTCTATTAAAATATTTATAGGTTTAAAAATCTGACTCCGTTTGATTCATACATAATCGTTTTATAGGCATGACTTAAACTTTTTTTAAAATTATGAATTGATATTCGTTTCGCTATAATCTCACCTGATGGTAAGAGATGTCCGACAAGCATTCATGAAGCATGGAGGTCTAGAAGGTATAGATATCTATTCACTCTTACATTGAAGTGACCCAGATTTAATTTTTCAGGAATGACAAACGATGATAGTGTATTCCATTCCTCTGCTGTTCTCATTACCTACTCTGTTTTGAGGTTTTCTTTGAGACTGACCTGATATGTCTCACTGGATCCTCTATGGTTGATCTCATACATCTTCCTCAGCACCTCCATAGCCTCTTCCTTTCTCCCCCGTCCAAACAGGAACTTTGGAGACTCGAAGAAAAAGTATAGCGCTAGGGCACCAAGCCCCGAAGGGAGCGCGAGAATGACAGACAGAAGCCGCCATGGCGTGAAGTCTACGCCAAGCCAGGACATTTTAACAGCGAAGTCCAACTTAAGAATCGGGTAGGTTATTACTGAAAAATAATAAAAAGGCTGTCAGTACATGAACCAGATTGATGTAACTGATCAGTCATTATTGACATGTGCTCGTATCAGTTCAGGTGCGCCGGGTGTATCTAGATACATATGGGTGCGCATTTGTGTTTGTTATATGATTTATGTTAAGAATTGTGTACCTACTTTGTTAAGAAGTCATTTATTTTAGTTACTTCAATGCTTGTTAATTTATGGGACTGACATATAATGTTTATGTAATGTTTATGTTATATGTGATCGATGTATAAAAACCTATCGACTTTGACATTGATTATGTTGAAAAGTACATTAACGAAAATAAAGTGCCCATGACGTATCCAGATAAGCAATTACAGGGTCCTAAAGATGCCTCATTCATTACTCCTATAGTCATTGGAATTCCTTTTAACCAATATTTTTGAAAAGTTTATTGGTAGCCTCTATAAAAGACTTTAACGTTGCTTCACACTTCTAGGACTCTAGGTTAAAAAGTTACAACTTTTGCTAATTTGAAGTATTATACTTTCTAGATAAGGGCTTATATGCAATACCCAGTAAAACCCCCTAAATATTAAACCTGTGGATGGGAGCCTTTTGGTGTATAGAAAAGGCAAGAATAGTGGTGTTCCAATTGTCTTCGAGTTCAGGAATCAAAAGCATAAAGAAGCACTACTAAGAGCTTTAAAAAAAATGCTAGCGAAAGCCACAACAATGTGAACTTCGTTCACCTGGGAATTCAAGGAGTCACATTTCGAGTTTCTGTTTCTGAAGCTTTGAATACCCTGACAAAAAAATCTTGAGAGCTGCACGATTTTGTTAAAATTGGGTACCTTCAATATTGCTGGGTTTCTCCAGGTAACGTATTGATACGCAAGGAAGGTGAACCTGTTATAGTGATTAGATCACTTGATCAAATTGCGGCGTTGCGTTCATCCTGACTGTTTTACCTTGCACCTCATATTCTTTACTGTAACTTACTTAGTAAACTAATAACTAGTGTTCTATATTAATTTAATATTATTATGCGATTATAATTTAGAATATTTATTATACCGTTTCTAAAAAAAAAATTGTTATAATATTCCAACATATTGTATGTATTTATATAATTTTAAATATCAACTATTTATACGATTTCACACCATAGTTCTATCTAGAAAATCAGTTTGCATTAAATCTGGCCATTCCACACATATCAACCACCATCCAAATCCACTTTTCAGGAAAACACACAGTTTTCTAATTAGTAATTGTTATCGATCTCGATGAAGTGTCCACTGGCGTTGATCAGGAGATCAACGTCGGTGATTCATATTTGGTTGATGACTTATGCACGGGTTTTTACCTAGCCATATACTACCTACTCGTGATTATCAGCGCTTTGATCATAGTTTTGTAAAATCAAAAATAAAGACATTAACAGTTATCTGTAATTCATCTGTAACTGATCATAGCCGTTTATACTTTGCAATATCCCTACCTCAGCAATTAAGTAAAGTCTCCGAAATCTTCACAAAAATAAATTATTTAAAAGCTTAAAAAATGCTATGTGAAGTAAGTCGCAGCGATGTACTTATGATAAATGAGCCGCTACAGAATTTTTCATATCTACCGTATTTAGTGTTATTAAATTTTGCTCACAAACTTATGTAGTGGCTAATAGGAAACGAACCTTTCAGCCTGGATCACGCCCGGGCTATTACGGTGCATAAGATTTAGGGATATCTTACATCGAAGTCATAAAAAGTCACCTAATAATAAAGAACTTGACATCACCTATAAGCGCTATAGAAACTTCTGTAACAATATCCTGTATAAGCTCAAAAATTAGTACGATAGAAATGACTTATACCATTGCAAAAATGATATAAAGAAAACGTGGTATGTTATAAAACGTGTGTGCTGCCTTCATGATTCAAATAAAAACAGTTATCAAAGGACCTTTTAAGGTTAAAAGATAATGCAAGTGACTCATTGGACTATATATAAAAATGAATATTTTGTAAATGCAGGTAGTTATGTCGCTACTACTATCCTACAAAAACTAAATGTAACTCAAGAAAAGTTAGCTTTAACTTATAAACCTGAAAATGCCCAAGTAAACTATTTCATGCTGTTAGAAACAGACATCGTAGGAATAAACAAAATAGTACATTCCTTAAAAAACACATTTTCCACTGGCTTGGATGTAAATCTTCGATATTCGTAAAAAAAATCTTTGAGTACTTGGCACTCCCATCATTCATACCTATATGTAATCTCTCTATATCCTCCGGTGTTTTCCCAACATTACTTAAGGGTTCTGTAGTCATCTCGGTCTACAAGTCAGGAGACGGAAACAGTATCTCAAATAACCACCCAATCCCTCCCTCCCTCAATCCCTCCTACCAACTCTGGCCAAAATCCTGGCCAACAATCGCCTAGTAAGTTTTCTGGAAAAAAATAATATTATATCGGAAAACCAATATAGTTTTAGAAAAAAAAACAACAGTAGACTCTATTGAACACCTAGTATCACATATAGCTGATAATTTATGAAGGAAACTAAAATGTATTGGCGTCTTCCTGGATCTGGCCAAAACTTTTGATACTGCCTCTGTTCCTCTACTTATACGAAAGTTAGAGGCAATAGACATACGAGGTATTCCATTAGATCTCCTCAAGGAATATTTATGCAATAGATCCCAAATCTTAAAAATGAATGATATATTAAGCTCCAGAAAAACAATTAATGTTGGGGTACCTCAGGGATCAGTACTTGGACCAACTCTTTTTCTTATTTATATAAATAATCATTGCAACACTGAAATAAATACTGCAAAAATCATTACGTTTGCGGATGATAAGGTTATAGTTTTAAGTGGATCTTCAAGGGATGATGTCAAATTGTGGCCGATAGTGGAATACGCGGCGTTATGGACTGGCTTGACAAAAACTTATTAACACTAAATCTTAATAAAACTAAATTCATACCTTTCTCTATATAAAATTACAATCAACCAGGTACAGACTTCATGATTAAAGCTCATAACTATAACCTTGCCAATTTAAGTTGTGTTTGGTCAATAACGGTTATAGAAAGTATTAAATACTTGGGAATAATGATAGACAAGAACCTCAATTGGAAACATCATAAAGATACTCTTAAATCTCGGATACGTAAACTTATCTTCAAAAAAAATCGGCACTTAAAAGATGATAAAACTAATAAAATTGTGTATTTAACATTATGTCAATCAATTACTTCTTACGGAATCTTGGCCTGGGGCAAGAAAGACTTTTCTCATTAAATTAGAGCACACGCAACGAGCCATCCTAAAAGTATAACACTTCAAGCCATTTAGGTACCCTACATTCGACCTATATTTAGAGACCAAAACGTTATCCGTGCGACAACTATGTATAAAATTTATCGTTTTAAGACAACACTCGCTCCTCGGTCGTACAGACAGCTAAAAGAAGAGACCATGAAGTTTACAGAGTGCCTGCATTAAGACCACCTTAATGCAAGGATTTGCATATATTTTCTAACTAACAGATTTAATAAAAAAAATATGTATAAAAGATAAATCTAAATTTGCCTGTGGAAAGGCGTTAGACTTTTTATCTGATTTTGACTGAAATGCTACTGTAAATAAATAAACATCAAACAGTCGCAGTGTGGGGTCAGGCCTGACTCCACACTAGGTTCCCCTGTGTCATTGGTATCAGGAACAACGAGTACCGTGGTACCAGATTAGTATAGTAATAGTATTATTTAGTATATAAACATCATACTAATATTATAAACTCCAAAGTTTGTGAGGATGGATGTTTGTTACTCTTTCACGCAAAAACTACTGAACGGATTTTGATGGAACTTTACAGTAATATAGCTTATACATCAGAATAACACATAGGCTTCTTTTTATCTGGGTACCTCGCGGGCGAAGACGTGGGCAGAAGCTAGTATTAAATAAAGTCAAATAACTTACTAATATAAGACAATTAGTAAGTAGGTTTAGAAAAAAAACTTAGTACTTATGTTGTGTGTTTTATGAAAGAGTTTATTTATTTTTACTTATTTTACTAACCCACTTTTTTCTTTCATACATAATTTATCTGTTCCGTTGCATTATACTATGTACTGCGTTAACTTGTCCATCGAGTGATGATAAGCTGGCAAGGCTGTCACTCTAAAATGATACATAAGTGCATGGGACGAGAATCCTTACCTTGCCGTAACATAGTTTGAAACTAGCACGGGAGGTAAAGTTTTTTCAACTGTATACGCACTTTCCTGCCGTCATTTTTTTCTTCATATGATTGTTACAAATAATCACTTATTTTTATTTAACAAAACAAGCTATTGTTGCTAATTCTATAAGTATACTTAAGTTTCTTAAGATGACAAATAAAAGTTATTCTTATTCTATTATGATGTTTTCAGAACATTCAAAACGTCTTCAGACTAATTCATTAAAATAATATAAAATTTGCCGTCATTTGTTATATTTGACGTTGAAAAACAAAATAAGACCTTGTTTACGAAAATAATTACCTACATGGTTAGCGAACTCTTTTATTTTCATTGCACATGAACCAGGGATTCGATTTTTAAATTTCGGCGCTAATCTTGAAACCACTCATGGCATAAAGATCATCGATGACTCTGAAACGAAACTTTACCAAAGTCGCATTTAATTTCATTTTCTGTCATACAGTTGCGTTCCAATATACGCATAGATAAACAATTAAATATATTACGAATTATCTGTTTTCGTTTAAGATTGGGCTAGAGTAAAATTTCAGTGTCATGGAGTGGTTTTAATGGTAAGGGGCACTCGCAATAAAATTGATATTAGCCGTAAAAAAATTAGTTACAGACGAGCTTTCAAATAAGTACGAAAATTTGGGAAACCAGGCTCATCACTTAAATCCGAGTAGGGGGTAGTAAAGAGACACTTCCAACATTGTATGACAAGCTCACGTCTTGCATAATATTTATCGTCCCATGTTGCTATGGCATATTGCTATCACTTCACCGCTTCCAAATATATTTATAGGTTAATCCTACTACTATTTTAAACGCGCAAAAATACCTACTCTTTCTCGCAAAAACTATTTAACGGATTTGGATGAAACTTTACAGTAATATAGCTTATATATCAGAATAACACATACGCTACTTTTTATCCTGGTACCACGCGTGCGAAGTCGTGGGCAGAAGCTAGTGTTTGTATAATCTGCAAATATTTGTCTCGGGTCTGGGTGCTTTTTATGTATAATATGTATTTAAAAAAAATATATGTATAAGAACTCATGTAGTTTCCATAACACAAACTCTGCTTAGTTTGGGCACTTGGGGCTAGATGATGCTGTGTATTGAAAATACCTAAATAGTAACTACACAGTTGTTACATAATTATGTAGAGTTGGCATAAAAATAAACGCGAAATGGGAATTTGGAAGTGACATCACTAGCTGTAGCATTGCCAAATGTAATAGGTATTTGGCCTAATGAAATCTTTAACAGTCTGCCAAAATCTACAGAAACACAACATCGGGAAATAGGGCATTAAGAATGGATACCTATCTCATCAACAGTGACAGACTGGCTTAGTGATGTCCAATTTGTTTACTTAATACTAGCTGCGCCCCGCGGTTTCACGTAAGTTTCGATTGCGTGGGAATATCGGGATAAAAAGTAACAGTAAAGTATTTTACTGCTACATAAATACCCTTGATGATAAAACTATTTATTTGAATAAAAATTATACAATGATACGAATGTAACCAACTTTTGTTTCTACCCGCGATCTTATTAAATTTTAGAACACAAAAGCTGCTATTGTGACTTAACTTTGATAGTTAGATATATTTCCTCGAGGATTTTTTTGTAGGTAATAATGAGTTCTTTAATCATGTAGTATATAATTTAAATGTATCATTAATAGTTTTCTCAGCGCACGTCAAATAATGAATTTTATAGGCAAAATTTTGCTACTTTGGGTTACATTATTGCAATTTTCTTAAAAATTTATATTTTTTTGAAAATAAATTACAGCTTATGTTACTTCGTTATAATTTAGCTTTCTATTAGTGAAAAAATGGTTAAAATCGGTCCAGTAATTTCGGAGCCTATTCGTTACAAACAAACAAACAAAACAATCTTTCCTCTTTTAATATTAGCATAGATTTCGGGCATGGTATCGATTGCCCAAAACATTCGTTTCCATACAGATTATCAATTTTAGATTATTTTACAACTGAAATAACTTTTGAACTCGTTTTCACGGATTCAAGTTGATACTCGTATTTACGGCCGTACTGATAAAGATTAATGAATAGTTGATTAACCAAACACTGCTTTGCATATTTCTGAAATGTGTGATGTGAAATTAAACTGAAGAAAACAAAACACTGTTTAGACTGTTACAACTGTTTAAAATATTTGAGCAACCGTTCATATTGAGCTCAAATAATCGATTTAAATAAATCAATTCAGGTAATTTTAGCTGACGCCCGCTATATCATAGGCGCGGAATGCGTATTCTTTTCTGGCAACAGTAAAGTATGACATTGATTCGAGTACAGTATATCGCCAGTAAAAGTGGCGCCAATGACGGAAATGTAGTGGAATTATAGGTTAGCGTAGTATGGACATGTTATGAGGAGAGAATAAAGTCATATTACGAAAAGAGTGTTAGATATAAAAGAGGTAAACGAAAGAAAAACAGAATAGATTGTGTGAAGGATAGTTACCATGGCTAAGAAAATGACGGCTTTTATAGGAGAGTGGAAGAAAACATGTTATAATGACCCCACGTAATGTGGGTCAAGGACAAGAAGATGATGATTGATTCGAGTATACTCGAATGTCAAAAATCTACTGTATTGTAGGCGTGCAAATATCAACTGGAAAATTACATGTTGGACTGTCTTTAATTACTGAGCAATTGAATGTGCCCCACACAAAATGGAGCTAAGATTCGGAACGAATCTGTGTGTACCAATCGATTCGTTATAGTATTGACTCATATTAAAAGCCAGTGTATGGTGAATGAAAATCACATACGTTTTACCTATTGGTACTGTGGAGGTCGATTTGTACACTGTTTTTACATCGATAACCTACTTATTTTTAGTTACAAAAAAAAACACATTTTTTAGCAAAGTTATAATATGAATAGCTGCGCCCAGCGGTTTCACCCGCGTAGGTTTCGATTTTATACTCGTGATAACTTCGAAATGAAATGTCTGATTCGAATGAATTAAAAAGTATTTTACATAAATACCCTTGACGATAAAATTATTTATTTGAATAACAATTAATATTACGATACGAATGTAACAAACTTTTGTTTCTACCGGCGATTTAATTACATTTTAGAACACAAAAGTTACTAATGTGACTTAACTATCATAGTTAGATATATAGCCTCGAGGATTTTTTTGTAGGAAATATTGAGTACTTTAATCATGTAGTACATAATTTTTATGTATCATCAATAGTTTTCTCAGCGCACGCCAAATAATGAATTTTATAGACAAAAATTTGCTACTTTGGGTTGCATTTATGTAATTTTCTTAAAGATCTCTTTTTTTGAAAATAAATTATATATGTAATTTAGCTTTCTATAAGTGAAAAAATGGTTAAAATCGGTCCACTAGCTTCGGATACAAACAAACAAACAAAAAAATATTTTCTCTTTATAATATTACTATATTTTATTAGAATTAGATAGGTAGATATTACGAGGTTCTTCAGAAATAGTGTTTTGACATTTTTAACGGATCGGCAACGCGCGTGTTATTTCTCTAGTGTTGCTAGTGTAAAATATATGCTATGGTAACCGCTTCCACACAGGCGGGCCGTATTCTTATATGCTACTTTGGTGCTAAACAAACGAATTAATTGCTCCAAGTTTAAAAAAATACGAATGCTCGCGACTAGTAATCTCCATGACGGATATCCTGAGATTTATACTCTGTAGATAATTTTTTTTTTTACTTGAAGAAGAGCTGGATTTCTCACGATGTTTTCCTTCACGATGTGTGATTGTTTTGTACCAAAAAGAGTGTTAAATATTTATGTGGATACGTATATGTGTAGACCAAAAGATGATGCTGTGTGAAAATTTCCGGCATTATTATTATTATAAATATAGACACACTTAGTTACATCAATAAGACAACTACTTTGCGTATTTGGAAGGGTGTTAGAATTTGGCAAGTATTTTACTTACATATAGAAATGTTCATATCATGAATTATGCAACACGGCAGATTGTGAAGAGCCGGTATGCTATAGGCATGTACCAGTAAACAAATCAAAAAATAAACAGGTGAAGATGATGACTCACCACCAGCGACCGCAGGTGACAGTATGATGAGGCAGGTCATCAGCAGCATATACTTGCTCCTGACTCGTTGAACGCAGGACTCTCCCACCAACGTATATGTTGCCGAATTCGCTGCGCAGGAGCTGAAATTGAGGGAAGCACCATGAACTATGCCTCGTGAAGATCACAGATGTTTTATAAGAAATTGTGCGAACGGAAAACAACGAGCGTTTCGTTTCCAGTGTATATGCTGAGTTTTAAACATGACAATGTTTAATCGAATTCAAAATTGATTTATTCATTAAAATTACAAGGACCACTTTGAATCGTCAATTTTACGTACTGTTCCTCCGCGATCAAGCCAGGAAAGAAAAGCAAGAAATAAGATTGGTTATTATTTTTAATGTTCCTTTTATGTAACAAAGAGTAGGTACCTACATTTTTTGAGTTGAAACAACTTCAATTACAAGATCATCAAAATAAACTGATATTTTATGGTATGCCTTTCTATAAAGTCAAAATGGTGACCAGGCACGGCGCGACGCGGAAGGAGAAAGTCGCAACCACACACCCTGATGAAGACTCTCGGAATGATTCGAAACTTAGTCGGTGCCTTCACCGATAGAGCAGTACGTGAAAATTCCCGTTTGTACAATATGAATATGTCGTCAATTGTTTTATTTGACTTTGAGAAAATTTAAGTTGATCTTGTTTACGAAAATCATTACATGGTTAGCGAACTCTCATGGCGGCATGTTTTAACGTATTTATAACTCAGTTAAATTGAGTTACAAACACGTTAAAAACATGTCGAGACCATTTATAAAAGGCAATTAGTATGTACTATATAGGATATAGAGGATAGGATTATAATGTTTTCAGAAAGTATTCAGACGGAATGAATAACCTCTGTTGTTGCGCAGTGGGCGAAGGCTCGCCTGAGACGCAGAAGGTTGCGGGTTCGATACCCGCCGCGGGACAAATGTTTGTTTCAGCAAATATTTGTCTCGGGTCTGGGTGTTTTCTATGTATAATATGTATGTATTTACAAAATGTATATATGTAGTATATCAATCATGTAGTTCCCATAACACAAGCTCTGCTTACTTTGGGGCTAGATGATGCTGTGTGAATATGTCCAGCATTATTTATTTATTTAATCATTACAAAACTAAAAAATGTCATCAATTGTTTTATTTGACTTTGAGAAAATTTAAGTTGACCTTGTTTACGAAAATCATTAAATGTTTAGCGAACTCTCATAGCGGCATGTTTTAACGTATTTATAACTCAGTTAAACTGAGTTACAAATACGTTAAAAACATGCCGAGACCATTTACGTATGGAAATCTTGCCGATACAATCACCGTTTTGTCATTAAAACTCAGCATAGGCTTCAGAGTACCGCAATACGTCCGCTAGAGGCCCTTAGATTTATGCCTAGTCTCAGGTTAACTGAGTTACAAACACATTAAAAACATGTCGAGACCATTTACCTATGTATGGAAATCTTGGAGATACAATCACCGTTTTGTCATTAAAACTCAGCTTAGACTTTCAGAGTACCGCAATACGTCCGCTAGAGGCCTTTAGATTTATGCCTAGTCTCAGGTTAACTGAGTTACAAACACGTTAAAAACATGTCGAGACCATTTACCTATGTATGGAAATCTTGGAGATACAATCACCGTTTTGTCATTAAAATTCAGCATAGACCACTCTGAATACCTCAATATGTCCGCTAGAGGCGCTTAAATTTATGCCTAGTCCCTTTGGACTTATGTGGTTTGGATCTTTATGTGGTTTAAAACAATGAAATCCCATGATGTATATCCCATGATGTATATACATACATAGCGAGTAGATATTTGAGGATAACACGTAGAGGGTAGTTAAAGACACTACCCTAGATATCGTGCTGATAACAGCTTATTATTAATTTATATTAATTTTTATTATTAATTCAGCGGCTTTATTATGTGCAACCCCCAATGAAGGTCCTTGTTTAAAACACCACTAACGGTGACCTATAAGTGTTAAACTTTATAATATCGATAAGGTTAGGTAGGCCACGAGAGCTTCGGGTAATACTTAGGTCATTGTTTAGCTAAGTCATACTTAAGCACGTTCGCCATTACAAAGTTATTATTTGTTTGTACTCACAAATTGAATGCTCAACTAACTAACATACAAAGCTTACTTCATGATACCTAAGTACGGTTTAAGTCTACTTAAATCGTAAAAATCAAACGCAACCAAATCAAATTAAAGCTTAGTTATGTACTATGCATGATCGTGGAGTTAAAGAAGATTTGTTAGAAAAATGAGTTAATAACGTCTGTGGAGGATGAAATGTTATAAAAATACTTTTAATTTCTCGGAAACGATATCCTACCTTTAAAAGGAAATAAATTATTTGCATAGTTCTAAACATTCCCATTTTATAATATGAAAGCTATTCATTCTTAATAACAAATTAAAAAAAACAGTTACTTATCAACATACACAATCGAACTCAAAGTTGCAGCGCCCTGACGGGGTTCATGTACCTACCTACTTTTTTATGTATTGTTTTAACACCTATACTAAACTGTATACATGACAGCAATAAATATGAATATGAATATGAATATGAATATGAATATGAATATGAATATGAATATGAATATGAATATGAATATGAATATGAATATGAATATGAATATGAATATGAATATGAATATGAATATGAATATGAATATGAATATGAATATGAATATGAATATGAATATGAATATGAATATGAATATGAATATGAATATGAATATGAATATGAATATGAATATGAATATGAATATGAATATGAATATGAATATGAATATGAATATGAATATGAATATGAATATGAATATGAATATGAATATGAATATGAATATGGTCCACAGTATCTTTAAGGTTGTGAATAGTTGCGATTCCCACTCAAGAACCCATGCTAGAGCGAAACTAGATTCTACGAATACGAGCAAATAGAAGGTTCAGCCAGGCTCTATCTTAGTATTCTCTATGTCACACTGTTTTTAACATATCAGTTTAAAATAATTTACATTTGAATGCCGATAATAATAATATTTTCATTTCAAATTATCATAAGCAAATCAATAATTTCATTTGTTCCGCATTTCTTACCTACTGACAACTTACACGATTATAATTAAATGGTAAATGTGAACATGACAGATATTTGTTCAGGGATTGGGTGCTGTGGTACCACGGTACTCGTAGTCCCTGATACCCGTGACCTAATTCTGCATGTGTCAGTTGGGTGTGTTACATGCTTTAAAGAGTGGTCATGCTTTAAACATAGGTGTGTTACATGCTTTAAAGAGTGGTCATGCTTTAAACATAGGTATGTTACATGCTTTAAAGAGTGGTCATGCTTTAAACATAGGTGTGTTACATGATTTAAAGAGTGGTCATGCTTTAAACATAGGTGTATTACATGATTTAAAGAGTGGTCATGCTTTAAACATAGGTGTGTTACATGCTTTAAAGAGTGGTCATGCTTTAAACATAAGTTTTATTACCCCAAGTCACAAGGGGCGTTGCAAACTATGGTGAAAATAAACGTAGGCGTTTTTTTTTTATAAAATTTATTATCGTTTAACTTGGTGCGTGGTATCGGTTAATTCCTCCTCTGTGAACAACCTCTTGCATCGCAGCCGCAATTCTTGTATAGGAAGTATTATTGTAATAAAAAAATATTTAAGTAATCTATGAACAAAATGCACTATGTACTTAAGCAATTTTCCAGAAGGTTGCGGGTTAGATTCCCGCTGCGGGACAAATATTTGTAAGATTTGCATATATTTGTCTCGGGTCTGGGTGTTTTCTATGTATAACATGTATGTATTTAAAAAAAAAATGTAAGTAGTATATCAGTCATTTAGTTCCCATAACACAAGCTCTGCTTACTTTGGGACTAGATGACATTGTGTGAAAATTTCCAGCATTATTTATTTAATTTATTTAATAAAGAATTACTTTTCTCTTAGACTTTTTACTTAGTGTCTGAAAATGTACGCTCAAAGACCTAGAGACATGGACACGAAACTAAAGTATTTTTTTTTTAACTTTTTTATCCATATATATATACATATATATATATATAAATGATCAATGAATGAACATTAATAAAGGAAGCTATTATTGTGGCGGTATACATATGGATCTGTAATGAAGCACACTATATATACATTGTGTGTCGGTTAATTGATCGGCTGCGCGCACGCAGCTGAATCAATAGTTATATCGATTTGTCATCGATCTTGCTCAGGTTATTCAGTAAAAATGCGTGTCAGCTCTTAAGAAATCAATCTATTATTTATTTTTTAAGGAAAACAAATATTTTTGATCAAACCTTTTTTCGGCTAAACCTTGTTTGCTTTTTACAACAAATTGTCTTGAAAATTATTTAAAAGTAAAGTAAGAAAATCCACCGATTTAAACAATGTCTCGTAATGAGACTTAAAGGTTTATTCAAAAAGTACGTATTCTGCTATGAACCAGTAATTCTCTCATCGTTGTGTTGTCTGGCTACGGTAATCACCAACCAACATTTGGGCTGTACGCTTCTTTGACACTTTAGGACCGAGCTCACCAACACAATAACGAGCCGTTAAGTCTTAATCAAAGCTTTTTAACAAATGTTTTCTTTGAAATCTGTCATTATAATCAATAGTTACACATGGAGTCTAGACAAATACCTCACGCTTATTTTTCCTTTCACGCTAACGCAAATTTGTCAAGGTTAAACTTGGCAGCTGTCACGTGACATTTCCACAGCTAATGTTATTCCCATACAATTCAATCTTTCCGCAGGCGTTAGTGCCAACAGAAAGTTGTATTTGTCTAGACCCCTGACCGTCCGTTTATTCTGTGAGTGAAGTTAACGCTTAGTGGTATACAAAAAAAGAAGTACTTACAAACATACCGACAAGAACTTCACGAGGCCGAGGAACAGCCAGTGTGGTGACAGGCTGCTGATGCAGGACAGCGCGAAGGAGACGAGCAGAGGAACGACCAGGGTGAACCGGCGCCCGCGCGTGTCTGATACGTAGCCCCATGCGAATGACGTCATTAGGATCCCTACAAGAAAACGGTATAATAATTTCCCATATGAAGATTATGACGACCTCTGTGGCGCAGTGGGTGAAGGCTTGCCTGAGACGCAAAAGGTTGCGGGTTCGATTCACCCCGTGGGACAAATGTTTATATCTGCAAATAATTATCTCGAGTCTGGGTTTTTTCTATGTACAATATGTATGTATTTACAACAAAAAAAATGTATACAAGTAGTCATGTAGTTCCCATAATACAAGCTCTTCTTAGTTTGGGGCTAGATGATGCTGTGTGGAAATGTCCTGCATTATTTATTTATTAATCGATTACTATGCGAATGACGTCATTAGGATCCATACAAGAAAAGGCTTTATAGAATTTCTGACCAGCATATAATTTCCCACACAAAGATTTTAGAAACTCCTCGGTTCATTACCGACCTCGGTGGCGGGCGAGTAGCCGACTGAGACGCTGCGGCATATAGGCTATTTTTTATCCGGGTACCACGCGGGCGAAGCCGTGGGCAGAAGCTAGTCTTACTAATATTATAAACGCGAAAGTTTGTGAGGATAGATGTTTGTTCCTCGTTCACGCAAAAACAACTGAACGGATTTTATGTCTGAAGGTCGAAAAGTGCGACTGATACCTCTGGTTATGCAAGCGTCCATTGGTTACGGTAACCACTTACCAACAGGTGGGCTGTATACTTGTTTGCCACTTTAGTTGTATAAAAAATAAGATTTTTCGATAAGGAAGGCCTCGTCTCTAGCCATATATAAAGCTTGCGTGAAAACCTATCAATCCCAGAAGTCATAGTTTTAGCTTGATTCTGTTTTGCTGGCAACTGCTCGTATACAAAATAGGTATATTTTATTATCTGTTATATTTTGCTGTAGTATGTTTTATGCATAATATTATTTAAGGTAGTTTCAGCAACTTATAAAGTACACCCCGGTCACTTCAAAATCCTACTAGAATTATAAACGCGAAAGTTTGTGAGGATGGATATTTGTTACTCTTTCACGCAAAAACTATTGAATGGATTTTGATGAAACTTTACAGTAATATAGCTTATACATCAGAATAACACATAGGCTACTTTTTATCCGGATACCATGCCGGCAAAGCCGTGGGCAGAAACTAGTCATTTATAATCCTCTCCATCCAAAGGTTATCTGAAAGATATTTTAAGCAATAAGACCGCTCACTGTACCTTAATGTGTTATTTTTATTTTGTCTATATCATAAGGTGTAACAATAAAGTATTTTCATTCATTTATTCAACAGTTTTGGCTTACCGACAAATGGGATTGAGGTGAGAATCCCTTTCTCTGAGAGGCTCAGCTGCAGATCACAAGCGGCGGTCACGACCAAGCTGAACCCGAACAGGTCTATGCCTATTGCCAGTAGGATCAGCGAACAGGTTGCCAGCAGCATATAGTTGTAAAGACCATTTCCTGGAGGAGAAATACTTATATCATCACTTAGCTGTGCCTCGATGTTAATAAATCCTACTATTTAAACGTGAAAGTTTGTGAGGATGTTTGTTACTCTTTCATGCAAAAACTACTACAACTTACTAGTAATATAGCTTATACATCAGAATAACACATAGGCTACTTTTTATCCGGGTACTAAACGGGCGAAACCGTGGGCAGAAGCTAGTAGCTTATAATCTTTCTCAATATTGGGCTATCATTTTTTTTGCATTTTTTTTTCTAATCCGACTGGTGGCTTAGAGATAAGCGCGTGCAAAAAAAAAACAAATTCTTCAGCGTTATTATAAGTATAGATTTTTGCCTGATTTTTATTGTACATTAAGATAATCAGACGAAAAAAATTTTTTATTATATATAATATAGTAATAATAATAGTTGCGAGAAATTGGCGTAGTCATACTTTTTTTTTGACGGTCTTAATTGTTTCCGAGCCATGTTGACCTAGCGGGCTGTGACCCGACTTCCAATGTGAAGGTCGTGGAATAGAACCGGGCCGAAAAATTGATATAGAAATACGTGCGCATCACGTGCTCAAAATTAAAACATCCTGAGTAAACCGATATGCCTTATAACCAAAAAGCAGGTGAAGGAAGGACTGAAAGGTGAAGGAATGAAAGATGAAGGAATGAATGGTGAAGGAATGAATGGTGAAGGAATGAAAGGTGAAGGAATGAAAGATGAAGGAAAGAAAGGTGAAGGAATGTGTCATAGGTTAGTTTTCCAATGAAGAGGCGATGAGCTTACAACCTACCTACCTTTGAATCGGAAGTCAAGGTTGCCTACTAGGCCAAAGCCGCTATCCATTACTTGTTTCTTTTTTTTCTGGAATCTTTCCCATCACAAACTCTTAAAAAGATGAATATCCCAGCTCCCAGCTGAGCACTATTTCAACTGCTAACGTGAGAATATTGAAGATAAATCGTCTAATGTTTACTTAACCGGAGATCAGCTGCTTTATACACAAAACCACCGGTGAGATGATAATAATGCAATCAGAGCCACTGATCAACCACTCAGAAATCATAATAGGGGGCATCCATAAATTACGTCACACGTTACGGGGGTGGGAGGGGGTCAATAAAGTGTGACTTCATCTTCAACTCTAGCGAAAAACTTTAGTGGGGGGTCACACAGATGTGACAAGGACGGGGGGAGAGCTTCAAAAATCATGATATTCTTGTGACGTAATTTATGGATAGGCCCATACTATCCAATCCATTGAAAAATATATTGTAATGCTATTGAGATGGAACCAGCAAATTGTTAAGCATCTTTGGAACGTCGATACGAAAAAATATATGAGGAGTCTATTCCATTCTGTACTAGGGAAGTACCTAGTAAAAACATTAGCTTCGGGAAATGTCTTATCCTATCCTACTAATATTATAAACGCGAAAGTTTGCGAGGATGGATGTTCGTTACTCTTTCACGCAAAAACTACTGAACGGATTTTGATGAAACTTTACAGTAATATAGAATAATATATAGGCTACTTTTTATCCGTGTACCACGCGGGCGAAGCCGTGGGCAGAAGCTTGTTTTTTCATAAAACTCAACATCAATCTATTGAGTACATGAAATTGATATCTTAAAGTGTCTCTATGTCACGTTCTGAATAAGCCTGATTGAGCACTCTGTTTGATATTCAAAATCCGAGACCTTGAAAAGCGAAGATAATTTCGTAGGATTGAAAGCATATTAATGCTGACAATCCTACGAGAATCAAAGTGAGGAGACAGGTAGTTTATTACTCAACACCATAATAACTTTAACGTAGTACCAATGTACCTAAACTATTTGTCAGTGTTGTACAATAGCCACCTATTGTACGACAAATAACGTCCTTACCAAATATAATATAAGCTCTACCTATCTATTTATGCCTAGGATAAACTACGAGTAGTAGGGAACAGCCTTGTGAAACTCCTAAGAAAAAGAAAAACTCCTAAGAAACTCTCTTTCTGTAACCGGACAATAGAGAGGAATCATATTACAGTGTGCCCTGAATTTATTAAATAAATAAACACCCTAACTAATAAATAAATAAATAGATTGTGTAAAGAATGTCATGGTTAAGAAAGGAGTGAGTACTGAGATGACGGCTGATACAGGAGAGAGGAAGAAGAGAACATGTTGTGCCGACCCCACGTAATGTGGGGTAAAGACAAGAAGATAATGAAATAAATAAACGTCCATCAGACACATAGTCATGACCCCACACGCCCGCTCTATGATTCCCCGTATAATAGGTCTGGGACTACGAGTACCGTGGTAGCTGGTGCCACTAAACCCAGACCCAGAAATTGTAAACATTTGTCCCGTGGGGGGAATCGAAAACACACCTCTTGTTTTGCAGCCAACTAATCTCCCGCCGCACCATAAAGGTCGTTGAATGATCTTTAGTTATAATGAAAAAAACCAACTTAATCTTTTCCAGTAAAAAACTGACACTGATTCAGTGTTCTAGGCAAGTTTTTAAACCCGACATGGACGGTGGAGTGAACGGATCCTGTATTGATAATCTGGCACCCTCGAGAGGTAGACCGATGAGAAGGTGGTGTGATGATATCGTAGATCTGGACTCAACTAATAGAACCGTATAAACGATTTCAAATTCTTGCCGGTCGCGGAGGAACTGGCAGTAGTAAAATTGACGTTTAAAATTATCCTTGTGATTTTAATGAATACTTAAATTTTGACTTTGATTTAACTTTGGAAGCCTACGCTCTATTTTGGGGGACCTAAGTTGTAAAACCTTCTTGTACGAAAATTTTCACAAAAAAAGAAATAAAGATTTTTTTATGGTCAAATATGACCAATTCTCACATCACTAATAAAATGTATAGCAATTGAACTTCCTCCTTTTATTGGATTTAAAAAATAACCTTATTAATATAACAAACACGATAAGAAAAGAAATGGAGCGAAAACATTATAAACTAGTGCCTATCCAAAAAATAGAAAGAGGAAACGTAGCAGACAATTTAAAAGATGGGAAGGTGAATTTAAAACTTATAATTATGTACAAATGTACATGCGATGTAAATGAATGAAAGATAACTTTTTGCGGGCAGAACTGATCTTTCCCTATACTGAGTCTTTGTTACAAATGTCATTGGTTGCAATACATAATCGAGAAAAAAAACAATAACATCCTACTAATATCATAAACGTGAAAGTTTGTGAGGATGTTTGTTCCTCTTTCACTCAAAAACTACTGAACGGATTTTGATAAAACTTCACAGTAATATAGCTTATACATCAGAATAACACACAGGCTTCTGTGGCGCAGTGGGCGAAGGTCCGCCTGAGACGCAGAAGGTTGCGGGTTCGATTCCTGTCACGGAACAAATGTTTGTAAGATCTACAAATATTTGTCTCGGGTCTGGGTGTTTTTCTATGTATGATATGTATGTATTTACAAAAAAAAGTATATTAGTAGTATATCAGTCATGTAGTTCCCATAATACAAGCTCTGCTTAGATTGGGGCTAGATGATGATGTGTGAAAATGTCCAGCAATATTATTATTATATTATAGGCTACTTTTTATCCGGGCACCACGCGAGCGTAGCCGTGGGCAGAAGCTAGTAGTTAATATAAGTACAATAAAAAAAGACCAAGTAGGAGCCTGGCACCCTTTTAGTAAACCTGAAAACTTATGGCGATCAAATTGATGAACTGATGAAACTGGTGGTCTGATGAGTTTTTAGTCTGGACCACTTTTTAATAACCATCAATCAATTAAACACACTATTAGGAGCCGAACCAAAATTATAATAAAATCACGATGACATGCTTGTTTCTTCGTAAACAAACCAAAACAAAGAGTAATTACCAGTTCTATCCAATGCTTCCTCAAATGTAATGGGTGCATCATCCACAGCCTGTTTCTCCTCGGTCACCATTCTGGTAAAGTCGCCGAGTCAGCCTGAATAGCGGGTAAGTCGCGCGACAGGTCGCGTCCGTGCGTCCTCCGCGAAATCTCAAATACACTGAAAGAAAGCTCATGAAAATATTTTAAAGTCAGCACGTATGCTCACACTTGAGATCGAAGACGTTGGCTGAAAACGCAAATGTAATCTAATTGATTATGAAATAATGACAAATGAGGGCTTTTTAAAAGAAGGATGCTTTATGAAAGGCATTTTTCTTCGACAGTGGAATCTTTGAGGGTACCAAGTAGGGGATAGTCAGAGACACGTCCAAACGTTACATTTGGTACACACCCTTGCTTTGCAAGTAGTTAGTATTCCCCGTGACATATCGCAAAACTCAACGCTTAATTGATACACTATCTGATGTCACATGCCTTCGAGTTCTAGGGCATGCTGGTTTCTTCACGATGTTTTCCTCCACCGTTTTAAGCACATGTTAATGCGTACATACATTTTTAGGGTGGAAAAATAAATCCACCCAATAGGCCAACGCAGATCGTACGTAAATAACTACACCGAAAACTTGAAATCTTGTAATAAAATTATAAGATTTAAAGGAATTTTACTGTATGATGTTTTGCGATCATATGCCAAATGTAATGTTTAAACGTGTCTCTGACTACCCTCTATTTATTATCCTAAAAGATTTACGCACTGAGTATGTCCATCATGAGAAATAAAGCTTTGAGTGTGTTTCTTTGTTTTAGTAAGTCGTTTTTGATTATATAAAGCATAATATATATCTTGCACAATTGCACGCCATTTAAATGGTTCAATAGAATTATTAGGCCCTTGTACAAAAAAAAAATAACATAATTTCTATTGTACTACTATTTGACATTTTATTCTTTGCTTCGGAACCTTACAGCTAGGTTAGTGGTCGCCGAGCAATATTAGAAGCATGGTATTAATTATGAAATCTGTGGTCCAGGTTTCAGGAGGCCTATAGAATCTGAAACCAGACTCATATGATAGGAAAAATGAAATCTATCATCACATCCCAGTGACGTTGGTATTGAAACTACGAGTACTATGGTACCACAATAACCAAACTTGAAGAATCTTGAAAACATGACGTTTTCATAGTCCTATGTGCGCAGCCCCTTACACACATCGAATCTGTTTTCAAAGCAACTACACAAACTGAAACAGATATTCATTACGATTATAATATCACTCAAAGCGTACATTGCTATATTTGATCTGAATAAACTACATTGAGTAAGGAGAAGTCACCAATGGTTGTGTAGCAGGAGAAAATTGGCATTGTTTTTAAGAATAGTGGCAAAGAGCCAAATAGGAACAAAATTGTAATACAAGGCCAAATAAGATGTTCTATGACGATTGATACAAAATTAATTTCAAGTGGGTAACGTGGAAAGGTTTGATGACCTCCGTGGAGCAGCGGGCATGTGGCCAGCTGTGAAATAAAAGGTCGTGGGTTCTCCGCATCAAGGCGTTGCTCTCATGAATTTAATAAAGGATTCTTACCACCATATTTTCCTAACGAAACTTCACCTCAACTAATGATTGAATAATGAATTAATTAATAAGTTAATAATGTACGTATCTAGGTATAATTCGTTCATACGATCAATGGTACTGTACCGATAGCTACTCAAACCATTTTTAAAGCATACAATCCTCTGATGAATCCATTTCGTTTTGACAGCACCTGCCAATTTATTACGCAATTACGAAAAATAACCTTGTATTTGAATGTAAAACTGTAAAAAAAGCTTAGAATTCTCGACCGGAAAACAAGTTAATGACGTTATTTTCATTACGTTCATATTTATATAATTATACGTTTTTTACGGATATTTTTTGCGTTTACCGGGACAACTGAGTCATCCCGTGACCATGGCAACATAGTCGGGAAAATAATAAAAAAGATAATGCCATTAAGATCCGTAAAAAATATAGAATTATGTTAACTGATCGCAAAAGTTTGTAAAATACTAGGATATTAATGATATACGGGATATCCTTTTCAGCCAAAAGCTTAATATACCTTAATCAAAGAGTGGCTCCAACGTGGCTACAGCCACCTCCACCAATGGATCATCGTTGAATAGAGGTAAAAAAATCTACAACATAAACTTAAAATCAATGAATTTGATCAACATTTAACTGTTCAATAAGTGGGGATTATGGTTCCGATCGTGTTTTATAGTAGTATCATATTACTAGTTTCTGCCCGCGGCTTCGCCTGCGTGGTATGTTAATAAAAGTAGCGTATCACCGTCTCCAGTCTTCAAACTATGTCCACCAACTTTTGAGTGAATCGAACCAAGGATTAAAATTTTCCATGCAAAGTTTAGAACTCAATTGCAAACGCCCAAAGGGTAGTTATGAAAAGTTAAAAAACTACGCGTTTTATTATTTATTTAAAAGTTTATTTGTACCGAGTTTTGAGCGAAACAAACCAATAAATAAATTTTTCCATATAAACTTTACCACCCTTTTAACCCCCTTAGGGGTTGATTTTTGAAAATAAGATTAGCCTATGTGTTATTCCAGAACCTAAACTATCTACATTCCAAATTTTATCAAAACCGGTTTAGTAGTTACGAGATACGTGGTAACAAACAGACTTTCGCATTTATTATATTAGTAGGAAGTAGGATCTGTGACTCTGTTAAGTGTAAGGCGATGGATTGATATTCATCTAATTAACCCTATTAATAAGATGCCTTGTTTAATAAACTTGTTTTTCTTCAGCAATTTAAATTAATCTACGCAATTGAGATTATCATTAACTGTTCCATCTGGAACTTTGTTCGGAATGCTCTGGAGTCGGAAGTAGTCGGTTGCAATGCAAGTAGCACGTTTGATTCCCCGCAGACGTAATAATTAATAGTGTCAAAGTCCAAAGTCAAAATTAATTTATTCAATAAATTAATTTTGACCGATCAGGATGACCACTTTGAACCGTCGGTTATCTACTGCCTGTTCCTCCGCGACCAAGCCAGGAAAGAAAGGCAAGAAAACAAGGCTGGTTATTCTTTTTAATGATTTTTTTACAAAACAATAGGTTCAAGTTGGAGCATTTTCAACCCCAAGAGTTTTTGTCATCTAAATAATCAGATATTTTATAGTATGCTTGTTTATAAAGTTTTTGTTTAATTACGTTTTTAAATTTGTTAATTGATATTTTTGTATATCTCTTGGGAGTTTGTTATAAAAGCGTACACCGTGCCCTTTAAACGATACTAACTTTATGGAATCTTCAAGTGGCAACAGCGAGTTTATCTTTATTTCTAGTATTAACATTTTGATTATCGCTTTTTTTCCTCAACAAATTAATATTTTTGTGAACATTGACATTGACACTCCCAAATTTTACACTGTTATATCGCTTATGCACGCTCTCTTGATATCACAAGAACCATTTGAAATCGTCGACTTATAAACCAAATGAATTCAACATTTTATAATATCCCGAAAATTCAGCCTTCAACAGTGTCCGAGGTTGAATTTTCATAAAATCTTGTGATTTCCCTTAAGAGTGGGTTAACACTTTAAAAAACCAAATAATCAATTTATCTTCACACAGCATCATTTAGCTCCAAACTAAGCAGAGCTTGTATTATGGGAACTACACGACTGATATATATTAATTATATACTTTGCTTTTTTTTGTAAATACACACATATTATACATAGAAAACACCCAGACCCGAGACAAATATTTGTAAATCATACAAGCATTTCTCCCGTTGCGGGGATTGAACCCGCAATCTTCTGCGTCTCAAGCGGGCTTCCGCCCACTGTGTCATAGAGGTTGTCATTTATTCGAGTCAATTAGGAATTAAAGATATTATCTAATACAAATTTAGAAGGATTCTTTTGTAAAGAATCCTTCTAAATTTGTATTATTGTATTGTATTATTGTATCCAAGTCTAGAATAATTATTAGGCAAAAAGTATTTGTATCCTTCATTTAATTATAATGTAATGAACTTCATCAATGTTCAAAATCTCTTTCTTCTCATTGAAATCACAAGGATCCTATAGAAACGTCAACGTACGTTGTACGTGAATTTAAATTTTTAAAGTAAAACTACGCTGATTCCTTGCGCGCGACCAACATAATTATATAGAAGAATCCGGCAACAAACTCTGTGTTTTTCTTACGAACAGCTTCTAGAACGACCTCTATGGCGCAGTGGGCGAAGGCCCGCCTGAGACGCAGAAGGTTGCGGGTTCAATTCCCGCCACGGGACAAATGATTGTATCTGCAAATATTTGTCTTGGGTCTGGGTGTTTTCTATGTATAATATGTATGTATTTACAAAAAAAAGTTATATAAGTAGTATATCAGTCATGTGGTAACCATAATACAAACTCTGCTTAGTTTGGGGCTAGGTGATGCTGTGTGAAAATATCCAGCATTATTATTATTATTCCTCTTTATTTTTTTTTAATCTCAGGCTTATACCTGGAGCCTTTATAGGCATTAGTGGAGCCGAAGCTAACACTAAGAGGCCTTTTTGTACAATACAATATATAAAAAACGGTTTTTCGTGGATGGTGAATGATGAAACTATTGGATATATTGGATGATAATCTGGACTATTGCAGGAGTAAATGCTTAAGGAATGGTTGCTGGGCTATGTAGGATGAAACGGCACCTGCCAATTCTGACTCAAATTCAAATCAAATCATAGGCAGGTGATGACTTGCCGTCCACTAAACGGGCCCCATAAGTGCCGCCAACGATAGGGAGCGTAGAGGCAACGTTGATGTGGACGGGTAAAGGGTGTCGAGAGGTGTGCTGCAGTTTCACTAAATGCTACTCCCGGCCTTAATGCCTTTAACACTTCCACCATTGGAGCATAGGTTCCGCTCTTGCGCCTCCACCTCCGACCGGCCGGCTAAGGCAAGCCGAGGGTTAGGAGTCTCCGTCGACCCCAGGGAGTAATGGGGCTCCGCGGTGTCGCCACGCACCGAACGCTCGCCACAAGCGCGCCCTGCTTATTATTATTATTATTATATATAGAAGTCTATTGCTAGACGCAGGCTTCTTCTAAAGAGTGCTATGACAAATGGTCTTAAACCACCTCCATCTACCAAATTCCGTGACGTTTGAGATGACATCGGTCTATCTGTTCTTGCCACAGAGTGCCTCGGTCATCCGGTTCACAGAACCTACATCGAAAAATAACTAATTGTGTGTTGTGTGCGGGGACCCTAAATCGAGTCAGACCGAGGCTTGTATAAAATCATTTCTATATTCCAGTTGTACGTACTGCCATCAGTCAGGTTTGATCGCCTTATTTTAAACGTGAGCAATCCTAAGAGAAACTTATCTGAACTAGATTGGAAGGCGCACAGAACAATAATACTTAATGGTCAGATGCCTTACCAGTAGAAGACAAGTAATACAGGTCGGTAAATCAACGATAGATTTAAACATTTAAATCAAATTTATCATTCTTCGGTAATCAAAATGAAGTCATTAGAATAACTAGACAGGATAAATTAAATACTATTTGGTTGCCGAGTAAATAACTGTTTCTGGAAAATTAAGCGATACAATATAATTATTATTTAATTATATACCTACTAATCATTTTGTTATATATAGATGAAGATACTAATCGGAGGGAAAATAAATTGTTGACAGCCAAACCTACTTTTATGACCCTTTGTTGCAAAGAAGATCTTGTAGAATAAGTAGCAATACTTTAATATGGAAAAGGGAAAATAAATATAATGATGTGATATCAGCACCGTGACGCCATTAAAATAAGGAAAAACACCATCTCCTAGAAGAATGACTATGGATTTTCTAAATTTGATTTTTAGAATATCTCCAGCGTGAAGCCCTTCTTATCTTAACATTTCTTCTACATCTGTCGTTGATCACGCTACTATACAGAATATTGACATGGTTAGTCTTGTCTGAATCGTGTATTTTTCAGAATTATGATTATTCTTCTGCATTTTAATAGCTGCACTGATAGTGAAAAATGTCGTTAGCCTTGCCTATTTTAACTTCCACCATTTTTTCGCAAGTAGCTTCTATTGCTGGCTTATTATTGGCTGTGTTGATCTACAGAGGTTGTTGTCACATATTTTACAAAAAAAAATATCAAATTTTTTGGAAATGTTTTATTGTATGGGTCATACCAACGCATTTTACATTAAGTATGCAAATGAATATCGACCATTATATCCGTATCGAGTGGTAACAAGAACGAGTATATTTTACTTAGTGATACAAATAATGTTTTTTTACGGTATTATATTTTTTTTAATTATATTTATCTAACTTCTCTGTAAAGTGCAATGTTTCGTGTGAAGTTTCGCGTTTCGGTCCAGCTTTGTCTGCGCTCATATTTTTAGACCTGTTATGTTTATTCTATTATTATTATATTATAATATTATTATTCATAATTGGTAACTATAGTTGTGCCAAGGCCCCGACCGACCTATCGCCTGCCGGCCCATCGCTTCGCCCGTCCGTGCTATCACTTCGTTTGCTCCAATCCTAAGTTAATTTAGCATATAACCTTCCTCATAAGTTTAGCTAATAAATGCAACAGGAATCTTTCAAATCCGACCGGAAGGTCCAGAGATTAGCAACAAACTTAAACAAACTCTTCAGCTTTAGTAAACATAGATTATAATTATGACCTGGCGCATACCTCGGTCTTAAATTAGCATTGCCATTCAATGCAATTTCATAAAACATTTGCCAATTGTTATTTTTGTGACGATTCTGTGGAACAGTATCTAAGAATTTATGGGCCTCGCTATTCACTAAGTACGTAATTTATTATTTTTCATTGCTAAACGGGATACATTATTTCTTGGTAGTGGAATACACTTCATTGCACTGAGTATGTTTTGACGAAATAAAAAAAACTTAAGTGCATGGTAGGTACATATCGCCACTGGTAACAAGAAGGATGTCTCAAAAAGATCTATTTGGGCATCAAATTGGGTTGGTAAATCTACTAGTAGGAACTCTACAATTAGGTATCCCAGTAATCATTTCCTCATTTAGATTAATAACTAGATAGGTACATTGACCTAATAATTTATAATTAGGAATATTTGGGTATCCGGAGAAATTGGGCAAAGACTGATTGATTCAAGACCGCTCGTTGATAGACTTAAAAATATGCGATAGTAGCCGATAAATTTGGAGTAAAAAACATATACCATAAAAAACTGACTTTATTTTATTACAACGAGTATTTTAAAAAATTGATCCTATGTGGATCAAATTTTTATCAGTATCATCAAATTCTAATCTGATTTACTTAGTTAAAATTTTCATAAAACTACGGGATCGTCTAAAGAAAATAAATTTAAAAAGGGTACCAGATATTACTGAGTAATATCTGTGTATGTATACACATTACACAGTATGCACAACAAATACATAGAAAATAAATAAATAAATAAAATAAATAAATGCTGGACATTTTTCACACAGCATCATCTAGCCCCAAACTAAGCAGAGCTTGTATTATGGGAACTACATGACTGATATACTACTTAAATACTTTTTTTTTTGTAAAAACATACATATTATACATAGGAAAACACAAGGATGTTAGTGTAACATCTATATAATACACTAACATCTATTTTTTGCATATATACATAAGAAATAGTTTGTTAAATAGCTGTTTCTGTTTTTTTTAAGTTCTAATCAGATTTGGAGACTTGTGTAAAAATGTTTGGGGACCGATCGGGACCACTCCGGGATTATCCTCTATAAATAATACTATAAAAAATCTCCCTGAATATTGTCTGCGCGATAATGACACATATCACATATATCACTAAAAACATCTAACATCTAGTTAAGACATCATCTAACATCTAGTTAAACATCTAACATCTAGTCTAGATGTTAGTAACATCTAGTTGTCTAAACAGTACCTACCAATATGCTTATAACCAAAGAATAACTAGGCCTACGTAAACCAAAAAATGCATCGTGTTGTTCATAGTTTTCTATTCAATCGATACCCCCATCACCCATCACTATGTTATCTCACCTTATCTCATTAAGACCATTCCGATAAAGCTTATTAGAACTTAAACAATCTATTAGTATAACCCACCTACCAAGTTGCATAAAGAACTGAACCGTTCTGAATGAACGGTTTTTTCATTCAGAAACGGTTTTTTCGTTCAGTTTAGTCGCGCCAGTTATCGTCGGACAAACAAATAGAATATTTTTAACATAACATTATACAAACGTCAGACTCCATGTACACTCAGAGATCGTTGTTCGTTCGATCAAAAAGTAATTATATAAGCAACGGCATTTTTTTATCAAACAATTATTAATTAAGTACATTGTTGTTTTATCGTAACTGCAGATGTAATGGGAAGTGCCGTGCATTAACCGTAGTTCTATTAAGTCTAGTTATAGTTTTTTTTATACAATAAAACGAAGTAAGTGGAAAGGCGGCATTATTGCTGAAAATATTATTGACGACTTCTGTGGTGCATTGGGCGAAGACCCGCCTGCGACGCAGAAGGTTGTGGATTCGTTTCCCATAGCGGGACAATTGTTTGTATGATCTGCAAATATTTGGCCCGGTTTTGGGTATTTCTCTCTTTGTATATTATTATTATTTTATGTACTTATAGATAAAATATATATAAAAAATATATATTATATAATAAGTAAGTAGTATAATAATGTCAGTCATGTAGTTCCCATACTTCCCATAACACAAGCTCGGCTTACTTTAGGGCTAGATAATGCTGTGTGAAAATGTCCAGCATTATTATTATTATTATTACAAAAAAATCTCTTCATCGCTAGGTACAGAAACAAAAAAAAACAAAATCTAGAATCATGTTCTTCATGTATATTTTTTACTTGCTTCTTGAATGAATGTAATTAATGAAAATACTTTATGGTTCACCTCAAGAAAAATAAAAAAAAAACGAAACCTTTACAAAACTAAAAGAACAATGGGCGGTCCTATCGCTGTTATATGTTATGTAATCTGTGGAGACCGGTGTCATCAACTCTATGCCTTCTACAATAGGTACAGTCTGATGACGTAGCGTGCGTATTCAGTGCACGCTTTTCCCGTGTACCTACTCAACCACCGCGTTTTAAATTTTAAATTTAGAACTTAGTACGATAGCAAGCGCTGTCGGTGCGGCCGTACGGTGCCATGCGTTATTATCATTATAACCAAAAACACTTTCAACTCGTGAAAACTGTGAATATGTGAAAGAAAACTGTAGTAAAAAGTTTTAATTTGTAAAATTGTACCAATACGGTATCAGTGCTATCAATATTTAATGGCTGGTTTGACCGGGCAGCTATCTACAAACTACTTGAAGAATTAAGATAAACGTGCCGTGTACGAGTAAGAAAAGTAATGAGTTAAAAAGATTATTAGCTCTAAACACGAGAGCACAAACTGTGTCAACAAACATTGGAAATACTTAAAGTACTTTGGTACCTATCTACTAATACGTAAAGTATTTTGGTATCTACTTAAACATGAAGACGGAAGAAAGTGATAAGTTTCTACCTGATCTTGAGAGGGACTTGAAAAAGGATCAGGAGCACACCTTCGAGGAAGCTTTTGAAATAACAGGTAAGCTGTTCAAGATCATTCAAACCAAATAATGATATTTATTATCTTTGAGTAGGTAGTTATGTTACAAAATTTAGACATTCTAGGCTAGAATGTATCGCGGGCCGGTTCCAAAATAGGTCATTATCAATAAACTAAACAAAGTTATGTACCAGAGCAAACTGAAAATAAATTACCTACCAAATAATTATAAAAATTGACATTTTGAAAATAGACCTTTCAATTAATAAATTATTACTTTACTTGAATAATAATATATAATAATATAGCCGATAAGCCATCTGAGAGTAATGGTTAATTAGTTAGTAAGTTAGGTACCTACATATACGAGTGTAAATTCGGGCGAATTTTTAAAATTCGTTATTCTTATTCACTGATTTCCATTTTCATTTCAAATAATAGTTTTTTTTAAACTAAAAAGCTCTAAATAGGTATAAAGCAATTGATAAACATAACATAGGTACCTACTTATGTATTTAATAATTAGTAAGTTCAATAATTCACTTCATTTATCATGTCAAAATGTTTTATCTGTATTTATTTGTAAATTTGTATTCCAAATTATCTTTTGTTAAAAATTATCTCATATTGAAAGGCAATGGTAGTTTTTCATCGAAGTTTTTTAATCATGGTTTCGTACCTAAGCCTCTGATCATGTGATGGATAGGGTAACCACTATACAGACAAAATGATAGGATAAACTACTTTAAAATCAGTGAAAATTATATTAATACTAGCTTCTGCCCACGGCTTCGCCCACATGGTACCCAGATAAAAAGTAGCCTATGTGTTATTCTGATGTATAAGCTATATTACTGTAAAGTTTCATCAAAATCCGTTCAGTAGTTTTAGCGTGAAAGAGTAACAAACATCCTCACAAACTTTCACGTTTATAATATTACTAGATTCTGCCCACGGCTCTGCCTGCGCGGTACCCAGATAAAAAGTAGCCTATGTGTTATTCTGATGTACAAGCTATATTACTGTAAAGTTTCATCATACTCCGTTCAGTATTTTTTGCGTGAAAGAGTAACAAACATCCTCACAAACTTTCACGTTTATAATATTATATCTTCTGCCCACGGCTCCGCCCGCGTGGGGCGGATAGTACCCAGATAAAAGGCTCATAGGTTACGGTAAAGGTGCTCGCGCGTTTTTGACCTTGAGACTTAACGAGTGAAAAATCTCGTGTCTGTAATTTCACCGGCACCCATACCCTTCAATCCGGAATACAACATTGCGAGCATTACTGCTTGGTCGTAATACATAGCAAGGTAGGTAAGGTAGGTAAACCCCATTAGGGCACTGTAAATTTGAATTCGACTATGAAGGTTGACAAATAAATCTTTTCTAAAATGTATTTAGGCTTGGTAAAATATAAATTGGAGACATTCTAGTGAAAAAGGCCAGGTCAGAAGTACACTAAACCGCCGAGCTTGTATGAAGAATGTGATGAGGATGAATGAAGCGAAAGAGGTATGCCAGGATCGTAGCAAGTGGAAATCCTTGGTCTCTGCCTACCCCTCCGGGAAACGGGCGTGGAAATAAATCACGGTGAAAATAATTAATAAAATGTGAAATCAGGTCTGTTTCCTCCAACCTAAGGTCTTTCGTAATGGCTCAATAAGGCGGTTTGGTTCACAAGGGCATTATTTGCCACGCATCATCTTTTCAAAGGAGGCAAGTTTTTGCCCAAATGTATGGACGACACTGGCTCGGTGCCACTAAGATGAACATTTAACATTACACTGTTAAACAACAGCAGGGAGTAGCGTATTTTTTTTAATTAACTAGTTTTGTTTTTGGGAAAACTGGGAGAACAGACAAAAATCGCCGACGTAACTCATAGGTCTGCCAAACTGAAATGGGATTGGGCTGGACATGTGCTCCGAATGCCCGACGAGCTGTGCGCGAAAATAGCCACTGAGTGGGTCCCACAGGGCGTGAAGCGGCCACGGGGTCGGCCCAGGCAGAGGTGGCGCGACGAACTCGACACATTTTTGATATCCTGGCCAATCGATTCACATGACCGCAAAGAGTGGAAAAATAGAAGGGAGGCCTTTGCCCTGCAGGGATCAGACAGGCTTATTAGATTAGATTAGATTAGTTTTGTTTTTCAATAATCTTTATGATAACCTGTTAGGAGTGAGTGCACTATGGCGATGCATTATGCCTTAGTCTTTAGTATGTCTCCTAAAGTATAACTTCTTACAACACGAGATTCACCTGATTCATATATTCTTTCCAGGTCATGGGAAGTTCAACCACCTGGCTCTCATCACCTGTGGTCTTATCATGCTAAACGTCTCCATGGAGTCTCTGGGTATGAGCTACGCGATCACGTCAGCAGAGTGCGAGCTACAACTCACAACCAAGCACAAAGGGCTAGTCAATGCAGCTGCTTTTATAGGTACGGTATCCAATAAACCTACATAATATTCATATTATTAAAGTGGCGAATAAGCCCACCTGTTGGTAACCGATTATTTTAACCTATGGACGCTTGCACGTCAGAGGTAGCACTCGAGAGTTACCGACCCTGAGAGAACGAGTGAAGTCATGTGTCTGTAATATCAACGGCATTCATACCCTCAAATCGGAACACAGCAATGCGAATTTAACACCAAATTTCGGATTTAACATCATTATTTTATGTATATTATTTTATTATTTATTGTAGTGTAAGTACATTAGTATTAATAGTTATGTAGGTAATTGATTGAGTCTTTACTTGACACGCCGCACCATCTTTTTGCACGTCCAGGATGAAAGAATGCTTTAGAATTATGTCCTCCTAGCAGTACATTGTTTGTTCGGAAGTAATAAATAAATAATAAAATTGTTGGTTGAGACTAGTGGTGGGTCCTCAACACCACTTTTGTAGCTACACACTTTCTCGAAACGAGGCCTCACTCTTTTCGTTTGGACGAGCATACCTGCACACCAACACAGTTATACAATCGTGCTAGGCGAGAGGCCCGAGGCGCCAGCCTAGCCGCGAGGAAATATCGTGTTGGCTTGCAGATAGCACTCCACTCCATTACCACACCACACAACACGTACAGTGCACTGTGTTCCCAAGATTTACTCACTCAACTACGTTCAGAAACTGCCTCGCTGCCTCGCCTCAATTGTGGTACCAGAGTGTGCTGGCTCAGTTGTAAAACTGAGCCCCTCGCACGATCCTCCTTTTCAAACAGTGTGCTGCGCCTGACTAGTGGAGACTTAAACTTAAATGTAAATATTTTATGATTCTTCAAAACTATAATTCAAGATGATACAATGATACAAATCCACGACTCGATTCCGTTACCGTTTACCCATTGTTGTTCGTCCGGTCAATAGCACAGTCTGTCGATTACCAACTAGCTGAATCGCGATGAGTGTTTGAATAGGCGTAACGAATTGGTGTAAAATAAGACGAGTCTGTGATTTATGGATAAAAATAAAAATATTATTGAATTATGAATGAACGGCAGCTTCTGTTACATAATATATCATCACTTGCGATAAAACTTAGATCGAAGACACTTCTAAATAAAGTTCATGTCTGTATAAAACCATATTTTTAAAATCATAGTCAACCTTTAGTACAGAAACTTAATTCTAAACTTTTTTCTAAATGAGGGGTTTTTGAAATTAGAGACACACAAGATCCTGTTTATTCTATGCTGGCTATCATCCTACCATGGATACCCGGCTTCGCCCGCGTGGTACCCGGATAAAAAGTAGTCTATCCGTTATTCTGATGTATAAGCTATATTACTGTAAAGTTTCATCAAAATCCCTTCAGTAGTTTTTGCTTGAAAGAGTAACAACCATCCATCCTCACAATCTTTCGCGTTTATTATAGTAGTAGGATTTGTCCTCAAATTTAAGTTCGAGCTGTTCTACTGTCAGAGTCCTTCCACCTTAGCTGGTTATCAAAAGACCATGATTTGAAAAAATAGAGGTTAATTAACCTCAGATCACAGACATGGTGGCCAATAAAGAAGAAGAAGAAGATAATAATAGAACTTGTATCTTTCCAGGTATAATAAGCACTTCTTTTCTATGGGGCTACCTGGGCGATAGATTGGGCAGAAGAGCTGTAATGCTCCCAGCATTGGTGGCGTCAGCAGTCTTCTCAGTAGCTTCTTCATTCTCCACCAACGTGTGGATGCTGCTGGGATTACGGTTCCTTACTGGATGTCTGTGAGTTTCCACATTATGTTAACGACTGTGTTCTTTCTGTTCCGTGTGCTAAAACTAGAACAGAGTCCTTGATTGTCATTGGACTGATAACTTGCCAAAAAAGACACGCTTTAAACTTTAATTCTTATGTTCCTGATGGATCATAGATGTGATCTATATACCTATGTAGATCCGAACTCCAAACATTTTTGCATAAGTTACCATTCCACAAGACACGTTTCACAACGCCATATAGCACCAAACTAAGTATAGCTTGTACTATGAGAACTACATGAATGATATACTACTTAGGTATACACTTTTTTTTGTAAATACATTCATATTATATCTAACTACATAGAAAATACCCAGATCCAGAAGTATGTGGTGTGTAAGTGGCTTTAGTGTCACTGCGGACGAGACAGGCCTATTGTGATTGCCACTTGCTTCCTTCGCCCCTCAAGGGGCATTCAAAGTTCACCGCTCAACAGTGCAGCCACGTGCATAAGTGCAGCAGTTAAATACTGGATCATTTTAGGCGTGATGAGTTTTAGTTCATCTGGGCCGAGAATATGTTTGCCCAGATGAAGGGTACGCTTTAAAATCTTACCATCCTACTAATATTATAATTGCGAAAGTTTGTGAGGATAGAAGGATGGATGTGAGGATGGATGTGAGGATGGATATAGAAGGGATTTTAATGAAACTTTACAGAAATATAGCTTATACATCAGAATAACCCTAAGGCTACTTTTTACTTTTCCGGGTACTACGCGGGCGAAGCCGTGCGTAGGTGGTTGTATAATCTATATCTGAAAAAGCTAGTATAATCTATATCTATTATCCATGATGTTTTTAGTACTTTACTATAGATACTGCTTATCTTTTTTAACTTTTATTCAGTTTTTTGGAAACTGAGTTGCGGCATGTATAATATTATTGCTTCTTTCCAAGACAAATGCTGCCAACATTTCAAAATAATGCCAATTTTGACCCCATCATAATCATAATATTCATTGGCTCCTACTAAAAAGCAAATAAATCAGTAGGTAATCCCAATATATTAGACAAAGGGGGCTAGACAAACACCACTTTCTGTTGACGTTAACGCCTGCGGAAAGATAAAACTGTATGGAAATGTCACGTGACATTTCCGCAGCAAATGTCATTTCCGCAGGCGTTAACGTCAACAGAAAGTGGTATTTGTCTAGCTAAGACTGAATTGTATGGAAATGGCATTAGCTGTGGAAAGCTACAAGTTTTTCTTTTATAAATTTGCGTTAGCGTGAAAGGAAAACTACTCGTGAGTTGTTTCTCTTGACAGCAGTTGATTGGATTATTAAAGCTTACCCAATAAATATGATATAGCTAAAAATATTATGATTAGATTATTCCCATATTCTTATTACGGGCCTAAGATAAGTTGTGAACTTTAATTTTTGATATAAAGAAGTATATTTTGTAAAATGTAGTACTTGCGAAATTTTCTTATTAATTAAATGTACCTTACAATATTTACAAACCTACGAGTATGCTACTGGTAAAAATATATGAAAACCATTTAATTAATATATATGTACCATTTTTTCAATTTCATTAATATCCTAATTACTTATGCTTGTTATGAAGTACCATATTATCTGCAAATAAATGAGTGAAATGTTTAATTTTTTTCACAGCTAATTCCATACAATTGAATAAGTCAGTTCCATAAAATTTTATTCCAAAAAATATCGTGAACTTGACTATTCATATTGTAAAAACGGGAATTTTCACGTACTGCACTATCGGTGAAGGCACCGACTAAGTTTCGATGAGTGGTCGCGACATTCTCCTTCCGCGTCGAGCAATGCACTACCTGATGAAGACTCTCGGAATGAGTCGAAACTTAGTCGGCGCCTTCACCGATAGTGCAGTACATTTCCATACAATTTAATATTGCCGCGCGCGTTTTAGTCAACAAAAAGTCGTATTTGTCTAGACACCCTTGTCTAATAAAACGTGTTTTTTTTTGTGAAGTAGGTAGGTGAATCATCATTGACATATCATTAAATTGACCAAGTTTTAATTTTAAACATTGCTTGAACTTCATAAATTTTATAATCCGGTAAATAATACAGAATAAATTATAATATGCTAGACTTGCTATTTTTTTTCACACAGCATCATCTAGACCCGAACTTATCAAAGCTTGTACTATGGGAACTACATGATTGATATACTACTTTTTAACTTTATCACTAAGTTAGTTTCCTTTGCCAAATAGTAGACCTATTTGACCTTCGTCTACCTACTTGCCCCATGTTGTGTAATATTTAACGCCTGCCACCTATAGTTAAAGCCTTGGTTGAACGTTCACTTTCAAATTGAAACATATAAGCTCAACTTTTCGTAAGCTATTTACTACCATTTGCAGCGACTTTTTCCGCAGAGGATCTCAAAAGGAGCCAATATAAAGTCTCGACAAAGCTTACTTATTTAAGCCTTTTGGGATCGAGACTCTGGGTCCGTGAACCGGGCGTATTCAAAAGCTGGCTCTTATCTGGGTCAACGCATTGTCATTCAGCTGCCACGCTGAATGACAATGTGTTGATACAGCCAGCATTTTGGCAACGTTTCCGTTTGATATTGATCTGGATCAGTTGACCTATCTATATATCGTTTGCAACGGTCTTTAGGTTAGCTGTGTCATTTGTATTTATGTAGGTATACATACCTTCGTTTCTATTACCTAACTACATATTCTACCAGTATTTTACCGATAACACTGACAGACACCTACTTATAAAACCAAAAGAGTAATTATTATTCGTATCTCCATTTTGCAAGATATTTCGAAATCAGAAGTCATCACGCTTCTCAAAGGAATAAAGGATAAAAGCATCGCCACTGGCAATATTAACTGAAACGCGTTTGTATAAGCGGATCGACTGTGGATTATGCTAGTCTGTGTTGTGGATTGGTCGCGGAGGAACAGGCAGTAGATAAAACTGACGTTTCAAATTGATCTTTGTGATTTTTAACTTTTGACTTTGTATTGGCGTAATACAGATTAAAGATTTTTGACCTATCGAGCCGCCATCTTGTTTTTGTTTCAAAATCAGAATACTCGTATATTTAGGTTCATAGGGGACGTGTAAATCAGCAAAACGTTTTCAATTACCACAGATAAAAAAAATCGCTCTAAACTCTATTACCATAGCCTCTATAAACAGTCACGTTTCTGAGTAAACCGGAGATGAAATTCGCCATAGTCGCCAGAGTTTTTAATTTTTACATAATTATTAGTATTTTTTTTTTAATTTGCAGAATATCAGCGTCTAGCGCTACCGTCTACGCGTATCTAGGAGAAGTGCACATTAGCTCCCGTCGAGCTGCGGCCATCGCGTGGGGTTCTGCCTTTATCTCCTTCTCATTTATTATTTTGCCAGGTAAGTTCCTATCATTTTCAAACTTAGGAACTTCTGAGGAATTAAAACTACCTCCCTGATTCAAAGCACTTTGGCCGTTTCTGCCGATAGCGATGTTTTGAGATCTTATCTATGTAGGTAATGATTTTTAATTTATTTTCTTTACCGTTTTGGTATGAAAATATAAATTTTGTAATCCAAACAGTAACTGTTTTGTTATTTAAGCATCTATTTTTTTTTGTGTAGGTGTGTTGGTACGGATGATCCTTTTAGTAGGTGAGTCTAACTCACACTTGACCGTTTTCAAATGTCGAAGTTTGAATGTTTACCTATTTATTTGATTGTTTAGATATTTGTTACTAATCATCTCCGTAAGTACTGGGCCCAATTAGGAACAAGTAGGTACATATAGGTGAACTGGAATAATACTCGGGCTTTTCATCCGGTACCTTGGGTACCACGGGCGAAGCCGTGGGTAGAGGCTAGTCATTAATCATAATATCAGGCCAATGACTTATTAATACGCACTAACTATTATCGAAACAATTATAAAATAACGACGATACTAAACTTAATTAATTAAAGTAGGTAAGTACTAAGGTAATTATTTTATTTATATGCGCGATTTTTTCAATCTCAATGCATGCGATATATTCTGACTTTAACTTGAAATATAGGCTCTGATTTTTTTAAACCGACTTCAAAAAATGAGCGTTTTGATCTTTGGGGAGAAATGGTGGTGAAATATTGTAAGGGCATATCGTTTTTTTTAAAGTCGGAACTTGAAAATTGGAATTGTAGGTACTTATCATAAATAAATAATGAAGTGTTTCGGGGTTTATGGAATTTCACATTCAAAGGGGGGTGGGGGGAGGGAATATGCGGTGTCAAAGTTTGTATAGGAGTATCGGTTTTTTAAGAGCTACCTTTTACCCGTGTATCACGCGGGCGAAGCCGTGGGCAGCAGCTAGTAATATATTTATGTTATATTAAATTTAATATTGAAAAAATATTAAATTTAATATAACATATATGTATGCTTATAATAGTTTGCAACTTACTTTTCCTATGCAAGTAAAGGATCTCAGATTGGTCCCATTTATATTTTTTCATGTTATATATCATGTTAATTTATACGAAATTTAAATATTTCTAGTTATTTCATTACTTTGCTTAAAAAACAATGTTAAGTTGCGCGAATAATTTGAAGCGAGCTAATTTTGCAAGATTACAGCATTCATCGGATAAGCTTTAAAGAAAAATCTGAAATATTATTTAGATTTGATTGAATTTGATTTATCGATTATAAAATTATTGTGAGTATCAAATAAAATAACATCCTATAGATCTAAAGCATTTTTTTATTTTCTCATGTAAACCTCATGTCCTGCTTATCCATTGATATTGTTGACAACTAGGTACTACCAGTCTGTAACTAATATTTACCTAATTACAATTATGTAATAATTTTTCAAGGTTATTAACATAACCTACCTCAACCTTATGCGCACGTACATGGTGCTAACGATGCCTTCCTCGCTTCTCGCAAGTAATCAAGAAAATTTTCTTTAAAAAAACTAGCTTCTACTCACGGCTTCACCCGCGTGGTAACCGGATAAAAAGTTAAGTTAAATGCGGACGAAGTCGCGGGGCGTTCCAATAGTAGAAAAATAAATGAATAGCATTATTACTGTAACTTTATTAGATTATTCAGTAGGTTGAAATAATTTAATCAAATTAATGCATTTGATTTCTGATGTTAATTTAGATTTTGTTTTATGATAATTAGTTTAGGCATAGCTAAATAAAGGTTAGCTGGGAATTTTTAAAAGTCTCATTTCTTTTACGCTTATTAAATACATACAAAGACAAAACTGAAACTCATTTATGTAAAAAAGTAGAGTAGATAATGTAGTACTTATATATCCTACTTCTATTATAAACGTGAAAGTTTGTGAGGATGGATGTTTGTTAGTCTTTCACGCAAAAACCACTGATTGGATTTTAATGAAACTTTACAGTAATATAGCTTATAGATCAGAATAACACATAGGCTACTTTTTATCCGAGTACCAAGCGGGCGAAGCCGTGGGCAGAAGCTAGTATACATATAAATTTATTAGTATCTAAACTCATATTCAGTTTCAAGTAGGTATCGACCAATTGATTATGCATTAAAAATTTAAGTTATTAATATAAAATGGAAATCTTCTTTAATTTTTTTATTATAGCACACAAAACTGAATTCAATCAGTTTTAATGCTGTAATAAAATTCATGAATGTTTTAAACTAAATGGTATTCTTAATAATAAAAATAATGATAAATAATGCTGGACATTTTCACACAGCATCATCTAGCCCCAAACTAAGCAGAGCTTGTATTATGGGAAATACATGACTGTTACACTACTCATATATATATTTTTTTCAAATACATACATGCGTTTTTTTCAAATACATCATGTTAATTGAAAAGCAGCAGTTACATCGTGTAGTAAAAAAATAATATTTAATAAGATTAACTAAAAATACATTAATTTTTGAAACATGATTGGAGTTACGAACAATTTAGAATATAGTTATGACAGGTGGAGCTCAGGAAAAATATATTTGAGGACTATTTCGGACACCATCTAGAAACCAGTTTTTTTTTCTAAAGCCCTAGGCAAGTTTCAGGAACTTAATTATTCTAATATATCGAATCGAATCAAAAGTTTTTTTTATTTCGGAGAGTAATGCAATCCATTTTGTTAGCTGTTTAGTAAATTCTGCGGGAATTCTAGCGCGGAAAGGAAGAGGTAGGTAGATATTAGGTAGAGATAATTTATGTATTAATTGGATAATCATTATTAGATATACATTTATTACGTACTCTGCCCATGGCTTCGCCTGTAATAATCTGTGAAATCAGTTGAATAGTTTAGGAGATTATCTCCTCCATAAAAACATTACCTCTCTATAATATTAGGAGAATAATGATAAAAATAAATCTTAAAGTTCACCCATTTTTTATACCCCAGTGACCGGTTTGTAAAGCTGATTTTACGTATTATTATTATCTATTGTCGCGGGTATCAGGTGTTATGTGTCTGTAATTTGTAGTTATATTTTTTTATGATAAGTAACTATAATATTAGATACGTAACTTTGTTGATTCAAATCTTTTGCATTGTTGCGTCCCTATTTAGCTACATCAAGGTCAATAAATATGTCAATTATGTAATCTCAATTACTGAAATCAGGTCAGTGCTAATTATGTATTACTAGCCTCTGCCCACGGCTTTGCCCGCGTGGTACCCGGATAAAAAACCTATGTTTTATTCGGATGTATAAGCTATATTACTGTTAAGTATCATCAAAATCCGTTCAGTAGTTTTTGCGTGAAAAAGTAACAAACATCTATCCCCACATACTTTCGCGTTTATAATAGTAGAAGGATGTATGAATATATATGAAATAGTTGAAGGATGAAATAGTATGTATGAAATAGTAGAAGGATGCATGTATTAACAAAAAACATGTATACAAGAATCAGTCATGCAGTCCCCATAACACAAGCCCTGCTCACTTTGGGGCTAGATGATGCTGTTTGAAAAATGTCTAGCATTATTCATTTATTTATTATTTATTATTATTATTTATTATTATTATTATTATTATTATTCCTCTTTATTTATTTTTAATCTCAGGCTTATACCTGGAGCCTTTATAGGCATTAGTGGAGCCGAAGCTAACAATAAGAGGCCTTTTTGTACAATACAATGTATAAAAAACGGTTTTTCGTGGATGGTGAATGATGAAACTATTGGATATATTGGGTGATAATCTGGACTATTGCAGGAGTAAATCCTTAAGGAATGGTTGCTGGGCTATGTAGGATGAAACGGCACCTGCCAATTCTGACTCAAATTCAAATCAAATCATAGGCAGGTGATGAGTTGCCGTCCACTAAACGGGCCCCATAAGTGCCGCCAACGATAGGCAGCGTAGAGGCAACGTTGGTGTGGACGGCTAAAGGGTATCGAGAGGTGTGCTGCAGTTTCACTAAACGCTACTCCCGGCTTTATTCCTTTAACACTTCCACCCTTGGATCATAGGTTCCGCTCTTACGCCTCCACCTCCGACCGGCCGGCTAAGGCAAGCCGAGGGTTAGGAGTCTCCGTCGACCCCAGGGAGTAATGGGGTTCCGCGGTGTCGTCACGCACCGAATGCTCCCCACAAGCGCGCCCTGCGGGATAATAATTATTATTATTCATTTATTTCAGATTCTAAAAATCCATACAATATTATTACTTATACAGAAACTTAACACTATATATAGCAGGATATCTAAGGGTATAGCAACAGATAGGTAGGCAGGCCGAGGTTTTGCGTAAACAAACTAGTTATTCATATCTACAGTAAATCAAGTTAAGTCTCTCGATTGAACTTTGTATTAGGGTACGGCGTAATAATCCTCCTTATACAAATTGTATCTCATTATTTTTATTAAAGCTGTTTGTTTTCCAAATAAGTATAAAAAATGCTTAACAGAGCGGCAGGAAGGAAGTATTGTTATGTATATTATTTAGATATATCCATGTAACTAAATTTGTTTACACTGCAGATAAATAGTTTACTTATGTAATCGGAGTTTCACCTGTATGCTTTTCGAATGTAGGTTTAGTAAACAGTACTAAGATAAAGAGCCAATAGCGTATTAGATTACCTCAACCAAAAGTGATTGAAATTGAAGTTGCATGACACGTTATTTGTTTGTATTTCCTTTGTTCATACGGCTTTGTCGTTTCTGTTTACTTGACTTCATTATGAACTATTTTTGTTCTGTGCCAAGTGTATAGTATTTCAAAGCAATAAATCCTACTAATATTATAAACACGAAAGTTTGTGAGGATGGATGTTTGTTACTCTTTCACGCAAAAACTACTGAACGGATTTTGATGAAACTTTACAGTAATATAGCTCACACATCAGAATAACATATAGGCTACTTTTTATCCGGGTACCACACGGGCGAAGCCGTGGGCAGAAGCTAGTACAATATAGTTCGTAGATTGCTTATATTGATGTTTGATTTCTCCAAACCAAGACGTAACAACCCGTGCCCTTTGAACAGTAACACACGAGCTCTTTCTTTCACAAGAAGCTCTACTACTTTTTCCTTCTTCTTCTTGTTTGACGTAAACTAGACGCTTATAGCTCCTGTGACTTTAGAAGTAGGTATATTTAACAAATTGCTGAGTTCATAATGTAACATGATTTATCATTTTAGCATTTAGGTACTCAAACAACTAAAGTTACATCATAATGCCGAGCCATATAAAACTGATAAGCGACATGTATAGTGTAGTTTAGTTTGTTTGAGTTGATTTCTTTTTTTTATATATAGTTAAGTACCTACTCAAAAAGAGAGAGGACGAGGATATTACTATCACCCCTTCTGTCCTTTATCCATTTCTAGCATTTTTTATTTTGTCCATACACTAGCTTCTGCCCACGGCTTCGCCCGCGTGGTACCCAATTAAAAAGTACTCTATGTGTTATTCTGATGTATAAGCTATATTACTGTAAAGTTTCATCAAAATCTGTTTAGTAGTTTTTGCGTGAAAGAGTTACAAACATCCATCCTCACAAACTTTCGCGTTTATAATAGTAATAGGAAGTAGGATTAATTGTCTAGGCTAATGGCCTAACTTCTTGATGTTGCTATTTTGCGATAATGCCGCTCATTTAGATGAAATGAATTTTCCATTTAGATGAAAGATTGCAAGGGGTTTTTGTGGTGTAGTAAATACCATTAATATACCTTATATAAATACAATATACCAACATAATTCCATACTTATACCTACTAGACACCACATGATAACTTTATCCATAAACTATTAAGTTGGAAGTACCATTACGTAAGTACATACTTACTTAGTAAGTTGAAATATTATTAGGTGTGAAAAAAGTGTTTTCCTTTTTATTTATATCTATGACTAGCTTCTGCCCACGTCTTCGCCCACATGGTACTTGGATAAAAAATAGCGTATGTGTTATTCTGAAGTATAAGCTATATTACTGTAAAGTTTCATCAAAATCCGTTCAGTAGTTTTTGCGTGAAAGAGGAACAAACATCCATCCTCACAAACTTTCGCGTTTATAATATTAGTAGGAAGGATAGCGCGGATGGTCCTAAAAATGTTCCAGATTGGTTAATATTTTTTGAATGACATGTTACTTAAATGCCGTAGACCCGTTAGCGTCACTTCAGGGTCTGAGTCAAAATAACAAGACACATCTCTTAGAGGTTATCGATCAAGGACCTAAATAATAGCGTCATTGACTTCTAGTCGACCTACAAACGTTATCGTATAGAATAAACGTCAATATTCTAAGCGTTATCAGTAACGTTATGGATGCTACATTATTTAATGTTCATGCTATGATAGTGACTATTTCTTATTCGAGGGACCTGAGAACTTGAGCGTAGATAGTTTCAAGAGAGGTAAGCACCATTCAGCGTGGCAATGCAGCTAGCATTTTGGCAACGTTTCCGTCTGGTAGTGATCTGGATCAGTTGACCTATCTATAGATCGTTTACAACTATCTAGCTATTTCATCTTTATTTTTTGCAACAATATCCCAATTTGTATATAGCTGTTTGAAAAAATTTACTTTTGGTGGGGTGACCAAATTATCTTATGTATACAAAGTTATTTGTGAATCACGCAAAATCTCTTTGATCAAAATCTCACGCAAAATAGGGTGAAAATATTGTCTTGAATAAAACAGTTTTTTTTTGGAATTGTTTTCGTATTTGCCATATCCAACATTCCGTGCCACCCTGTAATATTTTAGTCATTTTCTCTTAGTTCAGCTTTACTGTATATTACTTACCAATTACCAGTTCTACCTCTACCTTCTTCAAGCTTCAACTACTCATTCTAGGTCTAGCTTGGCTGATAATCCCTGGCGAATGGTCCTTCAGCATAGGCTCCATGGAGATCGTACCCTGGCGTGCCTTCATGTGGCTGTGGTGCGCGCCAGGATTAGCAGCTGCTTCTATTCTCCTCTGCTTGCCGGAGAGTCCGCGGTACCTGCTAGCAGCGAAGGGACCTGAGGTGGCTTTACCTGTGCTGGCTAAGATGTACGCCTGGAACAATGGATGTTCTGTTGAGGAGTTCCCAGTAAGTAGCGAGTTGAACACTTCAGGAGGTGCTTTGCTAGTTCAAAGCAGATAGCGTCACAGAGGCTCATACTGGCCTAGTGTCGAAGTGCTGCATAATTACAACGCGCTTCTCTGCTATATGCCACGTTTGGTTTGACCCCAATGTCAAATGTCATATGACTGCAGGAAGCTGCTCAAATAATTTCACGGCATTTCAGGAAAAGGATCATTAGAATGCTACAAAACCTGTAAACCTAATAAAGAAGGTAATTGAAAATGCTCGTACTTTTTAAGATGACCAATTTCCATGATCACGATGCACCATGGGAGTCGTGGAGAGTAACTGAGGATCCTAAACTGTGACTCAGTTTAGGATCACTACTTGGGAACCTATAGTAACCAGCGGTTGTTGGTTCTGTGAGCCTAAGGCCAATTCGATGATGTTGGATAGATCGATCTTGCATTTCAGAATGCAGTATACTTAATCAATAAAAGTAATCGTGGGTTGGTATTATTACGATATCATGTATTTTACTATTCTCCTGCTAAAATTTCGTTGACTGTTTAGAGGTCCTTCCTCATGAGCACAGTCCGCGACCACGCTCGACCGTCGTGAGACGGGAACTGAGTTTCCGTTATTTCTCATCCTGTTGTTATTTTCTTTATGTTCCAGGTGACAAAGATAGTTTCAGGAAGCACAGAAAGTGGCTCAAGCGGAGGCTTTGCCGGTGCCCTCAAGAACTTCACGTTGCTCTTCAAGCCGCCCCTGCTAAGATGCGTGTTCATCTCGCACATCTCCATGTTTGCTGTATTTATGGTGTAAGTCAGTACTTTCATTTCCAGCTCATACGCTGAACGAAGGTATCTTCCAAAGGGGAGCAGTTCCGGCCGTTGCATTGTGTTTGATATCTTTATCTACTTCTAGCTACTGTTTCACCCTCGTGGTGCCCGGATATAATGTAAGACATGTAGCTCTTACTGCGTTTGGAAACACATTCGCTCGATCGTATTTTTGTTCGAATGAAGTTGCAAAATTTTATTTTTCTTTACGAAAAGCCCTTTTATTTTAACCATTGGGTTACAATACATTCTAAATATTGGTGAAAGGATTTTTGAAGTTGTGAAGATATTAAGCGTTTGGAAATGCATTCGCTTGACCGTTTTTTCGCCGAATTATGTTGCAAAATTTTATTGGTCTTTACGCATAGCTCTTTCATTTTAACGGGATGTTATTAGATACAATGTATTCTAAAAATTGGTGACAGGATTTTTGAAAATGTGAACATATTATTTTACTATCTGTGCCTATATACATCTGGTACCAATAACATGGGCACTATGTATATAAGTTGACTTCACAACTTTTGTTTAAGCTTTAGTAGGTGATAGGCTTTTGGAAATATTGTCGTTTTCATACCTCTAACTGTTTTTCAGGTCTAGCGGTCTGTACGTGTGGGTTCCTGATATCCTGAATAGCATCTTGAGAAATACCAGTGAGAAACGAATCAATATCTGCGAGATTATTTTCGAAAAGGCTATGAATGCTAGTGTGAGTTAAAAAAAACAGATCTCAGACTCAGATATCCATGAATATCTGAGTGGTTCGTTTTCTGATCGGCATGTAGAGGAGAACAATTTTTGAGAAGAATTTATGTCAATTGACATACCAATGTTATGTAACTGTAACTGAATGGTCTAATAAATAAAACATAAAAAAATATATATAAAAATTTCGAGTTTTAAGATGACTCCGGCTCTGAATAGGAAGATCATTTTAATACCTACAAGAAAAGTTAGGGGACTTTTTTGTATTAAAAGGATCTTGGTGGTTCTGAAAAGAGCCATGGAGTTACAGTCACATGAGACTTTCAACCGTTATGCCTCAGGGTCGGCAACTCGCGAGTGATACCTCTGCTGTTGCAAGCCTCCATAGGTTACGGTAACCGCTTACCATCAGCCAGGCCATATGCTTATTTGCCACTAGTATAAAAAAATGGTTGTTTCAGTTGTCATCAGCAGACGAGGCATGCCACGCGGAAGTGTCGGTCGCCGTGTTCCCGATCTCGATGTCGATGGGTGCCGTTTTTGCAATCACCTATCTCGCTATTGGATTCTTTATCAATAAGATAGGGAGGAAGACCCTTTACTGTGAGTAATAGAAAAGAATAGAAAAATATTTATTGCTTAAACATATGACTTTGTTGTTAAAGTCATATGTTTAAGCAATAAATATTTTATTGCTTAAACATATGACAGGTAACATAATAAGGTATAAAAGTTCTTATTAAAAAAATAAACAATTAGTAGGTACAGTAACCGGCCAGGTGGGCGGTATCCCGACTTCCTTTTCGGAGATCGTGGAGGTGGGGCCCCGTATTTTCCAACTCAAAAAAAAAAATTACACGTGCTCAAAACATTGAAGGAAAACATCATGTGGAGACCGACATGTCCATGAACCAAAAATCCGAGAGGCAGCCCTCATTTTTACACGGACATAGTAAATTCACATCCAGTGTAACAACTTTTATATTTCCAGGCGCAATCATGTTCATCTGTGGCGTAGCAACTATAGCATCCTCGTTCGTCCCGCAAGGGGGCGCTGCCACCGCTTTGCTTATAATCTCGCTATGCTCCGGCTGCGCGGCCTCTATACTGGCGGCCATTGCTGTAGATGTCTTCCCTACTTGCTTGAGGTAAGCCACTCTTTATGTACGGAACCCTGAAAACGACTTGCGAATCTGTCCATAAGTTATCGAGATACGATTTATTTAGTTGGGCATATTAATTTCTCTTTTAAATGGCAAACATGGCCTACCTGGGGCCTAACCATGAAGTCTTATAGCGATTCAGTTTAGGCAAAGATGTCACTTTCTGCTTTGCGATTGAATACGTTATGGCGTAGTTGAAGTTTTGTCATTTGCAAAGCGGGATTTGACATTTTTGCCTAAACTGAATCGCTATAAGACTTCGTGGTTAGGCCCCTGTTGGTATGCAGTTACTGTAACCTATGGACGCTTGCGACACCAGAGGTATCGGTTCATAACGGATGAAAAGTCACATGTGTGAGTAATTTCATATAACTGATAAAATTAGGAATAGAACTTGATGGATACGATTTTTTGAAAGAGGCTAGGCTACCCGAAAAACAGAATATCCTAGTATGGGAGTTCGCGTACTTAAAAATTGTTTTTTTTTTTTTTTGTAAAATCAATAAACTCGTATCCACTAACTGCAATTTGTAATACTGTTTCAACTGTACGTTTGTAACAAATGAATGAAGTTTACGAAGAGCTTCTACATACAATGTGTATTGTGGCCGCAGTTACCTGCAACTCATTGCAGGGAGGCTGGACACTGACTGAGTCAGTGTCCAGCCTCCCTGCAATGAGCTGACTGAGTCAGTGTCCAGCCTCCCTGCAATGAGCTGACTGAGTCAGTGTCCAGCCTCCCTGCAATGAGCTGACTGAGTCAGTGTCCAGCCTCCCTGCAATGAGTTGCAGGTAACTGCGGCCACACATGTGGCACATGTGCCTTCATGGAGCGCTGGAAGAGAGAGCATGTTATGCACTCGTAAATCCAGTTGCTCCATGTACCTCCTACCTAGAAGGAATTTAGTTTTTTTATTAATCTTCTTCATATATGGACAATATTATACTTTTATTTGTGTAATGTCTGAAATAAAAATTATTGATTTGAATTGAATTGAAAATAACAGTCAGTTAGTACCCATAACATAAGCTCTGCTTACCTTGGGGCTAGATGATGTTAGTGATGTCCAGCATTCCAGCATTATTATTGATAATAGGTTGGTTCGTTCGTTCGTTCCAGGGCCATGGCGATGTGTGTGATGTACATGGTGGGTCGCGCGGGCGCCGCTGTCGGCTCCAACCTGCTCGGAGCCACCTTGGACACGCACTGCCACGCAGCGTTCGCCATCTTCGGAGCTTTCACTGCTGGTAAGTTTTACATGACGAACCTATTTTTAATAACTAGATTTCCCTGAAAAATTGAGGTGATCCCAGGTGCTGAGATGTCTCTACGAGGCCGCCACTATGAGTGTCCAAGTACAGGGCCGGCAGTCTAAACCCATCCAATTGCGCAGAGGAGTGAGGCAGGGGGATGTCATATCCCTGAAACTGTTCACGAGCACTTTGGAAGATATGTTTAAGATGCTGGACTGGAAAGTTAGGGGCATTGTCATAAACGGCGATTACATCTCACACCTGCGATTCGCTGATGACATAGTCTTAATGGCGGAGTCGCTAGAGGAGCTGAACCGGATGCTGGACGGCCTAGCTTCAGCCTCCCGATGTATCGGTCTTGGCATGAATTTGGATAAAACCAAAGTCATGATCAATGGCCACATTGTTCCAAGACCGATGGTTGTACATGGCTACCTTCTCGAAATTGTTTCCAAATATACTAACCTTGGGCAGATTCTGCAGTTGGGTAAAAAAAAATGAGAAGGAGGCCGTGAGGAGGAGCTAGCTAGAAAAAAACTATTATATGATAAAAACTATTTAACATCACGCTACGACCCTTAGGAGCCGAGCAAAAGTAGTAATAGCACGGGCGGGCGATGCGACGCGGTGAATCGGCAGTCGAGGGCGGCCGTGATACAGCTAGTATAAGAAGAATCAGCCTTTTATTCCAAAAACTAACGTGAACTTGACTTTTCATATTGTAAAAACAGGAATTTTCACGTATCGCACTATTGGTGAAGGCACCGACTCTGTTTCGACTCATTCCGAGAGTCTTCATCAGGGTGAGTGATCGCGACTTTCCCCGCCGCGTCACACAGTGCACGACGCGACGCGAAAGGAGAAAGTCGCGATTCGAGAAGTCGAGTCACCTTGATGAAGACTCTCGGAATGAGTCGAAACTTAGTCGGTGCCTTCATCGATAGTGCGATACGTGAAAATTCCTGTTTTTACAATATGAAGAACCATCCTTGTATCTTGACTTTATTTCCTGGCTTGTTCGAACAGGCAGTAGGTAAAATTGACGTTTCAAAGTAATTCTTGTTATTTTCATGAATTAATGCATTTGGACTTTGACATAACCTGTAAATTAAACACGTGGATCATACTGATGAAGCATTCTGTACCCATAATATTATAAAACAAGACAGTTTATCTTACTGATGTTGCGTTCTGGGCCCATAACCAAATTAAACACGTGGATCATACTGATGAAGCATTCTGTACCCATAATATTATAAAACAAGACGGTTTATCTTACTGATGTTGCGTTCTGAGCCCATAACCTAATTAAACACGTGTATATACTGATGAAGCGTACTAGATCCGTAACCTTATTAAACAAGACAGTGTATCATATTGATGTCGCGTTCAGGGCCCATAACCTTATTAAACAAGACAGTGTGTCATACTGATGACGCGTTCCGAGCCCATAACCTAATTAAACACGGGTATCATACCGATGAAGCGTTCTGGACCCATAACTTTATTAAACAAGACAGTGTATCATACTTATGATAGGATCATTAGGAAATAAGTCACGACAACTTTTTTTTTTAATAATGCAATTCTAATGTTTTTAAATTTAATAGTTCTCTATGTACAAAACACGTCATAATCAGGCTCTGCTGAATGAATGAAAATAATTTATCGTACATCTCAAGAAAATAACAAAAGCTCGAAACTAAAAGTACAATGGACGGTATAATCGCTTAAAATCGATCTCTTCCAGACAACTTTTCGGTGATATCTTGATACCTTTGAGATTACTTTCTTTTTTTCAGGATCTACAATACTCATGGTCTTCTGGCCACCACCAGCGAAAGTTCGACACGCGATGGAGGAAAAAGGCTTATCGTACTAATTTTAATAATTAGATTTATATCGGTAATTTTCAAGATCGAATTCATCCTGCTGTGATGCAAGAGGTGCGGGTTCGATTCCCGCTGCGGGACAAATGTTTGCATGTTCTGCAGATATTTGTTCCGGTTCTGGGTGTCGTGGTACGATGGTACTCGTAGTTCTTGTAACCCACGACACAAAAATCCTAGTGTAGGTTCAGAACTATGAATTCTTCGATTGTAAAGGAATACATTTTTTAGGGCACCTATTTTTTTATTTTATTTTATCTTAAGGTTAGTTGGTACTTACTAATATAAATATAAGTATGTCTGCCTAATATCTTCTAAATAGTTACATAATAACAGAAAGTCGGTATGTATGTACGATCCGCAATAGGTCCTTTATCGATTTTTTTTTTTGATTCTTTACATAAAGGATTGAAAATATTTACAACAAAAAACTTTCCAATCTCATTCGTAGAACTCACAAAATTGAAAACGAGGAAGGTGTCAAATATTATTTATCTTCCAATAAGACTGATAAATTTACAGATTTCAACGGTGCATTGTTGAATTATCATTAGCTTAATAAATATTTATTTGATGGTTCATGTTGTTTTCTTTATTTTTTATTATAAGTACACACAATTTACCACTTTCAAAGATTGAATAAATGATTATGCACAATATATGCGTGTTAAACTCTAAGAAGAGCCTGCCATCTGTATATAATTCATTGTACTCGCAGTTCATTTAAAGCCGCTAGCTCTTATTCAATCAGAGTGACATCTGTTAAAAGTAGCTTGAACTACATTAAATTGTGGCTGACCAATTCTCACGCTTATTGTCTTTCAGCTCAGAGAACACGCAAGTCATGTTTTAGTTCTCCTTGTGTTCACTAGATGGCATAAACAACTTTTTCAATACGTTAAGTTGAGAGTTCGACACATCAAAAGGATTAATAAGTACCTACTTACTCTGGAACCAAATACATGTTGTAAGTAGATAGGTTAGCCTATATTGACGATATAACTGCATGGCCCGATGTCGTCCTTGGGCTGCCTCGTTAGATAGATAGATAACTCTTTATTGCATACACCAGGATAAAAAATACTTTACATAGGATCTTAAAACTAGGTTGTGGTGATACAATGGGCGGCCTGATCGCTGTGAGCGATCTCTTCCAGACAACCTTTGGATGGACTTGAATTAAAAGAATGTGAAGAGAGGTGGTGTAACTGCAATAAAAAAATAATAATAATAATAATAATTTACAGTAGGTAATAAAATAGAACTTGTTAAATGCATACCTATTTTGACAATTACTTAGAAGTAAGTAGGTGTATACCTACTATTGTATCTAAGTAATTGTCGTATCGAAATGAAACTTTGTAGGAATGTATAAGTAAGTATAGTTGGGATAATTTGGTATCTTCATTCTTTATTCTTTTTGTAAAAACAGAAAATACTGATAGACAAAAAAACTTACCTAGGACATGTCGCACCTTGATTATAAAACCGTCACTATACAAAAATCTCAGATTTTTTAGGTTTTTAGGTAGGATTTTTAGGTAGCCAAATCCTTTTTGGGAAGGATTTTGGCATCTGCCGACATTTACTGTAAAGAAAAGTGTCATTTTTTGGATAAAAACATTGTTCCGCAAGCTTGACGGTAAATATTCTGATTATTTACTGGAACAATGTACCATAGTCTATAATGACTTTTTTTCCGTTAAATTTTAACGCCAATAGTTAATTCCATGAAAAGTTTAATAGTGTATTTTTTGTTTGGTGTTGTTATTGTCTTATTTTTTACATAGATACTTTAGGTGTCTTCTATAATATAATTATATCCATGAAATAGTATAAAACAAGTCAAACAATAGTGGTCATACTTAAAACTAAGTAAATAATGAAATTGATGGCAAAATTATGTTATGAAGAAATGGCAATAAAAGTGACAGTATGATATATTTTTTTAATTATGATAGCTTTTACGTATAATAATAAATAATTCGTTTGTTCACATTACCTACAAACATTGAACAGATACCAATCTCAGCTGTTTAAATACATAAAATCAGGATTATACAGTTTCAAAACTTTATAGTACATCAATTCCCAAAAAATAGGTTTTTTGTTTAGGGATGGTTTTATAATCAAGGTGCGATGTACAAAGTCGAGCTTAACCCTGACATGAGTTTTCTTCGAGCAAACCTTTTACTCTGACTTGAACGTGCTGATCTAATGATGAAGCCTGGAGGTGGATAATGGGTCTCTTCAGTGGTAACTAGTAAACCCTTCGAGTGGTAACGATCTGATGGTCTGATGGTGGAGCCAGAAAGTGTGTTTTTTAAATTCTCATTGCGTGATTTCTGAGTTCAACTGGTTCGATTGGCATCACACTATTATAGGTAGCTGAATAAAGGATCATCAAAAAAAACAAAGCGGAGTTTGTTGCCTGATTCTTCTAGACAAGGTCGCGCGCGAGGAATCGGCGTAAATTCACACACAATTTAAAGTCAAGTATAGTTTTTAAGCTGACGTTTCTTTATGATCCTTGTAATTTCAATGAATAAAAACTTATATTGACTTAGACTTGGTTATGTATCAGTTTTTGTAGAACTTATTGTATTATTTTTCATTAAAAACTCATAGACTTATCAGTCAACAGTACGTTTCAGTACCTAACGCATATCTAGGTATCCCTATGCGTTACTGAAAAATACAGGATGCAATAGACAAAATTAACCTCTTGTTGAGTCAACTGTATACAAAAAAAAGCCCGACAGTGAAAAACAAGACCAAAATCAGTTCAGCCAAGACAAAAATACTAACGGTAGTAGGTAAGGGTGCCAAAGGGTTGAAAATTGACGAATGACCTCATCATTATTTAGCGATCAAGATAATGCGTATCCGATTGTCCCGCTTATAATAAGAGGTGACCTGTTAGTTGACACCTTTTTTGCCGAGCCTTGTTTAGAGAAGACAAAAAATTAACAAGGCTGTGTAGATAAAAGGGGTAGGAAAGTCAGATCAATTTTGTCACAACCCATTTTTTTAATGACTTTCGGGCTAGGAGAATTGTTTATGTAAATTTCACTACACTTCATACAAACGGATTGAGACTACCTCAATTTTTTTATGAAACTGCAATGCTCACTAATCAACACCGTAACGCCATCGTCTCGCCTCAGCAAACAAGACTAGGCTAGCGGTGAGTGGTCAAATCACCGAGGCAATTTTAAAAAACAATTATTATTCTATAGTAAATAGCCTTCAACTAATCCATTGCCGATTGTGCGCTTAGCTCGTGTTGTCGGCTGGTTGATGGCGAAGCATCCAGTTCCGGGCTGATAATGTGTGACCTGTACATAATATGCCCCTATAATGGACGATGGAGTCGCTGTGTGGCGAACCTCAACTGAACGAGGCCGTTTGTGCTTGCGTGCAAACGCCAAACTCCAATTATGGAGTGGAAGATTTCCGTGTGTGCCTTCGCGAATATATCTGATGCAATGCAGAAGCGCGGCAGCCCCAACCGCATCCTGAACGCATTGTTATACTGGACGCGAAGCGCTGGAAGATGGTAGAAGGAGCGATTAAGCATTTCTTTTGTTTTACCTATGTTGACTTTTTAGGTCATATTTTTGCTTGTATATCCTGTAAATTCTACTACTATAAAAAAACGCGAAAGTTTGTGAGGATGGATGTTTGTTACTCTTTCACGCAAAAACTACTGAACGGATTTTGATGAAACTTTACAGTAATATAGCTTATACATCGGAATAACGCATAGGCTACTTTTTATCCGGGTACCACGTGGGCGAACCCGTGGGCAGAGGCTAGTATAAAAAGTTTAGGTACCTTTCTTCCTATCCAACGAAGTACTGTCATTGCGTAGGTACATACATGGTAGCCATCACGACAGTCTCATCTGAATAAAATCAATATTATATTTTTTTTTGTAAAGCAATCAAGTCCACATTATTCCCAAGCTTAATCGACCTTCCTCTCGGAATTTCGGGATGTTGTGTAAAATATTTTATGACAAAATAATAGCGTCTTTATATCACTGTGTGTAAAAACTAGAAAATTACAAGAAAAAATGGTCGGCGCAGGTAGGCGGCAGGGGAAGATTTCAAGGGTTTTCGGGTCTTGTTCAAACTATCTGCGGTCAAAGCTTTGAAGTAGCTGAAGAGGTAGGTATGCGTTAAGAAAGCAAGTTTTAAGACTATGTATTAAAGAATGTTTAGAAAGTAGCTATCCGAGGAAGTCTTCGAGACCTTTTTTTTGATACCAAACTCAATATTTAAAAAAAAACATACTAAACATCCAGCATTTTTTCGACAAAGTTATCTATTTCAAAAAACTCTTAGCTGTTTCAGATAATATTTTCATGGGAACACATAATCGATTTTAAGCAATAAGAACGCCCTTTCTACCTTTCATCTTAATGTTTAATTCATTCATACCTTTGAATGAATGATATGACATAAACAATAAAACATATCATATCATATCTTACATTCATTCATACTTGGATAACCAAAAAAATAAAAAGTAGGACCAAGTATCACGGAGTAACTGACTCACATACACCACAAAACAAATTCATAGGTTTTTAAAAACCTTCGATAAAGTAAAGAATAATCTGTTTAGGTCATTTTTTTTTAAAGGGAGGGTCAATATGATTTTGTTAGCTTGAACACAAGTTAATTCGAAACTATTTGTCGATGGAATTAGAAGCTATCTAGAGGTTCCCCTTTCATGAAAAGCATGGGGTGAACATTGCCCGAAGGTCAAAAGCTAAACGTTCCATAAGTCACCATATGCCACCAACGGCTCTGACATCGGTTGGGCTAATTAAAATAATTTCACATTCACCCTCCGTGCGATTATCATTGACATAACCACCCTCTCTCACCCTATCATATCAATACAATAGGTATCGGTATGCACTGGACGGTGGAGGCACATTCCATAGACATTTTCATAATAATCATCATCACGGACATAGTGAAAAGACTTCAAAGGATAAAACCTTTTGAGTTAATGTAGTGTCAATAATATTGGAAGTCATAATAAGTGAAAGTCATAATAAGTGCTACCTATTGAGAACAAACGAACAAAGTGTCTTCCCTAAGGGGAATACGTTTTCTTACTGACTCTATTCTTAAATAGAGTCAGTAAGAAACCTGTTAATGGACAAATTCTTGGCTATAATTTATTTTAATAAACTAGGTCAATACCTATATTAGATTGTAATATTACGAAGATAAGTACATTTCAGTCTACTGCTGGACAAAGGCCACTCCCAATACGCGCCATCTCTCTGCTCATCCACTTACTACTCTCCGCCTTTCTCAAGTCATCGCTGTCATGCCCATTTTCACTTAGAGGGAAAACTTGTTAGATGTCCCCCTTAACAAGGCGAGCCGGGCGAGCGGGCTGAGACGCGGTTCGATTCCCGCTGCGGGACAAATGTTTGCATGCTCTGCAGATATTTGTTTCAGGTTCTCAGTGTTGTCGTACCAGTGCTCGTAGTTACTGATAACGACGATACAGAACATCCTAGTGTGGGTTCAGGACTAAGTATGTGACTGTTGGATCTTTATTATACTAGCATCTGCCCACGGCTTCGCCCGCATGGTACCCGGATAAAAAGTACCCTATGTGTTATTACCTACTGTAAAGTTTCATCAAAATCCGTTCAGTAGTTTTTGCGTGAAAGAATAACAAACATCCATCCTCAGAAACTTTCGCGTTTATAATATTAGTAGGATTTGTCTTAATTTAATAACGGTAGCCTCAAAGATCCAGCATGTGGAATACAATCGTGTGCATGTTTTTTTAAAAGTCAAAGTCAATATCATTTATTCAATAAAATCCCAAGGATCACTTTGAAACGTCGGTTTTATCTACTGCCTATTCCTCCGCGACCAAGCCAGGAAAGAAAAGCAAGAAAACAAGGCTGTTGATTCGTTTTAATGGTCCTTTTACAAAACAATAGGAACCTACATTTTCTATCGAGTTGAGCATTTGCAATGCCAAGAATTTTTATCATCTGAATAATCTGATATTTTTAAGAATGCCTTTTTATAAAATTTGGTTTTAAATTTTTTAATTGTCAATTTTTGAATAACACAAAAATTGAGTTTTTTATAAAATGTCTTAATTAGGTAGGTTCTTAATTAGGTATCGGTTTAAATAACTCTATCTTTTTAACTCTTAATACAGACAAGATAACACAAAAAAACTATACCAAGCAACGAAATCAATCGTCAATCCCACCGAATCCCAGTCCAAAAAAGTGGTCTCATTTCAGCACGTGTTGGACTCAGGTGTGGTGCCACGTGTAACTGAACCAACATATGTCACATTCGGTCCAAGCTGATAGCTGGTGGTAGGTAACCATTTAAATTGAAGCTTTTCAATCGTCATATGCGAAAGAAAGTTCTATAAATAAATACTTAGGTATAAGTTGTAAATACTTTAAAAAAAATATGGGTATTTAAAGCATTACCTTTTTTAATTATTTTGAAATTAAATGAAATGCTTATTTGCGAGAATTATGGTTAAAAAGATCGTACTGTAAGTAGTTATAGTTTCTTTTATTTCATCAGACACATTGGCATTCAAATGTTTAGCTCAGTTAAACCTAATTTAAATTTTCGGAAACAATTCCGTCTAGTAATGATCTGGATTGAGATGTCTATAGATCGTTTGCAACGGTCTTTAGATAGCTAGCTGTTTCATCTAGTATATAATTTTTTGTACATACCTACTTGTACATGTTTGAATCCATTTCAAATAACTTTAATTATATTTTTTCTGACATTCCGACTACGTTACAACAGCCGTGGTCACAGGATAAGTACCTTATATATAAGTTCACTTATCGCAAAAGTGAATAATACTTTTATACGTTAATAATAACGGGTATATAGAGTATATTATCTAAACTTACTGAAAAGAATGCGGAAAAGGGAGCCCACTTACATAAATACCCTCTAAGCGAAGCATTTGTGTAGGTAATAAGGGTGTACCTAATTTACAAACGCATAAGTCACGAAGGGTAGGTCACGGTCGGTGCCTTATGGGAAAGGCAATGTAAAGATGGACAGACGGACTAGTAACAAGTATTTTATGTACAGGTGACGTGGTTCCCACGGGCAGGGCAATTACTGTGCCTTATTGTAGCGTATGCAGTCTTTTTACATGACGGTTTATGAAGACACAAGTGTATCGTGAGATCCTTTGCAGCTAGGTACCTTCATCAATGGTTTATGATTAAAATTAAAAAAAAATCTAAGGTTAGCAATAAAGTTTAAAAAACTTAAGTAGAGGCTTAGAAATATCCTTAAGACAGTTTTTATCCCCGGCGCAGTTTAAGGTGTGTATGTCTGTGGTATCGTAGCCTCCAAACGGATGGATTGATTTTGATTAAGGTTTTTTTTGTTTGAAAGGTGACTTAAAGAGAGTGTTCTTAGCTATGATTCAAGAAAATCAATTCAGCCGTTTGAAAATCAACAGCTTTTTTTGAATTTGAATAATGCTGTTTTTGCATTCGATTAGTAATGTCTTTTAGGATGGTTCTAGGTAGGTCTTATATTCACAAGTGACTAGAGGGCGTTGCAATCTATGATAGAAATATACATCAAGGTTTTTTTTTAAATTATATTATGATCGCTAGTAGATACAGGAAACACCTCCTATTGAAGAGAGTCCATGGCGAATCCCTTGTGACCACATTATACAGGCTTCAGACCTAGTGTGGGCAACAGAGATAAACTGAGATAAAATTCTCATTGATTAGGAATCGTTCCTAATTTTGTAGTGCTCAATAATTTGTCTGCACCATGTTAAAACAATTGTGTCTAATAAAAAATATTATTATTATTATTATATTATTAAATTTGTAAAATCTAATTTACTTCGCCAATAGCCATGAACTTGGGAACTGACAAAGTTAGTTAGGTATGCAAAGTTAATTTTCCAATAGGTCAGTTAATTTGGCCAAGTTAAATCCAATATCGAACCGTCTATTGTGACGTGAGGTGATAGTACCTATCTTGGAACCTAATTCTAATTCTAATTCTAAGTGGGGGAACCAAGGTCTGCACTGACGTCCCGCATTGGGGTGTATTGTGCATTATCCCCCTTCTAACCTGACCCCAACCAGCCCAACTCCTTGAAGTAACGGAGAAGGACTCTGGGTTGATGACAGCAGTGTTCCAGTGTCCCTGATCTCTTGTCAGTTAGTGATGACGGATCGCATGAGTTCATAAGCTCTTGCAGTCCCGTTTTCGACCTGACTTCATTTGTGGCGGTGCAGTGTATTACCACATGCTCCACAGTCTCTTCAACCTGGAGGCAACCTCGACAGAGTCCACTATCCATGGCCCCTGTCTTAAGGAGATGGTGATTCAGATCACAGTGTCCCGTGATGATGCCCACCATCATCCTCAGGTCGTCGCGTTTCATTGTTAGTAAGGTGTTCGTTATTTTACGATTTTTTGCCGGTAGCAACGTTTTTGTATGTTTGCAGTCCGGTTGTATGTTTGCAGTCCGGTAGACTAGGAACCTAGTTGCAGATCATGAATCCACATCTCATGCGTCACTCGGCCGCTGCGCCAAAAATATTTTTACAAATTCGACTGCTGGTTCTGGAGCGAGTTTAAACAGAAAAAAAACTCTTCAGTTATGTTATTAAAATTTGGTCGTAGGAAAGAGTTTCGTTCAGAAACTGGCCGCCACAGTCTTACAATAATGTACAGTTAAAATGCGCACTCGTAGAGCACCGTCACGGTTGGTTATTATGGACATTGACACTATCAGGACTACCATCAGAACAGATGGACCAACGGACTAGTTCTACTGTTAATTAAAGAATTTCACATTTTTAATCCAAAATTTATATGTGCTAACACGGAAAAGAAAAATATAGCGAGGAAACTGGCTTGCCCTAGAACCAAAAAGTCGAAGGCAATGTGCCCACGATTAGTGCTCTAATAAACGGCTTGCAATCTGTCACGTGGAATGCTAAATAGTTGCAATAACGCGGGCATGTGCTAAATGTAATATGTGGATGTGCCTCTGACCTCCAACTCGGTATCCTCAAAGATCTACCCACTGAGTATGTATCTGAGATTGTCCATCATGGCGAACACACTCGTAAGCGAAAAAAGTAAAAAAGATAAAGAAGGAATAGAATAATAAAATCTTATTTTTTTTAATAAAGGAATGAAGAGAAAAATTAAGAAGAAACAGCATTTTCATAGAGTTTCGCAGTGTTACCAGAGAGAACCTAATTACCTTACGAATAAAAAACGGATTAACAGATGGCTTAGGCTAACCTAAGCTATTTGAAAATACTTGTACGTATTTTACAAAAAAAAAAACTTTATATTTTATGGTGATACAGAACTCTTAGTGCGGTAGTCTGACTTGCACTTGACCGGTTTATATCAAAGTTTGGACCAGTAGCGTCAGTTTAACAAACACGGTCAAAATAGTCTAGACAATATCGGTAAGATTTTCGAGATCCATGTTTTAATGTAACTATTGCTGACTTGCAAAAAATCCCATCAAGAAAGACCTTACATACTTAGCAAGTATCACTAAAATAATGTGGGTCATTCCACGAACCCCCCCTGAGATATCGCCCTTAGAGGGGAAAACTGAGCTCTAATGTTAATAAATGTAGAAATATCCCTTATATTTTTTTAAATTCCACTTTTCCCTTGTTTCTTCATGCCTCGGTGATAGAGTCATCTCACACGACTTTCGGTACCTAATTACGTTATTTTCTAAAACAAGAGATCATAAAACTGATCCAAACCTTATTTCTCAAAAATCACACCACCTCAAATCCAGTCCATAATAAGAGGCAATTCCCAACGCCTATAAAGGCGCGTCCACACTCGCGCCGACTACCGTCAATATCGACAGAGGCTGTAATCGATTAAACAAACATCCGCCGGAATAGCCTGCGCCATAAATCATCCAAAGGTGATTGGATTGGGCAAAGATTAACTGGGAAGATAAGACAGACCTTATTTTTAGCAGCGAATGCAACGTCACTATTTTGTAATAGTAACCTAGACTTTTATATTTTAGCTAATAATAATATTAAAAATAGGTAAAGATTGTAAGTTTTGATGTAGAAGGTAATCCCCAAAACTAGTCATCCGATATCAAAACTTTTTCACCAATATTTATAATGGTTCATATTGTAAAAACGGGAATTTTCACGTACTGCACTATCGGTGGAGGCACCGACTAAGTTTCGACTCATTCCGAGAGTCTTCATCAGGGTGAGTGGTTGCGACTTTCTCCTTCCGCGTCGCGCCCTGCACTACGTGGAAGGAGAAAGTCGCATTCCCGTTTTTACAATATGAATAGTCAAGTTCACGATAGTTTTTGGAATAAAATTTATAATGGTATTTAAAGGGGACATAGACTGTATTATTATGCTACTAGCTTCTGCCCACGGCTTCGCTCGCGTGGTACCCGGATAAAAAGTAGCCTATGTGTTATCCTGATGTATAAACTATGTTACTGTAAAGTTTCTTTAAAATCCGTTCAGTAGTTTTTGCGTGAAAGAGTAACAAACATCCATCCTTACAAACTTTCGCGTTTATAATATTCGTTTTAAATAAAAAGCTTTCCGTGGAGATAATTTTGCAACGTAAGTCAAAGAAAAAACGGTCGAGCGGTTGCGTTTCTTACGAAAGCTGTTTTAACGGTAAGAGCTTCTTTTCACCGATTACTTTTTATCCGGGTACCACGCAGGCAAACCCTTGCGCAGTAGCTAGTACGTTTAATACAGACCTGCCCTTCTGTACTCCCCACATAGTCTGTAGCATGAGAATGCGCGCGCGCCTCTAGCGTCAGTTTTGCCAGCTCAATTAAATGATCCGAAGCGATCGGTGCTATATTGTTCCAACCCACTTTTTGTAACATCATCTTTGCTTTTTTGACCTTCTTTGTTTTATATTAGAGCTTTTTACAGGCTTGGTCTATACATATATAATTTGCTTTCTTATTATAAACAACATTTGTTTTAAGTAAAACTTTTATAAAACACTTAAATCTATTGGTATGCAATAATAATCTATTGGCAATAGGCAACGATGGATATTATTATGATAAACATGAATGGTATTTTAATAGGTATATTTTTCCTTTTATGTATTTGTGACACCTGGTATGTTATAATAGATTCTTTAAAAAAAAGTTGCCAACAAACGTACTGACGCATACATCCAACGAACTCCAAAAGACGCTAGTACAGGAGTGTAGGTCACGTTTAGTTCCATTTTCAATAATAAATTCAAATAAAAACAATATATTTCTGTGCATATATTTTTCTAATAGAGCAAGAGCCCGTGACGATCAGACCTTCGTTATTTTATAAAACCTGAAAGTTTATCTGTGTATGTCTCTAATACAGATAAAAATGATCCCCGACTATGAAGTTTGGATCATGGTTACTTTAAAAGATAACAGGTAGCAAAGGTGTATAAAATTGCACCTCATTTTTGTCAAAGTATAAAGCTCAGTTTTTATATATTTTATTAGGAGTAATATTAGAAATCACCTCGTCCATTCTCAGAGACCTAGTAGGGTCGCAACCCCTACTAAGTTCGTATCGTTTTTATCTGTATTAGAGACATATACAGAGAAACTTTCAGGTTTTATAAAATAACGAAGGTCTGATCGTCACTGGCTCTTGGACCATAAGAAATTATTTAAAAAATTGAATAACCAAAAGCAGATTCTTTCTATAGGACCACATTTGCGGGCTGCTGATAATAACGACGAAAATAAAAAATAAATATACTTTATTCCTAGAGGCTAACTAATACTAAGAATAACCAGCCTTGTTTTCTTGTTTTCTTGCCTTTCTTTCCTGGCTTGGTCGCGGAGGAACAGGCACCTAGATAAAAACCGACGTTTCAAAGTGGTCCTTGTGATTTTATTGAATAAATGAATTTTGACTTTGACTTTGACTTTACACTTTAGTTCGCTAAAATGACACATTTTTAGAGCATGAGAAGTAAAATGTGTATTAATATGGGTTCCTACTCTACGAGGAGGTTAGATGGGTTAATTTATAAATAATCTTCAATTTTCAAAACTGTGAGAGAGAGAGACCCATTAAATATGTACACCTACCAAAACCAAAAAATAACCCGACCATGCCCTATAATAACTTGCTTAACCCCGCGATAAGGCGCCAAACAATGTTTTTTTATCAAAAGCTTAGCTTTTTAACGCCCACTGTTGGTTTTACAATATTACTTAATCACCTTATTCGAAGATTATAAAACGAAAAAATGGCGCCAAAAAGCGGTGTGTTTGGTCGGCCATTTCATAGAAAAAACAGCAATGTTTATTGTGTATTTATAGCTACTTTTCGGTTAAAATTTAGCTGCTGTGTGCTGTGTGAAAACCTATGATTATCATGGTTTTCTAGGAATATCGGGAATTGGTGAGGATTGTGTTTTTAAAACAATTAAGAGGTTATTGTAGAATTGGATCTGACTGATTAGAACGATGAAACAGAAATTAGTATATGTCTTTTAATATTTAAAAATGTTTTTGATGATGAAGAGTATGTACTTACGAGAAACGAATTATTGAGTTAAAGGAGAATTTAAAATTATCAAATTTATATAAGCAAATATTTAACACTTTTCCATAAGTCGACAAAATAAATAATCATACAATTATATAGGATTAAAAAACTTCAAACTGAAAATTATTATATTTATTGATAAAATAAGCAAACCTGTTACGGTATCTAATTTGATATCAATCAAAATAGAAATAACAAAAATCTCACCATAATTCATTTTATTTACACAGTGAAATTAGATTGGGAATCGCCTAACCGAAAAATATCTATAATCGTGAATCGAACCTGCACCCAGTAATCAGGCTTAATCGCCTTGTTTGCCAGAATTATGTGCACAAATTATTAGAAAAAAGTTGTTGAAAAAATTCGTAATTGCTTTCATGTTCACCGAAATTTTGAAGTAGCCTTCAAATTACGTTTTTTTTTTTTTTTTTTTTTACCCTACCAAATAGGATCGACCAAATATGGATGTCATCAGTCAATGAGCTAAAAGTACTATATAGGCGTACATAGTAATACTACTATTATGAAAGCGAAAATGTGTGAGGATTAATATTTGTTAGTCTTTCACGCAAAAACTATTGAACGGATTTTGATGAAACTTTACAGTAATATAGCTTACTAGCTTCTGCCCACGGCTTCGTCCGCGTGGTACCCTGATAAAAAGTAGCCTATGTGTTATTCTGATGTATAAGCTATGTTACTATAAAGTTTCATCAAAATCCGTTCAGTAGTTTTTACATGAAAGAGTAACAAACATCCATCCTCACAAAACTCCACGTTTATAATATTAGTAGGATACATCCGAATAACACATATACTACTTTTTGTCCGGGTACCTAGAATTTGTCGAATTAAAAAAGAATACAAAAGGGACCGCAGACCACGACAAGTTCGTCAGCAGACTTCGATCCCTGCGTGTACCCATGAGCCCAAAGTGTTCAGACGTGACAAGTCTTCAACTAGCCTAGATGTGATAACCTTCAAATCCAGAGCCAGAAGAGCCGCCTGACCAACTACTAGCTTTATTTAAAATTAAATAGACAATAGAAAAATGGTAATTAAACAAGGTCCAAGATGTACCTATCCTTCACAAATAAGCTCGAAATTATTATCTTGATCAGGTAGTTTGCAAAAACTAAAAACAAACACGCCGAAAACTGTCAATACCCCCAATATAGGTTATTAAAAACAATATTTGTTAAAATAACTAGCGATCTTCCTAATTTATATTTTTTTTCTCATCAGTGACAAAACAAACTCACAAAGTATATAATTATCGACCATCTTAAATCACGATCTATCAATATGCTACTGAACCTAATCACATAAGACTCATGATCTGAAATTGAATAGCAAAAGCGTTTGCAACAACAATAGATAGTTGCCACAAACTAGTGATGCAACGATAGATATTTCTCTTCAAAATAAAAGACCCAACTCTAAGTATCAATGCCATAAGGTATAACTTTATCGTTATTTTAAAACTTAACTGTAAAGGTTTTGCAAAGAGATCGCGTGCGGTTTGCGACAAAGATTTTTTTTTCAGTTGTCGGGGGCGCCTGCTCACTGACTTGCAAATTTTGGTATGTAGGTACCTAAGTCGTGGTCTGCGGTCTCTTTTGTATTTTTTTAAATCGTCAAAATCTGATTGTTGCGAGTTATTGGTGCTTGCCGTATTTAGATAAGTTTGGTGTGGTCTTTGCTTTGTTTAATCTCTGGGCGATGGTATCACAAATGTGATGGGAAAACTCTGGCAAAGATTTGCGACACAACAGAGACGCAACAAATTCACATACCTATAGTTTTTAGACTGAAGCTTGCTCCGTGTGAATTCGATGAAAAAAACCTATTGAAAAATAATTCCACTATACACATCATCAGACCCTCGTTACCAAGCCCAAAGAAAGAGGAACAAACATCCTCACAAACATTCTCGTTTATAATTTTAGTAGGATGAATGTCTAAATGCCTTGGACAACTCGAGGAACAAACTTGTCAATACTCCATCTGCTTCCAGCGAGTCCTTGAGTATTTTGGTCACATATCCAGGTAAAGCAGTACAACTTGGAAAAGCTAGTCATCACTGGTAAGATCGAGGGGAAGATAGCACGAGGCCGAAGCCCGTTGCGTTGGTCAGACCAGATTCGCACCACCCTCGACTCAAATCTCCATGTAGTGCTTCTGGTGTACCATTGTTCAAGAAAAACTCCACCGGTGGTACGATCCTCAGTATTGAGAAATACGACATGAGGAGCAGGAGGAGGTTTTAATGTTTCCCGAAATTTCGGCACAGTACCATGATAACGGGAGAAACGGTCTTTGCGGATGATATTAGTGGCAGACGAATCAATCCCTCCTCTTTCTCACTCTTTTATTGCAAACGATAGCACTAAAAAAATTTTTTTTTTTATCGAGAAACATTTAAACTCCCGTTCTAAGTAATGTCTTGTACAACTGTCACAAATAGATTTAGAGTAAGTACAAATAGGAACTTTCTCTAAAAATCTTAAAATAATGTTATGAAATAGTACCTACATATTGTGTACCTAAAAAATCTATACTAATATTAGAAAATATTACAAACTTTACCAATATCAAGAGGTAAAGTTTGTAAGTTTGTATATAGGGGTAATCTCCGAAACTAATCATCCGATTTCCAAAACCATTGCAGTAATATGTAGAATGGACTTTCAGGGTGTACATAGGCTAAATATTATCCCGTTTAAATGAAATGGCTTTTTGTAGAACCATTTTGCAACGTAGGTAGACGAAAGAACGGTCGTTTCTTACGAACGCTACTTACATCGGATACTTTTTAGCCGGGTACCACGCGGGCAAAGCCATATGCAGTAGCTAGTATAATATAAAAGGTAGCTATATCTTTCATTTCCCGTTCAAGGATATCCTTACCGACACAAAGCTAGCAATCAGCAAACCACCGCCATTGAAAAGACTTTAAAAAAAGCCTTTATTCCCATTGCGTGATCCTTTGATACATTCAATAATGCAATAATATCCATATATTATCTACCTGTTGCAAGGGCGGAGTACCGTTTTGTTGCTTTTTGTGAAATGCTAAGGTCACAGAGGAGTTAAATAGCAGTTGTAGGTACGAATAATGAGTGATCATGATGGAACGTTATTTCTCTGCCTGTAGCCGTTTTTCAGTATTCAATTGGTATTGAATACTGAAAAACGGCTACAACCCGGGTTTGGTGGTCCAAACCCTACATATTAGTTTGTCTCGAGTCTGGGTATTTAATATGTAATAATATGCATGTATTTACAAAAAAAGTAATTAAGTAGTTTATCAGTCATGTAGTTCCCATACGACAAGCTCTGCTTAGTTTGAGGCCAGATGATGCTGTGTGAAAATGTCCTGCAATATTTATTTTTTTAAGATAAGATAAAGTTTATTTGTTCAAAAATACAGTTTGGTACAGTTCCAGTAATAGAGTACCTGTATTATATGTCCATGGAATGCACAATCATGGAAAGTACACCCCTGGAAAGTATAGCCAGTATCACAAACCATTTGGTTTGAATTATCTGGGTGTGTTTTCCATGGTCGTACAATACGCTCCGTACAAACTAAACACATGACGGTATTGCACACCCCTGGAATGTACACCCTGGATTACGAACCAATATTCTCGATGCTCATTGGTCAAGAGTTCGTCATATCCTTAGGTTACATGTTTATTAGTTTATTACTGTTATTGTTTAACTTTCATTGGCCATTGTTATGAATATACATATACTTGCTATAATAAATCACCCCTAGATTTTACTTTCGCATATAAACTTATTTGTAAAACGATTCGTTTGAAATTATCATCAAAATGATACCAATTTTGTATTTCAATAATTTTGTTAGTTCAGCAACTGTTCTAACTTAGAAGTCTGATTTAAAATGTATTATTGACTACCCAAGTTTTAACCTAAAGCCCATACAAAAAGGCATTATAACGAAACGTTAACGTAACCCTATTTTGTAGGTTTCGTATCGAGGTGTGAATTAGGCCCTGGGGCCAAAATCAACACCTTCGCTTTCCTAACCAAATTGTGTATATTATATCTGATTAAAATAATCGATTATCAAAACCCTGTTTTTTTAAATCTACAGTATGTTTTTTTAAGCAACAGTAGACGGAGTTTTGATCATTATTTAAACTCGGTCCTCTGCGATGTATTAAATGTTTTTATTATATATAGGCATATTAATATGATTAAATACCTCTATATATATACTAGCTGTACCCGCGACTTCGTTCGCGATTGCAATCGCTTGTTGAGATGATGATGTTGTTTAAAGTTTTATGGAAAAAATAGCAATCCCTCAACGACAAAATAATCACCAAAATCGGTTATCAATTGGCGACGATATCAGTATGTGGTACAACAAACACACACGATAATATATATAAGTCTAAATTGTGTTTCCTATAATATTATTTTATCTTCTCTATGTACCAATGTTTCAGTCACTAATTTCATATAATAGGTAGCTATAAAATAACTAAGATTAGACATATTAGTTGAGACTTGTTTGGCTTGACTGGTAAAAAATGCTGTATAGCATTAAGTCCTCCCTTTGTACATTTTCACACAGCATCATCTAGCCCCAAAGTAAGCAGAGCTTGTGTTATGGGAGCTACATGACTGATACACTACTTATATATATTTTCAAATCATACAAACATTTGCCCTGCGGCGGGTATCGAACCCGCAACCTTTATAATTATAAATAATCTAGCTCCAGTTGGATAGAAAAATATCTGAGGGTTAATATATAAACTTAGTCGGTGCCTTCACCGATAGTGCAATACGTGAAAATTTCCGTTTTTACAATATGAATAATATATAAATAATTAAATCTCAACTTTAATTACATTAAAGTTAATTCAACACGGAAAAGAACATTACAGTTAACGCTTAAGCCGTTATTTCTATCAACATAAGAAGACCTTCAGAATCTTAAGAGTTCTTAGGGCGTGAAAGCTCCACGATTTCGACCTATAAGCATATATAAAGATATTGCAAAAACTTAAGTAACTGCCAAATATCGGCCATGGACTGCTCCCGTTTCGGTCCAATACAAAAGCCCTTTATACTTATACAAAGGTAGAAAATACCAACGTAATATACACAGCTCAAAGGCTTTTGACGAGTTGTATTTCATGCGAAAGCTTACTATCACGATCGACGCTAACACGAAGTTAATTTTTAGGGTTCAATACCAAAAGGGGCCGATAGGATCCTATTTATTACTAAGCCTACGCCACCTGTCTGTAGGTTTGCTTGACTGTCTGTCTGTTTTCTTTTCACGGCTGTATGTTTTTAACTGTGATATATAGATATGACGAGCAGCTAGCTATACGACGCAAGAGATGCGGGTTCGATTCCCGCTGTCGAGTACGATGTTTCTCGTAGTTCCTGATACAGACGGCACAGGGAATTCTAGGCTGTTGGTGCTGGCGCGCACCCGAGTATGTATGATTGTTTGGCTACACTTATTTACCGACTTCAAAAAAAAAAAGTTGCTCAATTCGGTTATATTTAACAGACTTTAAAAATGGGTTTTGTTTTAATGTTTTGTCTAGACTCACTGGTCACTTCCTCTAACACTAGGCACACTGATAAAGTTAGTGAGTGATTATAATTAAGAGGGTTAGTTTATAGCCCCCGACGCAAAAAGAGGAATGTTTTAAGTTAAATGCCAGTATATGTCTGTATGTCTGTCTGCGGCATCGAGCGAACCAAAGTTCGTGACGAAAGTGTAATCTGAGGGATTTGCTCTAAATTAGTCTTCATGTGGTATGACGCCTATTTATCATAAACATGCCTATCTTTCTTGGAGCTTATCAGAAATCAGAACATCTATTTGTATGAATATATAAGGTAATGCTGCTGGACATTTTTCACACAGCGTCATCTAGCCTCAAACTAAGCAGAGCTTGTATTATGGGAACTACATGACTGATATACTACTAATATACTTTTTTTTTGTAAATACATACATATTATACATAGAAAAACACCCAGACCCGGAACAAATATTTGCAGATCTTACAAACATTCGTTCCGTGACAGGAATCGAACCCGCAACCTTCTGCGTCTCAGGCGGACGTTCGCCCACTGCGCCACAGAGGTCGTCAAGGTCAGGTAATACATGATTTTACCATTTTTATAGGTCCTTATAATTATATTCTACCATCCAAATGGTGTGCAAAATGTTAATAGGTAGATTAAGAATCAATTTAAATACAAGAATAATTAATAAAAACTCAGAACTTATGCCTTAGATATCTATAACATTTTTGTCCTGTATTAACCTAGTTTTAAAGAAAATGTTACTAACTTTATATTGACCTTAGTTTCATTAAATCACGTTCTCTATTATTCATAATAATGCATTTGCAAGATAACATCCTATGCTCATATTCAAAAATGTCACATTCAGATTGAATTACAATTTTTAATCTGTGGATTGGATATAGACATATCAACATCCAACATAACAGGAAATGACAAGATAAACGGAAATAGACCACCGTGGCAGAACCACATCTATCCATAGACCATTTAGCGAAATTACAGGGCGGTGGACAGAAGCTGTTATTTTTGACACCCAAAAACAGTATTAACGCCTAAAAACGGCAATTTGAAGACTAAAACCAGTGTTTTGACGCCTAGGAGAAATTGAATAGAGCACGTCATGGGAGGTATAGGGTTGCTAAATATTAAAGGAAAATAATAATATGATATTAAATGTCAAAAAACCGACTTCAATTAAAGGGAAGTTGATAAAAAGTCAATATGAAATGTTCAAATTTCTCTTCAAACGTTTGAGCAGTTCCCTTAATTCCTCATGGATGCCATCAAAAGAACTGGATTTTGATAAAATCTGGACCAATCTTTAAGTATATCATTAAAAAAACATTTTTCCAAATCGTATTATTAATGACAGAGTATAAATGTTCTGATTTCTGATAAGCTCCAAGAAATATAGGCATGTTTATGATAAATAGGCGTCATACCACATGAAGACTAATTTAGAGCAAATCCCTCAGATTACACTTTCGTCACGAACTTTGGTTCGCTCGATGCCGCAGACAGACATACAGACAGATACTGGCGTTTAACTTATTTTTTTCCCTTTGCGTCAAGGATAAGAAAATACGGTATCAATAAGCAGAATAAGTCACAGTCAATAGGTTTACTTATATGCTTAACCCTCATTCAGTAAGAAAATACGGTCACAGTAAGCAGAATAACTCGAAGTCAATATGTTTACTTATAAAAGTTAGTTTATCAGTAAACAATAAAGTTAGTTAGTGATTATAACTAAGAGGGTTACCTCTTAGTTATAATCACTAACTAACTTTAGCAGCGTGCTTAGTATTAGAAAAGGTCAGGATTAGAGGTGGTGGCCAGAGTGTCTAGACAAATACCACTTTCTGTTGACGTTAAAGCCTGCGGAAAGATTTAATTGTTTGCAAATTACATTATCTGTGGAAATGTCACGTGACTTTTGCCAAGTTTTTCCATAACAAATTTGCGTTAGCGTGATGGGAAAAATAAACGTGAGGTATGTTGAGGTATAGACCCTGCTAAGTTAGTGGGTGTTATGAATAAGAGGGTAATTGAATTTTGAACTTTAAAGTGAATTTACGCCGCGCGCAAACAAGCCTAGAAGAATCGGGCAACAAACTCTGATTCTTCTTTTAATCTAAATTTGTTTGTTGTTGTATAAATCTAGTAAGAGAATCTTTAGAAAAGCAACTTGCGAGAGATTGCTATAATCGGACCGTTAAAAGAAATTTCTAGAGCTCTCACAATGGCATTCCTGGCAAATGACGGAAATTGCAGCTGTTATTACGGTGACCATGACTGTTGACTATCGCATGACCATCACCATTTCTACAACATTAAGAAAATTGCTTGACATCGGGATTCAATTGCACTTTTCATATCAAGCGCCCGTTTAAAAACCAACAAGTTTTCTATCTTTAAAAAAAAAAAGATGATGAGATATACACACATTATAACGCATTGTGGTGGTGTGCATGTGTGTATAGGCTAAGTTAGTGTAAGTTAGAACCAATGTAAGAGTAGGTACTTAAGTTAGTGAATAAAGATCACCTTAATCGGATGATATATCATTTATTCGACTCTGCGTACCCCCCGAAAACCCGCGACACGACAGCATATTTTAGTTTGTACTTCTTTTCATTTAAATTTGTTGCGGAACCATACTTCTATAATATTATAAAATGTTTATAGCAGAGCAGCTTCTCCCAATATAAACAAATAATTACTTAAAAGGAGACTATGCTCTATATTTATTCAATATATTCATGTTACAAACTCAAAACATATAACTGCCCGCTGTAATAGTCTAATAGAGAAAATACCTTATTTTGCTCGTACTTATTGAGGAACAAGACGTCGATTTTCGAATAGATAGGATGAAAAAATTGTTCTGATCCTGTAGAAAGACTCGGCTTTTCGATGTTCCATCTTTGAAATAATTTATACAAAGAATTTTTTAAATTTGAAAATGGAACTGTTACCGTCCTACACTACTGAACTAGCGTTTCTTGGTGATCGTTGGAGGTATGGTATAGAAGTCAGAGGGTTAGTCTAATTAAAAAAAAAGTCAGTATTGCCGCGAAATCTATAAAATGTATACTGTTCTTTAGTGTTATTTTATTTTCTCGTAATCCAAGTGAAAAGTAGAATGCTTAACTCGAATATAAAACTCGATTCTGTAGCTAAAAATGTCGTATGAAATGACTCGTTTTAATCCCTTATTGAACAATCTACTATTTGTTGTTAGTTTTTGAACATGAGCCGGGATCTTCATCAACGCCAATCATAGCCTAATCGGAAGTGCATGCACCCCGGAACGGATTTCATCCCCGTATCACCGTTACAGTAACAGGCAACCCTACCGTATCCGGTAACACACCTTTTTTTTTTGGTAAAATTTTCACAGTCAACTTGAAATAGTGTTCCGTTACAACTTTTTGTACCGATATAAGGAAGAAATGTTTAAATAGCTGTGAGTTAAAATAGATTGCAAAGTAATCCTACTAATATTATAAACGTGAAAGTTTGTGAGGATGGATGTTTGTCACTCTTTCACGCAACTACTGAACAGATTTAATAAAACTTTACAGTATTACAGCTTATACATCAGAATAACACATAGGCTACTTTTTATCCGCATACCACGCGAGCGAAGTCGTAGGCATAAGCTAGTCTGTTAATAACAATCTCAAAGTGTTTTATCTTGAAAGTGGCTTATGTGTTATCCTGATGTATAAGCTATATTACTGTAAAGTAAATTGATGAATCGAAATCCGTTCATTAATTTTTGCGTGAAAGAGTAACAAACATCCATCCTCACAAACTTTCGCGTTTATAATAGTAATAAGATTGACCGCACATTAAGATTCCCTGTATCGTGGGTATCACAAATTATGAGTACCATGGTAATTTTAGAGAGAAACAAGACTTTGCTAATTGAATAAAACATAATGGCGATTTCCTCCGCCGAATTTTACTATGGAAGGGTCAGGATGAGAACAATCGATCATCTCAGTGTGTGGCCACGTCTCAATCGTCGATCATGTAAATATTTACATAATTTTGTAAATGTCTGATAACATAAACAAATAAATGAGGCATCGGGAGTCGATTCAAAAATGAATATTTAAAAAGTTCTGGGGTCTATGCAATTTGTCAGAATTAGGCTGAAAAAAACTGATAGATTAGTTATCAAGGTTTGAATAAATGGGCTGTGTAAATAACGAAAGGGTTCCCTTCTCATATTGTAAAAACTGAAATTTTCACGTACTGCACTATCGGTGAAGGCATCGACTAAGTTTCGACTCATTCCGAGAGTCTTCATCAGGGTGAGTGATCGCGACTTACTCCTCCGCGTCGCGCCTTATACTACGCGTAGTTGGTGCTTTCAGCGATAGTGCAGTACGTGAAAAATTTTTACAATATGAATAGTTAAGTTCACGATAGGTTTTGGGTTCCCTTTTATTTAACACACTCATTAATTGCTTTACTTGTAACTAACTAAATAACAAATAAACTTTCTTTGTATACGTAGTACGGATGACAATACTATACTTTGTTATCTTGGAGCTGATCTGATGATGGAGCCAGGAGGTGGATAGTGGAATTCTTCAGTGGCTTCTAGTAAAGCCCTCGAGTTTGGGCTCATATGATTCGTTTTGACGAGTCCAATTGATAAGGAGCTTGGTAACGAGGGTCTGATGATGGAGCCAGAAGGTGGAAAGTAGATTTTTTTTAAAAATTTTTAGTGCGTGATAAAAGCTTTTTTTTTAAACTACACATTTTTTTATTCTGTATTATTTTGTTCCCAACAATCTTCTGACCTGTGGAATTTAATAAACAATTTCTATTATTTTATTCGCCTACCATAATAGTTTACTGAGACAAACAAACCCAATAAAAATAAAGACGATATATCAAAATATTGCAAATGATCTATTTTCTATTAAAAAAAACTAAATACAACGTAGAGGGCAGAAGCTTCTAACAAAAACGCAAAACGCAAGATCATTTTTTCCATCATGCATCATGAAACCCAACCCAGCACGGGTTAAATGATGCGTGAAACTACGGTTAAAACAATACCGGGCTCGATAATCGGGGCAAATAAACCTCTACCACAAAAATGTCTATAAGTAGATATACCTGTCATGTAGTTCCCATAACACACGCTCTGCTTTCTTTGGGTATAGATGACGCTATGTGCAAATGTCCAAAATTATTTTTTTACTAGCTACATTACTAGCTTCTGCCCACGGCTGCAGAAGAGGGCTGTTCGAGCAATTTATAATATGGGCCCCAGAGAATCACTTCGCGAAAAGTTTAAAGAAATAAATATAATGACATTCCATTGTCAATACATTTATGAAAATCTGATGTATGTTCACAAAAATATTAATTTGTTTAAGAAAAAAAGCGATAATCACAATGTTAATACTAGAAATAAAGATAAACTCGCTGTTGCCACTTGTAGACTCCATAAAGTTGGTAAATCGTTTAAAGGGCACGGTGTACGCTTTTATAACAAACTCCCAAGAGATACAAAAATTATCAATTAACAAATTTAAAAACGTAATTAAACAAAAGCTTTATAAAAAGGCATACTATAAAATATCTGATTATTTAGATGACAAAAACTCTTGGGATTGAAAATGCTCCAACTCGAACCTATTGTTTTGTAAAAGGATCATTAAAAAGAATAACCAGCCTTGTTTTCTTGCCTTTCTTTCCTGGCTTGGTCGCGGAGGAACAGGCACCTAGATAAAAACCGACGTTTCAAAGTGGTCCTTGTGATTTTATTGAATAAATGAATTTTGACTTTTGACTTTGACTTTGGCTTCGCCCGCATGGTACCCGGATAAAAAGTAGCCTATCTGTTATTCTGATATAAAAGCTATATTACTGTAAAGTTTCATCAAAATACGTTCAGTAGTTTTTGCGTGAAAGAGTAACAAACATCCATCCTCACAAACTTTCGCGTTTATAATAGTAGTAGGATGATTATAAACTTGTAGAAGCCCAAGGTTAAAAGAATTACGAAAAAAAGTAAGTTAAAAAAATAAATAAAAATGGTATAAATTAAATTGTACAGTTTAGTGTGTTTCACATGTAAATCAATGTTTATTTACATTTATTCATACAACTATTTACAAGTAGGTATATACAAAAAATAAAGATGAAACAGCTAGCCATCTAAAGACCATTACAAACGATCTATAGATAGCTTAACTGATCCAGATCAGTAAATAGGTGTCAAAAACCAATAGTAAAGATAATTTATTTTAATTTAATTTACTGTTTAACTGTTTATGCATTCACACTTTTAAATATTCAGTTTTCTAGTGATCAGGTGGAAATAAAAAATAAAAAAAAGCTTACATGGGAGCGAGGAACGTGGAAACTGGCTGGACCACCGGAGGTACGAACTTGATGGCACGTGGAGCTACGAATGAAGATGACACTGTAAATAACTTTGGGGCTTGCAACCTGTCACGTGGAATGCTACTTGCAAACCGCGGGCATGTGCCAAATGTAATGTTTGGACGTTTCGATGATTAACCTATCTAGTATTTTCGAAGATCTACTTACTGGGTATATATTATCTAAGGATGCCCATCTGGGGAATACAGTATTGTGCATATTTGGTTTTTTGTAGAATTTTTCTAATATAGCCGGCTGCGACGCAAGAGGTGTTAGTTCGATTCCCGGTGCAGGACAAATGTTTGAATGATCTGCAGATTTTTGTCCCGATTCTTGGTGTTGTGATAAATTCAGTTTTTTCATAGATAGAAGATAGAAAATACTTTATCTTACACCAAATAACACATCAGCTTAGTTAAGTACCATCAACTTTAACAATGTTAGCAATGAATAGCGATCTCTACCAGACAACCTTTGGATGGAATGGACTGTAAGAAAGTTTACAAAGGGTTTCATTGATGTACTTACCACATACTATGAATATATTAAAATATACATATATAATATACAATATACCTACATAGTTACTTATTATATACGTCATAATAAATAGCTACCAACACTTTTGTATGATCCAATACATAGATAAACTACAAACAGGCAACGTTAGCAACTCGAGGACAGTGTTCCGTGACCAAAGATATAAATAAATAAATAAATAAATAAATAATGCTGGACATTTTTCACACAGCATCATCTAGCCCCAAACTAAGCAGAGCTTGTATTATGGGAACTATATGACTGATATACTACTTATATACATTTTTTTTTGTGAATACATACATATTATACATAGAAAACACCCAGACCCGAGACAAATATTTGCAGATACAAACATTTTTCCCGTGGCAGGAATTGAACCCGCAACCTTCTGCGTCTCAGGCGGGCCTTCGCCCACTGCGCCACAGAGGTCGTCAATATAAAAAATCGTATATAAAAATAGGTAATGATTTAGCACGTCTGATGGTAACAGGTAGTTCATTCCATTAACTATACTTTATCGGAAGATATTGACAGTGTTTAATTTTAAAAATAAACATTAAAAAAAATGATTTAAACATGAATAATAGAATAAACACCCAATCGAAACACATAGTCCTGCCCCATTAGGATGTTTGTGACGTGGGCATCATCAAAACCGTGAACATGCATTGAAAGGGCCACAAAAAAAAACCACTCCTGTATTTGCAGCCATCACCGCTTATTGGAACTAATCGATGGCATGTGCCTTCGAATTTTTGGTATCAGGGCATGCCGCTTTCCTCACGATGTTATCCTTCACCGTAATCTCAAAAATAATTTGTTATTTCAATGTCAAAGTCAATAGGTTTTTATTCATTGAAATCACAAGGATCATATAGAAACGCGAATTTATAGATCATACCATACAAAAGACTTCAACGCGCTCAGTGAAAAAAATACAGAATCATTTTTATTCCAAAAACTATCGTGAACTTGACTATTCATATTGCAAAAACGTAGTGCACGGCGCGACGCGGAAGGAGAAAACGCAACCACTTACCCTGATGAAGACTCTCGGAATGAGTCGAAACTTAGTCATTGCCTTCACCGATAGTGCAGTACGTGAAAATTCCCGTTTTTGCAATATGAATACAGAATCATATTTATTCATAAGACTTCGGGTTACCAATAGATCCTAATATAGGTATATACCATATAGGTTCACATATGTGAGTTTGTGTATGTAATATGTATATATTCATGACGTAGGTATTAATATATATTTAGATATAGGTATTAGGTATTATATCAAAATAATGTTTAATTTGTATTTTTATATTTATTTTTCACACGTTTAGTAAGGCAATAGCACCGTCATTCTTTTAAATAGTTCTCTCCACCCTAAGGTTGTCTGGAAGAAATCGCTTTCAGCGATAAGACAGCCCATTGTGCATTTCTTTTTTTGTTGTTCTTTTTACTATGTTTTTGTGTTTATACTGTAAATTGGTTTTATGCACAATAAAGAGTTTATCTATCTATCTATCTTAAATTATTATGGTACCAAAACCTGCCTTTACTGGCGTATGAATACAATATTGAATTTAAAAAAAAAAAAGTTTTTGTAAAAGATTGACTTCAGGTGACATCTTTCCATTGATTATAATGAATTAATTGCTAAAATCCAACAACATCTTCTCGTCTTTGTCCCACATTACGTGAGTTCCGCAAAACATGTTCTCTTCCACTCTCCTCTATCAGCCATCATCTCAATACTCCCGTACTTAGCCATGTGTAATCCTTAGTATGTTTCTTTCGCGATCAGATAACATAATCTTTTGTTATTAACGGGTTTATAGCTTTTATCTTTTTATTATTTTCCCGACGTTTCGACAGTGTTGCAACAGCCGTGGTCACGGGATAACTCAGACATAAATACGTCTTTATCTTACGCGATAAAAACCTGTAAAAAACAATCATTAGAATTAGAATTTATATATTTTTTTAAACGTTGCTTGGCAATTAAAAACACAACTATCTTAATTATTTGACTAAAACTTAACTAAAACTTAAATACACTCTAAGATACTGATATGATCATGTCACAAACAGTTGATAGTAATGCTAGACATTTTTTTTTCACGCAGCATCATCTAGCCCCTTACTAAGTAGAGCTTGTGTTATGGGAACTACATGACTGATATGCTATTTATATATTTTAAAATACATATACATTATACATAGAAAACACCCAGACCCGAGGGAAATAATTGCATATACTAACATTTGTCCCGCGGCGGGAATCGAATCCACAACCATCTGCGTCTCAAGCGGGTCTTCGCCCACTGCGCCACACAGAGGTCGTCAATATAACGCTAGAGGTCGTCAATATAACGCTAAGTTGCTAAAATCCGTTAAGTCCAAGTACCGCATCGTTAGTTTTATAGCTCGGTGGTCCTCCCAGGCCACCTACCTATTGTCTTGAATTTCACCCATCTCAGGTGCCTGCTGAAAGGCACCCGGCTGCCCCGACTGCCCCGACTGCCCCGACTGCCCCGACTGCCCCGACTGCCCCGACTGCCCCGGGTCACAGGGTGTCAAGTGATGACCGGTCCCGAATCACGGCAAACTGCATTACTGATAAGCTAATTAGTTTTAAGAGTACTTCACTTCGTCGTCCACATCCCGAACTCAACCACTGGGTGTAAATAAAATAAAATAAATTAAAGTTTATTTTATTCAGATTACTTAGATACTTTTTTCCTATACATTAAAAGCCACTTTTTGTGCAAGATATTGGTTACTTTAAAACACAACCTACTATTTTACTGTACACACTTTTTAACGTTATAGCTAGATTTCTTTATTTTAGACTTAATTATTTAAGTAGAGCGTATGTGTGTTGTTGGAAGCGCAAAGTAGAAGAGAGGGAGCGTCTGTTTATGTGTGAAAGCGATGAACAAGTTAGTATGATAAATACGAAACACTGCCTAGGATTCTGCTTTTGATGGATGTTGACTATGTCGTCTGACCATCTCACTGCCGTACGTCCAACGTTCTCGGCCATCATTCAGTTGTCCTGCTCCACTTGTCATCAACATGTATTACAATATGTCCCGCAAATTTCAGTCCCATAATCCTAAAGCCGATGTGTTTTCTATGTATAATATAAATAAATAATAATAATAATAAATAAATAATTTTTGGACTAGATGATGTGTGAAAAATGCCCTTTATTTTATGGTTCGTTTACTTCATAGAATAAAGAATAAACAATACTCACGAATTTATTCCCCATGATTGGTATTCTCAGATACATACTATCTACCCCCTTGTAGTCAGAGGAACGTCCAAACATAACATTTGGCACATGCCCGCGTTTTGCAAGTAGTTATCATTCCACGTGGTTGCAAACCCATCGCTGTTAATTGGAAAACTTACTGATGGCAAATTCGTTTTTTTTCTAGATTTTTTTTATTTGCGGGATAGTTTCTTATGAGGAAAGAGTCTGACTAAATAACTGTATTTATTTAATATTATATACTGTGTCTTTTTTTTTTTTTTGTATGGATGTCACATCATCCATACAAAACAGTAGCAACCTTTTATTTATTTCTTCCATACAATAACAAAACCCCTTTTCACTTTTGCAACATTGTAATCTCATTACAACCACCACCAGGTTAAACACCATTCAATACTATTCGACCCTGGTAGGGTCGCTTCGCAGCCAAAAGCATGTCAATCCCGCTAGACAAGCATCCACAGCTTACGAAAGCGTTAAACAATGTGTGGTCACGAGGATTGGCCGCTAAACTACATAATAAACGCCGCTTTATTAATGTAAAAAAAAGTTGCCACAGGGTAGGCAAGCGTCTGGAATGTCCCATTGGTGCAGATATTATAAATAGGTGACGGTAATCGCTTACCATCAGATGGACCGTATAACTGATAGTTTTTTTTATCAATAAACAAAAATCCAGCAAAGACAATGTTTTCTGTCAAATGATGGAAATGGTTAGGAACTTAACTGTTATTGTATTTAAAAAAAAAGGTAGGCGTAAAAGCATAACATAAAATCTATTTACGTAACTGCTTGTGGAACGCCGCCGCATTTTCATACTCGCTAACATGGACGAACGCTTGTCTAACCGTAACAACGGCACACGCAGCCCCCCGGACCTAACAATTAATGATGATTGGCCTCAAATTACCCTCTCGGAGGCTCTGGCCGTCTCTCTCCCACCCCCCGTTATGTCCTATCCCGCTGTTTTGCGTAAACTGGGACCCTATATAAAGGCAGCAGGTAGGCGCCGAGTTTAAACCCCTGTGGGACATCGAATCGAACACACCTGTGTAAAAAATTCCCTAGAAAACACGCGAACATGACTGCCGAAACATACGGACACCGTTTATTGTACACCGAAAAAGACATGTTCCCATCTGACGTGATGATGGAGTACGCAACTGAAGAGTGCTACCTAACATGGCCGAGGTCACCTGACTCCGGAAGATCGAGCTTGGAGCCGACACCATCAATGGACGGCAGCATCCAAGACTCCGCTCAAATTGCCTACCGCGGCATGGACCATGATCTGGTGTTAGAAGACAGTGCTGAGGATGCTGATGAAGGGAGCGGCAAGCGGCGTGGAAGGGCTACCAGCGCTGCGGTTCTCAGGAGGAGAAGACTTGCAGCTAACGCGAGGGAGAGAAGACGGATGCAGAATCTCAACAAAGCCTTTGACCGGCTACGTGGACACCTTCCTTCCCTGGGAGCTGATCGTCAGCTCTCGAAGTATGAGACCCTTCAGATGGCGCAGACGTACATCGCTGCTCTTTATGAGCTTTTGCAGTAAGGTAATTCAATAAAATGAGTGATATCAATGATGTATGAATTTTATCAAAAAGTGCGTAGCTTCGTATGTTTTACCGCTCTGCCAAATTGATGTTTTAGAATAGTGAGTTACAGGGATATTTAAAAATAACTTTATTACTATAATTAAGTACCGACCGTTACCAAGTACCAATTTTCTTTTTATAAGTTCGTGAGATTAACTTGTTTCTAAAGTGTCAAGTTGCCGATATTGGATTACGTTAAAGTACGCTTGATTTTTTATTATTTTTTTGCATGAACTTTGCAAAACGGTGGCAAAATATGGTCTTAAATTGTTGGTCTAAAAGTTAATAGAAGTGAATAATAATAATAATAGAAGTGAATAATAATAATAATAGAAGTGAATAAGTTGTTAAAAATTTAGCATAGTCAGGTTTTTACAAGAAATTCATAATGTAAAAATTAGTTTTAAGAATGATAATGGAATACTGTATTTTAGTTTTAAAATGATTCTTGCCAGTATGATCCGTCCTGCCGATTAAGTTAAGTTTAAGTTACATCTTGCCAACGAAAGTATTATTTCCAAACATTCCCTTTACAATTAAGTAGGTTCTTAGCTTAAGCGTCAGAATAATGTATATAATTTGTTACATCGAAGCTATTAGATAGACTGTTTCTGTATAAACTAGATTTTAGAATGTTTTTGTAAATAAAATGTGGTATTATTGAAATTATGTTTTCATTTCTTTTATTCTTTGTGACAAAGACATACCGATTCAATGATGGACGGAGGTAGTCCACGACTAAACCTAAGTAGGTTTTCTAGCATTTGGCATAACATAATTAAGTAATTATGTTATTCCAAATGCTAGATACCTTGACACTTTGCCTACCTTGTCTCTATTTTATCGTACCTACTAGTCTTTTGTTTACACAAAACTTGGGCCTGCCTACCTATTTCTATATCCTTAGACAGGTTTCATGTGAGATATCTATCTATAAACACTATCTATATACCTACCATGTGAAAGCAATAAATGTATTGAGTATTGAGTAAATATTAGCTGATGGCAATCATACCGTCGACTTACTCTGAGTGGAATACCTATTAACTAAATCGTATGCAGGAATCACGAAAATTAACTCGTATAAATCCAACTAACTACTATTTTTTTTATACTACTATGGTGGCAAACAAGCTTATGGCAATAATCGGTAGGTCGGTTACCGTAACCTATGGACGTTTGCGACACCAGAGATATCATTCGCGTGTTGCCGACCCTGAGACATACTCGTAACGGGTGAAAAGTCTCATGTGTAATTTCACCGGCTTCTTTCGAAGGGTATGCCTTCCAACCGGAACACTGCAACACGAGCTTTTCTGCTAGGTGGCAGAAAAAGGTAATTTCAACACTCACTATCAATATCACTCACTATCACTCAACTATTTCTATAACTTCTTTCTATTCTTACTGTGTTACACCAACATGTTATGCTTAAAGTCAAAGTCAAAGTCAATAGGTTTTTATTCATTGAAATCACAAGGATCATACCTCTATAGAAACGTCAATTTAAAAACTATACGTGAATCTAAAATGTTAAAGTGAATTTACGCCGGTTCCTCGCGCGCGACCAAGCATAGAAGAATCAGGCAACAAACTCTGCTTGGTTATTTTTTTGACGATCCTTCATTCAGCTTTAGTTTGGTGCCAATCGAACGTAAATGAACGAGACTCATTTATAGAAAAAAGTACTAGTCAGAGACTTAAATAAAGTCTAAAAAGTATCAACATGATTTCTACTGACAACACACTATACGCTTTATAATAATAATGCTTAACCTATTCTTAAAAAATATGATACCACAGATATACAATTCCACAATTAAGCTAACGAAGGAGCGGAGCGACGACATCGGGCCATGCAGTTTTATCGTCAATATAGGCATTTAAGGTGTAATACGCCTTCTTTATTAGATTGTTCTTATATCCATTTAGCCTAGACCCGTTGATATATTGTTTTGGATTTAAAATATACCTACATAGAACCTACAATATCTATAATGTATGTCCGAGTATATACAGGTAGATAACTCTTTATTGCAAGCACCAGAGTTAAAAATCATCCTACTACTATTATAAATGCGAAAGTTTGTGAGGATGTTTGTTTGTTACTCTTTCACGTAAAAACTACAGAACGGATTTTAATGAAACTTTACAGTAATACCTCTATAGCTTATACATCAGAATAACATATAGGCTACTTTTTATCTGGGTACCACGCGGACAAAGCCGTGAGCAGAGTAAGTCTTCGAAAAAACCCTGAACTTAAAAACCTGCCTTAAAGAGGCCTGTGTTGTATGAATTGCCCATACAAAGGTCCATAGTCATTTGTAATTAGAGCTTATTTACACCATATTATGTTATTATTTGCATTCGAATAGTATTTATCTATGTATCTTTCTATATATTTTTTCAAAATACTTACCTAAAATGAAATTTTGGATATTTTTACGTCATAAATGACGTTTTCATCGTATAAATACGAAACAATATTAAAAACAACAATACCTTACGTATCGTTTAATTTGGTACATACATATATTGTCTAGTTACAGAATAACAACACACTGTGAAGAATACAACAAGTTTTCATTCATTTTTGGTATTACGGAACATCACCAAATTTATAGCAAATTCTGAACGGCTAATATTGTTAAGGCGCAAGCACGGGCGGGCCTGCATCAGTCAAAAACAGATATATTTTTGGACGCGCTTCGAATTTAAGTTATGAGCGCTGTACGCCGGATCCTTAACAGTATGAGCAACTTTTAATCTGTGTAAAGCCGACAGCAGTAGCTAGTTGAAAATAAACCAGCTGAAACCTACCCCCTAAATATTCCACAAGGCACAGGTAGGTCAGTCATATCATCCATCGGAAGTTAGGGTGTCAGGGGTCCCCGCCAACTTTTTAATACTCTGCCGAGTGGCAGGACAATCCGTCAGTCTATGCAAATCAAGCAGATGTAGACCTACCCTTATTTTAAAACTTTACCAAACATCTTGGTAATGGAATTTCAGCTTTAAGTCCTGGGTGATGGGGTGGTACGTGGAGTGGAGATGGTATAGTTTGATGCAGAAATCAACGATGTCCGGTGTACCGGTTAAACAGAAATAGGGCAGTACGTTTTGTCTTTAATGCGATTGTATTTTTAACGCAAATACGCCATCTTTGAAATTATTCTAGCTATGTTTTTGAAATAAGTAATCACTAAATAAGCTAATAAATCACTACGTACCGTAAGCGGTAGTAATTTATTAGTTATTTTGTAACAAAGATCAAAACAAAATAATGAATAGATATAAAAAAAAACTGTCACTTATCACTTTTTAAAGGAACGTTCTCTGATTAGTACCACCCCCACCCCAAGATTATTAAGTGAACACACCGGGTTTGAACATTGGCCTTCAAATCGGTCGGAGTACAGCCCACATGGCCAACACTTCACTACTACTACCGTTGTTCTTTCAGTAAGTACCTATTTACATACATACATACATACATACTCTCACGCCTGTTTTCCAGAGGGTAGAGACGGATTTGCCACTTGATCCTGACGTACCTCTTTTGTTTCATTCCTTCTAATTACATTCTTCATTCATGCTCGCCTCTTTGGAGTACTCTTGACCTGACATTTCTTCTTTAAGTAGTTAAATGAAAAAAAAAAAAAAAAAAAACAGCGCGGTTTAAAAGGTTGAATAAGATGTCTTTTAAAAAAAAATACCTCTTAATAATGCAGGCTTAGTAATTATGCAAGACTTGGGTCGGCATCCCTTAGTACTAATTGGTACGTACAAAACCTTTTATAAGTGACACCCTTAAAAAGCGATATAAATAACAAACGTATCCGGTATGTTATTAAAACACAAAACGTGTGAATATAATCAAGGGTTCCGTACTCTGACAGCGCATCTCGTCAGCAACGTCTTATTCCAACTGTCAAATTTGACAGTTATGACAGCGCTGAAAATCGCCGAGTCATACGCGATTCTTTGCGAACTCATTTGAGAATTGATAAGATATTATTAGGGGTGTCACTTTTATTAATCATGGGGTGGGGTGGAAGATACTCCACTAAAATGTTGCGCGGTTACTACGCGCATTTGTGCAATAAATACTCTATACAAATTTTATATTAAAAAGAAAAACCAGCCTTGTTTCTTGCCTTTCTCTCCTGAGGTCTATCCAAATACATAACGCTTAGTTTTCTTTTCACGCATAAGCAAATCTGTCAAGGTAAAACTTGGCAGCAGTTACGTGACATTTCCACAGCTAATGTCATTTCTATACAATTTAATCTTTGCGCAGGCAACAGAAAGTGGTATTTGTCTAGACACCGTGGTTTGGTCGCGGTGGAACAGGCAGTATGTAAAATTGAGGCTCTAATATCAAGTCAAAAACGGATTTCCTTAATGGATTTCCTTTTAATGGATTTCCTATAGAGTAGCTACATAGATCCACCCTTCTCATTCATATAATCCATTCTAGCTACGTTTATGAAAAAAAAACTCCAAAAACTTGAAAATGGAAATGTTCATTTTGAAAAGTTTTGAACATTGCTAAACCTATTAGAATTAGCCGTTCTTCATTGCCATTATACTAGTGTAATTAGGTGGTATGTACTCGGTATGTTTCTAGACTACGTCACGGACATTTTTACCTATTTACATTGATTCATCAGTCACTACCCCGGGTACCCAATAATTAGCGATAAGACCGCCCATTGTACAACAATGTTAAAGTTTTTACTATTTTTTTAAGTTGAAATATTTGGTGTGCAATAAAGTATTTTCTATCTATCTATCTATCTACCCAAGCGAGCCAAATGCAGGAGGCAGTATTTTACTACACAATTTCACTTTACCATAGTCCTATTTGAGGATACCGCATGGTGTATGTCTATGAATGTAAACGATCTCATTGGCTGCGGGCTCTCCAATAGCAGCGCATAATGCACAGTGGGTCCAATTGTCCAATCTTTACAATATAGTATGTAGGGAGAGGCTTTTTCATTGAACTGTACGATACGCGGCAAGCAACTTAGCGGTTGAATAACTTATTAGATTTAGGATCTTATAAACTAATTCACGGTGATGCAATGAGCAGTCTTACCGCTTCTTATGTACTAAAATGTATCATTATAAATAACTAACTAAGCGTAAGCAGTTTGTTTTAGTTAGCAGAAGCCAAAGTATTTTTACGCTTCCGTCTTTAGGAATCTGGATCAGTGTACTTAATGATTTCGTAAGTATGATTCAATTCAATTCTTTGTTTATGCCCTTTGTGGGTTAAGAGGTCCGCAATTTTGCTAATGTCACGTTGCGAGTTAGGCCTTTACACGAAGGAGAATGACCGGTGAGAAGAAAGGACAATGGTGTAAAATATTCAGCCCATTTATTGCATCCAAGCAAAATAATAACATCATCTGAAAAAGAAAGGACAAGACAATACTAACTACTTTTTTTGTGATTTCAATTAAAAGAATACGTACCGATCGACTTTTATGTTGATGTCACTGACAGAATAATTGCTTTAGAAATTAAAATCATATAATTCAAGAGCTTCTAGAATAAAGTAGCGATGTAAAGTTTTCAACTATGTGGCATACAAACTGTAAAAGTACGATATATATTTTTTTAATTTACCCATTTAGTCGTATGACCATACTGCCTCGTCTTCCGTAACTTTCTTTTTATTCGAAGTACGATATAACTTATGAAGGTATCTTTTTTTTAAAGAATTCAACACCTTGAAAATACGAATTCATTTTTACCCCAATTTTAATAATTTATTCCATCAAAATGTGCTTTATCAATGATTAACACGTTTCTACGTCAAGGGTTGATGAGAGGGTGTTGGTAATTATATATTTTGACCATCTCTGTTTATTTGTCAGGGTTTTACTCTCCAAGATCATTAAAACGACGGTGTAGGAAAACATCATGAGTGAACGGGTATGCTCATGAAACAGATATTTAAAGGCCTGTGACGTGAGCTTGCAATAGTTCACGTGGAATGCTAGCTACTATGCAAAAAGCAAGCCACGTGCCAAATATATTTTTTGGCACGTGGCTCTGTCTCTGACCTTTGGTATTCTTACGAATCTGTATTCTGTGTAGGGATCCGAGGACCATCGCGGAGATTATGTACGTATAGGTGTTTTTTTAGATTACTATTGCAAAAAAAATACGCTCACGTTTGTATACCCCATGATGCATACCTTCAGATACATACCTAGTACGTAGATCTTTGAGGATTATTATTAACTGCTCACGGCTTTGCCCGCATGGTACACGGATAAAATTAAGAGATGAAAAATTGCTCTTACCGTTAAGTTACCTATCATGACCGTTTTTTCGGCGATTTACGTTGCGAAATGGGTCTCCAAGAAAATACCTTTTATTTTAACAGGATAATATACAGCCTTTGCCTCCTGAAGGTCCATCAATATATATAAAACTGTTCCGTTACTGATGGGCGGATCAACGCAACCATAAGTCCTAGAAGCATGAAACGTATATTCTTCTTATGGTGTAAGGGTGCACTAAGAAAGGCATTTGGAAAATTCTATCCCTAAGGGGGTGAAAAGGCTGAAAACCTTTGTATAAAAAGTATTCCTTGAACTTACAGTTTTGAAACTTCACATAAATATTCTTCAATCCGAATGATAAAAGACAATTATGCATTTTTTCTAAACCACCCCTCAAAGGATGGTATGTTAAGTTTGTTGAAATGTTTAACGCGTGGTGCGATTTGCTGTAAACTTAGTTTGGATACTTAAAATACAAAAGAACTGAATACGTTGGTACCACAATACTCGTAGTTCCTGAAACCCGCGGCACAGGGAATCCTAATATGAGGTCAGTGTGTGTCTGTTAGATGTTTATGTATTTATTTATCCTGGCTGGGTTTCGAAGTGTGTGTGTTCTTATTCCTGAATTAGCTCGAATAATTGTTTGACCGTCGATTTACTTACGCAATTACGATTCGAAGGTCGATCTGAAATTAACTTTAATCTGAAATCGGCTTATCGGTGCGTACAGACATACAGACGGACAGGATACGTCGCAATTAACCTGTCTAAGTTTAAGATGCAAGTGAAATTCGTAATTACTTAGACTAGCGGCGTGCTCCGGATTCGCACGGAGTAGCTACGTACCTACATTTATCTTTCGTGTATTTTTTTAAATCACTACGAACCTGAAACCTCTTTTCTGAGGTTGACGACCACTGTGGCGCAGTGGGCGAAGGTCTGCCTGAGACGCAAAAGGTTGTTCTATGGTCTGAAAATATTTTTCTAGGATCTGAGTGTTTTCTATGTAATATGTAATATGTTTAACAAAAAAACCTATAAGTGGTATTTCAATCATGTAGTTCCCATAACACAAAGTTCTGCTTACTTTGGGGTTAGATGCTCTGTGAAAATGTCTAGCATTTTTTATTATTTATTAATAAGCACGTGTAAAGCGCACATCATCATCAGCCTATATTAGCCCACTGCTGGACATAGGCCTCCCCTAATGAGCGCCATAGCGCCCTATCTCTTCAGCTTGCTGCATCCAGCATCTGCCTGTAGTCTTTCGCAGATCGTCATCCCACCTGGCCGGAGGGCGTCCTACACTACGTTTGCCGAACGCGGTCTCCGCTCAAGAACACATAAACTGATCGTATCACCACTAAGCCAACACGACTGTATTGGTGATATAAATAGAATAAATGTGTTTAAACAACAGAGAACAATATATACCGGTGACAACAGAAGCCTTCGGGATGGACAAGTCGTTTGTTTCTGTTTAAAGATTCTTTATTTCTCAAAGAACATAATTATAGTTCACTCAAATGAGAAAAAACAAAACCTTTAAGTACTTATAAGTAAGTATCTACTTAAATTTATATTTTAGCACGAGTGTGCTTATCTGTTAACATAATTTACTTATCTATCTACTAAAAAACAAAAGAAAAACAACAGAAAAATACCAGAAAATAAAGCAACTTAATCTAACACAACCTAACAAAAGTATCAAGGAACAAAACATAAGTTTGTTTGTCTGTTACGTGTTATTTGTAATCGTTTTGTTGCATTTAAGGGTGGTTTAAGATTCGCCGGAGAAAAGTTTTTAAATCCATACCTCAACTTAGTCTGCCCCCTTAATTTCACTATATAAATGGTTATGGGAACGAGGATAATCATTTTTCCAGGCGCCACATGATTCACAATAGTATGGCAGCATCAGAAACCTCTAAAACTACAAAATGGAAAAGTAGACCATCATTGTTTAAGATAGTGCCCTAGGGTTGAACCTTCAAGTTTTGATGTTCACCATTATCAAAGATGTTAAATCCCGCTTAGCGGCTGAAGACGCTATGGTGTTGTTAAACAAACGTCAACGTCAGGCCCTGACTGGCCTTTTCCAGTTGAAGTCGATTTGGAATTTGCTAAAAAAAAAAAACACTTGCTGGAATTGAGTCGCTATAAGACTTGATGGTTTGGCCCCTGACTGGTCTTTTATAGTTAGATAGATAGATAGCCTTTTATAGTTAGATAGTTGAAGTCGATTTGAAATTTGCTAAAATAAAATAAAAAACTTGCTGGAATTGAGTCGCAATAAGACTTGATGGTTTGGCCCCTGACTGGCCTCCTATAGTTAGATAGATAGATAGCCTTTTATAGTTAATTAGATAGATAGTTGAAGTCGATTTGGAATTTGCATAAAAAATAAAATTTGCATAATCACACTCACGCCGGTATTCCCCATGATGGGCATTCTTTAGGATACCAAATAGGGGACAGTCAGAGGCAGGTCCAAACATAACAGCTTGTCAAAATTTGTTGTTCTCCATTGCCATTTGTTTAGGTGACCAAGAATGAACAGGTGTAATGACCAACAAATCCGTTTTGGTGGGTTCAGTGTTTTTTATTTATTAAAAATAGAACATTTTAATGAACGATCGTTTAAAAAATAAATAATGACATCAAAACACCACCCATCCAGTAGCTAAAATGAAATATTAACATTATAAAGAATTAATCCCGAAAAGGGAAAAGGCGGGGCCAGTATCATCAATACTGATGAAATTAAAACAAAAGGTTTTTGCGCTTAAAAAAGTTTGGTGAACCTTAAAAAAATGGGAAGTAAGCAGAGCATGATTGAAACCTCTTAATTAAGAAAGAATAATTTCCTCTTTTTAATGATCTTTAAATCGTTTTTCTTGTGAAATTATGTTTTTTTTCTGTCTACAAAAAATATAGAATATCCCAAAAATTCAAACTTGGCGGGGCTCGAATTCGCGATTTAGGCAATACCCAAGTGCAGCCAAATTTTTTCTTGTATTTTTATAGTCATATATGTCAATACTCTGTAGTAGTACAAAAATTAATTTATGACTTATCCGTAGAATCTTTTACAAAAAAAAACCAGACTAAGAAACCTTCTTCATTCTTTCTTGATTCACCTGTCAACAATGCGTTTTTACAAATTACCACGCGTTTATCTATGACTATCTATAAAAAGCTCCCTTTGAGTAATTTATCGCATTTAAATAAAGCATAAAAATTATCTGAGTACAAATCTCCATCGGGAATCGAACCTAAAACAAAGAATAAAATACAAAAATCCTCGCTAGAACGAGAGGTAACAATACAAAGGAAAGAGATGGCGCCAGTCGCGCACTCCTTCCGGTTGCGCCCGCGCAGGTGACACAAAATTTATTCCGAATTTGAAAACCGAAAGATATTTTATTCGAAATGAATCAAACGGTCATTTAAATATGGACATCTTTTATTCTGTGGTCGGCTGACATTTTTATATTTGTCGTCGGCAAAAAAGCTTTTGATTTATGTGAAAATAATGCGGTGCTTAACCGTGGGATAACACTATGGTTTTTATAAGTAATGCGATGCTGAAACGCTATGGGCATTCTGGTGTTAAAAAACTGTTTGAACTGTATGGAAACTTCCACTAGAAACTCAACAGACAGACATACAGACAAATGGCGCGTGGACTAAGTAATAAAGTATATAAGCTAAGTAATCGCGTTAGTATCTTTAGGTATAATGATACATTTTCAGACAGACCTATGTTTGAAGACAGTGAAAATCTTAATTTACATTAATCTTATGCTCTCCCCCTCTATATCAGAACTGCCAAATCCCTTTCTATCTTCAAAAAGCTATTGCCAGTCACTATTTGTCCTTATCATGAGTTGCGTCATATAGATTATTTATGTAGGTATATGTATTCATGTATGTATGTATAAGTATATGTGTTTTATCTAATTATTCGTCACTATGTATGTTGCTATTGTCTATACACCACCGTTCTGTATCGTTCACGTAAATTCCTGTCCATCAAAAGGTTGTCTGGAAGAGATCGCTATAAGCGATAATACCGCCCATTGTACTCCCGCGATTTTCTTGTAATTTGCTCTGTTTGAATTTTTAAGCAACATATTATGTGGTGTACAGTAAAGAGTTATTTATCTATCTATCTATCTTAGAGGACTAAAAGTAAAAAAAAAGAAGTTTTTCAAAGAAGTTCCCGTCTCACGACCGTCGAGCGTGGTCGCGGACGGTGCTCATGAGGAAGGACCTCTAAACGGTCAACGAAACGTCAGCAGGAGAATAGTAAAGTACGTGGTATAGTCGTAATTATATTCTAAAAAGTTTTTCATTCTTCATTTTTTTTATCTGTGACTGATGTCAAATTTTTCTTAAATAACAAAGCGCCGAATCAGTGGCTATACGTTAACTACTGCGGTTAATACTGAGGCTAAGCTACGTTTATAAATAAGACAAACCCATATATCATCTTTGAGTTACCGCGGGATTGAGATGCTGTAGAGTTGCAGTCGTAAATCTAACCAAATAATTTAGGTGGAGACACGTACCCGTTTTGTGACGTGATCATTATCTTGCTAAGAAATTCATAATCATAAGCTTATTTTGAATTTTCGCACTTTTACTTTTGGTTCTCAGAACTTTGTTATGGAGTTTGTATATTTTATATTTTTTTGTAGATTGTAATATAAATTTCGTTCCCGGTTTAGTCTCTCGAGTCACGCGAAAAATCTCGAGCTTGCGGGATTTCCCTGCCGATATTAGTAAAATAAAAATTAATTATATTACTTTTTTGTAATATAAATATATTTCTTGCTACAAAGCTTTAGATAAAATATTTAAACACATTTGCAGGTATACAAGCTATCAAAAAAAAAATATTATATTTTTTTCTAGAATAGACCTTTCTTTCACAGCAGATTATCGATAAATGGCTAGAAAAACTTGATCACAATTAAATTCCGAAAATTCAAAACTCAAGTATCCCACAGAGAAAGGGCTCCTTAAATACTTCTTAAGTAGCCGATGATAGATATACAATTTATACGTATTTTAATATCACTATTAGCATAATTTTATCGATTTTATTAATTTCGTTACGGTTGACAAATTAAAAGCGTTCTAGAATGTTCGAAACGAAATAATTTTGGGGTATCGAGTTTTTAAAGTGATATAGAGATTTATTTTATTTGGTTTGATAAGTGTTTCTTCTATGAATATAAATTTGGATTTATAAAAAACTAATGGTACTAATCATGGCCCATTGAAAATCCACTATTAAAAGGACAGTCTGTGATATCTTCTCCAAATGACACAGAGATGTTGCAGAAAAAAATGCAACTACCAAGGTAAAATAAAACCAATAAAAAGTGATCACTAAATTTAAACAAAATTCTAGGAAACCGAAAAAAACATTTATTTTATCCCAAAAATGTAACCTTGGCGGAACACTGTAAAAACAAAATAATCATATAAAAAATATAATAAAAGTACATCAATTGTTTTTTTAAGAAATTTTTCAAGTTTTCTTCAGCCCATGCCAATCCAAGATAGCCCACTTAACTAGCACCTGTAAAAACGTGTGACCAATTTAATCAGAATTTACTGCGGAATCCATAACTCAGTGTAAACCGGACGCTAAATCCTCATGCTTAAGGTTCATCTACATTATGACGGGACGAGCACGGGACGGAACAGAGATAACGAGTTGGCAATAATGGCCCATGCATATTTGAGGCCTCCTAACATGGTTTTGTACCAGAAAATGACAACAATAACTTTGACGACCTACCTAAATACCTGTTAAATACTTGTTTAAGGTCAGGCAATAGTATTAGGGTGCTTATAGTTTCTGATGTAGTGAACCCTAGGACAGGGTCAGGATTCAGACAAAGAAAGGATTAGCAATAAGCAGTATTGTAATTTGAAAAAAAAAACTAAAGAATATCGCCTGTTGAATCTTCTTTTTTTTATTATGAAGACGCTTTCCTTCCTCGATAGTGCTTTTCGAGTGTGACCAAGGAAAAAAAAATTCACCTTTACCAAATTTCAATACCGTGGCATTACAAACCATAACGAATGTAATAGGGCATGCCTCAAAACTATTTGGACGACAGCGCCAGCAAGGTGATCCATCATTTAGTTGACAAAGAAAGTTAAGTTTACTACAGATGGGACTAATTAGCACTATGTTTTTGTTAAAATCTTAGGTATTTATAGTGTCTATTTATTTAATTTTTAGTGTGTACTGTCCTTTCTGTGCTTTGTTGTTGCCAAATAAATTTTATTTCTTTATTTCTTTCTTACGCCGATCGGAAGCCCGAATCTAGTATCTCGACATAAAATAAAACTGCCGATGGGTGTAAGCCGCAGCAAATGGGTTAAGGCATTCAACAATGCATGCCCATGATGCAAGTTGATAAGTTGCTGCTTCGTCCCGTGCCTGTCCCGTTCAGTATTCTGTGCCTTCTTATCGAGGATGTGAGTCGAGTTTTATTTGCCAGCAGCCAGGAAGGAGCTGATGGATGGGCGTGAGCTTCGGGGGACTTCCGGATGAAGGTAGCTTATCAGGCAATGTGCCCTTTCGATTTTGTGGGCGTAATTGTGGAATACCTAGAGCCGTGTTGGTCTAGTGGGTGGAACCTCGACTTCCGTTCCGGAGATGTGGATTTGAACTCCACGTGAACGTGCACTTATAGAATTTACTACTCGAAAATGTTTTTGCGTAACCGGCAAAATATACATTCGGAGGCATGTGCCATCGGTTAGTGTTCCAATAAACGACGATAGGCTTGGAACCTATCACTTGGAATAAGAGTTATTTGCAAAACGCGGCAGTTAGATTATTATTTTTTGGGTTGAGCAATCAGTTTTTAATGCGATTATTAAGATTTAAAGTAGGCCATATTGTGTCATTGGCTTATAGACATGCAGTATGTAACACAAACCCTGTCCGACTCAACGATATGCGATAACGTGCCAAATGTCCAAAATATTTGTTCAAACAAGTGAAATAAATGACTATTTATATAACTTTCACGGGTATTTTAATGATTTTGTCTTCTTCAATAACTATTGTTATTGAAGAAGATATAGGTACGCATTTTATGAGATAAGCTTTTTTCCATACGAACAAGATCCTTCATATTGTAAATACGGGAATTTTACCGATAGCGCGGTACGTGAAAATACCCGATTTTATAATATTAACCATCAAATTCACGATAGTTTTTGGAACAAGATCCTGTTCAGGATGGACCATTAAATAGCTAAGACGAAATATATACTCGTAGGTGAATCAAAATGGTCACAGAATTCAGTTTTAATTTTTAAAGTGAAGGTTTACGCCAGGTTGGTAATTTGGAATATTCTACAAATCATTTGTATGTCATTATTATAAATTTTATTAATTTGGTAAATTTTGTCGTTCATGCCTCGTCCGCGCCAAACTTAGCTTAAACCACCGCTGAGCCAACCAAGACTATCCAAGTTAGAACAAAACTAAGTCCAGATCTGTAATTAATTATATCAATAAAAATAGTTTCCAATAATTTCATCAGTCACCATCCACAAAATAATGTTTTTTTATATATTGTATTGTACAAAAAGGCCCCTTAAGCCTGAATTCATAGTCGGGGGTTGAACAGTCCCCCAAAATCCATCATTCAGCATTCGCCTTATGACTGGGTGCATAAAGGTTGAATTCGCAATTTTTACCTAGCGCCTGAACCCCTATTTGACTAAGAATATGGGCTTTAATGTTAGCTTCGGCTCCACTAATACCTGTAAAGGCTCCAGGCATAAGCCTGATATTTAAAATAAATAAAGAGGAATAATAATAATACTGGTAATTTTTCACATAGCATCATCTAGCCCTGAACTAAGCAGAGCTTGTATGGGCTTGCTTATACATGACTGATATAGGTACTACTTACATACATTTTTTATCAAAACATACCTACATAATTATTAAATGATTACCCAAAATGACAAAATAAACAGACACTTTACAAAACTAAAAGTACAATGGCTAGTCGTATCGCTTTAAAGCGATCACAAACAAAATGAAAGGACCAACAATTTTAACTGCTCAAGCGAAGAAAGAGCAAACAACTAGCTCATACTAAACGGCTATTCATCATTCGTTCCCAATAAAATTTGATTTAAACACCATCATGGCATGATCTACAACATCTGGTCGATTTGGCGATCGATTCAGACACGAATACGCACGCGCGCCTTCCGAACATTATGTAAGACTTTGTATCAAATCATCAGTTTCATTACAGTTTGGGTGGTCTTCAGACTTTGATAAACCTGTCGCCCAAAGCATAGGGAAGCCTGGAATCGGAAGATTTTGACTGATTGATTCAATTTGAGCCAAGGTAATTGGAAACGCCACTGTTTAGCAAGTCGGTGTGCCTTTGACTCGATCAATTGTATAATATAATAATACATTTATTCATACAACTATTTACAAGTAGGTATATACAAAAAATACAGATGAAACAGCTAGCCATCTAAAGACCGTTGCAAACGATCTATAGATAGCTCAACTGATCCAGATCACTACCAGACGGAAGCGTTCCCAAAATAATAATATGAATAATAATGAATATGTAATGAATCATAATTTACTCAGCTGTTTTTGTAACTATCTACTCTTTTATATAGACAGATAGCTAGAAAGTTCTATATTGCACATAACTGTAGTAGGTAAATAGGCAAACTTAATTTATAGGTAAAGCATTCTCTTCCAGATAACCTTTGCGTGTCAGGGGAAAAGATGTAAAAAGATTTAATGGTCAACGATGTATTTCATAATTTCTGAAAGTGAAATTCACCTTGAAGAGGCCCAGATTGTATTTTGGACTAGAACTTAAGTCAGTACTTACCTCTATAAATTTCTGAATTTTTAGACATCCCGCTGCAAAGAAGGCCGTCTGCACCGCTACTTTCTTCCGTGACCCTAATACCCATAATATTGGCTCATTAGTACAATTTTCTACTTCGATCGACATTATAGCGTTCAAAAAAAAACCTAACCGTTTTGTTTAAAAAAAATCCAAGCAGTGCTTCATATCTAAACAGATTTGGAAACGATAAAACGAATTCTTCGAAATCAGCTATTGATATATTTTCTATAATTAGTGAAATACTTTGTCTGTTCATACTTTGCGTTTAAACGTTGATGAGAATCAGAATCAGAATCATTTATTCATATGAAGTCACAACATTTGTGAAAGTAAAAAAAGACAAATTATAAAAAACAATATCAATAAAAACAAGTTTAAGCACCTACCTAGTTGGTACTTATTTAGGTGCCATCGTCATCACATAAAGTAGGTAGGTCATATTTCATATTTCCTTATTCAAAAACTCATTCACTGTGCAGAAGGTTTGCTTGACAAGCCAGATTTTAGTCTAGTTTTGAAACTGTTTAGGCTGGGAGCATCTTTGATGCAAATGGGCACTGCAAAAAAACATTATCTTGTAAATTTCTCGTTGTCGGCAATATGCTAATAACAGTGTTACCATATTTTCAATGGTTATCCGGTGCGCATAATGTGGTTACCATGAAGTGGTTACTTATATTTCTTTGGTGGCAGTTCCGCTAATAGGCGGTTACTCGTTTGCTAACTTGCTGGTTAATTCTTTGGGTAATCGGCTTCGACTCACGCTTTTACATATTTACCGTGCTGTACCACTTATTAGCGGCATTTCTATATTTCGGGCTTGGCAAAAGGAAATGAAGTAATATATGTATGTATATTTATATATAATAATAATAATATAATAATATAAGCCCTTTATTTCAGATAAATTATACTTAATACAATATTTAATATCTTAAATGACATCGGCATTATCTGTTTGCCCTTTTTTGGCAAAGGCCTCCTCCAACCTCTTCCATTCCTCTCTATCTCTCGCTTTTCTTGTCCATGATTTTCCTGCAATATTCTTTAGCTCGTCCTCCCACCTTTTGAACGTATCTACACTATAGTATATATATATATATATATATATATTGTAGTGAAGATACATTAGTCCTACTTCTATTATAAACGTGAAAGTTTGTGAGGATGGATGTTTGTTACTCTTTATCGCAAAAACTACTAAACGAATTTTGATGACACTTTTCAGTAATATAGCTTATACATCAGAATAATACATAGGCTACTTTTTATCTGGATACCACGCGGGCGAAGCTGTGGACAGAGGCTTATATATTGTCGCTCTGCCAAAAAAATATTCATTTTTAAAAGCAGTAAATACAGTGATGTTTGGATATGTGTTTTAATAAATGATATTTTCAAGGATAGCATTCACGATCTCACACATGCTAAACCGATCCTATTACCACTGAGATTATTATTTTTGAGATATTATAAAATGTTCAGTATCAGAATTTATTTATTGTGAAATATAGGTAAATACTAGCTTTTGCCCACGGCTTCGCCCGCGTGATACCCGGATAAAAAGTAGCCTATTAAAAGTAGTCTGATGTACAAGCTATATTACTTTAAAGTTTCAACAAAATCCGTTCAGTAGTTTTTGCGTGAAAGAGTAACAAATATCCATCCTCACAAACTTTTGCGTTGATAATATTACTAGCTTCTGCCCACAGCTTCGCCCGCATTGCACCCGGATAAAAAATAGGCTTTGTGTTATTCTGATGCATAAGCTATATTACTGTAAAGTTTCATTAAAATCCGTTTAGTAGTTTTTGCGAGAAAGAGTAACAAACATCCATACTCACAAACTTTCTCGTTTATAATATTAGTAGGATAGTAGAAGGATATTCATGGAACAATTCTAGCTTACGTCCAGATGATGGTGAATGACGATGTTGGAATGTTCCAATGAAAGTGACTGTTACTGGTATAATTATTCAGACTGAACAAATCCTAATCACCCGATCGCAGGCCCAGGTGTGGCCGCGGGCAGCGATAAGCGGAGCGACGAGCGGAACGATACACCTGCGCACGCGCTGATGACACGAGCGCTAGGGATGCGCCTACTCTATCGATAAATAGAACGCTCCATATCTATATCAAGCAGAGCTTATGAAAATAATGTATATGTTTACTCGCGTAGCAAAGAGCCGGCTTATGTATTTGGTGTTAGAGATTGTTTCTTTGACTGCATAAACAATTAACGAAAGTTCTTTTTTTGCAATATTCTGTAAGATTTAAAAAAATATTTCTTAGATACACGTTTCTAAGGTGTGTAAAATAAACATTTTGCAAATTTTAATTTTAATTTAAATTGATGTAAGACGCTAATTGTATTTATGGTATGAGTTTTGACAAAACTTCGTGAAAAAGTCATCAAACTAAAGTCTAGATATATAGAAATCTATAATATCGGAGAGAAGATCAATGAATTGAAATACTTTATGGTACATCACAATATTAGAGTATTAAAATAATAACCAAAAACTTGATAAACTCTTAACTAAAATTACAATCACATTCTTTTTCAGGCAACCTTTGGATTTAGATATAATCTATGAAACTTTAAGAACGGCCGGCGATGGACGTATAATAATATAGAAAAAACAGCTAAATTGAAAACATTCTCCTTTTTGAAGTCGATTAAAAAGAAGCAATTGCAATAAAATCTCGTTAAAATAAAAGAGCTTTTCTTGGTCATCAATTTCGCAACCGAAGTCGACGAAAAAACGGCCGAGCGAATGCGTTTCTCTAACGAACGCTGCCTAAACGGTAAGAGGTACTTTTCATTGGCTACTTTTTATCCAGGTACCACGCAGGTAAAACTGTGGGTAGTAGCTTGTTGTTTATAACTTTATACAGAAAATATAATCGATAATATCGCATCACTATGCAACCCTACGATAGCAAGGGAAGATACCCCGAAGGTACTGGCGCGTACGACAGCGGAGGGCGCGTGCCACCTTTTTTCTTCAATTTCACTTACAACACTTTTACAACCAATTGTACATAAACAACGTTTGTATATTTTGAACCTCATCTTAACAAAATAAGGTTGGTTTTGGAATGCTCGTGTCGGTAACAAAGGGGTGTTTTTTATGTAGAGGAGTATAAAATAATTGTATAAAAGTACGTTTAGATACACAATAATGTTTTGTTAATTTGAATACGAGGCCGCGTTTATTTTTGTTAGGGGTGATGGTCGTATTTCAATGTGCGCACGCGCCGATAAGAAGTTAATTACTTAGAACTAATTCACGGGTGTGCGAGAGTTCCGTTGTGTTTTGGACTTTCGAATATTCTTTGAAATTCCTTTAGAAATTTAAAATTTAATTAATATTTACATAATATACAGATATAACTAGACCACAATATAATTTTATATAGCTCTACCTATCTAAACTACCTATTATCTTGATATAACTTCATTGTTAGAAATCGACTGAACAATCTATAAATAAATAGTTGCCATAGATAACTCAGTGGGATTTTTTTAAACAGTAATAGACTTTTATTTGGCTTAAAACTATGACTAAACATAGATAGATAAATTGATTTTTTTTTATTGCACAAAATAGTAGTAGGTACATAGACGAACCTATTGCTAAAAATCATTTTCTTCCAAATAACCTTTGTGTATTGTAAAAAAATATGCGTTTGTTAATGCACAGAATGGTTAAAACAAAAGTAATGGGTAAGTATCTATAATATTATAATATCCGTGACGTATCTTACGTTTAGTTACTAATAAACTCAACTGATGGTAAGTGATGTTAAGTTAGTTTAGTTACTAATAATCTCAACCGATGGTAAATGATGGTATGTAAGTTTAGTTACTAATAATCTCAACTGATGGTAATAGATGTTAAGTAAGTTTAGTTACTAATAATCTCAACCGATGGTAAATGATGGTATGTAAGTTTAGTTACTAATAATCTCAACTGATGGTAATAGATGTTAAGTAAGTTTAGTTACTAATAATCTCAACCGATGGTAAATGATGGTATGTAAGTTTAGTTACTAATAATCTCAACTGACGGTAAGTGATAGTATGTAAGTTCAGTTACTAATAATCTCAACTGACGGTAAGTGATGTTAGGTAAGTTTAGTTACTAATAATTTCAAGTGATGGTATGTGATGTTATGTAAGTTCAGTTACTAATAATCTCAACTGATAGTAAATGATGGTATGTAAGTTCAGTTACTAATAATCTCAACCGATGGTAAATGATGGTATGTAAGTTTAGTTACTAATAATCTCAACTGATGGTAAGTGATAGTATATAAGTTCAGTTACTAATAATCTCAACTGATGGTAAGTGATAGTATGTAAGTTCAGTTACTAATAATCTCAACTGAAGGTAAGTGATGGTATGTAAGTTTAGTTACTAATAATCTCAAATGATGGTAAGTGATAGTATATAAGTTCAGTTACTAATAATCTCAACTGATGGTAAGTGATAGTATGTAAGTTCAGTTACTAATAATCTCAACTGACGGTAAGTGATAGTATGTAAGTTCAGTTACTAATAATCTCAACTGATGGTAAGTGATGGTATGGCGGACAATGGAGCATGACGGTCTATAAGAAACGTATCCACTCATTGAAGTTCATTTTCTATTATCTATCAAAAGCGATCAACCGAAAAGCTAACTTACTTGTAATGTATTTCGAATAGAAGGGATGCCACCCCAAGCACCCCATATTGCACGACTACGGCTATGTACACAGTGGGAAATGAGCCGGCACTAATGTGGAAACAGCCTACCGTGTATAACGGCGATGTCAACGCGAGTAATTGATTAGTTTGATGCCGAGGTATTGAAAGATACTAAGATAGACTAGACCACTTAGCATGAACACCCAAGACAATGTTTTGTCTATAAAAGAGAAAACAAAAACGATTTCTGTCGCCTATTCTATCAAACTAAAGAGAGCGACAAAATATTTTTTGTCTTCTCGGCGGTAGACAAAACCGATGTCTAGGGTTTTCATGCAGGCACGAGTAAATAATTGAGGATGGGTATTATATATATTTAAATGGGGTGGAAACGACAAAAAATATGCAATAGTTACATATGCTGTCGATGCGCAGCTTGGCAGGATTCTTTATATAAATATTTGTTTTCTTGATTGTACCTAATCTAGCTTTGGCGGAATGTTTGACTATTTTTCACCCTTGTTTGTTTCATTCTTGTACCTATTAAGATGGGGTTTTGAGTAGTCGGATCGAGAGAAAATTGGCACTATCTTCGAATGTCTTTCAATACCAGCATCTTACTATTTAAGTATAGTAAAAGAGGGTACGTACAAACGATAAATTTCAATAGATTTTTCAGGCACAGCTGACTTGATAAGATGCAGTCAAGAAAGTGTTTAAAATATTCCGGTCAAACTCCGCATACGTTTTCCTTACGTTATTTTATGTACAATTACAATTTTGACGACCTTTATGGCGCAGTGGGCGAAGGCTCACCTGAGACGCAGAAGGTTGGTGGTTCGATTCCCGCCGCGGTATAAATGTTTGTATGATCTGCAAATATTTGTCTCGGGTCTGGGTGTTTTCTATGTATAATATGTGTGTATTTACAAATAAAAATATAAGTAGTCATGTATAGTTCCCATAATACAAGCTCTGCTTAGTTTGGGACTAGATGATGCTGTGTGAAAATGCCCAGCATTATTTAATATTTACTAGTTGTTGCCCGCGGCTTCGCCCGCGTGGTATGTTTATCAAAGTAGCATATGACCGTCTCCAGGCTTCAAACTACGTCCACCAACTTTTGAATGAATCGAACCAAGGACTACAATTTATACAAAGTTTAGAACTCAATTGCACACCCCAAAGGGTAGTTTTGATAAAATAAAAAAATACGTGTTTCATTATTTACTTTAAAGTTTATTTGTACAGAGTTTTAAGCGAATCAAACAAATTTTTTTTTCATAGAAACATTACCGCCCTATTTAACCCCCTTAGGGGTCGATTTTTGAAAATAATATTAGCCTATGTGTTATTCCAGATCCTAAACTATCTACATTCCAAATTTCATTATAATCGGTTTAGTAGTTACGGAGATACGTGGTAACAAACATTCACTCACACACACACAGACTTTTGCATTTATTATATTAGTAGGATTATCTCACTTAAACCCTGTCTAAGGGTAAAGCAACACGTACAATACATTTTTGAAAAAAGTTCAACTCTTTTCTCAAAAATAAAATATCTTCAATTAACTATTAATTGAATAATACAATTATTATTATATTCACGCATATATTCAATTATGTGACTAAACTGGGGTCTCATTACGAAAGGTGGTTTAAATCGGTGGTTTATCTTTTAGACCTTTGATTCCTGATTTTCAAGACAAATTGTTGTGCAAAGGAAACAAGGCTTAAAATTGAATGCTATAGTATAATAGCCGACAGTCTATGTGACATTTCAAAAAGAGGTTTGACTACAAATAACTGCTAAAAGATAAACCTAAGATAAAATTGTCGACCGTAGTGGCTTTGCAATAATACTTTTTTTTCGATAAGGTATATTTAAACCATGGTTTAGTGGATCTGACAGAACTTGAGTTCAACTCGAGTTTAGACCACGTTTCGTAAGTAGACCGTTAGAGATTATTGGTTTTCTTTGAAACAAAAGAAAAATAAATGATGAATTTCGGAGTGATGTAAAAGTAAAATTCACTTCGATGCCCTCGTTAAATGATCATGGCCTATTTATCCAATTTATCCCCAATATGCCATTACTATTGACTTTCAATTGGCTGGGGGCAGCTGATAGCTACTTACTATTACACAAATCGCGTGACCGCATTAGGATATTGGATGCGCGTGCGCATGTAATTAAAATACATAAATTGTGATGATACCCGAATTAGGGGGGAAAATTGGGCATCATCAAAATTATTTGAAATTCCAATTTTATCAAAATAAATAACGTACAATCACATTATAGTCCGGCTCCATTCTATTATTACCTAAGTTTTATTTTAAAGGAAAAACAGATGGAGGGAGCTAGTTCTATTCCTTAGCTGTCCTAATGTTAATACTAGAAATAAAAATAAACTCGCTGTTGCCATTTGTAGACTCCAAAAAGTTAGTAAATCGTTTAAAGGGCACGGTGTACGATTTTATAATAAACTCCCAAGAGATATACAAAAATTGGCAGTTAACAAATTTAAAAACGTAATTAAACAAAAACTTTATAAAAAGCCATACTTTATCTGATTATTTAGATGACAAAACTCTTGGGATCGAAAATGGTCCAACTCGAACTTATTGTTTTATAAAAGGATCATTTAAAAGAATAACCAGCCTTGTTTTCTTGCTTCTCTTTCCTGGCTTGGTCGCGGAGGAACAGGCGTTAGATAAAAATCGACGTTTCAAAGTGATCCTTGTGATTTTAATGAATAAATGGATTTTGACTGACTTTAACTTTCCTCATTATATAAAAGGTGGAATAATAGTTTGTACCGTACGGGAGCAAAGTAATATTTTACAGCATTTGGCACATACTTGCAAAACACGGGCAAGCTAAATCTAATGTTTACTTGGTAATCTCAAAGATGTATCTGATGATATCAAGTTCATCATAGAGAATACAGTCCGTGCTTGTTTTTTTTAAGTTATAGCGTCTGAAAACTTTGCATCTTTAGATTTTTGATCTCTAAAATTTAAATTGGCTAAATCAATTAGAAATCATTGTCAACATAACTGGACAGCCAATTATGAGTACCTTTATTAATTGCAAACACTGATCTCAAAATGTGGTGTTGGTAACATTTTACAAATATCAGAAATTATTGACATGAATAGAAAATAACTATAACGCAGAGCACAATTCAAAATTTCAAATTCAAAACTTTTTATATCAGCTTTCATACAAGGGCATTGCAGCCATAATTAAACATTTGATAAAAATAATAATATAATATACAATGACTTATAGATGACACATTATGCAATTGCTAAGCATATATGCAGGTGATGAGGCACAGAGGGAAGGAGAGCAAATGCGCCATATTCTGTATAGCCCATACATAATATGGCGCATTTGCTCCATATTCTGTATTCCCCGCACTCACACTGGACGTGGCTTGAATCAATTGGCCAACTTGGGTGCGAAGCCTATTAAACGATTTTCAAATTGGCCACTGCAGTTCGTACCCAGGAGGCAAACGTTCTGCGGGATCTATGAAGTTCAGTGGAGGGGGGTATTTATTTTAATTGATTTCAGCATGCTAATTGATATGGTAGAACATACTCGTAATTGAACTTTGTTATTTTATTTTAAGACCCATTTGTACTAAGTTATTAACATTATGTTCGAGCAAATAAATGCATTTGAATCCAAATCTGAGGCCTCAGGCTCGCTAGGAAGGTTAGGATTGTTTTCAAAACGGAGAAAGAAAACATTGTAAGGAAACTGGCATGCTCTAGAAAAAAATTAAGGGCATGAGCCATCGATTAAGGCGCAGTCAAACTGTCAAAACGTCAAACGTTGACGGTTACTATCAACACATTCACGCGAACCACAACCACGTGACAACCACTGCCATTGCGTCGGTTTGACCAGAAAAATTGTGTTACAGTAATAATAATAGTACCGTAATATCGGTGAGGGCACCAACAAAGTTTCGACTCATACCGAGACGACGACGTAGTGCACGACGCTCCGCGTCGCGATCACTCGCCCTAATAAAGACTCTCGGTATGAGTCGGAAATTTAGTCGGTGCCTTCACTAATACGGTACGTGAAAACTCCCGTAACAATATGAATAATCAAATTCACGATATTTTTTGGAATAATAAAAAATAATCATTATAATTCTCACAATAGGATACATAAAACACGATGCTTAACCAGAAGTCATAGAAGCCATGAAGTCTTATAGCGAGTCAGTTCAGGCAAAAATATCACTTTCCGCTTTGTGATTGAGGACGCTAAGGCGTTGTTAAAGCTTTGTCATTCGCAAAGCGGGATTTGACATCGTTGCCTAAATTGAATCGAAATAAGGCTTGATGGTTGGGCCCCTGTTACCTACAATAAGCGGCAATAGGTTTGCTACATGTCACGCGAAATGCTAATTACTATGCGAAAACGTGAGCACGAATTATCAAACACGAATAAATTGTAGCTGCCGTCATTGTACGTAACTTTTTGCTAAAGTCAAAACTGTTGGCAACCCCTGCTCGCGAGTGAGTTCAGCTCATCAAACAATGTTCGCGCGGCTACTGAAAATATAAACAGGAGTCTTAAGGGGAAGATAATGCATATAAATAGGGATTTTATCCACAAATCTACATTGTTGAAATATATTGAACTAGTCTCTGCCTACGGCTTCGCCCGCATGGTACCCGGTTAATCTGATGTATAAGCTATATTATTGTAAAGTTTTACCAAAATCCGTTCAGTAGTTTTTGCGTGAAAGAGGAACATCCATCCTCACAAACTTTCGCGTTTATAATAATACTAGCTTCTGACCACGGCTTCGCTCGCGTGGTACCCGGATAAAAAGTAGCCTATGTGTTATTCTGATGTATAAGCTATATTACTGTAAAGTTTCATCTAAATCCGTTCAGTAGTTTTTGCGTGAAAGAGTAACAAACATCCATCCTCACAAACTTTCGCGTTTATACCTAATAGTAGTAGGATGGTAAGATATACAAACGCCCAATAGTACATAGCCCTGACCCCACATTCCGATTCTCTGTATCGTGGGTATCAGAAACGAGTAACATGGTATTTCAACACAAACCCCGAAACAAATATATGTAGATCATGCAAACATTTAAAATAATGTCATTAATATAATTTGTCCTCGTGCGTATCTGTAGGCTACTCGTCATGCCTAACTCTTCTCTCAAGACCGTCCTGCTCGTTCCTCTCAACATCTTCGACTCCTGACCCCTGAGCATTCTACCTCTTTCTATACGGACTCTTTTACTGTCACTGCGATCTGCTTGTGGAACTCTATCCCAGCAGAGATCCGCACTGCTGTATCCATTGGAGTCTTCAAATCCAAACTCTACAAACATTTCATCTCTCTACAAAATAGTCAACAAAATTGAGCATTTATATTATATTTGTATGTATCTATATATATTTGGATGTAGGTGTGTATTTAAGTATGAATTATTTTTCATTTTATGTATGTAGTTTATTTTTTATTTTTAAGCAGCTATTTTTTTTTTTAATAAATTGTTCTCTTACTTTGATAATCAGCCAAACGCACTATCGCTCCACTCTTCATAACACAAAGGTTAGCTGGAAGAAAATGCTAATTAGTATTAAGTTCGCATATGTACTTGTTTTATCTTGTGCAATAAAGCATTTTCTATCTATCTATCTACCTAAAAAAAATTATTGAAATCAAAATTTGCGTTGACAATGCAGAGGTTATATTCGCCTTAAGCTCTGTCCATCAGCGGACGCTGAGCAAACAGTCGGATGACTCGTTTTGTTCCGGGTCCGGCTATCAGCAGAGCTAACAAGCCATTGTTCAGGATATTTCACTGTTTGGGGTTTATTTACCTACTTTCAAACCAACGTACAAGTATATCACTAGGTTGCAAATCATGCTGTTGTTATTTCGATAAAAATCTTGATATTTTATAAAGTTTTACTCTAAACAAAAATTGTTCGTTAAAGCTGACCAAAAGTAGACTGAAATGGAATTCAATCGAAGCAAGATTGTAAAATAGTGCTTCAATGTATACTCTGTACCATAAAAGTTATGGTAATCCGAAATCTTCGGAAATAGGAAACTAGGGACGTTTAAATCTCTAAGCATTTTCAAATTAACTAAATAAATAAATAATGCTGGAAATTTTCACATAGCATCATCTAGCCCCAAAATAAGCAGAGTTTGTGTTATGGGAACTACATAACTGATATACTACTTATATACATTTTTGTAAATACATACATATTATCGATAGAAAACACCCAGACCCGAGACAAATGTTGTCCGGTAGTGGGAATCGAGCCTTCAACCTTCTGCGTCTCAGGCGGACCTTCAACCACTGCGCCACACAGTTTGTCAAAACTGTATTAAAACTGCTCTGGCTATCACCATAGGAGCAGTTCAGGTACAATTTGGAAATGCACCTCTAGTTTCCTATTTCCGACGATTCACAAAGCCTTTAACTTTTAGTAGTACTATACACTCTGGAGTACGATTTTACAATTTTTTCTCGATCGAATTCAATTTCAGTCTACGTTTAGTCAGCTTTAAAGAACAGTTTTTACGTTATTCTTTTCAACTCTCTACAGGAGAATATAGAATACTGATTTAAGAATTACTGATATGTTGATAGATAAGTATTTTCACTATAATATTTTATACTAACTTCTAGGATAGTTGGACAAAAGTTGTATGTGTTAATTTCAATATTCTCAATCACCAACTAACGAATTCCAAACATGTTTAAGAAGAGAATAGAAAGTGATTTATTTGGCAACAACAAATCAAAAGGACAGGTACACAAAAAAATAAATAAATAGATAATATAAATACCTAAGATTTCAACAAAACACAGTGACAAATAGATTTTTGTAATTAGTCCCATATGCGCCGTGTGGACCAAACAAGTTCTGTCTCAGCGTAGTTCAAATCGTGTTTCAAATCAGTTTGGCTTTAATTAGCATCAAACATTGAAACAGGCATCCGTACTTTCGTAAAATATACATAACTAGCTTCTGCCCACGGCTTCGCCTGTGTGGTACTCGGATAAAAAGTAGCATATGTTCTGATGTTTAAGTTATATCACTTTAAAGTTTCATCAAAATCCGTTCAGTAGTTTTGTGTGAAAGAGTAACAAACATCCATCCTCACAAACTTTCGCGTTTATAATATTAGTAGGATTTAGTCCAATTACAAGAATATAGTCCTATTTGTATAGCTATCACTAATGGTTTATCATCCACTGGTTGACCGGTCTGAACGTAGCTTAATCTAATAAATCAATTGGGAATCGGCCTGCCTACCTATCTGTTGCTATACTCTTAGACAGGGTTCATATGAGATACCTACCCATAAACACCATCTATGTACCTACCGTGTAAAAGTTATAAATGTATTGAGTATTGAACAACCAGGAAAGAGCATCTCAAGTCTACTTCATCTTTTTCTTCATGTCAAATACCAATCAAACAAATCTAAAGCTCCACAAAAGCCCATCTTCCAGTCACTGACGGTGCCGGGAATCGAACTTGCACCATTGTAATTTAGCCCTGCCCGGTTTTTGGAGTAATTCAATAACACCACTCAAAATAAACACGCTAACGAGACAGAGCCGGTTGTATACAGGGTGTTTGTTATTTTTTCAGGTTAATCTTCAATTGTACGCTTAAATAAAAATCAAAAAGGTTGTAAGTATAAATGACTAGCTTCTGCCCACGGCTTCGCCCGCATAGTACTCGGATAAAAAGTAGCCTATGTGTTATTCTGATGTATACGCTATATTACGGTAAAGTTTCATTAAAATCCGTTAAGTAGTTTTTGCGTGAAAGAGGAACAAACATCCATCCTCACAAACTTTCGCGTTTATAATATTAGTAGGATAGTAGGATGCGATGAGGATGAATGAAGCGAAAGAGGTATGCCAGGATCGTAGCAAGTGGAAATCCGTGGTCTCTGCCTACCCCTCCGGAAATAGGCGTGAATCTATGTATGTATGTATTTATCAAATGTCTTTGACGTTGATGATAATAATAAAAATTAGAAAAAAAAATAAGAAGCGAATAGGTATACGAATGAAAAGCAATTACCTTCGCGTATTTAAATCTGCAACACCAAGAATATTTCTGATACAAGACCTGCCCTGAAGGAGTTTGTATCACATCAGAATACTACATGAAAAATGTGGGCATGTGCCAAATATAATATTTGAAAGTGCCTCTAACTATCATCTACTTGGTATCCTCTAAGATCTATGCACTGAGTATGTATCAGAAAACCTTTGTGGCGCATTGGGCGAAAGTCCGCCTAAGACGCAGAAGGTGGCGGGTTTGATTCCCGCTGCGGGATTAATGTTTGTATGATCTGCATTCATTTGTCAATGAATGCAAGAAAAAAAATGTATATAAGTAGCATATCAGTCATGTAGTTCCCATAACACAAGCTCTGCTTACTTTGGGGCTAGATGATGCTGTGTGAAAGTGTCCAGCATTATGTATTTATTTATCTTAGGATGTCTACCATGAGGAATACATGTTTTTTGATTCGCTGAAGAAAGCTCTTTCCACAATTTGTACATATTGTTTCCAGGAATTACAAGGATTATGGTACTAGCACGCAGATGCGGCACAAATGCTAGCATTGCTGATCATGTATACATTTTAAGGAAATTCATTCACCTCATGAGTCTCAAAACAGTTAAATACAAGAAAACATTATCGTCATTTTTTTGTATACAAACACTGTAAGTCTGAGTAGGTAGTATCACTTACCTACTCTACTTGATAAGTACCCACTGATAATAATAAAACTTAGTAGAACAAGGCAACTTTTCTTTCATATATTATATTCACAAAACAACCTGTATACGATCGTGCCAAAAGTTAGCAAATCATACCAAAGTAGACAGGACTAAAGATTGACTTTGACATAGTAGAACAAGGCAAGTGTATTTTTATATATTACATTTACAAAACAACCACCCTGTATACGATCGTGCCAAAAATTAGCAAATCATACCAAATAAGACAGGACTAAAGATTTTCACGCGTCCAAGAGGCATTTGTAAATAATTGTTTTCCAATGAGGAAGTCGCGTGCAGCGGGTTCGATTCCCGGACAGAACCGAATGTGTCGAAAAGTGTTATTTAAAAATAATTTGAGTGCGAAAATATCTGTTCTCAAGAAATTGCTAATTACGTGTTTTGGCCACGTGTCCGCCGCACGGTTGTGTTATGGGGGAAGACAAATCATTCTGTAGGGTAAATTATATTAATTATTCATTTAGAGGCTCGGTGTTGCCACACTGGGTATTTAACTTTATTTTTTTTTTGAAAAATTATAATTTATATAAAAATCAAAACTAAATATTACAAGAAAACCTTCTTGGTTATAGCTTGTGTACAGGAATCGAGATAAAAAAAGGACTTTGAAATGAGACGCAAAAGTTTGCGGGTTTAATTCCCACTGCGAGACAAATATTTCTATAATTTACAAATGTTTGTCTCGGGTCTGGGTGTTCTATGTAAAATATGTATGTATTTACAAAAAAAAAAGTATATAAGTAGTATATCAGTCATGTAGTTACCACAATACAAGCTCTGCTTAGTTTGGGGTTAGATGATGCTGTGTGCAAAAATGTCAAAAATAAATGCTCTTTGATATTCACTAGCTTCTGCCTATGGCTTCGCCTGCGTGGTACCCGGATAAAAGTAGCCTATGTGTTATTCTGATGTATAAGCTATATTACTGTAAAGTTTCATCAACATCCGTTCAGTAGTTTTTGCGTGAAAGAGTAACAAATATACATCCTCACAAACTTTCGCGTTTATAATATAGTAGGATTCATTTAGAAACTCGGGTGTTGCCACGCTGGGTCTTTAACCTTAACATTATTATGAAAAAGTATAATTTACTTAAATAATCAAAACTAAAACCACTCCTAATTTTATTATAAGAGTATATTTCGTTTTACCGTAGGTATTACAAGAAAATTTTGGCATCTTGATTTTAGATTGTGTACAGGAATCGAGATTAAAAAACAGGACTTTGATTTATGTTTTTTGATATTAATGTCATAACATGACGAGGGACAACTTTTGATGAGGAAATTAAAACTGAAAATGAAGGTAAGTATAATTGACGACCTCTGTGGCGCAGTGAGCGTAGGCCCACCTGAGACGCGGCTTCGATTCCGGCCACGAGACAAAGGTTTCTATATGTAATATTTGTCTCGGCTCTGGATATTTTCTGTGTATAATATGTATGTATTTACAAAAAAAAATATAAATAATATATCGGTCATGTAGTTCCTTTAAAACAAGCTCTGCTTACTTTAGGGCTAGTAAATGCTGTGTGAAAAATTCCCAGCATTATTTATTAATTTTTATTAAAAAAACAAAAAATATCTTTAATAAACTTACAACCAGTAGAAAATAAACTTCCTGTTTTTCCTATAATTTTGTCACTTATAAAATGTGCTATAAAAAATGAAACAGTAGAGAAATAAAAAGATAGCGAATGATCTATAGATAGCTCAATTAATCTAGATCATTGCCAAACAGAAGCCTCCCCAAAATGCTGGCTGAATTACCATGCTGAATGGCAATACTAATGAAAAGTCGTGAATTTTTTTTGTAATGTTGGTAACGTTTTAGTTTTTTTTAATGATATGTCTACAAAACATGCATACGACCCATCTGATGGTAAGCGGTACGTTTTTTTAATATAATGGACTAGCTTGTTTCCCCGACTTCGCACGCGTGCACCTGGTGGCCACGGCCTATATCAATTTTCACTCTCGATTCAAATATTACGTAGATTGATAATCTAACATTCAAACGTCCAAACTTTCGCATATAATAAGTAGTAGGACTTTGAACAAAAGATTCTCTCACTAAACGTCAATGCCTCAAAATATATGACTTCGTACTACAAACGAGGGTAATTTCCTCATCATTATCATCAGTGGTCTCCCCAGGCGACGGTCCCGCTCTGTCTTTAGACCAAATGAAATTATTAACGATGGCCTCGAACCACGTTTAAGCAAAATTTTGACACCTCTGTTGGAATTTCGGAGGTCCTCTTTAAAATTCCTTTGCTAATTTGGAAAGAGTCAATACTTATCGATAATTATAAAATAAATAAATAATGCTGGACATTTTCACACAGCATCATCTAGCCCCAAAGGAAGCAGAGCTTGTATTATGGAAACATGACTTTTATACTACATAATATTTTTTTGTAAATACATACACATTATACATAGAACACACCCAGACATAAGACAAATATTTGCAGATGATACAAACGTTGTCCCACAGCGGGAATCGATCCCGAGACCTTCTGCGTTTAAGGTGGGCCTTTGCCCAGCGCCACAGAGTTCGATTTGACCAGTAGGTAAAATCTAAAAAAAAGTCAGCTAGAGAATAATTAAGAATACCCTAATACTAAACCCTAGCTTATGTAAAGTCTTCGCAACGTCAAAAGGAAAATAATATAGAATTTTAATAAACACCAAGCAGCCTACCCAGAGCCCTGCCCCCACACTATTTCCTGTGTCATCGGTAACAGGAACTTACACCACAACACCCGAACCTGGAACAAATATGAGCGGAATATGCAAAGATTTGTCCTGCAGCCGGTGTCAAACCCTCTTGCGTCTCGGCTACTTGACCACCGTGCCACCGAGCTCGTTAAAAATAAAATTTACGATAATTTCATTTCAGTTGAAATTTGAAGTCATCCAAAGACCTGGCATGACTAAGACACTGTTATAGTCAGAGCCGACATTTTAACGTGACCTCATTCCGTTAATCATAAACGTGTCTTTAGCGGATTATCTTATCTTAATGTGTTGACCAATTCCGTTGTGAATCGGATGTCACTGTAAGAGTGTCTAGTGTATTTAAGTAGGTATCTATCATTATTATTTTAGCGAAAGTTTCAAAATACAACCTTTTTTAAGCAGGTACCTATTTACACAAAGTCTTCAAAATAAATGATTATTTAAAACATAACTGGAACACGTGCTATGCCACGACATATGGCCCAGCATTATTTGAAGAAAAAACACCGTCATGTGGTAAGAAAATAAAATCGGCCAAATACGAGACAGACAAGGTTAGCAGGGTTCTGTAGATTATTTTTTATACATCGAAAGTGGCATAGAAGCATAGGGCCCACATGTGGTAACCAGCTATCGTAACCTATAGAGGATTGCAAAATCAAAAAAAAAACATGTCAAAGTAATACATTAAATAAAATAAAAAAATAAGCGATTTCAAGCAAGCTAAGCGAACTACAAGGCTTTAAAATCAAATCAGTTCAAAAACAAAAGGAATTATTTCCAACATTTTATAAAATCCCATAAGGTTTTATTATTTTAAATCACAAAGATCATAATAAAAAGTTTGTATTACGAGGACAAGCTAAATTTTTTAAAGTGAATTTTTAAATATTATTAGCAAGTTAAGTTATTTTCTTTTCAAGGAGATATGGGATCATTCTGATTTCTGCTGGATCAATAACACACAAAATGTGTTGTGTTGTTTAAGCTCATTATCAAAGCTTAAGATTTCTTATCTCTCTACAGAATCCCAAAAAGGACGTAAATGATAGAGGAAGTGATTTTACGCATACGATAATAATATAAAACTTTCTTATATAAGAGGATGTATTAATTTATGTAATTGTTAACCCTTTACGGATAAACATGTTTTTTTTACCTTTACGGATTTAAACATATGTTTTGGGTCGTTTGATTAACTTCTATTGTTGGGTTCAGTTTAATTTCGAATCTGTTTTGATTGGGTGCTCGTTTGCTTGTGGATGGATTTCCGGTGGTTTTTGACTTCCGTTTTGATACCAAGAAATGGGGTTATAAGGTGAAAATTACTTTATAGTGTTCATGGTACATGCAACTGTGCCGAAATATCGGGAAAAACTCACATATCACATATCATATCGAAACAACCACTCACCCTGATGAAGACTCTCGGAATGAGTCGAAACTTAGTCGGTGCCTTCACCGATAGTGCAGTACGTGAAAATTCCCGTTTTTACAATATGAATAGTGCCTTACGTGTTCAAAACAAAACATCGTGTTGAAACAGGCATGCTTTAAAAAAAACGAAAGCATGTGATATCGGTTAGTGTTCCAATAAGTAGAGATAGGCTTGCAACCTGTCACGTATAATGTTAGCTATTATGTAAAATGTGACGGGCATGCACCATATAATAACGTGTTTGAAGGTATATTTGATCAGGTACCCCCTTTTTGGTATTCTCACAGATCTGAGGCTACAGATCTGTGTACTGAGAATGGATCTGAGGAATCATGGCAATTACAATCATGAGCGTGTTTTTTTATATTCTTTATATATCCTACTTCTATTATAAACGCGAAAGTTTGTGAGCACAACAATAGTTTTTTACTCTTTCACACAAAAACTACTGAACGGATTTTGATGAAACTTTGCAGTAATATAGCTTATACATCAGAATAACATATATGCTACTTTTATCCGGGTAACACGTGGGCGAAGCCGTGGGCAGAATTTAGTAAAGAATGTAAAAAAACTCCTATCCTATATAGGAGCGTGTTTTTTTAGATAGATAGAAAATTGTACAAAAACTGCAATGAGCCTTTAGAGCACAAAGTTATATTTTTATTTATTTAATTTTTTGTCTTTCATTTTAAACCTGATAAAACACTTCAAACATTTACAGGGATGCAACATTTGTAATGGCCAGCCAAACGACAAAATGAAACACAGGTACTCTATAGATTTGAGTTTTTTACCCGTATCTTTAATTAAGATATTTGAACAATATCATAACCATTTCGGCTAAAAATCAAAGAATCATCAAAAAAACAGACCTCACAATGCGTTTCCCACGACATAAACAATTTCGTATATCATAGAAATGTATGCAAACTGGTTGTTTATGGCGTTAAATCTGTTTCATGGTTCCGTATATGCCGAACCACACCGAACCAGCAGGACACCAAACCCTTAAGTTTTTTACTCTTTTATTGCAATCTGATGACTTTTTATACAAATAGGGAAGGAATAAAGACGATACTCGCAAGTTATTAGAAAAATACATTTTTAAACCTCCGACATTTTTGATAGAGTCACATCGTTTTGATTTGATGAGAGATTATTAATAAAGACTGTGGAATTTTAAGGTTTAATGATTTTATTTACATAAATATTTGGTTGGGTTCTTTAGATATTTTGAATTTAAAACTATATATTTTTTTTATGAGTTTCATGATAAAACAGATTTAGTTATGAATTTTATTTTAATTATACTCCATTTAATCTGAACAAACTGACTAGGCAGTAAAACTTTTGTTTTGTTTTTAATCTTTCAAAACCACATCACTTTTATTCATATCATAAATCAAATTCAGAGCTAAAGATCACATCAACGGTCCTTCTAAAACAATTGTACATTTTTTGGGTTACTCTTTCACACAGCGGGATCCTACTTCACAATATTCTATTGTCTCTTATACCCGTGAAAAAAGGTTTCATTTCCTAAAATATTCTCCAATTGATACAATTTTTCGTGCCAATTGTATAGTTCAGCGGTTAACCTGTCTATTGTCTATACACAATAGTTACTTTTGATATCCTGTCGTTGAGCGAATTAGTCCTATTGTCAAAAAGATTCCGATTTTGTATGAAAAAGGTCAATTTAAACGGTGTTTATTGTTTATTAATTGATAGCGAATATTATAAGTTACAGTTGTTTAAAAATCTTGAGTTCGTTCTGAAAAAAATGCTTGTAATTTTTTGGATGTCTTTTTGACGAAACTTAACATCAATGATTTTAGTTAATAAACGTTGCCGGCTTAGGGTTAATATCAAGAAATCAAGATGAATTTAAAATAAAGAATATGTATACTTTAATTGGTAAAAAATAGATCAGACTGGTATAAACTGCTATGAGACTGAATCATTGATTAGTTTCATAGTTTCGTAGCGACATTTCTCGCCATCATGAGTTACGTTACACCACACCAAGTAGCCGTGATGGCCTAGTGGGCAGTACTCCGGCTTCCAATCCGGAAGTCATATATTTGAATCCATGACCTCAGAGTACATACAAAAGGATTTTTTCACAAAAAAATATGTGCGTGTTTATACTAGTGCTAAGAAATCGGCATGACATAGAATCAAAATTCGAGGCATGTGCCAATAACCAGAGATGGGCTTACACTCTGTCTCGTGGTATGCTAACTACTTGTAAAACGTGGGCATGTGTCAAATGGCACGTGCCTCTTACTACTTCCTACTTGACATTCTCAAAGTTCTACCCACTATGTAAATGATGAGAATGCAGACGTGAGCTTGTTTGTATATCACATCAAAGACAGTACCTGCCTACATATATTTTCATCATCCATGAATGCAACAAGAGCACACAAATTATTTTCTGATACAACAGCTATCTATACTAGCTTCTGCCCACGGCATCGCCCGCGTGGTACCCGGATAAAAATTAGCTTATATGTTATTCTGATGTATAAGCTATATTATTGTAAAGTTTCATGAAAATCCGTTCAGTAGTTTTTGTGTGAAAGAGTAACAAAAATCCATCCTCACAAACTTTCGCTTTTATAATATTAGTAGGATGACAGCTTATTTGCGACCTCCTTTGAAGTAATGAGATAAAGATATCATTATTGTTTGACTCACAGAATCTATTACCTACATATACCGCAAATAAAAACCTGTTAAAATATACAAAGACGATCCACAAATAATTTGTTAACAAAACACTTGAAGTCAACAAGGGTGTATGCTCGCTACCGTTGTTTTTTTTCGCCCCAGGGGGATGAAAACATGTCAATGTTTATATAAACTATTAAGGGTGCTTATCAGTTTTTGCTGTAGCTCCTAAATTAACAACAACACTTAAGTACGCAACAGATTATTTTTAAATTATTAATTTTAACTTTAAACGTGGCTTGTTTAATTTTTTATTAATAATTCCAGCTGCAGAACCTAAATAAAATGTTTACTTATTATCAAAATTGTTCCAAAAAAACATTTCCAAGAGTTTCTGTACAGTAAAGAAACAATCTAGTTTCTCAAAAACATGGGTATTTTATTATTTTAAAATTATTAGTAATTATCCACCTAGTTTTTTTTGTTATACTCAACATTCACCAAAGCCCTAACTCCACACTAAGATTTCTGTATCGTGGGTCTCAGGAACTAGGAGTAAAAAAATACAGATTAAATTGAAATAGCTATCTAAAGACTGTTGCAAAGGCTCTATAGATAGCTCTACTGACCCAGATCAGTTGATCACAACGAGTACCTTAGAAATACAAAAATTAAATTTAAATACTTAAGTTTTTATTTAGTTTCCAAAAGATACTTAATTTTAACAATGATGAAATCATCTTTTAAGTAAAAAATACTTGTTATCGGAAATTTTGTACAACTTAGTAATATAATTGTAAAATTTAAAATGTTTTTGATCTTAAGACCAAGTCAACAAGATCACTCTAAATAAAGGCATCAGATGAAGCTTGTTAAAATCACACTTTAGCACTTTTCGCCAGTCATTCTGATCGTAGGTGGTTTTTTCTCACCATGGGAGATTTTACCACTCTTGGATGTGCAAGTCATTGGCGGCGAGCTAAAACGAGCTTCCTTCCTATCCATTTTTTTATTTATTTTAGGGGTCCGCACACCGGTAATAGTGGCTTTATACCAAGCACGAAGTAAAGTTCCACGTACCGAAGCATTTCGTCGCAGATGTATTATATATTAATCTTGAATATTGATAGATTGGTACATAGATTGGGTCTGGGTGTTTTTTAAGTATAATATGTATGTAAATACAAAAAACACAAGCTCTCCTTACTTTAGGACTAGATGATGCTGTGAAAAATGTCTTGTATTATTTATTTATTTTTGATAATCTTATAGCTAATATCTGATAATCTTTTAAAATCGTCTGCTAGTGTTATCAATAAAAAACATTACAAACCTGTTTTTCTACATAGGTATGATAAAGTATAATTTATCAGTGTTAGTAATAATGTACAAATTGATAATTAAATAGAAAATGCATTCTATCGTGTGGCAATAGTGGTAATGTTACTTACTAACAGAGATTAAAAAACTTTCATATTATGATTTGTATTTATTTATTGTTTTATTTCTGTTTATTAAATAAATTAAAATAAATACAATGGTAAAACCTGATACAATAATTATTATGGCTAGCACAAATATTTAGGTTAAAAGTAAAGTAATATTATTGATGTTAATTTTATATTTTCATGGATGGCGATGTATATAATAAAAAAAAACAAAATTGTATCAATGACTTTTTCAAAATTTGTACGGAACCCTTGTCGAAATCAAGTTTTTTAAAGTATTACGCGAAAAAGCTTGGACCTTAAAAAAGGACAGCACTACAACTTTTTAACAGTCTGTGACGAACTTAAGTGATAACTTAATAAAGTTAAATTACTTTTAGATACGAACGGGTGGTCAAAATTACGATTTAATATTTTCTCCGCTACTTTATTGAGTGTGACGGAAGGGTGGCGGTAGTTTTGGCGCCTTTAATTTGTCTTTTGAGAGGTTTGTGGTACATTTTGACAGTTATGAGCTTTTAAAACAAGTTTAAGTTTTTCTGTGTTCCATAAGTGGGAAGTTTTAGCCGAAATTATATTTCAAATTAATATTTTCGTGTTTTTGTATTTGCAAGTAGTTTTTTTAAGTATTGCCAAAACTGATAGCTAGCTGATTCAGATAGTATTTTTCATGGGATAGCATGGAAGTCATTCCTCGCATAAAGAAAAAAAATATTTAAGGACCAAGCCTCACTGAGTTAAAGGCACACAAAAATATAGTTAAAGGCTTTTTTCAAGTCGATCAATAATTTAACTATATTTCATCATGCATCTTTGTTTTTTTCAGAACTTGTTCCGTTTTGACAAAATCTAGCAAAAAAAAATAGATTTCATTCTCAACATGCAAATGTTTCTCTGGGCAGAAAATGTAGCAAATGGTTCTGTTTTGACAAATTTTTCGAAGAGAGCTCGATTACAAGTTTATTTTAAAGGATATTGTGTCCAAGATCTCACGCAAGGTTATGAGCACAGGATGTCATTATGTGCCCATTGTTGGGAAGGAGACGACACAGCGAGAGACACACCGAGCTTAAATTATGTTCCTGGGGAAAATAGGTCTTATTTTTAAAGCAAGTTGTGAACGACAAAATCTTCATAATTTATTTTACAAGGATCATTCGCGGTACCAATAAACAGTTCCAATTTGGTACTACTGCGAATTTTCTGCGGGCTGCGAAAAAGTCCAGTTTATCACCCAATATTTCCATAAGTTTCATCAGTCGCCTTCCACAAAATAATGTTTTTTATATATCGTATTGTACAAAAAAGCCTTTTAGTGTTAGCTACGGTTCCACTAATGCCTATAAAGGCTCCAGATATAAGCCTGAAATTTAAAATAAATAAAGAGGAATAATAATAATAATTATAAATAATGCTTGACCTTTTTCACACAGCATCATCTAGCCCCAAACTAAACAGAACAATGAAACTTAATTATGGCGCTCAGACAACTTGCTCCTTGATCTCGGTGTATCACAAGCTTTAACGACCGGATGTGAGAGCGGAACTCTTCCTTAACTTTTATTTATGTTAATAATTATTTTTTGACTTTCACAAAAAAGTACCAGAGAAATCCTTCTCACAGCCTCTCTGGGGCTTTACCTTTCCCTATAAGGGAATTACATGGGAAATTAATTGAAGAATAATTTATATGAGTGGGATAATTCCGTGCAGATACTGTTTGTGAGTTTGATCTTTGTGAGTTTTGTTTAGATACCTAGATGGATCAGGAAGGTGCTTAGGATATTTTGTTTAGATGCCTAGATAGATCAGAAAGGTGCTTAGGATATTTTGTTTAGATGCCTAGATGGATCAGGAAGGTGCTTAGGATATTTTGTTTAGATGCCTAGATAGATCAGAAAGGTGCTTAGGATATTTTGTTTAGATGCCTAGATGGATCAGGAAGGTGCTTAGGATATTTTGTTTAGATGCCTAGATAGATCAGAAAGGTGCTTAGGACATTTTGTTTAGATGCCTAGATGGATCAGAAAGGTGTTTAGGATATTTTGTTTAGATGCCTAGATAGATCAGGAAGGTGCTTAGGACATTTTGTTTAGATGCCTAGATGGATCAGGAAGGTTGCTTAGGATATTTTGTTTAGATGCCTAGATGGATCAAGAAGGTGCTTAGGACATTTTGTTTAGATGCCTAGATGGATCAGGAAGGTGCTTAGGATATTTTGTTAAGATGCCTAGATGGATCAGGAAGGTGCTTATTACATTTTGTTTAGATGCATATATGACTCATATGATTCGATTTGACAAATTCAATATATTGTGTTTGGTAACGAGGGTCTGATAATGGAGCCATGAGGTGTTAAGTGGAATTATTTGATAAATTTTTACAGCATTATCCGGACCCAAACTAAGCAGTCGTATTATGGGGACTGCATGACTGATATACTACGTTATACATGTTTTGTAAATACATATATGTTATACATAGAAAACACCCAGACCGTATAAAAGTGTGTTTTTTTTTAAACAACTCATTTTATTGATTAACTAATTATCACGTCCAGTGATTAACAAATAGAAAGAAACAAGGTGCTAAACGGCAGTAGGCTAGTAGGCGACCGCCGGTGGTCAAGTACGGCTTCGGCCACACGGACCGCAATCACACACTCCATTGGTTCACGAGTTTTTGTTTTACTCATGTGTCCTGGATTTTGTTTTGGCTTGGTAATTACAATTACCAAGCCTTTACAAGAAACTACTTTTCTGCTAAAACTTACTCCGGGCGTAAGTCTAAGTCAGTAAAGAGGCCTTCTTTTTTATTGATATCAAATTCAGTTCAGTTCAGTACATGATGTAAAATTCATACAATCTTTGGTTAACCAGTTAAAATAAAAAAAAAATATAGAATTAAAATGTTGAGACAGTTATAACGAAAAAATTGGTAAGTACTTAGCCTGCTTATAAATAGAACTGAACAGAAATGCCCCATGCGTCTTCCTGATGTCGAGCTAAAAATATGTTAGTGTCAAATGTTATAAATGCTATGGGATTGAAGAAAGGATGCGTTATTTTTTATGATGTTAGACAGCGGAAGTTTAAGATACTATACTATAAAATATTTTCTCAAAAAACAAGAGTATATTATGCACTTTCATTTGATAGCCGAGGCTCACAATTTTAATTAGAAATTTTGCATCTTTGCAACATTAACTCTCTTTCGAGTTTAGTTGTTTGGGTGTTTTCTATTATGTACAAAAAAAATGTGTATATAAGTAGTATATTAGTCATGTAGTTCCCATAATACAAGCTCTGCTTAGTTTGGGGCTAGATGATGCTGTGTGAAAATGTCCAATATAATTTTATTTATTATTCGTTTTAGACCGGTTTTTGTTACCCAACAGTTTTTTATTGTTTAACTGAAAAACTTGAAAGTACATTGTTCTTCTAATTGCAAGAATAATCTTGTTTTTAACCTTAATAATCAAAAATTTATAGTAGAAACCGTTTAATCAAATTCATAGAGCGCGTTGAAGTCTTTTACTTGAAAAACAACTCGCACAAATTGCACAACTATATAATAAGATAACCTCAGACATAAAAAAAAACTGATTTATTCAACGCAAACAAAACAAGATTCGTCCGATTATTCATAATAAAACAGCGATAACTTTACAAATATATGCGTAGAAGGATTAAAAAAACCTGTCAATTAACTTAAACCTACTAGAACCTACTTTTTAAAAAGATTTTTATTTTTTCTATAAGTGACTATGTTTTAATATGAATAATAAACGTCATAAACCTAAATAAATCGAAAATTAGTTCATGAAAATCAAATTCTTCAACCACCATTCTGACCTACATCTGTCAACAAACTCACACGAGAATACCTGTTCATAGCCAATTATTCAACTAATTGCACAATTATTACACTAATTAGTCGATCAGCTGAGATTTTGTATAGAAAAAATCCTAAAAAAAACACAGCATCTGTCGCAAAACACGAAAAAACAGGCCATCTTATATGACACAGGCATTTTGTAAATACGCAAGAAATGTAACAGTTGGGATCTGATACAAGCTGGAACTTCGGAAAAAGTATTGCAGAGGCTTCTAGCATGTAAATGCAGGTGCTTTCCATATGCTCTGATGTTGATGGAGAGTAAACCCTAATTCAGGAGTGTGGTTGAAGACAATTTATCTATGAACTGAGAAAATGTATATGGTTTAGTGACAGTTAATTGTCTCTAGGTAGAATTTTATTGAAACACTCTTTGAAAGAAAGAAAGAAATAAAAATATTTTTATTTGGCAAAACGGAAAGAAGACATCATCTTTGCACTATAACAGACACCTAGGTAAAATAAAAGGATATAATAAATAGATACCTACTAAAACATAATGTAGGTAGGTAAGGTATATATAAGTCTGCGGTAGGTAGTTAGGTTTCCTCACAGGTAGGTACTGTTGTACCCTAAGGCCTCTTGACCTTATGTAGGTACCTGAAATTGTAACAAAATAAAATATTTGTAAAAAAAATACATAATAAAAATACCCAACAGTCACATACATAGTTCTAGAGATCCCTGTTTCATGCGTATCAGGAACTTAGAGTACCATCTTACCACAACACCTTCATAGAATCCGTACCTTTTACGTCTCAGTCGGCTACCCGTCCGCCACGCCACCGAGGTCGTGGGCATAAAACAAATGTATATAAGTAGTATATCAGTCATGTAGTTCCCGTAACACAAGCACTGCTTACTTTGGGGCTAGATGATGTGAAGATGTAAAATATATATATACTAGCTTCTGCCCACGGCTTTGCCCGCGTGGTATCCTAATAAAAAGTAGCCTATGTGTTATTCTGATGAATAAGCTATATTACTGTAAAGTTTCATCAAAATCCGTTCAGTAGTTTTTGCGTGAAAGAGTAACAAACAAACTCACAAACTTTCACATTTATAATATTAATAGGATAATATAAATATACATATATGGGCAATAACATAAACAAGGAAGTTGAGCTGTTTGGGCCGACTTAGATATTACTAAAAAATAAACGTTTATAATCATCATCATTAACAGTACACAGAAGTCCACTGACACAGACGAAAGATGTGGTGCCATCTCTTGGGCGGGAATTTGGTGCAACTCCCCGTAACCTTTGATCGTTTTTATCGCCATTATCGTTTTTTTATATAACTAAAGTATAAAGCTCTAGTGGATCAACTGTTACTGTAACCTATGGACGCTTGCAATAACAGAGGTATCACTCACGTTGCCGACACTGAGACAACGGTGAAAATTACCATATGCCTGTAATCTTCAATGAAATTAACTAAATCTCGAGAGCCACACCATTAGGTATATTATATGTAGAATTATCCCTCTCTTGACACTTTGTTATATAGCTATACTTTGTATTTGATAGAATACAAAGTACAAGGGTGATTTCAACCAGTATTGTATTCTAAAGGGTGGATCGTATTGAGACTTCCCATAATTTCCTAACGCGGGGTTTCACTGCCGGAACCAGCAGAATTTGTAAGATATCGCGCTTCCGGGTATAGCGATATTCACAATAAGTGCGGGGAATCAATGGTTTTGATACTTTGAGTAAAAATATTAAAAAATATTATGTAGATGTTTATCTCACCTTACTCATAGCACCTAGTAAAATATAACAAAATAGCTTATAAAGCAATCTTTTAGGTCGATTACTTCATAAGCTGTTCTGTTTTAAAGTTTCCGTTTTTATTCTATTTTTTATTTTGCTGTTTAATATTGGATAGATAGAACGATAGAATATTCTTATTGCAAATTACATAGACGAACTTAATATTAAAAAGCATTCTCTTTCAGATAACCTTGGTGTGTTGTGGAAAAATATGTGTTGAAAGTGCTCAGAATGGTTAAAAAAAAACAAGAGGTAGTATTAACCTTGGCCAGGTATAATTTAATTATATTATTAGTTGTAAAACATAATTGTATGGTCTGAAACTAATAGTTGCAACGCTTTAGAAATAATTTTCTGTAACGTTACTCTTTCTGTATAAGCGGATTACAGTCGTGCGCGTGTTTGTTTAATAAACTCATACGGTCTCATTACGAAACGTGGTCTAAACTCGAGTTGAACTCAAGTTCTGTCAGATCCACAAAAACCAAGGTTTAAATATACCTTATCAAAAAAAGGGTATTATTGTAATGTTATTAAGGTCTAAAATTTAAATATAAAATAAAACCGCAGGATGTCCATTTGATTTTAAAAACACTTCTAAACCAAAATTATAAAAAAACATAATTTTGGTTGGCTACCAAAAGAAAGTAGATTCTCCATAAAGGTTGAGTTATGATACAAATAAACTAGGTGACCGGCTGGTTTATCTTTTAACAGCTATTTGTGATTATTATTTGTTATCAAAGATAAGTTTTACCTCTTTTTGAAATGCCAAATAGACTGTCGGCCATTTTATTTTAACATTCAATTTTAAACCTTGTTTCCACAATTGTCAACAATTGTCATAAAAATCAGGATTTAAAAGTTAAAAGATAAACCACTGTTTTAAACCACATTTCGTAGTTCCGAAATATAATAACTTCAAAGTATCAAAACTGCTCACGCCGGAAGGATGCTCGGTCGCATCTCACACCGGATGTACAGCGCTGTACATTTAGTGCACGCCACTGAGCTGCATATTTCTCGGAACATACAAGTGCCAGCAAAATAAACATATTTTAACTATTCAGTTTGTCCAGTGAAAATAATTTGACCCTGATTATATCTTCTCAAAGAATTAACAAAATTTTAATACCAGAAAATCTTTTTTTTTTGTGTTTGGGATAAAAGATTTTCTGGTATTAAAATTTTGTAAAATTTTGTAATCTGGTAATACTTTCAATACCAAGTCACAATAGCGATTTCCTGATGGACATGGACAGTATGTACAACTAAAGTCAAAGTCAAAGTCAAAATTCATTTATTCAATAAAATCACAAGGACCACTTTGAAACGTCGGTTTTTATCTAGGTGCCTGTTCCTCCGCGACCAAGCCAGGAAAGAAAGGCAAGAAAACAAGGCTGGTTATTCTTTTTAATGATCCTTTTACAAAACAATAGGTTCGAGTTGGAGCATTTTCAATCCCAAGAGTTTTTGTCATCTAAATAATCAGATATTTTATAGTATGCCTTAACTAGTTGTGTTATCTGAATACCTATACAAATATTAGTTACGTTAGACACAACTTGGCACAACTGAAAAATGCTTCCCAGGCAGATCCGGCTCGGATAGGTTAAATTGTTAAGGTTTTTTATGACCACTCAGAATGGGTGATGTCATATGGAACATTCCTATGTAAGGAACACTCGTAGTAAAACTAGTTCTGTCAAGTTGTGTCTAAAGGAATTAATATTTAGGATAGTAAAACAGTTGTGCAAACTGATTGGTCCGTGAGGAACACCTCACGTTAAAATATTGCGTCTGTCTACCGTCAATCCACTTTTAATCTCAATTTTGACATTTTAGAATTGTATTATTTTTTGTGTAAATACTAATTATATGTTTAATGTGATCGCGAGTTTAGTTTGACTTTTTTATCTGACTAATATCCACGATACGGGCTTCTTACGTCGGTAACTAAGAACTATGATGAAGAGGTTTAGTGTAGTATTAAAAAAACTAGAAAGAACGATAAACGGGAGATAATGTTAATTTAATGATAAATATAACATTGTTTTTTCTTGGTCATCCTGCTAAGGTAGGTTATGTAATCTGAAAATTGACTACCCTGAAAAGGGTCTTGCAATCAATGATGAAAGTATTTAGTGCATTCTGAACTCTTTTTATAGAAAAGCTATCTAACATAAAATAAATGTAGAGACATTTAATGTAGAGACGGCAAAGTAATGAAACACACTACCATCGTCTGTCTTTCCTAAAAAATACAATCTGGATCTTTTCAAGGTAAAAATGAATAGGTATCTTCTAGATCACAGGTTCTCAAACTTATTTTTACCCCGCGCACTTTGACAATAAAAAATACTAGCGCCCCCCAATTTTTTTACAACCGAAGCTTTCCCTTAGCCTTAGCTCCCTCAATATCTTTTAGAGCATTCTACAGCCCTCTCTGAAGGGCTCTAGCGCCAACAAGGGAGCGTTATCGCCAGTGGGCTAACCCGGACGTGAAGCTATAGTGAAGGTAAGCATCGTGAAGAAGCCGGGAAGAAGTTTGGAGGCATGTGCCGTTGAAGGTCTAAAACACTGTTTCGCAAAGTGTTGCGAAACAGTGTTAGACCTTCATGATGCATCGTAGACCATATACCTACCATCAGATGAGATTATGGTCAAATGAAGGTCTAGTCATGAAAAAAAGTCTTATAACTCAGGCATCTCATCAATGCCCAAGGTGTTCAGATGTCAATATGGAACGGTGCGATAGATACCCATAAAAATGGCAGAACCTAACCGATAAGAGGCAGGTATTTTTTATTTACCACGGGCATAAAGAACTTTGAAGTTAAAGCTTATGTCCTGAGGCATAACGATTAGATTGATAGAGTTATTAGCTGATTAAGCGTAGTAGAACGAACATCATTAAATTTTTATGCATTTTCTAAAAAAAAAGTTAATCAGATTGAACTGTTTATAATTTTCTAAATTGCTCAGTTGAAAAAACCTGTGTTGTGTTGTCCTAGTGGGCTGTACCTCGATTTTCGATTGGGAAGTCGTAGGTTTGAACCCGGACGTGAAGCTATAGTGAAGGTAACCATCGTGAAGAAGCCGGAAAGAAGTTTGGAGGCATGTGCCGTTGATTAGTGTTCCAATGGTTCGGCGGTTGAGCTTTCAACCTGTCATGTGGAACGCTAACGTGGGCATGTAACAAATGTAATGTTCGGACGTGCATCTGACTATCCACTTCTTGGTATCATTATCAATCTATCAATCAATCTATATCCTACTAATATTATAAACGTGAAAGTTTGTGAGGGTGTTTGTTCCTCTTTCATGCAAAAACGACTGAACGGATTTTGATTAAACTTTACAGTAATATAGCTTATACATCAGAATAACACATAGGCTACTTTTTATCCGGGTACCACGCGGGTGAAGCCGTGGGCAGAAGCTAGTCTTTAATATTTAAGTTCCTTCCTTATTTTAAAGATAACCTTCTATGAGACATGGGAATGAGAAGCCCTATAAATAAATGTATGTTGTAAAAGTACTCTAATGTTTATATTATTTGCTGTGCAATAAATAATTTTCTATCTATCTATGTTGAACACAAAAGAAATCACGATTTTTTAAGTGCTTAAATAGGTCTTACTAGTGGTTCGGCAATCTAAAGGTTTCACAGAAGTACATTTCTATCTGAAATCTAGTAAAATCCTACTAATTCTATCCTATATCCTACTATAATATTATAAACGTGAAAGTTAGTGAGGATGTTTGTTCCTCTTTCACGTAAGAACTACTGAACGGATTTTGATGAAACTTTACAGTAATATAGCTTATACATCAGAATAACACATAGGCCACTTTTTATCCAGGTACCACGCGGGTGAAGCCGTGGGCTGAAGCTAGTAATATTATACCCATGAAAGTTTGTGAGGATGTTTGTTACTCTTTCACGCTAAAACTACTGAACGGATTTTAATGAAACTTTACAGTAATATAGCTTATACATCAGAATAACACATAGACCACTTTTTATCCAGGTACCACGCGGGTGAAGCCGTGGGCAGAGGCTAGTATACTAATATACATAAAGTCACACCTGTTTCCCGGAGGGTTAGGTACTTGCTACGTTCATCTTAATACAAGCTAAGGTTTAGGGTACTCTTGAGTTGGCCTTTCCTAAGAGTGATAAAAAATAACTCATACATCATTCGTAAAAATACCGTGTCACCGGCTAACTTTGTAACTTAGCTAAAATGAGACCGAAAGCTCCATTTTTGGGCAAATTAGCTTCTTCTCTGTATTTATCGACTAACAAGCTGTAATTTTTGACTTTGCGGCTTTGCCCTTATGCTGCCAATCTCTAATTCAATTAGGAATGGTCAGGGTTGTCAGCAATAAAATAGTTTATTTTTTGAATACCATTTTATATTTTTGTTTTCAGTCTGCATGAAAGAAAATTATCCTATTTTCTACTTATTTTCTAATGTATAATGAATTTAAGAAGTCAAGCTTTCAAAGCCAACCAAAGTGACTTCATTCAATACTATAAAATAAATAACTTTTCTTTATGTTAAAAACATTATGAGATTATTTAAAAGAGGCGTCTTATAATTTAAAATTGTCGACAAAGTGCGTGTGTTGCCTCTGCTGTTGAAAGACAACGGTAACGGCTTCCCAACAGGTATCAAATCAACCAGACCGATCATTCTGATCATGATCATGATTTTGTTAAAAGTGAGGTCATATAAAAAGGTTTAAGATCTTTGCGAAACTTTTTCTCCGCTAATCATATTACTAGATATGCTTATTTATCATTTTGTTGGTTTATAAAAAAAACTTTCTTTCTAGATAAGAAATACAATTTTCTAGGTGGACCACGGTCAATACATTCTAAAAACAATACATTAAAATAATTAATAAATAATAATTAATTATTAACAACTACATAGGTGGACCATGGAAAGAAATAAAAACCCCTAGTACACACAGTTATATTGAGGTGGACCACGGGGAAAAAAATGCCCCTGGTACCGCCAGGTGGACCACGGACCGAGATTGACAAAATTCAGTTCAGACCATACAAATGGCCGATAAGGTCGATTTCTTAAACGAGAGTAGACTTTATTTTGATATTATGTAGTCAAAATCAATAACTTAGTAAGGAGTTGAGATCCAATTCATAATAACATTTATTGTTAAAACAAGTTTATAGAGATTTATTTATAAATAATACAAACATACACGCTTTTATTCCTCACTAGCTTCTGTCCACAGCTTCGCCCGCGTAGTACCCAGATAAAAAGCCTATCTGTTATTCTGATGTATAAATTATATTACTGTAAAGTTTCATCAAAATTCGTTCAGTAGTATTTGCGTGAAAGAGTAACAAACATCCATCCTCACAAACTTTCACGTTTATAATAGTAGTGGGATTATGAAAGCAGATCCTTAGATGCATACTCAGAGATTTAATCTTTGAGAATATCAAGGTACAGGCAAGTTCAAACACAAAGCGATGGCACATACCTTCGCCATTCAAAAAAGTCTTAAGAACTTATTAAAGAGATTTATTTATAAAAGATAATAAATTTTATTATAAGTTGAAATCATAGAGATTATTTAGAATCAACTTACAAACTTGTAAATGGTACCTAGTGTCAGCCCTACTAACATTACTGGTTTGATCGCGATTTGATGACAACCTGCGTTTTTGCAAAAAGCTCCCACATCACTAATAGAATTTAATTCTATGAATTAGTTGTGATATTACACACTAATAAAGCTCGTTTTATTCATTAGAACTTCCTGTTTTCACTGTGGCTGTAAAATTTGTATCTACTTCAATTTTAGTAGGTAGGTGTTTAATACAACTTCCGTTTTTTTTAAGAAACTCGATAAAAAAAAATCAAGATGAAGTCTATGTCCGTTTCAAACCATTACCAAAATTTGTTAGGGAATACTTAATCGTCAGATACTCCTTGGTAAATAAAAATGGTTCCTTTGTAAGATTAGATATAAAATATATTTATTCGTACAACTATGTATAAGTAGGTATATAAAGAAAATACGGATGAAACAGTTTCTAAATACCGTTGCAAACGATCTATAGCTATAGATCGATAGCTCAACTGATCCAAATTACTATCAGAAGGAAGCGTTCCCAAAATACTGGCTGCATACGCTGAATGGCAATGCTAATGCGATGACCAAGAAGAAATGGTAGGTATCTAAGTGAATAAAACCATTTGTTCATAAAAAAGTCTGTAGTAAAGAAAGACATTCCAAAGACACTATTATTTTGAAAAAATCAACCCTTAGCGCGGCCACGGGGTCCTCTTGACCCATCGATTATGTTTTTGCCACCCGCGCGCTTCTAAATAAAATCATAAATTTCAAAATGGCGGTCAGTGGCAAAAAATCACACCCTATATCATATTTTGTAAGCTCCGGGCGTGGTGAGGTCAATTTATGACTAAATTTTATAGGCATTTCGGTATTATGACCGTAACAATGTAAAGCATGTTTGTGGCAAGTCCAGTTTTTTATAAGTATAAATCTATAGCATTCTGCATGAAAGGGTTTTAAGAGAAACCACATTGCATTAGATATATCATCTACTTACATTTTTGTTATCATGAGATATGTAAATCAAAACATGATGATACCGAATTCTATCAAAAATATTTTTTAATTTTACCTCGATTTAATACCTGTAATTAAATCAAATGCTGCCATTAGGATCAAATCAGAAATTCATATAAATCCATAAAGTAAGGGGTGTAACCCGCCCTTGCATAAAGCTTCCAAGATTTAGAAAAAAAATTGCGTGTATTTTGATTTTAAGCAACCGCATAATAAATGGGTGCGTTTAAACCCACAATTAAAAGCCTATTTAGGCAAAAGCTCAATAGACCGATAAATCGATCATCGTGTTTTGTGGTTTTTTTCTGTAGAGTCGATTTATTGTGTGAGAACAATCCTACTAATTTTATTAAATGCGAGGTCTTTGGACGTTTCTTGGTTAGAATATCTGTAACGATTTTGGATAAAATTTGGAAGTCAGAATATTTGCATGAACATAGGTAATATTATACATTATGTTACAATTTTCATAGGCTCTGATATAATTATATGAATTTTGTATATTTCGTAAGTTTTAGACATACCTAGAAATAATTTCCGAAGTAAAGATGTAGGTAAATATTGAAAACTCAGAAAATAGCACATTTGTTTGCATAACTAAATGTCAGACAGTACATGATGTTATCTCTCTCATTCTTCTTAAACACTGAACCCGCCACGTGACCAGATTTACCACCTTTTTAATGAAACCGAAAAAAACTTGTAACTGCTATTTAAAAGACTGGCCATTCACTCTTTTCAAGTAGTCCCATAAAATTAAATTTATTAGGCTCACGCTTCGATAAGTCCATACAAAACGGTCACGGACCTACTTTGTGTGACAATCGATCGTAATGTCATACCCCTTACCTTCTTGAAGTGCCAAGATACTTTATATCCTAACATGCTATGAAAAGAATACATTTTCTCTCAATAAATTTGAGAATAGATAAGGGTTGTAGAAGATTTGGTATCACATTGTAAAGTTGACTCTAAGCTTTTCGTTATACGTTTCATTATAAAACGTTGCTGGTTAAAGTTATAGCCTTTTGGAACTGAAAGGGTTAATATAGTGATGGAATTAACACGTTAGGTGTTAAGTTATTGAATGACTTTTGGCGACACTTTGAGCTTTGTTGAGCCGATGATTTTCCAGTGAAATGGGAGATGGACATCTTTATTACTTCGTTTTAGTTAATCTATATCTAAAAAAACTGGCAAATAAATTCTTCAAGATAAAACTTAGTGGTCAGTGTCATTAAAACTAAAATTTAACCAAAATTCAATGAACTTCGAGTAAGTTCAGTGATTTTTGGTTAAATGTAAAATTAAAATACAAATGTTAAATCATGTGTGTTGCCTAAATGGAAATTCTATTTAAATAGTATCCTATTTGCCTGTTCATTTGATTCTTTTTCATTAGAATATGAACCCAATAACTTAAACGAACATAATTAATCAAAGTTTATTAATTACGGTTTCATAGGAAATAGTTTGTGATTCCCGCAAAACTGGGATCCGCAATGGTACAATGTGAAATTTAAATTACTCTAAACAACTTCGTCCTTTACACATACTATGTAGGTACTAAAAAGTCTTGCCGTCATATATTTTTCAAGTAAACTTTCTAAAATAAATTTAAAGACGCGGTCATCAAATCTACAGCTAAAACAAAAACACCCTCGAGCCAAACTCATAAACCTTTTTAGCGACATTAAAAAGCGGAACCAAAAGGTATTTTTTTGGCAAATTTTTATGGGTTATTAAAACAAATTAACGTTGGGTGTTTCAAGAAAAAATTGTGAAATTTATTAGTTTCCTACTCAATAAAATTAGTGACTATCTCTGTATCTAAATGGATGCCGTGAAATACTACTGAACTGTGTCGAGATGAGTCGTTAAGATAGGTTTGTGGAGCAAATTGTACGAAATTCTCTAGTTGTAGTACAATTGAATTTTGCACGTTTCTTTCGTATCCATTACAGACATCAGGTATATAATCTAAAATTCGAATCCTTAGTTATTATTGCCTAATTTGGAATGCACCTTTTTTAACATATTTCCTTATTTTATAATTTTTTTTGTGTACTTCGTACGACGTAAAATTTCAATGAGTCCCAAAAAAATATTGCCGTTTAGAGGCAAAGATGCAGGAGTACCGACGAATCGGATTCTTTGGAATATAGGTACCTATTTAAATTAAATATTCTCCAGAGTAGTTTTCACCGCGATGTATCCTAAATATATCCTAAAGGGTAAGTTGTAGGTATTTCGCAAGTTGTTTCGTTATCAAAACGTCACGATAAACACTGAAACAACTAAGCCGGGTAAAAAGAAACATGTATTTTGAAATGTATTTTATTTTGATGGAAAACGTAGCATATCAACTATCGATATCCTGATGTATGCTTCATATTAGATTTCGAGTAAATAATGTTTGCGGCCACACAAGTAAGCCATAAAACACGTGGGTGGGGGCGGGAAGGCTCTGCCCCACCGACCACCACGGGTTATATGATGTGGGTGTATCAGGGCATCTTTTCAGAACAATAATGATATCGATTCCGTTATTCATAAATGTTCATGTCTAAAAGTATTTGATCATAAGAATCATATAAAATTTTCATATCTTCTCGTTACTGATACCGCAGGCCCTCAAGACGGAGGTACGAAGGTAGAGCTTCAATCTTAGGCCCCATAATATGATGACATAATATGGAATGGAGCCTTCAGTCTCATGCAAAGGACGGCTATGGAAAGAACTATACTCGAAATTTCCCTACATGGTAAAATATTTGCCACGTAAGAAAGTAAAATCTAAAAGATATAAAAAATCTACGACCGAAAAGTTGTTTTACTTCTTTGTGTTTGGTAGATATCTACTATTTATTTCTTGGACACTGTATGAACAAACAATGTCCTAGGAAGCCTACAAATACTTTCACCCCACACCCTACGGCAGATGGTCGACTCGTGCGCATCCCTTTGACACGCCGCCCCTTACACCAAGGGTCGTTGAGGGATATGTTTTTGTTTACTTTTAGGACAAGCTACTGTCATAAATAGAAAATTGACAGGATAATCTTTAGATTTCTGAAAATTTACAAGAAATTCTCTTTCACTCCAAACCAATGCTAAAACTGTCGAATACCAACAAAAAATCGAAGTATTTTCTTATATTTTAACAAAAAAAAATGTCTGAAAATTCCCATGTAAACTATAAAAAATCAAGACAATTGCAATAGTGGTATGAACGCAGTTAATAAAAAAATAATAAAATTGCAAAGTTGAAGGGTAGGTTACTTACCTTTCTACTCAATTGATAGTCACATTTAAGATCATTGAGTGACATTTCTAAGCATTCGAGAACTATTTTGCCATTTAACTCGTATTTTGTTGTGTCGTGTATCTTTTAAAATGCTTAAGCTACTTACCTACTCATTTTTATATAGATTAGCTAATGTATCATCGATCAGTTCGGCTTACAACCTCAAAAAGTCAAGCCCCCATAATGCTGTATGTCCATATGCTGTTTCCTTAAAGAATGATTATCGTTCCAATATCCTGTCCCAAAACTAAATTCAAATTTGGAATCATGCTCAAATTCGCGCCAAAGCCTACCCTACTTCCTGCGCCCTCGCACGTGTCCTCCGCGCATGCGCCTTCAAACAATGCACTTTTTTGCGATTCTACATTCAAATGATGGCACTACCGATTAATGAATCCTATCTCTATCTCTTTCTTTCGAATTTATCTTGAAATTAGAGTGAAAAGGATGCAAAATATGACAGTTGGCGTCGTATGGCGTCTGCCGCCGCCATATGCTGCTTTGAGGTTTCGAAAATTACCCACCGGTTGGCTCAAAAATGGCGATTTTACGTACAAAAGTTTGTCTATTCATTACCGAGGCTCTGAATGACACGCGATACGTAATCGGTATGACAGACAGACAGAAGTACACAAAATTATCTTTGCAATTTTCTCTCCGGTTTAACCTCGGGATGTCCTTCCTCAGGAAGGACGATACCGAGAAATCACTTGTCAAAATATAATAAGCGGGTGAAATTATTTACACTTTAAAAAAACGTACCAGAATTTTCTAACAGGAAATTGTAGAACCAGTTGATATACCAAATTGGATGCTTACCTATCTCGCACTTGTGTTTTCTTCATCCCTAGTTTTAGGACCGTTTAAAGTTTTAAGTCCTGTAGCTGCTTACAGTTGAACAGCTGAGTTCTGAAGAACTGAAGAATTTTCTTAGTGGTGACGAATTTTAGTCCAAGCAACACAAGTGCACATAACATCAGAAAAATGCTATGTTTGTGTACTACTTAGTATTTCACTAAGTAGTACACAAACATAGCCCTGCAAAAAAAAGGCTGATTCGTTCGCAGACGGAGACAATGGCTCTGACCATATTCAGAACCATTTAGAAATAACAGGCGAGTTATTGGAATAGTTTTGTATAGTAATTTCACTCCTCAATAGCACATAAAATAGCAAAAACACAAAATCAACCCAAATTATGAAATTATTTCATCTTTGATCGATTTCAATCGATTTCTAATTTAACCCGCGTGCGTTAATAGTTTTAAAGGATTATTTTTGTGTGTTTTTGTTTGTTTTTATGACGATAATTATTGTTTTCTAATGTTTCGGTTACCGGTTGCTATTATTAATGTATGTTATTTTGATTATTTTAAGGGTTCCGCAGCCAAATGGTGAAAATAACCAATTACAGTTTTACCCATTTATTTGTCTATCTGTCTGTCCATCCGTGAGTCCACATCCTGATTTCTCACTCAGTTAAGAAAAAATCAAAAAGTGAAATATAAAAATAACATTTTCGCTCACCCCTTAATACAGTAATGTGGGGGTGGGGGGGGGGGGGGGGGGGGGGGATATTTACCTGATGGTAAATAAAGATCATTTCGTCTAAGAAGAGGTAATAATTTTCTGTTTAGTAAAAACGTTATCAGTTCAGATCAAAGACCCCGATCTGCCCTTATTAATGTTAATTTCTATAAATCTAAGCGCGAACTAAGTATAGTCCCTTAAATAACCGTTTAACCTTTTGGTTAACGGGCATAGCGAGTCGTTAGGGCTACATTAGATTGGTTTACGTTAAGATTGACAGAAATAGGTTAGCTAAGATATTTCCAATTATTTTCAAAGTTCGAAAAGTTCAAATAAATTAATATATATTTAAAAAAAACTAACCTTCTTCATATCTACTTCGTGTTTATGAGAAATCAAAACTGCTCAAGTCTATGAAAATGTCATGTATTATGTCAGGAAGAAAATGTGCAATACGAAACTACGATTTGTAGTTTTTTTTTAAATATTATATCGGTCTAAAGAGCAATGCCCATTTATCTAGAAACAATTTGTAATATTTTAAGAATATTTTTTTTAAGTAACAAAAAGTACCTAGATATTTTTCTTAATATCTAGGAAGATCAACTTTTTGTTACATTCAGGCAAGTATACAATTACCTAGTTTTTTATAAAAAACATACCTATCCATTAATATCACCAAGTCCAAAACGTAAACAAAACCTTAATTTTATTAAATGAAACCCTTTCGACTGCATCGGCTTCAATAAAGTCATTTGGAGGTAAAATCTCTTGTTTGTATAATATTAATATCATAATGACCTTAAACGGTCGGTCAGTTAATAAAAAGGGTTAAAATTTAAACTAACATGTCTTTTTTTGGAATATTTGACTATAAAGTTGATGATTTAAGTAAACAATTTCGTAAAAAATGTTAGCTAAGTATAATTTAAACTGAACGACCTTGGTGGCGCAGTGGGCGAATAGCCAGCTGAGACTGAGGTGTGGGTTCGATGCCGCTGCGGGATAAATGTTTGCATGTTCTGCGTAGTTTTATGTCTGGGTGTTGTGGTGGGTATTATACTCGTAGTTTCTGATATCGAAGATAAAGCGAAATTAGCGTGGGGCCAAGGCATAGAGTAGACAGCCTCAAGAGACGCAATGTTTTTTCTGTCAACTGTCGTGCGTGTCCCGCCCCGCCTGATTGGTCGAAACTGAAGTTTCAACCAATCAGAGCACAGCAGGCAACATGACGCAATGACAATGTCCGCGTTTGCCTTGTCAATACATTTATGAAAATCTGATGTATGTTCACAAAAATATTAATTTGTTTAAGAAAAAAAGCGATAATATCTGATTATTTAGATGACAAAAACTCTTGGGATTGAAAATGCTCCAACTCGAACCTATTGTTTTGTAAAAGGATCATTAAAAAGAATAACCAGCCTTGTTTTCTTGCTTTTCTTTCCTGGCTTGGTCGCGGAGGAACAGGCACCTAGATAAAAACCGACGTTTCAAAGTGGTCCTTGTGATTTTATTGAATAAATGAATTTTGGCTTTGACTTTGACTTTGCCAACATCAGTCCTAAAAGACTGATGTGTTGACAGAACAGTGTGGTTCAATATGACGCCTCTCGGGGTTAACTGCTCGATGGGCCAAGGCTATGTATAATATTGTTAAGTAATAAACACAAATTTATGATATTCTGGCCATCATCATTAATTACCAATAATTTATTTGGAATCACATTTTATTTTCAGGACGCTAGAAAAATACCTCACGCTTAGTTTTCCTTTCACGCTAACGCAAATTTGTCAAGGAGAAACTTGACGTCACGTGACATTTCAACAGCTAATGTCATTCCCATACAATACAGTATTTCCGCAGGCGTTAACAGAAAGTGGGATTGTCTAGACACACAGTTGTACGTAGATTATGTGTCGTTTCTGTCACTTTCAATAATATTAGTAATTTGATCGTAATTTCATCCGTTTCTGCCATTGCAGTAACGTCTTCTCAGTAAATTCATATATCTGAAATTTTTCGTAATTTTGTCACTGCTCAGGTATTTATGTTTCGTTAATACAGGTGAGCTTACATATTGCTCCATACTGCCTGATAACAAATAGTAACAATGAATAAAAGAGTAACATATTTTATGAGAAATCTGTATCGTACCACATATAAAATAAATGGTTTCAATAAATTTTGGTTATTTAATCATTTCAGTCATTGCAGTCTCAATTCCCCGAAATGTTTTTTTTTCACGCATTGCAGTGATATTTGACATTGACACTATCGAAAAACCTTATAGATAGTGATAGTATTAAACCAAAAACTATCCGTTTTAGATACAAATGGTCACAGACAAACATACAAACACCTAGTTTACCGGCTCTTTGTGCGCGTAAAAATGCACAAGACGGAACGCATTCGCCTCCTATGCCTAGCTAGCATTAAAAAAGCACACCTCAATAATTTAAAGCGTGAGCCGTTAAATAATATCGATTAAAAAAATCGTCAGATACTCTTAATCAATAATGGCATAACTCAAGAAATCTCAAAATCCATCAATTCAGAGCGACGCGCCGGTAGCGCGATGTCCCGCCGCGCGCCGAGCGACCGATGGCTACCGCAAAGTTTAAAAAAAAAACAGATCGATTCGCACAAAAAAAATGGCGGAACTTTTCACTTTCGTCATGCTTTCGATGAATTTCGATTTTGCACGCCCACTCAGCGGTCACGTCGGCCGGCGGTGACTGACATCGATATCATTGAAAAAAGTTTGATGAAAAGATTGATCTTGACAGTGTTTTCGTCAAGTAGATTATAGTTTATTTTTTGAGAAGGGCAAGTTTCTCTTGGTTGTAAATGGCAACCCTATCTACTTTGAGTATGTCATACCTACTTACTAATAGGTTGGTAGGTATGAGTTACGAGTATCTTTGTCTGAGCTGTAGGTACCCAGGGTATACACATCGATGAAGTTACCTTGAAAGAGGGTAGTTAGAAGTGCAAGTACCTTCAAGCATTTTATAAGGCACATTACGACATTTTGAATTAATAAATGAATTAATTGATATATTTTAATGTACACCATAAACAAATAACAACATAAACAAAATATTATTCTTATTAAAGTACAATGGACGGTCTTATCGCTTAGAATCGATCTCTTCCAGACAATATTTTTTGCATTACTTGTTAGCTTTCATCGTTACAGATTTTAAGTCCATCTTAATTAATATGATTGTATTATGCTTTACCAAGCATAAAATTATAGCTTTGACCTAATTTACCGGAATTAATGTTTAAATAATGGCTTCTTTTTGAAATCCTTATACCTACTTAAGACATTTGCAAGACCGTGATTACAATACATAACGATTCAAAGACGCCAATAAGGTTAATTTTCTGCTCGTGAGATGGTGACAACAGGATGCCTTGATTGAGCCATCATGTCATTACTGATGTGTGACCAACACTTGCTGTAATGATGCAGAAATAAGCACTTGTTTCGTATCATATCACTTTGATTAAAGTGTTTCCGCATTACGATTTTTTTTTGGTTTGTAGGTATTGAAACTTATTTTTTGATGAATATGTAGTCTGTTATCTTAGAAAAGGTGCTGGTTGTAGCACTTTTTCTAAGATAAGTCTGTTATCTTAGAAATAGTGCTGGATTTTTTTGGTTTGTAGGTATTGAAACTTATTTTTTGATGAATATGTAGTCTGTTATCTTAGAAAAAGTGCTGGTTGGAATGAATCCGGATAGCAAAAGACAGAAAATAGAAATTTTTAGAGAAGGCCCTGTTGAAAGACAAGCTGTTACAAAAGCGAATCCAGTTGCCATTAAGAAACTAAGTACCTATTAAGATTATTAAATAACAAAAATTATTATGTTTGTGTTTTCGTAGTGTAAACACAAACAGTACTATAGGCTCTTATTTTTATTATTATATCCTAGTTCTATGTATAACCTCAGCAATTTCGACATTAGGGGTTGAAAAAATGCGGCCAAGTTGAAAAAAAGTATTTTGTCTAAGTCAATCATCGAAACTCGAATCAATTAATAAAAAAGTTTTTCACACTGGCAGCCGCGAATAATGAAACCGCGGGACGTCGTGCATTCGAAATTCGAATCGAAATCAAACAATGACGTCATGCAGTTCCCGCCTTTGTCATTCCTCGTGTGGTTTACGAAGAATGACATCTAGGGAAATGGTTGAAAAAAGTTACTTTTGTACTTACCGGCTTTCTGACACGGGCTTCCGAATTAAGAGATTAATGTACCTATGAAGATTGTCTATTCTAGAATGTAATTTAATTAGTTTGTGCGGTCTAGTATATATCTGTTAGTAGAAATTAGGCTTCAATTTATAACTGTCAATATTAGCAGGAAGAAGTTCAAACGTTTACTTAATTTACTTCGATGTTTCACAATTAGTAGGTTTCTAGGTAACATTACCATTCTATCGTTTTATTATGATCAGTTGATTTTCATAGAAAATAAGTGCTTTGCCAAAATAAAACTAACTTCTGTTTCCCGGGACGAGATAACCTATTTTCACGAAATTTGAGCTACAGGTATAAGATTTCCATAATGTATTTCTATCATACGATTTTTTTATAGATGTAATCAGAAGGTACACGAAAATTTATCTGTGCTTTTTGTTAGGTTAGGTTAGTTTAGACACACATACACAATAAATATTAATCAAAAAGCGAGTCCGATTTTGACTCTTTGTCAGGATGTGTATTCATCGTAGTGCATCGTACCCACGATAATCAAAAAAATGCCTTTCACCACATTCTGATATTAGTATATTATCTATCTATTATAATCCACACCTTCCTATCTCAAAGAACGTTTCGAATATATTCATCTCTCCCATTCTCGATCCCTACGCTCTTCTGAAACTCTCCAACTTCTGTACACACCTCCTCCTATTATGATAATTCTTTTACAATGCAGGCTTTTCGTTTATGGAATGAACTGCCTGTTAGTATCAGACGTGCGAAATCACAACCTATTTTAAATCCTTAGTCAAGGAACATTACTTATCCTCGAGTCGTTATTTATAGCTTATTTCTGGCTTACCTAGTTATGTATTATAGAATATTAAGTGATAGTATGTAGGTATTATGCTGTGTAGTAAGTAATTATGTAGGTAAATAATAAAATAGTATTATCATAGTATGTGGTACACCACTTACAACCCCTTGTTGTACAGTCCGTTTCGTACAGTCCGTTCCATCCAAAGGTTGTCTGGTAGAGATCGTTGATTAGCGATTAGACCGACCATTGTACAACAATGTTAAAGTTTGTACTATTTATTTAAGCTGAAATATTTGGTGTGCAATAAAGTATTTTCTATCTATCTATCTATAATTTTCTACTATTAGGAATTACGCCAAACATTTGGTAGGTAGGGTACCTAATTATCAGGGAGTTAGCAAGAATTAGCGGGCGAGAATTGCGGTCTGTGTTTAGATTCACTTCGCCTCACAGCTTATAATCTCGATGATCTTTATTCCAAGACTATTCAATAAGTAAACCTTTTTCTTTTTCATAATATAACATGATAATAGCCTTGTCAAAACTGACAGTAACTTTGGCAGACACCATCTTCAAGTTTCCAATCTTTTGCTGTTTCAATTGAAATCACAAAATGTGAATTTAAATAGGTGCTTGTAGAACCATGCCGTTTTAAAATTGGCATGGTTTATAGTTCAGCACATTAACGCAAAACCAGTAAGTTAAGTTACCGTTCACATAAAAAATTGAAGAGGTTGTTTATTATGTAGGTATCGGGTAAAAACGGGAGTGAAAAAGGAGCGATTGAAAATAATTATAATTAAAAGTGAAATTCCTTCAATGACACTTCCTATATAAATCACCAAACATGGTTTTGTAGAGAGAGTTATTGAAGGCACTTCGCTTTTAGTTTCGTCTCTATTTACCCTGGATTCATATTCAACCCATTTTACGGTAACGAAGAGATATTGGCGATGGCTGGCGGAAGTTTCAATACCCAAAAGATGGTCCAACCCCAACCCCCAGAATCTAGAACTAGTTTTCCTGAAAAGTAAATAAAAATTCCTTACCTTTAGATGTCTATGTGTATAATGGCCAGATTTCTAGGACATCTTGTGTGTACCCAAAGTAAAATTCTAAGTTAGTGAGTGATTATGAATAGGAGGGTAAAGATATAGGTACCAACAAAAATATTTCTTTTAGATAAAAAAAACATGGCGACAGAGGTGGTACGGGACTTAGCCGACACCATCATTGGTAACAACTCGCTGGATGCTGAGGATATGGAAAGTAACCCCTCAGCGGAGACCGTCATCAGGGCTCCGAACTCTTTGGTAAACGATACCCACAGTTCATATTGTAAAAATGGGAATTTTCACGTACCGCACTATCGGTGAACGCACCGACTAAGTTTCGACTCATTTCGAGAGTCTTCATCAGGGTGAGTAATCGCGACGCTCTCCCTCTGCGTCGCGTCGTCCACTAACAATATGTAACCGTTTTTACAATATGAATAGTCAAGTTCACGATAGTTTTTGGGATAAAAGATACGCACAATAATAAAAAATGCTGGACATTTTCACACAGCATCATCTAGGCCCGAACTAAGCAGAGCTTGTATTATGGAAACTACATGACTGATATACTACTCGCACGAATTTTTTTTGTAAATACATACATATTATACGCAGAAAAAACCCAGCCCCAAAACAAATATTTGCAGATACAAACATATGTCCCGCGGCGGGAATCGAACCCGCAACCTTTTGCGTCTCGCCTACTGCTCTACAGAGGTCATCAATTTTGGGTATTATTACCACGCACGTACTTTAATATTCTCCTGTTGACGTTTCGATCTTTACAAAATGAGCTCAGTTAAGAGGACCTAAGCCCAAAAAAACCCATAGATAGTTTATGAAGTGTAGTCTTTAAATATATAACTCGTTACTTGATACATCTTGAATGAGTAAAATAACAAATAAAACAAACACGCTCACGACTGTATTCCCCATGATGGACCTACTCAGTGTATAGATCTTTGAGGATACCAAGTCAAGGATTAGATAGATAGACAGATAGTTTTAATTGTATTGTCAAAGGCATGTCCAAACGCGCAGCTTAGTTATTGAAAACACTAACTGATGGGGCATGCAGGTTTCATTACGATGTTTTCCTTCATAAAATTATTAATGTACCTACCTAATTAAATATTTAATGGAAATTTGAGACAACTGAAGTCTCAATTCTGTTTGTTTACTCTGGAATGCAAGCTGTACTCTTAATGAAAACCGAACATAGCATCTGAAAATTACCTAAGCATGATGCTTCTTTTCAGAATCAACTGGGCACCACTTCCTCCTACGTGCTCACTGCACATGACAGCGTGTTTAGCAGAGATGTGGACCATTGGATGAGAGGGGATTCCACACCAATACACACGGGAGTTCAAGGAAGCCGGTAGAGATGTTTTGTACCCGATCGAGATAGAGTCGCCATCTATGTTTTAAACGTCACACTATTTTCGTTGGCACTTTTTACAGAACTTGCGTTGACGGTTCGCTTTCACACGGCTGTCTGTGTTAATAGTTAGTACGATCGTTACTAGATGGCAGTGTAAACCAAAAATGAAACTTTGAATAAAAACAAATGTCAAGCTACTTAAGCTTTATAAACACACCAAAACAGATACTTAACATAAAACAAAGCGAAACGAGACGAACAGACAAACTAAGTATCTAATTTTATGTTGCGTGGGGTCAAATAGGTTCCTGTCCCAGCATTATGCTGCACCAAAACATTGGTATTAGGTCAGATGCAGCCCTGGTTTTAATTTTTTATAACCCAAATATACCTATCCTAATATCCTAACAAATTTGTGAATGAACCTTCATACTCGTACAGATTACTTGAATCTTATCCTACTATAATGTTATAAACGCGAAAGTTTGTGAGGATGGATGTTTGTTACTCCTTCACGCAAAAACTACTGAACGGATATTGATGAAACTTTACAGTATTATAGCCTATACATAAGAATAACACATAGGCTACTTTTTATCCGGGTACCACGCGGGCGAAGCGTTAGGCAAAAGCTAGTAAACAATAACTTCCATAAAATTAAAGGCATAGTGGGCAGTCTCATCGTTTAGAAGCGATTTCTTCACGTCAACTTTTGAATGGAGAGAATTCTGTATGATTGAAGGAATGGTTAAGGTATTAGAGATGATGCGATTTTTCAGGAATTACCTATCCTATTATAATATTTGTGCCTTTAGTTAGCCGTTTGAAGCTTGGTCTTTAAAATTCGCAGGGTAACAACAGCCCAGCGTTCCACCCTTGTGTCGTCATCGTCCTTGGACGCCACCGGGGTGTGGTACCTCGCGGCCATGGTTCTACCCTTCATGAGCATCAATAACACTATGCTTTGGAGATGCACGCCCAGGTACGTGAGTCCTACCCAACAGTCGATACATAATGTTGATCGGGTGGGATTTAGAAAGCCGTCGCACGAATTTTGATAAAATAAGCACAGGAGGTGGAAGGGGTGGGCTCCTCCATTCCAACTATATACTCTCAAAGTTAGGAATTGTATAGTTTGCAAGAAATTAATTTTTTAAACATTTTTAGGTTAAGTATTAAAAAATAAAATTTAATGTACTGGAGTTGCTGGCTTGTTTTATAACGCACATGCTTGAAAATCATAAAAAGATGGTCATTTATAAAGCGCAGGAATAAATAAATAAATAAATAAATGCTGGACATTTTTCACACAGCATCATCTAGCCCCAAACTAAGAGCTTGTATTATGGGAACTACATGACTGATATACTACTTAAATACTTTTTTTTTGTAAATACATACATATTATACATAGGAAAACACCCAGACCCGAGACAAATATTTGCAGATCTTACAAACATTTGTCCCGTGACAGGAATCGAACCCGCAACCTTCTGCGTCTCAGGCGGACCTTCGCCCACTGCGCCACAGAGGTCGTCAGGAATACTGTGTGTGTTTTTAATATTTTTTTTTACTTTTTTGATTTGCGTATTTGTTTTCTGGATTCCGATATGATATACATGATTACCATGGACCAACCTTCGAATGGTCCGAAAAGGATTCTATTCAAATTTTGAGTTTAGTCCGACACTGTTCAGTCCACTAAGGAACACAAAAACACAAGCACGAGGCGAACGCAGCGTATTGATGGACTTGTTGGTGAGTCACAGAACCTAATTTGACCCTACTTCAAGTTATTTGTGAAAATTAAGGGTATAGGCCTCACTCAAAGTTTGATCACTTTTGTTTTTTTTTTAGTATTTAACCTACAAAATTCGTCATTTCTCGATAACTATTCAATTCCTAACTTTGGGAGTGGTACTGTTGGAATAGGGGAGTCCATCCCTTCCACCCCCTATCCTTTTTTTTCTAAATTCGTGCGACGGCTTTCTAAATCCCAACCTGTTGATCTCTCAGGAATGGGGGTGAAAGTTTTTATGGAAGTATCGGTTTTTTCAAAGGTAGGAACTTGAAAGTTGGAATTGTTGATACTCATCATAAATAAATAAAGACGTGTTTCAGCGTTTTAACATTTTAAGGGTTCCCCCCTTGGGGGTTGATTGTGTATATGGTAGGTATATGTATTTTGTCTATGTATTATAAGTTTGGTATTCTCTCCAGCACGGTGCTGAGTACAGCAGAACTGCTCCTTACCAACGTGGCTCGCTTCTGCGGCCAGGCCAGGAGCCAGCTCCGGCGGCTGGCTCAGGAGCAAGCTGCCAGAGACCTCTTCGCCACGGCCATGGATATTGTCCTCGTGATCTACGCCATGGGCTTCCTGGTGCTGTCCTTGTACCAGGCCTCTATCATAGGACACTGATTCATGGACCTTCAAGAACTTCTCTTGGTTTACTGTCAATAGTCAATAAAAATTGTGATACGACCTACTTTATATTTTTTTCTAGCTGACCCGACAGACGTTGATCTGTCTTTGAATGTGAAAGATACGAAACGTCAATTTGACAACCATAGAGAAAGTACCACTACCACAGACTGATATTATGCTAACGCATACCACGACGCGACGTTCGACATTGGTTGTTGAACATCCATGAAATTGTCTAAGAGAATGAATTATCAAAAATTTTAATCTGTGGAATAATCAGACCCAGAACAAATATTTGCAGAACATTCAACCATTTGTCCCGCATCAGAAATCGAAACCGCACCTATTGCATCGTAGTCAGCTTCTCGCCCGCCGCGCAATCAAAATTGTCAGGTTATCGTTTTGAAGTATCATAAGTAGGTAGCGGAAAATCTATTTTTAAATTTTTGAAATCCTTTATAAATATAAAGTTAAACTACAAGGTCGTATATAAATTGCATTAGGTTATGTAACATAATTATTAGATAGGTATGTATCGATCGATACCTACCTACCACTTCATTATAATACCAAATAAGTACCACTTTTGATAAAGCTGTGTTGGCCTAGAGGTTGGTGCCCTGACTTCCAATGCGGAGAGCGTGGATTCGAACCCGGTCGTGCAATGGATATTTTATTTGTGTACACTTCCTTGAAACGGCAAGAAGAAACAGTTAGGCAACCGACATGCCATAAAATAAAAAACTTGGAAGGCATGTGTCAAATATTTCAACCTTCGATGATCTAAGCACTGTGTATGTATTTGGAGGATATCCATCTTAGAAAATTCAGTCGTATTCGTGTTTGTTATTGTAAGTACCACTTCATAATACTCACAAAGTAATTCCACTTCAATGTGTAATACCTATTTCTGGACCCGGAAACAACCTTGCGACCACAGGAGCTTAGATACTCTGTTATCTGATAACAGAAGATGCACTTCTATTGAGTGCACCTTACTTATTTGATAACGTGGAATGTTCAGTATGAGATCATAATTAGAAATAATGATGATCATTTGAACTTTTAACTGCGTCGGCATGTATGAAAGATTTAAGATCTCTAGTTATCAGATAACGTCAAATTATTAATAAGTATTTATTGATAAAGACAATTTGATCGAATCATTGCTATACAAAAGTAAAAAGGAAAAGTTTTAGTATCTTCAGGGATGATTCTTCAGTTACTGGGTAAAAACCTAATTTAGATATGAAAGAAGAGGCAAAAATAATACAAGGTGAGGAGAAGAGATTCATGCTTATGAAGGCGTTACCTACGAGTAGGTACTGTGGTTGAGACCAAACAACAGCAAATAATAAAAAATAATGAATGATGAGAAGGCCCTTGTTGCCCTTGGCAATTAACTTTAAGTCATACTATACTATAGTAGTATTATAAACGCGAAAGTTTGTGAAGATGGATATTTGTTACTAAATAAATCATTTTTATATTACTCTTTCACGCAAAAACGTGTTTTGTACTGTACGGATTTTGTTGAAACTTTACAGTAATATAGCCTATACATATACAGAATAACACATAGGCTACTTTTTATGCGGGTACTCGCGGACGAAGACGGCAGAAGCTAGTGTAATATATTTTGAAAATAAATGAGGACACTTTTGAATCTTTATTTTCATCTTTGACTAATGCTCCTTCTCAATGAATGAGTTCATCTTGTTTGAATGGCACCACACTAAAACTGTTTGAACTTTCTAAAAAAACAAGAGTTTTTTGTGCCTTATTCTTCTTGGTCGCGGGGAATCGGCGTTAGTTCAATTTCAAATTTCAAATTAACGTCGTCTGTAAGTTGACGTTTCTATATGATCCTTGCGATTTCAAGTAAAAAAACCTTATGGACTTGGACTTTGACTTTATGTGTCATGGGGCAAATATTTCATAGCGACTACACAAGTGTTATATAATGATTATGTTTCGAATATTGTGAATCAGTAGGTGATATATATCCATAGCATTTGTGAAGAAGCGGTGACCTAGCCACATGTTTTCACGGTATAATCATTTCAAATACATTTGTGTAAACAGTTTCATAATGACATGTTTCAGAGCTGACTAAGACTAGTGGGTCGTGGGGTATTGTTGATGAAACAAATATTTTGTGAACGTTCGTAATACTACAAGCATGTTGTATGTAAACTTGATGGAACTACCTTATGAGTAAGTCCTGATGGTTTCATATTAGACACATTGTAGGAAAGGAAATTAGCTTCAAAATTCATTATACAATGACCAACACCATAATACGTGTTTTTTTTTCAAATCAAATTAATTTATTGCATGAAATACATGTTACAAAAGTTGTTATAAAGTAATTGAATGACACAATGTATTCTGCGTAGTAGTGTTGATACTTATACCGCCAATCATTTTTTTTATATAATCTTCATTAGCCAAAGGAGGTCTGGATAAAGAAGAATATATGGAAAAATCCAGTCCTCCTTTGGCTAAATAAGAATATATAAAAAAAAATATCGGCGGTATACATCAATACGTGTTATGGTGTTGGTCATCAAAAATAATTTCATGCCTTGCACCCTTAAGTGTTTTTTGAATACCCTGATACGTATTCAGTTCTTTTGTATTTTAAGTATCCAAAATAAGTTTACAGCAAATCGCACCACGCGTTAAACATTTCTTAAACAAACATAACATACAAACATACCATCTTACCCTCTTTGAGGGACAAACTACCCCTAACTAAGAAAAAAATGTATTTGTCTTTTATCATTTGTACTGAATAATATTTATGCCGAGTTTCAAACAAATTGGACCACTCGTTAAAAAGTTCCTATACAAACTTGGACACGCTCTACAATTTTTAGAGGTTTAGTTTGGGGAGATTTTTATATTAGTATTTTATCATTTGGATTGATGAATATTTATGTGGTTTGTAAGTTCAAGGAATACGATTATTTATACAAAGGTTTTCAGCCCTTTTCACCCCCTTAGGGGTAGAATTTTCCTTTCTTAGTGCACCCCTACACCATAAGATGAATATACCCTGTAATTTCAGCGGCACCCACATCCTCCAAACCGGAACACAGCAATGCAAACATTACTGCTTGGTCTAATGATGGAGAAATTTTCTCCATCATTAGATTTCTTTTTTCTTCATCTGTGCCATTCGCACTAACCGGAGCGTAGGTAATATAAATAAAAAAATAAAAAATAAATGCTGGACATTTTTCACACAGCATCATCTAGCCCCAAACTAAGCAGAGCTTGTATTATGGGAACTACATGACTGATATACTACTTAAATACTTTTTTTTTTTGTAAATACATACATATTATACATAGGAATATATATAAGCATATAAGTTGCTATTGCAATCAAATCTACGTCAGTGCGCAGACGCAGTGTAAACAAAGAATCAGGTGCAAGTATTTAGTTAGTTCAGTGGGAGCATTGGTTTGATTCAGTGTCGGTGCAATGTGCGCGCGTGTGGTCGCTTGCGTCGCGTTCGCAGCGCTAGCTGTAGCGGCGCGTGCGCAGGTTTGTGCGTTTATTAATTTGTGATGTTATGGATGGAGTGGAGTATAAGGTTTTTTTTTATATTTTAGTAAAGAGATAAAAGGAAGTTACAAAAAAGCTTCATCGTGAAATATATAGGTAGGTAGTTACTTACCCTATTCAAGGCTTATATACAAATTTAGTAAACTTGAACGGAAAAGTTAAATTTCAGTACTTCAGGTGAAAAATATATGTCATCATAATAATAGGAACACAGTAATTTATTGATAATAATCTTATAGGTCATCTTATAAACAGATTTAAGTTAAATACGTTTTAACTTTTTAATTCTAATAATCAGTTAGGTAATTTTTTTTTCATAATAAAGTTTACATTTACACGTCGTTGCAAAGGAGGTACACCTTATAAACCTAATATTAATTAATTGATGGTTAAACAAACTTACCTTAAGTGACTTTTGTCCATAATTATATAAGACGGTTACATCCGAAGAGATTTACAAGGTGTTCTGATTAAATCTTGAGGATGTAACCGTCGTAATATAATTAATGATATTAGTGTTTAAGCTTTTATTATGGGAACTACAAGACTTGTATACCTACTACTTATATAATCTTTTTTTAATACATCATATTATACACAAACCCCCAATAATTAAATAAATAATGCAATCACGCAGAATAAAGTTTGTTTAATAGAGTTTGAAGATTTTTTTTTTATTTACACTTTATCAAATCTTCTTATTTTATCCGAAAATGAAAAGACTTACGAGGATTTTTTTTATCAGAATCTAGTTATTACCTAGGTACATCATGTAAGTTTTTTTTGCATTATATATGTGTTGAAGAATAAAGAAAAATCAAAAACTACCAAACCAAAGTAAGAAACAAGGTACCTTATCTACTAACCAAATGTAGGTCGAAATCTCCACGCCCTTCAGGTAACGGGGTTTGCGATATTGACACCTGCATCTGTGCTTCGAGTATAAGCTGCTGTGGGTAAATAGGCTCATAGCATATTCCCACGTGAACCTGAGGCCTTAGGGCTAAGTTGAGCTCAGGTCAGGAAGGCCAAGCTGAACCTGGTTAGGTCTAGTGGGGTTAGGGCCTAAGGCTTTCCTATGATTTATTAAGTATAGCAACTCTTCGTTGGTTTAGAGATTTGTGTGTGATATAAACAAACCAAAAAGGTTTTAAAACAATCTCACTAATTTTATAATATTATTTTGTAAGATAGTTTATGGTGTCAAGGGGATACTTTAATAAATAATAAGTAGGTACGTTTAAAAAGTTAATTTGTAAAGTTACTAAAAATGAAAAACATGTGCACCAGTATAACTTTTTAAACTATCATGGCTATGAGCTTCATTTAGACAAGTTTAATGTATCCCGGTTTTAGTAAAAGTATAAGTACATTAAATAAAAAATGTGACCATCATCAAGGGCTGTCATCAAAAATGTTATCATTTATAACAAACTCCCAAGAGATATATAAAAATTATCAATTAACAAATTTAAAAACGTAATTAAACAAAAGCTTTATAAAAAGGTATACTATAAAATATCTGATTATTTAGATGACAAAAACTTCGGGATTGAAAATGCTCCAACTAGAACCTATTGTTTTAAAGAAAGAAAGAAAGAAAGAAAGAAAGAAAGAAAGAAAGAAAGAAAGAAAGAAAGAAAGAAAGAAAGAAAGAAAGAAAATACATTTATTTTTCCCCAAACAACACAAAAGAAACAACAAATAGTAACAGATGAAAAAAAAAAGGTAAAAGGAGTTTTGTAAAAGGATCATTAAAAAGAATAACCAGCCTTGTTTTCTTGCCTTTCTTTCCTGGTTTGGTCGCGGAAGAACAGGCAGTAGATAAAAACCGACGTTTCAAAGTGATCCTTGTGATTTTAATGAATAAATGAATGTTGACTTTGACTTTTAAGAACAGTCTTTAGAAGTCCATTGCTGGGAATATACCCTCCTTAAAGAGTCGATACGATTTGGGATCGCCTCCATCCGCAACCTGAGATGCCATCTGTCTGTCGGGCCCCCACCATAGAGACCATCTTATACTACCGAAAATCATAATATACCTTTGTTTAATTATGTATAGGCACAGACATTATAATACTATATGTACTAGGCATAGGTGTATAGGTACATACCTACTCTATACATTCTCAAATATTATTTGATCTCCAATCGTCCAAATCGTGCAGTTATCTCATTTCCCACACCCACGTACAATATTGACGTCAAATTCTTTAATTTTCACTCAAAGACGCTGTAAAATATAATATAAACAAACAACTAAGATGGCATACTATTAAATTAGCTGTGGGTGTGTTTGTTTATTTTTGATAACATTGTTGTTTCAACCTGGTTCTAAGGAATGCAGGGTCCTTGTGTCATTGACTAAAATCTCAAACGACCTTGAGGATTAATCTTTGGAACAAGGCCAAATCTGCAATCCATCAGTTTGAGTTTCTGATAAAAACATTGAACATTTTCTATTGAGGGATTTTCAGTGCAGGGAATCATCGTTAAGAAACCAAAAAATCAATGACATGTGCCATCAGTTAGTGTTCCATTAAGCTGCGATGGGCTTGCAGGTTGCAAGCCAATTGTCACGTGCAATTTTAACTACTAAGCAAAACGCGGACATGTGCAAAGTCAGTCAAAGTTCATTTATTATGTAAAATAACAAGGATTTTACCTACTGCCTGTTCCACCGCGACCAAGCCAGAAAATAAAGGGGAGAAACAAGGCAGGTTATTCTTTTTAATGATCTTTTTACAGAACAAAAAGTTCCTATATTTTTCAAAGAGTTGGAAATATAATGCCAAATATAATGCTTAGACTTGTCTATGATTTATAATAAACATCCCGTTATTTGTAAAAAATGTGGAGGATGCATTTTTTACTTACCCTACTTAGTATTCTCAAAGATGTTTGTTTAAAACAAATTAAAAACGTTATTTATCAATTTAAAAACGTAAAAAAACAAAACGTTATAAAAATGCCTACATATTAGATAATATAGATACTAAAAATCTTGGCACTTGAGCTGATCCAACTCTATGAGAAATATTACAATTAAGACATACCTAACTTATTTTCTTTATTATTGTTTAAAAAAAAAACAGCTTTGTTTCTTGCCTTTCTTTCCTAGCTTGATCGCGGAGAAACAGTATGTAAAAAGTGATCCTTGTGATATTAATAAAGTTGATTTCTAGTTCACTTTGTATTTATTTTTCATTTGTTTCGTTTCGAGTGACTTCCAAAAAATCTATTCTTTTGTCCTGATATCAGCAATATTAACTTAGTACTTTCATAATTTGAAGTTAAGATGCGATAGTTCGTACTGTCGTTTCTTTCTTGGTCCCTTGGTTCACCGACCTGACCGGTTTAAGGTACGTTACGGTCCTGAAAAAGGTCAAGTAAAAGAACTAATGTAGTGAAAGGAGGGTGCGTCCTAAAGAGCCTTTTTTCATTTTTTTAATAATATAATAATATTTTTTTAAAGTATTCGTATAGTTTGTTTAATTTCTAGGGCATCCCGCTTTCCACACGATGTCATCGTTTGAGAGCATATTATTGCGCACATGAATTATGTACAAACAATACACGGAATTTGAACCTACAACTACCTCTATATAGTCGAAAGTCGGATTCATTACACCACTCATGCTCTAAAAATTGTCAGTATTTTAGTTATCAAAATACAATTTAATTCAATTGTATTTTTTCTTCAGACTTCAACTATCTTCTGGGTCGTCTATTTTTTGTCTATATGCATTTCATAATGCATAAAACTATTATTTTGAAGTCTTGTAGAACATTGCATCACTTGCAAAAAAGTAATTTACATTTGAAATAACTGCATGAGATCATACAATACAATAAGTAATATCCTATATATTTATGAAGGCAACGTCTGTTCAGCTGTATGCGTAATACTTGAGGTCTACTTAAACGATTTTATTACTTTTGAAATTGTCTTGGATATGAACATATTTTTTACAAAACACGGAATATTTATAAAGATTTGTGATGTTTGTTACTCTTTCACGCAAAAACTGCTGAACGGAATTTGAATAAACTTTACAGTAATATAGCTAATACATCAGAATAACACATAGGCAAATTTTTATCCGGGTACCACGCAGGCGAAGCCGTGGACAGAAGCTAGTGATAGATAACGAGTGGTAACGCTCGCAATAAAAAAGTGAGAAAGAGGGCAATCATCCATCCGCAAAGACTTCAATTCCCGTAATCGTGGTAAACACATGGAACTGTGTCGAAGTATCCCCCTAAATATCCACTTTCAAGTAAGGTGATAAAAAACAAACATGAATATTTTGAATGGTCTTTCAGGATGGACATAAATAAAATAAATAAAAATAAAAATCATTTATTTCAGACCTAAAATTGTTCCATGGAATATACAAAACACATTTAAATAACATACAATACATATAACACACAATAAAATTAAGTATAATTAAGTACATAAGCTATCCCGTTAAAATAAAAAGGCTCTTCGTGGAGGCCAATCGGAAAATCGGTCGAGCGAATGCCTTACGAACAATACTTTTCATTGTAATGTTCGTAACGCATTCGCTCACTTTTTATCAGAGTACCACGCGGGTGAAGCCATGAGCAGTAGCTTGTTTTCAATAAAGGTGATGGTATGTAAAGGAAGTCCACGCAAACTGGTCGGTGGCGTTTCATCCTACTAATGTTATAAACGCGAAAGTTTGTGAGGATGGATGTTGGTTACTCTTTCACACAAAAACTACTGAACGGATGTTGATTAAACTTTACAGTATTATAGCTTACAATATTATACATCAGAATAACACACAGGCTACTTTTTATCCGGGTACCACGCGGGCTGTGGGCAGAAGCTAGTAATAGGTGCACTAGAGACGTCACGAATTGCATGATGACGCCAGCAATCAGTTTACAATACTCATTCAATGGTATTGCCAATATTTGCTTTATGATCTTGTACAGAATAAGTGGACTACTGAAATAGCTGGCAAACGTCCCGTGTGATGTAGGTATTCACAATAAACTATTATGAAGTCATGTCCAAGTCATGCCATATAATTTTATAGGTCTGAACCCATAATATTCAAAAGTACCTACCTAAAGCCTTGATGGAAACAGCCCCGTGAAATCGCAGTGAGAAAAAGATTGGTATCAGACAATTTCCAAAAACTTGAAAATAGGAATGTTTGATAGAAAAGTGTCTCCATTCCAAGGTTATTTATTTATTACTTCCGCACAAACAATGTAGTGCTAGGAGGACTTAATGCTAAAGCATTCTCTACCAGTCATCCTGGACGTGCAAAAAGACGTTCAGTAGTTTTTGCATAGAGTAAGAAATATCTAAAATATCATCACAAACTTTCGCGTTTATAAAAGTAGTCGGATATGATAGGAGCAGATGCCAACAGGGACGGTAACCAGTTTCCATTTTCAGTATGCTGTTTGCCTCCAAATACCATGGAAATTGCAGGACGGTCAACAAACTCTCCCATAGATCTACGAATTAGGTCCTTCCACACGTGTTCCCAGCTTGTACTCTATTCAACTGCTACTACAAAGCCTGTTTGTTTGTTTGACCGACTCAGCAACCAAGGATGTGTTAGGTAACTGAAATCAGATAGGACGCATTCTTTCCTTATCAGTAGGCCTTTGTTTTGCCTATGATTTGTCGTTGAATTTGATCGAAATAATTTCTACGAACTGTAACTGGATAGTGTTTTATTTTGAATGTGGGTTTGTTGAAGTTCTAATTACTATGATATTTTGGTTTGAAAAATGCTGATAATACGTCTTGGAGTTAGGAAGTTGTCTGTATCTAAGCCGTAACATACAAATAAATAAATCTATATTGCATACGCTAGAATTACAAAATTACTGTATTAAAAAAATAAAATCATCCCCTTTTTACCTTGCTTAATCAAAACGCAGAAACATTCTTTATTTTTTACCAAAATGTTTTTTTATATCTCTAACATGAGAAATGAGACTAAGTAGATGTGATACAATGGGCGTTCTTATCGCTAAGAGCGGTCTCTTCCAATCAACCTTTGGCTGGGCTTGATTAAAAAGAATGTGAAGAGAGGTTGTGTAACTGCAATAACAATAATTTATAATACAATAAATAAATAAAAAAACAGTTATTTTATTATCAACATAGGCCCAAATTCATTGTCAAAAAGGGCTCCTCTAGGGGACTATTCAGGCGTTATGTTAAAATTCACGCACGAATTCAACCTTTATGCACCCAGCCATAAGGCGGATGCTGAATGATGGATTTTGAGGGACTGTTCGTTCAACCCACGATTATAAATTCAGACTATAATGTAGTAAGACAACACAGTAGTATGTATATAGCTACATATGCAATGATAGGAGTGAAGAAAATGTTTGCTAAAATGTTTAGCGATGCTGCAAATTATCTATTTTTTTATTATATTTACCCAAATAGTTATAGAGCACTAGTGGCGTATCTAGAGGCTCGACTTTTGATCCAAAGGTTGTGTGCTATATACCGCCTCAAGATAAAAGTCTGCAATCAGTGTAACAACACACCATAATGGCACCAAGACTAGGGTTATTCCACAAATCTCCCCTGAGAGGAACACTAAACGTTAATGTTAAAAAAGTGCAGAAACCCCCTTATCATTTTTACTTATTCCACTTTTCCCCCTTAAGATAATTTTCTCAGGGAGGAAAACAGAACCTTCATGTAAAAAAAAGAAATCCCCTTCTCATATAAGCATTATAAAAACCACAATAATAATGTAATCAGTTTTTATTTTGAGTAAGAATTTTTATAATTAGAAAAAATGCTGAGTATGATGACAACAAACTGGTTGATTGAGATAAACTAATATTAGTCTTCTAAATAAGCTGAAGGTCGCGCAGCTATGGATCTATCCTCACCCAGCCATAAGGCGAATGCTGAGTGATGGATTTTGGGGGACTGTTCAACCCCCGACTATGAATTCAGGCTAGAGTCTGAGGAAATCCGTGGAAGGATTAAAATCACGGACATACCCTCTTAGCATACCTATGTAAGTAAATTGAAGTTGAAATGGACAGGCCATATAGCTCGAAGAATACCCTGAATACTGTTCAATGCAAGCTTCTGAAATTGTTTAAATATATAAATAAACATCAATGAAACCTCATTCTAGGATCCCCTGTGTCGTGGGTATCGGGAATTACGAGTACCGTGGAACCACAACTCCCGGACAAATCTGCAGAACATGAAAATCCTACTATCCTTAATATTATAAACGCGAAAGTTTGTGAGGATGGATGTTTGTTACTCTTTCACGCAAAAACTACTGAACGGATTTTGATAAAACTTTACAGTAATATAGCTTTTACATCAGAATAACACATAGGCTACTTTTTATCCGGGTACAATACGGGCGAAGCCGTGGGCAGAAGCTAGTACTATTATAAATGCGAATGTTTGTGAGGATGGATGTTTGTTATTCTTTCGCGCAAAAACTACTGAACGGATTTTGATGAAATTTTATAGTAATATAGTTTTTACATCAGAAAAACAAATAGGCTACTTTTTAATCGGGTACCACGCGGGCGAAGCCGTGGGCAGAGGCTAGTATAAAGACCTTGTGTTTTTTATATCTTCCTTTGTGACATCATAATAATTTGCAGATTCTGCAAAATATTACTGGTCTCGGTTTACGGCGGCCTTCGTAATAACTGTTATTATTCTGTGACCTTAGCGAGACCACTTTGAAACGAGTGCGCGGGTTTTCAGTAGCCTTTTGTTTGCAAAATCGTAAAGTTTTGCACGGTTTGTTGATCTTAAACCTTGGTAATAGATCATTTAACTTTATTATAACAGGCATATTACCACATAGACATAGTTTAGGAGTACCACCAAGATCCGTCTTTTCTGACAAATACAATCTGGATCCCTTCAAAGTAGGAGTGAATAGGTATCTACTAATCGTCCATGCTCCATCGTTGGCCATATCTTCAATTACCATCAGGTGAAATTATGGTCAAACCAGTTATTTTAAAAGCACATAATACATAAGCAATGGCCCAGGTGTTACAGATGTCGACGGTAACCGCGCTTTTTATCAGATGGGCCGTAAGCATGTCTTCAGAGGGATGTGGCTCTGAAAAAAGCTTTTACAAGTTTCAGCAACGGTCTGACCTAGAGTAGAATCTGTGAAATTAGGTTGCTTCCAAGCCCTGAATAATATAAACTTTTGTGTGTTTGATATTTTTCAGTAAAGCACTCGTGGCAGTCCCGACCTCCTCACATAGAATCCTCTCCATCCAAAAGTTTTTTAAGAGATTGCTTTAACGCGATTGGACCACCCATTGTTCCTTTAATTTTCCTTTTTTTTGTTTGTTTCATAAAGTTTACAATAAAGTATTTTAATCAGTTCATTTCACTCCTGAAGTAACTTACCTCAGTTATTTTACATAACAGATCAAATAGGTTATAAAAACGTTTTGCCAGGTCACTACTGGGTGGGTGACCGGTAGAAACACTTGTTTTCAACTGAGTACTTCCGTGCATCGCAAGGCATGTTTGATGTCGGTTCCGGGAAGAAAAACTCAAATTCAAAGTCAAAGTCAAAATTCATTTATTCATTAAACTCAGAAGGATCACTTTAAAACGTAGATTTTCTCTACTGCCTGTTCTTCCGCGACCAAGCCAGGAAAGAAAGGCACGAAAACAAGGCTGGTTATTCTTTTTAATGATCCTTTTACAAAACAATGGGTATCTAAATTTTTTATCGATTTGAAGCATTTTCAATCCCAAGAGTTTTTATTATCTTAATAATCAAATATTTTATAGTATGCCTTTTTATAAAGTTTTTGTTTGATTACGTTTTTAATTTTGTTAATTGTAAATTTTTGTACATCTCTTGGGAGTTTGTTGTACACCTTTGAGTCGCCTTTAATCGATAATGCGTTGGTCAATTCCGCCATGAATCGAGAGACGCTCAGTCTGAATGTACTCGGAACTTTTTATTCAGCTTATAGCGCTGATTAATGCTACGAGGTTTTGTTGCCTAAAATAATAATATACCTACTTATTGTTAGTATTTTCAGTAAAAACGAATGAATAAAAAAAAATGTTCCGCGCTATTTTCGAAGCAGTAAAGTTATACGATAATTACAATGCATTTTCAAAGGCAAAAGATAAAAGTGATGTTATTTTAAAATTCTAGCCTTGAAATACAGACATTTGCATCGCTGCAAAACGAATTCGTAAGCTTGTTAAACATGATCGTAAATACAGAATTGCTTCTTGTATTTTGACGGTTAAATTTCATACTGCTCAGCTGTTAAGAGCGGAAATATTATCTTCGGTAGATGGAGGCGGCCCAAGATCGTTCGCCGTGGCATTTATTTTAGGTAGCTTTTATGTGCAAGCAATGCACAATGTCATAATTCTAGTTGTTTATTGATATTTGGACAGAGTTTTGAAAACTACCGATCATGTTCAATTTCAAATTAGCCTTGTAACTATTTACCCCCGAGATAAAGAGCCCGTATATGCATTTGCATAATGAGTTTGTTTGTTAGTGTGTCTGTTACTATTAATCTCCGAGACGGCTTATCCGATTGAAATGCTGTTTTTGCAATCGATTAGAATGACTTCAAGCATAGTTCTTTCTTAATGGGTTTTATCGTAGACGATGGAAAACAGGTTTTTATAAATTTTGCAAAAAAAAACTGATTTTATCTTGAAGTAAAAGATATTGACCGGGATATTAGTCGTCCACCCTATCAATCAAGTACCAGGACGGTTTATAGGTACATGGGGTGAAAGAGGACATTAAAATAAATGTACTCGTACGCTGCCAGTTTGTAGCTTGGCAGAATTTTTTAAACACTTTTTAATGTTGTTTGTACCTAATCTAGCAGGCTGTGCGTGGGTAGCAAAAAATTTTTAATTATATCTTATAACTTATTTCAACCCGTGTATGTTTCACCCTTGTTCCCATTAAGATGGGGTAGCTCTGAATAGTCGGGTCGGAAACAATTTGGCACTGTCTTCGATCGAATGCCTTCGAATACGAGCATTACATAAACGTGAGGATAAAAAAGAAAGAAAGAAGAGACAGGCAAGAACAAAATGCTTAAAAAATCCTGACACTGCGCTCTGGCAGTATAATAATAATCCCGCAGGGCGCGCTTGTGGTGAGCGTTCGGTGCGTGGCGACACCGCGGAGCCCCATTATTCCCTGGGATCGACAGAGACCCCTGACCCTCGACTTGCCTTAGCCGGCCGGTCGGAGGTGAAGGCGCAAGAGCGGAACCTATGATCCAAGGGTGGAAGTGTTAAAGGCATAAAGCCGGAAGTAGCGTTTAGTGAAACTGCAGCACACCTCTCGACACCCTTTAGCCGTTCACACCGTTTTACGTTGCCTCTACGCTGCCTATCGTTGGCGGCACTTATGGGGCCCGTTTTATGGACGGCAACTCATCACCTGCCTATGATTTGATTTGAATTTGAGTCAGAATTGGCAGGTGCCGTTTCATCCTACATAGTCCATCAACCATTCCTTAAACATTTACTCCTGCAATAGTCCAGATTATCATCCAATATATCAGTGTTAGCTTCGGCTCCACTAATGCCTATACAGGCTCCAGATATAAGCCTGAGATTTAAAAAAAAATAAAGAGGTATAATAATAATAATGCTGGACAATTTCACATAGCATCATCTAGCCCCAAACTAAGCAGAGCTTGTATAATGGGAACTACATGACTGATATACTACTTATACACATTTTTTTTTGTAAATACATATATAATATACATAGAAAACACCCAGACCTGAGACAAATATTTGGAAATACAAACATTTGTCCCGTGGCGGGAATTGAACCCGCAACCTTATGCGTCTCAGGCGGGCCTTCGCCCACTGCTGCACAAAGGTCGTATAAGGTAATTTTGTTGCGTAATTTTTTGTGCTCTTTCACCCCATGTATGATCCATCCTGGTATTCGATTGATACGGTTGAACACTGTGATCTCCTGATCTTACAGCTCTTTCTCATAAGCCTGTTTATATACAACTGACAAACAAGCATAGGTACGACTCATTTGTTGATAAGCCGGTTACCATAACCTATTGATGCTTGCAATACCAGAGGTATCACTCGTGCGTTGCCGACCCTGAGACATAACGGGTGAAATCTCATTTCACCGGCACATATACGCTTCAATCCAGAATACAACAGAAATAATAGTTTTTTTATTCCAAAAACTATCGTGAACTTGACTATTCATATTGTAAAAACGGGAATTTTCACGTACTGCACTATCGGTGAAGGCACCGACTAAGTTTCGACTCATTCCAAGAGTCTTCATCAGGGTGAGTGGTTGCGACTTTCTCCTTCCGCGTCGCGTCGTGCACTACGCGCTGCCGCACGTTGTGCGCGGTTATAAAGGCGCGCGAGTGGAGGGGGCGATTGTGTTCGTAGCGTTGTTGTAACTACTGGTGGTAGGGGTGCTACATCGTCTACGCTACTACTCACGTCGATGCAATAACCTATTCCTGGAAGAGCCAGACAGGCTACGCTCACTGTGGCAATGTCAGATTCGACTCCCCCGTTATCATGCAGTCCATGCAGACATGACTTCCAGGCGGGGGGTAAAGCCCATCCACGGTCTCTGTTAAAGTTTGGTAGACGACCTATTTCGATAGCTTCGCGGATCTTGCGAGGAACGAAAAACTTTTACGTGAAAATTCCCGTTTTTACAATATCAATAGAAATAATAGTATCCAAATAACATATTTTTTTATCCCTAGGATGCTCAGATCTACGTGGACGTAAGACCAGACTATGATCACGCTGAACTGAACCTTCCTGAGGAGATAGAGAAGAGGAAGCTATCAGACCTGGCGCGGGAGCTGGATAGAGTGAAGAGTGACGTGATGCTCCTGTACACGGAGTACACAGCGAAAGCAGGACACGATGTGAAGGGATTCTTGGATGGTATATCCTCGTATGCTGATGAGGCTGTGAGGGCTGTGCCTGGGAGACCGGATACGAATGATGTAAGTCCTTTCCTTCTCATCGGTGTAGGAAATATAGATGCATTTTTTAAAACTAAACTCGTAAAAATTATACGGGTCACCTGATTGGAAAGCGGTTCCCGTACGCTTTCGAAACTAGAGGTGTTTCTCGCGCGTTGGCGACCCTGAGACATAACGCTCAAAAGTTCTGTCATTTCACTGGCACCCATTATACCCTTCAAATCTGATACTTAGAATATTTTACTCTTTATTGCACATCTATGAAAAGTAACATAGAAAAATAAAGGAATCCTACTTCGTGCTACTATTAAAAACGCGAAAGTTTGTGAGGATGGATGTTTGTTACTCTTTCACGCAAAAACTACTGAACGGATTTTGATTAAACTTTACAGTAATACAGCTTATACATCAGAATAACACATAAGCTACTCTTATCTGGGTACCACTCGGGCGAAGCCGTGGGCAGAAGCTAGTTCAAAATACATGCAAGAAACAATCCGCGATCTTATCCATCTCGATAAAATAAATGCTGGCCTTAATGAGGGTTTCGGTAACAAAACCGGTGTGGTGAAAGGATTCAATGAAACGTATTGAAATTGCAAGCCCGATCATAGCCCGTTGTGCGACTTTGATCGACTTTAGACTCCCGATAACTTGCTCCGAAGTTAACAATAGATGGAAATTACCGTCTTTTCATGTAAATCAAATTTACCATTTTGTTTGTATTGGAACGACAGCACACGTCACCATTTCATCTGTTTAACATCAAAGCTAACCTTCCACTGTTGGCAGTTTACTCCAGAACGATAAGATTAACCTTAGCTCCATGCCAAGTCGAACAGTGCCATATGACTATTAGCTACCTAGATGTACCAACAGTATGCGGCTACTGCTATGGCACATTGTTATGAGAGTTTTGAGCTACTGTCGTGGTTGTGTCATGATGTTAGACATTGGCCTCGATTCTGTAGTACACTGACTAAACTAAATTTAAACTATCGCTATCTTTTACTGATAGTGCAAGCAAGAAAGAGATAGCTACAATTTTAGTGCTGTCAAATTAGTCAGATTTAAGTTTTCCATACAAATTTAGTCATGATATCTAAACATGCTGACTATAAACACGAAGAAAAGCGGCACGTAAACTGACTTGACAGCAGCAGACAGCACTAAAATTGTAGCTATCTCTTTCTTGCGTACACTATCAGTAAAAGAGAGCGATAGTTTAAATTTAGTTTAGTCAGTGTACTACAGAATCGAGGCCATTAACACGCTTAAGGTCCGGTGGTAGCGGTGTCGATAAATATATTCACGTTGAACTTTGATGATCACTTGACAACCATTCCCTTTTGACCGCCACCGCCACCGCCACCGCCACCGCCACCGCCACCGCCACCGCCACCGCCACTGCCACTGCCACTGCGTCAGTTTGATCGGGCCTTAACTTATAAATGTTTCAATTTCAATTTCATTTATTCATGCTTAATGTCCTACATACAATGGTTAGGCTAAGATCAAGAGTAGCCTCAAGTAGGTTTGTCGGTACGGCCTTTCAGGCCGTTGTAGAGGTACCTATCATATTTTTACAATTAAACTTAATATAAAATTAAAATGGTAACAATGGTGAATTAGGTAGGTATAAAAAATATTTAAACATTTCAAAACAAAACACAGTTAAGCTAAATAGCTGTTTAAAAATCTTTATATGTAAGGGTCCGTAAAACGGCTCGTTTTACGGTAATGTGACGTCAGCTTTCAATTTTATTGTAGTAAAGGATTAGGGTAATCTGAACCGAAGCTAAATTAATAAGCTGAGATAGGACCTTTTTGACTAATACACACCATTGCAGCATAGACTGCCCTCGTTAGCACTGGTTAGCACCCACTTATTGTACCTACTCTTCTGTATTTACTGTGTTTCTATAATTGTTTGTCTTTCTTTTCATTTGTACATGTCTGTGCTGTATTGTATGTGTCGAATAAAAAACTATTTATCTATCTATTTGGAAAAGACATTTGACCCGTCAAATTTGACGGATTTTTTTCTTGAAAAGGAACAGTGTCGCTCCGTCAAATTTCACGGCATCGTAAACCGTTTTTAAGGTTTCACAAAGTCGAAGCTGGCCTATCATGGCAAAAATCTCTTTTCCGCATTGTGGCACGGCATTTATGCTGGTGTAGGACACGCAGCTTCCTGTGCTACAACACAGATGGTAAGATGCTATCATCTTCAAATATTCTACTTATTAACATAGAGCATGACGACCTCTGTGGCGCAGTGGGCGAAAGTCCGCCTAAGACGCAGAAGGTTGCAGGTTCGATTCCTGTCACGAGATAAATGTTTGTAAGATCTGCAAATATTTGTCTCAGGTCTGGGTGTTTTTCTATGTATAATATGTATGTATTTACAAAAAAAAACTATATATTTAGTATATCAGTCATGTAGTTCCCATAATACAAGCTCTGCTTAGTTTGGGGCTAGATGATGCTGTTTGAAAAATGTCCAGCATTATTATTATTATTATTTTATGTATATTTTTTTAAACCACAGATTATGTGTAATTATCTTTTGCAACGCCCCTTAGTCATTTGTCGCGATAGGTAGGTATAGCATATCTAAAAAAAAATGATTGAAGAAATACAAATCGAATGCATAAAAACGCATTACCTACAATCCGTATAAATCCGGTAAATAACTCTAACTCTAACTCTATGGCAAACGTAACTAAAAAAAACGTTTCGTGTAAAAACAGGCTGTGATGGCCAAAAATATGGTAACAGTAATAAAATCCTCGCCTCAGGATATGAAAAATATGTATTTAAAAAAAACTAAAAACACGCTTTTATCACATACTAAAAATTATAAAAATTAATTCCACTATCCACCTCCTGGCTCCATCATCAGAACCTCGTTACTAATGACCAATCTCAATCCAATCTCTTGGATTCGTCAAAACGAATCATATGACCCGAAACTCGAGAGGTTTACTAGTAACCACTGAAGTGTTCTACTATTCACCTTCTGTCTCCATCATCAGATCAGCTCCAAGATACCAAATTATAGTAATGTCATCCGAGCTAAATATATTTATCCAAAGTATCATTTCGATACGACAATTCATTATTAAAAGTAGGTTAAAATCGACCTCCAAGATTTGATTACTGTAGTAAAACACAGCTTGCTGATTGAACACTGATTTATTTTACTTTACGGTATCTTAACAGAGCCATATAAAACTACCCACACTATTAAATATACGACAATTACATTGTTTGTTTTTTTTTAAATAAGCGTCTTAAAATGCTCGAATAACTAGTCAAGAGCAGACGAGTGGTTACTTTATCAAAAACAGGTATCAGGAGAGTGTACGTTCATAAGCCAGAAAGCACAGCTAAAATGTAATCTACATTGCGGATATGAAGGCACGTGAATTTCATTAGTAAGGAATGCATGTTTGCACTGTGCTGTTGGTTGGATGAATTTAGAAACGGAAGATATAGAGTTATACGCAATGGTAACAGAAGGTAGGGAACACGAGATTTCAACAGTCAATACTACGAGTATCTTAGTAATATAATAAATGCGAAAGTCTGTGTGTATGTGTGTGTGTGAATGTACCACGTATCTTCGTAACTACTAAACCGATTTTGATGAAATTTGGAATGTAGATAGTTTAGGATCTGGAATAACAGAAAGGCTTATCTAATTTTCGAAAATATACCCGTAAGGGGGTTAATTGGGGCGGTAAAATTTCTATGAAAAAAAATTGTTTGATTCGCTCAAAACTCTTCACAAATAAACTTTAAAGTAAATAATGAAACACATATTTTTTTATATTTTCAAAGCTACCCTTTGGGGGTTTGCAATTAAGTTCTTAACTTTGTATAAATTGTAATCCTTGATTCGATTCATTCAAAAGTTGGTGGACATAGTTTGAAGCCTAGAGACGGTCATATGCTACTTTAATTTACATACCACGCGTGCGAAGCCGCGGGCAACAACTAGTTATTAATGCATTCACAAAGACAGTTTAGAATCGTCAACTTAGCGAGCAAGTTTAAAAGAATCAGGTAACAAACTGGACATGGTGTTTTTATGATACTTCATTCAGCTTAGTGATGTCAATCAAGCAAGATGAACTCTTAAAAAAAACGTGGGAAACATTACATTACTTAGCATCCAAAATACTCAAGGCATACTGATTTTATGCGTCCTTAACAAAATAACATTGTAACAGCGTTGTTTTCACTTATGCTTTCATCAAATATTTGTTCACCGTCACAGTCAAGGGTTATTTAAGTGCCTCCTTAGAAATATTCCGCCTTACCGCATCGATAGGGAAATGCATTTGAATTTGTTGCCGAGTTTGTTACCTGGTTCTTCTAGGTTCAGTCGCAAGGAATCGGCATAAATCCTATCCTACTATATATCCTACTAATCTTATACTACTTATATTATCAAGGTGAAAGTTCGTGAGGATATTTGTTCCTCTTTCACGCAAAAACTACTGAACGGATTTTGATGAAACTTTACAGTAATATAGCTTATACATCAGAATAATACATAGGTTACTTTTTATCTGGGTAACACGCGGGCGAAGCCGTGGGCAGAAGCTAGTCCTACTAATATTATAAACGTGAAAGTTTGTGAGGATGTTTGTTCCTCTTTCACGCAAAAACTACTGAACGGATTTTGATGAAACTTTACAGTAATATAGCTTATACATCAGAATAACACATAGGCTACTTTTTATCCGGGTACCACGCGAGCGAAGCCGTGGGCAGAAGCTTATAATGCTTATTATATAAAATAATGAATTCAATTATATATTATTATTATTCATTTATTTCAGATAATAAACACTCTATTATATTTACTCTTGTGGTTTTCATGAATAACTACTTATTGACTGTCTTCAGAAATTACAGTGCACCCCTCAGCCCTCCATAGAAATATATTATAAAAGTTTGATCAAAACTAGCAGGTTGCGGGAAGTTGGTGGATAGAAGTGGCCCAAGATCGTTCGTCATAGCACTCCTTATGGGAGACTTGCCCGAGTGCAGAGTACTGCCATTTGAATGAATGAATAAATGAATGAATGAATACAAATACTTTATTGTAAACCTTAAAAAAATAACAAACTCTTATTCTAAAGAAAGTACGATGGGCGGTCTTATCGCTTATAAACGATAAGACCTACCTACCTATACCTCTCCCAGATAACCTACAGAGAGTGACAGAGATTAGTGATTTTAGATATGTTTATGGTTAGTATTTATAAAAAAATACTTTAGTTTTCTAACAACTGCTTGATTCTTACGAAGAATCCTTTTCGAAGACCATAATGCGTCAACATTGTATAGCAATACAACATAATCATATTTACAATTGTAACAACGTTTTGTTGTATATACGCATTGTATATTTCTGGAGGAGGCCCTAAAATAACCCTGATGCACTCCTTGGCTGTGACGCAATGAAGGAGAAATGTTTGATGAAAACAAAAGTGAAAACAATATGCATTGTAACAACGTTTTGTTGTTACTTTCAGCATGGCATCATATTTGAAAAATACCTACAACGTGAATTCGCATCGGTCTTTTCAGTGCAATGCGTCAATGCAACATAACATTGTATCGACGTTATTGTTTTCACTTTTGTTTTCATCAAACATTTCTCCTTCATTGCGTCACGGCCAAGGAGTGCATCAGGGTTATTTTAGGGCCTCCTCCAGAAATATGCCATGCGTAAAAGGAAAGTTATGCTCTGGAATTGATGTAAAATTTTAATGGTTGAGTCTTATGTATAAAGAAACATTTAACGACATTTCGATATTTGTAAGTTTAGATCTAAGAGGTAAGTTCCGAAACTACTGATCCGATTTCAAAAAATCTTTCACCAATATTTAGAAATGGACCTTCAGGGTGGACATAGACTGTTATTCCTTTAAAATAAATGGGTTTTTGTGGAGACCAACTTTGCAACGTAGGTACGTCGACGAAAAATCGACCGTACGTTTCTTACGAACGCCTACGGATCCGGCGTATAGCGCTCTTAGCTTAAATTCGAAGCGCGTCCAAAGATATAGCTATCTTTTTTTGACTGATGCAGGCCCGCCCGTGCTTGCGCGATAGCAATATTAGCCGTTCAGAATTTGTTATAAATTTGGTGGTGTTCCGTAATACCAGAAAAGATGAATGAAAAATGTTGTATTTTTCACATTGTGTTGTTATTCTGTAACTAGACAATATAATCTATATACCTAATCAAACGATACGTAAGGTATTGTTGTTTTTAATACAAAACAAATTAGAAGAAAACATGTAATGTATGACGTAAAAATATTCAAAATGCGATTCGTTTACATTTCATTGTAGGTAAGTATTTTGAAAAAATATATAGTAAGGTATGTAGACAAATACTATTCGAATGCAAATAATAACATATGGTTGAAATAAGTTCTAATTACAAATGGCTTGGTATTACGTTTGTATGGGCAATTCATCCTACGCAGGCCTCTCATACCTACGTATTTATTCTTTTGTGATTTGTATTTTATAGACACGCTGATTGGTAGTGACTACGGGTTACTGTCAATGTTACCTACCAACTGTAAAACCTGAATGATACCTAATTGATCAGCATTCTTCTGACGACCTCTGTGGCGCGGTGGGCGAAGCCCGCCTGTGACGCAGAACGTTGCCAAATTTTTGTATGTTCTGCAAATATTTGTCTCTGGTCTAGTTGGTCTATGTATAATATGTATATACTAGCGTCCGCCCACGGCTTCGCCCGCGTGGTACCTGGATAAAAAGTAGCCTATGTGTTATTCTGATGTATCCTACTTAATATTATAAACGTGAAAGTTTGAGAGGATGTTTGTTACTCTTTCACGCAAAAACTACTGAACAGATTTTGATGAAATTTTACAGTAATATAGCTTATACATCAGAATGACACATAGGCTACTTTTTACCCGGGTACCACGCGGACGAATCCGTTGCCAGAAGCTAGTAAGCTATATTACTGTAAAGTTTAATTCAAATCCGTTCAGTAGTTTTTGCATGAAAGAGTAACAAACATCCTCTCAAACTTTCGCGTTTATAATTTTAGTAGGATTTACAATTTTTTATAAGTAGTTTAACGGTCATATATTATATTCTTATAACATTAAGCAGAGCTTGTGCTTACTTTAGCTAGATGATGCTGTGTGAAAATGTCTCGCATTACTTATTTATTTATTCCTAAAGATAGCCATATTAAAATTGCATATATGTAAGTATACTTACACGGATAGCATACATTATTTACTGATATGAATCTAGGCATTTGTCTCTAGTAGCGAAAGACAGGTGTCTTTTTACATTAATTAATACTTTGTACAGTCGCGGCATTCAATTTCCTTTATGGGCTTGCAATCTTTCACGTGAAACTAACTAGTAACAAAACGTGGGCATGTGCCAAATTATTTTGGACGTGCCTTTTTTAGTTCATAGTTTTTTGCTACACTAGTTAGTTTTGTTTTGTTATTTGTAATTTTCTTGTGGTGGCAATAAGTATTTTCAAACTGAGGTATTCCATATTGGGCACCCGCAAACGTATGGTTAGGTGCCGTATGTGGAATACCTCAGGTGCCGTTTAAGCGGGTGCCCAATGTGGAATACGTCTTCAAACTTTGTATTATTGATAATCTACGAACTAAGTATGTATTTGAGGATGTACATCATGGGGAATACATTCGTGAGCGTGTTTGTTTTGATTCAACAACTTATGGCCCATCCCATATAGGTATCGTTTGTCGGTAATTTCTAGAACTAGATAGTTTTGGAGCAAGGACCATTTTAATTACTTATAATATATTTTTTATTTTCAAAATTAGGTTTTATGGCCTGACCCCCCTGTAGAAGTTCACTCTCTTCTAACGTAGACATGACGTCATCGTGGCGAAGCTTCTGCGTGTGCCACGGCCGGTTGGCAGAATAAGATTCGGGCTATCGCTTGGCATGTGATGTTGACGTATTGCCAGATATTAAAACCTAGGTAGGTACATCATGTGGGGTGACCATTATTTTTGGGAGTGTGATAAATAATAAAAGATATGCGAGTTTTTTTGCGAAAATCGTAAGACTAAGAACAACTTTTTGAATCAAAGGTGCAAGCACATTGACTTTTAAATGGAAAGACTTACTTAGTAGATTTATTTGAAAACATTTTCTTTGATTCAAACTCTTGTTAGGGTCAACCTCTCTTTTCCTATATGTACTTTTTGTCCTGTATGAAAGTATTTTGTCGGTATTATCCATATGTATAATAAAGAATAAAACTGTTGAGTTTTTTTGTGAGTAGAGTAAATACTAGTTAAATTTAAAGTTCTACTTATAGCGCAAAGTTAACTTGATCACGAAAACGACAGTCTTTTTCCCATTTACATTATTGGCACAACTTGAGTCCTCAGTTAAGTAAAAAAAAAAAAAACATTCGATAAAGTTAAAAAAAATGACACTATTAGCTTTTTCCTAGTTACCTTACTGTCACACCATGAATCCCCAGTTAGTTTAGGAATCCTAATTTGTCACAGCTAAATAATATACGGCAAACGTAGTGTAGGACGCCCTCCGGCCAGGTGGGATCACGATCTGCGAAAGACTGCAGGCAGATGCTGGATGCGGCAAGCTGAAGACAGGGCGCTATGGCGCTCATTAGGGGAGGCCTATGTCCAGCAGTGGACTAATATAGGCTGCTGATGATGATGATGAAATAGTATAAGAAAAAAGTTTAAAGTTATTTTTGTCCGCCACGTCTTAAGTTATTTTTATCCTATTTCACCTCTTGTGATCCGTGAGGTATTCAACATTGGGCATCCACTTAAACGGCACCTGAGTTAATGGCATCTGAGGTATTCCACATACGGCACCTACCGATATTTCTCGCAGGTGCCCGTCCTCCATTTGACTTCCGGTCTACTAGGAAAAGAGATGAAGACTAAAATGGGATTCTTATATAGAACTGATAATCTGGCATGTCCTTAAATTTCCTAGCCTCATGGTCACACGACTGGCATCAGACGCCTTGACTCGGCACCGTTCAAGGGTGGTGACTAATTATAGGACCTGCATAATGATCTTTTGACAGCTATTTGTTTAATTAGGAAGTGATGTGTGTTATGTTTAAGATGTACCTACAATTATTTTTACCCGCGGCGTAAGGTGCATGGCAAACGCATATCATCATCATCATTGGCAGATCGTAGTAACCCTCTGCTGGGCATGAGCCTCCACCCTTAAACGCCACTCTTGATTACAAAAAAAAATGCGGGACATTTTCACACAGCATCTAGCCCTAAAGTAAGCAGAGCTTGTGTTATGAGAACTACATGACTGATATATTACTTATATTTTTTTTGTAAATACATACATATTATACATAGAAAACACCCAGACCCGAGACAAATATTTGCAGATAATACAAACATTTGTTCCGCGGCGGGAATTGAACCCGCAACCTTCTGCGTCTCAGGCGGACCTTCGCCCACTGCGCCACAGAGGTCGTGTGTTTATGTTGAGCCTTTTCTTATCCAGCGAATCGATCACGCTAACCCACGGCTATCGAGATGGTAATCAATTTTGACACTAGTTCCCCATTGGAATGGCCCATCCATCCAATTACGATTACACTGACAGGTCTTAAACGCATTTACGCAAACGGTTTTTTTTATGTTACCACTAGCTTCTGCCCACGGCTTCGCGTAGTACCCGGCAAAGTAAAAGTAGCCTATGTGTTATTCTGATGTATAAGCTATATTCCTGTAAAGTTTCATCAAAATACGTTCAGTAGTTTTTGCGTGAACGAGTAACAAACATCCATCCTCACAAACTTTCACGTTTATAATAGTAGTAGGATAAATTTCCGTACTAACCGACCGATTGAAATTTCCGTACTAACCGACCGATTGAAATTTCCGTACTAACCGACCGATTGAAATTTCCGTACTAACCGACCGATTGAAATGCTGCTTTTTGCAATCGATTTATATGACTCGTAGGTTGGGTTAGATAGGTTTTATCATTACAAGTCAGTAGGGGGCGCTGAGATAGACTATAGAAAAAATATTGGTTATTGGTAATAGCTTCTGCCTTATGCACGCGTTTTACCGAAACAAAAAGTTGTACCAATAGGTACCTACCTAAATAGCTTGTGTCATTCAAAACCGAAATCATATTGGTACCTATCTGTACTTTACTCGAATTTCATCCGAATTGGAACTGCCGATACGACGGTTGTCAGCAACAAATATCTATATACTGACTTTTACTTTTTGATATAAGATATACATATTAAGGATTATTTATGCCATGCGTCGAAAGAAAGTAATTTACTTTTGAAGAACATTGAAATTCATTTATAAATTCCATATTCATTATTTCATTCATAGTCCATTACATTCTCACCTACTCTCTCTCTAGAAGAAGAGAAACTTCTCCTCACTATCTCAAGGAGCGCTTTGAATATCTTCATCTATCCAACTCTTGTTTAATGCGCTCCTCTGAGACCTTGCAACTTAATTCTCCTGTGCACACTTCTTCCTTCTATGATTATTATTTTACTGTACAAGCTATCCGCCTATGGAATGCTCTCCCCCTCAATATCAGAACTGCCAAATCCCTTCCTATCTTCAAAAAGCTATTGCCAGTCACTATTTGTCCTTATCATGAGTTGCATCATATAGATTATTTATGTAGGTATATGTATTCATGTATGTATATGTTTTATCTAATTATTCATCACTATGTATGCTTGTATTGTCTATACACCACCGTCCTGTATCGTTCACGTAAATTCTTGTCCATACAAAGGTTGTCTGGAAGAGATCGCTTTAAGTTATAAGACCGCCCATTGTACTTTCGCGATTAGCTTGTAATTTGCTCCGTTTGAATTTGTAAGCAACGTAATATTAAGTGGTGTACAATAAAGAGTTATCTATCTATCTACATAATATTTATTCACAGAACATGTCATGTCGTTGCCAATATTATCGTAAACTTGGGTAACAGAATGGTTACGGTAGTATTTATTTTAGGACATGACTATTAGATAAATATAGCTCGGAACCTTGCTAGAATACCTACACTTTATGGCACTTACCTATTAACCTACCAAAGTCAAAGTCAATAGGTTTATTAATTGAAATCACAAAGATTATAAAGAAACATCAGCTTTAAAAAGTTAAAGTGAATTTGTCATTTCACCGCGCGCGACTTAGGTACATCCTATTATCCCATCCTATCCTTCCTATCCTACTAATACCTATTATAAATGTGAAAGTTTGTGAAGATGGATGTTTGTTAATCTTTAACGCAAATACTGAACGGATTTTGATGAAACTTTACAGTAATATATAGCTTATACATCAGAATAACACATAGGTTACTTTTATCCGGGTAACACGCGGGTGAAACCGTTGGCAGAAGCTAGTATTACCTAAACCTAAATGTGAAAGTATGGATGTTTGGTCATAACTAATTAAATACATAATAATCATTGTATACTTACTTTTTACTATTTTAGCTTAGATATATACCTTAGGAAAAACTATTTAAACATTAAAATCGAATAAAATGGACTCCAATTTATCGGTTATTAAACCACGTCTTTTCTGACTGCAATAGGATAAGATACGTTGTGACCTAATGTAGGAAATTGGCCAATAACGATTTATCCATCTGGGTAATAGACGAAGTACATACTCTTAGCAATTTACAGATCAATTAATTACTCGTTGATCGTCTAGTTTTTCACACACGTGTCACATACAGATAGGTACAGTCAGGGACGTAAGTTGTAGGACATAATGAAAATTCTAAAGAGTCTTCACAACCAGTAAGAAAAAAATATTACCTACTATTATTTACGAATTAAAAGGTTGGTTAGTTACCAACAGTTTATCCGAGCAAGACCTGGTTTTAAGATTTAAGCACAAAAACGATTACTTACCTATATATAACTATTACTTACCGCTGCGGGACAAATGTTTGTATGATTAGCAAATGTTTGTCTCGGGTCTGGGTGTTTTCTATGTATAATATGTATGTATTTACAAAAAAAATATGCATATAAGTAGTATATCAGTCATGTAGTTCCCATAATACAAGCTCTGCTTAGTTTGGGGCTAAATGATGCTGTGTGAAATATGTCCAGCATAATTATTTATTTATATATATATTACTTTGTTTAGGATTAAGATAAGAAATAAGTAGAAAAATCATCATTTGTCACACTTTGTCTCTGTGTTTTTGTAAAAATCTTATTGTTGCCTTTTTAAAAAGTACTTTTTTTTTCTTTTTTTTCTTTTCTGTTTTTTTGTTGTGTCAAATAAACCACTTTATGTTCTATCATATTATATTCCATCATTGGTTTGTGTTGGTCGAATAATAAGTTTCTGTATTCACAAATTTCAAATGTCTATCGTGAGGGATTTTCCTACACTGCGTCAATAAAATAATAGGGAATAGCACCGGTTTCGTACGTTATGTACTCGTATTATTATATCTGTAGTTCAACTTTCTGTTTCTGCTTTCTGTTTATTACCCTGACTGTACTAGTTGCAGGCCTCATGAATGCAACAGATGACGTCTGTTTGTTGCAATAACCTTGTAGGGTTTATTGATAATCTCGTATTGTATTTAAGGTAGGTATTATTGTTTTATAGGCCCGCATGTGGGTAATTATGAGATTTAATATTGTAATTTTATACTGTTTCATATTAAAATCTTCGCTTGGCAACTTATTTATTTATTTATTTAACTGGTTTGAAAACATCCTTAAAATGCGTACAAAGGACAAGTGCATCTCGCACTTGGACAGTTTAATATTTCATCTAGGAACCTTCATGTATCCTATTATTTTGTTTTGTCAAAATCGTTCGAGCTCGAGACGTTCCGTAAAAAAAACAGATATGCCGAAGTACATATTCCTCGCAAATAACTTCATTATCGTTATTTTTCACCTAAATTTCAACGTTTCAGCAAGGAGACTGTAGACACCTCTACGAGATCCGAATGAGGAAGATCCAGCTGGACGCATACCGTGCCGCCAGCTTCAGCGGGGAGAACCATCACAAGTTCCTGCTGGGACACATGATCGTGTTCAGGATGCACATCAATAAGGTAAACAGTTCCTTTGAACTGAAACCTTAGTATTAATAATAATAATAATGCTGGACATTTTTCACACAGCATCATCTAGCCCCAAAGTAAGCAGAGGTTGTATTATGAGAACTATATGACTCATATACTACTTATACATTATGCTCTTTTTTGTAAATACATATACAAAGAATAATAATATTACACAAAGAAAACACCCAGACCCGAGACAAATGTTTGTACGATCTGCAAATATTTGTTCCGGGTGTTCTGGGTATTTTCTATGTATAATAAAAAAATATCTATCTATGTAATGTATTGTATTAAGTATATCAGTCATCTAGTACCCATAACACAAGCTCTGCTTAGCTTGGGGCTAGATGATGCTGTGTGGATTGTCCAGCATTATTTATTTATTTATTTAAACATTTGCTAATCATACAAACACTTGTCTCGCAGTGGGAATCAAACTCGCAACTTTCTGCGTCTCAGGCGGGCTTTCGCCCTCTGAGCCACAGAGGCTGTCTATTAAATTAGACTTTTCTTTTACAGAGTGACGAATACATAAAGAAGTGTGATAGAGCTCTCAACGGCTGTGGGTTTGGTTGCGAAGTAAGTCAAATCTAATCAAAACATTGCGTGTATGGGTATGTTAAATTTCTAATATAGTATCACCATAAACAACTTTCGAGCATGCAAATATAGTCTTAAATCTAGCCATAAGACCTTAAGTTTTTACTTTAACAAAACCATTACACAATTTCAGGCAAAGCCGAAAATAAAGCGCTGGAAGCGATTAGCAGCGAGCGAGATCCACCGAATACAGGACGATATCCAGCACAGCAGGAGATCGTATAAAGACCTGGTGGCTCACGCGAAGAGACGGCTCAGCCGACTGAAGAAAAAACTAACTTCAGACACCACTGAAGCCGTGATGCAGTACCACGATTGTCTAGCGCAAGGCTCTAGGGGAGGCTAGATCCTGACAAGGCTAATCCATTATCAGTGAAAAACTATCACTGATAATGACTTTGCTTCAGCTTTTTTGACTCTAGTGAAGGGAGCGTAAGATATGCATAAGTAGCCCTTAGACAGGATTAGTGCAGACCTGCAAAATCTGCACATGCTTTGCAACAATAGACTACTCCGAGGATAGACAATTTAAGTGTAAATTAATTAAATTAACGCCAATTTGTGAATAAATTTAAAGCAGGAGTAAATCTAGAGTAGCGTCATCTCGCGCCCCATGAATAAGCTAAGTTACCTACATCAGATCGACGCAGACCGAAGCGCAACGAAGCACTGATATACGAAGCATGGCGTAGCTTAATTGCTACTGCATTATAACCGAAGTGGTCTAGATCGCGCTTACGACATTTTCCGGGAGTTTGAACATGTTTCTTCCCAACAACAGACGAACTAAGCCGAGGTCCGTACCTAAGTGGCGCCCTTGTGCTAGTTGTCCATCCTAACTTTTTACAAGCTGAGCGCCTTCTGCGCTCGCCGTAGTCCGGTAACGCTGACCAAGACCATCTGCGTCCCGGCAGAATTAGTCATTCAGAAAAAAAAAGTTGGTTACCTGATCCCGGGCAAGTGGATCAGATAGATCAGCCCGGTGGAAATGGAGGACACACAGTCAACCGTATCCTGCATAACTAGGCTTGCGAGGGCGAAATGGAATATTAGTTTTTATCAAGAAAAAGTTTGATTGAAATAACGATGAATCATGTGAAAAGATATTGGTTTAAAATTATTTTAGCCTACCAGCCTAATAAGTTTGTATTTGAGTCGAAGTTAAGCAACATGTACCTACCTACGGTCGAGCGGGACTATTCCGTCAGAAAACTTTAAGTCAACTTGCTCTAGACTGTTTTAAAGTTGTGACATAAGCGTTGTGACTTAATTACCCCTCTGACTGAATTGATCCGCTCCAACTTAGTATTTTTTATGTGCCTGTGATGTGGAACATAGGCACATAAAAAATAATGTGCATGTGTGTATGCACCGTTATATAGCAGTAATTTTGTGATAAATGTATCTAACGTATTAAATACCTACCTAATAAGTGTCTTTGTAGTTACCTGTGGGTAAATTGAGTACCTATTTACCCGTGGTCTCACTGGCTTAATCCAATAAAAGGACCACGAGCGCCAACCATTTCCCGTAACAATAGTAGGTATGATGTGGAAAAAGTACATTAGAAATATTTTAGAAGAAAATTTGAGGTTCAAAAAGGATCTCTATAACGAAAATCGGTGGTAAACATATGATGATAAAAGTAAAATGCCCAGACGAATTTTAGCTTTGAGCAAATTTTGCGGAAATATTGGAACGTACAGTCAGCTGCACGAGTTGGTTAACCCCTGCAAGTTAAAAGATTGAACTGTAGGTAAACGAATATTATCATAATTTTCAGTCTATCACACGTATGGTAAGAATTTCCACTTTTTTGTAAAAAAAACTTTTCAATTGAAAGATAAATTATTTTCATCAACAAGTATGATTCATACAGCTGACTGTACCTTCTAAATATTAATATGTTACTGTGATAGTTTTAATATAGCTAGTGTGATTGTTGTACTTACTTACTAAACTTAATGATGAAAATGTTAAGACCTTTGGTCGTAGAAAAGTAGATAGATAGAAAATGCTTTATTGCACAAGATTAAACGAGTAGGTACTTCGGCAAACGTTGCACAGTACCTGTCAACCTACCTAAATAAGTACTTAGTTAATAAATTATCTACAGTAGGTTTTGCAGTAGGTATTTTAGTACAAAAAAGTTTGTAATTTTATCTATGAGTTGATTTAGGTAATACTAGATATTGTATAGGCTAGATAAATTAATGTTAAGGATTTTACTCTACTAATTAGCACGGCTTTCGTAAATTTACTATTAATTTTGGAAAACTGTCATCATAAAATAACCTAATTGTAAAATGAATGAATCTTCCTACCTTGGTGGTCAGGAAAAATATACGAATACCTAGGTACGTGACCCTTATATACACCCTAGATAACTAGAATGCGTCGAAAAATCGATTAGCTAACAGTTAGCAGATATGTCGAATTTCGCATCTTCGTGTAAATTTTGTCATCAAGGCGACCGGTCGTATCAATAATTGAAATGTTGTGTCTGCGAGTCTGACGAGTAGCACCATAAAGGTGTATAAAAATTACAAGAACGCTTAAAACGACTAAGTAGTAAAATTACCTAACAACAGAATAAGTACTTTAATAAACATCTTTTTCAATTTTGGTGTATGAATAAAAATTACAAACTGTCATGAAGTATTAATGCACTGAATGACTGAAGTCAATTTGTTAAAATGAAAAACTAGGTTGTAGTGCCATAGACTCCAGGATGGTATAATATCCTGCTAAGTACGTACAAAAAGTACAATTAGAGAAGTACATTCTCTTATTATTGTTTTCTATTTAATATAACATCGTTGTTGTTAATTTTATTTAAATGAACTATATTGACAATTTATTTTGTAAATAAAAATGCATAAAATAAAAGTCCTTTTTATTTAACAGCCCATCTGCACGAAACTTAAGCCTGAATTCATAGTCGGGGGTTGGACAGTCCCCCAAAAGACATCATTCAGCATTCGCGTTATGGCTGGGTGCATAAAAGTTGAATTTGCAATTGAATTTTCACTTAGCGCCTTAACAGTCCCCTAGGGAAGCCCCTATTTGACTATGAATTCGGGCCTTAGGCAAAGATTAAGGCGTTAAAACCTCGGTGGCGCAGCGGGCGAGAAGGCGGCTAAGACGCAAGAGATGTGGGTACAGATATTTGCTCCGGGTTTTGGTGTTTTGGTACCGTGGTACTCTTAGTTCCTGATACCCACGATACAGGGAATTTTAGAGTGGGATCAGAACTATGAAGCGACTGGTGGGTGTTTATTTATTTATTTTCTTCAAAGAAATCTATGACTGAATAAATTGAATCATCTTACAAAGCAAAATAACAATAGTTTTATTGTTGTGTGACCTTAGAATATGAAATACTAGCTTCTGTCCACGGCTTCGCCCGCGTGGTACCCGGATAAAAAGTAACCTATGTGTTTATCTGATGTATAAGCTATATTACAATAAAGTTTCATCAAAATCCGTTCATTAATTTTTGCGTGAAAGAGTAACAAACATCCATCCTCACAAACTTTCGCGTTTATACAATTCGTACATAAACATTTTACATGACATTTATGTGACAAACGTAATTAGATCCCTATCTAGCGGTAACCTTAGGTTATCAAATATCACTCTTGATTCCATCATCGGTAGAGACAGCAAAGAATGAGCAGTTATATTTTTAATCTGTGGCAGCTAAGTTTGACAGCCTGAGAAAGCAATTTGAGCAAATCTTCTCAGACAGTCAAACTGGGTGGCCAAGGATCAATTAAAAACAAAACCCCTTATAGTAAAGGACTATATTGAACATCTAACAACTGGATGAAAACGTAGTGAACCGACAACGAAATAAAAGAGTTCATGTATTACAAACTCATCTACGTACGAATGTTAAATACTTACTACGAATATGTACCTATGGGTATTCTGTGCGCGAATGAAGTTTATAACAACAATAGTACCTATTACATATAGTATATATAGTAGTAGTATATATATATATAGTATATATATATAGTAGTATTTTCTTCTTTTTTCTTTCTTCTTTTCTACCTAAATAGACTTGGAGCATGGTAAGTTTTGGCAAATACCTACATACCATCCCCCTCTCTAATGTGGACAAGCTTACAAAAATATTTTTTGTTGAACTTAACTACTTTGTTTTGCCAACTGTACTTTGATCTTGATTCACAGAAGATTGTTTGCAGTATCAATGAAACACTGATAGAGTTACTTATGTTAGTAGAGTCTATCTGTGGTAGAGTTAAAGGTTTAGTTAAGATTTATAAGAGCAAAGTGTTTGTAAAACTGAAAATGCTTCGTAAAACTTTCCTTCTATCGCTCCTTTGCCAAAGTGGGATATTTCAGGTACTTATGTAGCGATTTATTATGGGTCTCTATCATCTAAGAACCGTGTTGAACTAGTAGGCACCCGGATTTCGATCCAGAGCTCATGGGTTCAAACCCAGTTATGTACCAATGAATTTATACCGACTACTACCCTGCCTTACAGACCTAAGTATGGATCTTAAGATCTCCGTCATGGGGATTAGTCTTGAACGTGTTTGTGTAAGTTTTATTTTCTAGAAACATAATTATTCAAGCTGCACCAAGCTACTGTTTTTGAGGGCTTCTCTTGATTTAAATTCATATATGAATTGAAATCAAGTTAATTATTAGTCTTGGATTTAATGACAACTTTTATCATTAATCAATAAGGTAGAATGTTTTTGTTATGTCAGATTCATATTTTTATGGTGGCAACACTGTTTTGGTTGTGCCGGAACTTGATTTTGGGTAGAAATAAATCTGGTGGGATTGCTACAAATAGAACTGATAACATTATCTAGTAGTTAAGTCACGACAAATTGAAGTTGATTCGATTACAACTTAGACTACTTTTTATTCGGGTACCTACCTACCATGCGAGCGAAGCCGAGGGCAAAGGCTAGTATTAAATCAAATCGTATTAGGTTTAGTTTGGCAAAAGTCTTGAAACTGAACTAAAATATTCTTCGATATAAATGAATGAATTGATATATAAAAAAGTAGCAACATTCTCAACACATTTTGCTAAGCTGTAGATATTAAATAGACATTAAATAGTGTGACAATTTGGGCAAATGGCGACTGGCTGTTTCAACTCACTTCGAGTCTTCATCAGACACGACGCCTTGCCTTGCTTAGTTTTTTATTTCAGGTAATGAACAACATAAAGCTACTAAACGTGAATTACGAGACAAATCTCAACTCCTCGATCAGCTTGGAGAAGGCAGATAGAGAGCTTAGAAGCTCCTGGCTGGTAGACCTTCAGGTCAAAAGGATCAATATCACAACGAAGTACCGTGTGCAGATGACCAAACACCGAGAGCATAGCTTTCAAAAAAATGATTTTAATGAAAAGGTAAGCCTTTTTACTTGCGGGGCGCAAGAATGCTCGTTTATGCGTTTGCTTGTTTGATACGATTAGATACTTTTTATCTCTAAACCCGCTTAAAACGATTCTAATGAGTTGTTTTGTAAATGTTCTGTATGCCTCCAAGGGTGGTTCTGAGAAAGAGTTTATCGCCAAAAGTCGATAGGGACTAGGGCGCTCTGTTAAGACAGAAATATTTTATTTGCGAAAATGGATGCAATACAAGATTCATATTGTAAAAACGGGAATTTTCACGTACTGCACTATCGGTGAAGGCACCGACTAAGTTTCGACTCATTCCGAGAGTCTTCATCAGGGTGAGTGGTTGCGACTTTCTCCTTCCGCGTCGCGCCGTGCACTACAAATGAGGTATTTGAGTGCACGGCGCGACGCGGAAGGAGAAAGTCGCAACCACTCACCCTGATGAAGACTCTCGGAATGAGTCGAAACTTAGTCGATGCCTTCACCGATAGTGCAGTACGTGAAAATTCCCGTTTTTACAATATGAATAGTCAAGTTCACGATAGTTTTTGGAATGGTTGCGACTTTCTCCACAGTAGTGCACGGCGCGACGCGGAATGAGTCGAAACTTAGTCGGTGCCTTCACCGATAGTACAGTACGTGAAAATTCCCGTTTTTACAATATGAATAATCAAGTTTTTGTATTTGCAATACAACATGTTATAAAAATGCAATACAAGATGTTATTTGTGTCCTGCAAGTCGGGTTTTAAAACATGTATTTTTGACGCAGATAGATATAACCCTCGTATTATTACAAAAACAGATTCTTTCTCTTCATTTTTCAGCCCACTTCGCCATAGCGTAGCATATTTCAATCAAATGCAAATGAGGTAATAGATTTTTTCGGTGGTCAGAATTTAAAATATGGATTTTTGACGCAGATATTCAAAACCTTCTTATAATTACAAAAAGGGATTCTTTCTCTCTTCACTTTTCGGCCCATACCGCCTTAATAGCGTAGCATATTGCAATAAAATACAAATGAGGTATTTGAGTTTTTCAGCGATCAGAATTTTAAACATGGTTTTTTGACGTAGATATTTATAACCCTTGTGTCATTGCAAAAAGGATTCTTTCTCTCTTCACTTTTCAGCCGCCTTAATAGTGTAGCATATTGTAATAAAATGTCATTTGCATTTTATTACAATATGCTACATATGCTATTTATTCGGGTTTCTCAGTGGTCAGAATGCTTATACCTGCACCGACGACAAATAAGAAAATGCACGAAGAATTACTACGCAGATGAGAGTGAATGTCTCACTACCACTACTCTGGAGGATGCGGACCGGACAAGAGGTGTCGAGCAGGTTGAAAAAGAGGTTAGTTCCCTCCTCCTCTAAGTAATTCCACTGCATGACATAAAGACGATTCCATACTTGGGCGTTTTCACCTTTAACTTGCCTCTTACAATTTTCAATATATCTTGCGCGGAGGGCAACCCATTCGATACGGCGTCATTTTTTTTTTCGTGGGCTGTTTCTGCGAATTTTTTGTCGTCCCGGTTTTCTCGCGATGAATTCCTTTACCGTGTTAAGCGCAGATAAATTAGTTGTTTCACGACCGGGTTCGACCTACGGTTACCACTAGGCCAACACGATATAGGTAAACTATTTATTTTTTTTATAAAAAAGAAATTACTATTTTAAAATGATTATTAATTACGCTTGAACAACCTAACCTATGGTAACATTTTCTAATTATGGCGAACGATTCCCACCTACCTTCCCTACGCGGATATTTTTTTCCTCCTATGAATCGGGGGAAAACGGGAAAAAATATTCTCATTGTATCCCATCGGGGAACAATAGGAATAACCCGGTAGGGCTTAGACGATTCAGACAGGTCAATGTGAATTGTTTTCAGATTCGCAAATGGCGTAGAGGTTACAGATATCTTTTGAATACTTGCAAAGCTGATAACCCTGACAATGAAGAAGCTGTAAAGGTGTGCCTGGTTGAATATGTAAGTCACATCTACACTAATATAATAGGTAAGTGTAGGGAAAAGCTTAGTGTTCACATTTTATCATCCTAGTCTGGTGCTATCAGTAAAGACCTATTATTAGCTGTTGATTTTCCGAATAATTATAAATAAATAAATATTATACAAAGGTAAAGTTAGAATGTATCCAACATAGGTAATCTCCGAAACTACTCATTCAATTTCAAAAAATATTTTATCAATATTTGGAATGGACTTTCAGGGTGGTCATAAGCTGTTATCCTGTTAAAAAAATAAGGAAACGATGATAAGTTATAGCTAAATTGGTCTCCACGAAAATATAAACGATATTTTCTATTTTCGTGGAGACCAATTTTGCTAAAACTTTACTCTCGTCGCTTTATTGGAACACTATTATGCCGGTTTCTTCACGATGTTTTCCTTTACCAAAACGCACTTGGGATAGGTCTCAGTTGTTCCATTGTTTTGTTCCATGCAACTAGTGAGACTTTTCTCATTATTTAGCATTATTATCGGTCTTATCATAAAATTATGAAAATTGACGGTAGTTTCACATTTACTCTCTTTAGATGGAGAAAGACGACTACAACCACGTTATACAACGGCTGATTATCCTCAAATTGGAAGCCATGGGACAACTATACTTGCAGCTGACCACCAGTCTAACAAACTTAGAAGAATGTTTGAAGACTCAACTATCTATGTTTCTTGAAAATGTCAGATCGACCATGGATGCTTTGAATAAGTGCTATAATCTAAAAATGCATGAAAATGCCGACTAAAAATATTTAATCTAAAAATGCATGAAAATACCGACTAAAAATATTTACGTTTTTAGAATAGTAAGCCGCCTGAGACGCAGAAGGTGGCGGGTTTGATTCTGCCACAGGACAAATGTTTGTTTAATCTGCAAATATTTTCTCGGGGTCTGGACGTTTTCTAAGTATAATATGCATGTATTTACAAAAAAAGTATATAAGCAGTATAAAAGTCATGTATTTCCCATAATACAAGTTCTGCTTAGTTTGGGGCTAGATGAGACTGTGTGAAAAATGACCCGCATTATTATTATTATTGAAATGGCTTAACGGATCGTGATACGGTTTTTTTGATCGATTTATACGTCTTCAAGGATGGTCCTAAGACAGGTTTACCGCCACAAGTTACTAGAGGGCACAGTAATCAATCATGGGTATACACGTTGGGTTTTAAAATATTGTTAAAAATTATACTTAAGTAAGTAAATAATATTAAAACATAAATAAGCATAAATAAGTATTCATACTTGTATAAATTAAACTAACTATGGTCGTAATGGTTGAATAAAAAACAGATTTTCGGTATAATCTCTGTAATTTCGTTGTATAATAATTTTATTTGAAATCTTAAAAACATCTTTTTTTTATTTATGTGTATGTATGTGCTTGATTTCGTTTTCATGACGATGCAACATCGCTAATTAAATCAAATGATGCATAGATGCGCAAGATTTCTTGATAGTATATTATGCTAAATGTTGTTTGACGCAAATACATAAAATACAGTACGACAAGATACAGAATAAATACGTAGTAAAATACTTTACTGTGCAAATAAATAAATAAATACCCAACAGATGTACAAAATCCTGACCCCACTTTAGGTACCCCGGTCTTGGGTATCAGGAACTACGAGTACTGTGGTACCACAGAACAAATATCTGCAAAACATCAAACATTTGTCCCGCAGCGTAAATCTAACCCGCACTCGTGCGCCTTTACCAGCTACTGGCCCGCCGAGCCACTGAGGTTGTCAAAAATCATAAAAATAACACACAACTGATTTTGATTTTGTTTTTAAAACGTTACTAGATCATGAAAAACGTTCCCAAAAATATATGATAAACGATTCTTCACAAAAAATACTTACGAAAATAATCTACATCAATACTTACCATTTGAAAATACTATAAAAAGTTACTATGTAAAATACTCAAGTATTTATAACCAAATACATATCACAATATACATCTGAATCCAATATTGACCCCTTACAATAAATAATCTTAACTTAAGAAAACTTGTATAAAATATATTGTAATATTATTTGTATCAATGTACAAAATATGGCAATAAAAATTGCTTAAAAATATTTTAGTGGCTAAGATAGTCGAGATTCATATCTATGTTCCTACAATTAAAATAATACATTTGTGAAAAGTCTACGATACAAATAGCAGCAGGAATTGGTTTATCCTTATGGATGTGAAACTGAAAAAATGTGTTAGTTGGCTTGGTATTTCAATTAAAAAAAAACAAAACAGAATAAACTAGCACGACTTATTTCCCCATAAAGGACGTCCTCAGATACATACTCAATTACTCAGTGAGTAGATCTTCGAGGATGAAAAGTAGGGGGCACGTACAAACATAAAATTTGGCAAATGCCCGTGTTTTCCAAGAATTAAGCGTTTCAAGTGACAGGTTGCAAATTTTTAGGCATGCCCTAAAAAAAAAGGAAAAATGTGAGGAAAAATGCATTCCTTTTTCATCACATACTTTTCCTTCACCGTGTCAATTCGCACAAGTTTTTTTATTCATTTGATTGTTCATTTTTCCATTACGCCAAAGAGGAATATTTTTTTTATTATTTAACTGTTCATTATCCACGCAAAAACGGATAAGTAACCAATTTATGCTGCTGACTGTACTTACAAAATTAAAACATTTGGACGTTGTCATCGTGTCATAAAATAATTTAAATGGTAACAACATCTACATAGAAACAGTCTTCGAGGTCATACTTCACACGCATTTCAGTATTTTAAAACCTATAACACACTGACAACATGCACTAATAAAAAACATATTTACACTCCTAAAATACAAAAAGATAAAATTATCGCTAGTGGAAATATACTTTGTCTGGTCTCAAACAGGAAATTTTACGAATATTAAATTCTAATTTACAGAATTATTGAAATTTATCAGAATTAAATAATCAGAGGAAATTAAAGAGAGACAGAGAATAAATAAAATAGTAAATAGAAAAGTTCAAACACAAGGTTGACCCAATCACAGATAAACTGAAAGCAAATGACGCTACAGTCGACCAATCAGAAACAGAGTTTGTTCCTTGTGGCGCCCTCTATTGAAAACTTTGTATCAATATTTTAGACGTTACTATCTATACTAATATTATAAAGAGTAAAAATTTTTTTGTTTGTATCGAATAGGCTCCGAAACTACTGGACCGATATTAACCATTTTTTGACCAAATGAAAGCTAAATTATCAGGAAGTAACATAGGTTATAATTTATTTAAAAAAAAATAGAAATCCTTAAGAAAAATTGCAATAATGTTACCCAAAGTAGCAAAATTTTGCCTATAAAATTTATTATTTAGCGTGCTGAGAAAACTATTGATGATATATAAAAAAGATGTACTACATGATTAAGGTACTCATTATTACCTACAAAAAAGTCCGCGAGGGAATATATCTTACTATCATAGTTAGGTCACAATAGCAGCTTTTGTGTTCTAAAATTTAATTAGATCGCCGATATTCCCACGGAATCGAAACTTACGCGGGTGAAACCGCGGGGCGCAGCTAGTTTTTTATACATTTTATCAGAATGAACCAATCAGAGACAGTTAAAGAAAGAGAGCGAGAACGAAGGAATACTATTAGTAAACAGAAAAAGTTGAAAAGGTCTACCCAATCACTAATAAACTAAAGTTAAATGACGCTACAGTCCACCAATCAAAAGCAGAGTTTGTTCCTTTTGGCGCCCTCTATTGAAAACTCATACTCATTTATTTTTAACCATAGGAACAATTGGTTAAGTCGAAAACTTACATTGTAGGACTTGGAAGGGTGCTAGAAACAGGCAAGTATTTTACTTCCATACATATGAAGGTTTACATAATTTAAATTTAAAAAATAATAATATCAAGCCGCAAAAATTACGTAAGCCCTAACGATGTTGTAAAAATTTGGCCTCGTCAGAAGCTACGGTTGAGATTCGAAAGATTTGAGACCAGACTTTAACAAAATAATACAAATTGACTTTCTATTCCAAAAAACTATCGTGAAATTGACTATTCATATTGTAAAAACGGGAACTGAGTGCACGACGCGACGCGGTGGGAGAACGTCGCGATCACTCACCCTGATGAAGACTCTCGGAATGAGTCGAAACTTAGTCGGTGCCTTCACTGATAGTACGGTACGTGAAAATTCCCGTTTTTACAATATGAACAAATTGACTTGTTTACAATAACAGGATTCACTTACTAACGTCATAGGTTTCCTAACCCTGAGGGTCGAGGAGGCGGCTCCGGCGTGTCGGGCGATGGTGGTTTGAATGTGCTGCCCTAAAAATAGAAAATTTAGGTTGAAAAATATATATTCTCGACCTCTGTGGCGCAGTGGGCGCAGGCCCGCCTGAGACGCAGAAGGTTGCGGGTTCGATTCCCGCCTCGAGACAAATGTTTGTATGATCTGCAAATATTTGTCTCGGGTCTGGATGTTTTCTATGTATAATTTGTATGTATGTCAGTCATTTAGTTCCCATAATACAAGCTCTTCTTAGTTTGGGGCTAAATGATGCTGTTTGAAAAATGTCCAGCCAGCATTATTTATTTAATAGTGTGGTAGGTAAATAGATATATTGTATACCCAAACTCTTTTCTAAAATAAACTCTTTTCTTAAAAAAATAATATATTTTACGGTAAAATGTGCTCGTAAAACACGCTTCAGCTTTTCCGAACTTCATTTTTTTTCTTCATTTCAGACGGTCTACCATCGGGAAGTGTCCTCGTCCACCTTCCATCTCCATCATCAGAACAGCTTAGTTCGCTGGTACCATAACATTGCATTATTATAGGCACATTATAATGCTGGACATTTTTCACACAGCATCATCTATCCCCAAACTAAGCAGAACTTGTATTATGGGAACTACATGACTGATATACTACTTATATACTTTTTTTATTACATACATATCATACATAGAAAACACCTAGACCCGAGACAAACATTAGTATTCATACAAACATTTGTCCCGCAGCGGGAATCGACTGCGTCTCAGGCGATCCTTCGCCTACTGCTCTACAGAGGTCGTCATTCAATACTCAATACATTTATTGCTTTCACATGGTAGGTACATAGATGGTGTTTATAGGTAGGTATCTCACATGAACCCTGTCTAAGGGTATAGCAACAGATAGGTAGGCAGGCCGAGGTTTTGCGTAAACAAACTAGTTATTCATATCTACAGTAAATAAAGTTAAGGATCTGGCGTACAGCGCTCATAACTTAAATTCGAAGAGCGTACAAAAATATAGCTATCTCTTTTTGTCTGATGCAGGCGCGCTCGTGCTTGCGCGATAGCAATATTAGCCGTTCAGAATTTGTTATACATTTGGTGATGTTCCGTAATACCAAAAAAGATGATGAAAACTTTTTGTTTTTTTCACATTGTGTTGTTATTCTGTAACTAGACAGTATAATCTATATACCTAATCAAACGATACGTAAGGTAGTTGTTTTTAATACGAAACAAATAAGAAGAAAACATGTCATGTATCACGTAAAAATATCCAAAATTCGATTCGTTTATATTTCATTTTAGGTAAGTATTTTGAAAAAATACGTACGGTACGTACATAAATACTAATCGAATGCAAATAATAACATAATATGGTGGAAATAAGCTCTAATTACAAATGACTATGGTATTACGTTTGTATGGGCAATTCATCCAACGCAGGCCTCTTAAGTCTCTTAAATGAACTTTGTATCAGAGTACGGCGGCAGACCGAGGTTTTATTTTCAGTGTAGGTAGTCAAAGTAGGTACTTTAGGAGATAGGTATAAGTGCATTATTTTGTTCTTAATATTATTGTATTATTTCATGTCATCGCGGACATGTTCCAAATGTAATCTTTGGGGTACCTCTGACTACGCGAAAAGTTTAAAGAAATAAATATAATGACATTCCATTGTCAATACATTTATGAAAATCTGATGTATGTTCACAAAAATATTAATTTGTTTAAGAAAAAAAGCGATAATCACAATGTTAATACTAGAAATAAAGATAAACTCGCTGTTGCCACTTGTAGACTCCATAAAGTTGGTAAATCGTTTAAAGGGCACGGTGTACGCTTTTATAACAAACTCCCAAGAGATATACAAAAATTATCAATTAACAAATTTAAAAACGTAATTAAACAAAAGCTTTATAAAAAGGCATACTATAAAATATCTGATTATTTAGATGACAAAAACTCTTGGGATTGAAAATGCTCCAACTCGAACCTATTGTTTTGTAAAAGGATCATTAAAAGAATAACCAGCCTTGTTTTCTTGCCTTTCTTTCCTGGCTTGGTCGCGGAGGAACAGGCACCTAGATAAAAACCGACGTTTCAAAGTGGTCCTTGTGATTTTATTGAATAAATGAATTTTGACTTTGACTTTGACTTTGACTACCCCGTATTTGTTATCCTCAAAGATCTCCGCACTGAGTATGTATATGAGAATGCTCATCTTGAGGAATACAGTAGTGAGCGTATTGTTCTTTAATAAATCATCAATATATATAAAACTGTTCCGTTACTGACTGGCGGATCAACGCACAGCCTAAACCATAAGTCCTAGAAGCATGAAACTTGGAGGTTATATTCTTCTTATGGTGTAGGAGTGCACTAAGAAAGAAATTTGGAAAATTCTACCCCTAAGGGAATGAAAAGGGCTGAAACCCTTTGTAAAATCGTATTCCTTGAACGTACAGTCTTGAAACTTCACATAAATATTCTTCAATCCAAATGATAAAGGTCTTATATAATTATTCCCCTAAAACACCGCTCATAGGGAATGTAGGGGGTGTCAAAGTACAAGAGGTGAATCAACGCATAGCCTAAACCATAAGTCCTAGAAGCATGAAACTTGGAGGTTATTTTCCTCTTATGGTGCAGGGGTGTACTAAGAAAGGAATTTGGAAAATTCTACCCCTAAGGGGGTGAAAAGGGCTGAAAACCATTGTATGAAAAAATGGTATTCCTTGAACTTACAAACCTCATAAATATTCTTCAATCCAAATGATAAAATATTCCTATCCTACGCGAGTAAAACCGCGGACATCGGCTAGTACAAAATACCTGGAATCCTAAAGCAGCTTCCAAAGGCGTGGGCGAGTCTCCGCCCAGTGTGGCGTAGTCTCCGAATCTCTCCGTAGCGCGACTGCCTTGTATCGTCGCGTATGTGTTATCAGTCTGCAAGTAAATATATAGAATATAATTATATACAGCCACTTGGACAATCGCTTGACCACCATTCCCCTCTCAATCGCCACCGCTTACCAACTGGTGGGCCATGCTCGTTCGACACTTTTGTCTCGTTCGTCTCGGGTTTGAGTGTTTTCTACTAGCTTCTGCTCACGGCTTCGCCCGCGTGGTATCCGGATAAAAAGTAGCCTATGTGTTATTCTGATGTATAAGCTATAATACTGTAAAGTTTCATTTCGAAAGTTTGTGAGGATGGATGTTTGTTACTCTTTCATGCAAAATCTACTGAACGGATTTTGATGAAACTTATACATAATAACACATAGTCTACTTTTATCCGGGTACCATGCGAGCAAAGCCCTGAGCAGAGGCTAGTTTTTCTTCATCTTTCATAGTTGTCAAAGCATAGCCAGGACACCGTGGTCCCCAGTACCGTGGTCTCAAATCGAGAGGTGTTCATTGGTTGTCGTTTGGACTCTTCGAACGAACCTGTACAGTCTCCGCATTGGCTTGTTCGTTCTGGTCTCCGAACACGTTCATGGTAAGCTCCTGTTCCTCGTACGGCCTCAGCTTGGTCTCCAGCCACAGCGGATTCTCGGTGGTGGACAGCTCTTCGAGGATGCGTCTTCGGGCGAGGCTGTCGCCTTTGCTGGATTGCATCGAAGGAGGTGGGATAACCCTGGAAAGAATAATGGACACCTGATAAGAGTTGAAACTTAGGTTGATGCTTTGAATCACACAATGGTAGGCGTAAATTACGCTTTTTACTATTTAGCTTAGAAAGTTCCTAAGTGGTTGTATCATAGGTTGGTACAACAATGGACATTTGTTCCGAGTTAAAACCTAGGTTGGTCCTTTCTCTGACACAACGGTAAGGAGAAAATTACCCTGAAGTGTCTCACCACTGCGTAAGACAATGCTCGGACAATTGAGTGGTTGAGAGTCTTACATACAAATTTTGTTTTTTAAACATTAATTAAATTATGCTACGGTATATATCTATATTTTTTTGAACTGTTTATCTCTTCGCATATTTTAAGAGCAAGCCCGATAATCCTACTAATATTATAAACGCGAAGGTTTGTGAGGATGGATGTTTGTACCTCTTTCAGGAAAAAACTACTGAACGGATTTTGATGAAACTTTACAGTAATATAGCTTATACATCAGAATAACACATAGGCTACTTTTTATCCGGGTACCACACGGGCGAAGCCGTAGGCAGAAGCTAGTGTTCATATAACCATGACACTTAGCCCCTGGACAAATATTAGCAGGCATCTTGCGTTTCAGCTGACAACACGCCCGCTGAGCTACTTAGGTTTTCCAAAGAATAGAATAGAATAGAATAGAATAGAAAAGTGCACGGCGCGACGCGGAAGAAGAAAGCAACCACTCACCCTGATGAAGACTCGGAATGAGAAACTTAGTCGGTGCCTTCACCCATAGTGCAGTACGTGAAAATTCCCGTTTTTACAATATGAATAGAAAAGTATTGACAATATTTATTTTGAGCAGAACTTTACACATATCTTTTTAAGAAGAGTAGTTTCCAAGAAGGTATGTCTTACCAGTGTTTGAGGCATGCGCACACGACGACGAAAGTGACGATCCCAGTGAACAGGACTATGAGAAGAGCTATCAGCGCAGCCAACGCGGGGTCGAAGCTGTCCGGAGCTGGAACACATTTACAAGTCTCATCAATCACTACGTTTTTCCTAGAAGTCATAATCGTTTATTTGGTCTATAAATAAATATTTCATATACATTACGCTCAACGGTTCAAGTCAAACGTGAATTTAGCCGTGGGAACAAATATAATGGATTTGTATCACTGCATAAGGACGTTGCCTAGATTCGTTGACCGAACCGTACATTATAGGTACTTACAGTTAAGTACATTTATTTTTTGGTCTCCAAAGAAAAGTATATAATAATAAGTTTAAGGAAATCCTACTAATCCTACTATTCTACTAATATAATAAATGCGAAAGTCTGTGTGTGTGTGTGAATGTTTGTTACCACGTCTCTCCGTAACTACTAAACCGATTTTGATGAAATTTGGAATGTAGATAGTTTAGGATCTGGAATAAGATATAGGCTAAGATATCTAATTTTCGAAAATCGACCCCTAAGGGGGTTAAATAGGGAGGTAAAGTTTCTATGAAAAAAAAATGTTTGATTCGCTCAAAACTCAAATAAACTTAAAAGTAAATAATGAAACACGTATTTTTTATTTTTTCATAACTACCCTTTAGGGGTGTGCAATTGAGTTCTAAACTTTGTATAAATTGTAATCCTTGGTTCGATTCATTCAAAAGTAAGTGGACATAGTTTGAAGCCTGGAGACGGTCATATGCTACTTTTATTAACATACCACGCGGGCGAAGCCGCGGGCAACAACTAGTACTTATTATACAGGCGAAAGTTTGTGAGATGTTTGTTACTCTTTCACGCAGAAACTACTCGCCCGCGTGGTACCTGGATAAAAAGTAGCATATATGTTATTCTGATGTATAAGCTATATTCCTGTAAAGTTTCATTAAATCCGTTCAGTAGTTTTTGCGTGAAAAAGTAACAAACATCCATCCTTACAAACTTTCGCGTTTATAAATAGTAGTAGGATGAAACACCAACATATTCTTGTGCTTAGACAAACAGTTGTGCTTAAACTACAGTTTTACTTTAAGGACGATGTGTTTATGCCGTTAGACAAACAGTTGTGCTTAAACTACAGTTTTACTTTAAGGACGATGTGTTTATGCCGTTAGACAAACAGTTGTGCTTAAACTACAGTTTTACTTTAAGGACGATGTGTTTATGCCGTTAGACAAACATTTGTGCTTAAACTATAGTTTTACTTTAAGGACGATGTGTTTATGCCGTTAGACAAACAGTTGTGCTTAAACTACAGTTTTACTTTAAGGACGATGTGTTTATGCCGTTAGACAAACAGTTGTGCTTAAACTACAGTTTTACTTTAAGGACGATGTGTTTATGCCGTTAGACAAACAGTTGTGCTTAAACTACAGTTTTACTTTAAGGACGATGTGTTTATGCCGTTATAGGCCTAGTAGTTAGCTACTTAAAAATAAGAATAAACTTCCTAATTCCGTTAGCCTTTTTCTGAAATGTCAAAGTCAAAATTCTTTATTCATTAATAATCAAGAAGTGAAGTGAAGTGAACCACAGGGACTGCTTTGAAATGTCAATTTGACTGCCTGTTCCTCCTCGACCGAGCCGAGGCACAGATTAAATGTTTGGTCAAGAAACAAGGCTGGTTTGATCCTTTTACAAAACGATGAAAAATCAAGTAACGTCTAAATTTATTTAGTTATAATTTTAATAATGGCAGCGCGGCGGGCGAGGAGCCAACAGCTACGCAAGAGGTGCGGGTACGATTCCCGCTGCGGGACAAATGTTTGCATGTTCTGCAGATATTTGTTCCGGGTTTGGGTGTGATGGTACCACGGTACTCTTAGTTCCTGATACCCACAACACAGGGAATAGTGTCAGTACTATTTATGTGGCTGTAATATGTTTATTTTATTATAATTAAACATGAATTTGGTATTTTTTTAGGATGGTTTTATCATGAGGAAAGACCTCTAAAAGGACAACGAAACGTTAGCTGGAGAATATTTAAGTACGCGGTATAGTCGTAATAAAATAACAAAAAAAAACACTCAAGACTGCATTCCTCATGATGGGCATAATCAGATACATCCTCAGTGAATAGATATTTCAAAGTACCAAAAGGGGGTAGGGTAGTGTAAAAAACATCACCCTCCTTTCGGGCCATCGGATGAAAAAACAGATACATACATTTTAAACTATTGAATAAATCAATATTATATTTTATTAAACTTACAAGATATAATACATAACACTTTATGGTACACCACATTGTGTTACAAATTCAAACATAACAAAATACAAGCTAATCGCGCAAGTACAATAGGCGGTCTTATCAGACAATCTCTTCCAGACAACCTGTGAAAGAAGTCCCTATCCTCAAAGGGTTGCTGGAAGAAAACTCTTGTTAGGGTTAAGTTCGCCTTTGTACACGTGCTATATGTAAGTTGTCTGTATGATCAGTGTGTACAATGTGTACACAGTGTGTACACTTTGAATACAAAAAAAAATGTGTATTCAAAGTGTAACACATTTCGTTTATTTGTTACACATTGCAATTTCAGACACCGCTTACCATCTGGCGGGCTGAATGCCTGTTTGCCATCAAGTAACATATAAAAGATATTAATATAAAAAGCACTTTTGATATTAAAATTATCGTTTTCTTAATCTAACTACAAAATTAACAAGAATCTACACACTAGACGGCACTAGTCATCTTCAGACGGCATATCTAAGGCACATCCACTGTCTAAAATAAGCTGTTTAGGGGCCTCCTCCAAAGCACGCCACGGTGAACGGTCTTGAGCCTCCGTCCACGGACTTCCAGCGACCGTTACAACAATTATTATCGGTCTGTTGGGTGGGGAGGGAAACGTAAATGAAAAGTATGAAACTAAAGCAGTTTCACTAGAAATTATGAACAAAGCAGTTATGGCTAACACTATGTAGGTATGTAGCACAAGAGATGTATAATACACTGAATTCACGGCCGAATATACGAGAGAGTATGGAATCAAATGTAATAAAAGAGACTGCGCGCTCGTTAATGTTATCATTATGAAGAAAGCTAAACAGGGCATCAACAATTCCTTCATCCTATAACTGAGTGAAAACAATAACCAGAATATTCTACAAAAAAACATTGACAATAATAAACAAAGCATTAAATAAACATATCCCAAAACATTCATTACGTATACATCGTTAAAACGACTTATAGCGGCGAGTATTGTGACGGGCCAGATATAAAGCAGAATTGAAAAATTGATTCTTTTCTTGAGAAAGCGGTTCGATGTTATCCTGTCACAGAAACTTTTGATGAATACAAAAAACCAACAAACAAACGCTAGCTCTGTTAAAACCAAAAGTCCTACGATAAAGTCATAGAATTCAACACTATGCGCCCAGCGCATTCTTGTTAGGAATAAGAATATCGCGTTCGCTAATTTTGCGATGGTCATCTGTATCAGAATCTTCTGGTCCAACTCTTTGATAAGTGGTACGAAAATGTATAAAAATATCTGCAAAATGAAGCATAGCGATGAGAAGCCGATAATGTTGTATGTAAACACTAGATCACAAGTTTCACAAGTAGGCGATTCGGCGACTGAGCCATTTTCCATTTTTGCATGAAGATTGTCACGGAAGTGATCTTTTGGAAAGATCAACACCAGCACAGTTTCACAAGTAGACAGTTCGGTCACTGAGCCAATTTCAATTTAGGCTTGAAGATTCTCAGGAGACGTGGTGCTTTGCGAAACGTCAACCAGAGTAGTTTCACAAGTAGACAGTTCGGTGACTGTGTTAACTTCAGTTTAGGCTTGAAGATTCTACGAGACGTGGTGATTTGGTCTACTTATCGAGTTTACAGTAGATATCACAAAGCTAATAATGGATAATTCTCGTTCTATCACAACGTGTGAGGTCAAATGAATAAAAACGCGACACTAACATTTGGCGTCAACAAAATGACACAAGACTGCGTCGAACTACTTTTTCATTATTGACATTTTCCTCGATTGTATAAATAACGATGAGTAAGAAATAAAACCCACATTTGATATGATCCAGCTAACAAATAATATATAATAACTTGCTGAATTGTAAGCACATACTGTTGCATAGTTTTTTTTATTTTTATCGTCTGTAAAATCCCAAGGCCAACACGAAGTCAAAACAAACGCGTGTAATCAGCTTGGAATGTAAATGAGAATTTTTGCGTTACACTAGGTTCATGTTTGCATGTTCTTAAGATATTTACTATGGGTTCTGGTGTTATGGTACCACAGTACTCGTGTTCTTGGTCCACATTAAGAGGCCTGCGTTGGATGAATCGCCCATACAAACGTAATACCATAGTCATTTGTAATAAGAGCTTATTTCCACCATATTATATTATTATTTGCATTCGAATAGTATTTATCTATTTTTTCAATATGCTTACCTAAAATGAAATGTAAACGAATCGCATTTTGGATATTTTTACGTCATACATGACATGTTTTCTTCTTATTTGTTTCGTATTAAAAACAAAAATACCTTACATATCGTTTGGTTAGGTACATAGATTATACTGTCTAGTTACAGAATAACAACACAATGTGAAAAATACAACAAGTTTTAATTCATCTTTTTTGGTATTACGGAACACCACCAAATTTATAAGAAATTCTGAACGTCTAATATTGCTATCGCGCAAGCACGGGCGGGCCTGTATCAGTCAAAAAGAGATAGCTATATTTTTGGACGCGCTTCGTATTTAAGTTATGAGTGCTGTATGCCGGATCCTTAAGAACACGAGTCCATCACCTAACCGTCACGTACATACATAGTCCTAACCGTGGGTTTGGTTGGGTGCTCATTAGTAATATTATATGGCAATCAATGTGATCATTTGAAATCGTCGTGAGTCTTTAGCTGATAAAATATTGAGGTAGGTACAAATACATAGGAACTTCGAATTGGCATCACACTAAAGCTGAATGAAGGATCATCAAAAAATAACCAAGTAGAGTTTGTTACCTGATTCTTCTAGGCTTGGTCGCGCACGAAGAATCGTCGTAAATTCACTTTCAAATTTTAAATTCACTTAGTATTTAAGTTGACGTTTCTATATGATCCTTGTGATTTCAATGAATAAAAACCTATTGACTTTGACTTTTCGCAAGTTTTAAGGATAGGTATCATGGAGAGGAAGTGTAGAGGAGAGTGACGACTATGTTTGAAACAGTACAAAAAACATTCGTTTATATATAACACACATGTGTGTGGAGAATCAATAGTTCTAAATCGAATAGGAATTGCATAAGGTAACATGCCGATGAATTTAACCATCCCATATTTTTATGCTCCAAATGTAGCAGTTAGCGTACCTATCTGCTCTCTTTCTCTTTCTCGCGACATACTCAAATATAAATATCTCAATACCTACAGCTAAAGATAAAAAAAATGAAATTAATGAAATGAAAATGATAATTGGTCTTATTTTTAAAATGGGCTGGTTGCAAAAAGTGTAAACCAGTACTTACAGAACCTACCTACGTATATTGCGGCATGTTACCAATTACATGATTAGGTAGGTATAAGAATTGCGTTTCCATTAATTTGACCCAACCGTCCCAATGTCTGATTTATGAATTTGTTTTGTAACAAAATGTGATATTACGCGGCCATGTTAGCTTGATATCCAAGTTACAGGGAACGAGTGTGGGGCTAAGACTATGAAGTTATGTGTCTGTTGTGTGGTGTTTACTCTATGTATAGAATGATGTCATTTTAACTTTGACTTTAAACTGCTAAATGGGATTGTATGGGCTTCGTTACTAATTAAACATAATTTGAAAACGTGGTATCATTTAATCGAAAATTTACTAACTCATAAATTGCAAATAGTAAAGTGCCCCGATGGATGGACGACATCTTAAGGATAGACAGTCAGTGGATTGAGGTGGCTCAATACCTTTCATCGTGCCACTTTTTGGGGACGGTCTGTGTCTATAGTAGACCTTTACAGGCTGATGATGACGAAAAAACATAAAAAGTTCAAATAAAAGAGTATTATGATGTACAGGTATTGTTATTTTTTTATTTTTTTTAATAAAATATATTAGAATATAATACAAAATATTTATTTTGAACACATCTTATTCCATAGTAAAATAGTTAAATCTGAAATAAATGATTTTTAATATTATTATTAAATATAGTTATGTTACAATTTAATGTGTAGGTACCATCAAAAAGGATTGATTTTATTTCTATAAATTAGACTAGCCTACGGGTTCACCCGCGTCGTACCTGCCCGAATAAAACTTAGCCTATGTGCTATTCGTTCTAGGTCACATGCCTGTTCCAAATTTCATCTAAATCAGTTCAGCCATAAGGGGATTAGTATCGAAATTAGTAGCATATAATATTAGAATTTATCAGCCATTCCAAGAGAAGCCACGACAAAAGGTATTGATCCAACTTTTTCACTCTATCAAATGTTCGTGACTTTTACAATAACATCATCCCATCGTCTGGTACCGAATAAACAAAGAAGTATTGAATCAAAGCATATTTGCTCATAATTGCATATAAAGCAGTAATGAGTATCACTATAAAATGATCTGCCACGGCAAATACATTCCTCGCTGTTCTGATCCATGGCAACCACGCTTTCGGATAATACGGTAATAGGAAAGTCAGTAGAACTCGTTCGCTATTGATAGTGGCCAACATAAATAGAGCTATGCAAGACATCAACATATTTTCCGCGTTTATGTCTCTCAATGTGAACATTGCCCAGAATATTCTGCAGAAAATCACAAATATCAATACTCAAACAATTAAATACACGATATCAAACATATTCATTGTTTTTTTATTGCAAACAAAAATGAGTGAGCTGAGAACTGCGACCGTCCAAATCAAAATAAAACCGAAACCGAAATTGAGTCTTTTCACTTCGAATACAAAATCAACTACAAGTTTATCATGAAAGCTCATTGTTAATATGAGCATCCAGGCCACGAAAGCAAGATCCGTTGTTAGAAAGGCCCCGATTATATAATTATTATATTCTGTAAGTACCCAGCGGTAACTTAAGAGGTTTCGAATCATGAGATACAACAATTTCGCGGCGGTCATCTGTATCATAATTTTCTGGCCCAACTGTTTGATATTCGGTACTAAAATATACAAAATTATTTGCAGCAAAAAACATAGCAATGAAAAGGCAATACCGATGCACGTGAACGCTTCAGTGGCTGAGTTTGTTTCCATTATTGCTTGAAGATTCTCACGAATGGTAATTTAGGAGACCTAGTATGTTTTATTTTATTGTTTTAGGAACGACAAACAGTCATACATTAAATTATAAGTTACAAACTAAAGTGAACAATGTAAGGTAAATGTATGATCCACAACGTCATCCACAGATTACTTTAATACAATAACAAACAGGAAGGCTTGAGTCTGTTGCAAGTTTACGCATAAATACGGGTTTATAGTACTGTAGGTAGGCAATTTCGGTATGTTCAGCAGGACACGTATTCTGAACGTCGCCGTTTGATCGCACTGGACGAAAATACTGGGATGGTGAATGACGCGATGTGATGATTTAGGACAGGCCTATGTTCAGCAGTACACGTATTCTAATGATAATGGCACCGTTTGATCTCACTGGACGAAAATAGGCCCGATTGCCAACACTGCTATGGTGAATGACGCGCTGTGGTGATTTAAGAGAGGCCTGTGTTCAGCAGTACACTTGTTCTGAATGATAACGCGGCCGTTTGATCTCACTGGACGAAAATAGGCCCGATTGCCAACACTGCTATGGTGAATGACGCACTGCGGTGATTTAAGAGAGGCCTGTGTTCAGCAGTACACTTGTTCTGATGATAATGGTACCGTTTGATCTCACTGGACGAAAATAGGCCCGATTGTCAACACTGGTATGGTGAATGACGCACTGCGGTGATTTAAGAGAGGCCTGTGTTCAGCAGTACACTTGTTCTGATGATAATGGTACCGTTTGATCTCACTGGACGAAAATAGGCCCGATTGTCAACACTGCTATGGTGAATGACGCACTGTGGTGATTTAAGAGAGGCCTGTGTTCAGCAGTACACTTGTTCTGATAATAATGGTACCGTTTGATCTCACTCGACGAAAATAGGCCCGATTGTCAACACTGCTATGGTGAATGACGCACTGCGGTGATTTAAGAGAGGCCTGTGTTCAGCAGTACACTTGTTCTGATGATAATGGTACCGTTTGATCTCACTGGACGAAAATAGGCCCGATTGTCAACACTGGTATGGCGAATGACGCGCTGTGGTGATTTAAGAGAGGCCTGTGTCCAGCAGTACACTTATTCTGAATGATAACGCGGCCGTTTGATTGCACTGGACGAAAATAGGCCCGATTGCCAACACTGCTATGGTGAATGACGCGCTGTGGTGATTTAAGAGAGGCCTGTGTTCAGCAGTACACTTGTTCTGATGATAATGGTACCGTTTGATCTCACTGGACGAAAATAGGCCCGATTGTCAACACTGGTATGGCGAATGACGCGCTGTGGTGATTTAAGAGAGGCCTGTGTTCAGCAGTACACTTGTTCTGATGATAATGGTACCGTTTGATCTCACTGGACGAAAATAGGCCCGATTGCCAACACTGCTATGGTGAATGACGCGCTGTGGTGATTTAAGAGAGGCCTGTGTTCAGCAGTACACTTGTTCTGATGATAATGGTACCGTTTGATCTCACTGGACGAAAATAGGCCCGATTGTCAACACTGGTATGGCGAATGACGCGCTGTGGTGATTTAAGAGAGGCCTGTGTTCAGCAGTACACTTGTTCTGATGATAATGGTACCGTTTGATCTCACTGGACGAAAATAGGCCCGATTGTCAACACTGCTATGGTGAATGACGCGCTGTGGTGATTTAAGAGAGGCCTGTGTTCAGCAGTACACTTGTTCTGATGATAATGGTACCGTTTGATCTCACTGGACGAAAATAGGCCCGATTGTCAACACTGGTATGGCGAATGACGCGCTGTGGTGATTTAAGAGAGGCCTGTGTTCAGCAGTACACTTTTTCTGATGATAATGGTACCGTTTGATCTCACTGGACGAAAATAGGCCCGATTGTCAACACTGGTATGGCGAATGACGCGCTGTGGTGATTTAAGAGAGGCCTGTGTCCAGCAGTACACTTATTCTGAATGATAACGCGGCCGTTTGATTGCACTGGACGAAAATAGGCCCGATTGTCAACACTGCTATGGCGAATGACGCACTGTGGTGATTTAAGAGAGGCCTGTGTTCAGCAGTACACTTGTTCTGATGATAATGGTACCGTTTGATCTCACTGGACGAAAATAGGCCCGATTGTCAACACTGGTATGGCGAATGACGCGCTGTGGTGATTTAAGAGAGGCCTGTGTCCAGCAGTACACTTATTCTGAATGATAACGCGGCCGTTTGATTGCACTGGACGAAAATAGGCCCGATTGTCAACACTGCTATGGCGAATGACGCACTGTGGTGATTTAAGAGAGGCCTGTGTTCAGCAGTACACTTGTTCTGATGATAATGGTACCGTTTGATCTCACTGGACGAAAATAGGCCCGATTGTCAACACTGGTATGGCGAATGACGCGCTGTGGTGATTTAAGAGAGGCCTGTGTCCAGCAGTACACTTATTCTGAATGATAACGCGGCCGTTTGATTGCACTGGACGAAAATAGGCCCGATTGTCAACACTGCTATGGCGAATGACGCACTGTGGTGATTTAAGAGAGGCCTGTGTTCAGCAGTACACTTGTTCTGATGATAATGGTACCGTTTGATCTCACTGGACGAAAATAGGCCCGATTGTCAACACTGCTATGGCGAATGACGCACTGTGGTGATTTAAGAGAGGCCTGTGTTCAGCAGTACACTTGTTCTGATGATAATGGTACCGTTTGATCTCACTGGACGAAAATAGGCCCGATTGTCAACACTGCTATGGTGAATGACGCACTGTGGTGATTTAAGAGAGGCCTGTGTTCAGCAGTACACTTGTTCTGATGATAATGGTACCGTTTGATCTCACTGGACGAAAATAGGCCCGATTGTCAACACTGGTATGGCGAATGACGCGCTGTGGTGATTTAAGAGAGGCCTGTGTTCAGCAGTACACTTTTTCTGATGATAATGGTCCCGTTTGATCTCACTGGACGAAAATAGGCCCGATTGTCAACACTGGTATGGCGAATGACGCGCTGTGGTGATTTAAGAGAGGCCTGTGTCCAGCAGTACACTTATTCTGAATGATAACGCGGCCGTTTGATTGCACTGGACGAAAATAGGCCCGATTGTCAACACTGCTATGGCGAATGACGCACTGTGGTGATTTAAGAGAGGCCTGTGTTCAGCAGTACACTTATTCTGAATGATAACGCGGCCGTTTGATTGCACTGGACGAAAATAGGCCCGATTGTCAACACTGCTATGGCGAATGACGCACTGTGGTGATTTAAGAGAGGCCTGTGTTCAGCAGTACACTTGTTCTGATGATAATGGTACCGTTTGATCTCACTGGACGAAAATAGGCCCGATTGTCAACACTGGTATGGCGAATGACGCACTGTGGTGATTTAAGAGAGGCCTGTGTTCAGCAGTACACTTGTTCTGAATGATAAAGCGGCCGTTTGATCTCACTGGGCGAAAATAGGCCCGATTGTCAACACTGGTATGGCGAATGACGCACTGTGGTGATTTAAGAGAGGCCTGTGTTCAGCAGTACACTTTTTCTGATGATAATGGTACCGTTTGATCTCACTGGACGAAAATAGGCCCGATTGTCAACACTGCTATGGCGAATGACGCACTGTGGTGATTTAAGAGAGGCCTGTGTCCAGCAGTACACTTATTCTGAATGATAACGCGGCCGTTTGATCGCACTGGATGAAAATAGGCCCGATTGTCAACACTGGTATGGCGAATGACGCGCTGTGGTGATTTAAGAGAGGCCTGTGTCCAGCAGTACACTTGTTCTGATGATAATGGTACCGTTTGATATGAATATAGGTAAAATAAAGACAATAGGTATGTTGGTCATATTGATATCTAATTTTCCGTAATGGATTAAACACAAATAATAATAAATGTTATATTAAAATTGAATTGAATACTTACAACATGGAAATTTATTCGAATCATAATTCAAAGACAAGTAGAAATGACAAAAAAGGTAAGAAATAATGAAAAGATAAAAGATAGTATTTAACTATTTTTTAACCTTTATTTTAACTATTTTTACACAATATGACAGCAAAAAAACTGAATATTTATACAGCTAAAGTGGTAAACAAGCAAATGGCCCACCTGTTGGTAAGCGGTTACCGTAACACTTGCAACACCAAAGGTGTCACTAGCGCGTTGCCGCCCTCCCGCGCTATTATTTGTTTTGCTCGAATTCTTAAAACTTTATTAATAGTATAGATTACGTAGGTACTAATCAGTGCTAACGACGACAGTCTATGCTGCAGGTTGTCTGGAAGAGATCACTTCTAAGCGATAATACCCCTTAATATAACAATTTTATAAGAAAAATATTTAGTTTATTTTGTTATTTGTTTATGGTGTCAAAAAAAAGTAAAGGAAGAATGAAAGAAAAACATTTATTTAGCACTACATAAAAAAACAAAATAGGATGGTGGGATAAGTTATGAGAATATTAATAATCCTACTAATATTATAAATGTGAAAGTTTGTGAGGATTTTTGTTCCTCTTTCACGCAAAAACTACTAAACGGATTTTGATGGAACTTTACAGTTATATAGCTTATACATCAGAATAACACATAGGCTACTTTTTATCCGGTTACCACACGGGCGAAGCCGTGGGCAGAAGCTAGTAATATATAAGTTAGAACAGCCTACTTATAAGTATAACTGAAAGAGAAACGTCCCACGCACCTTACTGCCTAATCTATCTACCTGGACAGTTCAAATGTCGCACCAAAATGGTATCAGGGGCCTAACCATTAAGTCTTATAGCGAGTCAGTTCAGGCAAAGATGCTACTTTCCGCTTTGGGATTGAGGACGCTATTGCGTTGTTAAAGCTTTGTCATTCGCAAAGCGGGATTTGACATATTTACCTAAATTGAATCGCAATAAGACTTGATGGTTAGGCCCCAGTTCAGCATAATGGTGGCTACCTACTTAGTGCTGGTATTCTGCTGACCCTGCGCAGTGACGTCACAGACGCCAGAAGCAAACACCACTCTCAAGATATTAAATGTATATGTATACTTTTTTTAACTTTATTTACTGTAATATATCTACTACGTTCTAGGTGTATGAGTTTGTTTGCATTTTAATCTCCTAAACTATCAGACGGATTTGAAAAAAAAATGTATTTGATAGTCCAATTCTTGAGGATAGGTTATTTAACTTCACGCTACGACCGAGCCGAGCCGAGCAAAAGAAGTAATAGCGCAGGCGGGCGATACGACGTATTAGGTTGGAGGAAGCCGTGGACAGCTAGTAATGTTATAAATGAGAAAGTTTGTAGCTAATTATCTCAGTAACGGCTGAAACGATTTAGATGAAATTTGGAACCGGTATAATTCATGAACTAGAATAAAACATGGGCTGCTTTTTATCTGGCTGCGGACGAAGCCGTCGGCAGGAGCCAGTAGATAGATAAATGAAGAAGTAATAGCGTGGACGGGCCATGCCATGCAGTGGATTGGAGGAAGCCGTGGACAGCTAGTGATGTTATAAATGCGAAAGTTCGTATGTTTGTAGCTAATTATCTCAGTAACGGCTGAAACGATTTAGATGAAATTTGGAACCGGCATAGTTCATGATAGATAGATAATCATTTATTCAAACCACCACTCACAAATTATATTTACTTAAGAACGAAAACACATTATTAATAACTAAAATAGAAAGTAAAATAAAGAGGGCTACATAATCTTTCTTTCCTGGCTTGGTCGCGGAGAAACAGGCAATAGATAAAACCGACGTTTCAAAGTGATCCTTGTGATTTCAATGAATAAATGAATTTTGACTTTGACTTTGGTGGCGAATCGTACTTCAGCTCAGCATGTGCTGCGACATGTTGCCATGCGTAATAAAATATGGGCTGCTTTTTATCCGGCAACGATGCGGGCGAAGCCGTCGGCAGCAGCTGGTAGATAGATAAATGAGGTACCTTTAGAGGCGACGGCGTTGGCCTGCAGCGTCTCGACGCCGTACTGTCGGTAGGCGTGCTGCAGCCGGTCGTACTGCGCGTCGATCTGCTCGAGCACGCGCTGCACCGGCAGCACCCGCCAGCTGCCGCGCTCCACCGCGTGCAGGTGGATTTCACACCTGCAGATACATACAGTCCAGCATTATTATTGAATTTCACACGAAGGTCACCCCTCACTTCCTAGGTCCTATCTGAAAAACGGCGCTGCTTCGTCTTGGCGGAGCAGCAATAAGCTGAGATAGGACCTATTCGACTCATACCTACCAATGCAGCATAGATGCCCCTCGTTAGCGCTGGTTAGCAACTACGATATTGGCCTCGATTCTGTAGTACACTAACTAAACTAAATTTAAACCGTCGCTCTCTTTTACTGATAGTGTACGCAAGAAAGAGATGGCAAAAATTTTACTGCTGTGTGCTGCTGTCAAATCAGTAACCGCGCCGCTTTTCTTCGTATTATAGTCAGCATGTTTTGAAATCACAACTAAATTTGTATGGAAAACTTAAATCTGACTAATTTGACAGCACTAAACAGCTGGGACAGCGGAAGTGCTCCGTGACGGGGGTGGCAAATTTCTTTGGTCACCCCTTCAATCTCCAGCCCTGGCTTGGTAGGTGGGTACCTGTGATTTTAGTTGGGGGCATTTGGCCCCCTCTGCCCCCCCACTTCCGCGGCCGCTGACTATCAGTAAAAGAGGGCGACAGTTTAAATTTAGTTTAGTTAGTGAACTACAGAATCGAGGCCATTGTACTCTTAATTATTATTAGTACTCGTAATTTACTGTGTTTTTTTTAATATAATTGTTTGTCTTTCTTTTCATTTGTACTTGTCTGTGCTGTATCATATGTGTTGAAAACTATCTATCTGATTTTTTAACGTGTACAAAAATGAAGCCTGGAATATCAATAAGACGGCACTTATATTTTTGTGAATACATACATTGTATATGTGTATGTGTTTGGACTCCCTTTTCCAGATTCAAACTCTTAATTGATTGATTATGCGTGGGAGTTTCTGGCTAGTGAGTAAGCCAGCCCAACTCCAGAAGAAGCACAGAAGTTAGGAAGGAAGAAGGAATACATACATATTATACATAGAAAACATCCACATCTGATGTTATTTGTCTCGGACAAATATCAGTAGATCATACAAGTATTTGTCCCGCGGCGGGAATCGAACCCAACTACCATGATTTGTGTTTCAAACTCTCGAATCATGGTAAATACCCCGTTTTGATTTTAAATTTGAATGTTAGCAGTCATGAATAAAATTGTTTATATGAGAATGAAGTCAGATACATTTTAATACTAAACAAAGATAGCAAATGGAATTAACGCGAAAGTTTGTGAGGATGGATGTTTGTTACTCTTTCATGCATAAACTACTGAACGGATTTTAATGAAACTTTACAGTAATAAAGCTTACACATCAGAATAACACATAGACTACTATTTGTCCGGGTACCACGCAGAAGCTAGTATCTAGAGGTAGATAAAATTAATGACATGCAATATTAAATGTATTTTTGCTATTTTGAGTTGTAGATACTGTTCTTTTATAGATTTATTTATGTAGTTAATTATTTGATTTTCGTATAATGTATTAAGAGTTTTTTAAATTATATTTCCATAATACATACCTAGGCACCTATGTATATATTATTAAACAAATAGTATATTAATATCACAGGTAGGTAAAATACATAATTAATAATCTATTTCTATAATATTCTTATTTTATAATTATTAGTCACAAAATTATTACAATCATACTTTAATCGTAATTATATTTTTGATGTAATTTGTTCTAAAACATGTTAAGTTTTTTTTTACCAGTCGTCATATCTCCTGTCGGCTTGCACTAAAGGCAGGCGTCTGCCCAACACGAGGAGCGCGTTCCCGGCCTCAGCCAGCTTCTCCTTCACCTCCTCCACTGATGATGCACAGCTTCTAGACACCACCATCCTGATCAGGGAGGAACGGTCGATGATCCAGATCTGAATATTAATCATACGAAACAATGTATTATTAAAATCTTAATTTATACACACAAATACAATATAACAAATAACATAAATCTAATTTATTTTCATGACGACCTCTGTGGCGCAGTGGGCGAAGGCCCGCTTGAGACGCAGATGGTTAAGGGTTGGATTCCCGCCGCGGGAGAAATGTTTGTAAGATCTACAAATATTTGTCTCGGGTCTGGGTGTTATGTAAAATATGTATGTATTTACAAAAAAAAAAGTATATCAGTCAAGTAGTTTCCATAATACAAGTTATGTTTCGATGCTGTGTAAAAAATGTGCAGAAAATATTAATTATTTTATTTTACTTATATATTATAAGGGTGAGTCCAGATTAAGTAACATGTTATTTTGTTCAACATGGTTAGAATAAAAATATATTTACCTAAATTACGTGAACAGGCCTCGACATTTAGTACACAGAAATGTTCACACATGAGGTTTATCCAATTACAATCGCTGTAGAGAGGCAACGGTCAACAGTATAACAAGTACATCGATGATGATCATGAAATGATTTGAATAAAAGCAGGTTAATACGATATAGGATACAAAACAGGGTTTGGCTGTTTAGAACATTGTAACATATAACAAGATTACACATAAACAAAAGTTATAAATAACGTTGCATATATTACACGTTATAACATGTTATATTGCTATATAACTGGTTTTATTAACACATAATAAAACATGCGCTAAATGACTTTGTTCTAAAACATGTTACGTAACATAGTTTGGACTAACCTTCACGTTAAAAAAATAATATAAAAAAAATGTTTTGATTTGATTAAACATATATGTATAATATATATGCATTTACAAAAAAAGTATATCAGTCATGTAGTTCCCATAACACATGCTCTGCATACTCTGGGGCTGATGGTGTTTGGATATATCCAGCATTATATATTATCTATGATTATCAACATTTTTTTTAATATAAGATATCTATCAATATAAACGATTTTTTCGAACTTTATTGATTTTAAAGTAAACTATAGTTACGGAATCAATGTTTCTTATAATACTTATTTACTAAGTCTATGTACAATACTTATCTATGATTATCAACATTTTTTTGAATATAACTCTTCCATCAATATAAACGATTGTTTCGAACTTTATTGATTTTAAAGTAAACTATAGTTACGGAATCAATGTTTCTTATAATACTTATTTACTAAGTCTATGTACAATACTTACATAGACTTGAGCTTTGGCCTGTCGATGCGGCGGCGCTATCTCCTGAGCGATGATGTCCAGCACGAATCTGTCCTGATTGTACTCAGACATATAGTTCGCCGTCATCAGTATCCCTAGAAATGAGGAGAAACGTCAATCACTCAGGGCTTTAGTAAAAACTAGCTTCTGCCCACGGCTTCACCCGCATGGTACATAGTTCTTATAATACTATCATATCACTAAGTACTTGTTAATGCTGGACATTTTCACACAGCATCATCTAGCCCCAAAGTAAGCAGAGCTTGTGTTATGGGAACTACATGACTAACATACTACTTATACAGGGTGTAATAAGACTACTCCCTTCCCCTACTTAACTTCGGGAGGGGAAGGTACTCATCAATACGAACAACATTCACTATGGAACCAACACTGTGAACGCGAAAAAAAATCAGCTGTTCCATACATTTCAGGCAAGTAGGTATTGAACTTTAGTATGGAACAGCTGATTTTTTTTTTCGCGTTCACAATGTTGGTTCCATAGTAAAAGTTGTTCATATTGATGTACCTAGCTACTTAATGTTTCTTTTTTTGTAGTAATAATGAATTCCATATAATGTGGCGTTTCCTACCTCAGATTTAAGATAAGTACGTGATGTAACCTATGACAACAGAGAACTCACTGAGTATGTGTCTACGGATGCCCAATTGTCCATCATGGGAATTATGGTCGTTTGCTTCATTATTATTGTTCTGATTTTTAAGTAAAAACTCAGTTCATGACATGGCAACACTTAGAAATTGAATGGTTTTATCATGATTTGCTAGAATTTGTCGTCTCACCATCCTGCGTGATATTGAACGGCGAAGGTACCACACTCCCGCTGGACTGGCTAGCTCCGAACTTGTACAGATTGGATGCTGCCACCATGTAGGCTAGTGTTCCATTCTCGTCCAAGTCCGGGTCTTCTGCAACTACGGAGATTATTGGCTCGTTGACGCGCGCTGTGTGCTTTATACCTGAGAACAGAACGAATTTTGATATCAAATACTCTAGAATAATACAGGTGTTGGCAACCCCACAGACACTACCTTAAAATTGTCTATGGTTAGGTACTTATCTATTAGAAACAACCTTGTCAACGACAACAATTAGTCGATTAAGTAGGTAGCTACCTCTATAATCGTGCTCTGGTATAAACGCTAATTTTGAATCTCAACTCTCGGCATTTCAATCCAAATTCAATTCAAACAAGAACTAAGCACACACAACAGGCACATACATTTGGATGTTACATAAACTAAAAGAAGAGGAGGAATTTCGGTGTCAAATACTCCAGAAAACTAAAGGCACAGGAGGAACTTTGATGTCAAATACTCCAGTAAACTAAAGGCACAGAAGGAACTTTGATGTCAAATACTCCAGTAAACTAAAGGCACAGGAGGAACTTTGATGTCAAATACTCCAGTAAACTAAAGGCACAGGAGGAACTTTGATGTCAAATACTCCAGTAAACTAAAGGCACAGGAGGAACTTTGATGTCAAATACTCCAGTAAACTAAAGGCACAGGAGGAACTTTGATGTCAAATACTCCAGTAAACTAAAGGCACAGGAGGAACTTTGATGTCAAATACTCCAGTAAACTAAAGGCACAGGAGGAACTTTGATGTCAAATACTCCAGTAAACTAAAGGCACAGAAGGAACTTTGATGTCAAATACTCCAGTAAACTAAAGGAACCGAAAGACTTTTGGTGTCAAATACTCAAGTAAAAAAACTAAATGCACCGAAAAACACACACACACACACACACACACACACCCTCCATCACCTTCATTGACCCATCAAACCTAATTCTGCCCTACTAACTTATTTTTTTTTTTTTTTTAACTATTTTTGCGATGTTTCTCAGGATATTTTGTACTCACAAGAAGTAATTTAAATGTTTGTCTTGCAATTGTTTATCTCTCATTACATATATTTCTTTGTGAAACGCTATCTGAGCTTCCGCGATACAGGCTAGACCTAGTGCGGAGCTCATTGTTAAACTTGTAACCTAGGCACACACTATTTTTGTAAATAAAGTATTTGTATTTGTATTAGACTTTTGGTGTTAAATACTCCAGTAAACTAAAAGCAGAGAAGGAATTTTGGCTATTATTCTCAACTAACTCAGTCTCCACGTCTAAGCCTCTGCGTCCGATCGTTCGTCACCAAATTCGTTGTAAATGTAAATCACTTACCGGCGTAATAGATCTTCTGCTGGAAGTTGGGTGCATTGTCGTTCTCGTCCTGCACGTTGACGGTGACGGAGGCGACGCTCTGCGCGCTGTCAGTGCCGTTGTCGATGGAGTTGAGCGCGTCCGCGGGGGAGTACAGCGGACTGTTGCTCGCGTAGATAGTGAACGAGTACTCGGATTGTTTCTCTCTGGAAGTTTGTTATGTGATATTTATACTAGTTTTTAACTAATGACCCGATCAAACTGACGAGGAGGCGGTCATTGGGAGAGTTAGAGTTAATTTCTATGTCTGGTTGTTTATGTAGTTCCCGTAACACAAGCTAGCTTACTATGGGACTAGATGATGCTATGTAAAAATGTCCAGCATTATTTATTAATTAATTATAGATCGTTACCGCATCCACACCAGTTTGACCGGGCCTGAACATTATTAAAGATTTTTTCAACTAAAGTGACCAAGAAGCATACTCTCAAGTCTCGTTTGCCTGTAATTTCATCGGCATCCATACCTTGCAAACCGGAACACAGCAGTGCAGTGCCGGGCGAGCTCTTCAGACGCCTGATGTGCAGGTTCGATTATCTTCGGAGCCGAGCAAAAGAAGTAATAGCGCGGCGATGCGACGCGATAGTTATGAATAGAGGGTTGTAAGTTTGTTTCAGATATTACCTGTCGAAGCTGATGTTGGATCTGATGGTGCCCTGCGTTCTGTCAAGCGTGAACGCTCCTTCTTGGTTTCCTTCTAAAATGTGGTAATAGACCTTGCCGTTCTCGCCAGAATCTTTGTCTGTCGCTTTCACTGAACCTAAAAGAGACGTCAATTTCATCAGAATCTTTATAAGTAAGATCTTAAATAGATACAGTCCTGACACAGGATGGCCGGCGTAGGTTTAGTAATAAGGCCCCTTTAGGGAACTATAAGTAACCCCGAAAGCATTAAGTAGTTATAATAAATAAATAAATAAATAATGCTGGACAATCCACACAGCATCATCTAGCCCCAAGCCCAGAGCTTGTGTTATGGGTACTAGATGACTGATATACTTAATACAATACATTACAGAGATATATATTTTTTTATTATACATAGAAAATACCCAGAACACCTGGAACAAATATTTGCAGATCGTACAAACATTTGTCCCAGGGCGGGAATCGAACCCGCAACCTCCTGTGTCACAGGCGGAACTTCGCCCACCGCGCCACATCGGTCGTCAATACAGTTAGTACATTAAATGACAAAAATACGACTTCAAATTGATATTTTTCATCCAATTTTGAGGATATCCTTCAATTCCTCATGAATCTCATAATCAAAACTGAATTTTATTCCAAAAACTATCGTGAACTTGACTATTCATATTGTAAAAACGGGAATTTTCACGTACTGCACTATCGGTGAAGGCACCGACTAAGTTTCGACTCATTCCGAGAGTCTTCATCAGGGTGAGTGGTTGCGACTTTCTCCTTCCGCGTCGCGTCGTTCGCGAGTAGTGCACGGCGCGACGCGGAAGGAGAACTGAATTTGATAAAAACGGGACCAATCTGAAGGTATATCCTTTCAAATAAAACAGAAATTTCCTAATCGATCTATAAATGACGAAGTTCTGAGGTAAGAAACATTCGTAAACCCAGGCGGGCCTTCGTCCAGTGAGCATCAGAGGTGGTCAGTACTTACCGACAATAAGACCCGCTTGCTGGTTCTCAGGTACTGACAGAGTGTACTGCTTCTGCGGGAATCGCGGCGCATTATCATCATCATCAGCCAACACCACCGCCAGTAATCTGTGGCTCGAGAACTGGGCCGGGGTGCCGTTGTCCACAGCCGCTATCACCAGCTGAAAATTAACATCTATGTTACACGATCTCAATTTGGGGAACTCGCTTCGCTCAACAGCTTTGGGGGACAGCGAAGCAAGTCTCATTTTTAGCCCTATTGGGGGACAATCAGATTACGCAGATGGGGTAGTCAGAGGCACGTCAAAACATTACATTTGAGTTAGCATTCTACGTCATAGGTTGCAACCTTATCGAAACTAATTGGAACACTATCTACTGTTGGCACATACTCAATACTCAATACATTTATTGTTTTCACATGGTAGGTACATATATGGTGTTTATAGGTAGGTATCTCGCATGAACCCACATGCCTTTGAATTTTTGGTTCTAGAGCATGCCGGTTTCCTCACGATATTTTCCTTCACTGTTTTGATCACGACAAATGGTTGCATGTTCTGCAGATATTTGTTCCTGATATCCACGATACAGGGGATCCTAGTGTGGGGTCAGAAAAATGTACATAGATACACAGTCCTGACCCAAAGGAAAGACTGACTATGTCACGCTATGCCTATGTTGTAATATTTTTTATCAACACTCGTAGATTAGGGTAACGTATTGTGCCATCTCTTATCAAATTGACGCACTACTTGTTCTACCGCCATCTATTATCATCTGGAGGCACTAACCGCGCTAGTAAGACGCGCTGTCTCGAATATTCGAGGCAGTGTGCGGGGAACGCCCCCTACGAGAAAGTTCTGGAAGAAATGCGGCCTTGTTATATATTCTGTCGTAACGGAATATATAATGAGCGTAACGACAAATCTGTTCAAGATTTGAATGTGAATAATCGAAGTGATAAAAGCGATACCCAGTGACTAGTGAAGTGACAGTTATGCTATAGTGTTGTACCTAACTACAGAGTGTTTTAGTGTTTTTGTTTTCTTCGTATAATTTTGTTGGCACCGACTAAGTTTCGACTCATTCCGAGAGTCTTCATCAGGGTGAGTGGTTGCAACTTTCTCCTTCTGCGTCGCGCCGTGCACTACGTGAAAATTCCCGTTTTTACAATATGAATAGTCAAGTTCACGATAGTTTTTGTTGTGTTGTTTGTTTCGCTGTAAATTTTTCAGTGTGATTTACTAATACAGAGTTCCTTTAGTGTACAATTGGACTTAATTATTTCATTCCATACCCTAGCTCGTAACAGTATTACAATAATGTTGCGACGAGAGATGTCGCCAGGTCATACCTGGTACTCAGCCTTATGCTCGCGGTCCAAGAAGGTCCTCGTCCTCAGCTCCCCGGTGTCCCGGTCGAGGCTGAACTCCTGAGTTTCCGGCACGTTCTGGTTCTCCACCTTCAGGTAGTAGGACACGCGCCCGTTCTCGCCCGCGTCTTCATCCGTAGCTTGGATTGTGGTGATCAGATAGTCCGCCTGGGCTGCGTTCTACAAAAAAAATAATTATCATTTATAAAATTAGTTTATTTGATCCAAAATACACTATTACGCAGTTGTTTATTTACCAACCAAGTTACGAAAAAAACTCAATGCAACATTTAATGTAGTTAGTGCCTATGTTAGTACCTACTAACATAGGCACTACCTACAAAGCAGTTTTAATTACCCACCCGGCAAATAAGTTTGTTTTTCTAGCCCCCACACTAAGATTCCCTGTGTTGTGGGTGGCTAGTCTCTTCCAAGGGTATAAGGCATTATATGTCTAGGTAGGTAGGTAGGTTTTGCTCCTGGTACATTGGGTGTGTACCAGGATAAACAAACAGTAGGTAGGTACCTAAGTACTCGTAAGGTAGCTTAGAAGTCGCTTTCGTTACACAGTTAAAATGTATATTTACCTATAATACAGGTGGCAACATTTCCAACCTGCGACATCAGACACCTACATTTTGCGTTTTTTGCCTGGAAGAGATCGCTATTAGCGAGAAGACCCGACCGTCTTACTTCCAGGATAAGCTTGCAATCTGCTCTGAATTCGTAAGCAACATAATATGTGCATAACTTTCTCTCAGGAAGGAGTTGAAACTAGCATGAAAAGCAAATTCAGCCTGAGGGTACAACGGTTTTAGCCAACCACGGTTACGCCATAGGTTTAGTTTCAACTCTTTCGTGAGAGTGCCGACCTTCATGAAGGAAGATCTGTGGTCTTAGGGAAACGTTCGTTGTGTTTCCGGGTTTGATTACCCAAGCCAGACGTGCCCGCATCGCAGTCACTACGGTACGCTAGCTCCATCTCTTATCAACTGGACGCACTACTTGTTCTACCGCCATCTAGTATCGTCTGGCACTAACTGCTCTAGTAAAAGGTGGTAGTTTCTCGAATGAGGCGCAAGGCAGCGTACAGGCCACGCCCCTCTACGAGAATGTTCCGGAAGAAACGCCTTATGGGATATATAAGCGCGCCGAGCGAGTGATAGGGACAGTTCTTTTCAAGATATTGGATGTGATTTATTTGAAGTGATAAAGAAGCGATACCCAATGACTAGTGAAGTGACAGTTGTGCTAGTGTTGTAGTGATACATTGTTTTTAGTGTTTTTGTTTTAATTGCGTAGTTTCCTTGTGCTGTGTTTCATTGCCGTTTTCATAGTGTGATTTTACTAATACAGTGTTTTTCAATTTTTTGTATAATTGGACTTTATTTTATCCCGAACCGTAGCCCGTAACAATACCTATGATTGTTCTGTCTGAAATAAATGTGTTATTTTTATAAACTCACCTCCGGTATGATGATCTGCCGCACGTCAGCCGGCGGTTGCACGAACACGGGGCTGTGCTTGTTGACGCTCAGCACGTATATGTCGACTCTAGCGGTGTCCGCGTTGGGTCCGCTGCCGGCCTCGTCCCGCGCGGACACGGTCACTGTGTACGAGGTGTTGCCAACTACGCCGGCGGACGGATAGATGATGCCGTTCCAAGGGTCCACCGTGAACACGCCTGGAAACAAATTATACAAATAATTTATTTCGTACCAGCTTCTGCTCACGGCTTCGCCCGCGTGGTACCCGGATTAAAAGTAGCCTATGGTTATTCTGATGTATAAGCTATATTAGTGTAAAGTTACATCAAAATCCGTTAAGTAGTTTTTGCGTGAAAGAGTAACAAACATCCATCCTCACAAACTTTCGTGCTTATAATAGTAGTAAGATAACACCACTCCTTTTTTTTTAATTTTTACATAGCAGCAACATCTAGCCCCAAACTGAGCAGAGCTTGTGTTATGGGAACTACATGATATACTATTGATATATATATATTTTAAATACATACATATTTAACATAGAAAACACCCAGACCCGAGACAAATATTCGATAATTAGTTTTTGTCGTTTTGACTTGATTTCTTCGCCAATTGTTAACCAATTTTGATGTATTTTTTTTTGTATAGAGAATAATTCAGAAGTGGTCCTTTAAAATATTAATTTCTAAGGGATTGTTACTTTTCTGGTAAAACTCAAAAAACATCATCTTATGGCATCACGACTAGCCGAAACATTTTTTGTGGGTTCGTCCAGCATTTAATTGAGAACTCCTTTTTTGAAGACGTTTAAGTCCACTTACCCGGTTCACTCTGTTTCACGATGGCGTAAGACACATTCCCATTGATTCCCTCGTCCTTATCTTCAGCTCTCACTTGCAAGATGGCGGCCGGCGGATTCAGCTGCAAGTTCTCTGATATCGTGCTTTTGTAAACCTTCTGACTGAAGATGGGAGCGTTGTCGTTCACGTCCCGTACTTTTATATGTACCTGGGAATGTGGATTGAACCTTGAGTTTATGTAAGGTCGATTGTATGGCTAATATCGACATAACATAAACGAATAATACAAATACTTTTGACAGACCGAAAATAATATTATGCTAGAATAATTCTGGTCATTTTTCAGTTTTGAACACAGCATCATCTAGCCACAAACTAAGCACAAACATTGTATTATGGGACTACATGACTGATATGCTACTCATATACTTTTTTTGTAAATACATATTATACATAGTAAACACCCAGACCCGAGACAAACATTTGTACCGCAGCGAGAATCGAACCCGCATCCTTCTGCGTTTCAGGCGGCCCTTCGCCCTTGATATTTTTACAGCTCCTAGGGACCGCAGACCTACGTATTTGATATTAATTTCAACTAGATTCCTCCATGCGTTCCTGAGATAAAAGGTCTTGACTGACAGACAGACAGACGGTCGGAGAACGAAGTGATACTATAGGGGTTCATTTTTCCTTTTGAGGTACGAAACCCTAAAAATAGCCTACTTAAGCGTAGAACTGAAGCAGAAACTTGTGATTTCAAAGAATAAAAACCTACTAGACTTTGACTTTATTCAAACAACACCTTTCACATAGGACAAAGTCCTTACCGGCACACTATTGGACCTCCTGATGTGTGGCGGCGAGTGGTCCGATGCGATAGCTCGCAGCCAGATATCGGGAGTCGATTCCCGGTCGATGACAGATCCCGCGGCCACCGTCACCACTCCAGTGTTGGCGTCAATGTTGAAGAGGGATGCTTGCTCACCGGATAGGGTGTACGATACTTCGCCGAATTCACCTGGAGAAGATAATATACATATATATGAGATTGACCTAGCATGTATGTTGCTGGTATACGATACGGGTCACGCAGATGGTCACTGGCGGGACACTATCCACTTAGCAGAGCGCGGACCGGCTAGACCGCGCTCTGCTCACCGTGCTCCGTGATCCACGTCCACAGTCGTCCTCCCCGTGATCCACGTCCACAGTCGTCCTCCCCGTGATCCACGTCCACAGTCGTCCTCCCCGTGATCCACGTCCACAGTCGTCCTCCCCGTGATCCACGTCCACAGTCGTCCTCCCCGTGATCCACGTCCACAGTCGTCCTCCCCGTGATCCACGTCCACAGTCGTCCTCCCCGTGATCCACGTCCACAGTCGTCCTACCCGTGATCCACGTCCACAGTCGTCCTCCCCGTGATCCACGTCCACAGTCGTCCTCCCCGTGATCCACGTCCACAGTCGTCCTCCCCGTGATCCACGTCCACAGTCGTCCTACCCGTGATCCACGTCCACAGTCGTCCTCCCCGTGATCCACGTCCACAGTCGTCCTCCCCGTGATCCACGTCCACAGTCGTCCTCCCCGTGATCCACGTCCACAGTCGTCCTACCCGTGATCCACGTCCACAGTTGTCCTCCCCAGGACCAGCAACCACGCGCTGCCGCGTGACCGCCTACCGTACTTCGTCCGGGGAAGAGTCTACGCCGCGGTTGTGCGTCCTTCTTTATTCCTGCACGTTAGGAAGGCGTCGGGGAGGCGCGCGCCCGCGGCGCACTACGTGGAGGAACTACAAAGTTGCAGATACTGAGAGATCCAGGGCGAAAGGCGAATATTCTGCGCCTTTAATGCCTGAATTCTTGTCGGGGATTGAACAGTCCCCCGAAATCCATCATTCAGCATTCGCCTTTTGGCTGGGCGCATAAAGGTTTTGTTCGTCGGAGGTATTATATATTAAAAACTAGCGCGATCTAGAAACTCCGATGCAATGCCATCTGTAAATTGACTATGGTAACACTTCGTTGATGTGGTGTATCGTAGTTCAATCATGTGGCGAGAGGTGTCGCTAATAAGGATTTACACAGTCAGTTGACTCACTAAACTAGAAGATATAGATAGAAGATTATTAAGCTATCGCAGACTTTGCTTCAAGGGACAAGAATAATGATACTACCTTAGTGTTTATGATCTGTATCGACGTACCTTCATCTTTGTCGACGGCTGTCAAGGTGACGACGCGCGTGCCCGCGGGAGAGTTCTCGTCGACGGCCGCGTCGTAGGCCTCGGCCGCGAACACCGGCTCCTCATCATTGGCGTTGATCACTTCCACGGTGACGCCGGCAGCACTCGACAGCTGCGGTACTCCGGAATCGTAAGCGATCAGAGTGAACTCGATGAATTTCATCTTTTCGAAGTCGATACGCTGTGTAGTCTTCACCACGCCTGGAACGAAAGATTTAACTAAACTAAGTAGTCGCACGCAATGTTAGGTTTAAATAACTTTACTCTCAAAAAGACAAATATATGTCACTTACATGAGAACAATACAATCTTAATTACTAATCTGAAAGTAAGTCGTTCTTAAATAATTTTAAGTTTAGGTTTTGCCCATTTAACGTGTCTTTAGCAGTGATGCATAATTGGTAATATGATGGGCTAATTTGTGGGCAATGTTTTAATATGATGGGCAATGTCTAACCCAATCCCCATTAGTCAAAGTCAAAAGGTTTTTATACATTGAAATCACAAAGCACATATAAAAATGTCAGCTTAAAAACTACGTGAATTTAAGCCGATTCCTCGCGCTCGACCAAGCCTAGAAGGATTAGGCAACAAAAAAAAACCTTGTTAAAATAACATAAAGACTTTAGGAATTTATTGGTTGGTTTGTATTCTACTGTAATTACTTTTCTTTTGTATTTATCTAAGCATGTGTTGAATAAAAAAACTATCTTTATTTTTGTTACCCGTAACATTGTCCACTTCGAAGTAGTCATTCGGCGGGCTTATGACGATAGATGAGATCGGAGTCTCCTTGTCGGTAGCTGCGAAGGTTCCCAGCGTCGTCCCCGGAGGCTGCTCCTCCACCATGCTCACGTAGAACGAGGGCTCGGAGAATGTCGGCGCGTGCCGGTTCACGTCCACGATCTGGATTATTAGTTCTCCTGGAAGACAATTATTATTCAACAAGTTATTTTTAATTCTCCTAGAAGACCTCATGGACATCTTTATATAATATGTCTTGTTATAATAATCTACATAAATAATAAAGATGAAGACTTTATTGTTTTTTTTTTGTTTGACCACACTAATTCCTGATACTACCAACCAGATTTGAAAAAATATTTTTGCATTTGAAAGCCTAATTCTTGAGGAAGGTTATTAGGCTATTTAACATAGGAATAAGACCATTAAGAGTAGAGCAAAAGAAGTAATAGCGCGGACAGGCGATGCGACGCAGCCGTGCCACAGCTAGTTGTACATAAACAGACCAAACGAAAACTAATGCGTGGACTATTTGCTATATCGTGCGTGTTGGTTAAACCTTTTTTTTTTTTTTTTTTTTTTAACCTTTGAGTATACTCTTGCAGCCGTGCTAGGTCGCATTTGTATTACGGACTGCTAAGTTTTGATTTTCCTCCTAAACGCAATAACAAACCTAGTAGGCTAGACACATTTTATATTTTTCGTTTCGATGTGGGTAGAATTAAAAAAAAACAAGATTGCGGACCAAAAATTACTGGTATAACTCGACTGAGTTAGGTAGGTAATTATACAGAATAATCATAAAGGCCAATGCACCCAGGTAACTCCAGTGGGGATCGCGGAAGTACTCTGTGAGAGGGAGGGGGGAGAGAGAGGGGGCATATTTCTTTGGTCAACCCCTTTTGACCCGGGCGGAAGTGGGGGACAGAGGGCGGACCTCCTCTGTCCCCCACTTCCGCGGCCGCCATTATTATTAATATATGTTATTTACCTTCTGTTCTTTGCAGCGCGGGCGCGGAAGCGTCAGTGACGGCCACGGGCAGCGTCACCACAGCGGCTCTACTGCGATCTATGCGCTGTGAGACTCGCACGGCACCGTTATGTTGGACCACGAACCAACCGCCGAAGATTCCCTCATCAGACACCTGCAGAACAAAATATACAATTATTTATTGCTTGATATTTTTAAATGTATTTTCTATCTTCATTTCATAAAGGGAAACGCAAAAAACATTGTCAAAGTTTGTAATACTTAGCTAAGCTGATGTGTTATTTGGTGTTCAATAAAGTATTGTCTATCTTCTATCTATCTATTTCACGTACCTCTTTTCCATTTCTGTCAACAGCTCTGATGATCCTGTCTCGATCCAGCTCGTACACCAGCTGTCCCACGTCCGTGATGTCCGGGTCCACGGCTATCAGGTTGTGGATCACGGTGCCTAAAGCCGCGTCCGCCGATACCTCGGTCCGCTGTATGGACGGCGTGAAGTACGGCTTCTTGTCGTTTACGTTGATCACGTGGACTGTCAGTTCGGTGGTGCCGGTTTGACTTGGGATACCTGGAAATTTCAATGAATTAACGAAAATACTTTATTGTCTTATGAAATAAACAAAATAAGCGGTCTTATCGCTTAAAAGCGATCGTTTTCAGACAATCGCTTTCAGACAACCTTTTTATGTGTTTACTAGCTTCTGCCCACGGCTTCGCCCGCGTGGTACCCGGATAAAAAGTAGCCTATGTGTTATTCTGATGTATAAGCTATATTACTGTAAAGTTTCATCAAAATCCGTTCAGTAGTTTTTGCGTGTTTTTTATTTTTTTAATTGGTAGGTTATAACTTTAAGAGTGGTCTTCCATATAAATTTTACAAAAAAAACATTCAAGGGTACAAAAGTGGGGGATAAAATTTCTCATTGAACTTTTTATCAACTTCCCGTTTTTAGAAGTCGGTTTTTTCAAAGTTATAAATCCTTACCCAAGTCCGTAGCGATGATCTGTATTCTATATGTGTTCCTCTTATCATAGTCTAGTTTCGAGGATACAGAGACCACGCCAGTTACATTGTCGATGGCAAACGATTCCAGCGCCCCCTTTTGTACGGAGTACTTCAGTTCAGCGTTCACTCCGCTGTCAAGGTCCGTGGCTCTGACAGCCGCCACTTCCGTCCCTGCGAATTGACAATTGACATCGTTAGTCTTACCTAAAAACAATATAATACCATAAGCCCCCCCCCCCCCTCCATTCTCTCTAGGGGGTCTACTTCAGGGCTAGATGATGCTTATAATCTTTATTGTACACACAAAAAAACACAAAAGTGTGAAATGACATGTACAAAGGCGAGCTTAAACCTAAAATGATGTATGCAAATGTCCGAAATTATTATTTATTTTATTATATCTACCAATAGGCGCGTCTTCTGATATATCAGCGTCGTATTTATCCGTGTCAAATACGGGTGCGTGGTTGTTCACGTCACGCACCAGAATCTCCACTCTGCAAGTCGCATTGTGGATACCGTCTGTGGCCTGAAAGATAAAAAAAAAAGTTTTTTTATTAAAAAATAGTTTTAATACAAGTGATTTTTTTTTTCTTTAATATGATGATCCTTTCAGTTATAGTGTGGTGCCCATCGAACAAGATGAACTCATTTATAGATAGCTTACCTGATCAGAATATTTCCGATTCTGCAAATATTTGTCTCAGGTATGGGTGTTTTCTATGTAATAAAAAAATAAATAATGCTGGACATTTTCACACAGTATCATCGAATCCCAAAGTAAGCAGAGCTTGTGTTATGGGAACTAAATGACTGATATACTAATTATATATTTTTTGTAAATACATATTTGTTATAAATAGAAAACACCCGAAATATACGCAAATCTTACAAATATTTGTCCCGCAGCGGGAATCGGACGCGCAACCTTCTGCATCTCAGGCAGGCCTTCGCCCACTGCGCTACAGAGGTCGTCAAATGTAGGTATGTATAATATGTAGGTATGTATTTACTAAAAGAAAGTATATAATTAGTATATCAGTCATGTAGTGCCTTACACAAGCTGGACAAGAATTTCCAGCATTATTTATTTACTAGCTTCTGCCCAAGGCTTCGCCCGGGTGATACCCGGATAAAAAGTAGCCTATATGTTTTTCTGGTGTATAAGCTAAACTACTGAAAACTTTCATTAAAATCCGTTCAGTAGTTTTTGCGTGAAAGAGTAACAAAACATCCCCAAACTAAGCAGAGCTTGTATTATGGGAACTACATGACTGATATACTACTTATATACCACTAGCCTCTGCCCACGGCTTCGCCCGCGTGGTACCCGGATAAAAAGTAGCCTATGTGTTATTCTGATGTATAAGCTATATTACTGTACAGTTTCATCAAAATCCGTTCGGTAGTTTTTGAATGAACAAACATCCTTACAAACTTTCACATTTATAATATTAGTAGGATTTACATAGAAAAAACACAGGCCCGAGACAAATATTTGCAGGAAATACAAACATTCGTCCCGCCGCGGGAATCGAACCCGCAATGTTCTGCGTCTCAATGAACTGCTTACCGATATTGTGAGTATAATTCTGCTCTCGTTCGCTCTGAGACCGGCAGCGTCGGGTTGAACTAAAATCCTTCCGGTCTGAGGGTCGATCCAGAACTGATGGCGCGGCGGGTCCACTATGGAGTAGCGGATATCTGACGTCACGTCTACGTCACGGGCTAGGACCTATAAAAACGAGGACCAGTCAATTTAATGGAAAAATTAGATTATAAATAAATAAATGAATAAATAATGCTGGACAATCCACACAGCATCATCTAGCCCCAAGCTAAGCAGAGCTTGTGTTATGGGTACTAGATGACTGATATACTTAATATAATACATTACATAGATAGATATTTTTTTATTATACATAGAAAATACCCAGAACACCCGGAACAAATATTTGCAGATCGTACAAACATTTGTCCCAGGGCGGGAATCGAACCCGCAACCTCCTGTGTCGCAGGCGGACCTTCGCCCACCGCGCCACATCGGTCGTCAAAATTACATTACATCTCCATCGAAAAAAAAAGTTATGCTAACATTAAGTCAAAATTTTGCCGGTTTCAAAATATTTCCACCTAAAATCATCATTGAATTAAAATCAGAGTTTTGTAGGTGTTTATCGATCTCTTAACAGATCATTGCACAATTTATAAAATCAATCGGACATGATGCTGATGCATTTTCTACCAATTTTTAGTTAATATTTTTCATAATTCAGTTTACAAATTAATTTCTACCATTATGATTAAAACTTGAACTTAAAATTTAAACTTTCTTACAGTCCGTTCCATCCAAAGGTTGTCTGGTAGGGATCGCTTTTTAGCGATAAGACCGCCCATTGTACAACATTGTTAAAGTTGATAGTGCTTAACTAAGCTGATATGATATTTGGTGTACAATAAAGTATTTTCTATCTATCTATCTATCTATGATTGGCCATAATCAAAGTCAAAAGTAAAAATTCATTTATTCAATAAAATCACAAGGATCACTTTGAAACGTCGGTTTTTTATCTAGGTGCCTGTTCCTCCGCGGCCAAACCAGGAAAGAAAGGCAAGAAAACAAGGCTGGTTATTCTTTTTAATGATCCTTTTACAAAACAATAGGTTCGAGTTGGAATAACTTCACTAAGCAAAAAGCGAAAAAGCTCAGCCTCTTTACCATCCATTTTGGACGCTTGCAAAATCAAACGCGCGTCGCAGACCCTGAGACATAACTGGTGGAAAGTCTCGTGTGTCTGTAATTCCACCGGCACCCATAGATAGATAGATAGATAGATAGATAGATAGATAGATAGATAGATAGATAGATAGATAGATAGATAGATAGATAGATAGATAGATAGATAGATAGATAGATAGATACTGTACATAGGCGAACTTAATGCTAGACAGCATTCTCTTCCAGCTAACCTTTGTGTTAATGGAGAAGAGTCTTGAGGTAGTGCATGAATATAAGAAAAATTATAAATTATACGCTAGAGGTAATCTATTAATAAAACTTAAACACTATTCCCTAAATAAACACAATTCAGTTTAAAGAATTTATTTCTCAAAAGAACACAGTTCACTTAAATGAGAATGTATATACATTATTCTTAAGCTTAATATCTTAACTAATTAATATGCAGGTAATACTATAATTGTAATACATAGGTAGTTAGCTAGTAAGTTAAGTTTTAGTTTAATAATTTTTAGAGTGACATTTGGTACCGTTTGTTTAACAGATTTCGTCATAAATATGTTGTTTTAATCTTTTCCTAAATATGTGCATTGATAAACAGTTTTTGATGTTATCAGGTAAGTTATTATAAATCTGCGCACCTTCATACATAATGTTTCGTTTTCCATAGTTGGTCCGTGGATTCCTTAGTTTTAACTTATTTTTATTTCTTAAATTGTAGGTGTAGGTTTTCTTTGTTAGTGTGATCTGTGTATGTATTTTATTAGTTACTATTTTCCTAACAAGGATGCAAGTGAGGTAAGTATATAGCTGGTTGATATTAAAAATTTTGGTTTCCTTGTAAATAGTATGTGTGCTAGTTAGGTAGTCATATTTGTATAGAACTTTAATTAATTTATTTTGAGATATTTGTAGTGATTTTAGATTTGACACTGCCGCCGTACCCCATACTTCTAGTAGATATTGCAAATGAGATTTAGCCAGGGAATTATAAATAGTCGTTCGAACTTTACGTGGCAGGCATCCCACGGACCTACGCAGTGCACCCGTTAGTGAGACTATTTTATTTCTTACTAGTTCGATATGAGATTGCCAATTTAGGCGGTCGTCGAGTATGAGCCCTAGGTACTTCTCTTGTCGCGAGCGATGTATTATCGAACTACCTATAGTAAGTGACGGAAATTGAGGGATTTTTTTATTTTTAGCTGCGAAAACCATATATGAGGTTTTTTTGCGTTTACTGTCATTAGATTGCTCTGACACCAGATGTTAAATTTAAATAAATCCGCCTGTGCATCTTTTACCAGCTCACCGAGGTTGGGGCCGAAGTAGAATAGGCAGGTATCGTCGGCGTATAAAGTGACGTGCCCCTTTAGTCCTATTTTGCTTATATTATTGATATATATTAAAAAAATTAAAGTTCCGACAATGGACCCTTGAGGAATTCCGTAGGTTATTTTTTGACGACTACTTTCACTATTTCCTATCTTTACGACTTGGTACCTATCGGCTAGGTATGATGCAAATAGTTTTAGTGCTGTATTTTTAATTCCTAAGTCATAAAGTTTTTTTAAAAGGATATCATGGCTGATGGTGTCGAACGCTTTTTGAAAATCAATAAATATACCTAAACAATACGATTTTTCGTCTATATTTACTTTAATTTTGGTTGTTAAATCAATAGTTGCCGACAGAGTATTCGACCTCGGTCTAAACCCATACTGATGCTCGTATAGGTAGTTTATTTTTGTAAGATGATGCTCGAGCCGATTGTACATAACTTTCTCAAAGATCTTAGAGATAGCGGGTAAGACCGATACGGGTCTGTAATTACCAGGGTCGGTTTTATTGCCCGATTTGAAAATGGGGGTTACTTTGGCAATTTTTAAACTATCCGGGAACAAACCTTCTTGGAGGCATTTATTAATACAATTAGTTAGTGTCGGTATAATTGTGTGGGAAATACATTTTATCGATTTGGTGCTTATTCCATCCAGCCCGGTGCTGGAGGACGAGTCAAGGTTGTGTATTATTTTATAAATCTCGTCTTCGGTACAAGGTCGTAGGCAGTGCATTTCGTCGGGCGGGTGGTTTTGTTGGTAGGTGAGTGTGTAGTAGGCATTCTTTGAATAAGTAGTCGGGATATCTTTAGCTAATTTTGTACCTATTGTTGAAAAAAATATGTTAAAGTGTTCGCAAATTTGAATGGGATCGGTGACATCTACATCTTTTATTATTAATTTAGCAGGTAAAGCGGGGTTTTGCATTTTGTTTGTAACTAGCGAGTTGATCAGGCTCCAAATTTTTTTGGGGGTCTTACACTGGTCGAACTCTTTGCTAAAGTATTTTTCTTTTGTAGTTTTGATCAACATACCTACTTTGTTTCTTTCTATTTTAAAATTACTTTTAAGTGTATTGTTTTTAGAGTCTGTTTTTAGTCGTGTCCATAAAATATTTCGTGTGTTTATTGCGTCAATAATTGGTTTATTTATCCAGTCGTCCCTAGGTCCGTTTAGTATTTTTGTTTTTAGTGTTTTGTTTTTATCTAAGTAGCTTTTTATAAAATACTGTAAAGTAGAATAGGTACAATCAGTTGCTAGGGAACTTAGATTATTTTCTATGTCTACGTATAGTTGGGGGTAGTCTATGGCTTCGTATTGCATTCTTTGTTTATGACAGTGCTTTTGTTTGACGTGTTCTAAGGTCAATTGTTTGTGGTCGGATAGGCTTGAGTTTACAATTGTAATATTGTACGAAGAGTTGAACATATCTGTGCATATGTGGTCAATGATCGTTTTCGTAGTGGTACTCTGACGGGTACAGTAGTCCGGCTCGATTTTGTTAAGAACTTGGTATCCACTTTCTTGTAGCATTAGAAGGTAATTTCGTGTGTCGCTGTCGTTGCTAGTCAGTAGGTCGATGTTAAAATCACCAAACACGATACTATTCTTGCGGTTTTCTATTTGTTGAGAATAGGTTTCTAGAAATTGCTTGGTATTCTTCTTATCAGGTTTGTAGATTGCACCCAGGTGAAGTTTGTAGCGATGTATGTATATCCATAGGTAGTTAGTTCCATCTATTATTGTGTTCTGTGTTAGGTCGTAAGATAGGCTTTTGTGTATGTAGATAGAAACTCCTCCTCCCTTTTTGTCTTTTCTTATACTGTAGGCATGCGAATACTCTGGTAAAGAAAACAATTTGGCTTCTTCATCCGATTTAAGCCAACTTTCTGTTATTACTATAAAGTGGGTGATACAGTTCATTGCCTTTATGATACATTGCAATTCATCGAATTTTCCTTTTGTTCGTATACTGCGCATGTTAGTGTAAAAAAACTTGAGTGAAGATGGGGCGTAAAATATATTGTCGTAGGTAGGTTTAATGTAGTGGTAGGTATTTGTTGTATCGTTTCTTCCAGGTGTAGATTTTATTAGTTTTTTGAAAGGTATTTTACTATTTTTGGAATCCCTTTGACGTATTTTATCCCGATGTCCAGTTCCCCGTTCTTTTCTCGGGTCTTTAGTTTCTCCTGGATTGTGTGAAGGTAGGCTTTTTGCGCCGGGGTTTGGTCTGCGTAGACTCGAACATTAGTATTTTCGGGCAGCTTAGATTTATTCCGTAGAGTAAATTTCACTTCCTCTGCTGATTGGAGGGAGACTTTAATTAAACGGGTTTTATCTGGGTTATATTTTCCGAGCCTTGAATATTTTAATGGTGTAGGACAATCCTTGTTTTCGTGGATTTTTTTTAGTATTTCCATGACTTGGTCCTGGTCGTGTTGCTGTCGGATCTTTGGGTTCTTTTCTATAGGCTCCGGGATACCCACAACAATAATATTGTTCATGCGTCGTTGGCGCTCTTCAAGCTCGAGAAACATATCTTCTTGAGATGCGTAAGAGGTGCTACACACGCCCGAGGTCGGGGGTGTTTGCTCGCTTTGTAGATGAGTAGTTTTTATCAATTTGACATCACTCTCTAAGGATTTTAGTTTGTCACGAATACCAATATTTTCGGTCTTGATATTGGATACCTCCTGGTTAATATCGTTGTATTTTAGAGTCAAATTATCGGTAGTATCCCGCATAGTTTTTATTTCATCCCTAATTTCTTCAAGGTTCTCCTTTAACTCGGCGATGTCTTCCTTTTGTTGGATTGCAAAACCCTTGAAAAATGCCATCATTTCTTCGCGAAACATGGCTAGTTCTTCTTTAATGATGGCCACATCGGGGTCCGGCTGCTTTCGTTTGCATATCGGTGTAAAGTTCCTGGTCGGTGTAAGGAATTCTGAGGTTCCCGGTGAGCGGAGGTCGGGCTCAGATAAGACAGTGTGGAGACTCTTATTCCTTGGTGTATGCAGTGTACATGTATTAACGCCGTCGAAGTCGGGTTCGGATAAAACAGCGTCTAGTTTCTTGTTTTTTGGCGAGTGTTGCGTACACATCTTTATGCCACCAGTGCCGCTGCACAATGCGCCAGTAACACGAGAGGGAAGATGGCGTCTCACTTTCGCACCGCTAGCTGCGTTTGCGCTGTGACTACTATGTGTATTCTGTGACGGCTCTTCGGAGCTATGAAGACGTAAATCCAGTAGTGGTGCACAAATGAAATTCACTTATATTCCAATACAATTAGAACTGTTTTTGGGAGAGCCCGTATTTTTTTTATTTTTTGACGAGTAATTATTTGCAACGAATAAACGCGTGCACTGGTCGGGGGCTGGCACGGTACTGCCGTGCAAAGTAGATAGGTATATGTAATGCCGGTACATTACATATACCTATCTACTTACACAACCTAACCTTACCCATACCCACCGGAACCAAGCAATGCAAGCATATACTGCTTATCGACAGAAATAAGAACGGTAGTAATAAGAGCTGTTCACATGGACTACTGCTCAGTAAGTTGCCTCAACGCTTCAGAATATACCGACTTAAAATGTAATGAATTCGACTCACCTGCAGTTCTGGTTCGAATTTAACGGCATCCTCATCGATGGAGGCTTTGTAGGCGGGCGTGGAGAACACGGGAGGGTTATCGTTGGAGTCTCTGAGCGATATTTGCAGCGCGACCACTGTGCTTTGCCCAGAACCATCGTCATCTGTTGCCTGAAAAATCGAATACATATCTAGCTGTAGCTTCTGCCCACGGCTCCGCCCGCGTGGTACCCGAATAAAAGGTAGCCTATGTGTTATTCTGATGTATAAGATATATTACTGGAAAGTTTCGTCAAAATCCTTACAGTAGTTTTTGCGTGAACGAGTAACAAACACTCATCCTCACAAATTTTCGCGTTTATAATATTAGTACGATATCTAGCTAGTTTTTTTTTTGTTTGAACGCGCGTATCTCTGGAACTACTGATCGGATTTAAAGAATTATTATTTGATAGCCCAATTCTCGAGGCAGATTATGAGCTATTTAACATCACGGTACGACCCTTAGGAGCCGAGCAAAAGAGTTAACAGCGCGGGCGGCCGATGCGACATGGTGGGATTTTGTATATTAATTATTATCTAGCGTCTGCCCTCGGCTTCGCCCGCATGGTACCCGAATAAAAATGAGCCTATGTGTTATTCTGATGTATAAGCTATATTACTGTAAAGTTTCGTCAAAATCCTTTCAGTAGTTTTTGTAGACACAGAAAGATTATAACTGATTGAATATAACAAATCCTCTGAAGACCTCTGGCGCAGTGAGCGAAAGCCCGCCTGAGACGCAGAACGTTGCGGGTTCGATCCCAGCCGGGGGACCAATGTTTGTATGATCTACAAATGTTTGTCTCGGATCTAGGTGTTTTCTATCTATACTATAAAAATAATGTAACGCATCAAATTGAAGATATTTTGAATTTTTTTTTGGAGAGCCCTCTATAATCGATACTGAAACCAAAAATGTATTTGTTTAAATTTTTTACTGTCTGTCTGTTAGAATCTGGGCCGCACATGACGCCGAAACTACTGAATGAATTCAAATGAAACTTAGTATGATTTGAGATAATACTACGGGGTAGGACATAGGATACTTTTTATCCCGAAATTCAGCACGGTACCCTTGGGAGAGGGGATGAAATAAGTCTTCAGGGATGGCAATCGCGAACGAAGTCGCGGGTAGTGTATAATATGTATGCATTTACAAAAAAATATATAAGTAGTATATCAGTCATGTAGTTTCCATAACAAAAGCTCTGCTTAGTTTGGGTCTAGATGATGCTGTGTGAAAAATGTTCAGCATTATTAATTTATTTAAATAAACATAGTATCGTACTTACTTTGTACTGCAAGAAATAATCCTTCCTCGTCTCGAAGTCCAAGCAGGGCGGTTGGCCTGGCGTTTCGCAAGGGGCTACTGTGATCACTCCGCTTCTATTATCCACTCTGAAGAGCTCGGCGCCATTGCCCGATAGCTGATACACTATGCCCGCTGTGCCGAATCTATTTTATTTTTATTTATTTAACATAATCACACAGCTCTCAAGGAATGATAACTTTAACCAATAAAAACTTTTTTGACAGCCAATTAAATTGGCGACAAACACTAAAATAGAAGATAATATAGGTATAAGATTATTAATCTATCCCAGACTTTGCTTCAAGGGACAAGAATAATGGATTGATATTTTGTGTGTGTGTGTGTGTGTGACACACACACACACACTAGGAATGAAGACTCTCGGAATGAGTCGATGATAGTGCAGTACGTGAAAATTCCCGTTTTTACAATATGAATAGTCAAATTTACGATAGTTTTTGGAATATTTTCTATGCATCTATGCGTCTATCGGCTGGTTTTATTTTATATTTATTTACCTGCCAGTGTCTCTATCAGTAGCGGTGACAGCAGTGACCCTTGTCCCAGCGGGGGCGGTCTCTGCCACTGAGGCTGAGTAAGGGTCATCAGGGAAGAAGGGGGCGTTGTCGTTCACATCTGTCACGGAAACTGTCACGCTGGCCTTTGACGACAAGCGGGGGGAGGTGTGCAACTCTTCAGCTATAACCTTCAATAGAAAATACATGTCATTCTTTAATTCGCATTCCATTATCTATTGATAAACTCTGGGCGCAGTGGGCGAAGACCCACTGAACTAAAATAAATAAATAAATTATGAAGGACATTTTCACACAGCATCATCTAGCCCCAAACTATCAGAGCTTGTGTTGTGGGAACTACATGACTGATATACTACTTATATATTTTTTCTGTAAATACATATATTTTATACATAGAAAACACCCAAAACCGAGACAAATATTTGCAGATACAAACATTTGTCCCGCGGCGAGAATCGAACCCGCAACCTTCTGGCTCTCAGGCGAGCCTTCGCCCACTGCGCCACAGAGGTCGTCAAAGTTGAAGGTCAAAGTGAAGGGAAGGGACGAATGTTTGTATGATCTGCAAATATTTGTCGCGGGTCTGGGTGTTTTCTATGTATAATATGTTTGTATTTACAATAAAAGTATATAAGTAATATATCAGTCATGTAGTTCCCATATCACAAGCTCTGCTTACTTTAGGGCTAGATGATGCTGTGTGAAAATGTCCAGCATTTTTATAACAGTGCCCCTAGAGATGTGTATGATTATGGCTTGCCATGATCTATGTTTTATAGCTGTCATAGGGTCGAATTTATATTGTCAAATAGGGGCTCCCCTAGACGACTATTCGGGCGCTATGTGAAAATTCAACCTTTATGCTTGGTCGCGCGCGAGGAATCGGCGTAAATTCACTTTAACATTTTAGATTCACGTATAGTTTTCAAGTTGACGTTTCTATATGATCCTTGTGATTTCAATGAATAAAAACCTATTGACTTTGACTTTTGACTTTATGCACCCAGCCATGAGGCGAATGCTGAATGATGAAATTTGGGGGACTGTTCAATCTCCGACTATGAATTCAGACTATAATGTTATAGCTATTTTATGTTAAACTTTGGACTTTTGGAACACGGTAGTCAGTCTAAAAAAACAGTCCAATCCGTATTTTCCATTTGACAAGTTTGCTCTAAAATAACTCACTCAGCTAAGAAATAGTAGGATTTCGATAAAACTAAAAAAAAACAATTGGAGTCATACAAGACGATTGCCGGAGAAAGATTAAAATTCGATTCGCGGCGGGAATCGAACCCGCAACCTTCTGCATCTCAGGCGGGCCTTCACCCACTGCGCCACAGAGATCGTTAGAGATGGACTCTCTTTGCTAAAGCGTCACATTAAACTAACCCCCAGGATAAAGTCTCTTTGTTATAGTCTCCTATTAAACTCACCTCTAAGTATCTTTCTTTGATTAGGGTCCTCATGGTCAAGCAAGAGTTAAGTTCATTTTTTAAACAATTCTCAAAGATGAACTTTCTTTGATAAAATCTCCTATTAAACTCACCTCTAAGATGAACTTTCTTTGATAAAATCTCCTATTAAACTCACCTCTAAGATGAACTTTCTTTGATAAAATCTCCTATTAAACTCACCTCTAAGATGAACTTTCTTTGATAAAATCTCCTATTAAACTCACCTCTAAGATGAACTTTCTTTGATAAAATCTCCTATTAAACTCACCTCTAAGATGAACTTTCTTTGATAAAATCTCCTATTAAACTCACCTCTAAGATGAACTTTCTTTGATTAGGGTCCTCATAGTCAAGAGTTGAGTTCAATCTCAGTGTAACTCTCGCACTGCCGGTCGCTTGAGATGGTTCCACGATGAATGCACCGAATTCATTGGACAAGCGAAGAGTGAAAACTGAATTTAAGCCCTGAAAAAATAAAAATGGTTTTTAGTTCATCTATTGATAACAAATATGTTAAGTTACAACTCTAATTATCCTGATAATTAACATTTAAATAATAAATTACTTTGTAAATAAGCATCTTAGAAGAAGTCATAAAATAGTTAAACACATTCATTATAAATTATCCTACTACTATTATAAACGCAAAAGTTTGTGAGGAATTATGTTTGTTACTCTTTCACGCAAAAACTACTGAACGGATTTTGGTGAAACTTTACAGAGATTACTTTTTTATGAGAGCTGTTCTTCTACGGAGTTCTTCATAAACTACAAAAACTCACTAGGGTCCGTATCAGTAACCAGCATATCGAGGTTTGACAATGGCTTCTGTGTCGACAATCTTTATGAGAACCGCCGGTGACTTTAGTTCTTCTACGGAGTTCTTCGTAACTCCATAAACTCACCAGATCCCTATCAATGACCATCATAATTCCAGGTACGGTGACTTTAGTTCTTCTACGGAGTTTTTCATAAACTCCATAAACTCACCAGGTCCGTATCAGTGACCAGCATAATTCCAGGTACAGAGAGCTATGCCAGTGACTTTAGTCCTTCTACGGAGTTTTTCATAAACTCACCAGGTCCGTATCAGTGACCAGCATAATTCCAGGTACGAAGAGCTATTCCAGTGACTTTAGTTCTTCTACGGAGTTTTACATAAACTCACTAACCAGGTCCGTATCAGTGACCAGAATAATTCTAGGTACAGAGAGCTATTCCAGCGACTTTAGTTCTTCTACGGAGTTTTTCATAAACTCACTAATCAGGTCCGTATCAGTGACCAGCATAATTCCAGGTACAGAGAGCTATGCCAGTGACTTTAGTCCTTCTACGGAGTTTTTCATAAACTCACCAGGTCCGTATCAGTGACCAGCATATCGAGATTCGGCAATGGCGTCTGCGTCGGAAGACTTTCCGGTATCTCCACGCTGTACTCGCGTCTGTTGAACCGCGGCGGTTCATCGTTCACATCCTTGATGGTGACCGTCACAGTCGTCAGCGTGGATGTCAGCGGAGAGACGAGCGGTGATCCGTTCACCACTTCCGCTGCCTGGGGGATGGTAATAATACTGTACATTTTTCACACAGCATCATCTTACCCCAAAGTAAGCAGAGCTTGTGTTATGGGAACTACATAACTGATATACTACTTATATACTTTTTTCCAATTCTCATGGCCATTAGCCAAATATTTATGACATTAACCAAATCCTACCTAAGTTTGAACGTATTGATCCAGTACTTTCTGATATAGAGAGCCTTTCAAAGTATTTGGGCAATACTTTGGTGTTCAAAAAGCCAAACAAAGAACCACAGTTTCATAGGTTTTCGATTGGTATCCTATTGTACATAGAAAACACCCAGACCCGAGACAAATATTTTCAAATCATATATTTTTCCCGCAGCGGGAATCGAACCCGCAACCTTCTGCGTCTCAGGCGGGCTTTCGCCCACTGCGCCACAGAGCTGCGTGGTTGAATGCTTATTTATTTGTCAAATTATAAGTTTATCAGTTATGTAGTTCCCATAACACATGCACTGCTTGCTTTAGGGCTAGATGATGATGGGTGAAAATATCTAGCTTTATTAAAAAAATAGTCAAAGAACACTGAAATTGGACAGAAGAACATTGTCTCAGTTGCCGTTGTGACATGGTAACTTACCCTGACAGTCAAATTGAGTGGTGAAGACGGATCGGCCAGGGCTTCCCTGTCCAAGGGCTTAGCTGTCCTCAGCTCTCCCGTATTACGGTCCAGGAGGAAGAAATCCAATGGGTCTGAAACGAATTCATCCCTTTCAAATCATAATCTTCTTGACCATATCCCACATTACGTGGGGTCGGCTTCTTCCACTCTCCTCTATCAGCCGCCATCTCACTCACTCCTTTCTTAACCATATCATTAGCAGAGTTAGGTCAAACTACCTCCGCTTTTATTTACATCCAGTTTCATACATGCAACTCGTTCTGCTTGGTCTCAACAGGTTTTCGGCTGAAAATCAGTGTTTTTGCTTTTAAGCAAAAAATTTTTCACTGAGCCATGGCCTTTTTGTTGTGCTGCAACACACACAAACACAAACTTACTGACAATAAAATGTATATTGGTGTGTGTCTGTAGCAACGAATAAATGTTTTTTTGTCTACTTTCAATTATTTATTCATTCGTTTTAAATAACTCTTATAGCGAGCGACTCTAAGTCTTATAGCGAGTCAGTTCAGGCAAAAATGTCAATTTTCGCTTTGTGATAAGAATGCTATGGCGTCACAGATGGGACTACAATGCGCAAAAACTTTATCTTTTAGTGTTTTTGTTCAAATCTTACCTATTTATAGTGTCTATCTTATTTATTTATTTTGTACCTGTCCTTTTTGTGCTTTGTCAAGTAAACCACTTTATATTCATTTCTATTCTAGGTCATCATTAAGTTAAGTAACGATTAGTCATACTTATATTACTTGAATTGTACCAAACTGTATTTTTGAACTTATATTATCATTAACTGAGGTCAGGGATATTGAAACATTGCTGTCATCAACCCAGAGTCCTTCTCCTTCGAGTTGGGCTGGTCAGGTTAGAAGAGGATAATAGCCTCGATTCTGTAGTAAACTAACTCAACTGAATTTAAACTATCGCTCTCTTTTGACGACCTCTGTGGCGCAGTGGGCGAAGGTCCGCCTGTGACGCAGAAGGTTGCGGGTTCAATTCCCGCCACGGGACAAATGTTTGTATCTGCAAATATTTGTCTCAGGTCTGGGTGTTTTCTATGTATAATATGTATGTATTTACAAAAAAAATGTATATATGTAGTATATCAGTCTTGTAGTTCCCATAATACAAGCTCTGCTTAGTTTGGGGCTAGATGATGCTGTGTGAAAATGTCCAGCTTTATTTATTTATTTTACTGATAGCGTACCAAGAAAGAGATGCAGGAATTTTACTCTTCTCGAATCAGTTTACGTGCCGGTTTTCTTCGTGTTTATAGTCAGCATGTTTTAAAATTACGACTAAATTTGTATGGAAAACTTAAATTTGACAGCACTAAAATTGTAGCTATCTCTTTCTTGCTAGCACTATCAGTAAAAGAGAGCGACAGTTTAAAGTTTAGTTAGTGTACTACAGAATCGAGGCCAATGTACAGTACGCCCCAATGTGGGACGTCAGTGCAGACTTCAGTTCACCACTTAGAATTTTATTAGAAGCAACAGCACGGGCGGGCGATGCAACGCGGTGGGTCTGTCGGGAATCGAGGGCGTCCGTCGCACAGATAGTATATTTATAAGTATAAATACTGACTCGTAATAAGCTCCAACACAACATTCCTAGGTTGAGCCCTGTCAGCGTCTCTGGCTTTGACGGTGAGAGCCAGCGTCCCCACCGGCGCGTCCTCGGATAGAGCTCCGCTGAGGGACCCCGTGAACACAGGGGGAGAGTTCTGGACATCTTGGACTTTCACTTCCACGTGCGCTGAGGAGTTGAGCGTTCCATCCTGGAAATGGAATGAGTGGAAGATGAATTTCTTGAATGCTTTTCTTAAGTATAATGAAATTTTGTTTAAAATTAACATTCTAGACAACATTAGTCACCTAAATAATTGGTACAGAGTGTAGTCACTTACGTTGGCCACCAGCTGGAACTGAAAGAACTGCTTCTCATTGTAATTGAGGGGCTTCCTCAGCACCAGAGCCCCGAAGTAATCGTGAGCTGATGAATTCAACGTCACCACTTCGAAAGTATCGCAGGCTTCGAGCCACTGGAAACACAATAAAACTTATAATAAGCTGGCAATACCTGGGGCAAAACTGATGTGATGCCCGCTCTGAAGGACTCTTTTTAAAATGTGAGAATAAAATCCCCCCTGAGAGAAGAAGAGAAAACGGTTCGGTACCGTTTTCTCTTCTTCTCTCAAGGGAGACACGAGGGATAAGCCAAAGAGATGAGGATTTCTGTTTTTTTTTTACATTAGGGTTCTGTTTTCCCCCTGAGGGAATTCTATAGGGGGAAAATGGAATAAGAAAAAATCATAAGGGGGATTTCTGCACTTATTTATATTAAAGTTCAGTCCTCTTAAGGTGATTTCTCAGGGAGGGTTTGTGGAATAACCAATTTCAATGCTATATTTAATTGCATTGGGCAATCACCTGTTCATTGGGCACACAGTCCACCTCAAGATTGTCACCTACGGAGTCTTTATCCTCAACTTTAATGTTCCGGAGTATCGTCGTTCCTACGATTTCGTCTTCAGGCACATCCACTTCGTACGGACTCTGAAAAATGTTAAGAGATGTTATTTCAGAGCGCTTATCCATGTATCTCTTTTCATAAAAACGTGCTTAAAACAGTATTTTTTTAAACTTTTGCAATCATTAAACTTAATTATTAGTTAACTTAATCCTACTCCTATTGTAAATGCGAAAGTTTGTGAGGATGGATGTTTGTTACACTTACACGCAAAAACTACTGAACGGATTTTGATGAAACTTTACAGTAATATAGCTTATACATCAGAATAACACACAGGCTACTTTTTATCTGAGTACCACGCGGGCGAAGCCGTGAGTAGAAGCTAGTATAACATAAACATGATTATTCATATTGTAAAAACGGGAATTTTCACGTACTGCACTATCGGTGAAGGCACCGACTAAGTTTCAATATGAATAGTCAAGTTCACGATAGTTTTTGGAATAAAATAAACATGATTCTTCCCGTGACCACTGCTGTTGAAATACAGTTGAAACATCGAGATAATAATGTAAAAGTGAAAGCGGTAAAGACCAAAGAAGAAGAAGAAGTAAAAACCTATTTGTGCTTAAAACAATAGATAGGAACCACTGCGAATGATCTGATGGATTCATTCCCTATCGTACTAAACGTTTCATTTCCTCCTTTGTAATGAGAACGGCGAAAGAATGGAAAGCACCATAGTCTTTCCTGAAAAGTACAATCTGGTCTCTTCGAGGTAAGAGTGAATAGGTATCTTCTAGACCTTCAAGCTCCATCGTCGGCCATATTATCAAATGCCTTCAGGTGAGATTATGGCCAGAAGAAGGTATGAAGGTCTACTCATGACGTATCATGAGTAGACCTTCATACCTTCCAAAAACCAACCAAAAATAACCGCTTACGAAAAGGTGGGTAAGTTTGTTTGCCTCAAAAAAATGTAGCGCGTGACAAATGTTTGTATGATCTGCATTCATTTGTCTCGGGTCTGGGTGTTTTCTATGTATAATATGAATGAATGAATGAATGAAAATACTTTATTGTACACCTTAAGATACTAACGAAATAAACAAATATGTATGTATTCACAAAAAAAAATATATAATTATGTAGTATAATAATAATAATAATAATGCTGGACATTTTCACACAGCATCATCTAGCCCCAAACTAAGCAGAGCTTGTATTATGGGAACTACATGACTGATATACTACTTATGTACATATTTTTTTTGTAAATACATACATATTATATATAGAAAACACCCAGACCCGAGACAAATGAATGCAGATCATACAAACATTTGTCCCGCAGCGGGAACCGAACCCGCACTGCACCACAGAGGTTGTCAGAGGTTGTAACAGAGTATATCAGAGTATGTGTTGAAAATGTTCAGCATTATTTATGAATTATATGAAAAAAGTAGTGATCCAGTTTATTTGTGTTTTGTATTGTCTAGACATGGCAGACAGTACATCCATAAACCATTTTCAGTGAACCGGAAGAAGGGGCTAATTAAAAACAATGACACACCAACACAACCATAGGGTGTTGCTACCAACAAGTTGTTACACCCTAAGGAGGTGTCCACACCAGGGTTTCTAGACAAATACAACTTTCTGTTGGCGTTAATGCCTGCGAAAAATTAAATTGTATACAAATGACATTCGCTGTGGAAATTTCACGTGACTTTTAAGTTTTACCTTGACAAATTTGCGTTAGCGTGAAAGGAAAACTAAGCGGATTTGTTTAGACCCCTAACGCGAATTTTGACAATCTTTTGCTTGCATAATGATAGCAAACGCCCCGCTGCCACCGCGGAAATTTTAAAATAGACGTGTATCCGCCACCGCCCTCGTTTGCTATGAAAGCTTGTTTGTTTGTCATGGCCTATCGGATTGTAATGCGGTTTTTTCGCAAACGATTCGTATAGGTATCTTTCAAGGATGGTTCTTAGATAAGTTTTATCGCCTCAAGTCACCAGAAAGCGCTGCAATCGATTATGAGAATATATATCAGGGTATATGCAATTAAAAAAAAAAATTGTGTTAGCGTTCCAATAAGCTGCGATAAGCTTGCAATCTGTAACGTGGAACGCTAACGACTTGCAAAACGCGGGCATGTGGCAGACTTAATTGTTGGACGTGCCTCCGACTATACTCTAAGAGAGTATATCACAGGATTTCCATCATGAGGAATAAATAAAAGAAAATAAATAATGCTGGTAATTTTCACACAGCATGATCTAGCCCCGAACTAAGCAGAGCTTGTATTATGGAAACTACATGACTGATATAAGTAGGTACCACTTATATACATTTTTTATGTAAATACATACATATTATACATAGAAAACACCCAGATCCGAGATAAATATTTGGAGATGATACAAACATTTGTCTCCGGCGAGAACTGAACCCGCAACCTTCTTCTCAGACGGGCCTTTACCCACTGCGCCACAGAGGTCGTCGAAGAGGTCGAGATAATTAAATTGTGCGTTTTTTTGTAACTTGTTTACACTGGATACTCACATTTCTAAACTCAGGCGGATTATCATTCTCGTCTGTAACGATGACCGTCACAGGTTGTGATTGGATCAGATTCTGAACTCCATCTGGATCCTGATCCTCAATCGTCACCAGGAACTTTATCGTATCTTCTACCTGAATAAGATAAACAATTCATTATGAACTTTAGTGGATATTTTTTAGACTTAATTTAATTCTTTAACTAATACTTTTTCTTAATAGATGAGTTCACCTTGTTCGATTGACACCACACTATAGCTGAATGAAGGATCATCAAAAGAACACCAAGCAGAGTTTGCTTCTTCGCTTGCGATCAGTGAATTAGTGATCGGCGGGTCACTGATTATTTTTCGGGTACCGTATGTAAAGGAAGGATACTGGCACCCATAGCACACCCAAGTCAACGGTTTCGTCGACGGAAGACAAGTCTTATTTCTAACTCTATCTTTTGTCTGACGAAAAGGAGAACCGTTGTGAGTTGACCTTACTAGTTTTAGTAAATGATTTATAGAAATGATGTGTACTAAATTAACTTGAAGGTTATACTGAAACTGGTTCCAACGCACATGTAAAACTGTTCAAAATGTTTTAATGTTTTCCATCGGCGAAAACTGAGAAATGAAATGTTATGATTACCTCTCTATCCAAGGGTTTCTTTAGAGTCACGTCTCCACTTTCTTGGTCCACAGAAAATTTATCTGTTCCGACTAGATTGTATTTTATCTGGAATCATAGAAACAAGACCCAATAAGCAAGATATAAGTAGATATAATACGGAACCGTAAGCTCATCAAAAAGCCCAAACACTGTCAATCCACGAGAATATCCATCTGGAAGTTCTGTTGTCCACCCTTGGTCTTCATCATCAGATCACATCGATCTCCGACTATACACTCGTAGAACAGAAACTCAACAACGAGCGTCCGTGCTTCGATCAAGGGCAAAAGGTCCGATAACGCGCACCAAAAGAAATGGTTCAACAAAGATTTAAGAGTATAAGATGCAGTATGAACTAACGAATCTAGTAAATAAACATACAGAAAGGAAAAAAGAAAAACACGGCTACCACTGTTTTTATTAATAAACCCGGATTTCATAATCATCAACTCTATCACCAGGACCGAGCACAAGTTTGATCATTTATTCGAGTTTAAAATAAAACTCCATTGCTGCAACAACGAGTTCGGCCAACACGGCTCTTTCTATACAATTATATAGTTGTAAGTTAATAAAAACGTATAAAAACACTACCGGTAGAGCCTCAGGGTCCACTCCCTGCAGTTTGTACACCACCTGGCCTACTGGAGTGTTCTCCGACAGAGCCAGGTTGTTCATGTCTTGCGTGAACACTGGCAGCATGTTCGAAGACCCTGGAATTACGAGGAACCGATTATAATGAAGACATATCAGGCTTTATCACCATAGATTCTATTTTTACTGACCCCGCACTAGGATTCAATGTATCGTTGGTATCAGGAACTAAGAGTACCATGGTATCATAACACCAAGACTTGGTTCAAACACCTGCAGATCATGCAAGTATTCGTCCAGCTGTGGGAATAAAACCCTCTCAGCCGTTTACTCGCCCAATTCGCCCAATCAATTGAAGAACTCAGTGGTGTGAGTTCTTTAATTGATTCGGGGTTTGCGGTAATTAATTACAAGATCATACTGGTAAGATCGTATGAGCTAGGGGACGACTTTGGTGTCTGAGGTTTAAATCACCCGAAGGCCGTTGACAAAAAAGACAGAAAGATTAGCTGTTACGAGTAGATACAGTCACGTAGACAGTGTCCTACCATTGTCTTCGAAAATTGTGGAACACCTGAGTGTTTTTTTTTTGTTTTTTGTGGCTTTGATATCACTGCGGCCGTCACAGGCCTATTGTGATAGCCACTTGTTTTCCTGAGTTTTCCTTGGCTAGCTGTAATACAAAACATCTAAATGAAACCATTGAGTCATTCAACGATAGTGTCCAACGAGCTATAGACAATTCTTTTTTTTTAGTACAACTAAAGTGGCTATTAAGTTACGGCCCACCTTTTAGTAAGCAGTTACCGTAACCTATGGACACTTGAAATACCAGTGGTGTCACTCGCGCGTTGCCGACCCTGAGACATGACGGGTGAAAAGTCTCATGCGTCTATGTAATTTCACCAAATGGATAGTTACATTGCCACGCTGAATTCATAGTCGGGGGTTGAACAGCCCCCCAAAATCCATCATTCAGCATTTGCTTTATGGCTAGGTGCATAAAGGTTAAATTCGCACTTGAATTTTTACTTTCGCCTGAACAGTCCCCTAGGGGAGACCCTGTTTGACTATGATGGTTCTTAGGTAACAGGCAGGCTTTAGCTATCCGCTGTAACAATATTTCTTATCAAACAGGTTGCACTAATACAATATCCTCGGGATATGTACACAGTTAACTACTTTTCACGTCTTATTTAAGTTTATGAAAGACTCGTTGTTTCGATAACCGCACGTGATAATTGAACGTACGGATCTCTATTCTCGCACACAAAGAGTTAGTTTTGTAAATATAGAGTACTAAACTAATGAAACTGTATATTCGATACTCTGAATATACCACAGATGTTATAATGATATTACGATCGTTGAGGAAGCATTGCAAGAGTGATTATTAACGGCATTTTCAGTGTTTTAAGAAATAAGTGCTGATGCCTGTAATCTAGAGCAAAGACAGCCCCAAGAGACGAAAGGTCCTTTTATACAACTAAAATGGGAAACATCCGGCTACTTGTATTAAAATGTACTAGCCTGTGCCCACGGCTTCGCCCGCATTGTACCCGGATAAAAAGTAGCCTATGTGTTATTCTGATGTATAAGCTATATTACTTATTGTAAAGTTTCATCAAAATCCGTTCTGTAGTTTTTGCGTGTAAGAGTAACAAACTTCCATCCTCACAAACTTTAGCATTTATAATATTAGTAGGATGTGATCCGGTCCACCTGTTTGTAAGCGGTTAACGTAGCCTATTGAAGCAGCACCAGAGATATCCCTCGCGCGTTTCGACCAGAACAGGAAAAGAGCCAAACAGAAACACAGCAATGCAAACCTTACTGCTTTTCGGCAGAAATAGGCTCTTTCACAAGGAGCTCTACTATTGCTCTGTAGTTCTCGTTTCGTCTGATGCAACAAACAGACCAAACGTTCATACTAGGGCTTTCTACATCAGCCTAACCATCAAGTCTTATTGCGATTCAATTTAGGCAATGATGTTAAATCCCGCTTTGCGAATGACAAAGCTTTAGCTACGCCATAGCGTCCTCAATCGCAGAGCGTAAAGTAGCATCTTTGCCTGAACTGAATCGCTATAAGACTGCATGGTTAGGCCCCAGGTGCCGATACAAGTGGAAAGGCACTTTATATACTGATAAAGGACACATTAGTTGAAGAAATCGTCTGTATTATAGTAAAGTGAAATCAAGCTTGCTCGTACACGCATACCTACAATGTGTGGTCCTGACCACAACTAGATTTCCTTTTCCTTGTATCAAGTGACAGAGAATTATACACCAACAATAAATAAATAATGCTGGACATTATTGGACGCCTAGTTCGGGTCTCGCAGCTAACCATATTTAATAATCAGTAAACATTTTTTTTTTATTTTGATATTTTCACAAAGCATCATCTAGCCCCAAAGTAAGCAGAGCGTGCTATTTGGGAACTACATGATTGATATACTACTTATATTTTTTTTTTTGTAAACATATATATAATACATACATGAAAACACCCAGACTTCAGACAAATATTTGCAGATCATACAAATATTTTGTCCCGCGGCGACAATCACATCCGTAACCTTTTACGTCTCAGGCGGACCTTCTCCCACTGTGCCACAGAATTCATCAAATTCAGCCAATCAGCACTCAGAAAAATTTCACTCTTGGCCGGTTCTTTATTCACGATTGCGAAAGTCAATCTAAAAGCTGTTGTGTACCCTTTACTTGGTGCGGCATATGGTTGGTTGGACACCCTCCTGATTAAGCGAATAGCGACCATAGGGTATTAAATAAAACGCCATTTAAACAATTACACACCTGAGCTCCAACAAAACGTTAGGCACACGATGGTAAGCTTCAACCGCGTCTCCATCTTTGAAGTTCTGAAACAAAGAGACATAAGTGATAAGAGTGCGATAATCATACAGAGGTTGTTTTACTATAGTCCGTTCAAAAACTCGTGACCGATGAAGCAATAAAACGTGTAAGCGGTGCGGAAGATGTCTAACTCGCCCGCACTCATTGTGTTTATGGAGAGTGCTATAATGTATAACGTCTATAGTGTTGATCCATACTCGTTTCGATGAAAGGGTCAATAAAATAAAATGATATTGTAAGTAATTTTAAAATTACTTTTAATAAATACTGAATACAGACATGAATAAAAAAATAAATACAGATCTACTCGTACTTATGTACAATAAAGAGTTTATCTATCTATCTACTTTTTAACTATTACTCATTAATTAATCTAGATATATATCATCGCTGTCGATGTAGTGTGTGGAGGTATTTAAGTCTCATGTCATTCGGTGACATGAGACTCGGTGAATCATCAATAACTCGGAAAATAACTAGGAGACATGGGACTGTCCCAATCCAGTGGAAAATCGGCAATGGACACGGTTCATGCGTTCGCCGTGTCACCAATTCTTTCTTAGGCACCCTGCAATCTAATCACAACTTTAGTAATGTTCCTGATGGCAAATAAGATGATGATCTAATGAGGTGCCTACTTAGTTTTTACGCTACCCGTCTTTTGAGGTCCTCTGACATAGCTTCAAAACTGTTATAGAATCATCTTATCGTTTTACCAAGACACTGAACTACTTACTCAGATCTCAATGCCAATATCCAGCCACTTAATCCGAATGCGCTTCTGGTATATTTTTTTGAAGAAGGTAAAACTGACCTATCTAATAGTACAGTACTTTGCTAAAGTAAATAGTCGGTAAGTTTATTTATTGAGATGAATCAATCGTTCTCTGCTTATTTGATATGACACGTTACTTCTCAATAAGATTAAAGTTCACCTTGACCAGTTCAATTGATGTCTATTGCGACTTGCTTCGTGACCCCCGGCCCCTTGGGACTGTCATCGTTTATTGAATGATTACTGAACCCTATCCAGTTATCTTAATGCTTTCAAGTATCTCTCAACAACTAGTATCTATTAACAACCTATCTAGTGACCTACCTAATCCAAGAAACTATACCTTTGCCTATCTGCACAGTTTTTGTTCTCAAAGAACATTGACTTGAGTCAGTTTATATTTAGAAACATAAGAAATCTATACTTTTGTACATATCTTTTGATGTCTATTGCTCCTTTAACTCTCTAGTAAGCAAAAACAGTGAGGTAGATTTGTTCAGCACCAGTACAAGTAAGCCAAAACGCTTACTTAGTGATAAATTTTTCCAAGTGTAAAGCTTTATCTATCCATCTTTATTTTTACTGTTTAAACTATTTTTTTTTCCTATTATTTTATGCTTTAAGTCGTCAACTTACTTGCTATTTTATTACTTGTCTGCGGAAACTTCTAATTAGCCGTCAGCAAATATGCACTGGTCTATCCAGTCATATTAAACACTTATATCTGTTCTTGTTGTACCTAACTGTAAAGGTAAGTTTTCCAAAAATTTTGAAAAAAAAAAAATCTCTATCTGTTTAAAAATCTGTCTTTTCGCATTCCAACTTTTTTAATTCGAGGCAAATAAGCATAACTGGCCTTGAAATAGCGACAGGTTACAGTAGCCTATGATTATATACAACACAAGGGGCTTGCCAATGCGATTCGTAGAGAGTCTGTAATTTTACCGATATTTTAAACAAAACCATCTTTCCCTACTCTAGCTCTAAAATTATGCTCATTACCTAAAGAAATAGTCCTAATTTATCACGAAACTTAAGACTCCAAATCTTAATAGACTTTATTAAGTTCCTAGTTCCGAGTCCGAGGTTAATTGGTCAGTCGCCGCGACCTCTAGGTCTCTATCAAACCGCAAAACCTTTGTTAATTAATGAATTAAAGATTCAGTGAGCTTCGCTATGCGAGAATTTAAAGTGGAGATGAAGTTATCGCTGAACAATGAGACCGCATCCGATGTAATCTTGGATTTGCGTTGCAAAACTGTGGTTGACTCGCCTGAATGTACTTAATAAAGTAGGGACATTGAAATTGCACAAAATACGACGTAGTACCAATCTACCATCAGGTTTTTTTATGTAGTAAAATAATACAATAATTATAAAGAAGTAACGTTCGGTTTCAATTGGATTCGTTACACGGTTGCCCCACTTGTTCGCCCCACATTCCAAAAAAACCGGCTTTTGCCCCCCGTTTATAATGAGCCTAGATTTATCAGTAAGATTTTTCTGAATTGGCTATATGACTATTGAAAAGAGTCTTTGCAAAGTATAAAGAATAGTGTGGCGAAAGGATACCGGTGCATAAACAGGGACATAAATAATTCTGCAATGCATTTTACCCCTTTGATTACGAAACTCTAGACAGCAAGGTTTTTGTTTATTTCATGCTCAAATCGTTAACGAACTAATCTTTAACAGAAAAGTTGAGATTAGATTTAACAAGTTTTACAAGATATTACCATTTAACCAATTAGTAACGATTCGTTACAACTCGAATAAAATAGTATTCGATACGATAATAAATAAGAAAAATCAAGGATCAACCCAATATACCTAGCTACTAGCTGCAGAAGTAACTCAAGGACCTGTCTCGTATTACTTTTACCTCCCATCCAAAACTTCACGTGTTCTAATGTGGAATACTAGTCTCTGCCCACGGCTTTGTCCGGATACTACCCGGGTAAACAGTAGCCGAAGAAAATTAGTTTTTCAGTCGACTAACGTTACAAAATTGGTCTTCACGAAAGGCATTTCATTTATTTTAACCGTATAATATCCAGCCTATATCCAGCCTGAAGGTTTCTAAATATAGGTGAAATAATTTTAAAATCGGATAAGTATCTTGAGAGATTACCCTCTATATACAAACTATACCATTTTATAATATTGGTTTAGTTTGGAGTTCTCAGTTTCAGTGGAAAAACGATGGAAGACGTCAAAATGATGATAACCTTAAATTGCACAGACTCCTAGACAACACGCATTTACGAAGTTTTATTTTTGATCTACATCATTTGTATAAGCAGCTTATACCAATCAATCCGAAAGTCTGTCAAATCTGATTGCCGCAGAAATAACTGTCTCATTAAAATGGCGCTGAGCAATTTTAGACTGTTGACGAAGTTTGAAACAATGACATTCAACAGTTTTGCAACACACATTTCTAATATCAATGCTGAGTTACAAAATGATCTAGACATACTGCACTGGGCCTTAGAACTCATTGAACTAATTTGGAAGTTAATAATTTTTCTTTAAATTAAATGACACGATCATTTGGTAAAAAAAAATATATTAACTTAATTAACTAATTAGGTAATGAATGAATAAATGAAAAAGCTTTATTGTACACCACGAGGTAAATTAATTAAAAACTTAATACAACTTAAAAGTACAATGAGCGGTCTTATCGCCTTAAAGCAAACTCTTCCAGACAGACTTGAGATGGATCAGATGTCGTGGGTCCTTTCGAATCCGCAAATAGGTAGATTTTCTCTAGTACGCACAGAATAGCCTCTTTCAAAGCCAAGAAACCAAGGAATTACTGACACGAAAAACCAAGCATCTCCTGAAGAAGGCCGTTCACAAGAAACCTTTATTCCTCCTTTCCTTTATTCGTTATTATTCAAACAGAGAATAGGTACAAACAAAAAACTTACATTAAATTACATGTGCAAGGGATAGCTTCCTAACAAACCTTCTCTTCGAGCAAACCTTCGAGGAATATAATATCTTCCGAATATTTGAACATGAACGTCTGATATGAGGAGTTTCCACACCACTTCCATGTTCGTATGTTACAGGCCACTCGACAGGTATAATCGACATTTTTTGTGTGTGGATATCAAAACCAGAGCTGTGAAATAATGCTTACACAATTGTATCAAGGGGCGCACACGCTCCGGCGTAATTCTCACGGTTACGTCAGAGAAGGTTTGCACATAATCGCTTTATTTTATAAGATTACTCGATCTCGTGTGACAGGGCCTATTTGTGCAACCAGTGTTTTTATTCACGTTATGATTGTAGAGCCTTAAAAACCCTTTAGTGAGTGCATACGACGAGACGAAGCGAATGCACTTACCCAATCTAAGACATAAAATGGAAGTGTTTTGGTCTAGCCGAGAAATAACACTATTTTCTTGCTCTACAATTATCGCTTATTGGTCTAGATCACCGATTCTCAAAGTGGGCGATAACGCCCCCTTGTGGGCGCTGGAGGCCTTCAGGGCGCGGTAGAAGGCTCTTGAAGATATTGTGGGCGCTAAGGCGGTCTAGAGGGGAAAGCATACCTAGTTGTTATATTTAAAAACTTTGGGGGCGCTAGGATTTTTTTTATTCTCAAAGTGGGCGGAGGGAAAATAAGTTTGAGAACCTGTGGTCTAAATGTACCCTGACTTCCGAGCCGAAATTGGTATTAAACCCGATCGTCCACCTATGGATTTATTGCACTTGAAAATATAAGTCCTTAAAACGGTGAAGTAAAACATCGCAAGGAAACTGGCATGTTCGTTAGTGTTCACGTTTGTAAATTGGAATGCCAAGCTACTGAAAAACGCGGGTATGTTTCTAATATTTTTTTTGGACTTGCTTCTAACTCCCCCTCACTTGGTATGCTCACGGACTTGCGTAATAGTACTTGTATTATAATATCTGTGGTAATAGTATGGATCTCAGGATTCCATTATGGGGTATCCATTACTCAGTTTATTGTCCATTTTGTAACCGACCTCCCGCGATAGTCTAGCCCACGTGCGGTGACCGCGAGAATGTAATTTTTTTAATTTATTTATTTAGGAACATCAACAGAATTGGATTGGTTGTTGGGTATTTGTAGGTATTAGCATAAAGTTATTTTATAAGCTACCGTCAGATACTGAATAAACAGTCAGAATCGATCCGCTGTTTGTGTTTCCTTACAATATCTCACTGGCGACGATTTAATAGTTTTTATCGGTAAATTACGCGATGCCGTACGGTAAAATAGATTGTTTTTATTTGTCTTCGCGAAAATGGACGAAATACGTAAACAGAGTGGAACAGTTCATCCAGTTAAATGAAATTAAAGACTGGCCACGTTGATAACGATAGTCGGTGATCCAACCTACGATTTGATGTGCGATTTGTGTGCCCCGGAAAAACCAGAGAACAAAAAGTTTAGTGAGCTGGTCACCATCGTCGAACAACATCTAGAACCCAGGCGATCCGATATTGCGGAGCGGCACATTTTTCGTTTGCGTCGTCAGAAGCCCGGCGAGCAACTCAGTGTGTACCTACAAAGTCTCAAGCATCTCGCGAGTACTTGTTAACACAGACATAGAAAATATTTTCTAATTTTGTATACGGTCGTGATCATATTGTTTTAATTCCCGCAACATTCCGAATTCATGCTTTGTTTAAAAGTATCCTACCATAGAGATCTCTGCCATTTTACGTCTAAAATTTCAATCTGGCAGGGTGTTTAGTGCGTACCAGATAACACTATAGGTACGCTACCGGGTATTGCGGCTAACTGTAAGATAATGGTTAAAGTAACGGCCCCACCGCGGTATTGCACGGAATAATCACAGTGGAAATCTACAATACTACATTATTTTCTCTGACCAACACACTTCGAAGTTTACTCTAAAAGTAGCCTTCCAACTGCATTCTTTAAGGTCTTAAATTTGTCAACTTGTTGTACGGTCTAACTTATAATAAATTAGAACGTTGATATAAATAAATAAACAGCCAATAGTCGTATCATTGATACCACACTAGGGTCCGAATTCATAGACAAATAGGGGCTCCCCTAGAGGACTGTTCAGGCGCTAAGTAATAATTCAAATGCGAATTTAACCTTTATGCACCCAGTCATAAGGCAAATGCTGAATGATGGATTTTGGCGGACTGTTCAACCCCCCACTATGAATTCAGACTTAGGATACCCTGTGTCGTGAGTATCAGGGACTATACGAGTACCATGGTACCACAACACCATCTACAGAACGAGCAAAAATTTGCTCGCCTGAGACGCAGAAGGTTGCGAGTTTGATTCCCGCCGCGGGACAAATGTTTGTATGATCTGCAAATATTTGTCTTGGGTGTGGGAATTTTCCACGTAAAATATGTATGTATTTACAAATAAAAAGGTAAGTATTATTATAAGTCATGTAGTTCCTATAATACAAGCTCTGCTTAGTTTGGGGGTTTAGGGCTAAATGATTATTATATTACTAGCTTCTGCCCACAGCTTCGCCTTCATGGTACCCGAATAAAAAGTAGCCTATGTGTTATTCTGATGTATAAGCTGAATTTTATTACTGTAAAATTTCGTCATAATCCGTTCAGTAGTTTTTGCGTGAAAGAGGAACAAACATCCATCCTCACAAACTTTCGCGTTTGTAATATTAGTAGGTATTAGTAATATTTGTTTATTTATCTATAACTAGTAGGTAAGTAAAATTAAACTCTCTTTTTCATAATCCCTCACTAACTTTAACAGGTGGATCACTCTAGCCCTGTCCTTTTTTAACCCGAAAAAAAGAATAGAGTTAGACAACTTTTATCAAGCTGATAAAGTTGGCAAGTAGACGTGGGCAAGTTTGTCGAAGCTAAAATAATATCCATGGGGAAACCAAACTCTCGTTTAGGAAGTATGTGCTCATAACTGTTTTCCACACCGCACATCAGATTATCGGAAATAGTTTGCGTGTTATTTACTTTCCTATCCACGTAACGTGAGGCATGTCACAAGAATCTCAGATACGAGCAGTTACAAGCTGTTCCTCATACCTTTAGCATTTCTGAGATTGCATTGAAAAAATGTCGAATGATTTTATCGTGAAGTCTATGTCATCGTGTAGGTAAAGATGATTACGCATGCAGGCAACATCCACAGATTAGTGAAAAACGACACCAGAACAACGTTTAAAAAAAAAGGTACGCGCCATCTTTTATTTCGAAATGGACCTCATTACATAATCAGAAATTCGTGTTCGTTATCTTTAATTCCAAACTATATGTTATTTATAAATTGTTTTTTTAATGTTACCTTAATGTAACAATTACCTAAATTAAAAAAGTAATGATTTGGTTAGATAGCAAAAATGTGAATCAGGGTACGATGGGAAACTTCAACTGCCGTTGTCTCTCACCGGGGGACAACGATAAAAAACTTCCCACTGTCTCAGATGAGGCCGAAGATCGGGAGACAGCAGGAATAACACATAATGTTTTTCCTCGAACACGGAAATAAAGGACTTAAAAGTAACAGTAGTTGTGTCTCCCTCTAACGTTCTAAAGTTGTGTCCTAGAAGTACTGAAACAAATTGTATAGAGCAAAACTTCAAATTGTACAGAAAATTAGCTATATTTCCATTCCAATTATATCTTTACAAGATATAAGGCAACTTTGGAGCCCAAACATGTCTCGACAATTCTAGGGCACATTAATCTTTATACAACCATCATCTCCCCTTTTAGTAGGTATGTTGTGTTAACACGCTGGTGGGTGGGCACGTTGTCGCTTATCAACATTTTAAGTTAGAGCAGAACCTCTCATTACGCAACTGCGTAAGATGCAGGAAAAAGTAACGCCACCGGTTTTAGTTATGTGATTGACTTGCTTGGCCAAGAGTTGGTTTAGATAAGTGCTCCTTAAACTAGACACTACCTACACAGCTAGATTCCATTCCCTTTTAAGGTGGCTCCACTTCGGAACCTTCATGCGTAAAATTTATTTTGACCCGCTATAGATTGTCGTGAATTTGTGACGCTTTGACATCACTGTTTCAAGGGACTTCCCATCGCTTGACAGATGTTTTTTACTAAGAATTCTTTCAGCACATTCCAGGTATTGTGACTTATCTTTTTCTTTTCAGAGATCGTTCGCCTCTCACACATGTTCTTCATACAGAAAGTCTAGCTCTACTATAGGTTGATGTGACTAAAACACATTCCAGGGATTGTGACTCGTCTTTTTCTTTTCAGAAATCGTTCGCCTCTCACACATGTTCTTCATACAGAAAGTCTAGCTCTACTAAATTTGTTTGATGTTACTAAAATGTTGAAGTTGTTTTAATAAAACATGATTTTCATAATGTACTACAATAGTCACTTGGCCCAGTAATTTCACTGTTCCCACAACTGTAACCAATATCCCCCCAACTAAGCGGGGTGCCTTGATTCACCATGCGGGCTCTTAGCAAATTGCTGGCCCTGAATTAAGATACCTTTCATCCTGTACGCAGGTATTTTGAGCAGTACCTGCAACTTCTACCATATCACGGAAGGAACGCGATACGAGTATATACGTAGGTACCTGGATTCTTTTTTTTTTATTATTATGTGTCACAATAAATAAATTTTCTTTAATTCTACTTTCTTTATAAATAAAAAAAAACTTCACAGCTTAGCTTCGCTGTTTCGCCTTACCTACCTCGCACATATCCGTTAGGGTCTGATATTATAAACACGAAAGTTTGTAAGGATGGATGTTTGTTACTCTTTCACGCAAAAACTACTGAACGGATTTTGATGAAACTTTACAGTAATATAGCTTATACATCAGAATAGCACATAGGTTACTTTTTATACCGGGTACCACGTGGGCGAGGCCGTGGGCAGAAGCTAGTCCTTTTAAACAAATGACTTTTCCGATGAACAGTAACAGTCTGAGCTTCGAGAGTAAAATAACCTTACCGAATGGAACGTTACGCGGATAATTCCATTAGATTTCGACGTTTGTTCAACTCGTATCTTTCGTCGCCTGAGCCTTCGCTGAGCCCGTTGTTCAATCTGTATCGATCTTAGACGGAGACGTACTCGTACATTAGAATACAATGAGACAATAGTGTGAAGCGGGTTACCTACATCGGTTTGAGCAACCTTCGTTCGTCGTGTGAATTTATAAAACAAATAATTACCGTTCAATTAAACATTTTATCCTTTTCACAACATAGGACAGTCTAGTGACGAGCTAGACGGTTGAAAAATCTAGTCTTCCGCTAGCGAATTGTCAAAGTTGTGGGTCAGGGTGTAAACCATGCAGACATAGAGCAGACTGCTATAGGATAGGATTCTGATCCAAAAGGTCCAGTTTAAAATTGGTGAAAATTAACATCTGATAGACATGCTCGAAGTGAAAGTCACAGGAAGTAATGAAATTAACCAACCAGCTTAAAAATCAAATAGATTAGGTGAGTAATGAGTATATAGATGATTAGTTTATGAATTCCAATTGCATAGGTGACTGGGAATCTAGTGATTGAGGCGAGTCATTTAAAACCGCGTTTTTTCACGAACTGTGAACAAACAAGCCTTATTCGTAAGGACTATCCACACCACTGTCTGTTCCGTGGACATGCAATTTTAGGAACCTCTGAAGCCTACTAGGTTCTATGTTCAATTAAACGATCGCAAAAAATATTGCTCATGGAAATTGGAATTACCATGGTTTTGGTGTCAGGGCCTTACGACTATACACCTACCAAATGTAATTTATTATTCTCTTGCTGACGTTACGTTAGGGCATTCCTTCTTCATAAGCACCGCCTACACGACGGTCAACGAAACATTGGCAGGGGAATAGTAAAGAATGTGGCATCAGTCGTCCTAATATCATTGTTCAACTTTCTCCCAATAACCAGGTCCTATTCCAAGCGGCTTACAATTTCTCCGCATTGTGCCAGAGCGGCTCACGAAACGATGTTTCATAACTGAATGGCTAACAAAAAGAAAGTCACTTGACACCCTCAAACAATGGCTCGAAACACCTGGGGAATGACACGTTTTTAGCGCATTATGTAATTGGTTATGTGCGGAAACTAAATGGAGCAGAAAATTACCAGCATTCAAAAGGTATTCATTCTACCCGCAGAGATTGCAGATCTTTACGCGATTTTTATGACGTCATCATCGGTCAATCGGGACAGACTACACATTGCGTCTTCCGGTTCGTGGTCGCAATCCGAGCACCTTTGATGCCCAGCAATGGTCGGTTCTACGATCGGTCGTAAATATACAGAAGCAGCAGAGCCAAGCGGTTGAATCAAAATATTGTACTGATTCAATAATTATGTGGTGATTAGAGAATTAATGGATGTGTAAAGCGTAGTAATGGAAGGAGAAGACAAGGAAATCATATTAGGTAATACTAACAGCTGCCCAACAGCTGATGATTAATAATATATTATGATAATTCCAAAAAATATAAGTACAAGAAGCTCACTAACTAGGTTTATTTACTGCAGACAAAAAGATAAAGTGAAGTAAAAAGATTTAATACCTTAAGAACGATTAATGATATTGTGGCTTAGTTCAAGTCAGATCTAATGAGAATGTTACCAATAACTTGGTGACATCATTTAAGAAAAGAAGTCCAACCTAACCTCCCTAAGGTACCCCAGGTAACACAACCAAAATAAAGGCCCACTTATCAGAGGTGACTGCTCATCAGACACATTAGTTTAGATTAGACTAATCATCAGGTTCAACATTAAAAAAAAACATTTTCTTTGAACAATTAACTTTACTAAAGATAATGTTGTGAGATAGCCAGACATACTCTATGAACATTTCTTATTATTAGTTAATTACTGTGTAATGATGGGTCTAAAAAACCAGCCCGCTAAGCATGAGCACCCAAGACAGCATTTTGTCTATGAAAGATTAGACAAAAAATATTTCTGTCACCTATTCTGTCAAACAAAAGAGAGGGACAATTTTTTTTTTTATTTCTCTGCAGTAGACAAAATCGGTGTCTCGGGTCTTCATTCTAAGCAGGCAGGGTTTGTGTCATCAATCATCATCATAATCAGTCCTTGAGTGTCTCGTAGCTGGAGAGCTTCTAGTTACGAGACACAACATACCCTGTTTTGCTGTAAGTAATCATTTAATAGTTCTTTGTCATCCGATTGGAAAATCACCTATATCATAATTTTGTTTGAATGCGTTAATCCCTGAAACTAACATTTGATACGACAAAGTCCGATTTGAAAAAAAAAGTATTATATAGCCCAAATCATGAGGAAGGTTATATATTTTAAATTACGCTACAACTCTTAAGAGCCGAGAAAAAGAAGTAATAGCGCGGCAGGGCAATACGATGCGATGCGGTAGGGTGGGGGCCGAGGGTGGTTATGGGACAGTTAACAGCTAGTTAATTAACTAATTAAGTTATATACTGGTCGGTCTTTATCAAATCTCCATATACTCCAGTTAACCTGTGATCATGGCTATTGCAACACTGTTGAAATGTCGGTTAAATAACAAAAAAAGGTACCTAAATGAGATAAAGACCCATAAAAAAACTTTTTTTTTTTGTTTCTGCTTTTTTAAGAACTTTCGTCGATTTTCGCCGATGTCAGTTCTATCGTACCCTCGTAGACTACAATAAACATTTTTATGAACCAGCTCGTATATGGACCGGTAGAGCATGATTGCTGCACTTGAAGTTTGCGCAGCTAACATGCCCTGAAACAGGCCCATGTCGATTTGGTTAACATTAAAATTCCTAATCATATTCTCCCTCATCGATGCACTCCAGACACACTCCTCTAAAAGGTGGTATATGTCTTCCTTAACTCCACAGGCTTCACAGTTGGGACTATTTACTTTCTTCATTAGAAATTTGAAACTATTCAGTGGAATATGTCCGGAGCGCAGTCTATGCGAAATTACAATATATTTCCTATCTAAATCAATGTCGGCAAATAAACCATAAAAAAACTTATAATTCTGTTTACTGATTGTGAAAATTTTCAAAATATATAATATATAGTTTAGGTAAAGGTGCTTTTATGGAAATACACTCTGTTTTAGACTGGTTTTCTTTCTACCTTAATTGCTTGAGTTTCAGACACAATGAGAAATCTATTTATCTTGACCAGACCTGTGCTTAAGCATACCAAGGGTTCAATACAGTCCTTCTCCGCTATTTCAAGGAGTTGCGCTGGTTGGGGGTCAATTAATTCTGATAAATGCACAATCCATCTCAATGCGGGAAGTCAGTAGGTACAGATCTTAGTAGTCTCTTTGAATTTATAATATATAAATAATGCTGGACATTTTCACACAGCATCATCTAGCCTTAAACTAAGCATAGCTTGTATTATGGAGACTATATGACTGATATTATACTTATATACCTTTTTTTTGGTAAATAAATACATTTTATACATAGAAAATACCCAGACCAGAGACAAATATTTGCAGATCATACAAACATTTAACCCGCGGCGGGAATCGAACCCGCAACCTTCTGCGCCTCAGGCGGGCCTTCGCCCACTACGCCCTTTAGTACTTGTTTATTTATAGGTAGTAAAAATGTTTTAGACATTGCAAAGACCACCAGTTCGGCCCTGTACGGACCTGAAATTAGTCTTTTAAAATAGCGAATGTCGTCGGCATTCTGACGAACGTGTGCATTGAGTCAAGCTTTCAGACAGACGTGACAAACCTGAATCTGGAGAACGGCAACGCAATACGGGCCTTCGTACAAGGTCGCAACGATTTTGATAGAATTTTATGATTCACCGAAAATTAATGCTCAAAAACCTGTTTAGTGATTTAGCCTCAAATTTATCAAGACTTCGAGGTATTTTTTTGTCATAATTATTGAGAACCTGCTACACAGCTCACGCAAAAGGTTCGCGGAATTGTAAACAGACGGTGGGGCAGAACGCAAAATTACCACATCAAAAAGTTCATTGTAGTTGACTTGCCTGTAAACTGTTGTGAAATTTAAATCACACGTGACGTTCCATCCTGTTCTTTTGTGATACAAAACAGCTTCCAGTTAGGTGTGTCTTCAAACTCAGACAAAACAGCAAAAGTTCACCAGACAATACCGTTACTTTTACAGGTTTGCGACATCACAAACTCAACACTCACTTTTTCATTGAACTTTCAAGCACTAGCTATACCACCGTAAAAGTCAGGTAAGTTTATTTATTTTGTTGCAAAGTTTTACGAAGAATTCGCACCTAAAACTTTTTTCAAACAAGAAGTGCGAACCTGCCCCCTTGGAATTTAGTCCGCAACTGACTGAGTGTTGCCACTTACCTATGCCTGCCTTTGCCACACACAACCACATCACCGTCCGGCGCCGCGCCGGTATTTGTAGAGTTGATTGAGTGGATTTTATTTGCCATAATTTATTCACTAGCCTCTGCCTATGGGTTAGCGCATAGCCGGATAAAATGTATAGAATTGAAATAATTGATGCTATAAGGATAACAAGTAGTTATCTATCTGTTATTTTAAGGCACAAACTATTATGTAAAATACCTAGTTTCCACACTTGAATCAAGTTTAGGTAAGCTGTTCTATTAATAGTTAATAGCTGTTCAGTTTAGGCGCAATTATAACGGCTGTATATGGGTCTGCCAGTCTCATACATATAAACAAGCCCTAACGGCTGTTTAATAAGCAAACGAAGTATTGATTACACTCCTGGATAATCGATTACAACTTATATATAACACTACGCGTCATCAAACTTCAGGTTCAACATCAAACCTACCTGCCTACCTATGTAAAAAAGTATTGCAGGGAACTTGGTATACAATGCACCTTCTTAAAATCCGTTATGTATGCTCTTTGTGAAAATAAGGAGGCAAGACGACGTCTAAAGATGAAGATGAACGGTTGATCCAATTCCAACATCTGCATTCAAGGACGTAATATTGTCACATAAAAAACGAGCTGGCAACTCTGTTTTTTGTTTACATTATTAACAGGTTTTCGTGTTTTTCCCTCTTTCTCTTACCCAGAGCTTTGGAGTGAGAGAGATGGTGCATATAGAGCGATTACTGCTTTGACAGTTAAATACAACACCAGCGATCTGTTGGTGAAAGGTGGAACTAAAATGAAAGGAGGTTTTGATCGCGTGGCTGTAGGACCCTCGTTAGTTAAAAGCTTAGTAGGTTATTTGATAGATGGCGTTGGAGTAGAATATTTAAACAGTACTCGCTAGATGGCAGACATGCATTGTTCGAACACCAAAAAATAACAATTTGGTGGTAATTTGGTTATAAAATAATTTTATTTAAGGTTTTCGCCATATGACTTTAAAACCCTATTGCTAAACAGATTTCTAACTATCTTCTTCTTTTCCTATTTCCGCATAAAGTGGAGTCGCTCTGTCCTAAGCTGTTATCTTGTCTGTCTAGGCTTTCTTTATAGTTGGGACATACTGTCTTGTCTACCACGTCATTGAGAAGCGGCCTTTTCCTCGTTTCTTCTCTAGATTCCAACATAGTTTAGTGTGATAAAGCTCTTTTCTAATACCTACATACGTATCAGGAAGTGTATCTATCCGGTAAAATCTTAAGCTATAGATAATGTAGTCCGACGGTATTCTATTGAAAACTTGAGAATATCTGTGCTTTAGTGTATGTGAATCGGTGCAATTTACTACTAATTTACTAAAATAATATAGAAACGCCTATAGAAAAAAAGTCTTAACTATGGCCGTTGCCGTGATCGCACAAGCAGCGCGCACTGACTTAGAGAATTTGTCTGTAGGTATGGCTCACAAAATTAAATATTCCTCCCAAACTATCCAAAAGATTCGGATTTCCGTGCCCCGTGATCTCACGGGCATCTATTTGTTTTCTGCATCTCTTCTACAATATCTCTATTGTACCTGCCTTCTTTTCTCGATCTTTTTACATCACTCAAACATAGGACGTACGTAGAAAACACCACAATAGGTTGGAATTCTAATAGGTAGGTTTATAAAGTTTGCTATAGGTATTTCAATATTATGATATAGTTGTTTTTTAATCAATATCTACTTTTGAATAATTTGCATCAGGAAGTCTGGGAAGTGCGCTGCGATTACTACGCATTTTGATAATTTATTGTTGTGTCAACGTTCCCTATGTCAACGTTTTCGGGGCATCTGCTGGATTTAATCTCCCTTATATATTTTTTTTCTTTGATCCATGTATTTTTGAGACTCCTTATAGCTATATATTAGTTTCATATGGAACTAACTGGCAATAAAAGTTCGCTTAGTCCAATAATAGTCCGATAGTTGCGATAGGTCGACTCACGTGGCCAGAGGCGGTATTTCGAAGGAGTTATTAATCATCCCCCGTTGCTCAGATAGAACAGTTCGATCTATCACCCTGTGATAGCGACGGGGGGCATATTGAACAATACCAATCCATGAACCTGTAGTCAATACGTCACTTTAGGTATTGCAGAGTCGCGCCTGAGCAGGCTTCATTTCACTCTCTTTGGCCAGTGGTAAGCAACATTTGCGGAACTAACAGGAAGGAGGCTTTTCTTGCCTAGAAACCCTGACAGTCACTTTCAATGCCATGCACATGAATGAAAAATATTTTTATTGTACCATAGAATAGAAAAGATAAAGTACATAATAATATAGAAAATATAGAAAAATATAGAAAAGATAAGGTATGTCACGCATACCTACCTACATTCGTAAATCGCATAATTATCGCTTATGCCGTACCATTATGTTCTGTCATGTGTATGTATTGTTCTGGAATAAATCCTACTAATATTATAAACGTAAAAGTTTATGACGATGGATGTTTGAAACTACTGAACGGATTTTATGAAACTTTACAGTAATATAGCTTACGCATCAAAATAACTTTTATCCGGGTACTACATGGGCGAAGCCGTCGCGTAGCCATGCTACGGAGTGCCTAGAAGCCTGCACTCATAGAACGACAGGTCCAAGGTTTGAATCCCAGATCTCGAGGCAATTTTTGTGCTCTCTTGTATTATCTAAATCTTAGTGAGGCAATTACCTTCATGCCCATTTTCCACTTTTGTTACAAAACAGTAAAGAACTCAAAGCCAGCTAGCGTGGTCGTCCTCACTTGGATGGGTGACTGTTAGTGTCAATTACTTGCTAAGTGCTACCATTTTTCGCTTAGCTTATGTCAGAGGCTGGGATTTACTTGGAATAATAATGATGATTGATGGCTTAACGGTGTGTCACTCGGAGGAATTATATCCTCAAAATGTTGATGAGCCCACCAACCGCAGCATTTTCCCAGTGGGGATATTAAGCGCCGCCGCGGAAAAAAAGTAAAAACACTATCGTTAGTCAACAACAACATCGGCGCGCGCGCAGCTACCTAAACATTTTTTACACCATTTCTAATTTGGACACCGTCGCAGGCGGACGTCCCCGAAATACTCTGAACAACCTGAAGTCTGCTACTAGGTATTGCAGCAACTGTTTTGATAAAATCCTTGAAAATTAAAAATTCAGATTTATTAGTGATGGTAACATAAAATTGGTGTTATGTGATTAAAAACAATGTATTGAGTAGACTGTGGCAGAATGGCGAAGTTTTGTTTTGGCAGTTTTGTGGCGGTGGTAATTCTGTGTCTTTTGGACGTGAGTGGAGCTTATAGTGCCAGGGGTGAGTTTTAGAATATAATTATAATTAATTAGGCATCTGATTAATAAGGTTCAGTACTCACTTTACTAGAGTTAGGCAGGTACTAGAGTAAAGCCTCTTGCTGCCTTAGCCTCATGCTAAGAGACATCAAGATACCCATTTGTTTAGATAATTAGAAAAGATAATTACCTGCAACATAATGTACCTAACTCAGCCAATTATCAAAATTAAATGATTTTATTTATAATATTTTTTACTGAAGAGAAGATGTATATAATTCGGTAGGAAACAAAATGCTATTAATTAAAATTATGAATTTATTTATATCCTTTAGATTAGACGTTGCTTAATGCGACCTCTGTGGCTCAGTGGGCGGCCGTCCGGCCTGAGACTCAAGGTTGCGGCTTCGATTCCTTCCGCGAGACAAAATGTCTGTATCATCTGTAAATATTGTACCAGGTCTGGGTTTTTCTATGTATAATATGTATGTATTTACAAAAGAGTAAATATTATATGAGTCATGTAGTTCCCATAATACAAGCTCTGCTTAATTTGGGCTAGATTATACTGTATGAAAAAAGTCCAGTATTATTTATTTATTTATTATTTAATGATATCATCCAATTGCTGGGACCTCAGAAAAAGGAACGAATCCATCATACATCAATACATTACGGTACCTAGAGCTTGCACTGAAAATCCTAGGATATCCCCATAGAATAAAATAATAGTGTAGGTTTAGGGCTGCAAGGGAAAAAACTAGATAAACCGGCAAAATATAAAAGACGCGCACGTATTTTTCCGTCCTAAATTTGTCGAATAAAAACCTCAAAGATGCCACATCAGTTGCAGTGCATTTACTTATCCACACTCAAATATGTTCAAGACATATAAATCTTAAGAAAGAAGTATCAAGTTCTTGAGGAATATCAAGCCTGTGATTTTATAAGACATTACCCAGTGCATCTACCTTAGAATCTAACTATAAGATCATCTACGAGATCAATTGGTCCTCGGGAATACGGTTTGGCCCAAATAATAATCAGATCGTCTGATCTGATAACAAGATCGATAAACACCTTCATAATTAGGTACCTTTGACAAATTACATAGCTAAAGATATAAAAATTTTAACACATAATTTCATCACAAACAATCCCTTTCTAAATTTCACTTTTCTTCAGACTTGCCTTGATCTCAGAAGTATTATTTTATAACGGACTATTGGAACATTTCCAATCAAACGAGCAGTTTTCCCTTTCAATACGCCTAGACAATGAAACACAAACATTGTTATGTCGTACTCGTATTATTAAAATCGTACCATAATTGAACTTATAAAACTTTATCTTATGTAAAAGTGACATAATCATAACATAAAATTTACCTACTATTACGAATTAATTAATTAATGTAATTCTTGTTTGGCTTCACTTGCCACGCCGCATCATTTTTGTGCACGCCCAGGTTGACTGGTAGATTATGCTTTAGCAATAAGTCCTTCCTTACATTGTCTGTGTGGAAGTATTTGATCAATAAGAATAAATATAAGTAACGTATTTAATCTCTTTAAAAGCTTTTTAACATTTAAACATAAAATATCGTGTTTATCGATATTTTTACCTTATTATAAACACCCAATCGAAGGTACACGATTTTAGATTCAAATTATGGGAACTTATCATACTCATTAGAACTTTAAATATCCTAAGCCTCTACCACGAAATACCTTATTTACGGTCCACTAATATGCCGTTTTTAAGTCATGCTATCTAGACTATTTATTTGATGGGTACTTATCAATTGGTTTGTGAAAAAAAATGTAAACGTGATATATAATTATATTTCCTATTCAGGTCTTTATCGTGTTTTTATTATATTCCCCCTGTTTCGACTGTGTAGCAGCAGCCAGGGGTTGACTGGAGTATATGGAGCAATCGTCGAGAAACAAAATAATACAATAATGCGAAATAGTATGTTTGCTATAATAAGTAAATTTGCTTTTCATAAAAATACTGCCTCAAAATTCAAGCACACAATGACAGAGTTGGGTGCAACCGTTACAGATTATTATGTAATCGTGAGGAAAGCTAAAAAAGATAGCAAGTTCTCGGCTCAATGAACGTTGCAATGGTGCTGTGATGGCGAGATTTACTCATTCACTTAGATTTGATACCTTTTGATAATAATTTTATCAAACAACAAACGTTACAAATCCAGTTCTCTAACAATGGATTTACTTAATTTAAACAATAAATTAAATGTTTCTATATGATGGACCTAAAATATAACTATATTTATAAATATAAATAAATATATAAAAATAAATAAATCATATCTGTTTGTACATATATCATACAATATCATCTGTTCTTTTTAACAACCCATAACGAGTTTCGTTGGTAACCTTGGAATGTTTAAAGTTAGATTTTGTTCTTTACTGTGTTTTAAAATTATTTTATATGTGCGTAGGTAGGTACTTTTACCTACCTGCTTCGCATGCACCTTAAATGCATCTTTGTACCTACTTGGTAAGTAGTATATTGTTAATGTGATTTCTCAGTAAATTTTAGGAAAAGTGAAATGATCTTAAATCGTATTATACAGTTTTTATAAAGAAACTGAGTGATGAAGCTTATTTTGTTATCATTAAAGTTGTATATCAGTCATGTAGTTGCCATAATACAAGCTCTGCTTAATTTGGGGCTAGATAATCATCATCTTCTTGTCATTACGTGGGGTCGACACAACATGTTTTTTTCTTCCACTCTCCACTATCAGCCGTCATCTCAGTACTCACTCCTTTCTTAACCATGTGGATGACATCACACAATCCATCCATCTTTTCTGTACCCTATTTTTTATATTATTTTATTTCCATCCATATTCATATACCCACATTTAAGGCTAGATGATGCTGTGTGAAAAATGACACTCGTATTATTATTTTTTTAATTATTTATTAGGTCAAAATTCACACAATTGAAGCGCGTTGAAGTCTTTTGTATAATCAAAGTTGCTATATTGCTATTCTTGAAGTTGCTTAATGTATTTTTTTTTATTGCCAAGTATTTTTTTTTATGCGGTACTAGCAAATTTTTTTTATGCGTACCTATGTACGTAGTATATCTACCACAATTACGAGAGGGTGTGAGTTGTTAATTTATTAGGTGACTTTTCCTTGGAATTTAGATTGTTTTTTTGCTCACAGTATTTTTTTATCAGAACTGGATTGGCTACAGTTATGACTCTTTTGGGGCAACAAACCCATTAGTCACATAACAGTTTTTCAGAGGAGCCTTCGAGTTTCTAAGATTACAAGACAATTGTAACACAAAATTCGATTCACTTTCACGCATTTACACTTCATAATAGGATCAATTTGAAGAAATTACCGTGATTATAGTATACAGTTTATCGATACTTTGCTGTGGTGGTATATTGAGACATTACCGCGGAAGAAATTATAGTAATAAATTGGTATTCATTTTGATTTTATGTCTTGGAATTTACGAATCTATGGCTGAATTTGGCTATTAGGGTGTAGTAATTAATTTTCTATGACATCAGGTCAAATTCTGGTCTAGAGTTGAACAAGAACTTACAATACACGCATAGCTAAATCAAGGATTTTTTGTGTAGTTAGTTAGAAATGATATATTGGAAAAGGCCACTTTTCCAATTGACGCTGTTTTATAAAATCCGTTAAGCATTTGTCGTAAACGGTTGTTTGAGTGGATGACTATGAAATAGTTTGGTTGTAAAACATTGGTCAAAATGACCCTTTAGTGATTTGCTAGCGAGCTAATATCTGGCGCATGCGACACTGATACTAAAATAAATACGTTTGACGAAGGTGTTTCGTTGAAAAATGAGGAAAAACAAAAAATTAAGCAATTATAAAATTTATACTCCAACTTCCGATCCGGAGGTCGTGGGTTCAAAGCCGTTCGTGCAACAATAGGTTTTACCACTCGTAAAAATATATGTGCTCGTTTAAAAACCGTGAAGGAAACCATCATATGGGAACCAGCATGCTAGAACCAAAAATTCGAAAATATGTGCCATATATATCGGTTAGTTTTCCAATAAAATTGTGATAGGAAAATATAGTGTTTGGACTTGCCTTTAACTAGCCGTAATTGGTCTTCTCAAAGATCTACGCATTGAGTATTTATCTAAGCTTATTTGTTTTACATAAGACCTGATCAATCACAAGGCGGACTGATACATGCTCATAATAAAAGTGTCAACAATGCAAAATATATGATCAGAAGCGATAACTAGTAAAAACTGCAATGTGTCAATAACAAAGATACATTATAGTTTTCCCCTTTACGACTAGAGGTGGCGTCAAGAAAGCCGGAAAAACCCGTCAAAAGACGCACTTTGTTACAAATTGAAATTTTTTAGAATCTTGTGGCGAAGTGAGGACGATTATTTCTAATTATATTTGTTCAAGAATTTCATTAATATTGAAAATTAAATTGATAAAAAAGAACCAATAACAGATGTTTTAAATAAAAATGAATTATGAATAATACAAGCATCTGCCCACGGCTTCGCCCGTGCAGTACCCGGAAAAGTCAAAAGTAGTTTAAGTAGTAAAAAGTACTAAGTGTCTATGCGTTATTCTGATGTATAGTATAAGATATATTTCTGTAAAGTTTCATCAAAATACATTCAGTACTTTTTGTGTGAAAGAGTAACAAACAACCATCCTCACAAACTTTCACGTTAATATATTAGTAGGATTATACTCTTGGTTTTATAACATGGGAACAGCTCGTCAAATCCTAAAAATAAGCTTATCAGGACGCTCGCGACCTTCAGTAATGAAGAATGCGACAAAAAGGCCGGATACTTTGTAGCCTATCCGGCTACAAAGTATCCGGTTTTTTTGTCCGGTCGGACAGGCTCGGTCGGTAGCCGTTGCACCCTAGATTATGAGCTAGGGAAATGACATAGGTTTGCAAAACATGAGAAAATAGTAGAGAAACACTATTGTTGTCGTTTTCCTTGCTGAATGGCAATATTTACTCATTATCACGCTAACTATGTGGCTCGTCACTTTTTAAATTTCTTTTTCAAAAAACGTCATTAGCTTACTAGCTGCGCCCCGCGGTTTCACCCGCGTAAGTTTCGACTCCGTGGGCATATCGGTGATCTAAATTTTAGAACACAGCTGCTATTGTGACTTAACTATGATAGTAAGATATATTCTCTTGCAGACTTTTTTGTAGGTAATAATGAGTACCTTAATCATGTAGTACATAAATTTTATGTATCATCGATAGTTTTCTCAGCGCACGCCAAATAATAAATTTTATAGGCAAAATTTTGCTACTTTGGGTTACATTATTGAAATTTTCTTAAGGATCTCCAAATTTTTTTTAAATAAATTATAGTCTATGTTACTTCCTGATAATTTAGCTTTCTATTGGTAAAAAAAATCAGTCCAGTAGTTTCGGAGCCTAGTCGGTACAAACAAACAAACATAAAATCTTTTCTTTTTATATTATTTTTATTGTATATAGATAGTATAGAATATAATAGCATTAAAAATAATAAGATAATTAAATCAATTGTGACTGCAATCTGTCACGTGGAATGCTCACTACTTTCACAAAACGCAGGCTTGTCCAAATATAGTGTTTGGACGTGCCTCTGACTACCGCCTATTTGGTATTCTAAAAGGTCTATGTACTAAGTATATAATAGGAAAAATAGTCGCGAGCTATTTTTTTTTATGTCAACAATATCATTATCAAGCCACTGGGTATTGATCACAAAAATATCTATTTGTTTTAGAAAAAAAGCGATAATCACAATGTTAATACTAGAAATAAAGATAAACTCGCTGTTGCCACATGTAGACTACATAGAGTTAGTAAATCTTTTAAAGGGCACGGCGTAAGCTTTTATAACAAACTCCCAACAGATATACCTACAAAAATGATCAATTAACAAATTAAAAAAACGTAATTAAACAAAAACTTTATAAAATGGCATACCATAAAATATCTTATTATTTAGATGACAAAAACTCTTGGGATTGAAAATACTCCAACTCCAAGCTATTGTTTTGTAAATGGATCATTAAAAAGAATAACCAGCCATGTTTTCTTGCTTTTCTTTCCTGGCTTGGTCGCGGAGGAACAGGCAATAGATAAAAACCGACGTTTCAAAGTGATCCTTGTGATTTTATTGAATAAATGAATTTTGACTTTGGCTTTCATTAAATTTCGTAGTTGTATTAAGTATTAATTTTCTCATAGAAATATCTAGGTACAGGAATTAATTATCTATTATATATGCTTTATTTATTTAGTTCTTACGTAAAGTAACTAGCATTTCCTTCTCGAGCGATCGGATTACCGAGTCCAGTTACCACTTTAACCAGATACACGGAAACCTGCAATGTAATATTACATGGCATTCGCTTTCACTCAAAGGTTGCGGGTTCGATGCCTGACCCGTGTGACACTATCCTGGCATTATCGTTGTTTTTGCATGGAATTCTAATTGAGCTATTGTTTGTGTTTCGTGATAGTTTTTTTGCATAATCTGTAATGGATAGCTTTTTGTGTAACATTAGCATTAATACCATAATCACCTCTTAATCATTGCCATCATGCATGCATGGCTTTATGTCTCATGCCTTTTTAACATGCAATACCCACCCATTATTACCCACTCATTAGTCTTCGTAGAAACGTTATATTTTCAAACAACTTCAAAAAAGGTGGACGTTATCAATCTGTCTGTATTTTCTTTTGCGTGTATGTTATGCGGAATTAAAGCTAATAAAACTGTAAACTGTTTTTTTTTTTAATTATGATCGAACTTTAAGTGTGTTCTCATATACATTTTATGAAAAAATAACAATATTTTTTTAATATTTTCCACTAAGGGTAAAAAAATGTAGGATGAAATTTTAAATTGGACTTTACTTGTTACGGTTTTTATTTCGTCCAGAGAAAAAAAAAATTTAGTTTTAAACTTGGTTTGAAACGAAAAAATCTAAGAAGACATTAATAACTTAAACATACATATACTCTATGCTTTAATCACTGACCGAAAAAGCGTATTACTTTGTTCGTGAATTTTAAATAACATTTAACACTGAGATAATTAATGTCAGTGTTAAATGTGTCATTAACACTGACATTGGCCTCGATTCTGTAGTACACCTACTAAACTAAATTTGAACTATCGCTCTCTTTTACTGATAGTGCAAGCAAGAAAGAGATAGCTACAACTTTAGTACTGTCAAATTTGTCAGATTTAAGTTTTCCATACAAATTTAGCCGTGATTTCAAAATATGATGACTATAAACACGAAGAAAAGCGGTACGTAAACTGATTTGACAGCAGCACACAGCACTAAAATTCTTGCTATCTCGGTCTTGCGTATATTATCAGTAAAAGAGAGCGACAGTTTAAACTTAGTTTAGTCAGTGTACTACAGAATCGAGGGTAAATCTCAAAATTATTTTATACGTAATATAATTTTGAGATTTACCCTCTTATTCATAATCAATCACATACGCAACGGGTCACTAACTCTATCCCTGTATTTTCTTATACTAAACAAAAGATACAGGTAGAAATCCAATTTTAGCACGCTGCTAAAGTTAGTGAGTGATTATGTAACAGAGGGTTAATGTCAAAACAATTGCATACTATCTTAGTTAAGCATGGCAATACAACACTTTTATTATGATACCATATCACTGTAACCCCACATGGGTTACAATTGAAATTAAAATAAATTTATTTCAAAATGTAAACATACCCACTAATTATAATAATATTCAATGCACAGCTTAGCATAGTTAGGCCTATTGGCCTAATTTTGCAATTTATTATTTTTTTTACGAAATTCAACCCCAATAGTTGGATAACAGTTTGCGCCTAAAAACTCTATGTTCCAAAAGCGGGTGTTCCACTAGTGACTACAAACTTATCATCTAGTGACTCGTAAATCATAAAGATTCAAATTATTGATTCACAGCCACATAAAATTACTTAAAAATCATCCAGTCCCTCAGTTTGTAACTCGTTATTATTGCATCACAGTTGAACTACCTGTTCCTCTCATAATAATTATTATCTATGGTATTAACAAATAACATGAATTATCTATGGAGAAAAAACTCTATGTTCCAAAAGCGGGTGTTCCACTAGTGACTACAAACTTATCATCTAGTGACTCGTAAATCATAAAGATTCAAATTATTGATTCACAGCCACATAAAATTACTTAAAAATCATCCAGTCCCTCAGTTTGTAACTCGTTATTATAGCATCACAGTTGAACTACCTGTTCCTCTCATAATAATTATTATCTATGGTATTAACAAATAATATGAATTATCTATGGTGAAAAAACCCTATGTTCCAAAAGCGGGCGTTCCACTAGGGACTACAAACTTATCATCTGGTGTAGTGACTCGTAATTCATAAAGATTCAAATTATTGAGACACAGCCACATAAAATTACTCTTACAAATCATCCAGTCCCTCAGTTTGTAACTCGTTATTATTGCATCACAGTTGAACTACCTGTTCCTCTCATAATAATTATTATCTATGGTATTAACAAATAACATGAATTATCTATGGAGAAAAAACTCTATGTTCCAAAAGCGGGCGTTCCACTAGGGACTACAAACTTATCATCTAGTGTAGTGGCTCGTAATTCATAAAGATTCAAATTATTGAGTCACAGCCACATTAAATTACGTGAAAATCATCCAGTCCCTCAGTTTGTAACTCGTTATTATTGCATCACAGTTGAACTACCTGTTCCTCTCATAATAATTATTATCTATGGTATTAACAAATAACATGAATTATCTATGGAGAAAAAACTCTATGTTCCAAAAGCGGGCGTTCCACTAGGGACTACAAACTTATCATCTAGTGTAGTGACTCGTAATTCATAAAGATTCAAATTATTGAGTCACAGCCACATTAAATTACGTGAAAATCATCCAGTCCCTCAGTTTGTAACTGGTTATTATTTCATCACAGTTGAACTACCTGTTCCTCTTATTATATTTATTATCTATGGTGTTAACTATCTTTATGGTTATAGTACAGCCATAGATTATGCGTTACAACACATTAGACTTTGATGGGTATATTAAACACAGCGTGTAGGTGCCTAAAAGTTAAGTGACTTTAGTTCTTACGAGGTTTTTGGAAAAGGCATTTTGAAATATTAATAAATTTTAAGAAATGTTAGTTTTTGTTTGGACGCGTCTCTGACTATCCCCTAGTTGGTATATTCATAAAGTTCTAACTCTTGAAACTATCATGGTTTTGAACATAATCGGGATATTTACCGGATATTTATACATCGGGAAACATTCAAACTCACAAATCATGGAATAAAGATCTATCTACTGAGTACGTATCTTATGATACCCATAATGAGGAATAAGTAGTCAGCGTGTTTGTTGTAGTTAACAAGATATATTATAACGCTGTCAAAATAATATATTTTATACTTATATTTTTTTATATGATGTATGTTTATAGATTCCTGAGCTTTTTTTTTCTTTAGTGTGCAATTGAGAGTTTATCTATCTATCTAATTTAGGTATCTGTGATCTCAGCGTACGCTACTGGTAAGAACTTACGTAAACGTCATCGCACTGATGATGATGTTTTGTTATTTCCCTACATTCCGCTCAACTCGGTAATGAAAGTAAAAGCAGACGCAGGTTCGACACCCGGCGGCGGAAGCCAGAGCGAGATAGAAAGTATCATGTCCCGATCACGAGTGGATTTGCATGAATTATGCAGGATGCATTGTCAGCTTTGTCTGTAATTATGTGTTTAGTTTTAGGGCTTAAAGAGAAACTTCGTATTACACACAGTTTTATTCGATAACTAGCTTGTCTCGGCTGCCCTCGGCCCCCGACCGACCCACCGCCCGCCCGCGCCGGCCCGTCGCGTCGCATCACCTGTCCGTGCTATTACTTCTTTTGCTCGGCTCCTTAGGGTTATGACCCTGGGCGTGATATTAAACAGTCTATAACCTTCCTCATGCATTGAGTTATCAAATGCAAAAATATTTTTTGCATTTGATTAGTTCAACTTAGTTCACTGGTAGTTCCAAAGATTAGCGTTATCAAAAAAAAACTACTCACCAATGTTGTACATAGTTGTATGAATACATTTATTCATACAATAACTGTGTACAAGTAAGTTTATACAATAAAATACAGATGAAACAAATAGGCTATCTAAATGCATTGAAAACTTCAAATTATAAAAAGTTCTCTATATTTTGGCCTAGATGTTTTGTAATATCGCTTGAGGGGTGGGCGCTTAATACCTATTTCACAGGATACTGACTATCCTAATTTAGTTTTATCACTTAAACTAATCACTAAAACAACCTTAAGTCTACTTTTTACAGTGCCGTTTTATTGTAATATGTTAAAATAAAAATCAATTATCAGTTTTGAGCGTGTTTATTTTTAATATTTGTACGTATTATAGCGTACCCTAGTGACGTATGGCGTTGAAACGTAACTAAATACCTGTCTCGGAGTCGTACAAAACTATTGCAAAAACTGCATGATAATTATCATAACTTATTAGTTATATAGTCAGAAGTACACTAAATCGCCGAGCTTGTATGAAGAATGTGATGAGGATGAATGAAGCGAAAGGGATTGCCAGGATCGTAGCAAGTGGAAATCCTTGATCTCAGCCTACCCCTCCGGGAAACAGGCGTGACTATATGTATGTATTAGTTATGCGGTTTTGTAGGAAAATAATAACAGACAAACGATAAACAAACAACATGTTCAGCTACAAACTCATCTGCTTCCGGCGTCGTGAAAAAAATATCAACTAAGTAATGTGGAACAACAAACGAAATACAAATTAAAGTAGAGCACGCGGAAACGCGCTTCATAATGCCGGCCAAGTGCGAGCTAAACTCGCGCTCGGGGTTTCGTACACAAATAGAAACAAATCTTTAACAGATATTTTTTTCAACGGTTATTTTTTTTGTAATTTGGACCCTTTGGATTTTGTCTTGTTGTTTTATTATATATTTTACCTTGACAGAAGCCGTAGTAACACGTTCTATGTGAAAAGTTAATTAGATACACAATAATTACGATTAAAAAGATACAACCCTGTGACCGATACTACTTTTTTCATATTAATTCATGGGGATGGGTTTGGAATTGATAGTTTTGAAAACAATTGGCACGTATTTTTTTATACGTATCGGACATAATTTAACATGTTTGTCTCGAATCTGGGCGTTTCCTATGTATAATATGTATGTATTTACAAAAAAAGCATATAAGTAGTATATCAGTCCTTTAGTTCCCATAACACAAGCTCTGCTTAGTTTGGGGTTAGATGATGTTGTGTAAAAAATGCCCAGCTTTATTTATTTAAATTGATAAGCAAACTTTGTGTTATTTTTACATTTTCTTCCATCTAACCTTTGTGTAGTGAAGAGTGACTAAGGTTCCGTTACCACCCTTCCGGTACCCTAAAAATAGATTTTATAACTCATAATGATTGCTACAATGAACCCAAATAACCCAACCAATTGAAGTGGAGCAGACTTATCATCGAATCAAAACCGTAACCGGACATGGTAACATACGTAACACAACGTAAATCACGTGTTACGCAATGTTACACAATAATTGTGGCTGGGAATGTCAATTGTTTTGGTCTGTTGTGTTTTAATACCAATTTGGCCAACTTTGTAGCAGGTTTGTGGTCAGTGCACTCAAACAACACACGCTTACAACTGTGTGCCGAATTATTAATGTAGGACGAATTATTAATTTTTCTTTATCTATGCACACACGCATTGCTTTATTTTATACTAGCTATGCTCCGCGGTTTCACCCGCGTAAGTTTCGATTTTATACTCGTGATAACTTCAAAATTAAATGTCCGATTCGATTGAATTAAAAAGTATTTTCCTGCTACATAAATACCCTTGATGATAAAACTATTTATTTGAATAAGAATTAATACTACGGTACGAATGTAACCAACTTTTAATTCTACAGGCGAAAATGTAATTTTTATATGTCAATTTTATAATAATATGTTAATTTATTTTGTATTTGTTCTGGTACAGTGTTTTTACAGTTTATTTTATAACCGTTTTGTAACCTCACGCAATACAGTCTAGACACCGGACCGCCTATCGCCAAAATGGTACGCTACTTTTTTTTTTTTTTTTTTCTAGTTTCGCTACTTTGCATACTATAGAGATTACTTAATCTGTGACAAAGACAATGTCTGCGATGTCCAACACTAGCACAATTATTTGTCTGCTTACTGCGATAGGAAATATCTGCTTCAAAGGAATGTTTTGAAACAGGTTTTGCAAAACAAATTTTTAAAAATATTAATAATGCTGGACATTTTTCACACAGCATCATCTAGCGCAAAACTAAGCAGAGCTTATATTATGGGAACTACATGACTGATATACTACCTCTATGTGTTTTTTTTGTTAATACATACATATTATACAAAGAAACACCCAGACCCGACACAAATATTCACAGGTGATACAAACATTTGTCCCGCAGCGGGAATCTAACCCGCAACCTTCTGCGTCTCAGGCAGGCTTTCGCCCACAGCACCACAGAGGCTTATGTTTGCGTGGACGCCGAAATTTGAGCTAAGATACTATTGGCTAAACATGTGCTGGGACCCTGGCCTACACCAAATTTAGTGTCGTCTAGTCGCCAACGACACTAGTGTCGAATTTTGTCGAGTTCCAGTATCGTCTATCCTAGCCTTTAGATTACAGTACAAAATTAGATTTGTATCAAAAGGAATTACCCGGCTCGATGTTACTGATCGTAGATAGGAGTTGGAAGCTGCGGCTTATGGCAGATGGATAGAGATAAATAGATGACAAGGCTTTTTCTTGAGAAGAATATACGACGGTAACATGATCATTGGTCGGAAGGATCCTGTCCAGGCAATGTACAAGGAATAGGGTAAAATTATCGTAAACAGAGAGGTAATCATGATTTATAGTAGGTATGTCCTATTTCTTTGTAATGGAAAAGGGCTTTCGGGTAGCCCAAAGACACCGACAATTAGAGTTGGCTATTGGCCTCTATTCTGTAGTACATTAACTAAACTAAATTTAAGCTGTCGCTCCCTTATACTGATTGTGTACGCAAGAAAGAGATGGCAAGAATTTTACTGTTGTGTGCTGCTGTCAAATCCGTTTATGTGCCGCTTTTCTTCGTGTTTATAGTCAGCATGTTTTGAAATCACGACTAAATTTTTATGGAAAACTTAAATCTGACTAATCTTCTATGTCTTGTTTGCTCTATCAGTAAAAGAGAGCGACAGTTTAAATTTAGTTTAGTTAGTGTACTACAGAATCGAGGCCATTATCTTAACATTTTGTTCTTGGAACAATTTATAAATTTGCGGTGACATTAAAATTTTGTATTTTAGTTCATAGATATGTTGGCGCATGTCAAGTTGCAACCCTATCGCCGCTTATTGGAACAGTATCGTAGTAGTGTACCATATTATAATCGTAACATTGGCTACCTAACCGCTAGCTCATACAAATGAACGAGCGTACCTAGTTTGCTTGCGTCTGTGGTCACATGTACTTTCAATTGATCGCTGCATATCAAAGCCATCAATTTTTATTTGCTCCAACACCAGAAGCAATCAGTATGATTACACAGAGTTCAGTATGCATTGCAAGATGACCCCATCAGATGCACTTTCTCTCGTACTGACTTATGGTGTTACGTAATGGTTATGTCAAATTCTTCATCGTTATTAGGAAACCGATTGACATTTGAGATTGAATGTTGATTTGATTTGAAGATGGATAGAGAATGGATGATGTACATAAATTCCTTAGTATAATTTATACAGGTGGGTATACCACTAAGGAATTCTAAATTTTGAAACTATCATGGTTTTGAACATAATTTTAACTAAAAAACGGGATATTTACCATGATTTGTGAGTTTGAATGTTTCCCGATATTTCGGCAGTTGCATGAACCATGATTACGGGAGGAACTAAAGTCTTTACGGGTTATGATAGACAAATCGATCTACCCTCTTTCTCACTCTTTTATTGCGTAAAATACTACTACCACCAATTATGGTAAAAATCCTGTTTTTTAGTAAAAAATATGTTCAAAACCATGATAGTTTTAAAAGTTATCATTCCTTAGTGGGTTTACCCACCTGTATAAATTAGATAAAAAAAACACTCTTAACGATTGTTCGCCGATCTTCGTGTCATCACAAAGGCCCTGTCTGAAAAGCATTGCCGTACCTGACCTTTTGATTCGATGAATCATGGAATGCTAACTTGCAAAACGTGGCCATGTATAAATGGAATGTTTGTATATGCCTCTACGACGACCTTGACGACCTCTGTGGCGCAGTGGGAGAAGGCCTGCCTGAAGGTGGCGTGTTCGATTCCCGCGGGACAGATGTTTATATGACCTGCAAATATTTGTCTCGGGTGTTTTCTATGTATAATACAAACAAAAATATGTATATAAGTAGTGTATTAGTTATATAGTTCCCATAATACAAGCTCTGCTTAGTTTGGGACTAGATGATGCTGTGTGAAAATGTCCAGCATTATTATTATTATTATCTAACTGCGCCCTGCTTGGTAACCTCAAAAATTTAAGCACTGATTCTGTATCTGAGTATCTCCATGGGGAATAAAGTTGTGTGCTTTTTTTGACACGTGCTTGAATGAATGAATGAAAATACTTTATTAAATTACCTTAAAAAAATAACAAAATCTTGTACTTTATCTAAATAAAGTACAATGGGCTGTCTTATCGCTTAAAAGCGTTAGCACTTAGTGCTTCCAATATCTCCGCTAAAATTGTACGCGATTTTCTACACGCAAAGTTATTTGACGCGTAGATAGATAGGTAAACTCTTTATTGTGCATAACACCAACTTACAGTATAAACACAGAAACCGTAAAAAGAATAACAAAAAAATAAATGCACAATGGGCGGTCGTATCGCTGAAAGCGATTTCTTCCAGACTACCTTAGGATGGAGAGAACTATTTAAAAGAATGACGGTGCTATTGCCTTACTAAAAGTGTGAAAAATAAACATAAACAATAAATTAAACATTATTTTGATATAATACCTAATACCTATATCTAAATATATATAATACCTACGTCATAAATATATACATATTACATACACAAACTCACATATTTGGACCTATATATCAGATAAAATTGATTATAGTAATAAAAGTCAATAAAATAAAACGTAAAACATACCACACAAAAACTCAAGAACATGACGAAGACTGCTGCAAGTAAAATTAGTTTGACACGATCTTTCCTTGAGATAAGGAGGAGCGGAAGGATTAAATAATACATTATAGAGTAATGAGAGAATATGAGTATTTCGGCGAAGGCGAATGGGAAGCCACTTGAGCGTAGCTAGGTAACAAAATAATACAAACGATTGAACAAATTGAATGTGTCCGGGGTCATCACGAATGACCTGATTTGCTTTCTCTGATGACTCTGAGGTCACATGTGTTCACTTTGGATAATTTATTTGGAGGAATCTTGTATATTGTTCATAGTTAAATGATAGGGCTGAATGTTGGCGATTATTATATGGTATTTTTTATACAACTAAAGTAACCCCTTTTCTTAATACGACAAGGATATTAAGCGACAGCGAAGAGCGCTTAGTGTAGTCGGTAACATGATTATAAGGAAGTTTTATCGCTCATCCCGTGACGTTAAACTGGCACTATTTAGATCGTTCTGTCAGACGTTTTACACGTGCCAAATCTGGACCAACTACACGCAAAAAGTGCTTAGTGGCATTCGAGTTGCCTATAATAATATCTTTAGGCAGCTATTAGGACTAGAACGTTACTGGAGCGCCTCCGGTATGTACTTGGAGGCGCGCGTTAATTCTCTTGATGCTATCCAGAGGAACCGCATCGCTAAATTCATGTCCAGGGTTGGCAGGTGTAAAAACACTATTATCTGTCGGATCGGTGCGTATAATCTGTCGGATAGATTGATTTAAACGGAGATCTATAGACGCTGGGTGCAAATAGCATCCTGACTCATATGTATGTATTTGCATAGGTACATACCTAAGTACATACTTTGTATTTTGTTTTTTTATTGTATGTGTATTTTTATTGTGACTACGATTTATGAAATGGATCTCGTGTTTGAAATAAAGCGATTTATTATTATTAATTTGTAATAGAAAACGTATCACTCTCGCGTTGGTGACTTTGAAATATAACGGGTGAAAAGTCTTATTTGCCTGCAATTTCACCGGTACCCATACCCTTCAAACCAGAACACAGCAATGCTAGTGTTATTGCTTCTGCTTTTATTGTGCTTTGTCCCATCAATCGAGGTCCGTGCTAAAAATCATTATGAGCTCGGGCCTTTTTGACGGTGCCTAATGTACCTACACACTTAATTGTAAAATGACTATAACTATATGTTAACTACTAGCTTCTGCCCACGGCTACGCCCGTATGGTACCCGGATAAAAAGTAGCCTATGTGTTATTCTGATGTATAAGTTATATTACTGTTAAGTTTCATCAAAATCCGTTCTGTAGTTTTTGCGTGAAAGAGTAACAAACATCTATCCTTACAAACTTTCGCGTTTATAATATTCGTAGGATAGGATTCAATTCAATTCAATTTATTTATTTGCGAAACATGGCTACATGCAGTAGATAATACAGTTAAAGTAAGTCCAACCATGATCTGCTTTACAGCATGCAAAATTTAATATAAGAATAAGAAAGTTTAAGCCTTAGTCTAAAAAGTCATACATTTGATAATACAAACAGGCAGCAAGTCACAATAATTTATGTAAGAAGAAAAAAAAATGTATATAATTATAAAATGTCAAATTCTTAAAACTATCTAAAATTTGTCAAAAAGATTATATAAAAAGATTATTTATACTGTAGTACGCCTTTTGTAATAAAAGTTTCTTTAGTTTTAATTTGAATAAGTTTAATGTATTAATTTCCAGAATGTTAGTAGGCAAATGATTGAACATACGAGGCGCCATGCAGAAAACACTGTTGTTAAACATTGCTGTCTTGCTTGGAGGACAACATATTTTCGTGTTCTGTCGTTTATGGATGTAAAAATAAATACTTATTTTCTATTCTATTCCGAGAATAGACAAAATAATAATCTAAAAAATATCCTAGCAACGAGCACGTGTTAATGCGTTTTAGGTATTTTATGTAAAAAATCATTACTTTTATCATTACATTTTTTTCTCATTTTAGTAAGACACAAATTGAGTTTTAGTCGGAAATCTTGAACTCCGAAGGCGATTGACAATCTTATTTCAGAGCAGTGTAGAGTGCTGTAATTTGATACAAAATTCCTATTTTTAACACGCTTTTAGTATCTTGGAGCTGATCTGATGATGGAGCCAGGAGGTTAATAGTGGAACTCTTGGCTACTAGTATCCCTCGAGTTTGGGCTCATTTGACGAGTCCAATACAATGGGCTTGGTAATGAAGGTCTGATGATGGATCTGAGGTGGATAGTGGAATTCTTTATTTATTTTAGTGTGTGAAAAAGCACACCTCCGCTTTTTAGTTTTTTTTAAATACAAATTTTCTATGATCTGATGATGGAGCCAGGAGGTTAATAGTGGAACTCTTCAGTGGCTACTAGTATCCCTCGAGTTTGGGCTCATTTGACGAGTCCAATACAATGGGCTTGGTAATGAAGGTCTGATGATGGATCTGAGGTGGTTAGTGCAATTCTTTATTTATTTTAGTGTGTGAAAAAGCACACCTCCGCTTTTTAGTGTTTTTTAAATACAAATTTTCTATGATCTGATGATGGAGCCAGGAGGTTAATAGTGGAACTCTTCAGTGGCTACTAGTATCCCTCGAGTTTGGGCGCATTTGGCAAGTCCAATAGAATGGGCTTGGTAATGAAGGTCTGATGATGGATCTGAGGTGGTTAGTGGGATTCTTTATTTATTTTAGTATGTGAAAAAGCATACCTTCGCTTTTTAGTTTTTTTTTAATACAAATTTTCTATGATCTGATGATGGAGCCAGGAGGTTAATAGTGGAACTCTTCAGTGGCTACTAGTATCCCTCGAGTTTGGGCTCATTTGACGAGTCCAATACAATGGGCTTGGTAATGAAGGTCTGATGATGGATCTGAGGTGGTTAGTGCAATTCTTTATTTATTTTAGTGTGTGAAAAAGCACACCTCCGCTTTTTAGTGTTTTTTAAATACAAATTTTCTATGATCTGATGATGGAGCCAGGAGGTTAATAGTGGAACTCTTCAGTGGCTACTAGTATCCCTCGAGTTTGGGCTCATTTGGCGAGTCCAATAGAATGGGCTTGGTAATGAAGGTCTGATGATGCATCTGAGGTGGATAGTGGAATTCTTTATTTATTTTAGTGTGTGAAAAAACACACCTTCGCTTTTTAGTGTTTTTTAAATACAAATTTTCTATGATCTGATGATGGAGCCAGGAGGTGAATAGTGGAACTCTTCAGTGGCTACTAGTAAATCCCTCGAGTTTGGGCTCATTTGACGAGTCCAACAGATTGGGCTTGGTAACGAGGGTCTGATGATAGATTTGAGGTGGATAGTGGAATTCTTTATTAATTTTAGTGTGTGATAAAAGTGAGCTAAATACAAATTTTGTTTTGGAATCAATTCCGTACTTATTTAAGTACAAAATCGTATTGAAGTATCCGTATTTAAGTTACAATTTCAGCAAAAACTTTTTTGTGATTTTTATTGACTATCCTTTTATTGAATATGGCAGGGTTTTTATCACATACTTTATATTTATCGGATGGGGTATTGAAGCAGAAGTATCTATAATCACCTATTGATTGTCAAATATCTCAGTGTACTGACAAATCTAGCATCCGGTTCGAACAATATGACACGTAACCGAGTTTTTGCCGCCAAAGAAAGCTATTACGTCATTCACAGTAATCCACATAATTACTTCTTCAGTCGAGAAAAATAAAACCTTAACTTAGCTAAAGACTTGGACATATTTTCACGGTACGCTTTTTGTCATTCCGAAAAACGATTTCTCTTACTGTTGTTAATTATTCATCTTTTTGACAGAAAGATTAACGTTTACTCACTATTGTTGCTAGATACGTCGTTTCTGACAAACGACTTTATTGAAAACACTTTCCAAATGAAAGGCTCATTAGGAACCGTAGGAACTCATTTAGAATTTATCGAATACTAGCTTCTGTCAACGGCTTCGTCCGCGTGATACTCGGGTAAAAAGTATTCTAGATGTGTCTAGATAGGTCACGAACTGTACTTGATTCAAATTTCATTCAAATAGATCCAGCTGTTACGGAAATGATTAATTACAAACATCCAAACATCTAATCGTTCAAACTTTGACATTTATAATAATAACTAGCTTCTTCCCACGACTTCGTCCACGTGGTACCCGGATTAAAACCAGCATATGAGTTATTCTGATGTATAAGCTATATTACTGTAAAGTTTCATCTAACTCCGTTCAGTAGTTTTTGCGTGAAAGAGTAACAAACATCCATCATCACAAAATGTCGCTTTTATAATAGGAGTAGAATAGCGGCTTCGTCCGCGTGATACCCGGGTAAAAAGTATTCTAGATGTGTTATTTAGGTCGGTACTTGATTCTAATTTCATCCAAATCGATCCAGCTGTCATGGAGAGTATTTGTTGCAAACATCTAACCGTCCAAACCTTGACATTTATAATATTTATAATAAGGATATAATGCACACAATGAAAGCAAAATATTTTTATCCCCAAGGTCCCCAATGACCTTGTCCCTTTCGGAGATAAATATTAATATTATTGCTGGACATTTTTCACATAGCATCATCTAGCACCAAACTAAGCAGAGCTTGTATTATGGGAACTACATGACTGATATACTACTTATATACTTTTTTTTCTAAATACATACATATCATACATAGAAAACACCCAGACCCGAGACAAACATTTGCAGATCTTACAAACATTTGTCCCGTGACAGGAATCGAACCCGCAACCTTCTGCGTCTCAGGCGGACCTTCGCCCACTGCGCCACAGATTCGTCAGATTCGGAGATAAAACTCAATAATGCCATAATTTTTCAACCAATTAACACTTGTCGCGCATAGTACACTGAAAATCAGCGCTGCGCTGGCGCCTTAGTCTGCTAGCATTTTGCGGAGTTTGCTCCTTTTGCCTGAATGTAATCCTGGCGATTGTCTGTTTAGGTAGGTATAGGTAGGTGTTTATGTACCCATTTCATTATTTAATCTGATGTTTCAAACAATAAATATTTTACTATTTTATTCATAACAACTATACTTCCTATAATCAACTTTATCAATATAGATATTTTGCTTTTTAAAACTCTCTAAAATATTTTATAAGCAAAAAACGTATTGTAAGTTAAACTGGGTTTAAACAAAACAGCTACCCAAATAGGCCCAAGGACAATAATTTTCTTCAAATTCTATTTCCTAACAAACTAATTTTATTCCGAAGGATTTGTCCTGATTATATTATATGCAGAAAGGTAGGTACAGGTTTTGGAAATAAAAGTTTTTTCATATTGTAAAAACGGGAATTTTCACGTACTGCACTATCGGTGAAGGCACCGACTAAGTTTCGACTCATTCCGAGAGTCTTCATCAGGGTGAGTGGTTGCGACTTTCTCCTTCCGCGTCGCGCCGTGCACTATGAATAGTCAAGTTCACGATAGTTTTTGGAATAAAAGATTTTTCTTTTATGCAACCTAAGTGGCAAACACGCGTACGGCCTTTTAGTATTCTCTCACTACAGCAGTATCTAACTTATGAATATATCTTATAACTTTTAGTATTCTCTCACTACAGCAGTATCTAACTTATGTAAATCAATCACCGCAAATAATTAAACTTTGAGTCAGAATCAATATTGCTCCGATTCTGTGTACTTTGCTTGACTTTCTACCTTAAGGCGGTTTGTCGTCTGCTATTTCATAGACAAGCTCTCTCTGTTTTGCATTTTGTAAAATTGCGCAATTTATCAAATCATCTGAATCAATTTGTAAAATTACGCCTTAGAAATAAACTCCAAATTTTAAGCTATTTATTAGTTGTTATATTATTATCTTGGTGAAATATTCGATATCAAAATTACGTCTGCAATAAATCTACCATTTAAGTGTCAGAAAGTTCATTTCAGACACATTTTTTGCTAAGTAGCAACCCAACTAGCAAAACGAGCTAAAATAAAAAGCTAAAGCTAAAAAAGCAAGATACTAAAATAGTGGCCTCGATTCTGTAGTACATTGACTAAACTAAATTTTAACTGTCGCTCTCTTTTACTGATAGTGCAAGCAAGAAAGAGATAATTAAAATTTTTGTGCTGTCAAATTGGTAAGATTTAAGTTTTCCATACAAATTTAGTCATGATGTCAAAACATGCTGACTATAAACACGAAGAAAAGCGGCACGTAAACTGATTTGACAGCAGCAGACAGCACTAAAATTGTAGCTATCTCTTTCTTTCGTACACCATCAGTAAAAAAGAGTGATAGTTTAAAATCAGTTTAGTCAATGTACTACAGAATCGAGGCCAATAGCTGTATATGCACGGGGACTGTAGTATATGTGTGATAGAAATGTTTCTACAGCGCGAGAATGGTCTTTTTATGTGGTCTATTGTTACTCCGCTTAAGACTACCCAGGTACAGTATATTATTGATGTAATATATGTATGTATTTACGAAAAAAAAAGTATATAAGTAGTTTATCAGTCATGTAGTTCCCATAATACAAGCTCTGCTTAGTTTGGGGCTAGATGATGCTGTGTGAAAAATTTAATTTTTATTTATTATTTATTTATTTATTATTTAATATCTGCGTTCTTTTCAACTTCGTGGTGTTATATGAGAAACTTTAAATCAGTACAGATACACTGATATCGAGTTATTTAATAAAATATTGAAGATCGTGATTATATAATAAAACTATTTAATCGTGTTGAGTGCAAAGTTATAATTTTGACAAGTAGTCTTTCTAATATAATTCCATAGTCATTAATTTACTCCAATTTATTATATATTTTTTTAAAATGAGTGTATATAAGTCATTTATAGTTTAACTTCATATGCGCTTGCATTTTTATTGCTAAATCTGTACTATAGATTTTTTTATCGATTTCATAGTACCTAATTAAAAAAAACTTTATATTTTAATTATTTATTAAGTATTTGTGAACACACCTTTATAAAACAAATTAATTAAGTTTTACGGTGGCTACTGCTCAAACGATTTACAACATCTTGCACAATGTTTAAGGAACCCTAAACAACAATGTTTAGGGTTCCTGAGATTAAGTAAATGAGCCTTTAATAAATAAATCTATATTTAGTATTTTCTTATCTAAATATAGTACTAGAGTCAATAAATCTTAATTCAAATCATACATTTTTGATTTGATGTGATGTCCGTCGTAATAAAACCAATGGTCGCCTTCCATTAATGTTTTGTTAAAATTTGGTGTTAGAAATTTTTAAATGGAGCAGAAAGGTTTTGTAAACGTGTTCTTGTGAATAGATATATAATTTTTTTAGCTTTAAATGAGAAATATATGAGTGTACAATGCTTCAATACATCTTTTCAGTGTTAATAAAGGTCTAATAATAATTTATATAGCTTTAATAAATGCTTATATAATGCATATTTGATTTTTGACCATGACATCTATTACTACTAACTAATTATTGTACCTACTTAATTTGTTAAATAAATAAAAATAAGTATTATATTACGGGTAAGCTATAAAAGTGTTTAATATAGTATTTATATTAGCTTTATTAAAATTATTTATTTCAGACATCATAGGTCCATAAGTTACATAAAGTCAGCAGGTACACAATAATCATCATAAAGTTAGTTACACTAATTAACAGAAAACATTAATCACACTGAACACAACAACACAATAATCAAAACAAGAAAAAAAAACTATTTGACAATGTCGAACTTTATATTTATTACTAACTGTGTTTTACCTGCGTAAGTTTCGATGACTCGTGATAACTTCGAAGTTAAATGTCCGATTCGAATGAATTAAAAAGTATTTTACTGCTACACAAATACCTTTGATGATAAAACTATTTATTTGATTATTAATAAATACTACGATGAGAATGTAACCAACTTTTGTTTCTACATTAAATTATAGAACACAAAAGTGCTATTGTGACTAAACTATGATAGTTAGATATATTCCCTCGAAGACTTTTTTGTAGGTAATAATAAGTACTTTAATTATGTAGTACATCATTTTTATGTATCATCAACAGTTTATTCAGAGCACGCCAAATAATGAATTTTATAGACAACATTTTGGTAGTTTGGGTTACATTATTGCAATTTTCTTGAGGATCTCTGATTTTTTGAAAATAAATTATAGCCTATGTTGGTTCCTGATAATTTAGCTTTCTACTAGTGAAAAAATGGTTTAAATCGGTCCAGCAGTTTCGGAGCCTATTCGGTACAAACAAACAAACAAAAATATCTTTCCTCTTTAATATTAGTATAGACTATTAGTAAAAGCGTGCATCCTCGATGAGTGATACATATATATGCAGTCAAACCTACTAGCGAACACGCTGAGAATGCGATATTAGTGATCTCGGAGCCACATTTGTTTACTTTTGCGTTTTAATAATATCATGAAAGTTTGATGTACAGCATAACTGCTCTTAATCGAGGTAAGTATCATTTTACAGGTGTTTTATATAGCTGTACAAAGCAGCTAATGAAACATTTATGCGATAGGTTAATATCACGTTTTAGTTGTATAATCCTTATACAGCTAAAACATATTTAAAAACATATACTAGCAGTCATAAGCGTTACTTATATATAACTTTAATATCAGACTTATACTTAGTGTCAATTTTGCTAGTTGGGAATCGATCGATACCATATTATGTTAGGAGTCAGACCGTTTAGAAAATACTATACTGAACTTGAAAAAAAGAAGATTCCACCCAAAAAAACAGTTGAATTAAAATAAGGCTGAGCCAGACGTGGCATAACTGACGATTTTTGAGCTAAAATTACCACCTATTTGGCCTCCACAAATGAGCATCCTCGTGGTAGACACTAGAAAATGTAGAAACAATCATGCTACTAAAATGACTAACAATTTGGTATCCACAAATAAAGACCGGACTTATGGAAGACCCCGGAAAGGGTGACGAAATGATTTCGACTCTCATTTGAGTGACTGGAACACAGTGGCCAAATAAATAAAAATAAATAAATGCTGGACATTTTTCACACAGCATCATCTAGCCCCAAACTAAGCAGAGCTTGTATTATGGGAACTACATGACTGCCCACTGCGCCACAGAGGTCGCCAAAGAACGAGAAGTGTGGAAGAAAGGTGGACGAAATTAAGCCTGCAGTAGGATCAGTATAAACTAAATAAAACGAAAGGGGTGTATGTATTCTACCGATTCCGTTTGAGCGGAAGGTGTTTCCTATGATGGTTACGATTTGCGCTCGACAAATGAATAATTTATCAGATTCCGTACAAACAACGCCTTGTCAACGTTGCATAATTTATACCACATCGTTCGTGACAGCACTTCCGCACCTTTTCACAACACTATTCATCAGTTCCTTGATAGATTTCTTGTAGATCATGCCAAACATTATGGCCGTTTTGGTTTACTTCAGGGGTTCACTTTAGATAGATAGATAGATAAATAGTTTTTTATTCGACACATACAATACAGCACAGACAAGTACAAATGAAAAGAAAGACAAACAATTCAAGAAACACAGTAAATACAGTAGAGTAGGTGCAATAAGTGGGTGCTAACCAGTGCTAACGAGGGCAGTCTATGCTGCAATGGTAGGTATGAGTCGAAAAGGTCCTATCTCAGCTTATTGCTGCTCCGCCAAGGTGAAGCAGCGCTGATTTTCAGATAGGACCTAAGAAGCATTCCCTTCTAAAACCATCACCTGATAAAACACAATCTTTCACATATTGTAGTCATGAAACAATTTCCTGTGGACAAGGTAACTTTAACAGACTACGAGTTCTAAGGTACCACAACACCCAGATCAAAAAAAAATATCTACAGAACATGCCTAATATTTTTGATTCGCAACGGGAATCGAACCGAACTTTTGAGTCGGGTAACGTTGTCAAAATAACACAGAATCAATGATAAATGATTTCGCTTAGGCATTAAGAAAAATTGTTTTGGCATCAGTAGTCCCATTCCAGAAATAATGGAAACGGATTAACAGAAATTAGACGACCTCTGTGGCGCAGTGGGCGAAGGCCCGCCTGAGACGCAGAAGGTTGCGGGTTCGATTCCCGCTGCGGGACAAATGTTTGTATCTGCAAATATTTGTCTCGGGATCTGGTTGTTTTCTATGTATAATATTTATGTATTTAAAAAAAATGTATATAAGTAGTATATCAGTCATGTAGTTCCCATAACACAAGCTCTGCTTACTTTGGGGCTAGATGATGCGGTGTGAAAATGTCCAGCATTACCTATTTGCCTATTTATTTATTTAATTAAAAAAATATCTGACTTTACTTTAACTTCCCCGGAAACAACTACTTTGTTCAAATAAACTACGACACATTGCTCTACATTGCTTCCTACAAAAACGCTTATAAAAGCAAAAAAACTGTAACTCAAACACAAAATTAATCAAACATGCCATCTTTTCGGCACCGAGGCGTGAAAAATGGCGTGTCTTCACCGTTCCGGAGTAATAAAGTGTAATTAGTAATATTATTGTGTAATTTGTGGTATTACGCGGTTCACGTCTCTTAACTAATTAGTTATAATTATGTTGTATCGTATGTTTTTATCTCATTATGTTTATAAACATACTAGCTTCTGCCCACGTCTTCGTCCGCGTGGAACCCGGATGAAAGTAACCTATGTGTTATTCTGATGTATAAGCTATATTACTGTAAAGTTTCATAAAAATCTGTTCAGTAGTTTTTGCGTGAAAGAGTAATAAACATCCATCCTCACAAACTTTCGCGTTTATAATATTAGTAGGATTGTGCTCTGAGTCACGACAAAAAAGTCAATGTTTCAGTTCGTTTTTTGATGATCAATTATTGAATTGAAATTATCGTAGTTTGCTATCATTTTAGAATATTATTACAACCATGTACTTTACTATTCTCCTGCTGACGTTTCGTTGACCGTTTAGAGGTCCTTCCTTATGAGCACCGTCCGCAACCACGCTCGACGGTCGTTAGACGGAAATGAGAAAATTATAAGAAATTTTTTGGAGCTTCCATTAACGTATTAATTTCCATACAAACCATTCTACTATAACCCTAATAGATGCTAGCAGGCTTAACATGAGTGGTTTTGTCTTCAGAAGAGTCTGCCTACTATCACAAAATAGAGAGATCGACAGCGTTTTCGTCTTCTCTTTCATAGACAAAACCATTATCTTGGGTGCTCATACTACGGTGGCTGATTGAATTTTCAATGGAGAAATAATGTGATAAGATATACCGACCGGATATGTGATTTGTCCAGAGCTATACAGGCCAGGGATACACAGAAAAATAGCAGGTGGGGTTTACTATATTGCATAAATGTGTTATTTTACGTGTTGAGCAACATTTAGCATTTACACGTGAGTTCAGTACTTAAGAAGTGACGTTTTGGCTATATAACAGACTAGAGCGGCTTATAAACTTCCATAACTTCTGTAAAACACCAACATAAGCTGATGATCAGGCGCATGACAAAGGTTTTTCTTTATTTACAGAATGCGGGGTCCCTCTTCGAAGACACACGCGGCAGCCTCGAGACCGGCCAGCTGGGCAGCTTCGCATTATCAAGGGCAGAGAGTCGAAACGAGGAGCTTGGCCGTGGCAGGTGAGAACCGGTACCATCAGCCTCTTGTTTAGTGGAAACCATGGCCTTTAGCAAGTTTTAAAAAAAATAACCTTTGCTATGTATAAGCATAGCATAGATGAGTTCACCTCGTTCGATTGGCACCACACTAAAGCTGAATGAAGGATCATAAAAAAAATAACCAAGCAGAGTTTGTTGCCTGATTATTCTAGGCTTGTACGCGCGCGAGAAATCGGCGTAAATTCACATTAAAATTTTAAATTCACGTAGTTTTTAAGTTGACATTTCTTTAAGATCCTTGTGATTTCAATGAATAAAAACCTATTGACATTGACTTTGACTTTAGAGCTAGTCGAGATACAATAGTGTTTTTTTGGGTCTGTAATCTCAGCAATCTTATGGTAGGTTCAATCTTGTCTGCTTCTCAAAAAGCTGCAAATCAATATACATCTAGCTGGTAAGTGCTCACAGTTCAGATCTCTATGCTTAATGTATTAAGATTCTTCGATACTCATTTGGTTAACGATTCTACAGGCTGTCTTTACCTATAACTAACCTAAAATATAGAGGAAATTCTTTATATGTCCTCTTAAATTTTTCACATTCTATCGTTTTTTAAAACGCCTCTAGTGGCAATAAAATCTATCTAAGAACTACTATTGAAACCTAATAAAACGATTGCAAAAACCGAATTACAATGGTTTTTCTTTTTGAAGAAAAATAGTACAACATACAATATACACACGAACAAAAAAATCGTTTTGTATCCAAAATGCTTTTACGGACTTCTAGCGTTATGTCTCTATCAAAAGCTGTAAAGTAAATCGAGCCTTTTTTTACATATTTTTTTGCACGCAACAGACACAATACATAGCCCTTACACGACACTAGGATTCCCAGTGTCGTGGTTATCAGGAACTACGAGACCCGTGATATCACAACACCCAACTAGGGACAAATATCTGCAGAACATGCAAAAATTTGTTCCGCGACGGGAATAGAATCCGCACCTCTTGCGTCACAGCTGGCTACTCGCTCACTGCACCACTGAGATTGACAAACCTGAAGGGTTGTCCAATGCCATATGTATATGTTGCCTCCATCAGAGATTTGAAAGAAATTCTAAGCTGTGAGATGATGTGTCCATTTCCACCAAAGTCATTCATTCTCCATGTCTCGGTCCAGGTCTCACTCCAGCTCCTGCACCCTAACTATGGGCTTATTGGGCACTGGTGTGGCGGTGTACTGGTACATCCGATGTGGCTACTGACCACCGCGCACTGCGTTCATAAGTAAGTGATGCTTACAGCAAACGGTCTAAGGATTCAGAGTTCTGTGTTACGCGTTCACGGTTATCTATGAGATGGCTTACATCACAGCAAACTCAAAAGTACCAACCGTATCGGCAAATTAACGTGGAACACAGAAATCTGAACTAAAAACTCTATACCGCTTATTTCAGGTGTTTTTACTAAAGTCAACCACCAGGTTCATTCCCTGCAGAACCAATCAAGTAGGACTAAGAATTACAGACCCCTTATGTCTAATATCCTAATCTAATACCCTTGAAATCGAAACACAGCAATTATTGTATTACTGCTTGATTTGTAATATTCTTGAGAGTCTCCACGAGGTGCACTGGATCCATTTACCATTGGTCACTTGGACTTTTTCAAGGTCACCTAAACCTCTTCTGAACCTATTGTGATATGACGAAGAAGACACAGTTTCTAATGCTATTTACCATTTTCAGTGAACTTTTCAACCTGCCGCTACCTGCGCTCTGGACTGCCGTGCTTGGAGAATGGGACCGGGCAGAGCAGAGAGGTGCCTATGTGCCGATAGAAAGAATAGTACTTCATCACAGGTTTCATAACTACCAGCATGATATAGGTGAGTATGCATTTGCCACACTGAAGATTGTAAAATGGTGAGGTTGCCCAATGACCCTGCATCTCAACTGAGGCCTCGGTTGAGATGAAAAGGTTTGATTCCCAGAGCTAAATGACAGTATATTCTGGAGATATTCTAGGGTAAAGGAAATCCTAGAATGGGGTCAGTTCTGTGATATGTTGGGTGTTTTTTATTACTGATAACCTTAATGGATGTCCTTTGGCAACTCTGACATTGCTTGTCATCCCAATTCCGCCTTACACGAAGCATACAATAGGTGCTTAAACTGTTTTATAATTATGTACTGTAAACAGTTCAATATCTTCTTTCCAGCACTGATGAAGCTGACAAGACCAGCGGACGTCAGCACCGGGAGTCGGATCCGCACCATCTGCCTACCCCCCTTCGAGACACCCCTAACCTTCAACTCCGACCAGACCTCACCTTTCTACTTCCGGCCTGAGCCCACAGATTCAGCGAAACGAAAACCAAGACCACCAAAACCAAACCCTGACACTGCTGTCAAGTATTTAGAAAAACTGAACAATCTCACGAAGAATATCTTCTCAGGATTCACAAAGAAGCACAAAAATATGAGATATAATGTTCGCGTTGCAAACGAATCGAACAAATCAGCTGCCAAGAAAGAAGAAGTCCGTAAAAATGATCAAGACAGCGTATACGACAGTGCATCGTTAGACAGTGTTGTGAAACTAATCAAAGCTAAACTAGATAATGATAAGCCAGTGAATAACGCTAGAAGTGATAAGAAACTGATGTTTGGTGAAGAAATAGACCCTTTTATTGATAATAACAACGGAATTGACTTCAAAGATGAGTGTTATACAACTGGTTGGGGGCGAGAACAGACTAATGGGAATCTAACAGATGTGTTGCTAGAAGCTGAAGTACCGATACTGCCTCTGCAGTTGTGTAGAGATCGGTATTCACTGACGCTGCCGTTAAATGAAGGGCATCTGTGTGCGGGGAGTACAGATGGTAGCACCGGAGCTTGTGTGGTAAGATATCCTTTAACTAGTTACTTTTTGATATATTATGCTGACTGGAATGCAAGAGCTGCGAGAAAAAAGGTTGCATGTTCTGTAGTTGTTGTGGGTGCTGTGGTACCACGGCACTCGTAGTTCCTGATGCCCACGATACAGGCAAGTGTGGGATCTATGTATATGTATGTTGCATGTTTATTTATATTGGCAGCATTGTATGTAAGTGTGAATGTATACTTTAATTTTAAAAAAATATATAAGATAATTATATATTTATTCTTAAAATGGTCATTTTTTAAGTATTGCAAATTGGATCCAGTGGTTCAGTGGTTTAGCATCCTCGTACAAACAGGGATTCACGAGTTCGATCCCCGCCTGGCTTAGTCATATTGGTATTCTATGTCTAGAAATTTACGTCAAATCGTATTAGATACTTACCAATCGGCTATCATAACGTAAACGACATTAGTTTCAACAAATTTAAGTTTTGATAATATAGATAGGTAGACATTAAACTCTTTATTGCAAACAGAATCCAAGAATCACCTAGCATAAAATCATAAACACTAATTCGCTGTGATACAGTGGCCTTATAGCTAAGAGCTATCTCTTCCAGACAATCCTTGGGTGGACTGGATTAGGATAATTGTTTTATTGACTATTGTGAAACAGTGAACCTGTTTGCTATATCAAATTATGATCTTTGAATACAGATAGAATAATGATCTAGTTACACAAGCTCTTGTAAAATATGTCAAAATCATCAGAATCAAAATCAGTGAAAGTCGAACCACTGAACTTTCAAATTGAACATAAAATTAATACAATTAAATTCTAACGAGTCAACATATCTTATCGGATCATCAGACGTCATATTGGTACAAGATCTGATAAAATGATGATTGAATTGATGCAGTTATGTGAAGCGGCTGCTTTGTTTTATTGTGATGATGATAAAGTCGAATTCCTTGCACACAAACTGAGCAATAGGATCCGATTCGTGAATAAGCTCTTCACTATCGAACTTTACCTATAAGTGCCATGGGATTTTATGGGGTAGGCCTATGTATATCAGCCTCTTGTATATACATATATGTTTGAGAGCTGAGGTCTAGTATGAGATTGGCTTCTCAAGGTAGTGTCAGGTACGTAAAAATAACGAATACTCTACCACAAATATAGGTCCATAGGCTACGATAACCGCTTACCAAATAGTTGAGCTGTGCGTTTTATTGCCACTTTAGGTAAAACATCAGTATTAAAAATAATGTGGTACCACCACATCCAGGCTCAGCACAAATATCTGTGGTACATGCAAACATTTGTCCCGCAGAGGGAATCGAACTCGCACTTCTTGCGTTACAGCTTGCGTTACTCACCCGCCAATGAGAGTGTCTGACAAGTGTCCATCTTAACGCGTCGTAACATCTTAGCAACGTCCTTAGTATTGTCCTACGTTAAACATAAATACCTCTTTGTCTGTTCCAACATCGATAAGAGTTGTCCTTTGTTAAATTCATAGTACCTCTTTGTTCGTTCCAGGGTGATAGCGGAGGCCCCCTCCAATGCCGCTCAGGAGGCCGCTGGGAGCTCCGAGGGCTGACCTCTTTCGGCTCCGGCTGCGCCAGGCGAGGTGTCCCTGATGTGTACACGAACGTGGCACACTACGTTCCTTGGATCTATGCTCATGTTTACGCTACTTTATGATTGATGATCAACACAATGATGATTGTTTGGTTTGAATTGTGAAACACATTATTAATGTCCCAAAAATCTCATCAACGTTGAACTTTTTGGGTATTATAAATTTTTGTAAGACAATTCATGTCAAGAATATCGTTGACGGGCTTCATAGCACGGTGGGCGAGTAGCTTTTTATTTTATCTTAGTCTACGGCAAATACGCAATCTATTTCTATTTCTATTTCTTAGCCTTTACTGCTGCTTTCGCAACGTGTCCATTTCTTCTTTCCATTTCTCTCGATCTCATGCAGCCCTTGTCCATAGTGGGCCGGCGACCTGTCTCAGATCATCTGACCATCAAAATACGCAATCACAAACTAGCAAATAAAGCATCCTGTGTGATTATGTATTAGCAGCCAAACAACATTATTTCAAGTAAATAATGTTGTTTCCACATCTTATTTTATTCTGAAAAGTATAGTTGGCAATACGTTATAGTTTATAGTGACTTTGGAGCAAAATGTATAGGAAATTGCGCTCATAATTCCTCAGGCGTATTTCAAAAGTAAATAAGCGTAGTATAACTTGTAAGTGTTACCAACAGACGTACCTTTGTATACATTATTATGTAACGTTATTTTTTTGTAAATATAAATTCTAGTCTAAAAATATTGTTCTTTGGAGTATAAAATAGGTAAACAAGTATTGTTTTGCGGGAGACATGCACGCAACATAATTTCGAATGCTCTCTACAATCATTGGATTAATTTGCTTTAAGGATTATTAGATTGTTTTTAGTTATTTAAAAAGTTACCTGTTACGAATATTATCTATGGGTATTTTTATTTTTAATATTTATATTTAGCTGGACCACGTTAATAACCTGTGATTATTTTAGGTAGATTAATGTATAAAGTTGTTATATTCTGAAGTAGATTTTTTATTTTTTTGTAATGTTTTAGTATTATTATTCATAATTAGTATAAATTATTTGTACGTTTTCAACCATCAATAAGTAAAAATATTAGTAAGTCGATAGGTGCTTAAATAACTAGGGACTTTTACTTATGCACTAAGTATTTATATTGTAAGTAAATTAGTAACGGAGACGTAAAAATATAAAAGAGTTACATAATATTTTAATCATTTTATTTACAACTTTTTCACCCTTCAATATTTACAAACATATTTCAATAAATTAACCTTACACGAAATTTCAATTAACATAATATCACAAGGTGTCTGTTGAAAGATAGAATTAACATGTTTTCCCCCTGGATTTTGTCACCAATAATAACGTAATTTTCCAAAATTTCCAGAAACATTATAAGTTCTAACGTGTCTTTTTTTAGCTTTCACCAAAATGCAGTGAAAATATGGCACAGACTTTTAGCTACCCAATTATCAGATTCCTATCAGGCTTCGGATAAACGCCGCTGCAATAACGCCGTTGAATACAACTCATTTTTTTTTTAATTTTAAATTTAATTACTTTGTTGCACTCTCTTTAAGCGTTTAAAACTTTATGAACACGATTGTTAGAAAGAGGCTAGCTACCCCCAACGCAGGTTATCCCTAGTATGGGAGCAAGCGTAACTACTTACAGATTAATTTTACAAAATTTTTATGTTTTATAAGTTATTTATAACATACTTTTGTTTTATTCCAAAAACTATCGTGAACTTAACTATTCATATTGTAAAAACGGGACTTTTCACGTACTACGCTATCGGTGAAGCACCAACAAAGTTTCGACTCATTCCGAGAGTCCACTCGCGCGCCCTTATAACCGCGCACAACATGCGGCGGCGCGTAGTGCACGGCGCGACGCGGTGGGAGGAAGACCGCGACCACTCACCCTGATGAAGACTCTCGGAATGAGTCGAAACTTAGTCGGTGCCTTCACCGATAGTGCAGTACGTGAAAATTCCCGTTTTTACAATATACTTTGGTACTGCAGTTTGTAATACCGTTTTACCATACGTTTGTAACCAATTAATAAACTTTAAGTTTTCCTATATAAGTTAGTGCCCGCCTCTGGACGCTTTTAGTTTCTCCTAGAGGTTATACTTAAGTGCTAACTTATTTTAAGCAATTGCCTACCTAATTTAGGTAGCACAACATAGCTTACATTATAGTAGGAGAGCGTCAAACTAATAGGTATGTATCTAATTGAGCAATATAATACAAACATATAGTATACTGATAGCTATACCTACTTATAAACATAGCCCGTCAACTTATACACAAATTTAATAATACAATTGAAATTATACCTGCGAAAACTAAAACACTTTTACCGTCAAAGTTTTCTTTCTATAGTATCATTTTCTATATTTATATTATATTTGTTGTAAATTCAAAAACATTTATATATTTAACCGACCGTCTAGTTCGTTGTTATTTCAAGAAACGACTTGGACTATAAGACCTATAAGGCAAGAAATAAAGGCTGATTTCCATTGATCCATAGGCACACGCTTACAATGAGATAAAAAACAGGAACTAACAAGAGAAAAATAATTACGTAGATTATTATTATATGCACTACCTACTGATCTATTTGAAGTCGGTTAAAAAACGTTTCAATTCCGTTCAACAATGGACGTTGCAGACGTTGGTCGGAGATGGCAACACGGAACAAATCCGATTAACTGAACAATTCAGCTCTGCATGATCAGTTTAGCACTGTTCTTCAATCACTGAACAACAGATCAGGTATTTCATCATCATGGTCATCCTCAGCGATGGCGAGGAGTGACACGGCCTCCTTCGCCATGTCCTCGTCATCTCTGAACATGATGTTCTCAGCTGTCATGTTGAGGATGACGTTGCTCTTCCGTCGCTCCATACTTCTCTTCCGCTCCATGCTGATTTTCTTCTCAATGCTGATCCGTCTTTCCTTGCTGATCTTTCTGATGGGTTCAGCTTTATCGGACTTAATAAGCTTGTACCTAAGAAAAAAGGATTATTTAATAAAATAAATAATGCTGGACATTTTCACGCAGCGTCATCTAGCCCCAAAGTAAATACAAATCTTACGAACATTTGTCCCGCAGCGGGAATCGAACCCGCAACCTTCTGCACCTCAGGCGGGCCTTGGCCCACTTCGCCACACAGGTGGTCAAATCATCAGCCTGTAGAAGTCTGGACATGGCCTCCTCCATAGAGTAACAAACGATCTGGGGCCACCTCCATAGGTCTTTCTACATAGTCGCTTCTGTAGGGTACAAGAGTAATAGGAACCTACCTCGGCTTCCAAATCCTATGAAGTCCTTGAAGAGTCAGCACCGCGCCTGCCAGGAACAGCAGTACTGTAAGTGTGATGACGAGGGGCGGAGCGATCTTGAAACGGAGACGAAGGAGAGACAGGATATCGGGGGGTGGTCCGTCACAGAACTGAAAAGAACATTAGAAAGTTATTATAAAAGACTAGCCTCTGCCCACGGCTTCACCCACGTGGTACCCGAATAAACAGTAGCCCATGTGTTATTCTGATGTATAAGCTATATTACTGTAAAGTTTCATCAAAATCCGTTCAGTAGTTTTTGCGTGAAAGAGTAACAGACATCCATCCTCACAAACTTTGACGTTTATAATAATAGTAGGATAATACGATTTCACTAATTCGTTTTTTTACACAATTTCATTTCATTTCAAAAATCGAAGTTGCCAGGTCTCTGTACTCTCGGCTTATTTAGTCAGTGATACACCATAACGATCCTATTTTACCCTGTAAATCTGTGGCGCAGTGGGCGAAGGGCCACCTGAGACGCAGAAGATTGCGGGTTGATTCTAGGGACAAATGTTTGTATGATCTGCAAATGTTATGTCTCTAGTCTGGGTGTTTTCTATGCATAATACGTATATATCCACAAAAAAGTATATAAGTAGTATATCAGACATTTAGTTCCCATAATACAAGTTTGGGGCTAGATGGTGCTGTGTGATTAATATCCAGCATTATTCATAATCTCTTACCATTGAGAGCCAAGCCAGAGGCATGACCTTGTCTTTCAGTGGCTTCGTGATTGGATTCCCGGTTGAAGACCTCACAGCTATGTTCACTTGGATATTGGACTTCACCTTCAAGGGAACGCCTATTGTCTGTAAAAAACCCAAACGATTATTCATCTTTATAGCCAACTAACAGCTAGTTAGCGATGGGACTAGTGGTGGGTCCTCAGCACGTGTGGCACCACTTTTGTAGCTACACACTTTCTCGAAACGAGGCATCACTTTTTTCGTTTGGACGAGCTAGCACACATGCACACCAACACAATTGCACAATCGTGCTAGGCACGAGGCGCGAGCCGAGCCGCGAGGAAAGATCGTGATGGCTCGCACAATGCGCCTCGCATATAGCACTCCACTCCATTACCACACCACAGAACACGCACAGTTCACACTGTGTTCCCAAGACTGCCTCATTCAACAACGTTCAGAAACTGCCTCGCTGCCTCGCCTCAATTGTGGTACCACAGTGTGCTGGCTCAGTTGTAAAACTGAGCCCCTCGCACGATCCTCGTTTTCAAACAGTGTGCTGCTACCCATGAATAGATGGGACCGCACATTGTATCATTTTGTCTAAGTAGCTGTTCTGTTGGGGTGAGGGCTAAATGTTTCTATGTCTGCAGATATTTGTTCCGCGTCTAGTGTGTTGTAGTACTAAGGTACTCATAGTACCTGATACCCACGACACAGGGAACCGTGAGGGGTCGCCATCGAGCTTGCATTGAGTACCAACAGTGTGTTCCTATTTAAAGCGATAAAATTACAAGCACAGAGAATTTTCATTTTTTATATCATATAGTTTACTAGCTTCTGCCTACGGCTTCACCCGCGTGGTACGGATAAAAATATCCTATGTGTTATTCTGATGTATAAGCTATGTTACTGTAAAGTTTCATCAAAATCCGTTCAGTAGTTTTTGTATGAAAGAGTAACAAACATCCATCCTCACAAACTTTCGCGTTTATAATATTAGTAGGATGGTTTCAGGCGACTGTTTCTATTGTAGCCCCGACTCATGACACATGGGGTGAAATTATTTCCATTCTCTGAACCTTGGTTTAGTGTTGCCAGGGCCCAGTGATGGGCGCTAGATCCGAAATAAAGGCGCTATATAGATTTTATGAAAGAGATTTCACTATTAAATTAAGAAATTAATCGGAGCGTTGTTGAAATACCAAAAAATAGTCATCCTTTTTGACCGTCTCTGAAAACCAGCGCTGCTTCTTACTACGTTGTGGAGCAACGCTAATAAACGTGATCGTATTTTCAAGATTAAGTACTTTTACCTTAATATACTGCATTATCTATATTACTTCAATGATTAACCTAAGTATTTTCTTGTCTTTATGACAGAGTGATTTTTAACTAACACAAAGTACAATTTTTTTAAACTATCTTTTGATAAGGCAAACAAACATATGGCCGTGCCCTTCAACCCAAACACAACTGTACAATAAAATATATACTAACTGGTTCAATTTCTAGTAAAGAACTATGTATCTTGGGGTCAGGAGCCATGCCTTCGAAGTAAGTAAGCTGCTGGGGATCTGCGTCCATGAAATGAGGCTTCGATAATGCTATCGGGAATCCTGTAATGAAACAAGCACAATTTGAATATATTTTAATCCGAATAACAGCTTGTACATATAAACGAATTCGATGGCGTAGCGGGCGAGTAGCCAGCTGTGACATTAGAGGTGCGGATTTAATTCCCGCTGCGGGACAAATGTTTGCATGTTCTGCTGATATTAGTTCCGGGTATGGGTGGTGTGGTACCACGATACTCGTAGTTGCTGATAGCCACGGTCTATGTATGTGTTTGTTACAAGTAAAAAAAATCCTAGCCAACCTTAAAACTTTACAGCATTTAATAGAAATCCTCTCCGATCGACTGAGAAAAAAACTACTATATTTTTATAGAAGAACAATTCCTACGCTATCGCATATCGATACCTGATAATACTTATTGAAATCGGACGGGGTTTTCGTTACATACTGCATTCATAGATTATTCTGTTCCGATAAATGATTTGAAATAGTTAACCATGTATTTTTTTTTTTAAAGTGGGCTATGTACTTTATCTTGATTATCTTTTAACATACATTACTTCAAAGTTGGAGGGCCTAGTATGGAACCTTATAACATTGAAATCGAATAGTTGCATAAAATTATCATTCGGTACTAATGTTGATTAACTAATAAATTACAATTTGTGATGTAATAAGACAAAAAAACAGTAGCCAAAAAAAATATGATTAATCGATAAACAGAGAGTTCATATCTGAAGGTAAACCAGCCCTAGACAAGAAACTAAATTATTTAAATTAATTCATTCTTAATCAAAATTGTTGCGTTGACTGATAATCAACGTATAGCCTAGACCTAAAAAGGGTTTCTTTTAGGTTTTTTTGACAAAAGGTTTTTATTTATTAAATAAAAGATCATTAAGAAACATCAACTTACTTATCTATGTGAATTTTTAATTTTTAAATCAACGATTCCTCGCACGCTTCCAAGCCTAGAAGGGCAACAAACTCTGATCTGATATTTAAATTTGCCCAATTTGCCTTCTTTTCCTTAGAGAATTGAAAAAACGGTTATTTGGCACAAACAATGAAAAGATAATGGGTATACGTAGGCCACCAACTAAAAGTAGACAACTAAAAGTACTTGAATCGTAAGAGTTTCTTTAATTTGTAAATTTGCCTAACCTAAACTTAAGAAGAGTCTTAATTTATAATTTTACCTTTTTCTATTAGATCATCAAAGTCACTTGCCATTTTTAAAGGTATGGTGTACAACCATTTCCTTTCTATATCTCAGAGCTGCTAGTAAATAGTTTTATATATTATTACGTATTATTATCTCACATTATTATTATTTGTATGTATATTATATAGGATATGTATAAATATTTGTAATTTATGTAGGTATTTATTATAATATATATATATATATATATATATATATGTTGTAGGTTTAGGTACTCGTACACCGCCGTCTTTTGATTCTATTTTATCCTGTCCATCCAAAGGTTGTCTGGAAGAGATTTTAGCGATAAGACCGTCCATTGTACCTTATATTATTGTGAATTCCTGTGTCTTTTTGTATTTTGCTTTGGTGTGCAATAAAGAGTTTATCTATCTATCTATAAATTTACTTAGCCTACGTCATGAAGGGTTTTATCAATTTTGTAAATTTATCTAATCTAGACCTTAGAAAGGTTACTTCGATTTGTCTGAGACCAGAGCTTTTTTTTATCTTGTCCGAAATTTCAAGATTGGGTGATATATTAAACGACTTGGAAATGTCCGAAGATAAAAAAAAATCCACTAGTAAATTTATAAACCTTCAAGTACCTACAAGGCTTTTGGATATATATATTTACTAACGATTAATATATACTTTAATAATATAATCCTTTTGATTATCCTCCGAATTTTAAACAATAAATATAATGATGATAAATTTTATTTGTTTGTCCGAGCTTTGACCAAATTTTCCATCGATCATAAAAGTTTCGGAGGTAGGGAATCCCAGTGATTCGTAAGTATAGATAGGTAGTTCAAGTATATTATGGAAAAACAAACGAGAAAAAAACCTTCGAATGTGTGAAAACGTCAAATCGCGTCAATTTTTATGCCTAACCCTGACCTATGTCTCACGGAAATTCATCAAAACAATATTGTTGACGCATTTTTTTTTGCGTTCACTTAAATTTCTTAGTAATTCTCGAAAAACAATAGAAATTCTTTGCGAAAGAAATTTAACATCAAAGCAAAGATTTTATACGTAGTAAAAGGTCTAAGTTCAAAATTAAATATTTAAGTTCTCTATGAAACTGTTTACCGTTCACAGGTGATAATAGTAGGTATGTAGGTATATTGCGAAGCTAAGCTATCGATCACAATATAAAATCAGCTTTCAGGCGGGACTTGAACAAGCACCTTCGCCTCTAATCGGCAATGCACTAGCTAATTACGCCATGGATCGAGTGACGCTGACTCAAAATTTATTAAAAATATTAAAATTTAATGTTCCACGATGTCATTTTCGACTTGCTGACTTTTCGGACACAATATTTTCGGGCACTTTGTCCGAACTGACACTTTGAATTTTTAATTAATTATTTACTGACGTTTCGGACACACAACATTTGAAACTAACATAAGAACATAGATGTAAAAACTGACCTTGTTATTCATAATCACTCACAAACTTAAAAGGAAAAACAGAACGCTAACTCTAGTCCTGTCCTTTTCATACAATAAACAAAAGATAGAGGCTGTCTCTATTTTTTGTTATCACGCTGCGTGATTATGAATGAGGCGGTAATTATATAAATTGTACTTATTCATAGAATTACCAAGAAAATAATAGAAAAGAAAGAAATAAGTTTATTTGACGCTAAAAAAGCACAGGACAAGTACAAAATAAATACAAGTACAAAAGTCATTAATTTTTTATCAGTGCTTTTAAAATGTTACAAATACCCACAATAGCACTTGTATTCGTCTAAAACAATGTCAAGTGGGTACTCAGATGTTTATTTATAAAGCATAAGCAAAACATACCAATATGTCAACGCATACTTAAGATAACACCTTTGTTACTCAAAATTAGCGGGTGGGTCGATTTTTTTGGCGGCCAGTGTAAATAAAATAGACACTTCATAAATACACTTCACAGACAAAAAGGATTTATTATTGTGCTAATTAGTCCCATCTGTGCTGTGTCCACAAAAGCAAAAGCAGGTCCTGTCACAGCTTAGTGGAAAAGTCAAAGTCTTACCATAATAACATTTACTGACGTCGACAAAGCCGTCGGGGAGGCAGTTCTGAGTGCAGTTGCAGGCGTACTTGGAGGCTCTGTTGAAGGCCGTCTTTGCTATCGTGTACCTGGAAATTAAGAAGCTATTCGTGATTTTCTGTAGCATTACTTGATGGTTTTATATATTATCGAACAAAGAAAACTCTATGTTCAGTTATAAGTAGATAAGTGCATAGGAAATAAAACGAAACACTCTTAACTACATCTACGGAGCAAAAATAAAATATATATATACCATAAGAAAAATAATAATTTTACGGAGAGGGTGTTACTTTCGTGGCTCGGGGAAAAGTATATTTTGCAGCCGAGTGGTAAAGTAAAGGCTGTGATTACCTATTTAGGTATCTGTATTTGTGTTTTTTTTTAATTACACTGTAAATAAATGGATCAGGGGAATTCTGGAACTCTTGTTCTCAAATCCCCTTTGCGGGCTCTTTGAGTACCGGAAGGGGATTGTCGCAGGGGATTTGTGGAACAAGCCTCTACTTTCGTCTTCCTCTACAAGGAAATTAAACAAGAAGTCACTCATGAATATATTTTCCCGGGATTTAGTGAGTAATAGATTGTGTGTGATCCACAATCTATTTTCACGTCTATTTTTAAAACTTTCAGGTGATGTTTCAATTTCACTACTAGACGAACACATAGAAATGCAAGTAAGAATATAGTATCGCAGTCTTTATCAGCTCCTCCAGAAAATAGGGATGAGCTTATTTAGTAATGTTGACTTACCTGTAAATATTAATTCCATTCTGATCCGTCATCTCCTTCTCATAGCTGAAGGGGTAGGTTCTGCAGGCCTGCTTTCTGAATATAGGGATGTCTTTGCCCTTGGGGTAGTTGGGAGTTATCATCAGACCCTCGTACACTCCGGTCACACGGTTGCAGAGAGTGCTGAAAATTGAGAGTTGGTATAGTTGAAGTCCAGGGTTTTTGTAGGAGTTAACATAAATAAAAATAATGATGATATTATTTATTTATTATTATTATTATTGTGTCTCAAGATATTATGTATCTAAGTAGTCTCTATGTTAAATAACGTTAACCTATAGATCTATACTACCATCGACAAGGCTTCAACTATCCTATCCTACTTATCCTACTAATATTATAAACGCGAAAGTTTGTGAGGATGGATGTTTGTTACTCTTTCACGCAAAAACCACTGAACAGATTTTGATGAAACTTTATATGTAGTATAATACTTTAAGTTTCATCAAAATCTGATGAAAATCTCATCAAAAGCTTATAAACCAGAATAATACATAGGCTACTTTTTATCGAGGTACCATGCGGGCAAAGCCGTGAGCAGAAGCTACTCGTAGTATTATAAACGTGAAAGTTTGCGAGGATGGATGTTTGTTACTCTTTCACGCAAAAACCACTTAACGGATTTTGATTAAACTTTACAGTAATATAGCTTATACATCAGAATAACGCATAGGCTACTTTTTATCCGGGTACCACGCGTGTGAAGCCGTGGGCAGAAGCTAGTCCTACTAATATTATAAACGCGAAAGTTTGTGAGGATGGATGTTTGTTACTCTTTCACGCAAAAACCACTGAACGGATTTTGATGAAACTTTACAGTAATATAGCTTATACATCAGAATAACACATAGGGTACCATGTGGGCGAAGCCGTGGGCAGAAGCTAGTATATATATATGCCTACCTGGTATTGAATGTTTTGAACCCTTGCTCGGGCAGTCCTTGGATGCCGTTCCAAGTTCTGACGGAGTACTTGGTCGCGGGATCCTTCAGCTCTATCTCGGCCTTCTCGGGTCTTACTGCATAGAACTGTCAACAAAACAGTTTTCAACTATTTTTTAGTAATAACCCATGACACAGGACTAGGATGTCCTGTATCGTGGGTATCAGGTACGAGTACCGTGGTACCGGAACGACCAGACCCGAAACAAATCTCTACAGAACATGCAAACCTTTGTCCGCGGCGGGAACCGATTCCGCAATTCTGCGTCTCAGGCCATTGTGCATTTATTTTTTATGTTTTAGTATATTTTTTGTATGTTGTACTGAAAATGGTCGTATTCAGATGCACAATAAGGAGTTTATCTATCTCTGACGGTGAACTGACGAACTTATTCGAGCCCCAATAATTAAATTAGTATTATTACTAAATTATTATTTTCTTTCTGTTCACGATCACTATACCTCTAATAAAATTACTTCTCTCTAGCTCAAGGTTTGCTGGAAGCTCAAGGTTTAGGGTTAAACTCGCCTTTGTACATGTCATTTAATTATATATTTTTGTAAGTGTTTCTTTGTGTGTACAATAAAGAATAAATTAATTAATTAATGTATGAACTCAATGATATACATAGATCCAATGTTAAACATAATTTTGTATATATTTTGATATTTGCATACTAATTTATATGTTAGAACATAATTGAAATTTATCATTTACTCATTGTATTACATTCTATATGAATCTGAATCTGAATCCATTTGAGTTAGTTATTTACTTTAAAAAATAAATAGTATGGCTTTAAAAATTAAATGCTTGGTTAAGGTTTTTTAGTCTTTTTATTTTTAGTCGTGTTACTTTCTCTAACTAGTTACTTATTTCAACAAAACAATGGGTGAGTACATTGTATTAATTACTTTAGAACGAAAACATCTTGCTTATTCGTATCTACGTACATAATATTAACTTCAAACATCCGTTTTAGGACCATTTCCTTTCCCTATTTGGTTGGACTTGAACTTGTTAGCAGGTTTAAAAGAAGGTTTTGTTTGTTCAAGCTTGAACTGTGGATATAATTTTGTATTTTTCTATAGGTTATTGGAATTATTAGTTTTTCGCAGAACTGTGACCAATAGGCGAAGGCAAAATTTAGCATTCTATCTTACATTAGCAAAATGGCAATGAGCAGACAATGGAACTCATTTAGTCAAGGCCGAAGCTTTTCAACTTGAAAATGGGTTATTTTGACAACCCTTGTTCAGATGTGGCGAAGGAAAAAAAAACGTCATTTGTCCTGTTTGTGTAGAACCAAGGTATGTGACATCAGTTAGTGTTCCAATAAGCAGCGATGGGCACGCGACCTGTCACGTGGGATGCTACCTACTTGAAAAACGCGAGTATGTGCCAAATGCAATGTTTGGACGTGTTTCTGACTAACCCTATTTAGTCTCCTCAAAGATTTACGAACTGAGAATGTATCTGAAGATGTCCATCACGGAGAATACAGGCGTGTTTTTTTTATTTAATTATCTATGTATCGTATCGTCATATATTCATCTTTGTTATATGTAAATAAATTTAAATATAACAAAGATGAATATATGACTATGTTAAGGTAGATACATATATATAGGTCAATAATGATCTTTGTGATTTCAATGACGTCCTTTGTGGCGCAGTAGGCGAAAGCCCACCTGAGACGCAGATGGTTGCGGGTTCGATTGCGCGGGACAAATGTTTGTATGATCTGCAAATATTTGTCATGGGTCTGGGTTTTCTATGTATAATATGTATGTATTTACAAAAAAGTATATAAGTAGTATATCAGTCATAGTTCCCATAATACAAGCTCTGCGTAGTTTGGGGCTAGATGATGTTATGTGAAAATGCCCAGCATTATTTATTTATAATAATAATTAATTAATAATTAATTTATAATTATTTATTTATAATAATGAATAAAAACTTATTGATTTTGACTTTGTCTTTGAAACTTACTCTATCCAGCAGACCGAGCTTCCCGAAATCAATCCACCCCGGCAATAAGGTGTTGGCGATAGAGACCAGAGGATCCTTGTACCCCCAGAACAGCTCCTGGACTGACAGCTTGCTGAATAGCTTCGAGCCAAGAGCCGAGATTGAGTAGTAGGCACCGGCATTAGCCAGGTACCCTAGTCTATCTGCTGCTAAAGTGCTTATAGCCTGGAACAAAGAATCACAATCAGAAATTCAGAATTAATTAGACGAAGATTCTTGTGAATCATAGGTAAATATAGATAATACTGTTCTAGTTTATGTATAACTAGCTTCTGTCCACGGCTTCGCCCGCGTGGTATCCGTATAAAAAGGAACCTATGTGTTATACGACCTCTGTGGCGCAGTGGGCGAAGGCCCGCCCGAGACGCAGAAGATTGCGGGTTCAATTCCCGCCACGGGATAAATGTTTGTATCTGCAAATATTTGTCTCAGGTCTGGGTGTTTTCTATGTATATTATGTATGTTTTTACAAAAAAATATATGTATATAAGTAGTATATCAGTTATTTAGTTCCCATAATACAAGCTCTGCTTAGTTTGGGGCTAGATGATGCTGTGTGAAAATGTCCAGCATTATATAAAATTATTTATTTATTCTGATGTATAAGCTAGATTACCGTAAAGTTTCATCGAAATCCGTTCAGTAGTTTTTGCTTGAAAAAGTAACAAACATCCATCATCACAAACTTACGCATAAATATTATGAAAGATACGATTATTCAGGGCGGGAGTTCAGCAACATTAAAACGACCGTAAGGTGGATTACCCGATACAGATACATCAAAGTTGGTGATCGAGGTAGGTAAGAAATAGCCGTTGGTTAGGATTCAGGGGATCCTTTGCAGGTTCAATAGTCAGCTAATCCGACTTGGTCCGTTACCGCACTGAAATATCTTTTCCTGATGTTAATAACTGACGATTCGACACACTACTATTTTAAATTTTAAATTCACGTATTTTTTAGTTAACGTTTCTACATGATCATTATGATTTCAATGAATAAAAACCTATTGTCCTCTATCCTCTCTGTAAAATTGTGTGTGTTAAATTAATGTATTTTCTTTCTTTCTTCTTCTTTCTATTGACTTTGACTTCGAGCAGGCTACAAGGGAATGGGCAAAACGCTTCGATAGCGCATTCTAACCGACAAGTGGAGACATCATTTTATCATCGTAAGTATTAATAATATACACATATATAATAAAGTCTTTTTTTTTTAAAAGTACATGTAATTAAACATTCCAATTTCTCTTTATTGATAAAAATAAAATAAAATAAATATTGCTGGACATTTTTCACACAGCATCATCTAGCCCCAAACTAAGCAGAACTTGTATTATGGGAACTAAATGACTGATATACTACTTATATACTTTTTTTTGTGAATACATACACATTATACATGTAAAACACCCAGACCCGAGACAAATATTTGTAGATCTTACAAACATTTCTCCCGCGGCGGGAATCGAACCCGCAACCTTCTGCGTCTCAGGCAGGCTTTCGCCCACAACGCCACAAAGGTCGTCATTGATTCCTTTATATCATGGCTAACAACTGATACGAAACCAATTATTCATTCAACTACTAAATTCCTAAAGAAACCTGCTTAGTTTTTGTGAGCAAAATGCAAATTATATAAATTTTCTATAACTTGTATATTTGATTTACATTTAAATTAATTGCTTGTCTCTTGTCATGTCAGGCACAGCGACAATTAAAATGGCTAGTTAAAAAAAATATCGCCATGTCAATGTATCCACCTTATTAGGTTAAAGTCATTTTATTCATTTTAGTCATCATCATATTTACATAGTCAACATTATGAATGACTATGTAAATCTATGGAACATTTTTTTTTTATAGCATGGTACTTCACTTATCTGAAAAGTAAAGTGGGGTATTTTTTTCTGTTTATGCATATCTCAAGTATCATTTTGAATCGACGTCTCATGTACAAAGTGATTTTACGTCTATTCCATGCGACTATGCCTAGAAAAATCCGGCTTATATTATCTGTTTATAGATCTTATTTTTATTTATTTATAGCAATCGATTTTTGCTTTATTACTTTATTGTGTACTGAAACTAATACATAACTAGTTATTGGTTTTTATAAATGGCCTGGTCACTAAAATAGCAGACCAATCTATATGTAATATAACTGTGTGCTGTATCTACATATAATTATAGCAGGGAACTTATTCAAACTTGTACAAACAAAAACGATTTTATCAAATTTTACATAATATACCTATGATTCATTTTGATAGGCTTAGCTTAATCTTTTAAAACTTGAAAAAGTTTCACCTCTCGATCTCTCAACTACATTTCTAGTTTCAAAGTTTCTGTATATTTCTTAGCTTGCAAAATGTATGCCATTTACTCTTTCCTCTAGCCATTTTACTGGCCTGTCGTTATATTTTGTGGCCAGCCTTTTACAAAAGCGAATACATAAAACATAGCATAATACTCAATAAACAAATGTTTGATATGTGATAGTGTATTTCAAGAAACATGCACAAAAACATATTTAAAACGTAGTGGTCTGATAGTACACTGACAGTAACTGTCAAAATGATTGAATGTGTGGCAAAAACAAGTCACAGAAAAATACATATTTGCAAACTCTAGTTACACTGAACTTGATTTAAAATTTATCTTATTTTTTTTACAAAATGTGAACTTTGCTGTACCTGGTAGTGATTCTTTTAGTATCATTATTTCTTTCAAATAAAAGCGTTTTTTTATATTATTTATTTCGAGGCAAACGAGCGTGGTAAGCGGTTACCGTCGGCATTTGTGATTTACACCGCCGCAAGCATAGCTGAGAGTTGTCTGCTATAAGACAAGAATGAAAAGTCTCACCTGTAACTTCTGTTACAGACGACCTCTGTGGCGCAGTGGGCGAAGGCCCGCCTGAGACGCAGAAGGTTGCGGGTTCAATTCCCGCCTCGGGACAAATGTTTGTATCTGCAAATATTTGTCTCGGGTCTGGGTGTTTTCTATGTATAATATGTATGTATTTACAAAAAAAAATGTATATAAGTAGTATATCAGTCATATAGTTTCCATAATACAAGCTCTGTTTAGTTTGGGGCTAGATGATGCTGTGTGAAAAATGTCCAGAATTATTTATCCTACGCCTGAGACGCAGAAGGTTGTGGGTTCGATTCTCGCTACGGGACAAATGTTTGTATAATCTGCATTCATTTGTTTCGTGTCTGGGTGTTTTCTATGTATAATATGTATGTATTTACAAAAAAAAAGTATATAAGTAGTATATCAGTCATGTAGTTCCCATAATACAAGCTCTGTTTAGTTTGGGGCTAGATGATGCTGTGTGAAAAATGTCCAGAATTATTTATTTATTTATTTATTTAACTTCACCGGCACCTATTTCCTTCAGACTGAAACAGATCAATGCGAGTGATATTGCTTGACGGCAGATATGTATGTATGTAGGTGGACTCCCTTTTCCGCATTTAGACTCTAAGTTGGTCCATTATGCGTGGGATCCTGGCTAAACTAGCCAGCCTAGCTCCGCCCAGAAGCACAGAAGCTACCTGGGATCTTCGCAGGCTTCGCGGAGCGACCCTGGGTTGCCGAGGATTTGTTTGCGTTGAGTTGCTACGCCCATGCATTCCAGGATTACGTGGGCTGCTGATTGTTCTTCAGTTAGACAACCTCTACAGAGCGGGCTGTCAGTAGCTCCGATGTTGTAGAGATGCTTGAGACGGCAGATATAAAATGGTGGTAGTATTTACCTGAATGAACTTGAGAAAGTGAGTTCTTTTACATTATTTTATGAAATCTGTTCTTGAGACCATAAAAACGAAAAAATGCAAACACAGAACGCGTGACTTATTTTGTGTGAAATATTTTCACTGAAATTTCAAACTTTCACAATTATTTACTGAGATTTTTTTTCGGAGCAACGTGTAAATTTTTATTTTTAGTCTGGTCTTTAACTAACTGGATTCAACCAGCAGGTCTGCATTAGACATGTCAATCAAAGTTTTTATTCACTATTCAGAAGCCAAACTTTTATAACACAATGGACCTACCTAATCAGGCTTTTTTTAATTTTGTACATACATCAATTAAGTACAAGGTTATCTATATCTATACTTCTATTCTATAATATTATAAAGAGGAAAGATTTTTTGTTTGTTTGTACCGAATAGACTCCGAAACTACTGGACCGATTTTAACCGTTTTTACACCAATAGAAAGCTAAATTATCAGAAATAGGCTGAAATTTATTTTCAAAAATATAGAGATCCTTAAGAAAATTTCGATAATATAATCCAAAGTAGCAAAATTTTGCGGTTAAATCATTATTATGGTTTACTCATTATTACCTACAAAAAAGTCCTCGAGGGAATATATCTAACTATCATAGTTAAGATGATCCATATAGTATTTATTTTATTTATTTATGTTGTATGTATATTTGTAATTATATATTTATTTAGGTACTAGGTACTTTATGTATTTTATTTATTACCTATTTGTTAGGTTCATTTAAAACTACTTGCACGCTTTCCAAATTACTAATGCTTTACATTAGTACACTCCCAGACATTATAACAATCTTATTAAATCCTCTCCATCCAAAGGTAGTCTGGAAGAGATCGCTTCTAAGCGATAAGACCGCCCATTGTGCTTTGAGTTTTAAAATTTAATTACATCGCGCCGGTGGAAACAATACTTGGTTACATTCGTACCGTAGTATTAATTCTTATTCAAATAAATAGTTTTATCATCAAGCGTATTTATGTAGCAGTAAAATACTTTACTGTTACTTTTTATCCCGATATTCCCGAGGAATCGAAACTTACGCGGGTGAAACCGCGGGGCGCAGCTAGTTAGCTATATAATTATATTCTAGAATTAATCGTTCGAGCTATAATGCTTTGGTAGTTTTTCTAAGAGAAAACAAAAAAAATAATTTACTTTTATTATTTTATATGGGATGGGATCATCTCCTCTGCACATTTCACATTTCAGTAAGAGCATGTATAATGTCGATTATAACTACATATTTATATACATAAAAATATAATATGAGACATATCCACTTGGCACCACCAATACCTAATTATATGGAATATCTTCTTTTACGTTCATCCGCAGTAATTCTAAAGAACAGTCTCAAAGAACCTGCTCTTTTTTTAAGTTTATTTAAAGAGAGGACAAATTAGAAATGTGTACGTACAGCCGTCACCAACTGTTTACCACTCGGGGGATTCAATATTAAAGTTATCACCAACACCCCCTTCAAATACGAAAAAACCGTACCGACAAAACGATTCTTTCGAAAAGGCTTTTCTGAATCTTTATATGAATTGAGAGTAGTTGTGGCCACTGCCTTTATTTCTCCACGTTAGCTCCTTAAACTTCTATCAACCCGTGATCAAGACTGTCTCAAAACTGTCGAAACGTTAGGAAAATAATAAAAAGGTAAACGCGAAGACACGTATAAAAATTATACGTGTCTTCGCGTTTAACTTTTTATTATGTGATTATGTTTACTGATCGCGAAAGTTTTAAAAATACTAATGAAATAAACTTACAATGAGAGCAATGTTTGGTACATAGACGTAAACCTCTTCCAGATCAGCCACAGAGTCCTCCCGTATGAACTTAAGTGTAATCTTGGGGTTGATCTTCAGGACTCCTTTCTCTCTGTCTACCGTCATATTCTCGTTCACTCGAATTTCTCTGCGGACAAATGGACAAATAAATTTAAAATGAATTTGTGTTTCTCGATGAAAATTAATATTTACATCGGCAAGGTGTGGTCGAACACAAATTGCATCTCAGTTGTCTAATTTAGCTCCCAAACGATTATACTAATAAGTAGTTTTATAATTTTTAAATACCAGCAAGAGCTATATGCATTATGAATAAAACAGCCTTAAAATACTACCTTGTGCGACTCTAGTACGGATACTACATTATCTACTTCTAGCATTTAGGAACTTGCAAGTTCATAAATGCTGATATTGAAAGCTCGATTTAATAAGACTAGCTATCCATTTTATGCGGTCCTAGAAAAATCATAAATGACAGAAGCTAAGAGAATGTCTAGACCCTATCGAAAGCTTTTCATGTACAATGACATGCTAGTTCTATACCACGCTATGGTATCTAGGGCAGAAAGCTTGTTATAATGCTATGTTATAATGATCAAACTCCAATCAGATAAACATTAAAGATTCTAGAAGATAATTAGGAACTTACTGGAACTTAAAAGGTCCCACTTCTTTCACCTTCAGCTTCTGATCAGTCCCGTCTAGGAACTCCTTCACGTTTGTATAGTTGTACACCCAGACTTCTGAATACAGCTGGTAAGGTGGCGCCTCCCACATCTTGTATAGAAATGAGCCTTCTTTCATGTCTAGGTACTGCAAAATTTAAAATGATTATTGTAAATACGTAGATTCTATAATAAGACATATTGGATAAGACGTTATTAAAGATTACGTTTTCTATTTTAGATAATAGTTAGCCATCTAAAGACGTTGCAAACGATCTATAGATAGCTCAACTGATCCAGATCACTACCAGACGGAAGCGTTCCGAAAACGGTTATTTAGTTACATATGAAGATAATATAAGCGTGTTAAAAAATTCATGGTAGGTATTTAATGTCTGCTTCCGCCAATCATCGTAATTTATCATTATTTTACCTCCATTAAAAGAACGCATACTTTAGATTAAAATAACGATACTTAGGCCCTAGTTCACCAAAACAATAACGGGTGGTTAGGTCTACTACTTTTTGACACATGTTTTCATAGGAATCTGACATGATTCAATGGTTATAATTGATCGTTTATTTTGTTGGTGAACTCAAGTCTAAAAGCGTAATCAATACTCTTGAACAAGGCAACGTTTAAAAAAGAGACGTTTTCGAACTTAAATTACAAAATACTACCAAAAATAGTTACGTATTCAACGGCCTTACATAAATCTCTTCGATAAAAGATACGATATCATGTTATTTTTGCAATAATATGTACCACATAGTTACCTACCTACCTACTGCAGACTAGTTAGTTATAGATAGCTTATCTACCTACATATGTTTTATTAGGCAGGTAGGTTTTCATCTTTTATTATAAGTACCTGGGTGACTCCCTGTTTGAAAAGATGATGTCTTCATCTTGATGATGTTTTATTTAGGGAATAGTGTTTGTGTTTTATTAATAGATTAGCTCCAGCGTATAATTTAGATTATACGCTGTTCATCATGTTTTATGTTGATAAAAAAATCGAATATTCCCTCGTTATTCTAAAACTTAACCGCTATCTCTTTATGAGCCAGCTGTAATCATAATGGACTGTGACTCCTAAACACGAATTTTATGGTTATGTGACTCTTTGATTTCATACTGCTACAATCCTAGAGCTAGATAATTAATTTTCAGTAATAAAACATCCATTATAAGTTAGAATCGTGGAAAGTATAGTTTCGAGCATTCAGTGTAATTATATGCCATTCCATTCCATAACTAGAATTTATAACTTTCTTATATTCATGCACTACCTCAGGACTCTTCTCCGTTAACACAAAGGTTAGCTAGAAAAGAATGCTATCTAGCATTAAGTTCGCCTATGTTCAGTACTTTGTAGTTGTGCAATAAAGAATTTTCTATCTATCTATCTTCTTTTCGTTTTGTCAAATTTTTTTTTTCTTTATTTCTTTTTCTTTTTTAATTTAGTATCAATGCGATGGGCTTTGACATGTCACGTGGAACAGAATGAAATGAAAATGCTGACATGTCCCAATAAAATGTTTGGACGTGTCTCTGACTGCCATCTACTTGTTGTCTTCAGCCTTCCAGCTAACCTTTGTGTTATATGGAAGAGAGTCTAATCTGTTAATAAAACATATTTATTTATATTAAGAAAGTGCTGAAAAAATAGTGTTTTTTTTTATAGAACATGTCCTAACTGCGCTCAAACGCTATTACTAAGTTACTCCACCGGGTAGTAATTTCGTCTGGGGAATTACTACCGTTATTCTGCCGCCAAGAATTACCACATTGCTATGTTCCAATTTGAAGAGTATGGGTGCCAGTGAAATTTCAGGTACATAAGACCTACCAGCCATTCTGTATCGGGGTCGGCAACACGCGCGTTTTTCCTCTGGTCACATATATTATAATACAAGCTCTGGTGTTTCAGCGTCTATAGGTAACAGTAACTGCCAATTAAAAAAAAACATCACGTACATACGTTTAGGTACCCTTTGTAGGTACAAAAATATGTACCTACAAAGGGTACCTAAAAAATAACATACGAGACAAACAGTTCAGATGTCAATCCATCATGTTCGCACTTGTAAAACTTGCCATTGTTATTCTATGAAGTGATCTTTCGCCTTTAATAAAAACAGAACAATCTATTAATAAGCAATCTATTATAATACTAGGTATTGTTCAGTTACCCTAGTAAGTATTTATGTAAGTATTGTACAAGAGACGTGAGTGATGATGCAAAATTTATTATTAAAAAAAACCTCTCAAACTTACAGCCAAGAGCCAAAACGTTTTAGAGCGAAAGACATCACGGTTTACAGAGAACATAAAAAATTCATACAAACATTAACGAATATATGTTTTTTTCATAATAAAGAGATCTACATTTGATTTCTGAGTAATCTTCGAGTTGAGCAGTGCGAGTGCATTCGCTGTAGGGGCGTACCGCGCGGTGTTAGTGCGGGATGCGGGTGCACTGGTAAAAAGGATTTCTTTGAATAAGAAAGACTGATTTCTCGAAATATTTAGTTATTACAAAAATATATTTTCTTAGTTTAATTCAATATTTTTAAAACAAAAATACTGCTTAGTTTTTTTGAACACAATATTTTTCTCAATTTTGTTCATAATTGAAAAGAAATATGTTTATTTCAAGACTTATTTTATGTCATATCAAATAAATGTCTTAAATAAAACAATATGTTTCTTGAACCAAATTTATTTATCTCATAACAAATAAAATAAAATTTGATGATTTTTTACTATGAAGACATTATTGTCTAGCGTCTATAGGGAAATAATCATTTTCTTGGAGGTAATAAAAATGTCTTAATGGAAAGCAATTTGTCTTTCTATAAGAAATCAGTTTTTACCGTGTGGGCGGTGCGAACAAACGGCACGCGCGCGTAAGGACGTACCGGTCGATACTACCCCGCAAAACCGAAAAGTAGTGGATAACATCATGTGCACATTTACGACGTAGCTCGAGCGTATTTAGTTCGATCATACCGCAAATAAAGAGGGATGGGTATGCATTTAATTTAAAGGAATCTACCAAACTTTTTCTGAACCCGTTCTATAAGGAAAACAATGTAACATAAACAGATCTATTTAAAATATATACATTTTATTTACACAAATTCTAGTTTTTTGTTGAATCCCTCAAATATAGAACAAATTATGATAGGTACCTCTTATAATTAGAATGAGACTTCTAAAAGTTTTGCTGCTCTATGGTAAAACTTAGTTGTACATAATTATAAATTTACTCGACACCCGAAATGCAACTAAAGGGTTAGGTATTTTTTTTCGCCTCGTAGCAGAACGCACGTACCTCAACTTACTTGTTGTTTACTCAAAAATGACGACGCACGAACTGCAACATATCCTTCTAGTATTTTGTACTATTCCTCGTGAGGGTCCCATATCAATGCATTATATTCGAGCTTGGATTTTAAAAATAAATAAAAGAGTAATACGATTGGCGGTTCTATCATGGAACCGTGCCGATTGTCTCATCATAAGCTTAATACATTTTATGATTGCATAATTATTCAAAATCATAAGCTAATGTTCGTTGTTGAATCAAAAACAAAACAAACACGACTGTTTTCTCCATGATGGGCATCCTCAGATACATACTCAGTATATAGATCTTTGAAGTGACCAAGTAGGGGGTAGTTAGAGTTATGTCCAAACATTATATTTGGCACGAATCCGCGTTTGGCTTAGCTAGCCTGTCCACGTGACAGGCTCCAAGCGCTTCGCTTGGTTGAATCATTAATAATAAATAAGTCCATTCGGGACATAAATATTACTGCTACTTAAATCCTATTCCTTTATATTGGTATTTTTTTTATGATGTACCAAATAAATGTTTTTCATTCATTCTTCATCTTCATTCTACACTTAAGCTTATCGTTGGAAAAATGGAATCATCATATTTACATAATACGACATAGAGTCTTCAAAACAGAGCATCTATCTTCCGATATCCATTAATTTCAGTGTATTTATAATATTGATTTCAGTTAATTTTTGATCCAACTTTCATGTGCAATATTGTCTTAAGCATAACCAATAAAATGTTCTGGCCGTGTCCCGTTTTATTTGGGGTCGGATCTCCTGATTATCCATCTTCAGAGATATATTTTTTGGGTCATCATTGGTTCTAACGCGTAAGTGTTTAGCCCCCTTATTCATAATCACTCACTAACTTTAGCTTAGTTTTAGAATAAGGTTAGAGTAAGTTTAGAGTATTTCTTAACTACAAACGTCCATATAAAATTTCATCTCATAAAAATTTAGTTCCGTTAAATATATATATATATGTATATATTTCTATATATTTATATATTGTGTAATATTTAACTGTGTTACTAGGTATTTGAAATCATAATTATTTATCTAGTAATTTGTAAATAGAAAATGCTGCATTGCACAATATAAAATAAGTATATAGGCGAACTTAATGCTAATTAACATTTTCTTCCAGCTAACCTTTGTGTTATGAAGAGTGGGGCGGTAGTACGTTTGGGTGATTACCAAAATAAATCGTCTACAGTTTGTACATCGTATATTGCATTCTCTTGTATATATTATTACGTGCACCGCCAACCATTGTTAAAGTTACCTACTTAGATCCCGCTCCATCCCAAGGTTATCTAGAAGAGATAGCTTCTAAGCGATTAGACCGCCCATTGTACTTTTAGATACGAGTATATTACCATTTTGTTTATTTTCTTATCTTCTCGTGTACAATAAAATAGTATTCATTCATTTAGAATCTGTTCACAAAAAAACCGACCAAAAGACATCAACGCGCTTCCTACGCACAAACTCTTGGCTAGAAAAATCGGGGAATCAATTCTTTAACATAACTTAGTAACTAACTAAATATCAGGAAAATGGCCCAAAGTCAACAATATCCCGAAGTACGTTTCAAAAGCTCAATCAATGCCTACATATCTCACACTAATGATAAAATATTATTACGAGTATCCATACGAGTACCACTGGTGTTTTATGTATAAAATGTATGTATTTACAAAAAAAAGTGTCGAAGTACTATGTATTTCCCATACCACAAGCTCCACTTACTTTGAGAGCTAGATGATACAGTATGAAAAATGCCTAGCATTGTTAATAATCACTGTTTGACTATTTGACTCAGACGTTTTACTCACAGATAAAAAAATTTTGCTCCTACGTTTTACTGTATTCTTGTCCACAGAACAATATGTACTTTCTTATCTAATAATCATAAATACATTGAGTACGTTTACGTTTTGTGTTTTTTTTGTCACCAGTATTTTCAATATCATTGGCGTTTTTATTACTATAACTATTTACAAAAACTACAGATGAAACAGCTAGCTATCAAAATTGCAAACGATTTATAGATAGGTCATCTGATCCTGATCACTACGAGACAGCTATGTCACGCTTTGCCACGATGAATGGTGAATTTAGAAAATCGGTACCCTAAACGAAAACAAATATCAGATGCTAAGAAATTCTCGTTGCCTTATTGATCTCTGCAGTTATGTCAATAACGTTAAGGTAACCTCGATGTCACCTATAGACCCTATAGACAAAGTTGAATATTCTAATACCCTTCATAAGTATCGAAACAGCAATTAAGTACTCATACCTAGCTTTTTTTTATAAAATTAATTTCGTATCTACCTGGGTAAAAATAATGTTATAGATAATCAAGGGGTTTTTCACTAAGTATATAAAACAAACTTTAGGTAAATTTTCCTTTTTATAAAAAAAAAGTATATCAGTACGAAAACTACGTTTAATAAATGCAATAAATGTAGAATCATTAAAAAGCTATAACGTTACATGTTTTAAGTGTTAAATGACTATAAAACTTTATATAAAACTGACATCGCTTGGGTGCGCCTACTTTATGAGCCAATCATCAAATAGAAAAAAGTTAAAAACGATTCTAGTTCTACATATAAGAAACCAGGACGGGCGCAAAATTTTACAGGATATCCTAGGCAGGCTGCGCCAGACAAAGTACAGACAAAAAAGTTTTTAAACAATCCTGCCATGCAACGTCTGCAGTATAATAATACGTTTTTACGTTATTTTTATGTTCTTCTACATCTTAGTGTTCGATAGAGTAGACTGTGATCTCTTAGCCTTTTTAGTTAGTTAAAAAAAATGTAATAATCTTGCAATAAAATATGAGCACAGCATTAAACGATATCCGTCTACATCATCATCATCAGCCATTATAAGTCCACAGCTGGTTATAACACCTCTTATACTATCATAATTATATTCTTCTATATCTCAATCCACCGAATTTTCGGATTGACAATTTTATTTTTATCGGAAGAGGTCAGTCTAAATGTCCGATTGTTCTATTTAGGTATTCGTTATCAGTTCTAACGAAATATCTAAAGTAGAATAATAAAAATGAAACAATGACCTGAATAAATAATGATTGAATAAGTTTAAGGAGCCAACAACCAGATGCTATTTTTATTCTTCAGTAAGTACCGGTATGTACTTTTTTTCACACAACATTCTAGCCCAAACTAAGCAGAGCTTGTGTTATGGGAACTACATGACTGATATACGACTTACATACTTTTTTAGTAAATAATTACATATTATTCATAGAAAACACTCAGACCCGAGACAAATATTTGCAAATTATAACAAACATATGTCCCGCGGCGGGAATCGAACCCGCAACCTTCTGCGTGTCAGGTGGGCCTCTGCCCACTGCGCCACAGAGGTCGTCAAAGATACTTACGTCGAGATACTAAGTATGGCTGAAGTTTTTTTAAGAAAACAAGCACACTTATATTTTTTTAAAGCAAAACCATTGATAGACAAGACAAAGCTTAATATTCTCATTATTAGAGTGTGCCAATCATATCATCTTAGAAAAAGATTTTCGTAATCTATATATCTATATAATATGCATAGAAATCATAAAACAAATTCTTAATAAAATTCCGATGAATATATTTTTTTCTGAATTACCGCCATTTTAAAAGATTTATTATTTGCAAACAAAATTGTAATAAATTGGGACGTAACGGTTCCACCAAAGTTTTCTTTAATTTTTTTTTATTGATGCTGTTTATCACCACATATTTGAGTTATGATTGGCATTCCTTCAGAGCAATGTTTTTTTTTATTGATTGTTTTTAGTGAAAGAATGCTTGGTTTATCATTCTCATCCCTATGTTGTTATTTTTTTTGTTCCTACGGTTTCTTCAGATGTACGCCAGAGGCTGAACTCGTAAGCATTTACAAAACAGGCATCAGACGGTGCCAACGCCGATGAAAGTACAGCGACCCGTTTTACATTTGAATGTGGACGAATGTGGTAGATAAGATAGGCGAAGATGTGAATGACTTACTTTTTACTAATTATCAGGAAGATGGAACTAAGTTTTTTCTTTGATTCGTTAGTTTATCAAAGAATTACGACCTCAGAACAAATAATAGTATTACTTTTATAATAGAATAAAGAAAAAGTTTATAAAAAGTCGGAATAAAACTATCGATGTTTTCTATATATTCGCTAGCTCATTTTATGTTTCAGATCTCAGTTCAGAGACTTATAATGAGGCGTATAGAAGTATCATTATACCTTAATCTGCCTTGTTCCGGATTGAAAGATACGGGTGCCGGTGAAATTACAGGTATATGAGACTTTTCACCCGTTATGTCTCAGAGTCGGCAACGCAAGTGTCCATAGGTTACTGTAACAACTTACCAACAAGTGGGTCGTTTGTGACTTTAGTCGTATAAATAAAAAAACAATGTTAGTTTATAAAAATCGATTTTAATCGATTTGTTGGTATAAAATATGGTATAGCTTATTTGAATTTTAAGATAGATGTTTAAGTTCAATAAAATTATATCCGCTTAACCAATAATGAAAAAAAAAATTGTGACCTTTTAACCTTAAACTTTTTGATGTAACCTTATGAGTGAAGCCGGAGGCTAAATCTATTGCAATTGTTCAGGGCGACTGGTCGAAGCGACGCGTGACCAGAGAGCTGGCTCTTATCTGGGTCAAGGCATTAGCATTGCCATTCAGCGTGGCAATGCGGCCAGTATTTTGGGAACGCTTCCGTCTGGTAGTGATCAGGATTACTTGAGCTATCTATAGATCGTTTGTAACGGTCTTTAGATGGCTAGCTGTTTCATCTGTATTTTTTGTATATACCTACTTGTAAATAGTTGTATGAATAAATGTATAAAAAAAACACCCTATGGTTCCATATATAGTCCTGGCCACACACTAGGGGTCTCTGTGTCGTGGGTATCGGAAACTACGAGTACCGTTGTATCACAACACACATACCCGATACAAATATCTGCAGAACATGTAAAACATTGTCCAGCAGCGGGAATCGAACTCTCATCGCTAAGTAATCGCCCACTGTGCGGTGTCTAACCTTGACGCCAATCTATAGAATCTAGATGAAAATCGTCACGGAATTTATTAGTTTTTATTACGGTAAGAGACTGCAAAAATGTCATTTAAACTTGTAAATTTAATTTTTTAACCTACTTAATCGCAATTATTAATCTCGTTACGTTTAATTTATAACTTCTTTATTAATTTAATTTTTCATCTAAGATCCTATGTGATCAATAAGATCTTAATCCTGTCAAAACTTCACAAGACCAGTCGTTTATCGTTCTGACGTAGGTACGAATATGTCAGATGTGTGATTATAAAATATGCAAATTTGCAAAAACTAGGTACAGTCAGCGGCGCGAATCGAAAGCGTTCCTAAATAGATTGATCTTCGAAGTGAAACTTTTTTTTTATATATAATTAATATTCATTCATCACAATATCACTTTACAGTCCGACGGATGTCTGGAAGAGAATTCTTGTATAAAAAATAATGACTTTTTTATATAAAATATTGGTTTGCGTTTGGTTACACCTCGCACGATAGTTTTGAACAATTTTTTGTAAAAGTTGTCCTTTTTTTGAAGGTCGATAAGACAATGGTTTTAGGTTCAAAAAAGAATTCAACCATCTATATTTCATATTATTTTATTATCTAGCTATATTTTCACGAATAAAAAAAATGCAAATTCGCTTATCTTATTATGCATCTTCAAACGGACATTATTATAATATAAATAACACCATATTATTATGATCCAATGTTGATTTAAATAAATAAATGTGATGATATGATTAGATAAGCAATTTGTGTAGATGACATTACCAATATTAAAAAAAAATTTAACGCGTCATAAAATAGTTGTCGTATTAGTTAGTATATTTCAAATTTTTTTTTTTAATATATTTACGATAAATTATTATACAGGCACGCAAATGCCAGTACTAGATCCAGTTTTTGCTACCTTGTCTTGACGTCGGTCGGTTCAAATAGGTCAAATACTAATGTCAAGCCAATTGGTTTTGGTCTGTTAAATCTTTAGACCGATTACATTATATAAGTGAAATTAAATAAGAATCAGAATTATTTAAATAATTTACAACAAAATACAAAAAAAAACCTTTAAGTAAGTTACAATTTTGACAACCTCTGTGGTGCAGCAGGCGAAGGTCCGCCTGAGACGCAGAAGGTTGCGGGTTCGATTCCTGTCACGGGACAAATGTTTGTAAGATCTGCAAATATTTGTCTCGGGTCTGGGTGTTTTCCTATGTATAATATGTATGTATTTACAAAAAAAATATATAATTAATATATCAGTCATGTAGTTCCTATAATACAAGCTCTGCTTCGTTAGAGGCTAGATGATGCTGTGTGGGAAATGTCCAGCATTATTTATTTATTTTATTTATTTATTCTGGTGGCGCCCGCACGAGTGCTAGCGTATATCCCGGAAGGCTGGATGCAAACTATGGCAAATACCAAATATACACATCCAATGAAGAAAATAGTTTTTAGTGCTGATTTCTATTTAAAAGAAAAACGGCCAAATACTGAACCACTTTTCAAGATTTAAGTAGAGCTGTATACGGAAGGCGCTCTATGCAATTTTCAAATCACTGTCTAATCGTCTCTGGTAAGTTGCGATTAAAATGGTTGAATCGCGTTTCAGTATCCGGCGGTAAATAACGTGATTTTCAAACCCCATAAAAAAATGAAAAACCCACATTAAAAACATTATTCCAATTTCCATCACTAATAAACAAGTTAAGAAAAGGATGCCGTACGTATATGTATATACTATATTTATCTACTTTGATTGATTACTCAAAAAACTACGGAACATAGAGGAAATGACTACGTCGTTTAAGAGACAGGACATGAATCAATTTTAATGGGTGTTGCATCGCATTCCAATACCATACATGAAAAATTACAAGCTACGGAATTGATTCACCAATCGATCTACCATCGTCATCTTTGACATTTACCGTAACATAACCTCTACAAGAAACTTATCGAGTCTACATTGTTTTAAATTTTACTTTGACGTCATCTTCTTAATTCAGTAGGTATTCTTCTACTGGCGGATTTCTCCCTAATTTATTGATAGCATATTTACAATATTTTGTCTTTTTAAAATGAAACTATTTCATACAGCTTGTAACAAAGCACCGTCCGATCTGAAAGTGCGATCAATCACGTAAGAATTTTCCTTTTCGTAAATGTAAAAGATATTGTTTTAATCTATCCAAATAAAAATGCTAATTGTAATGATTTGATCTGAATTTTAGTCAAAATTCGCCGTTTCATCTACATAGCTCATCAACCATTTAATATCATGTATTCCTGTAAGAGTCTAATGTTTTTTCCATTGTTTTTAATAGTATCTATCTGTCACAATTCACAGTACGATATTATGTTTTTTAATACGTACAAAAATGCCCTTTAGCGTAAGCTCTGGCTCCGCTAATGCATAACAAAGAGTCAAAGTCAAAGTCAAAGTCAAAATTCATTTATTCAATAAAATCACAAGGACCACTTTGAAACGTCGGTTTTTATCTAGGTGCCTGTTCCTCCGCGACCAAGCCAGGAAAGAAAGGCAAGAAAACAAGGCTGGTTATTCTTTTTAATGATCCTTTTACAAAACAATAGGTTCGAGTTGGAGCATTTTCAATCCCAAGAGTTTTTGTCATCTAAATAATCAGATATTTTATAGTATGCCTTTTTATAAAGCTTTTGTTTAATTACGTTTTTAAATTTGTTAATTGATAATTTTTGTATATCTCTTGGGAGTTTGTTATAAAAGCGTACACCGTGCCCTTTAAACGATTTACCAACTTTATGGAGTCTACAAGTGGCAACAGCGAGTTTATCTTTATTTCTAGTATTAACATTGTGATTATCGCTTTTTTTCTTAAACAAATTAATATTTTTGTGAACATACATCAGATTTTCATAAATCTGAAGCAGGACAAGACCAGAGACTAGTCTTATATCTGTGCCTGAGATATCAAATATAAGAGTGATATAATAATCAAATTATATATTACGCTTTATTACATCACTTTATAATATTGCCCTACGTGTCAAAACTAAGTTTGTAAAAACTTGTATTCTTGCAATGAGTGTCCTTCCTATATATTTTTTCTACATGACGTAAATTTGTATTACAAGGTTTTTTATACAACCAAAGAGTTAAACAAGCATACTAGCAATCGGTTACCATAGACTATGGATTCTTGCAATACCAAAAGCGTTACACGCACCTTGTCTAACCTTTAACAACTTCAAGATGTCCTTTTTTAAGGTGTTCTAAGTAAAAGATGTGTCAAAGCGGCGTATTGTAGAAAAAATATTGGTAATGTAGTTGAGAAAAAAAAAAAAAAACTTTATTTCCCCTAAAAATAATAATTTCATTAGCATTATATTATTATATTACAGCAAAATATACCTATGTTAAAATATTTTTTTTAATACACTAATCGTAAAATAATATTATTAAATAAACAAAAAATAATAATATTGCATGTCATTAATTTTAGTTGAGAAAATTACTCATCTAATATTCTAAAAAACAAAAAGATACGCTCACGAAATTTCCCACGATGTACATTCTCAGATATATACTCAGTGCGTAGATCTGTGAGGTCACCGAGTAGAAGATATTCAGAGGCACGTCCAAATTTTAAATTTGGGACATGTCTGCGGTTTGCATTATAATTATCATTTCACGTGACAGGTTGCAATCCTTTCACCGTTTATTGGAACACTTACCGTGGCAAATACCTTACAATTTTTAGTTTTAAAGCATGCCAGTTTTTCCACGATGTTTTTATTTATAGTTTTGAGTACGTTTTAATTTGCATAATTATACATTTTTCGTATGGAAAAATCCACTGATGCACGACCGGGTTCGAACTTACGACCTCCAAATCGGAAGTTGGGAGTATCATCCACAAGGCCAACGCGACTATAAATTATTCGATTTCCTTAAAATATTTTTTTAAGTATTTTTAGGTATTCTTATGGAATACAAGTACGTCTTTAATGAGTTATGCAGAGTTTTCATTACATACTGTATATCATCTACTCACCCAATTGGTAGCCAGCTGTATAGGGTTAATTGCTGCCATAATGATTGATATGACTATCAGTAGGGTTCCGTATGCCACTTTTAGGACTGTGTCTGTGAATAAAAAAATGTTTTATGTGTAATTACTTTGACCTGTAGAAGAGCGTATGCTTTTTTTTAAATAAACTCTCAACTGTATGTCCAATACATAGTCCTGACCCCAGACTAGAGTTTTCAGTCTCGTTGGTATGAGGAACAATGAGTACACAAAATACCCAAATCCAGAAAAATATGCAAAGTATTTGTCCCGCAGCGAGTTTCAAACCGAAACATCTTTCGTCATAGCTACTTGCCCGCCGCACCACGGAAGTCGCTTTTATTACAAATAGTGAGTTTAAAACGAGTCGAAACAGTGATCTTTTCAATAATTTTGTATGGAAATCCTACTAATATTATAAACGTGAAAGTTTGTGAGGATGTTTGTTACTCTTTCACGCAAAAACTACTGAACGGATTTTGATGAAACTCTACAGTAATATAGCTTATACATCAGAATAGCACATAGGCTACTTTTTATCCGAGCACCACTTGGGCGAAGCTGTGGGCAGAAGCTAGTATTGTATATTGTCGATACGATTGCCGTTTCCATATAGCAGAAAAGTCAGCCATGCTTGTGGCGGAGAAAATAGCCAGCTGCTACGCAAGAGGTGCGAGTTCGATTCCTGCTGCGGGACGTATGTTTGCATGTTCTTAAGGTATTTTTTCCGGGTCTGGGGGTTGTGGTACGACAGTACTCGTAGTTTCTGATACCTACGACACGGGTTCGTAGTATGCGGTTCAGGGCTGACAGCGACCGCGGAAGTGGGGGGGCAGAGGGGACCAAATGCCTCCCCCCCTAAAAGCCAGCCTACCAAGCCAGGGCTGGAGATTGAGGGATTGACCAAAGAATCCCCCCACCCCTCCTCACGGAGTACTTCCGCGGTCCCTGGCTATGTATGTATCTGTTGGGTGTTGAATATGTTGCAGTCTCTAAATAGCATAAGATATGAACACTTTTGCATAATTTTTAAAAGCATACACTTATTTTTCATCGTTCATTGCAGCGCTTCCTCAATAGGAAGTCAATTCTTGTAGCAATAAGAATATTTAAGAACCATCCTTGAAATTATAATAATAAATAATAATAATCGGATAAGCGTTTCTAAACTAAATGGTTACAGATAAACAAACAACCTCTTATGACAAACGCATGTACGAGCTCTTGACTTCGTGGGAAAGTATCCGGTTACTACGCAGGCGAAGCCATAGGCAGAAGCTAGTAAGGGATATATGAAAGAAGATTAATAAAACAATTATACATGCCAAGTGTGAATGGGAAGGCCGATAGTTGGAAAGGAGAGGCCTCGGCGAACAAACTCTGACTAAATTGGAGATGTTCTGGAGAAAAGTAAAGTTTTAGGGTACTTCTCAAACCGTTGAGCTTGTATGAAGAATGTGAGGATGATGAATGGGATAAATGAAGCGAAGGAGGTATTTATTTTTATTTTGTATGCTAGTATAACAGTATAATTCTCTTACGTCTTTTCTGAACTGTGAAATTTTGGATCTTCAAGACTGAGATGCGACCTTTGCTAGGTATACTCTGCAGAGTTTTTTTGGCCCCCACAACCATTTTGGTTTCTGAAACAAAGTAACATAAATAAAACATATGTAAACAATCAAAAATATTTTATTCTTGGTGGTCCGTTCGTGTGCGTTCCGGCTCATTAAATCATATAAGGAAGAAGATTTTGGGATTGCATGATAATCAATATTAATTATTGAAAATATTTTTCAAGAATACCTTGAACTTTGACGGGTTAATGTTAAAATTAAATGGATGCACTCCTGTCTATAATTTAAAATTTAATTGCAAATTTACTAATTATAGATTTAAAAATGCAGTTAAATAGTTATTAGGTGAAAATACGTACAAGCCACATAGTATAAATGCCGACCTTTTATAAATTAAGGTAAAACGGTCAAGATTTTGGTGCATTTTTTTTATTATTTAGAACTAGTTAACATTTGAACAAAAAATTTTAATCTGTGTTGTTGACCCGACAGTTATTACCACAGATTAGAATTTTTTGCTCTGTCGTTATTCTATAATGCGATAGCATCTTAGTAGTCTGTGCATTATTCTGATTTGAATGTGACAGATACGAAACGTCAATTTGACAACCAAGAGGAAGAAAGAAACAACGTTTTTTATGTAATACCGGGAAAAACTAATTTGTGTAACTTATTTGTTATTAATAAATGAACTATGTGTAAAATTTTAAAATTTTTCTTTCCTTAAAAACCACTATAAAACACTACAAACGTTTCAAAAACTCAAATCGGTCCAGCCTTTCTTAAGTGATGCACTTACTAACGAACAGCATTGAATTTTTATTCATATACTTAGATTTGATATACTTTGCATAAGTTTCGGAACCAGTAAAAATTTAAACTTAATGCTGTTTTACTAGAAAATATTAATTTACGGTATAATTAAAATATAAACAAGTTTATGGGATTACCTATCCGTTAATTCTTTTTATACTACTCAAGTGGCAAACACTACTACGACTTACCAGTTGGGAAACGGTTACAATAACCTATAGACACTTGCTAAGGTAACATAGCGTGTTACCGATCCTGAGACATAACGGGTAAAAAGAGTAAAAGTTTTAATCGAAATTTTTAAGAAATTTAATGTTTACGCAGTTTTTTAACTTCATAACCTTGGCATTCACACCACGACTTACTAAATTATAATAATATACGTAACAGAAAGCCATTAAACTGATACCAATGCATATTTATTGAATACGGTCAAAACACAGGAAACATGATTAATTAGACCTTCAGGGTGCGAAATTGATAGAAGTATAGTTTGAGTTGGCTTAAAGCGCACTTTGCCTTGAATTTAAAAACATTGTAACTAGTTTCAATCGATATTTTTGGACGTATATTTACGTTTTTTTATTGTACGATGTATAAATATGTATTACATAATAATAATTAGCTTCTGCCCATGGCTTCGCCCGCGTTGTACCCGGATAAAAAGTAGTTTTATTCTGATGTATAAGTTATATTACTGTAAAGTTTCATCAAAATCCGTTCAGTAGTTTTTGCGTGAAAGAGTAACAAACATCCATCCTCACAAACTTTCGCGTTTATAATATTTTTAATAATAATATTGGTGTCGATTCTCTTTTACACGAACTAAATTTAATTTAAACTGTCGCTCTTTTTTACTGATAGTACACGCAAGAAAGAGATGGCAAGAATTAAACTCCTGTCAAATTAGTTTACGTTTTGCTCTTCTGCGTGTTTATTATAGTTATGAAATCACGACTAAACTTGTATGGAAAACTTAAATCTAACGAATTTAACATCATTAAAATTGTCTCTTTCTTTTGTATCTGTTAGTAACAGAGAACGATACATACAATTAAGTTAAGTTAGTGTTTAAGTGAACCGATGCAATTATTGAAATTACTTACTTCATAAGCAAATCATTTTATCAAGATAGTATCACTTTTAATGACAGCAAAAACGTATTTTAATTATATGCGAAATTGTATAACAAGCTTTCGATTTTTTGGTTTAACCAATCGAATGCATCAGTGTTCCGATAAGCGGCAATAGAAACGGGCTGACAAAACGTAGGCATATCTCAAATGTTACTTGGACGTGTCTCTGACTACCTCCAACTGGTATCCTCAATCTACTTACTGGGTATTTAAGAATGCTTTGTTGTTTGTGCAGTTGCATACCAATTCGAGGTAGTCAAAGGCGCATCCAACATTTGGTGCATGTCATTTTTTCGCTTAGAGAAATCCATATTGCATGACCAGGTGCAAATCTACGACCACCGGATCGGATGTCGGGGTACTGGTCACTAGGCCATCATAGCGCGGCTTGACCTTGACGAAGCAGCAGTAAGCTGAGATAGGACCTTTTCGACTCATACCTACCATAACAGCATATAGACGCCCTCGTTAGCACTGGTTAGCACCCACGTATTGTACTCTTCTGTAATTTACTGTGGTTTTGATTGTTTGTCTTTCTTTTCATTGCTTACTAATGTACTTGTCTATGCTGTATCGTATGTATTTATTAAAAATCTATCTATCTATCTATCTATCTATCTATCTAACATAGCTCTAACTAAGCACGGCGGTTTACTAAGATCTAAACAGGAAAAATACTCTTCTATTGGCCGTGAAGTGTCAACAAGTAAATGCATGTCCGGTGACCCTTTGAGCGATGACCGTGAAATGATCAAATATTTTGCATAGCTTCTCAAATAAAATATAGGTAGGATCATTTTATTTCTCACTAGCTGTTGCTCAAGGTTTTGCACGCGAGGTAAACGGATAAAAAGTTGCCGATGAAGAGTAGTTCTTAAGAAATACATTCGCTCAACCGTTTTTCGTCGACTTGCGTCGGAAAATTGGTCTCCACGAAAAGCCTTTTTATTTATTTATTTTATTATTATAGATCGATATTTTTTTCAACAATATCAAAGATATGTTACTTATGATGTTTTGAGTTTAAACGACGCTTTTTTTTGGTATATATCACTAGCTGCGCCCCGCAGTTTCACTCGCGTAAGTTTCGATTTTATACTCGTGATAACTTCGAAATGATATCCGATTCGAATGAATTAAAAATTATTTGATTGCTATATAAATACCCTTGATGATAAAACTATTTATTTGAATAAGAATTAATACTACGATACGAATGTAACCAACTTTTGTTTTTACCGGTGAACTAATTACATTTTAGAACACAAAAGCTGCTATTGTGCCGTAAGTATGATAGTTAGATATATATCCTCCGGGACTTTTTTGTAGGTAATAATGAGTACTTTATTTATGTAGTACATCATTTTTATGTATCATCAATAGTTTTCTCAACGCACGCTAAATAATGAATTTTCTAGGCAAAATTTTGCTACTTTGAGTTACATTATTGCAATTTTCTAAAGGATCTCTAATTTTTTTGACAATAAATTATAGCCTATGTTTAGCTTTGATAATTTAGCTTTCTATTGGTGAAAAAATGGTTAAAATCGGTCCAGTAGTTTCGGAGCGAGAAAAAATAGAGATCTTTAAGAAAATTACAATAATGTAACCCAAAGTAGCAAAATTATTTGGCGTGCGCTGAGAAAACTATTGATGGTATATAAAAATAATGTACTACATGATTAAAGTACTCATTATTATCTACAAAAAAGTCCTCGAGGGTATATATTTAACTATGATAGTTAAGCCACATTGGTAACTTTTGTGTTCTAAAATTTTATGAAATCGCCGGTAGAAACAAAAGTTGGTTAGATTAAATAAATACTTTTATCATCAAGGGTATTTTATAGCTTATAAATCAGAATGTGACATAGGCTACTTTTTATTCGGGTACCACGCGGGCAAAGCCGTGGGTCGAAGCTAATACAATATAGAACTTAATTGTGGATTCTTTGTTTCCTAATCAGAATGTATATCGTGGAATAACTTAACCTTTATTTGTTCCGGGTCTGAGTGCTGTGGTACCTCAGTACTCGTAGTCCCTGATACCTATGACACAGGGAATCCTACTGCTGTATGGTCAATACTATGTGTCTGTTGGGTGCTATATTAACCAGATGCTCTAAAAAAAATGCTATATGTATCAGTTATTACAAAGCTATTCGAATTCACAAATTTTAAAATATAACTAGTGATAATAATTACTTTGATAATTGTTTTAAAATTGGATTAAAATTGACAAAAAAAAAACAAGAAAATTATTTGTCGAAAGCTCAACAGAATAATGTGTTTCTTAAAAAAACTTGATCACGTGATCATACACAATTTGAAACAATAGATACTGTGTCGTTATAAAATTTACAAACTTGCTATTACCTATGATTATTAATGTTGTATCTCTTCTCGGAACTATATTAAAAAATACAAAAAAACACTAAGAAAAACTTGATCACGTGATCATACACAATTTGAAACAATAGATGCTGTGTCGTTATAAAACTTACAAACTTGCTATTACCTATGATTATTAATGTTGTATCTCTTCTCGGAACTATATTAAAAATACAAAAAAAACACTAAGAAAAACATTATGGGATTTGATCAGAGCAAATTTGAAACAACATAATAACGTTTTGATAAAAAAATGTAATGATATATCTATGGACGGCAAATAATTCCTACCCAAAATTATAGTAAAACATTCTACTTCCTACTATTATTATAAACGCGAAAGTTGTGATGGATGTTTGTTACTATTTTACACAAAAACTACTGAACGGATTTTGATGAAACTTTAACGTAATATAGCTTATACATCAGAATAACACATAGGCTACTTTTATCCGAGTAACACGCGGGCGAAGCCGTGAACAGAAGCTAGTTACTTATAAAATAATTACGGTAGGTATCCGGAAAACCTGCCGTGAACCGTCGCATTTCGAGCCAACTAACAACCTAGTCGAGTATTCGTTTCACACAAATATTATTATCAAATTATCTCTGAGTGTTTTAAACGTTTTAGAAGACAAGTCGTGTAAAGTTCAAATTTTAATTGATTCTTCAAACTAAGTTGACAATTGGTTGTTAAAAAATGATTAATATGTTGAAGATAGAAGTGGGAAGTATCCCTAACTCCACATTCTAACATAGTAAGAGAGCCAAAACAAAAATAACATACGACATCATTTTTAGTAAAAACGAGATTTTTATCATTATTCATGAGTTTGAGTGAAACTACCACAGTTTAAGAAAAAAGTTGGAGGTAGTCCTCTGACTACCCCCAACTTTTTTCTTAAAACTTTTTTCTTTTTTTCTTTTTTTCTTATGCCTCTGCATATCCATATATTTGGCACATGTTATACTGTCGTGAATTGAAGGGCATGAGGTCCAGTACTACAACAATAGTTATGCGCTTCGGCAATCTTCGTTTATCTTCGTGTATGGGAAACTGCGGGTATTAAAAACTCTATGTACATAGATACGAAAGTACATAGATGAATAGAAAATACTTTATTGCACAAGATACAACAAGTACATAATAATATAATAATAATAATAATGAAGCTGGACATTTTCACACAGCATCATCTAGCCCCAAACTGAGCAGAGCTTGTGTTATGGGAACTACATGACTGATATATTTATATACGTTTTATTTTGTTAATACATACATATTATTCAAAGAAAATACCCAGGCCCGAGACAGATATTTGTAGATTATATAAACATTTGTCCCGCGGCGGGAATCGAACCCGCAACCTTCTCTGTCTTAGGCGGGGCTTCGCTCACTGTGCCACAGAGGTCTTCAATTACGCATAGGTTAAAGGTTATTGATTTTATTAAGCGTTCATAGACTACGTAACCGCTTACCAATAGGTGGAATATAATACTTGTTTGCCACCTTGGTGGTATTAAAAAAAGCATTTTCTACCAACTAACCTTTGTATTGGAGAGTGGGTCGGTAAAACACACGTTATAAAATAAAAAAATAAAAAAAATATGTATCGGAAGAAAACTCGTGGAATAAAATACTTTTTTGCCAACATGGTGGTATTAAAAAAAACATTTTCTACCAACTAACCTTTGTATTGAAGAGTGGGTCGGTAGAACACTCGTTATAAAAAAAAAAAAAAATCATCGGAAGAAAACTCGTGGAATAAATTACTTGTTTGCCACTTTGGTGGTATTCAAAAAAAGCATTTTCTACCAACTAACCTTTGTATTGAAGAGTGGATCGGTAGAGCACTCGTTATAAAAATTTAAAAAATGAAAAAATATCATCGGAAGAAAACTCGTGGAATAAATTACTTGTTTGCCACTTTGGTGGTATTCAAAAAAAGCATTTTCTACCAACTAACCTTTGTATTGAAGAGTGGGTCGGTAGAACACTCGTATAAAATAAAAAAAAGAGAAAAAAATATGCATCGTAAAAAAACTCTTGGTTTAAAATGTTTGTTTGCCACCTTGGTGGTGTTAAAAAAAGCATTTTCTACCAACTAACCTTTGTATTAAAGAGTGGTTCGGTAGAACACTCGTTATAAAATTTAAAAAAATGAAAAAATATCATCGGAAGAAAACTCGTGGAATAAATTACTTGTTTGCCACTTTGGTGGTATTCAAAAAAAGCATTTTCTACCAACTAACCTTTGTATTGAAGAGTGGATCGGTAGAGCACTCGTTATAAAAATTTAAAAAATGAAAAAATATCATCGGAAGAAAACTCGTGGAATAAATTACTTGTTTGCCACTTTGGTGGTATTCAAAAAAAGCATTTTCTACTAACTAACCTTTGTATTGAAGAGTGGGTCGGTAGAACACTCGTATAAAATAAAAAAAAAGAGAAAAAAATATGCATCGTAAAAAAACTCTTGGTTTAAAATGTTTGTTTGCCACCTTGGTGGTGTTAAAAAAAGCATTTTCTACCAACTTACCTTTGTATTAAAGAGTGGTTCGGTAGAACACTCGTTATAAAATTTAAAAAAATGAAAAAATATCATCGGAAGAAAACTCGTGGAATAAAATACTTGTTTGCCACTTTGGTGGTATTAAAAAAAAGCATTTTCTACCAACTAACCTTTGTATTGAAGAGTGGATCGGTAGAGCACTCGTATAAAATTATAAAAAGGGGAAAAATATGCATCGCAATAAAACTCTATGCAAGAGTTTTTTTAACGCCTCTTATTTTCCTTTGCCGAAGATATGCGAAGATTGCCGAAGCGAATAACCTTTGTCCTAGTAATGTTATTATTTTTATGGGTAATAGAGCTAAAGCAATCTGATTTATACAATTTTCCAGTGTCAACTTGTCTGTCTAAACATCACGTGGGATTTATATAAAACCAGCTTTACATTTGTTAATTTTATATAAATAACTAACGTCTGCCCACGGCTTCGCCCACGTAGTAGATAAAAAGTAGCCTTTGTTTTATTCTGATGTTTTTTATATTACTGAAAAGTTTCATCAAAATCCGTTCAGTAGTTTTTGCGTGAAAGAGTAACAAACATCCTTACAAACTTTCGCGTTTATAATATTAATAGGATAATTATACCAATCATAGACAACTTCAGATTCATACTCAGTGTGTTAATCAGTTAAGAGGTAGTCATAGGCACGTCCAAAGAATAATCTTTGTAAGTATAAACTTGACACATCATGTTTTTATAGTCGCTAAGATTCAGTGTGATAGGTTACAAGCCCATCGCTGGTTATTGGAACACTAATTTATGGCATTTGCATTGATTTAATAGTTCTATCGCATGCCTGTTTCCTCAAGATGGTTTCTTGCAACGTTTTGAGCCTGTGTCAATGCGCACATATTTTTGTAAAAATAATATCCATTGGTGAACCTCGGATTGAAATATCAAAGAGAAAGATACCTACTTAATATGACTTAATTTCTACGATTTTTCAGAAACCGACTCGGTCGGTAGTAAGATTTAAGCATCCATTTGTAGAAATATTATTACTAAGACATTTTTTTAAGTGAAATTACTTCTAAATAATTTGTCTTGTGATTATATTTTACTGTATATTTTTTTATTCATTATTGTTGCGAAAATGGAAATTGCTTGTGAGGAAATGTTTCATTCCTCTTTATGCAGGTTGATTTTTTTATTTATACCTATAGGTATAATAAATTACAAGTATATGTAATTTTATATTAAGTAAAAGTGATAACATATATAAAGTAATATTGCATCTATTATATAAATTGATAAAATTTCCAGTACGCTTACCGCCAATCACAACAAATTGGGTTGGCTGATAGAAAATGCTTTAGCGTTAAGTCCGCCTATTGTTAATTTTTCATTAAATGTGCAATAAAGTGTTAATTAAATAAATAAATAACTAACAGACACATATAAACATTTTTTGTCCCGCAGAGGGAATCGAACCCACACTTCTTGCGTCGTAGCCGGCTATTCGCGCTATTTTTTTTATATTCGAATTTTCTGAGACAAGCTATTGTTATTCCATATATTAAGATTTAAGTTTAAATATAAAATGTTTAAAGAAGTCTTCTTTATCTATATGGGTTACCTGGATATCTAAACTTACAAAATCGTTTGTTCTGACTGACTGATCTATTAATTAGTTCTTATAATTAGATAAGTTTAAATATAAAATGTTTAAAGAAGTCTTCTTTATCTATATGGGTTACCTGGATATCTAAACTTACAAAATCGTTTGTTCTGACTGACTGATCTATTAATTAGTTCTTATAATTAGATAAGTTTAAATATAAAATGTTTAAAGAAGTCTTCTTTATCTATATGGGTTACCTGGATATCTAAACTTATAAAATCGTTTGTTCTGACTGACTGATCTATTAATTAGTTCTTATAATAAGATAAGTTTAAATATAAAATGTTTAAAGAAGTCTTCTTTATCTATATGGGTTACCTGGATATCTAAACTTACAAAATCGTTTGTTCTGACTGACTGATCTATTAATTAGTTCTTATAATAAGATAAGTTTAAATATAAAATGTTTAAAGAAGTCTTCTTTATCTATATGGGTTACCTGGATATCTAAACATACAAAATCGTTTGTTCTGACTGACTGATCTATTAATTAGTTCTTATAATAAGATAAGTTTAAATATAAAATGTTTAAAGAAGTCTTCTTTATCTATATGGGTTACCTGGATATCTAAACTTACAAAATCGTTTGTTCTGACTGACTGATCTATTAATTAGTTCTTATAATAAGATAAGTTTAAATATAAAATGTTTAAAGAAGTCTTCTTTATCTATATGGGTTACCTGGATATCTAAACTTACAAAATCGTTTGTTCTGACTGACTGATCTATTAATTAGTTCTTATAATAAGATAAGTTTAAATATAAAATGTTTAAAGAAGTCTTCTTTATCTATATGGGTTACCTGGATATCTAAACTTACAAAATCGTTTGTTCTGACTGTCTGATCTATTAATTAGTTCTTATAATTAGATAAGTTTAAATATAAAATGTTTAAAGAAGTCTTCTTTATCTATATGGGTTACCTGGATATCTAAACTTACAAAATCGTTTGTTCTGACTGACTGATCTATTAATTAGTTCTTATAATAAGATAAGTTTAAATATAAAATGTTTAAAGAAGTCTTCTTTATCTATATGGGTTACCTGGATATCTAAACTTATAAAATCGTTTGTTCTGACTGACTGATCTATTAATTAGTTCTTATAATTAGATAAGTTTAAATATAAAATGTTTAAAGAAGTCTTCTTTATCTATATGGGTTACCTGGATATCTAAACTTACAAAATCGTTTGTTCTGACTGACTGATCTATTAATTAGTTCTTATAATAAGATAAGTTTAAATATAAAATGTTTTAAGAGGTATTCCTTATCTATTTGGGTTAACTGGATATCTAAACTTATAAAATCTTTTGTTCTGACTGACTGACTGATCTATCAACGCACAGCCAAAACTACCAAAAGTCTAGAAAACTAAAATTTGGAACATAGGTATCAGCTGCATTATTTATTTATTAGTTAAGTATTGAATACGTTATAAAATATTAATATAGAAAATGCTGATTATTATTTAAAAAAAAATCGGAAAAAATATATTTGAACTTATAATTAGTTTTTATGTTCATTTTAGTTGGTCATGCCCGCACTATCGGTGAAAGCACCGACTAAGTTTCGCCTCATTCCGAGAGTCTTCATCAGGGTGAGTGATCGCGACGTTCTCCCTCCGCGTTGCGTCGTGCACCGATAGTACGGTACGTGAAAATTCCCGTTTTTACAATATGAATAATCAAATTCGCGATAGTTTTTTAGTCCATCATGGGGTATACAGTACTGCACGTGTCTTATTGATTGATCAAATAGAACCTCAGATAGCTAATGCCAAAATTAAAAATATTTGTCAGATTTAAAGAGGTTTTGATTAACATCTAACTGTGTCCAATTAAAATATCTACGCCTCAAGACAATGTTTAAAAATAAATGTACATTCAATGAAAAAATCAACCGTTACGGACACATAGATAAAATTAAGTAGCACTTCTATTATCTCTTAAAGTAGTACAAAGATACCGTTGTATGTATGTTAAAGGTCTATTTTTATATACTTAAACCTAGTTATAAAACGTATAAATGACTGTTTTATTTTTAAATGATCTATTAGTTTTTATCGAATACAACTGCCATTTCCTTCGATAAAAATAACCGAATTTTAAAAATTCATAGTTGAATGTGTATGTCTCCCAGAAAAGGGGAGGATGATGGGGGGGGTCATCATCCCCCCTCTTCTGATGCAGCTTCTTCTGCAGCCGTGGGCAGAAGCTAGTCCTACTAATATTATAAATTTCGCGTTTATAATATTAGTAGGACTAGCTTCTGCCCACGGCTTCGCCCGCTTGGTACCCGGATAAAAAGTAGCCTATGTGTTATCCTGATGTATAACCTATATTACTGCAAAGTTTCATCAAAATCCGTTCAGTAGTTTTTGCGTGAAAGAGTAACACATGCATCCTTACAAACTTTCACGTTTATAATAAAAGTAGGATAGGATATCATCTCATCTCAGTAATTCCTTAATAGATTTATGTTCCGAGATATCTTATGTCTACAAAATGAAAAACGCTATGTGTAACTACAAAAACGTCAAATACTTGCACTTCGAGATTGAAAAGTAAACATCCATTCATTACACACCTTGGGGTATTGGGATTCACGTTATGCAACAATATTCACACAATTTCAATGTCATACATACATACATAAGAACACGACATTATTTGCATTTTAAAGCCGGTCGCACACTTGGCGGTACAAAACTGACTTCATAGAATATTCTTGGACTTTATAGAATATTTCGGGCATTGTCCGGTGAGTTATATGACGACGTCGTTGGTTCGGTGGGCAATTAGCCGGCTACGACCCGCTGCGAGACAAATGTTCTGCAGATTGTTTGTTCCGGGTTCGCGTGGTGCTACCACGCGAACCCGGAACAAGGTACTCGTACTCGTAGTACTCGTAGTTACTGATACTCATGACAAAGGGAATATCCTAGTGTGGGGATTAGTGAATCCTAGTCGTGACTCCACACTAAGATTCCCTGTATCACACACGCGGTACCTCTCTAACATATCCAGATGAAAGATCTCATGTGCTTGTAACTACTCTGAATTAAAAACGTTACAAAAGAATGTTACTTCGTGCCTAAAAAATATTAATAATTATAATATTTCCCATTAATAAATAATAAACCTATGCTTTCTAATTTTAATCCATAGTTTTTACATTTTATCACAAAGGAAAGTTACCACTTAGTTTGACTCGGAGATGTTCGGAGAAGTTCGGACACTTTTGATTTTCAATCGTGTATGTCTCTAATGTATAATGACCGGTAGTGGAATTAAGGCCTTCTTAATTTCGTGCTTTGGAGGACACGTTAAGCTACAGCTATAACAGTCGCTAAGCCATTCCAGTTGCCTTTTGGACAGCGCACAAACTCTACTCGAGAGTTGGTAATTTATGAAGTCAAAATTACTTTACGCATCAAGTCGTGATATATTCCCTAAGTATGCAACCACCCTTAGAAGGTTCTAAGAGGTGATATAATTAATTCAATTGATTGTTTACTTCCGAATACCCGAACTGGCTCTTCCGAGAGGTTAATAACGCTGCGGTTTAAAAACCTTGGCTTAGAAATAATTACATAATAAAAAAGCTAGTTTCCGAGGAAACTTTTAGTGACAATAATTTTTAAAAAAAATATCACGAAACTTTATGACATTTTATTTGAAAATTTTTATATTGGATTTTATATTCATTTTGGAATTTGAAATTGGTAGAAAAAATAGAGAATAAATACTTTAACAAGTTTGCTCTATTGTCGCCTGAAGCACAGGATTACCTAGTTCAGGCAAAAAATATTAAACTTAGCTTTATTTATTTATTTAGTGCACTTATGTTTTTGTATAATTACGAGTTTCTTTGAATACATTTTCTATAACTACATAATAATAAATAAATAATAAAATTACCTTTCCAAAATCTCGAACAAAAAGTCCAATATTGTTTCAGAGCTCACTAAACGACACAGTAAATTCTATCTGTACAAGAAAAAATTTAAGCCGTCATGAGTGTCATAGACCGCGCGCGCGCTATCACTGCGCCGCGCCCGGGGTGCGATACCCCTATATACTTGGAGGCAGACACGGTGGCTGAGTTGGAACACGCTGCTGGCGTCTTCAGCGATGACGTAGGTTGACTAGAAGAACACTGATGGTATGATAAAATGAATGAAAATATTTTACTTCTTTTATGACATAAATAAATAATGCTGGACATTTTCCACGCAGCATCATCTAGTCCCAAAGTAAGCAGAGCTTGTGCTATTGGAACTAAACTGGCTGACTGATATATTACACTAGCTTCTGCTCACGGCTTCGCCCGCGTGGTACCCGGATAATAAGTATCCTATGTGTTATTCTGATGTATAAGCTATATTACTGTAAAGTTTCATCAGAATCCGTTAAGTAGTTTTTGCGTGAAAGAGTAACAAACATCCATCCTCACTAACTCGCGATATTTTTTTTATAAAAACGCACATTATGATACATAAAAAACACCCAGACCTGAGACAAATATTTGCAGATCATACAAACATCTGTCCCGCAACCGGAATCGAATAAGCGACCTTCTGCGCCACAGGAGTCGTCAGGTTTGCTACAAACAAGCTGTTGTTATGATTGAATGAATGAAAATACTTTATAATACACCTTATGAAATAAACGCGCTTAACGTGGGTATAGGCCAAATGTTTGGTCGTGCCTCTGAATAACCTCCTATGCGTATCCTCAACTCACTGGGCATTGTATCTGAGGATAGATTACACAGTTGTGAGCGTGTTTGTTTTATGAAAGAAATAAAATTAACAATAAAACGTTAAAAATTAAATGTACAACTTATATATCGCATAAGCGATCTTTTTCAGTTAACTCTTCTCTTTTCCAAATGGTCGGTAGAACGAAGGCACAAATTATGTATGGTCCGTATCGATAGGTGCTCAGAACGATGAAGGAAAACATCGTTACCAATAATTCAAGGTATGTGCTTGGTTAATGTTCCAAGAAGCGGCGATCGGGTTGCTACCTGTCACGTGGAATGCTAACAATGCGAAACGTGGGCATGTGCCGATTGATAAAATGTTATATTACGTGCCTCTGGCTACCCCTACCTGGTATGTTCATAGATCGTAATCTCACATTTTCTCGTTCTAATTGTTTCGTCTATCTAGTGCATTTATGCAATGGACTTTGCAGTTTTGATTTGAACAGTCCATCACGTCAAATTATCTTTGTGATTTTAGTACCTATTTAATTTTAATATATTTTATTTTAATTGTGTAAAGTTGAGTTAAGTGCAATGATTTTATTTTCAACGACCTCTGTGGCGCAGTGGGCGAAGGCCCGCCTGAGACACAGAATATTGCGGCTTCAATTCCCGCCATGGGACAAATTTTTGTTTCTGCAAATATTTGTCTCAGGGTGTTTTCTATGTATAATATGTATGTATTTACAAAAAAAATGTATACAAGTAATGTACAGTCATGTAGTTCCCATAATACAATCTCTGCTTAGTTTGGGGCTAGATGATGCTGTGTGAAAATGTCCAGCATATATTTTTTTATGAGCTTTTTGACAAATAAAATAAAATCAAATCAAATCTAACCTAAAATTATTTTATCAACGGTAAACGAGCTTTATAAAAGCCTTATAAAGCTCGTCCGGGGAAGTACCACCATACCTATTTCTGCCGCAAAGCAGTAATGTTCGCATTGCTGTGTTCAAAGTCAAAGTCAAAGTCAAAGTCAAAGTCAAAATTCATTTATTCAATAAAATCACAAGGATCACTTTGAAACGTCGGTTTTTATGTACTGCCTGTTCATCCGCGACCAAGCCTGAAAAGAGAGGCAAGAAAACAAGGCTGGTTATTCTTTTTAATGATCCTTTTACAAAACAATAGGTTCGAGTTGGAGCATTTTCAATCCCAAGAATTTTTGTCATCTAAATAATCAGATATTTTATAGTATACCTTTTTATAAAGTATTTGTTTAATTACGTTTTTAAATTTTTTCATTGATATTTTTTTCATATTTCTTGGGAGTTTGTTATAAAAGCGTCCTTTAAACGATTTACTAACTTTATGGAGTCTACAAGTGGCAACAGCGAGTTTATCTTCATTTCTAGTATTAACATTGTGATTATCGCTTTTTTTCTTAAACAAAAAATATTTTTGTGAACATACATCAGATTTTCATAGATGTATTGTTCGAGTTATGGATGCCGGGTATGGATGCCGGTGAAATTACAAGCACATGAGACTTTTCACCCGTTATGTCTCAGGGTCGGCGATAGGGTGAGTGATACCTCTGCTGTTACAAGCGTCCATAGGTTACAGTAACCGCTTGCCAACAGATGGGGCGTATACTTGTATGCTACTTTCGTAGATAAATAATAAAAAAAAGTTTTAACAACAGAGACCATCTACTTTGACATGCCCGCTCAAAACCGGTCTATCAGATGTTTTTCTTCAATGACGTACAAAGTGTCATATGAATAATCCTACTAATATTATAAACGTGAATGTTTGTGAGGATGTTTGTTACTCTTTCATGCAAAAACTACTGAACAGATTTTGAAGGAACTTTACAGTAATATAGCTTATACATTAGAATAATACATAGCTTACTTTTTATCCGGGCACCACGCGGGCGCAGCCGTGGGCAGAAGATGCCAAGAAGGAATTGAATGAGAAACGTTATTTAATAAGTTACTTAAAATAAAACAAGTTTTGTTGATCTCGTAAAAAAATATCCTGATTTATGTTTTTCTTTTAAATTTAATCGTACGTTTATTACATCATTATTATTGATACGGTTTTTGAAGTTACGTTTCATTATCCTCATCATGTAGGTTTTCTTTTTTACTTCTGCGTTAAACAGGGGATTAGGTTATAATAAGTATAGGGGGCACACACAGAAGGAACAATGTCTTAAAAACAATTAATATTTTCATATTAAACGGGATTTAATTCTAAGTTTACGGGCCTTTATTGTCGTTTACCTTTTATATTATTTTCCCGACGTTCTAACGTCATTCATCCCGTGATTACGGCTGTTGCATACATCCGAAACTCGGGAAAATATTAAAAAAGTAAATGTGATAAAACCTGTAAAACTTCTAATAATGTTATCTAATCATGAATATTTGAAATATACTAAAACGGGATTTTTCACTATCAAGGAAAGGCAATCCTTGAAGGCAATCTCAGGAAAATATACTAAACAAGCTTCTGCCCACGACTTCGCCCGCGTGATACCCGGATAAAAAGTAGCCTATGTCATTGTGATGTATGAGCTATAGTACTGTAAAGTTTCATCAAAATCCGTTCAGTAATTTTTGCGTGAAAGAGTAACAAACATCCATCCTCACAAACTATCGCGTTTATGATATTAGTAGGATTCACGATAGCTTTTGGAACAAATTTTATATTTTATGATATTTTTTTGCTATTATTATGTACCTTAGAGTGTCAATATCAGCACATTAGTAATGTATTCATTAACCACCCACCCTGAGTAAAAAGGGGGGTGTTTTATGTATCAGCCTATGTATTTGACTATTTCTATGCCTGCTGTGTGCCCAAACGGAGGGAACCAATTTCACTCAATTTTATTCTAATTGTTTGAAAATTTCTCAGAAAGATTTTATGGTCACACGTCTCTAGGGGGCCCTACAATAATACAATTAGTCGGAGTTTCAAGTTTTGTAAAAAAAAACCTTGTACTGTTAGATATCAATACAGACACCAGGACACCAATTATATTCTAAATGTGTATATTTGTGTTTTTAGTCTAACTTATTTGAGAGCTGTTTTTTTATATAACTTTTATGTCAATCACAACCACTTAAAAAACCTTTTATAACATCCGACATTGAGCGTGCGAATGGAGTTTTTTTTTTTTTTAAGTTTTGCTTACAAAAAGTTTTCACTCTATTATTCCACAGGTAAATGTGCAAGAATTCATAATCACTAAAAATCGGTATTTTATTTCCCAGAAAGGGTTAGGGCTGATTAAATAAGAACCTTTTTTTAATCGCAATCCATTCCATATCAGATTTTAACCACAATCCGCTTAGACTGAATACATGAAGTTTTCATTCTTGGCAACAACGTCCTAATGAAATAACGCAAAACCTCAGACACACCAAATAATTTTTATTATAACGAATTGATTTAAAAAAACGTTATTTTTGTAGAAGATATTTGTATTTATATTTTTCTGAGAAGTTCTGATCGCTTTATAACTCTACGAATATTATCAGTGACGCGCACGCCTTCTTACCGGTCTTACCAGTCAGAACTACTGATAAATCGGATTGAATTTAATATTATACCTTACTAAAAACTTACATACTTGCCGCCACATACGTACAAAAAGAAGTAACCGTTTTTCAAAGATTTTTATTAAAACCTATTTACAAACTTACAAGTCTCGGTTTTCACGTTTTTAGCAGTGCCTCGAAGTGTCTTCCCCTTACTGAACACAGAGTACAGCACGCTTTCTTAAGTTACTTTTCAATGATTTTAACACTTCAGTGTAACTTTTCACTTTTGTAGAGGCTGTGGGCCGTTTTCACTGTCATACACTAGGGACTTAACACTTCTTCCCCACAATAAAAAGTCCAACAGGGTCAAATCTGGTGATCTCGGTGGCCACTGGAAAGTGCTTCCGCGTCCAATCTAACGGTCCCCATACCCTGCATCCAGGTATCTCCTCACATTCATTTCTAAGAGATCTGGAGCACCACCCTGTTGATAGTACATTTTGTTGATGGTTTGTAAAGGTACATTTTTATCTTCAACCCATTCAGGCATTAATTGTTGCAAAGTTGCTGTCTTACTGAATAATTCAAGGTCAAACTTAAAGGTCAACTGAATGTGTGGCCAGCCCACACATTCAGCGAGAATCGATGCTGGAATGAATCTTCCTTTATCAGGGAAGGGTTACGTGCGCATATTGTATTGATTGAACATACCATTTCGAGTGAAAGTGCATTCATCTGTCCAGACTATATTGCGATTTGGGTTATCCAGCAACCATTGCTACTGCGACAGGAAGGAAGATCAGCGCGCTACTTACCTTCACCATATCTGCGGCGCTTTATGCTGAGTCCCATCCCAATTTGTGGTTACTTATAACATCAGCGGTTCATCATCTAAGTTATGTACTTAATTAATAAGTAGTTGCAAATAAATAATTTATCTTTCTATATATCTATCATTCACAAAATGCATTACGGGGCTGGTAATCGAATGCAAGTAGGTGCTGATACCTCCTGTAGCGATATGGATGTTGACGGTTGGTTTTTAGCACTTTCCAACTGAAAATACTGGTACAACCAAAGCGTCGGTGCCGCATCCTGAGTATTTCATCATCCACAGCCTGACTTCATCCACTGCTGACTAAAGGCCTCCCTTTGTCTGCGCAACTCCTGACGGTCCTGTGCCAGCCTTAACCTGGTTCGTCCCACAACGCTTACGATGTTGTCTGCCCATCTAGCCGCAGGACGACCGACGTCTCTATAGCCGGTCCTTGGACGCCATGCAGTCAGCCCCTTACTCCATCTTTCGGTTGGCAGTGGTTGGTTGATACACTGCAGTATCGAACTCTTCCCGTCGATACTGCAGTAAAATGTCGTACGGCTAAATTCACGCTGTCATCAAATCATGCTAGCATTCGCAACATTTCATATTACTGTACGTTTGTGTACCGAAACGCAATCACGCTGCTACCCACAGATTAAAAATGTTTTTGCTACCAAAAACAATTAATTTTAGTCCAGATTTTTTATTCAATTTTTCACGTAGATAAGATTGACTGCTTAATTTTTTATTGACATGACGTGACATATTTTTTTAATAAAACCTACAAAAAGTATCGATGTATATATTCGAAGTGAGCCTGTGGTGGTGATGGCTATGAGTTATTAGACACGGCATTAGGAAAAAAATATTTCAATTCGATTCTGACCAAACTGTTTTCAAGTTTTGCGTTATTTCATTCAGACGTTTTATAAGTACAAACAATCGAAAACTTCGTGGCTGAGACGCAACAGGTGCAGGTTCGATTCCCGCTGTAGGATAATTTGCAAATTTTTGTACAGGATTCCGAATAATAAGATACTTATTTGTGTGAGATACCAACGACATAGAAATCCTAGTGTGGTCTGGGTGACTAGACATACGCCACTTTCTGTTGGCGTCAACGCCTGCAGAACAGCGAATGTCATTTGTCTATTCAGAGTGACTAAAATAGAACCAGTGAGCTGAGTATATACACCATTGCTAAGAAGGTATATCAAAGTTATTGTCATTCAAAAGACTTTGAACTCTTGGAAATATAATAAAAATGGCAGTGTCGAAAAGGACCATTAATAACTTTGTATTGTTTGGTTTGTTCTCATAAAAAAATGTGAATAACATTTCTTAGTCAAAATAAACTATTCAAGAATTTTAAGCCTTTTTTCTGGCTTTTAGATCATGGCCAAAATAAATGAAAGTCAAATTATGATAAAAAAAATAGAGAGGAGTAAATCATGATAAATAAAATAAGGCGCAAAAAAACATATTTACATACACATACTCTGTACATTTAAAATGTAATATTTACATATACAGAGTGCGTGGATATATTTGTATTTTGTGTTATGAAAAAACGACTGGACATCCAATTATCTTGAAATGCTTTAAGCTAACGTAGAAATTAGGGTCTGACACCCATACATGACGATCTTTATTATTATCAATTAATTTATTCCAGATTAAAAAACCTACCATTTTTCCTTCAACCCCCAAAAACGAACAGTAGTTGAACCTTGTCTGTGTAAAAGTGGGTTGTTTGTATGACGATACCAAAACTCTGCCATAAAGATAATGTGTTATTGCCACCACAGTAGGTACCAACAAAGCCAGTCATTTTGCCTTTCAAAAGAATGTCAAGCAAGGAGGTACAAAATAATAAATTCTAGCAAATTCTTTGACGTCAGAGACCAAAAGCGTTGATGATGAAGTGTTAACAAAAAAAAAACTGTGGCCAGTTTTATTCAAACCAGCATCTAATGCTTTTTCAAATATGCCAGATAGACCGTAATTTCAATGGAATAAATTACAGTAGATTCATCTTTTTGCCCTCCTGATCCTGTCCAAGACATTGAAAGAAATAAATTTAAAGAACTTGGTCACTGTGTTTTCTAGTTTTAGCCTTAAGTTAACCAACAAAATATATAGTTGGACAACTCTTACCATTGGTTATGAGATCAGATTCCTGTGAAAAAATGTGTCAACATTTTTGAGTGGGACCTAACCATCCGTTACTGAATGAACCTTAGAAGATTAGTACTTTGTTAACCGCCAAATACTGAAACAAAGCATTATACACAGCATAATTTACATAAACAACGCCATCTCTACTAAAATCAAAGGTAGCTTTTCAGTATTCTATTCTATCCCTGTCCCTTTCTAATTTTAAACAATTGAAAGAGGTAGACAACTTTTAGCACGCTGCTAAAGTTAGTGAGTGATTATGAATTAAAAGGTCTAAGGTTTACTCGTAAACCGCCGTTGATTCTATTTTAGCCTTTCATGCAACAGTTATTGGAAGATATCGCTTTTGGTGGTATGACCGCCCATTGTATCTAATATGTTTGTGAATTCCTGGGTTAATGTATTTTTTTTAATAAAAAGTTTATCGTTGTATTTATTTGGCCCGTAATAATAGTTTGTTAATAGACACCAAAGGTGTTACAAGTTAGATTGTGTCTACGAGTACGAATCTTAGAATGGATTGTGTTTTAGTACGAATCTTAGAATGAATTCCTGAGCATTAGACAGGCTGAATTAGTTCATTAGAACTAATGTAGCCTGTCAAGGGAATCGTTCCCATTTTGATAGTCCAATTGGGAGGTTTGTTGACGTTCATTGAACATAAGTAATTAACCCTCTCTGAATACACGACGAATGATCTTTAGACCGGAAAAAAGTTTGAAGGAAGCAGAAGTCTGCCATTTCTCTGACGTCATTGCGCATGCGCATCAGTTGTTTGTAAGGAAATGAACTTTTACTCGACTGCGCAGTGAAGTAAATGGTTGGTTCGTTGAACCCAATAGCACGTGAAACCTTTTACGGTGCTTTTTGCATTTATAATTATCTCACCTATTTTTTTTGAAGCGACAAAAAGAATGAGTCAGGCCCAGAGTGAAATATAAAATGTGGACAACATTGGATATAGTAGATTGTTCAACAAGGGACTTAAGAGTCCGGCGAACACATCTCGGAACTTCAATCCCAGGAGCGTCCAAAACTATAAAAGGTTATATATAACCTTTTTGGCTGATGCAGGCCCGGCCGTGCTTGCGCGATAGCAATATTATCCGTTCAGAATTAGTTATAAATTTGGTGGTGTTCCGTAATACCTCAAAAGATGACTGAAAACATGTTGTATTTTTCACATCGTATTGTTATTCTGTAACAAGACAATATAAGCTATGTACCTAATTAAACAATACGTTAGATATTGTTGTTTTTAATATGAAACAAATAAGATGAAAACATGTCTTAAATGACGTAAAAATATTCAAAATGCGATTCCTTTACATTTCATTTTAGGTAAGTATTTTGAAAAAATATTATCAAGGTACCTAGATAAATACTATTCGAATACAAATAATAACATAATATGGTGGAAATAAGCTCTAATTACAAATGATTTTGGTATTACGTTTGTATGGCAATTCATCCTCCGCAGGCCTCTTAAACGAGCCATTTCACACGTGATCTTTAGCCTCCCGAGATATACTTTTTTTGTAAATACATACGTTTTATCCATAGAAAACACCCAGACTAGAGACAAATATTTGCAGATCATACAAACATTTGACCTGCGGCGGAAATCGTACCCGCAACCTTCTGCGTCTCTGGCTTCCGCCCACTGCACCACAGAGGTCGTCCATATTATATTAAGGTATAATATAATATGGACGACCTCTCACGCTTAGTTTTGTGTCCTTTAAAAGATTTTGTTTATTGATAAGATATAACGCTGGGGAAGAAAGGTTCCCGAGTGGTAAAGAGCCGGGGAAGTACTACCAACGTAAGCTATTTCTGCCACCAAGGTGCCGCTCCAACTTTCTGTGTTCCGCATTGAAGGGTAGGTGCCGGCGAAATTACAGACACATGAGACTTTTCACCCGTTATTTCTCAGGGATATTATAATACTAATGTTGCAAGGTTAGGTTACCAACAGGTGGGCCTTAAGTTTGTTTGCAACTTTAGTACTGTAAAAAGGACTTTTAGTGTTGACAAAAGGTAGGTTGTACGAGGGTAAGTGGCGATGTGGCCCACCGATGTAACACGATGGGGTGGTTGTTACCAGCTACCTCATGACACGTTTTTATGTATCTATACGACAAAATGACTTGCAAGAATCAAACTAAGTTAGTTTTCTGTGAAATACTTAAAGGACTATCCACACTTATTCGTGTCGTGACGGTGCCGGGCCGGGGCGCAAAAACCATTGATTGTCACATTTTATATTTTTTATATGATAGATAATTAATATATAAGTAAACTCTTTACTGCGCACCATATACAGAAAAACATTATAGTAAAATATGCGGTCCCATCGCTGAAAGCTTTCTCTTCCAGACAAACTCTAATGAATGTTAAGCCTTTGTAGGTATATGTGCTATGTCTCACGACATGCTATATGAATTAATAAAATATATATGTAATGTGATTTAAATCATTTAGTGTAATTAATTAATTTGGAATGTTTTTGGTCAGCAATAAAGGCTATTTTATCTTTGTATATATATATATATATATTCCGTATATATTTATGTCTGTATTTTTTTGTGTACCATAGATAAAAAACCTTTGAATGGAAACGAATAAATGGACTCAAAAGACAGATGGTTTTTTTCAAAGTTAAATGGTACAGACAAGAATAACAAAAGAAAAATAATGAGAAGCAATAATAAATAAGTAGGATGGTAGTAAAAACAGTACCCTAGCTCTTTACCACAACTTTCAACAATGAATGTTACGGTTTAGCTCGCCTGTGCACATGTCCTATTTGTGGGTAAGTTTTTTTGTCTGTATTCACTGTGTGTTGCAATAAAAAAAAATAGTTAATGAAAAATTCTGCAGAATTAAGAAATATTCCATAATTCTAATAATTCTTTATTGTACATAGAAATAACAAAGAAATATAAAACACAATATTAGGTGAGGCATGTATAAAGGCGAGCTTAACCCTAAAAAGTTTTTTTTTTCCTTTTTGCTTTAAGTTGGTTAAAAAAGCCCAATTTCAAAAAGTCGTAGAACAATTGCCTTTTATGTAGAATGACTATTTTAGGGATTATAATAAGGTATATCTTCTGGAACGTCGCGGGTAAAAAGGTAGGCATACGTTCGTTCCAGACGTTCTAGAAGACGTCGCGGGTAAAAAGGTAGGCATACGTTCGTTCCAGACGTTCTAGAAGACGTCGCGGGTAAAAAGGTAGGCATACGTTCGTTCCAGACGTTCTAGGAGACGTCGCGGGTAAAAAGGTAGGCATACGTTCGTTCCAGACGTTCTAGAAGACGTCGCGGGTAAAAAGGTAGGCATACGTTCGTTCCAGACGTTCTAGAAGACGTCGCGGGTAAAAAGGTAGGCATACGGACGTTCCAGACGTTCTAGAAGACGTCGCGGGTAAAAAGATACATTCACACACGCCCGTATTAGTGGCGAGTAATGTGTCCGACACTTACGACGACCTCTGTGGCACAGTGGGCGAAGGACCGCCTGAGACGCAGAAGGTTGCCGGTTCAATTCCCGCCACGGGACAAATGTTTGTATCTGCAAATATTTTTCTCGGGTCTGGGTGTTTTCTATGTATAATATGTATGTATTTACAAAAAAAAATGTATATAAGTAGTATATCAGTCATGTAGTTCCCATAATACAAGCTCTGCTTAGTTTAGGACTAGATGATGCTGTGTGAAAATGTCCAGCATTAGTATTTTTTTTTACTTACACGGCACGGACATATGTGGAAAGCCTTTTAATCTGAGTATGTAATTGGTGCATGCGCATTATGGGTCACACACAGGTTAGATTAATGCATTGTATTGTTTACTGCGTGTCATAATAATTTGATTCTAGGAAGCAATTATAATGACACGTTTGCTTAGCTAAAGTCCTACGCCTACTAAAGTGCCGCGTGCTGTAATAATATAACGGAAAAAATAGGCTTGCGAATCAGTAGAAAACCAACCAAGTATACATGACATAAGGTTTCGTACTATGACATAAAATACACTTATTTTATTAATTTGTGTCAACGATAACCAACATAATGTACACCAAAACGAATTTAAATTATGTTGCAAAAGAAAAATCGAGTGCCATTATAATTATAGGTGAAGACAGTATGCAAATATTACTAAGCGAGTAACATAAAAAATAAATTAGAAAAAGCTTGTGGCGTATTCGAACGCCACTGGCAACATTTGTAAGGTTGGTAACCCTGCCGAGTGGCTCGAGCTACTTCCGATTTCTGCCGCTTGGTCACTTCAGTTTTCATATTGCTTTTCGGGACGCAACGACGTGCAACTGCTGTCTACCCTTTCACTGTACTTGTACTATGCCATATTTATCGTACCTTACAAAAAAGTAATTGTAAAAGAATTAACATTGTATTGATTCCCGCTGCGGGACAATATTCGTATGATTTGAAAATGATTCTCTGGGATCTGGGAATCATTTTCAAATCATATCTGGGTGATCTGATCTGGGTGTTTTCTATGTATTATATATATGTATTTACAACAAGGTATACAAGTAGATAGATAGCAACTTCAGACACACACATACAAATTACAAGAATTATACAATTAACCAGTAAAAACAAACAATATTTTGCTTGATATTTTGCTTAAAAAGCAAAAACACTGATTTTCAGCCACAAGCTTTGCATAGTTTGGGACTAGGTGAAGTGTGGAAATGTCTAGTATTTTTTCTGAAGGTGGCGTCACAAATATTAACCTTTTTGGCAACGTGACGCTCTATAGGACAGTGGCCTCAAAAGTTAACTCACGTGTTTAGTAACGGGGGAGTTGAACTTGCGACCTCTACAGTTTTTTGCCTATGCTACGATCTTCGCAAACAAGAAATCATCATATCAGCCAAAGCTAAAGAAAATTACATTTTAACAGCAAAATTTTATCTATACTAATATTATAAAGAGGAAATATTTTTTTGTTTGTTTGTTTCTTTGTAACGAATAGGCTTCGAAACTACTAGACAGATAGAAAGCGATAGATTTTTTCACCAATAGAAAGCTAAATTATAAGGAAGTAACATAGACTATAACTTATTTTGAAAAAAATTTGAGATCCGTAAGAAAATTTCAATAATGTAAACCAAAGTAGCAAAATTTTGCCTATAAAATTCATTATTTTGCACTGAGAAAACTATTGATGATACATAATAATGATGTACTACATGATCAGAGTACTCATTATTACCTACAAAAAAGTCCGAGAGGAAGTATATCTAACTATCATAGTTAAGTCACAATAGCAGCTTTTGTGTTCTAAAATGTAATTAGCTTGCCGCGCCGGTTGAAATAAAAAAGTTGGCTACATTCGTATTGTAGTATTAACTCTTATTCAAATAAATAGTTTTATCATCAAGCGTATTTATGTAGCAGTAAAATACTTTTTAATTCATATCGGACATTTAATTTCAAAGTTATAACGAGCATAAAAATGCAACACGCGAACCGCCGCGACGTTCCCTGCTCTGTAGAGCGGGCGTTGCCGAGGAGCGGGAGGGGTTACGTCTATGAGTAAGGTACCCGCGCGGCTCAGACGCATCAGTATGTACATAATATGTTTGTTACTTCTTCACGCAAAAACTAATGAACCTATAGCTGTTACTTTTTATCCCGATATTCCCACGGATCCAAAACTTACGCGAGTGAAACCGCTGGGCGCAGCTAGTAACATTATAAAGAGGCAAAGTTTGAATGAGTAGTTCAGGAGTTTATCCTAAACTACTCATTCAAAAATTCTTTCTATTAATAAATATTTCGATATTTACATAGAATGGACCTTCAGGGGGACATAGGCTGTATATTAGAAAGAAAGAAAGAAAATATTTATTTAACACGACATAAAAAAATAAATATATATATATATATACAACAAATTTTGCAAGTTAGGATGGTGGGATAATTTGTGGGAATACATAATAATAATAATTTATGTTTGAACAACCTACTTATAAGTACCTACCTATAACTGAAACAGAAATGCCCCACGCACCTTACTGCCTAATACTGTATTGTTTAAAATACAACAAAGAATTATAGTAAAAACTAATTTTGCAACGAAAAAAACGGTCGGGAGAATACGTATCTTAGGAACGCTGCTTTAACGGTAAAAACAAATTTTCATCGCACAAAATAAATAAGAAATACATACGCGTGATTTCCGGGGTACCTCCGAGAAAGTCGCGTAAGCCGATCTTTCAGAGACTTAAGTTGTTGAGATTCTCTAGCATGCACATTCTAGAAGCAGTTAAGTTTGTTAGGTAGTTTTATGCTGTAAAGATCATACAGATGGAAGAGGGTTACGTTAGCTAGATCATAAATCGGCTTGCTCTGTTATAATAGATAGAGGCTAGCTCTGAGAGGCCTTTCTGGACAATTTTTTTTTTATATTTTTTATATTATATTTTTAGGGATAGTTGGTAGAGGAAGGCCTCGGCGAACGTACTCTGACCAAATTGGAGACATTTTAGAAAAAGGCCAGATCAGAAGTACACTAAACCGCCGAGCCTGTATGAAGAATGTGATGAGGATGAATGAAGCGAAAGAGGTATGCCAGGATCGTAGCAAGTGGAAATCCTTGGTCTCTGCCTACCCCTCCGGGAAACAGGCGTGACTATATGTATGTATATTTTTAGACTACATTTCGATTATACCACATGATCATCATTTCAACCCGGAATCATCCATTGCTGGATATAAGTATCTTTTCCCTTCCGCCAGCCTCCTTTGTCCTGTGCTGATCTCGTCCAGGTGTTCCCTGCGACTGTTATATGATGTCAAAGTCGAAGTCAAAATTCTTTTACTCATCAAAATCACAATTACACTCTGAAACGTCGGTTTTATCTACTGCCTGTTCCTCCGCGACCAAGGCAGGAAAGATAGGTAAGAAAACAAGGCTGGTTATTTTTTTAAATTATCTAAAACAATCGGTATATACATTCGTTAACCCATCTCGCTTTCGGACGATGAGGATTTCTTCCGCCCGATTTCGGCCACCACTTTATCAAGATTTTGCTCCACACATATCACCAAGTATCCTGTTCAACTCCTCGTGAGATTCATTGTCTCCACCACGTACTTTACTATTACAGCTGACATTGCAAACGGTGATCATAGGACCTCGAAATAGTCAACAAATTGACCGATTTGACAACGAATTCAGAGCGTGTTGCATTTCAGTTTACGTGTGCAAATAAGGTATGTATTTTTTCAGAATTAATTTTGATGATCAAATGTTAAAGTTTAACGAAACCACTCAAAAAATGTTTATGGCAGAGTAATATACACTAATCTGCTGATTCACACGTAGACAGACGTCACTATGTAATATTAAAATGAAAACAAACATAATTGGTTCAATCAAACGATCGAACGTTGTTTTATAATCACAGGTTCAACCGCGGACTAAATATTAACTGGACTACCCAAGTCCTATTCGATATAAAGCCTGGTTCATAGATGTAACGGTCACCATTCAAATATTGCGTTTACGGGCGTGTTTTTAATTCCGGTATCACGTCAAAACTTTATTTTCATACCATCTGGATTCCAAGTGAGTATAGGCCTAGGGTACTACCTACTAATATTAGGTGTGATGATGATTCATCTCCAGTGAATCGCGAAGACATTTGAAACAAAGTACATCGCTCTTTCATACTTTTGCACATACATAATGTGCATCACCCGTGTTACGTCATCAATATAGTTCATCGATTTTTCGCTATTTGAAGTTTTGTATGATTTTTATTTTGGTATACATCAGTCATTTTTAATTGGGTTGAAGAAACCAAAAACTTTGCGGATTGAAGCCAGAATAATTATAGATAAATAATAAATATTCTTATTCATATTCATTTTTTCATACTAAAATGTACATCAGCTTAGGTTTTAAGTTAAGTAGTTAAGGCGCTGCAAGTTTTAGTCAATAGTCCTTACTATTGACTAAAACTTGCAAAATATTTAAAATGATATAATAATAGAAACAAAATCGTAATCATAAATGTCAAAATAATACATCTTAAAGGGAAAATCATCTTACTTCATAAATTGATCTAAACAATGTCATATGCATAATAATTTAATATGGCATTTAAAAAATAAATATACACCCAAAATAAATCTGACTTCACAGGAATCCCTGTCTTGGGTTTCAGGAACTACGAGTACCATGAAGAATCGATCCCGCGCCTCTTTCGTTGCAGCCAGCTACTCGCCCGCCTCTTCATCGAAGTCTTCGATTGTGACTGACTAAATTATCTAATATGATTTAAAGACATAGTTTGGAAACGGACCATACCACGAAAATAGGGTCCATAGGTTGGTTTTACCATGACAAACATGGCTTGTTTTTTTACGAGGATAAAATTGATGTTTATGGTTAATTCTTTCATAATTTTTTCTTAGTCTACGCGCATTGTACGTCGTCGCCGTATTGAATATATATAGATGCAGTAACATTTTGTTTACTCGTTTTTTTATATATAAAACAATGCATTTAAGTATGCATAATACTTACTTACAATTACTTACTTGAATTAAGTATCGCAAAAATAAGATATAGGTTTAAAGACTAGGACACATTTTCACGACCCGGCACGGTACCGTGAAATTTGTTGGTATGGGGCACTCTGAATTAAAACTAGCAATTAAGAAATAATAATAATTAATCGTTTATTTATTTGTTCAGATAACTTGATTCATAATTTGTTAGTAAATTACATAATGTCATAATATACAATTCCTTATTTAAAGACATTCATTCATTTCAATTCAATAATGTTTATGAATGAATTATTCATTCATGTCCCGATTCAATAGGCTTTCTGTGAAATGTACCTACGTTCAAATGGATTTTTACGGCACACACCGCCTAAAAAGACAGATAAGATGACCTATAGGTATAATTTCATTCATTTTCAATTCATTACTCCTTCACAATTGTAACAATATTACTTATTCGAAATAACTTAAAATTATAAAATTATCATCAAAATTCCTTAGTCTATATTATCACATGATAAAAATTTATCAATGATATAGATATAATAGCTATAGAGTTAGTATTACTTATAATCTTGCTAAAACTGATTGGTCTGTCCTTGATAGAAACGACATACAACCAGGATACATCTACATTTTACGGCTGACTCTACGCTATTTCTATATTGGAATTTGTAATATATAACTCGATTATTATAATCTTAATAAATATTGGTAATAAAGTGCATACGAGTTTAGCTGCCTTTTTAAAAATAAATAAATAAATAATGCTGGACATATTTCACACAGCATCATCTAGCCCCAAACTAAGCAAAGCTTGTGTTATGGAGATGGATGTTTGTTACTCTTTCACGCAAAAACTACTGAACGGATTTTAATGAAATTTTACAGTAGTATAGCATATCCATCAGAATAAAACATAGGCTACTTTTTACTCGGGTACCACGCGGGCGAAGCCGTGGGCAGAAGCTTGTACATACATCAATACATAGAAATACGCTCTGTTACGTGCCGATGAAGAAGTCGTGGCATATAGCGTTTGCCGACGCATTAGTTTTGATTTATAAAGCAACTATTAACCTGTTTAAGAGTATCAAACAAAATGAATACGTTTTAAAAAGTTGAAAAAAACGGTATTTTGCGTCAGTCAATGGCGATTAACAGTTTACCGTTTTTTTTTAAATATTGCTCATAACTAACACAAAAACTTCTTATGTGAAATTCACACCTCGTGCTGCCTTATTTCTGCAATAATTAAAAATCATTCATTGTAATGTAAACGCTTTGTTTTATTATGACCAATAAAAAAATGTTAATAAATAAAATTCGCAAAAGTACTCTAAATTCGCTGATCTTGTGTTAAAATATAGGTAAGTTAGTAAGTGTTTGTATAATTTTTGTTCAGCGTTTGTTTTATTGAGGCTGTGAATGAACAAATATAAATATTTTTTGCATCTACACACCATATTCAACAATAACGATTTAGAGGTTAGTAACCCCAAAAGTAAGCTTTTGCCCCCAAGAAGGGGCAAGATATATTTTTAACAGTACTTAATACTAACTTTTGCTCATAAAATTAAGCTTACAATGTTCTAAAATAGGGGTAGACATAGTGACAGACAACCTAAATTGCTCGGCTATTCCTAGAAACTTTTAATCGTCATTTTAGTTTATACTAAGAAAATAGTAGTAACTAATAATTAGTGGACGGCGCGACGCGGAAGGAGAAAGTCGCAACCACTCACCCTGATGAAGACTCTCGGAATGAGTCGAAACTTAGTCGGTGCCTTCACCGATAGTGCAGTACGTGAAAATTCCCGTTTTTACAATATGGACTAAGAAAATAATTGTCGAAATAAATAAATAAATAAATAATGCTGGACATTTTCACACAGCATCATCTAGCCCCAAACTAAGCAGAGCTTGTATTATGGGAACTACATGACTGATATACTACTTATATACATTTTTTTTTGTAAATACATACATAATATACATAGAAAACACCCAGACCTGAGACAAATATTTGCAGATACAAACAATTGAACCCGCAACCTTCTGTGTCACAGGCGGACCTTCGCCCACTGCGCCACAGAGGTCGACATCCGAAGGGGTAAAAAAAACCTTCCTATCTCCGAATAGATTTTATGAGCTGTTTAATTAAGCGAGGGCCTGGACTTTCGGAAAACCCTTCACAAGAACAAAGTCATAAACGCTGTTACTGATTTATGTTTGACTAGCTATTGCCCACGGTCTCGCCTGCGTGGTACCCGGATAAAAAGATTTTTTTAACGGGATAATTATACATCCTACGGCCATCTTGAAGGGCCATTCTAATCGTAAAAATATTTTTTTTGTTTATAAATTGTATCTGTATATTTTAAGATAACCTCCCACTTCAAAACTTACAAACAGTCATGGAGAACATCCTTTGAAATGAGAATGACGTAGTCCAGTTATTTTTTATACCCACACGGTAAAAACTGATTTCTTATAGAAAGACAAATTGCTTTCCATTAAGACATTTTTATTACCTCCAAGAAAATCATTCTTTCCTTATAGACGCTAGACAATAATTTCTTCGTAATAGTAAAAAATCATCTCATTTTATTTTATTTGTTACGCGATAAATAAATTTAATTCAAGAAACATATTGTTTTATTTAACACATTTATTTGATATTTATTTGATACGACATAAAATAAGTCTTGAAATAAACATATTTATTTTCAAGTAAGAACAAAATTGAGAAAAAATATTGTCTTCAAAAAAGATAAGCAGTATTTTTGTTTTAAAAATATTGCATCAAACTAAGAAAATATATTTTTATGTAATAACCAAATATTTCGAGAAATCAGTCTTTCTTATTCAAAGAAATCCTTTTTACCCGTGCACTTGATAACCATTTCTCTCTGATCGCCACTGCGTGAATTTGACCTAGCCTAAAAATGCTATTTTTTTTTCACCTAGGCTCTTTATAGATGTACCTTAATCATAATCGCTCGCTAACTTAGCAGGTCACTAACTCTAACCCTGTCTCTTTCTAACACTAAACAAAGGATAGAGGCTGTCAACTTTTAGCACGCCGCTAATGTTAGCGAGTGTTTATGAAAAAGAGCGGTAGACTTCAGTATTGAGAGTAGGCTTAGTTATACCTAGTATCTGTAAAAGCCGTCATACCATCTAGTACCTATTATAGCAGACAGCGTTACAGTTTTTTATATTCATATTCATATTCATATTCATATTCATATTCATATTCATATTCATATTCATATTCATATTCATATTCATATTCATATTCATATTCATATTCATATTCATATTCATATTCATATTCATATTCATATTCATATTCATATTCATATTCATATTCATATTCATATTCATATTCATATTCATATTCATATTCATATTCATATTCATATTCATATTCATATTCATATTCATATTCATATTAATGTATTCATTGCATACACATACATTGATTGTTAGCTGGTATCTAAAATTAGCTTGTTAGTAAGTATATGTACCCTGCCAGGGCGGCGCAATCGCAGCAAATTTTTAATTATGAATAACAGAGCCTGGAGAAAGGTGAAGTTATGAAAACCTGGGAAACTACCTCTCCGAAAAACAGGCGTGATATATGTATGCAATAGATCCTCACTGTACAGTTGGATAAATATTGACTTACCTAAAATCTTCTAAATCCGGGTATTTTTTAAACTGAGGTCGGCTTTTTGATGACACGTTAATTAGCATTGATTACTAATGTTTTTTTTTGGTATTCCCGCCTATGATAGTTTAAAGTGCGATTAATGATGTTTTTAAATCATAGTTCTTAATTCTCGGCGATGATCAAATGTGTTTATCAATTATTTGTCTTTCATTATACCTACCTAGATCATGTGCTTTGATTTTGGATAAGATCAGAAAAAAATTAAAAAACAATAAAATTATCTTGATTCACTACTTAGGAGTAAAAGATTTCATTATTAATTGAAGTAGATACTTAAATAAAATTGTTTTTTTATTAGTAAAAGCATAACATTACCGTCTTTGAAAATTATAGGTACGTATGCTGTGATCAATTGCACCCTACAAATCATTGTTCACCACATTTTTTTAGCACGTGCTCAAAACGGTGAAGCAAAACATCGCGAGAAAACTTGCATGTCCTATTAACCAAAAATTGGCATGTGCTGGTTTAGTGATATATTAAGCTGCAGCGATGGAATGGTAACTTCTATGCATAAGTTGGCATGTACCAAAAATAATGCTTGTTTTTGCCACTGACTACCCCTACTTGGTATCCTGAGGGATCTGCGTATCTACTGATTTGCGTTCTGCGGGTGTTTATAGAATAGAATAGAATTAAGTTTCAATCCTACTAATATTATAAACGCGAAAGTTTGTGAGGATGGATGTTTGTTACTCTTTAACGCAAAAACTACTGAACGGATTTTGATGAAACTTTACAGTATTAGAGCTTATATATCAGAATAACACTTAGGCTACTTTTTATTCAGGTACCACACGGGCGAAGCCGTGGGTAGAAACTAGTAAATAATAAAGGCTAAACTTTTGCCAATCAACTAAGTACTTTTTAGTTTGGTTCTAAAGCTTTGAACATTTCGAGAGCTGCAACGAACATTGCCGTGGCTCGCAAGATATTACCTTTGATATTTTTTTAAGATTTTTACTCAGATAAGCAGGAGTATCGTGCTTTAAAACACCAAAAAGTAGGCATGCCAAGTGAAGCCTGCGCCGATGCTTCATTTCCAATATGGAGTGTGAATTTAGATCTTGAGTTATATGACTTCAAAACGGTATGTCGAAGTCAAAACGAGTACATGCATTCTGGACGAATTCTATCGTCCATTGGTACCACAATACCCCAGGTATGTGAAACGGTTCTCGAAGTTTTCAAGAAATATCAAGCTAACAAGCACCAAAACCACCGAAACAGATTTTAAATACAGTTTAAGTATTATAGGCAATTATTTTAGAAATAGGTCATCTGTTGTTGCTAGCGTCCATAGCCTTCGGTAACCAAATCAAAATCAAAATATATTTATTTGGGTCAAAAAACAAAAACTTGAAAGAAAGAACGGTAATATCCGCAGAAGTTAGAAACTGTGTCGCGAATATTAGCGCCCTCCACCGAAAAGAAAAGAGCCAAACAAACAATATTTTTACTACCTAAATTATATAAAAGTAAGTTAATATAAGTAACAATAGGATTTAAAGTACCCTAGAGTGGTATTAATGAATGGAGTTAAATATATGTTTAGTATTTTGGTGTGTGTGTATATGATTGTTTGTGTGTATGTGCGTGTGAGTGTGTGTGTGGGAGTGGGTGTGCGTGAGTGTATGTGAGTCTGAGATAGGGAGACCGCGCGCGCGATTCAGTGAAAGTTAGTTAGCAAGTTTAGTTAGGGGGTGGGGGGTTGTTCTGTTAGTGTTTCTACTAGATATTATTCCGAAATTTTAAGGAGATTCTCAGTATCTTCATAAGTCTGCGCTATAAGCCATTGAAGACATTTATGTTGTACAATGGGAGGGGATAAATGTTATTTTCCTTATTAATTCTGTTGTATAGCGAAGAGCTGATTAAACAAAAGTGGCGACTGGCTAATGCCATACCGCTAAGCAACAGGTGGTATCGTTTTTTATCAGCCACTTTTAGAAGCTCTCATATTTTTTTTTAATACTTATCAAGCCTACATTATTGATTTATCACTTTAGGTACCTGACTCATCGCGATTAGACAAATTCAAGCAAACGCCTTGAAAAATCGCTCAGCAACTTGACAAAACCATTGCTCTGAGACCATTTTATGTACAAAGGTCGAAAGCGACTTCCTCATACGAGAGAAACGAGTGCCTCTGTTACGCAGTGGACGAAGGCCCACCTGAGACGCTAAAAGTTGCGAGTTCTATTCCCGCCGCGAGACAACGTTTGTATCATCTGCAAATATTTGTCTCGGTTCAGAGTATTTTCAATGTATAATGTGTATGGATTTACAAAAAAATGTGTATAAGTAGTATATCAGTCACGTAGTACCCATAATACAAACTCTGCTTAGTTTGGGGCTAGATGCCGTCCAGCATTATTTACTAGCTTCTGCCCACGGCTTCGCCCACGTGGTACCCGGATAAAAAGTAGCCTATGTGTTATTCTGATGTATAAGCTATATCACTCTGAAGTTTCATCAAAATCCGTTCAGTAGTTTTTGCGTGAGAGAGGAACAAACATCCTCACAAACTTTCACGTTTATAATATTAGTAGGACTAGCTTCTGCCCACGGCAGAACTTTCACACGGCAGTTTTTTTTTGCTTGTGGCATCCCTATGAGTAACAGCTGTTGATATTATCCCAATTTTATTTACTCGATTTTAAATATATTTAGGTGTTTTTACGTAGCCCTTTCCGAATTTATCGCTTTGAAACAATCGTAATTACGTGTACAAATGTTATTAGTAGTGTACATTGTGAAAATAAAGTGAAATTGGCCAAACACTAACGGTTAGGAAGTTTGAATATTTTCATTGTTTTTTACCAGTTTGGAAGTGTTTGTTGCTCGTTTTGTGTAGATTACAAACGTTGGAATACAATTTCCCATCAAATAAGTATACACAAAGCACGTAAGTACACAAAATTTCAAATTTTATAACCTCAACTTGTGTTTACATTTCTTTGGTATTTTCGCGTTGATTGATTCTTCGTTTTGAAGAACCAAGTTAATTTATTAAAAATGAACACCCGTAAGTAAGGCCCTCTCACGCCAGGAGGAGTCCAAACTTCACCAGGTTTTGCTGGAAATGAAGGCTGCCAAAGAATTGTGTTCTCAGTTGTCGTTGGAGAGAGAAGACAATGAAAAACTTGTTTTAGACGCGTTAGAAAACAATAAAAAGTTAAAAAATGAGCTGTCCGTACTGCATTCACAGTACACCTTAGTTAATGAAGAACGGGATAAGTTGGAAAATATAATTTTAGGGTTCGACCAGTGTGGTGTAGAGTATGACCAGGCCCTAAAGCGAACATCCGTCTTGGAGAAGGAGTTATGTGATGCCCACAAACAAATCACACTCCTGGAAGAAGCCTCTCAATGCTCCGCCACACTGAAAACCCAGAGTTTATTCAACGAATTAGTAACAGCTGATAGGGTACCCGGCCAAATTCTTGATGCAAGCTGTCATATTCCTACTGTAACAATTGACTTGACAAATGATGACTCAGTGGGTATTTCAGCATGCAACAGGAGTAACACAAGTAAAAACAAACTTAAAAAATATGTTAAAATCAATAAATATATTAACAAAACTAAAAAAATGTTGAAAAATCAAAAATGTTTAGTAAGTATAAGTAAAAATAAGAGACAAAAATTAGAAATACTCGATGAGTTGCAAATGTACACAATTAAATTAGAAAATAATAAAATAAAGTATGAATCTGACATACAGCAACTACAGTCAGAACTTGCCAGCGTTGAGGAGTCCTTGGGCTCCATTACTAGTCGCTATGAGAAGTCTCAGGAAGCAATAAGGGAGTACTCACTGGCAATGGATGAATTACTCAAATTATCATATAGCAACAAGGAGCGTTATGATTCATTAGTGGCCAATCACACATGTGATTGCCAGCGCTCTGACATTCCAGAACCAGTGTATCCTGCCTCATCCGCTTCCCAGCTGTATGTCAGTGCCAAAACTTCTGAAACTTTGAATAGAATTGCTAATAAAACTATTATGTTCAGCGATGAAATTGGAAAAAAACATGGGCCAGTTATTGACTATGAAATTGGGACATTCAGTCATAAATCATTGTGTACCTAATTCTAGCCTTCATGAAATTATGCCAATAATTTCAAAGTATGAATTTGACAGTGAATCAAATCTGATTATTTGGCTTGGAAATAGGGGTAATGTGAACAAATCAGAACTTATAAAATACTTTGATACTCTGTGTTCACTACAAATTAATAAAATTGTAATGTTCACATTCCTTATAGCAACAGCTTGCCACAAGCAGAAAATGACCTTAGATATAAGTTAAATATGACTCTGCATACAATATCATGCAATAATAAATTAGTTCATTTAATCGATTCTAACAGTGTTGTTAGTAAAACATATTATTTGACCAAAGGTAGATACTACCTTTCTAACTTTTACAAACCAGACAGATAGCTGTTCCGCTATCTTATTATTTTAGTATAACAGCCAAAAACTTGGCTAACCAAAATGCTTTTTTTGAGCATTGTCCTAAAATTGAAAACCAGACATTGGAAATTATTCCATGTCATTTAAATTACCAGACACGACAATAGAGGAAATCTCTAGCACTAAAAAGTCAAATAATATTTTTTTTTAAATAAACAAAACAAACAGTTGTTATATAATAAAAATGTGAAATATACCAACTTGATGCACCAAAATATTGAAGGAATTCGTTGTAAAGAATTAGAACTAGAACTGTACATGAACTCAAATGACATTGACATTATTTGCATTACAGAACATTGGCTGCGAAGCCATGAGGTCATGTTCAGTTTCAGTAATCACCAAGTTGGTAGTTCTTTCTGCAGATTACATGCTATACGTGGTGGCTCATTAATCCTACTTAATAAACAGATAAAATTTAGAGAACGTTTAGTCCACCTCTCTGTAGAAAGACTCATTGAAGTTGCTTGCATAGAGTTGGAGAAATTCATAGTTATAAGCGTTTACAGCCCACCATCTGCCTCATTTGACATTTTTGAAAAGTTATGGAAGAAATTTTGTTTAAATTATCTAAATCAAATAAATATATTATTACGTGCGGAGATTTTAATGTTAATTTACTAGGAATTAATTCCTTAAATACTAGAATAATTAGTTTATTTCAATCATTTGATTTAAAACTTCAATTTATGGAGCCTACTCGAATAACCGATACTTCGGCCACATGTATAGACAATATCTTTGCCAACATTAAAATTTTAAATAAGAGTTTAATTAGTAATATTAAGTTGGATCATCTTGGTCAAATAATTAAAATAGAGGTTCAAACAAAAAAACTTGAAAAAAGAAATATTACTTGTATACCTATGACCAAAGATCGATTGGACAAACTAAAATTGAATTTAACTTCTGTATTTCCATGTTTATATGGTAATTTTAATCCAAATAATTTATACAACACATTTTTTAAGAAATTTAGTGATGTGTTCAATTCAATTTTTACATCGAAATCGATCATGGTCTCTGATGGTAAAAAGTTCAGTGACTGGGCAACAGCGGGAATACATAAAAGCAGGAAGAAATTGTATGATCATTATGCTGAAAAACAATATAATTTTAATGAGGAGTTTAAAGAAGAAGTCAAAAAGTATTCTAAAATTTTTAAAAATGTTTGTCGTGAAGCAAAAGCGCGTCATTTGAGTTCAAAAATTAAAAATAGCCAAGATAAAGTAAAAGCCACTTGGAAAGTAATCAACAGTGAGACTGGAAGAGTCACAACTAAGAACAATAAGTTTAATTTGAAAATTGGCAATGTCACCGTCAATCAGGATAGTGATGTAGCTAATGCGTTCGAAAACTTTTTTACCGACATTCCAGTCTCTACCACAAAATCCTTAAACTCCTCTCCCATAGAAGCAGAGTCATTGTTAAAAGAAAACTTAACAGAATGTAAAATACAATTCAAATTTGATCATGTAAATAGTGATGACATCACAAAAGCTTTCAAACTCATAAATGTTAAAAAAACCACGGACCTCTGGGGCATCTCTGTTTGCGTTGTGAAATCATTGATTGGCATTATTGCGCCCGAACTAGCTTTAATATTCAACGAGTGTATTGACTGTGGTGTGTTCCCTGATTTAATGAAACACAGTAAAATAACTCCACTTTTCAAATCGGGTACATGTTCTGACCCTGGTACTTCCTACATTTAGTAAAATTTTTGAAAAACTAATTTTAAATCAATTGCAAAGACATTTTAAATTAAATAATTTACTGCATAATAAGCAATTCGGATTTAGTAAGGGTCGCTCAACCACTGATGCTGGTATTGAGTTAATATCGCACATATTTGATGCCTGGGAGGAATTTCATGACGCTTTAGGCGTTTTTTGTGATTTGTCAAAGGCATTTGATTGCGTAGACCATGACACATTGATCAGGAAACTACACCATTATGGTATTAGGGGCGTTGCTCTATACTTTCTCACTGTGTGAGAACTTTCTATTTAAGTGACAGAGTACAAAGAGTTGATGTGAATGGAAAACGGTCTCCGGGGTCTCTGGTTACTATCGGTGTACCGCAGGGATCAATTCTTGGACCATTTTTGTTCTTAGTATACATTAATGATCTACCCCACCTTGTAAGGGACGATCATGAGGTTGTATTGTTTGCAGATGACACGTCACTTTTATTTAAATTAAAGCGATGACAAACCGATTTTGACAATGTAAACAATGCAATCTCTAAGGTTGTAAAATGGTTCAACGTTAACAATCTCCTACTTAATGAAAAGAAAACAAAGTGTATTAGATTTGTACTACCCAATGTTACACAAGTTAAAGCAAATATCAAAATCAAAGATGAACAGTTGGCTCTTGTGGACACCACCGTATTCTTAGGTATCACCCTAGATAATAAGCTTCAATGGGGTCCTCATATTGATGGGTTATCGAAGAGACTTAGTTCTGCGGCATATGCAGTCAAAAAGATCCGTCTTTATACAGACGTTGACACAGCTAGACTAGTTTACTTCAGCTACTTCCACAGCATTATGTCGTACGGTATACTGCTGTGGGGGAGTGCTGCTGATATCAATACCATTTTTATGCTGCAGAAGAGGGCTGTTCGAGCAATTTATAATATGGGCCCCAGAGAATCACTTCGCGAAAAGTTTAAAGAAATAAATATAATGACATTCTCTTGTCAATACATTTATGAAAATCTGATGTATGGTCACAAAAATATTAATTTGTTTAAGAAAAAAAGCGATAATCACAATGTTAATACTAGAAATAAAGATAAACTCGCTGTTGCCACTTGTAGACTCCATAAAGTTAGTAAATCGTTTAAAGGGCACGGTGTACGCTTTTATAACAAACTCCCAAGAGATATACAAAAATTATCAATTAACAAATTTAAAAACGTAATTAAACAAAAGCTTTATAAAAAGGCATACTATAAAATATCTGATTATTTAGATGACAAAAACTCTTGGGATTGAAAATGCTCCAACTCGAACCTATTGTTTTGTAAAAGGATCATTAAAAAGAATAACCAGCCTTGTTTTCTTGCCTTTCTTTTCTGGCTTGGTCGCGGAGGAACAGGCACCTAGATAAAAACCGACGTTTCAAAGTGATCCTTGTGATTTTATTGAATAAATAAATTTTGACTTTGACTTTGACTTTGGCTTCGCCCACGTGGTACCCGGATAAAAAGTAGCCTACGAAACTTCAGAGTGATATAGCTTATTCTGATGTATAAGCTATATCACTCTGAAGTTTCATCAAAATCCGTTCAGGAGTTTTTGCGTGACAGAGGAACAAACATCCTCACAAACTTTCACGTTTATAATATATAGGATAGTAAGATTTGTTTGAAAGGCAGTATGTCTTACGCATTCGTTCCCAGTTATAATTATTTCACCATTCCTCCCTCCCCTTGGGGTAGAAATTCAGTGCATCCCACATTAAATGCCCTCCAAAATGATTTGAAGATCTCTGTGGACTTCTGGCGTAGTCTGTGCGGTGAATGTCAGTCAGTCAGGAAACGATTTTATATATATTTAGATGCACCCGAGCCGATATCCTTGGCCCGCTAGTTTTTAGGATTGCACATGATTTCACCATACCCAACTTTGTGCATATTCTTTTAAACCTGTTTGAGTTCTTTTTAGACTTTTAAGAAGATGTTTACACATAGGTTTTTTTTAAGCCTGGTTTTGAGTGGCTTCAATTTCCGACGTGATTTTTAGTGGCTACGGTCTCCGACTTTCGGTTCAAATCCTATCGGGCACCAATCAAGTTTTTCTACGCTGAAAATGACTTTGCTAATACTCTCAAACGGTGAATGAAAACATCGTGAAGAAACCTTGATGCCCTACCTGACCGTTACCCAAAAATACTATATCATATTTATCAAGTACGTAAGCCTCTGCCCACGGCTTCGCCCGCGTGGTACCCGGATTAAAGTAGCCTATATGTTATTCTGATGTATAAGTTAGGTAACTGAAAAGTTTCATCATAATCTGTTCTGTAGTTTTTGTGTGAAGTGTATCAAACATACATCCATCCTTACAAACTTTCACAATAGTAGTAGGATTTATATCAAAATCTATAGATTATAAATACAGATTATCCTATCGTACTTTTTATTCTACTATTAATATAAACTTCAACGTTTGAATGTTTATAATGTACAGATGTATGGTGTTTATGATCTCGTAACGGCTGGATTGATTTGTAAGAAATTTGGAGCAGATTTAGTTTGTGGTCTAGGATAACACATAGGCTACATTTTATACGAGCGAAGCCGTGGGCAGAGGCTAGCACTATTGTTATAAATAGTTTTCTTATTTATAATCGCCGTCTCATAACGAAAAGCATAACGCTGAGTGGTGGCCATATTTACCTCAGACTCTGCTGCGCACACATTACAGAAAATGCAATTACTGATATTTAGTAGGTACCATAAGTTTTGTATAGTAGTTTATTAAGGTAAATAAAAATATTTTCTTTCTTTCTTTCTTCTTTCAAATGAAATTATGCGACTTCCTTGCGACAAAGCCTAGAAGAATCAAGCAAAAAAATACGATTTGTGACTCTTTTTATCCTAAGCAAAGAAGAACAGCCGCGACTAAAATCGAATATTTTTTCTTCGAATAGGGAGAAGGTAAATAGATCTATGGTTTATAGTTAAATGTTTGTGATTGTTGTTGGATCAATGTTATTTTGTACGTGACCATGATGGCCGCTGTAATAACAGTATAAGGTCATTTTGGTGCTTATCTTTAGCCAATCTCTTTGCCCAGGTATTCTAGAGAATGTATCTTTTATTTTCATTCAATAATCTCTCAGGTATGTATTAGATTTTTAACTGACTTCAAAAAATGAGTTTCTCAATTCGTTTTTTTTTGTGTCTCGATATTTTCGTCAATGATTCTTTTGTTGTTGTTTAGAGAATGATATCGAAGAGGTCGCATAAAAAAAATATTCCTGTGGGATTGCTTTACTTCATTTCTTTTCCCTTTACACGATTACTCAAAAAACATCATCATCTTATAGAATTACAACTAGCCAAAACATTTTTTGTGAGCTATTTTATTTTACTTTCGTTTTTTATTCGAAAGAGCGTCATTCCGAGTGAGCTAAATAACTTAAGCATGTGAGGATTTCGGTTATTAGACGCTAGCTTCTCCTCGTGGCTTCGTCTGTGTGGTACCCGGATAAAAAGTATCATATGTGTTATTCTGATGTATAAACTATATTACTGTAAAGTTTCATTTAAATCCGTTCAGTAGTTTTAGCGTTAAAGAGTAACAGACATCCCTCCTTACAAAATTTCACGTTTATAATATTAGTAGGATTTAAAATCTCATTATTTTTTAATTGTAATTTCCATGATTTAGATCCACACTCAGTACGCAGATTATGTGAGAATTATAGTTTTGCACTAATCGATGGCATAAGCCTTCGAATGTTGGGTTCTTGGGCATGTCTGTTTCCTGTTTTCCGTCACCGTCATTGAAAAAAACATTGATGCACGACCGAGTTCGAACCCGCGACTACCACCCATAATGACTAGAAAAGAGTATAAATAAACTATAATGAAATTTCGCAGTAGAACCAAATCGGTACTGTCCATTGATTCTACCGCGAATTATCATATTTTCAGCACAAAATGTCCAGAAATCCACTGAATAATCAGAAATCACGAAAGCGACTATGATTCGGGGATTTCAGGGTATGAAAAAAGAACCTTAATCCACTGAAATCACTTTTTGAGGAAGGATGCACTTTTTATATCCAGCAGTTGAATTCTCGAGGCTGTTTCGATTATGATGAATCGGGAATTTTGTCTGCAGATACTTATTGTATCCAAAATATCAAGCTGATTGCTATCACACACTAGCAAAATGGCTATTACAAGATAATGACACTTTCATAATGTAAAAAGAGGAATTTTCACGTACTGCACTTTCGGTCAGTGCACGGCGTGACGCGGAGGGAGCAAATCGCGTTCACTCACCCTGATGAAGACTCTCGGAATGAGTCGAAACTTAGGCGGTGTCTTCACCGATAGTGCAGTACGTGAAAATTTCCGTTTTTACAGTATGAATAGTCAAGTTCACGATAGTTTTTGGAATAAAATAAAGGCACTTATTTTACCATGCTCAACACTATCTAAAAATTCAAAAACGATAAAGGAAATATTTCATTTCCTCTTTTCAAGTTTCAGAAGTTTTAATATTGACAGCCTGTTGAAATGAATCGTTCTCCACTATCGTTTTGTTGTGTTCCACTATGTGTAATTGTTTTTATAGCCTAGATGCGTATGTTACATAAAATAAAAGAAATAAATTAACATGACATTTTTAATATTTGCACGCCTGCATGCAGGCTGAGTACATTTGCAATCATAGAACCTTAGTTAAAAAATATACAAATAAATTATTTGATTTGATTCGGTGGGTCCAAATACCACTACATTCTGCCTACGGCTTCACCCGCGAGGTACCCGTATAAAAAGCAGCCTATGTTCTGATGTATAGCTATATTACTGTAAAGTTTCATCAAAATCCGTGTTTTAGCGTGAAAGAGTAACAAACATCCATCCACACAAACTTTCGCGTTTATAATAGTATAATAGAATTTTTGGATCATCACTTGCCACAAAAGTCAAGGACGCAAACTGTTCTATTGGCAAAAAGAAAATAACATTAGTGAGCCAAGACATGCATCGAGTTACGTTTAATCGATTCTAAGCCTCATTTGCAAATCAATTAAGTTTGAAATAGCATGAGAGACATTTTTATCAGCAAACTATGTTGACATGAGAAGTTAGTTAGGCGCACGCTGCGACGGACGACGTACGCTTTTTTATTTCAAGAATTAATGAATTAAAATGAATTTCATATCGTTAGCGGTGTGGACTCTGGAGAAGAACTGTTTTATTGTCTATACGGTGTTGATAGTTGGGTTTGTGGGGTTCACGTTGATGCACAAACAGAAGTTAGAAGCCCGTTACAGGAGGGATGAGAAAAAGGCTAAGTTGGCGCGAACGGGATCCAGCCGGAAAGGTAAGTGACAGCTCTATAAAGTTTACTAGCTTCTGCCCACGGCTTCGTTCGCGTGGTACCCGGATAAAAAGTATGTGTTATTCTGATGTGTAAGTTATATTACTGTAAAGTTTCATTAAAATCAATTCAGTAGATTTTGCGTGAAAGAGTAACAAACATCCATCCTAACATACTTTCGCGTATATAATATTAGTAGGATTGATGCCATTTCTCGATGCAACATTGTTTTTACCCGAGTCGCGAGAAGGCTGTGAGGATGAATTTGGGGTCAACGGTTATTTGTTTGTGTATATCTGTTATCATTTTCCTCCAAAGCATCGACTTGTATGAGTTCAGGAATGATTTTTATTTTTAGATAGCTTTTATCGCTAGGTGATCGAAACAGCGTAATCAATTTTCATATAGTTTTTCCTAAGTAATCGATTAGTGTGACTACAAAAATTTATCTTGGATAGTTTTCAACGCCACAAAGTCCACAAACGTGACGGGTTGATACACGTCTGTCGGGGTTTTCAAAATTTCGGTTTTCAAACAACATTTGTTCTTTGAAACTTTACATTGGCAGGTAGGCAGTTCTTACGAGTTAGTGACCAATTCTAGTGCCGAAGGTGTGTTAGGCCAACCTTGGCAAAACACTCGAAACTTATAAAATAGTATTTAAGAAATATACCCGTTAAATCCTATGACAATATGCACAAACATTTTATCAACATAAGGTTACTGTGTCAATCGATGTGGTTTTAATAACCAAGTTTCCTTATCCAAAAGTCATAATTTATCACTAGACTAGGATCTGTTAGGTACCTACTCTGTTGGTTCTTCGGTCTTTTCTTAGTTGTGATTTAGTTCTGTTTTGTACATAAAAAATACATATAAGAAAAAGTTGGCTCGATTGCTGAACGTTACTCAACGTTTATTCACGACGATTAGAAAATGACAGTTTTATACATAAAACGCCATCTCTTTCTAACTCCACTTAAATCTTGAGTAGAGTTTTAGTTGCCTGTTACCTACAAACACCTTAAACTCTTCAAAGTTACGTAGCAGGTTCTAATCAGAAAAAATAGAGTCATAGTCACGTTCCTCAGAGCAAAACTCTGTAATCTACGCACAAAAATACATTCCAAATAAAGAATGTTGTTTTCGTATAAGATCTTGTTGCTAAATATAGTTTCTTGAATGACTGGTGTAATAGGTGCTGACGTAAAAAATAGGTACCTACATTATTAACAAATTTGCCGAGGCAACTAACGGAAGTAGATACTTATTATGCGACCATCATTTATAACACTTACAGTTTTTTATCCGACCTATTTATGCCAAATATACCTATGAGTAGCTCCCGATAAATGTGGTGAATAGTGATACAAGACAAAACGGAACTCTATTTCATCTCATTCTACTATAGATTGTATTATTTAAAGTCAAAGTCAAAATTCATTTATTCATTAAAATCACAAGGATCACTTTGAAACGTCGGTTTTATCTACTGCCTGTTCCTCCGCGACCAAGCCAGGAAAGAAAGGCAAGAAAACAAGGCTGTTTATTCTTTTTAATGATCATTTTACAAAACAATAGGTACCTAAATATATTTTTGGAGTTATCCGTCAGTCAATGGTGAATGGTAGCGGTAGCCAGTGTTTTTAAATCACTCGTAATAGTTTTTACGAGTCAGCAAAAAACTCAGTCTCGTTCACTAAAAAATGTATTGTTATGTCTGTAGACCTGCGGTATAACCATCAAGTTTTCAATTGCGATTCAATTCAGGCAAAGATGTCTAATCCCGCTTTGCGAATGACAAAGCTTTAACAACGTCATAGCGTCCTCAATCGCAAAGAGGAAAGTGCCATCTTTGCCTGAACTGAATCGCTAAAACCTCATGGTTAGGCTTCATGGTTCATGGCTGGTCTATTCACGTGGGCGGCTGGCTTCCGACATACCAAAAATAACTAATGTGTATTTGCTCTTTAGAGTCCATAATTTTATTACATTTAAGTTTTCCGTACATTGAATAGTGGGGTCGAATTGTGACTGGTTCTCTACGCTCGTGCAAAACAACAAAAAAGTGGTAAATGTACTAAAGTGGAACTGGAAATATACTACGCTCCACCTGTTGGTAAGCGGTTACCGTAACCTATGGACGCTTGCAACACTAGGGGTACTTATCGATCGCGCATTGCCAACCCTGAGATATAACTTCTTCTGTATTTACTGTGTTTCTTTAATTGTTTGTCTTTCTTTTCATTTGTACTTGTCTGTGCTGTATTGTATGTGTCGAATAAAAACTATCTATCTATCTATCTATAACGGGTGGAAAGTCTCATGTACCTGTATTTTCACCATCAGCACTAATACCATTCAAACTGAAACACAGCAATACGAGAATTACTGGTTGACGGCAAAAATAGGAGAGGTGGTACTTCCCTGAACGAGCTCTTCCACAAGGAACTCTACTAATTCTAAGGGTTATTTATTACTTGAGTAAGCCAACATGCCTCTGCATCTATTAATACAACAATTAGTAAGTGGAAAACTACAGTATGCCTGTACCAAGCTAAAGTATTTCACAATAATTATAATATAATTGTTTACTCTCCTTAATTGTACCTATTTGTAAATCCATTAGCTCTAGCAATGAAGGGCCAAGACATAGTTGCGAAATAACGAAATAGATATTAATCTATTTAGTTATTTCGCAGCCATTAATATGAGGAGGCCAAGTGATGAAAATTTTGGGTGTTTCGATTTGGAATGAATTAAAATACTTTAATGTAGACAGGAAAATTAAAAACAATACTAAAAGAACAATGGAGCGGTTTAATCGCTCAGAAGCTTTGGATTTCGGTATATGAGTGATGAGTTTCATATTTGGACATAAAACTTGGCCTCAAAAATATTTAAAGACTTGGTTACACTGTGGCAGTGGCAATCAATACATTCACGCGAACTGTGACATCTATTTCCCTTTGTTCACCACCGCGCCAGTTTGACCGGGTGTTTATACTTAGCAAAATCACGATTTGATGAAAAATCTCAATATAGTTTTTTATTTGGTTTTTGCTCTCGTGCCTCTAATCAGTCTCTCGCGCACTCGCGTATCTTTGTATGGAATTAAAATAGCCGAGTCAAAATATTAAATTATAAATAGCAAAATGTATGCATGTAGGGATGTCATTTTAGACCAACCTAACGCACATTTATGTATACAAATTATTATTCACAGCGAGCGTTAGCCTCAGAAGACTTGAATAATTTATGGTTCTAAGTTATATAATGTAGGTACCTACCTATTTCATTGAATTGATCCATATAAGTTTACAAATCAGGGCGTTTTGGTGAGTGGCACACGCGGTTGTTGACCGGATTATGAGAAACTGTCTACTAAAAAGTAGACAGTTAAGTGGTTTATTAATGATTATACTGTTCTCGGACCACCAAAATATAGTCAGTTTTGTTGACTTGAAATTATATTATTGTCTACAATATGAAAATATCGTTCTTATAAGATATTCTTATCAACATTTTCTTATAACCTCTAACCCTACTCTGGAGCACCGTCCGCGACCAGGCGAGCACGAGAGTGAGACGGGAACGTCAACGGGAAAGAGACGGTCGTTCCCTCGTTGGTCGGACATCTAAACGGTCAACGAACGTCAGCGGTACAATAGTTAAGTACGTGGTATAGTAATATTAATATCCTAAAAAGATAAACAAGTAGTAATCGATATAATTTTATCGCACACTGATGATAAGTGATTTGACCAAAATATAGCTAAAACCAATAATAGGCACAAGTTTGACCTCATTAGATAATTAATCACGAAAGACCATAACTTATGGGAAATGTTGATAACAATGTGTTATAAGAATGATATTTTAATATTGTAGACGGTATGAAAACAATGTAGCGCAGTGGACAAAGGTCCGCCTGAGATGCGGAAAGTTCCGGGTTCCATTCCCGCCGTAGGAAAAATGTTTGTATGATATGCAAATAGTTGTATCGGGTCTCAGACAGGCCTTCGTCCACTCAGCCACAGAGGTCGTGGAAATCATGAAGAGGCAAGGAATAGGCTTGAATTAGTCTGTTCTATAATTTTGTGTACAAATTCTTAAATTTGTTCTGTGTTCCCTAATATCATGCAGTCTCCATAACACAAGCTCTACTTACTTTGGGGCTAGATGATGCTGTGTGAAAAATAACTAGCATTATTAATATTATTGTAAAAACGGGAATTTTCACGTACTGCACTATCGGTGAAGGCACCGACTAAGTTTCGACTCATTCCGAGAGTCTTCATCAGGGTGAGTGGTTGCTACTTTCTCCTTCCGCGTCGTGCCGTGTAGTGCACGGCGCTACATTCGGAATGAGTCGAAACTTAGTCGGTGCCTTCACCGATAGTGCAGTACGTGAAAATTCCCGTTTTTACAATATGAATAGTCAAGTTCACGATAGTTTTTGGAATAAAATAACTAGCATTATTTATTATTCTTATTATAATCATTGTTTTAACGCTCTGTATGAGACTTGAAATCTTCGAGTCCCCATACGATAAATTAAGTATGGATGCTTGTTTTTACGTAATGGCTAAACCGATTTCGATCATGGAACAAGTTCATAGGCTAAATATAAAAATAGGCAAATCTTTATTCGGGTACCATATGGGCGAAACCTCGTTTCTGCTAATATTGATAGAGTAATTTCGTTTGAACCAGTAATCAAAATCCGATGCCTCAAAGTCAATAACATAAACCTATCTATCAACATCTATCATCATTGGTGTTCAGTTAAACTTGAAAAAAACCTTTCCATAACCTACACACAGAAAAGTTATCTGTTCCCAATTTAGTTCATAGAGCAATAAGATGTCAGAAATATACCTACGTATATAGTTTTGCAAAACTATATACGTAGTAGGCGGAATTTTTATTATGTAGAATTATTTTTTCGTTCATAATTGATCGACGCGTTTATAATTGGGTTAATAGGCGCTAGTATGCGTGAAAACAGGAAATATAGCGTAAAGCAAAGTTGATAGGAAAGGCAATAAAATTATACATCACTTTCATATGCTTCGGTGGATACATTTGCAGTTCCCGGCTTTTCGGATTCCTTTGAGCCGTCTATTAACTGACTCAAAAGTCGCCACTAGCTCATAGAACTAACTACTTACACTCATTTTTAAATTTAAAAACCCAAAGGTTTAACATGGCATAAGTTTTTTAAGATTTTTGGAAATACTTTCATACTTTCTTAATCCGGATCAGATAGGACTCCTCCGGAACCTGTTTATACACTATAAAAATAACATCCTAGTAGGTTAACCAACGCAGAATTGTCGTTATACTAAGAGTGGGTAAATATGAGCTTCTCTGTGTCTATAATAAATAAATAAATAAATAAATAATGCTGGACATTTTCACACAGCATCATGTAGCCCCAAACTAAGCAGAGCTTGTATTATGGGAACTACATGACTGATATACTACTTATATACATTTTTTTTGTAAATACATACATATTATACATAGAAAACACCCAGACCCGAGACAAATATTTGCAGATACAAACATTTGTCCCGTGGCGTTAATTGAACCCGCAACCTTCTGCGTCTCAGGCGGGCCTTCGCCCACTGCGCCATAGAGGTCGTCGATAATAAGGAGCGGGACCTTTTGATTGGTTAAAAAGATAAAATCTGCTCACTTATGCATCTCATATCGTTTACGTAGAATTCGAGGTTGTGATTAGGTGCAGCACGATTTAAAAGGTGCAGCACAAGTTAGACTACTATTTAATTAGGTACAGCTAAAATATTTTAGTACGAGTAAAATACCTGCCTTTATAAGGTTTTAGGACTCGGAGTCACTATGCCTTCAGATCAACTCTTAAATGTAAAGTTTGGTTAACGTGATTTGTAGTATTAGGGGCCTTATTGGGTTTTTTAAACTTTTGTTGTGATTATTATTTTAACTTTTTATTATTTTTCCGATGTTTCCCTAACTGGTTGACTGACTTTGTGACCTAAAAAAACATTGTAGTAAAAAGGTTCAGTACGCTTCATACATTATTTTTATGCTAATTTAATTAAATATTGTACCTGAATAAAATAACCTACGTGTTAATCTTTGTTACAAATTGTAATACCTTTTTATTCCTATTGAATCCAAATTGGTTCAGCCAAAGATTATAGCAAAAATCTATCCACTTTCGCAATTGTAATATTACTAGGAACAGGAAGGAAATAATAGCACGAATTTGGTTCGATTCTTATTATTTTCACCAGCATTTGTGAGACAGAAAAATCTTTGTGGGAGGTCCACTTTGACGCGGACATTGACAATCTTTCGTGTAAGTTGATAACCACTACCACCGCAAATAATTGCGCGAGCCTAAAACAATACGTAAGTTTGCGATCTATTTTTTCAGAACGAGAATTCCCAGACGAGGACGACGATCCTGACCTTCTGTTACCCGCCATCGCAGAAGACACTCCTCAAATCCCATACCAGCCTCCCAAAAGAGCAGACTATGAGCTGTTGCAGCGCTCCCAGGAATACTACGAGCTGATGGCCAAGCGAAGAACAGTACGACGCTTCAGCCAGGAGGCCATTCCTCAGGAGGTGCTGGACAATATCATCAAGACAGCAGGTGAGTTTGTTATTTTGAGGTATTCCATCCGTCCTTCAAGGGCACAAATAATCCTGGGGCACTCATTCAATATGGTCCCGTTACTCTGTTTAGGTTTGATGTAGTTTCAAACTATTCGACTGGTGATGAATAGTTCGATGATGGATTAGCAAAATGGTAATTAGACTAGAATTTCCTGGGCATCAGGAACTACGATTAACATTGGTACCACAACAACCAGACCCGAAACAAAATATCTGCAGAACGTAAACATTTGTCTCGCAGAGGGAATTGAACCCGCCCTACGCACGGTAACGGGAAAGAATATAGATGGGTTGTTTAGTCAGTAATTCATTGGCCTCAGTCAGCGTCGATTCTCCGACTCTCCTAATTCAGACTGGAAGAAAAATAAGCCAAATATTTACCATCGTTAAAAAAGTTCGGCAAAGTATGGATTAGTCAGTTATGGTTCCAATGAGCTGACCTATCTATTATTTAATATTTTAATTGCTGCAATAACAAGCGACAATGCAAATTTAATTATCAGAATGATAATAACGAATGTGTGTAATAAAATATTGTGACACACTTTATATCATGTTGCTATCTCACATTCTTTCCTCCTCAGTCTTTTTTGTTTTGAGTTGATAATAAATTTAAATGTTAAGAACCTAAGGTATTTCATAAATATTTTGTTGTCTTCTTTCCTAGATTCCTGTGCATGTAGCAGGAATCTAGGTAGGAGGAATATATGAGATTATGCGGTATGACCATAAGTTTCAGTCTGATATTTTGTACTCTCCACCTATGCTGGCAGGTGGTTAAGTATCAATAATGAACATTTTTAAGATTGTTTATTGATGACACACAAAATAATGATGTTCAACAACACAGAAACAATCACACAAATGATCACAATATAAACATATACAGACAGCATTTTAACAAGTTACCCCTTATCACTAAAGTACATACACAATGCAGGATCTCTTACGTCTTTCCATTCACCAGCTCGAACAATATCACCAACTGTCTTGTTATCAGTGCTAAAGACCAGGTTGCGCGGATATAGGCCCCGATAGACTAGCTTTGCAAACCTCTTCATATCGTCGATGCTCTTATTCAAAGTGCAATCAACAACGGTACCATCGCACATATTGATCCTCAAAACCCTGGGAGCATCGCTGGAGAGCATCATTATAGGTCCTTGTGGTCTCTGACTCGCTAGATAGTTCAAAGACGCATCCCATCTGTAGTCATCATAATTACAGAAGTGATTGCGGTATTTTTTGAGACTCTTCCAAAAGGTCCGGTTGAATGCAAATCCTATATTAGGCTGAGCTGGATTCCATGGTTCTATGATAACGTTACCAATTGAGACGTGGTATTGTGATAGAGACGGGGCGTGAGATCCAAAACTTAAAATCTCACATTGAGGACAGTTATCTGGCATCAGAGTTCCTAAAACCTTTAACATGAAGAGGAAATCATCCAAAACATACTGGTTTTCTTCGAGAAACACGATAGCGTCGTTGTAATTTTTCGTAATTTTTAAGTGATCGAAGACAAAATTCACGTGCCACCACCAGAAGTGTTTCTGCTGGACTAGAATATAGTTCCTGTCACATTTTTTGGTCTTTGCAGTGCAACAGTCTGTACAGTTGAAGTCACCTGAGCAACATTTAAGGTCATTTCCTGGGAAATTATTTGGAAACAGCTGGTTGCTGTATGGGTAGTATATTTGCATGTATTTCGCAAAATTGACTCCTTGCACGATCCTGTTTATGCTTTTATCGTAATTATTATGGCAGAATATGAGGATAGAATTCGAGATACCCATCACCTTTCTCAATGACGAGATTAGTAACTTCAAGAATGCAAGGTTATCGTTGACCTGAATGACTATAATGTAGGTTGTTTTCTTCACGGGACCATATTTGTCCTGGTTGATGACGTGTTGTTCTTTGTTCAGTTTCTCTACTCTGCTCTTTATGTAGATGATGTTATCGATGTATTCGATAGTGGTTCTATACTTTGCTTCGAAATAATCATCGTATGAGTTGTCGTTAGTATCATAATCATAGTATTCACTGGCGAATTTTCGTAATTTCTTTACCAAAAAAATTTTCATAGAAATTGAACAAACTGTAACGGTTATGAAGAATGCTAAAATAAATATACTAAAAAATATGTAGATGTGCTTAGAAAAACTAATATTGAGATTCATATTGAACAATTTTCCCTCATTTCCGCATACTAGTGTGGATAAAACGTTACTAGGAATATTTTACAGAATAAACTTCTAAAAAAAACATAATTATTTGTTTGTGAATTTTGACAACTGATTATCAATCATCTTCGACAAAGTCAAAGAATTTTTATAAAGGAGTTTTGACCTATTCTCAAAAAAATAATCGTTACAGGAACCTCTCCCTCGGGAGCCCACACAGAGCCATGGACCTTTGTGGTGGTCCAGGACAAAGAAACAAAAGAAGCCATCAGATATATCGTTGAAGAGGAAGAAGAACAGAATTACTCCATGAGGATGTCGAGGCAGTGGGTTACCGATCTTAAACCCTTTGCCACGAGGCCGGTAAAGCCCTACCTGACGGACGCTCCTGTGCTGCTTCTGGTCTTTAGACAGACACACTCCTGGAGACCAGATGGAAAGAAGAGGATGCATTATTACAGTGAGATATCTACAGCGATAGCGGCTGGTATATTACTGACAGCCATTCAGGTAGTTATCTTTTACCCTAAACGTGAATGTCACAGGATCACTTTCACATACACTTTTGGTTCACTTACCAGAGCCCACACAATTGAAAGACGAGATTGGCTACCAGATTCATACAATACACTAAAGATGTTCACGAGCCCTGACCCGAGTTATATTTCACTATCATCATCAGAATTTCATTTAATAAATCTCTATCTCTATCAATCCAAATAATGCCTAGAATAAATCTCTTTTCACGCCCACTTTGAAATTAATGTTGGACATTTTCACGCAGCATCTTCTAGCTCCAAAGTAAGCAGAGCTTGTTTTATGGAAACTACATCCAGATCCAGAATATCCAGACCTGAGATAGATATTTGCAGATCATACAAACATTTGTTCCGCTGCGGGAATCGAACCCGCAACCATCTGCGTTACAGGCGGGCCCGCGCCCACTCGCCCAGGTCGTCCGATTAATTATTATTGAATTATTCCTATTTTGAGTAAAAAAACAAGCAGAGTTTGTTGCCTGATTTTTCTAGGCTTGATCGAGGTATAGGCGTAAATTCACTTGTAAATATTCAATTAGCGAAGTTTTTAAGCTGAAGAAAATCTAATGAAGTGACTTTGCCTTTGGTGTGACAATATCACTATAATCTATCAATTTGATTCCAGTACTGCGGACTGGTAGCCTTGACTTCAACGCCTCTGAATTGCAACGCCCGTCTACGAGACCTGCTGTCCAGACCAACCACGGAGCGCTTAGAACTGCTGCTACCCGTCGGTAGACCTCATGAGGACTGCACAGTACCTGATCTTCAGAGGAAGACCCTGGACGAGATCATGATCAAAGCGTGATAATAAGCTTAGGGTTTTCCTGATTGGGTTTCGAATCAAAAATTGTGATATAGAAAATCATTAAATCTGATTCACTAAGTATAGACCAAATGTTCCTCTCGGATCAATCGGTATGCACAATTTGTAACAACTAGTTTGCAGTTCCAACTTGACATAACTAGTTGTGCTATAATGGTTCCTTACTCACCAACTCGAACCTATTGTTGTGTAAAAGGATCATTAAAAAGAATAACCAGCCTTGTTTTCTTGCCTTTCTTTCCTGGCTTGTTCGCGGAGGAACGGGCACCTAGATAAAAACCGACGTTTCAAAGTGGTCAATAAAATCACAAGGATTTTATTGAATATATGAATTTTGACTTTGACTTTGACTTTACATAGAAATATTCCATATGACATCACCCTGTCTGGGTGCTCATAAAAAAACCTAACAGCCTAACCTATTCCATTCGGATCTGCCCAGGAGGGTTTATTTAGCTGTAACAAGTTGTGTACTTATATTTGGGATGGTACAACTAGTTGTGCATACCGGTTGGTCCGTGAGGAACTCCTTGTCATGACTAGTGTAGTATTGTTTGTGAATGTAAAGCAAAGCGAGTGAGAATAGGGCATCTGTAGAAAAATATTCCAATTGTAAAAGGATAGAGGTAAAAGAGGGAACCTAGTATTGGCGAACAACTCTGAACCAATCGAAAAAGGTGTATACTAATATGCTTGTAAAAGATTGTAAACAGTTAAGTTTTCTTCCGTGGAATTTGAAATGACATATAACAGAACGAGACAAAACAAAACATTATTTAGTTACTGTTTAATAATATTTTTAAGTAAGGCCCTTAATTTGTAGAATGTCCAATTATCAGAATCTACGGTTTTAAAAATGTCCAATTCGCAGAATTGTAAATTCAGTCACATTCATATGAACAGAAAATATTATCAGATGCCAAATTGATTGAGATCAAAAATGACAAATCGACAGGAAATATTAAGCTAGCAATCTATTTGCATCTCATATCTCATTTGCAAAAATATTTTGATGGCACAGCAACTGATAATAGTTACTTTTTTATTTTTATTATTTTGTGTCTATATACTTCGTATTAGTTATCGCGTAATTTAATATTTATTATCTATATTATACGTCAAATGTTTTATAATTATGATGTCAAAAATTTCTAACTAGTCGGTTGGGTGCAGATTCACTGTCATACATCTGTGCGATAAATCCTCATAGGTGCATTCAGTACATTGTTCGTACATTATGTTGCTCACGTGTAAAAAGAATGGCAATTGTAGACCTACACCCGCCATTTTGATGCACACAACATATTTCTTTCTTTGAGGGCTGACTACTGCTAATTCCAATGTACTAATTGGAATTAGCAGTACTCTTTTGCGATTTAGTCGTTTTGCGATCGCTGGAGATTTTCCATATTCAATATACTACACCTAAACGATTGATACCAGTAAGTCTTTATGAATCAAGGCAAGAACTGGTAAAATCATGACTTAAAAATTTTGCTCAAACTAATAAAAAACGTAAATCCAAATGCATTATTTATTCAAAAACCTCAAAATAAAACTTGAAAAAGACGAACACAAAACAAACAAATTATAAAAGACAACACGTAAAGACAGACTTGCACTAGAATTTAGGTTTTTGTAGGTTGGTCGACTAGCAGCGACGGCGGCGGCGCTTCCGACGTCGTCGGCAGCTACGACGGCGTCGACGTCGACTGCGACGTCGACGGCTGCGACGTCGTCGGCGGCGACGGCAACTGCGGCGGCGACGACGCTGTTGACCAGAAAACATTTTTGACGCTTGTCTTTTTCATTGATGAATGACATCGTAAAGGGACGCAAAATACTTAGAACTGACTGGAGTGGTGTTTAAGGGAGAAGTAAGGAAGCTGATGATGATAGGTACTGACAATGCGTGTCAATATTTTGGTGCATACATTTACAAGAAGTCCAGTCTCTACTTGCAAACCTCTGTAAAGGTTACACTGTACAAAGGTTTCACTCAAATTTTACACCAGCGCTCCATTATGAACTAATAACTATACACAAAAGATCTACAATGCTCTCCGTGCGCAAAACGTTTAATAACGTTTTCAGGGTGCAAAGTTTAGCTGGAATAAAATGCTAAGTAGCATTAAGTTTGCCTGTGCACTTGTTTTATATTGTGCAATAAAGCATTTTATATCTACCTATCTATTACACGGGAAGAAGCAGGGATAATTGTCCTAATCATGATTGTAGAGAGCTTGAGTTCTTGGCATTGGGATTATTGACTTTACTAGCCTCTGCCTAAGGCTTCGCCCGCGAGGTACCGGGTAAAAAGTAGCCTATGTGTTATTCTGATGTATAAGCTATATTACTGTAAAGTTTCATTAAAATCCGTTCAGTAGTTTTTGCGTGAAAGAGTAACAAACATCCATCCTCTCAAACTTTCGCGTTTCTAATATTACTAGCTTCTGCCCACGGCTTCGCCCGCGTGTTATCCGGATAAAAAGTAGCCTATGTGTTATTTGATGTATAAGCTATATTACTGTAAAGTTTCATTAAAATCCGTTTAGTAGTTTTTGCGTGAAAGAGTAACAAACATCCATCCTCACAAACTTTCGCGTTTATAATATTATAGTAGGATATAGTAGTACGATGTAGCAAAAAAAACAAAGAGGTGTTGTAGACTTGACTATCTATCTCGGTCTGAGATAGAAGAACAATAAACTATGTATTGCTACTCGTACAGAACAAACGGGAAATAGAGAAAACAAAATGTCTCCACGTGGTGACTGGTGGCATTGGCCTCCGTCCGTGAGCGCTCGAGCGAAACAAAAAATTCTTTGCTTGGATACACGCATTTCTACTAGTTGATTTTTAAGCGTCTCTGACATTTAGGTACGACGATTAAATAAATAAATAATGTTGGACATTTTTGCACAGCATCATGTTGCCCAAAAGTAAGCAAAGCTTGTGTTATGGAAACTTAATGACTGATATACACTTTTTTTATAAATACATACATATAATATATAGAAAAAAATCCAGACCCGAGACAAATATTTGCAAACCGTACACCATTTTTCACGCGACGGAAATCAAACCCGCAACCTTCTACGTCTCAGGCGGGCCTTCGCCCACTGCGCCGCAGAATTCGTCAAAACTAAACTAGAGTCACGACTATTTAGATTATACTTTTTCACAATACTCAAGTTAACGGAATGCTTAAAGCACTTAACCCGCCTATAATATAATAAAGAATTTATACCTATTTGAAAAGAACCTAATTACTTAAAAAAAAATGAGGCCGAATGTACTTCACTACTGTTGCACAAACATGCGAGAGAAAAAAGTGTATGAAAATCCATACTGAGCAGGCAGGAGGGTAGCCATTTGAATTCCACTGCTGAGCCTTAAGAAAATATTTCAAAAGTAAAACGAATGAATACGGAGATATATATATTGCGATACTGACGTTTTCTTTTTGCGCTAACATAATACATTGGGTCAATCGTTTTTCACTTTGCATTTGGAATAGACTATAGAGGTAGATAGGCTTACCCGAGAGCGACGGCGACGTCTTCGGCGACCGCACTTATCTGAGGGCTCGGATCGTGACTGGGAGCAGTTGCGTGATCGATGCATGCATTTCTGTCCATCCGGGTTTTCACGCCTGAGGACATAAATCTTGGTTATATTATAAGAGCAACGTATGGATATTTAGATGGCTGTTTTATAGTTCCGAAGCCAAATTTTGTAGTTATAAGCTCGACATAGAGAGAAATGCATTATTGAGATACAATCATAACAGATGTATAAGCTATATTACTGTAAAGTTTTATCAAAATCCATTCAGTAGTTTTTGCGTGAAAGAGAAACAAACATTCATCCTTATAAACTTTCGCGTTTATAATACTACTAGCTTCTGCCCACGGCTTCACCCGCGTGGTACCCGGATAAAAGTAACCTATGTGTTATATTATAAAAGCAATGTATAGATATTAAGATGGCTGCTTTTATAGTTCCGAAGCCAAATTTTGTAGTTATAAGCTCGGCAGAGACGAGATCTTTAACATTTACTTATGTACTTTATAAGAAAGGTTAAATAAAGCACCAACACAAAGTGTAATTCACCACTGCTATTTGAGGAAACATAATATTTCATTTACAAAATGAAGCAAATGTCAGTCTGTCCGTATAAATAAATAAATAATGCTGGACATTTTTCCACACAGCATCACCTAGCCCCAAACTAAGCAGAGCTTGTATTATGGGAACTGTATGACTGATATATTAATTATATACTTTATTTTTGTAAATACATACATAGAAAACACCCAGACCCGAGACAAATATTTGTAGATCAAACAAACATTTGTCCCGCGGCGGGAATCGAACTCGCAATCTTCTGCGTCATATATAATTATAATTGGGTAAGCAGACCATAATACAGATAAAATAATATAAACGTAGCTTTTTGCGTACAGTAGATGTACATATAAAGCAGAGGTCTTTCATTGCACTTCCTCGCATGGGGTTTTATTGAAAAGGTCAACTAGTGTGTTCATCTACTTAAAAACTACGCAATATATCACATTTGCTTGCAAGCGATTGATGCGCTTATAATTGGAGTAGAACGCCATAAAAAAGTCAAGTTTTGAAAAATTATAGAGAAACAAAGTCATCCACTTTCGTCTGTAAGTAATCGGTCCTTAGCCGTTCATTTGTGATTATTCTAGACTTACAGTTATAGTTGAGAAGGATTATACCTCTAGGGTAAAGCGATTTTCGTTAATATGTATATAGATTGTGGAGCCTATAGGTCGTTAAAAATAACCCACAACCCACCTTCTACTTATCCGCTCATCGTTTGATCGATTATCGTTGTTCCCTTGATGATCACTGGAATTCAAAAATATGTGGTTAAGAAAATTTTATGGAACTTACCCGAAATTAAGTCTTATTAAAACAATGGTAATATTTTATGATATCAAGGCATCGGGAGAGCCGTGTTGGCCTAGTGGGCCTCGACGTCCGATCTGAAAGTCGTAGGTTAGAATGCGGAAGTGCATAAATGAATTTTTCAATTTATGTGCGATTAACAAGTACTCGAAACAGTGAAGCAAAACATCATGAGGAAACCGAATTTCCGAACCGAAAATTGCATGGCATGTGCTATAGATTAGTGTTCCAATAAGCGGAGATCGACTATCAACCTGTTATGTGAAATGCTTACTACTATGCAAAATGAGGGTATGTGACTAGCCCTATCCTCATAGATCTGCGTACTGGCTGATATGGAGCCAGTACGAAGACTGGCAAAGATCATGGGAATTACAGTCATGAACGTGTTTTTTGAGCACCTACTTGACTAAAAAGGTTTCACAGAAATATATTTTTACGAATCTACTGTTCACGATTAGGTGCTTTAGGCACATTTGCACTAAACTTTGATAGCTCCTGAGTTGATAAGTTTGGCTGTCACTATGACCAGATTAAGTCCATACTTGACCTGTTTTAGGCTTAAGTTAAGAAGGGCTTTTTTTATACAACTAAATTGGCAAACAATCATACGATCCACGTGTTAGTAATCAGTTATAGTAACCTACATACTCTCTAACGTTTTCTTAAAAGACGCTTACTTGTTTTCAGGGGCATTGTCCTTCTGTTCAGCATTAGCCTTCTTCTTGGAAGAAGTCTTCTTGACGCGAGACTGAGCGAGGTGGTTGCGCGCATTGGCCGCGCGTTGGCGCCTTGGAAAGATATAAGGCAAGGTATGAATACGCATATTTACCTCCTTAATAAATGGTTATGGCTTCAAAGATGGCCTTGAAATCAACAAATCGATTGCTAACAAAAACCATTCAAATTTGATAAGCCATTAAGAAGGTAATATATAAACATAGAAACAAACAACCTTTTATGGCAAACAGATATAAGCTTTGGCCACGCATTTACGCCTGGGAAATGTGCAAGGCAAAGCAGGAATAGCTTTTAAGAGCGTGACAGAACAACCATCCTTGAAGTCTTACAAATCAACTGCCAACAAACCTCCTTTCAATCGAAGGTAACAGATTAACAAACAAACTACTTCTAATGGCAAATGCAAAAGAAAGGCTCTTTGCGTCAACGAGTCTTTTCGAAGTTGAAGCTTGTAACAGTTCAGTCTTTCGAAGATGGCCTGTCTACCATTTCACTCATAAATGGGAAAGTTTTGGTCCTTGCTAACCTGTGAAAATGGGTCGTTTCCCATTGTCATTTTGTTAGGTAATTAGAAATAACCAGTGACATGACAAAATACTCACTTCTTCTGCAGGTCAGAGTACTTGTTCAACCGCGTTGAGTATTTAGTATCAACTTCAGAGTGGTGCTTTTTCAAGAACACAAGCAAGTCTTCGCTTTCTGGCAACTTCTTCTCCTCGCCTTCAGAGTCCGTGATGCTCTTTTTGTCCTCATCGTCGGATCCCATGCCGTCGCTGCTGAAGCTGAAAGTCTGCAAATAATAATGTCGTCACAAAAAATAGGTATGGATGAGTTTTTAGTAAACTAGCAACTCTGTGCAAAAAATTCTAAAGCCAATCCGGTGATAATCTTCTACCAGGTTGACCAAAAATGAGTAGGTTCTACGAACGAAAGAACTCAGCACAAACTTACCATTCATTTGTTGCCAGCTGCCGTCAGTGCATATTATTAGTTGTAAAAACGTACACAAAAATAAAATTTAGAAAATCACGAGGTTTCTACATTGATAACGAGAATATTTTCAAATAACAATAAAAATGTAATATTCTTTTGTTATGCCAAAACGATTGACAGCGAGGATTCAATTTCGAATAAAGTTTTGTAATGAGTTCTTATTCTTTCAGACTCCAAGAAGTTCAGTTTTTGCATAAATATGTTTTTGTTTTGCAACCTCTTTGCTTGCAACATCATCATCATCATATTCTAACTTATATATTATATATATATCTTAACTTGGTGGGATCATAATAAATTTGTATTTTAAATAAATGATTTTCTTTCTTCTTCTTTCTAAAATTTCAACCATTGATGAAATAAAATAATTGGTTTTCATCCAACTATAGTTGGTGACCTAAAATAATGAATCGATTTGTATGAAATTTGAAATAGGTTTTTGAAAAAGATCAAAAACTCAATATGAAATTTCGACACCAATTTTTTTACCCATATTTAAGGAGTTCGCTCAATTGCCCATGGATCCTATCATCAGAACTGGATTTTGATAAAACTGGACCAATCTGAAATTACGTCCTTTTAAAAAAATCCTAATCGGAGTTTTTTTTTTAAGTCGATAATAATATGAGCTATTGTCAGTTTTTTTCTGCTGGCTACTGTTTATCTAGGTAGATACAACAGAGGCTACATCCCCTACTTCTCTTGTCAATACGTCTATGAAAATCTGTTGTATGTTCACAAAAATATTAATTTGTTTAAGAAAAAAAGCGATAATCACAATGTTAATACTAGAAATAAAGATAAATTTGCTGTTGCCACTTGTAGACTCCATAAAGTTAGTAAATCGTTTAAAGGGCATGGTGTACGCTTTTATAACAAACTCCCAAGAGATATACAAAAATTAACAATTAACAAATTTAAAAACGTATTTAAACAAAAGCTTTATAAAAAGGCATACTATAAAATATCTGATTAGATGACAAAAACTCTTGGGATTGAAAATGCTCCAACTCGAACCTATTGTTTTGTAAAAGGATCATTAAAAAGAATAACCAGCCTTGTTTTCTTGCCTTTCTTTCCTTGCTTGGTGCGGAGGAACAGGCACCTAGATAAAAACCGACGTTTCAAAGTGGTCCTTGTGATTTTATTGAATAAATGAATTTTGACTTTGACTTGACTTTAACTTTGATAGCTAGTCATTCATATTTAGGTAATTAAACTAATCTATGTAAAAGTAGTACTCGGCGTCGTTCGATCACATGTAATGTACCTAGCATTACGAGCTGTCCACGCCAGCGGTTTCTAACAATCCTTGTTATTGGAACCCAAGGTTTCTTCATAATACTGTTAGCATCCCCAGTATGTAGTCTGTAATGGTTACCTCTTGGTTGTCGATACCGAAGCACACACTTGAGGGCTCCTATTAAGCTTATATAGAAACGCGCAGATTCTCAGTCCCCTATTGCTTGATCAAGTCTGACCGATGTCTTACGACAGAAATCTATCAAAAAAAGTGACAACTTGAAGTACTTGTAGATATGGTAGGTTAGTCTAGTGGAGAATCTTAAAGGTGCTTGGACAGTCATATAAAACTCTGCTGCAAAGGACAAAAGAACCTGAGCCACGGCCTCATTGTCCGACAGCAGAGGCATGATTTGTCCAATAACGGTATAAAAAAGGTTGCCAAAAGAAAAAGAACGGATAAGACGAAAAAACTTTTCATTTAATTTGATAATCAAATAACGTTTTCAGACATTTTGTACTCTTGACAAACTTGCACTAAATTTAGCGATCAGCGGCTTGTTAGCAGCGGCGACGACGGCGGCGGCGGCTACGCCTGCGACGACGACAGCTGCGCCGGCGACGACGTCGACTGCGCCGGCGACGACGACTACGCCGTCGACGGCGACGACGACGACCGCAACTACGACGGCGGCGGCGGCGACGCTGAACAAAGATTCTTATATTCTTATATTCGAATTCCTGCTATGTCAGACGCCATTGTTATTGGCGTCTGACATAGCAGGTGTTCCTCACGAATTAGTATCCACAACTAGTTGTGTCATCCAAAATATTAATTCCATTAGACACAACACCTTATATTATAATCAATCTGGTAAGTACTTCTAGAGGGAGGCAATGTACAGACCATAGTCGATAGATGGAGATAACTCTAGGTCGTTTAACATTGCACTCTTTAGGGAAGGCCTATGTTCTACAGTGTTGATTATGATCAAAACTTTACTTCTTTAAAGTTTTATTTTTCTTTTTAATTGAATGTTTAGTGATGAACTGGTGAGCTTACACGTGAGCGGCGACGTTTGCGCCTGCGACCGCACCTGTCCGACGGCTCAGAGTCGGATCGCGACAAAGAACGGGAGTGATGCATGCATTTTTGTTCATCACCCCTGAAAACAACAAACAAATGTTCAGAATAACATTGATTTAGGGTGATTCGCACTGCGACTATTGCAATTGCCATACAGGTCACAAGTAAAGTGGATGATATTATCCGGAAAACTTTCCACGAATTTTTTAGTTATTAGGGTTGAAAAGATACATCCCGACGACGAAGCTTAGTGATACAACCTTGAGTATGGAACTCCATAAAGGAAATAGCTAGAGCTGATAATTGATCTAGTGTTTCAACCTAGACTAATGCCATCGCTAGATTGATACTGAACGTGAAAACACATTTCAAGTTAGTCTCATGCCGTGTTCTGTACACACCTCCTACTCATTCGTTCACCCTCGTTGCCTTTGTGCTCACTGAAAAAGAAAAAAAACCAATTATCTTCGTATGGAACTGCAACTAAGTATCATAAAAATAAATACTTTAGAATCCCTACGTTAGTGGATTAAAGAGGGCACTAGTATCAGTATGACGACCTCTGTGGCGCAGTGGGCAAAAGCTCGGCTGAGACGCAGAAGGTCGCGGGACAAATTTTATATGATCTGCAAATATTTATCTCGGGTCTAGGTGTTTTCTATGTAAATATTTACAAAAAAAAATGTATATAAGTAGTATATCAGTCATGTAGTTCCCATAATACAAGCTCTGCTTAGTTTGGGGCTAGATGATGCTGTGTGAAAAATTACCCGCATTATTTATTTATTGACGACCTCTGTATCGCAGCGGGCGAAGGTCCGCCTGAGACGCAGAAGGTTGCGGGTTCGTTTGTAAGATCTGCAAATATTTGTCTCGGGTCTGGGTGTAGTCCTATGTATAATACCTCTATGTATGTATTTACAAAAAAAAAAGTATTTAAGTAGTATATCAGTCATGTAGTTCCCATAATAAAAGCTCTGCTTAGTTTGGGGCTAGATGATGCTGTGTGAAAAATGTCCCGCATTATTATTATTTAGTATTCAACGAAGTAAAACATTTTTTTAAGAAGGTTGTAAGCTTGAATTAAAAAAAAGCAAAACTAAGCCTGGTACCGATACCGATTCTTCTGGTATTTAGAACTTCGGTCGCGAGAAATCAGTGTAAATGAGACGTGTCCACGTGATTCATGCAATCTCATAGTAATGCTTTTATGATCTTTGTCCGCGAGTCAATCGAGGTCCGTGTTGAAAATCAGCGCTGCAGTTCACTAAGCATTATTCTAAGCACGAACCTTTTTTAACGATACTACCTACGTATGGTCTTAACCTATGTAATAACATTATGTATATTTCTGCTCAAAATAAATATCCAACAAATATCTAACAACACCGCATAAATTGTTTTTTAACTCTTCAGGAGAACCAAATATCTGTTTTATCATCTCCGCGTTTCAAGTTTACAAAATTGAAATCACACACGGTTTTTATGTATGGAGAATTGGAGACTACCGCGATCTTTGAAAACCATGAAGACTTGTGCGGTCATGATTGTTTTTGAATAACTACTTGTGATTGGTTGAAATGCACTGTTTATATTGATGCACAGAAGGGTAGAAAAATATTTATCTAATGCCATTAAAATGTCAAAACCGCAAAATTTCGAGCTAAGCGATGTTGTTAGCTAGCCGACGATTATCTTCTATATTTACTTTCAGTTCCACCAGAATTAGCCATGTCAACTATTCTAGAAATTTTGTTTAGGTACTCACGCGTTCTCAGGGGCATCGTCCTTCTGCTCTGTGGCTTTTTTCCTCGAAGGGGAGGCTGCTCTGCTACGCCCTTGGTGCGCGTGCCGACGAGCATCGTTGGCACGACGGCGCCTGACGAAAAACACATATTCATTCTTGGTGGCAAATGGCCCAACAGCTGTGTTTTCTTTTATAATACTAAAGAGGCATACAAACATACGGGCCACTTGTTGGTAAGCGGTTACAGTAGCGCGGACACTTGCACCAATACCAGAGGTATCACTCACACGTTGCCCCCCTGATATAATTATCAAGATGAAAGATCTCATGTGAAACCGAAACACAACGTTTCCTTCCACTGAAATAGTCTGCTGAACTAGAAAAAGATATCCTCAAATCGCCTAAGCATGTATTTGTTATTTGTCGACGTCACAATAAATGCGTTTTTTTTTAAATATTAATATTATTTATTTTTTTAATTATTATTATTTATTTTTTTTAACCCCCGACGTGTTTTCCATCGACTTCGTTGCAGTGCCCTCTAGTGACTTGTGACAAAACTTATCTAAGAAATATTCTTGAAGTCATACAAATCCATTGCTGAAAACCGCATTTCAATCGGATAAGATGTTTCAGAGATAAACACCATACAAAATATCTACAATAAAAAAAACAAACAATATCTTATTTCAATTGCCGACATTTTTTTTTTACATAAATCATCCCACAACCATCTCTATCACTCAAACACTTCTTTAATAATAATAACATTTATTTCAGAAAAAATTTAAAGCTAATGTTATTGACACACATAAAACACAATTAATAGACACCTACACTAGACGTTAACTTGATGCATATATGGGTGCATCCAACGGAACCTTATTGGAAAATCCCACCTGCCTGATAACGTGTTCAGGATGCTATCCTATAAACATATCCTAATTTTATGATAAATGCCAAAGTTTTAATGTTTATTTCTTATAAACTCCGTAACTGCTGGACTTATTCGGATGTAATTTAGAGCTGGTACCTAGAGTACGTGACTTATAATAGGCTACTTTTTAACGGGATAACATTCGGACGAAATCGTGGGCAGAGGCATAAGTATAATATACGCTACGTGTTTTAGAATATAGATCGAATAATACACCATTTTACATAATTATCAATTGCAATTCTCTCACCTTGAACAGATTCTATATTCCTTGAATATATCACCACATGCCAATGTTATTTTGTCAAATTCTAGTTCTGGGACTACTAACCTTGGTGTTTGATACCTGCTATTCCAAAGAGGTTTCAAACAGTGCGTGTCGCTCGTCACAATATTTAAAAAAGAACGGGACAACGAAACTTACTTCTTTTGGATAATCACATATTTCTTGAGCTCTGCCGTGTAGCGCGGCGCTGTCACCCTGTCATCTCGCTTCCTCACAAAGACAACTACGTCATCTTTCAACTTCTTTCTATTATCTTCAACTTTAACTTTCTTGTCTTCGTCGGATTCCATAACGCCGCCGACGCCTGCTGTAGTATATAGATGGTCACCTCATCTGTGATCATCAATGCGAAAGGTTATTAATTTATTTTTAAAGCTACATAAGAGTTTGTGAAATATTAAACGGCAAGGAAATCCCATCCTCAGATTATTTTGCATATTTACTTAGATACAACATTATCTTCTCATCAGACCCTATCTGTGGTATTGAATTCAGAAGTTAGACCGTCGTTGCCGTCGTGCGTTAAGTGAGGCACGCGTGCGGGTCCCCGGTTCTCGCAACACAACGAGTAGGTACGTATTCATTTTGCAACTGTACGGGACACGCACCGGATATGTTTGTTTGAATCCATTGGGCAGCCCAGGCCATACACTAGTGCTCTTGGTACTGTTATTGCAGAAACTGATCCCCAACACGCGACAGTCACGCGGTTTCGGCATTCGAAATAAAGCACTGGATCTTGTTCAGTCTTACTTATCCAATAGAGTTCAAAGGGTTGAGGTCGGTGGTGAGAGATCTATGGGATCTACTATTGACATGGGAGTACCGCAGGGTTCGATACTTGACTCTTTTTTTTCTGGTATACGTTAATGATCTTCCCTTTTTCGTGGAAAACTTATGTTATTTAGGTCTATTTGCGGATGATAAATTCAAATTCACTTTGCCTAATGTAATTCAGTATGACACCGACATTAAATTAAATGGAGAAACACTAGATCTAGTAAATTCTACTATATTTTTAGGACTCCATATTGATTCAAAACTGCAATGGAGTCCGCAAATAGAAGCACTTGCAGGTAGACTTAGTTCTGCTGCATATGTAGTTAGAACAATTAGACACCTTAATGATGAAGCCACAGCTAGGTTAGTATATTTCAGCTACTTTCATAGTGCCATGTCATATGGTATCTTACTTTGGGGGAAGGCAGCAGATACTCAAACAATTTTTGTTTTACAAAAAAAGAGCAATACGTTCCATTTATAATATGAAGCCTCGTGTTTCTTTGAGAGAACGATTCAGATAAATAAATATTATGACAGTAACTTCATAGTATATTTATGAAAACTTAATGTACACGCATAAAAATAGCGCTTGTTTTATAAAAAAAAGGTTATGTCCATAACATTAATACTAGAAATAAAAATAAATTACTCATTCCGAAATCTCGATTAGAAAAGTCCAATGGGTCTTTTATGGGAATCTCTGTACGCTTCTATAATAAGCTTCCGGTAAATGTAACCGAGCTGCCTATTCGAAGATTTAAATCTTATATAAAGAACAATCTAATAAAGAAGGCGTATTACACCATAAATGCCTATATTGACAATAAAACTGCATGGCCCGATGTCGTCGCTCCGCTCCCTCGTTAGCTTAATTGTCAAATTGTATATCTGAGGTATCATATTTTTTAAGAATAGTTTAAGCATTATTATTATAAAGCGTATAGTGTGTTGTCATAAGAACTTTGGTTGATACTTAGACTTTATTTAATTCTCTGACTAGTACTTTTTTCTATAAATGAGTTCACCTCGTTCGATTGGCACCACACTAAAGCTGAATGAAGGATCATAAAAAAAATAACCAAGCAGAGTTTGTTGCCTGATTCTTCTAGGCTTGGTTTAAATTCACGTATAGTTTTTCAGTTGACGTTTCTATATGATCCTTGTGATTTCAATGAATAAAAACCTATTGACTTTGAGTTTGACTTTGTTCCCACTTAACGCAGTAGACAGCCTCAGCCAATGGTCAGTGCAGTCAGAGGAAAAATATCATTGAAATTGTCGTGGTTTGGTATCATTTTAAGATATATCGACGGTGCCACTATCCAGCCGCACGCAAAGGGCAGAGTGATAAGGACAAGTTAGCTCCCGTCTCATTTTCATGCTCGAATGGTCGCGGTAGACCTTCAAGCGGAAGACCGTATTGTACGTCCATGGAAAGCACAACCATGGAATGCACACCCCTGGAAAGTACAGCCAGTATTATAAACCATTTGGTTTGAATTATCTGGGTGTGCTTTCCATGGTCGTACAATACGCTCCGTACAAACTAAACACATGACGGTATTGCACACCCCTGGAATGTACACCCCGGATTACGAACCAATATTCTCGATGCCCATTGGTCGAGAGTTCGTCATATCCTTGACCTCTCATTGGTCGATGCGAAGTTGTCGCATGACGAAGACGAGCCTCGTTTGCACTGAGCAAGTTCTAATATGTTGAACCAAGAGTTGCTATTGATAATGCAAACAATAAGTTAATGTTGGCCTGAAAAATCCTTCCTAGGCAAATCCGTCTTGGATTGGTTAGGTTATTAGGTTATTTTTTTATTACCACTCAGAAAAGGAGGATTGCTATCCGAACTTTTACCCAACAAACTTGGGATTTTTTTTAAATATTAAAAAACTTTAATAAATAAATCAAACCAACCGGTTAGTTTATCTGCAAAAAAACTAAAAATAACTAATCTACTTACATTAATTCACTAATAGCGTTAAATACTATGGCAACACAGCACTTGCCCCATGATAGCACTCGCACATGTAAACAGAGCATGAAATTGGTTTGTATGCCATGACTGTGCATTCCAGGGTTGTACAAAACTGGCCGTACAAGGTCAATACGTGTAGAGAATGCACGCCCAGGAATGTACGCCCAGTATTACAAACCAAGTATTTCGAAACCAATGGTTTGTAATACTGGCTGTACTTTCCATGGTTGTGCATTTCATGGACGTACAATACAGGGACTCCTTCAAGCCGCATGAGGAAGGACGGTCAACGAAACGTGAGCAAGAGAATAGCCCGAGGTATACTCCTAAAATGAACAAATAATAATCAAATAACTCACCATATACTATTTGACAGCCGCCAATACATTATAAAGATAAAATTTCACAAAATTTAAAATAAAACTATCAAAACACAAAAAATCACATTAAAATTTTCATCAGACAGCCATATTTCGTCGGAAATAAATTGTCTGTTCTATTTTTGAAAATTCTATCAATTCAAGAATTTGTATAGAATTTCCCAGACGTTAAAAATGCCAGAAACTTTTGGATTGTATACTTTTTGTTGCAATTCAAAAAAGTATTGATTACAAGTTAAACGCACCTGTGTTTTTTTGTTGAGAAACTTAAAAATAAGGATACACCAAGAAAATATGTGGCATTAAAATACTTTGCTGTTTGCAATATTTTATATCTGTATAAAAGACTAAGAACTGCAAGAACAAGTTCTGACTGATTTATTGATTGATTGAGAGATCAATGCAGAGCCTAAACCGTAAGTCCTAGAGACCTGAAATTTGGATGGTAAGTTCCCTTTAGTGTCTCCTACTCACTAAAAAGAACCTTCCACGATTTCAATAATCTGAAACAGTTACTGAATTGTTTCCTATTTCAATGGATCTAGTTGCCCTCACAATGCTGCTACCTCAATTGAAACAGAGTATCGTATTTCATACTATCGATGATACATTTTATGTGAAAAATGGTTTTAGTTGCGATCAAGCTTTGTTTGCAAGTATAGCTAATAGGTATTCGCAAAGCCGCCATTTTTAGCAGGATTTTATACTATCCTGGGTTCCAATTACAGTCGTAACCGGATGACGCCTCGTTTCCCTTGAGGAAATGATAAAGTTTTGTCAGTTTTTCTTAGTGAAACGAGTGTCGTTGAATGACTGGGATGTAAAGCCGAGGTAATAGAAGAATTTTATACCTACGTAATACAAGAATATGAAATCTACGAAAATAAAGTTGCGAGCTGATCAGATATATATTGTATATATATGTTATATATTGCATTTCGCAAGCATATGATTATTGGAAAAGTAGTTTCAAGGAATCGTAAGCCAGTATGTTACATTTTAATATGTTGGCAAAATATTAAAATAAGTATATTATTATAACAGTGAAGAATAATTATGAATGAATGAAACAAAAAATCTAAAAGCACCTTTTTAAAAATGGGTTAATGGGATCCGAGCTCGAAGCTATGTATTACATTAAGAAAGTATTTAAAAATACAATCTTTATTTTGCGGTAAATATTACCGTATTGCCTTGAAATAAAAGCGTTTTCAAAACAATATGAAGTAATTGTGTAAAAGTTAAAAATACTTGATCGGAAGCGTTCGATAGTTTCCGCTGCGAGCTCGGCAGTATGCGGCCGCCCGCCCGCCCAATAATACACGCGTACGCGCATTGGGCGGCTCTGAGATTTTCATTCAGAACATACAGTTTAGACATCATTTCAATTACTTCGCTCTGCTATCATAAGTTCTTACAAAAAAGCTGAGTGAACATTTTTATCTTATTTATGAAATTATAAGTATCATATTAGTAAAGCTAACAATTTGATTATAGTCAAATCTACAACAGTGTTTGAAGCTCAGAAAGTTTGTGAACAAAGTGATGTGGGCTATTTATATTTAACAAATTATTCCAATTTAACTCTCTAAGTATAAAAATGCATTCCGTCAAAATTAGTCACACCGAGCCGGCTACACGTGCGTTTATTTTCATTTATAAATAGCGCAGACAGTTGCCGACACGATGACGTCATTGAAAGAAAGCGGTGACGTGACCGATGGTCAGGAAAATGACTTGACCGAGCTTCCGCCGAGTGGGACTTCACTCCACAAAAGAAGAACCGGGGAGCCACCTGCAACGTTATCAGTGAAACCTCAAACACCTTCCGATGCGGAAGGGTCTTCTCCGTGCACAGCTGGTCCTACTCCTGAGGACTGGAGTATCAACGACAGTGAATCAGCCGACCCGGAGTCGATCTGCGAGTCTATGCTCCAACGGTTGAAAGACCGAGACGACGCCCTTTCCAAACGAGGAAAGGAAATCGCACTCAATGCTAAAGATACTGTCGAAGCATTAGATCAGTTAGAGAAGCTGCTAGACCTTCTGGACCAGTTTGTTACGCTTAGAGAATACAACGCTCGTCTCCTTAGAAAAATAAAAGATGTGACACATTTAAAGAGACTCCACGGCGCTTTTAAGAAGATAGAGAGTGAGAATGAGAGACTTAAGAGTGAAACTAAAGAGGTAGACGAAATAAATGATGCTTTAGATGCAGATTTTGAGTGTGAGTATGGACAGATGCTGTTTGACTCAATGATGAGTGGGAGGAGTATGAAGCGATCGGGGTCAAAGTGGAAAGGTCACGCTAGATTTGGGGGGTCATTGCTGAGGAAGCAGAGGTCTAGGTCGGCGGGTGGGGACGATAGTGACGCTCCACCAGGGACACCGCTGAGGAGGCGGTCTGAGGGTATCTTTCTAAAGGAGGTGGAAAAGTCGAAGGTGTCGAAGTGGACTAGAGTCAAAGCTGCTTTTAGGTGAGATATTGACGTTGCATTAACTGATCGACGACCTGAATAGCGTCGCGGGCAAGTAGTTGTCGGCGACGCAAAAGATCCCGCATTTTTAACTATTCGATTCTCGCTGCGAGACAAATAAATAAATAAATAAATAATGCTGGACAATCCACACAGCATCATCTAGCCCCAAGCTAAGCAGAGTTTGTTGTTGTTGCAAATGTTTGCATGTTCTGTAATTATTTGTTCTAGGTCAAAATAAATATCTATAGAATCTCTTTAGTATTGAGTGTGAACCAGAGTTGTGGTACCGCGGTACTCATAGTTCCTGATACCCATGATACAGAGAATCCTAGTATAGGGTCTGGAATATGTATGTGTTTGTTGAGTATTATATTTTTTTTTTATTATAATTATTCTGCTGCTGACATTTCGTTGTCTGTGATGAGGAAGGACCTCTAAATGGTCAACTAAAATGAACAAACCACGATAATTTCAATTCTCGATTAGGATTATAAGACGCCAACTTTCAAACTCAGCAAATGAAGTTAGCTGGTATAATATGCTTTAGCATTAAGTCCGCCTATCGTCATTTTTAGAAATTGTGCTACAAAGTGAACTATATCCTACTAATATTGTAAATAAAATGTAAAATGAAATGTTATAAAGTCAAAGTATGTGTTGGATCTTTGCTCATCCTATCCTATCCTATTAATATTATAAATGTGAAAAATTGTGTGGATAGATGTTTGTTACTCTTTCACGTAAAAACTACAGAACGGATTTTGATGAAACGTTACAGTAATATAGCTTATACATCAGAATCACACAGACTACTTTTTATCCAGGTACCACGCGGGCGAAGCTGTGGGCAGAAGCTTGTTATAAATATAGGAAAGATGAATTTTGCTTGTAACCCATTTTTTGTACTGTCTACCGGGGCGCTTTGAAACGTTGCACCTCATGTCAACTCCGCTCTAAGCAGTTACTTATTCCTCGGCGGTCAGCTTGTGCACCTACACTCAAAAGATCGCGTTTTTCATTATCATCCCGTGGATAAAAGTTATCCCTTTTTTGACTCTGCCGTGCATTGGATGTATTGTGAGACGTTCTCGCCAAGAGCCGTCCCAAAATTCATAGGATTTATAATTTATTGAAGACACTTTGGACACTTTGGACTTGTGGAGCCTCCACAAGGACACCAGTACTTGAACCAATTACGTGTAGAAACGTATCTACGTGTTGGGAGTGGGGAGGTGAAAGGCTTGATTTGTCTACCTTGTATATCTGAGCAATTATTCAAATTATATGTTAGTTAGGTATCTATGTACGGTAACTTCTCTTCTTTTTTATACGGTCCTTCGAAATTCTTCAACTCTTTATCGTGATTTAGAATAATACATAAACTACTTATTAACAAGAAACCACGCGGAAAAATCTGTGGATAGTGGCTAGTAAATAAATAAAAGTTGGCGAGAGGACACAGCTAATAACTATACAGTTATACATAAGGCACCGACTAAGTTTCGACTCATTCCGAGGGTCTTCATCAGGGTGAGTGTTCGCAACGTTCTCCCTCCGCGTCGCGTCGAGCACTACACGTGCTAGTGCTAGTGGGTTAGTGCTCGACGCGACGCGGAATGAGTCGAAACTTAGTCGGTGCCTTCACCGATAGTGCGGTACGTGAAAATTCCCGTTTTTACAATATGAATAGTCAAGTTCACGTTAGTTTTTGGAATAAAATATACAGTTATAGCTTTACTGATTTTGAAGTCCAATATTTTTACCGAGTTAGCGGTAGGGAGTGTGTGGGTTTTAGCGTTACTTTACGTTTACGTTTAGCGTTGAAGAATTAGATGTATTAGAGACCAAAGGTTAAAAAACTTTAAATCGTCTTCAGTATATAAAGAAAATGGAAATTTACTTATTTCCCGAAATGAACGTTTAACACATTCACATAATGGCGAATCTATAATAATAACGAAGAAAAGGAATGCACAATACAGTTAATGGGGTCAGTCTGTAAACAATGCATTTATGTTGAAAAACACCAGATGCAGTTCCGTGGAGCTGAATCACGGCTGTTTTGGCACGCGGGCTGGCCGGCGCGGCCTTTTGGCAAAACAATAAGCTGCTTAGGATTGAAATGCAAAACAACTATAAAATCTTTCAGATTTATGTAATCGAAATAATAATATAGAAGGTTTTATAGATAACTTGTCATTTTCACTCTTGGCTTAAAATTCATTCTCAACTAAATCTTGCGATGTTTGGATCCGATCCTGAAATCCGATCTTGAAATAATTTATTAACCGACTATACCCCACCTATGTACTAATATTAGATGTTAACATTTTAAAACAAAATGGGAGAACATTTTATGGAGAACACGGTCGGTGGTGTTTCCTCCATTTGCAAAGGGAAAGATCTTCCACCAAGCTGATCCATCTGATCTATTTCTCCGGGCTCCTAGGACCGACAGTTATTTGTCGGAGGTATTATATATGTTCAAATTGCGTTAAAACTCCACTTTTGTGAGATAAAACCGAATTCATAGTCGAATAGGGGCTCCCCTAGGGGACTATTCAATATGTGGGATAATTCAAACTCTAGACACTTTGATGGTCATCTGTGCATTGTATGGGGTAGCTCTTCATATATCAGTAGTTTGGTTGCTCTTCGTTGATGTGATGTAACAAAGCTACATCATGTGACGAAACGTATCGCTAAACTTTCTTCCACAGTGATTTTGGGATAATACAGAACCACATTTCTAAGGTATCGTTCCTTCATCAGATGGGAGAAAGCCCAGTGGACAGCGGTCACGATCGGTGGCGCCGCTGGGGCAGTAGCAGCAGGCGCTTTGGTTGGGGCCGTGGCTCTGGCTGGATCCTCTCCTACTTCAGCCACTCTCACCAATCCTGACCCACGGGACTCCACCAGCCTGACTCCGGGAAGCGCTATCTCCTTGACGCCTAACTCTTCTTGCGAAGAGTTGAGGATGGATGCAGGTAAATTGCTGAAAACCTTCGTTTGGTACGAAGTCAAGGACAAAGTTAATAGGTTTTTATTCATTGAAATCACAAGGATCATATAGAAACGTCAACTTAAAAACTACGTGAATTTAATATGTTAAAGTGAATTTACGCTGGTTCCTCGCGCGAACAAGCCTAGAAGAATCAGGCAACAAACTCAGCTTGGTTATCTTTTTGATCCTTCATTCAGCTTAAGTGTGGTGCCAATCGAACCAGCTGAACTCATTTACGAAGCTGAATAAAGGATCATCAAAAAAATATATACCTATTTCAGATTTTTCTAGCCATGATCGTGAGGTATCGGTGTAGAATCAATTAAATAAAAGTAAAGTACATACTCACTTGTAAATACTTTTTTAATACTTGTTTAGCTAAACGGTGTTTAGTTTTCTACTGTTGACATCAGGAAGAGATTAAACAGTGTTTAGCTGGTGAACAAGAGCTAGCGACTGTTTGAAAATTGATTGTAAGTAGAAAGATTCTAGTTTAAATGTCGACGATTCCAAATTACTTACGATTTTTACCTATTGACTTTAACTTTGTGGTGTAACTGGGTATTTAAGGTCACTCCTCTGAGTTGTGCCACAGACCATCCCTCAGATTACACTAGCAAAATGGTTATAAGGAACAAAACATGTGACAACCAATCTTTCTGGTCATTCTCCAATCTTTCAGTTGTATAATTCAGTTTTATTTTCGTTATCAGCCCCTAAACTCGATCTCGAATAGCCTGTTGCAACGCAAAAGGTATGAGTTCGATTCTCGAGAGACAAATGTTTGCATGTTCTGCAGATATTTGTGCCGGGCTCTGTGTATTATGGTACTCCGGTACTTATAGTTCCTGTTACCTAGGACACAGGGAATCCTAGTGTGGGTCAGAAACACGGGAGGAAACGGGAGTAATCAATTTTACTTTGATAATTGATACCAGCAAGCAAACTTCTATAAGTAACTTGAAAATAAAGGTCCGGTCAAACTGATGCGGTGGCGTTGGCGGTGGCGCCGTTCACACGATTTTGACGACCACTTAACAAAAAAAAATGTAATTAGGTCAGTTTAACCGGGCCTTAAATATTTTTTATTTTATTTGCGGTGGCCATGGCTGTGTTGAAAAATCCGCCACCGCCAATTACGCGGGCTTTTACAAAGCACATCTGTTATTCTTCTATGACACGTGAGAAGCCATTAAAATCTCTGATAGACCATTTTATTTAACAGAAATCTTTCGTAAAGCCACTGTTGCCCAGTATTTTACAACATCAAAGCAACAAGTGATCTCGCAAATATACTGCCAATAAACAATATTCATAATTGCAGGTATCAGAAAGCTACAGTGTGATGAAAATGACAACACATTCCTACACCCTCCCACGCAGGTATGATACATAAATACTTAACTTATGCCGCAAACATTCTCAATTCTAACTTCATGGTTGATCATTGAAACTATCATGGTTTAGAACATATTTTTTACTAAAAAATGGGATATTTACCCGTGATCATGGTACATACAAACTGTGCCGAAATATCGGGAAACATTCAAACTCATTTGTGAGTTATAAGTATATATTTGTGAGGTAAATATCTAGTTTTTTAGTAAAAATTATTCTCAATTCTTTCAGTTTTACGTATTCAAAACTAGGGTTAGGTTTGAGTTTCCTTTTAGTTAAATTGCTTGCTCAATATGGTCGGATTGTTTATTTTGCTACGCAGTATCAGTCAGTAGTGAAAAGCTAGCCGGAACTTACGCCTAAGCTTTAGTGTATCAATGCCGACCATACCGGCTACGAATAAGGAAGAGAAAAAAATCGGGTAATAGCCGTACATTTTCTTGTAGATGCATCTAGCAAAAAATCTAAAATCATAGCTTCATACAGAAAAAAAACAGATAAGTATATATATATATAGTACTACTATTATAAAGCGAAAACTACTGAATAGATTTTGAAGAAACTTTACAGTAACATAGCCTTTACATCAGAATAACACATAGACTACTTTTTATCTGGGTACCACGCGGGCGAAGCCGTGGGCAGAGGCTAGTAATTTTATAAACTCGGGATACACACTAACAAATACTGACAAGGATGAAAAATGAAATTAATGCTAATTCATATTTTCTTCCAACAAAACTTTGTGTAGCCTTAGAGCATATCTGTTCCCCTTCATGTACAGGATGTCTTTTCGGGGTAGCATTCGTATTTGTACCTCCACATGTTTTATTCTAGCTTGATATTCACAGGACGACAGCTCTACGTCCCCCTCTCCAAACAAACTCCACAAAACCCCTTGGGGCAAAATGCGGGATATTATCCAGACGCACCGGGAGTCGGTGAAGAAGCGAGGGTCAAGGGGTTCCACACGAGGGTCGAAGAGTTCTGAAGCTATGCAGCTGCGGCGGAGATCCTTCAGTGATGGAGGGGATAGCGACGCTCCACCGGCACTGACACTGACCATACCTTCTTCTGAGGAATTAGGTAAGAATTTTGAATTCGGGGTGTGGTAGAAGGGTAGGGTAGGGTACTACCCTTCTACCACACCCCGGCCACTCATAATAAATGTATGAAGCAATCGCGTTCGTAATCACGACATGCAAGGTTTTTGTATATAACGGTGCCGTTGTTGTATTGATGTTGAGTTAATTAACAATTCTTTGGTTATTACCATCTGCCTGTGTAAATGGCGATACAGACCTACAGACCTGTCGATTTTCATGAGTTTTATCACACACTTCGTCGAATCAATGTATCGTTACATTCATATTGAACAAACGGTCTGGAGTCCTATACAATCCCAGTTAGAATCGTAAAGTTGAAATAAATGGACTTACCACGGAGTTAGAGTAAAATCTAAGTTAGAACTGCACATCACTTACCTGCGGTTCATTTAAATTATAAGAAACAAGTTAGTTTCACTTAAGGTTAAAGTTAATTCACTATCACAAAGTATTTCACGTAAATAGTATACAATTCCCACGCACCGTGACTGTTCCGTACGATAACTGAAGGTGCACACTAAGTACTTAACTATACAGAATTTTGCTGATCACATAAAAACTAATAAGTACCCATATTCATACTAACTTATTTAAATCTTAGGAACATAGAGAACATTTGGTTACGTTACTAAGATTATAACAAAACTTCGGTCTCATTACGAAACGTGGTTATTTAAACCACGTTTCGTAATGAGACCGGTGGTTTTTTTTTTCTTCTTCTCTTGGCGTTACCACTTTCGGCATTTGCCATTTTAGTTTTTTCTAGCGGTGATGCGGTTTAGATAACTTAATAATTTATTAATCGGTGGTTTATCTCTCAAAGTTAGACCAGGCTTTTGAATCCTGATTTTTCAAGACAAATTGTTATAACAAAGCATACAAGGTTTAAAATTGAATGTTAAAATAAAATTGCTGACAGTCTATTTGACGTTTCAAAAAAAAAGGTTTGATGATAAATAACTGCTAAAAAATAAACCAGGCGGTTACCTAGTTTATTTCTATCATAACTCAACCTCTTTTTGACAACCTACTTTCTTTTGGTAGCCAATCAAAACTATGTTTCTTTTTTATTTTGGTTTAGAAGTATTTTTTAAATCAAATGCTCATCTCGCGGTTTATTTTATCTTTAAACTGTAGACCTTAGTAACTTTGCTATAGTACTCTTTTTTCGATAAGGTATATTTAAACCTTGGTTTAGTGGATCTCACAGGACAAGAACTCGTCCAGAGAATTGCTACCACCACGCCTAATTCTGTCGCCAAGCAGTAATTCCCCATTGCTGTGTTCTGGTTTGAAGGGTATGGTTGCCGGTGAAGTTACAGGGACATGAGATCTTTAATTTTTCATTTTATCTGGGGTAAACGTGTTCTTGAGTGGAGACCGCAACTCTTAATGTAGGACGCCCTCCGGCCAGGTGGGATGACGATCTGCGAAAGACTGCAGGCAGATGCTGGATGCGGCAAGCTGAAGTCAGGGCGCTATGGCGCTCATTAGGGGAGGCCTATGTCCAGCAGTGGACTAATATAGGCTGATGATGATGATGATGATGATGAGATCTTTCATCTTGATATCTCTGGGTGGCAATGCGTGAGTGATACCTCTGGTATTGCAAGCGTGCAAAGGTTACGGTAACTGCTTACCAACCGGTGCGGTGAGCCGTATGCGGTGCGGTGCGGTGAGAGTAAGCCAACAGTTTAATTTATTTCCTCTACCTCGCTACAAATGCAAACTAAAATACGATACTGAAAACTTAAAATTTTTGCTGAATAGAACTCGCGTGTATACACTCATACCCACACTATATACGCACACACTCCACACACACAAACACACACACTCTCTCACCCCACACACTCACACCCACACGCAATTTATTTACAAACAATAATTTTATCATAAAATTACTCTCTCATCTTAACTTTATCTATATTTTCTTATACTATCTTCCTTTTTATTTTGTTTATCCGCCTACCTACTCGTTGATCTGTTTTTATGGAACCTTGTAAGCTAGGTATATGGAGGAGGGCGTTGATGATTGCAACACAGTATTTTTTACTTCTGCGAGTATCATCGTTTTTCACTTTGTTTTCAATCACATGTAACTGTTTCAATAAAGATATTTTTGATTTGTTTTGAAAAGTTCAGTATACCCAAATACTCTGTGATTATACCAACTGATATATTCTGTCTTCTCAGAGTCGGACCCTCACCCGATCCTACGCAAGCAACGCTCGTTGGAGTTGGGTGCCCGCCCGCCGCAACACCGCCCTCCCAGAGCCTCTAAGTGGACGAAGGTGAAGAGAGCGTTCCTCACATCCGCTTCAGCATCAGTACCGTCCAGTCCCAGTCGACATTCGGCCTTCTTCACTGATGCAGGTTAGTGGAACAACTTTACCTGCGACTTAATGTGCCCTAATAATGTACCAATGAAAAAAAGCAAAACCTGAAAATAGTTTGATTGGAATCGACAGTAGAATCGTTGTGGATACTTTTTTTATTTTTATTACGCCTTGTCTTATAATTCTAAGTATAATTTATTAGACATTAAATGTCAAAAAGCCGACTTCATATAACAAGAAATTGATAAAAAGTTCAATATGCAATTTCATCATCCATTTTTCACCCTTAGGTGTGTTTTTTTTCCTTAAGAACCTAATTTTGTGAAATAGGTCCCCATCTCAACATTATGCTGCAATAACTTTATTAGCATAACCCCATTTGGAAAAGAAATACACAATGGGTGGTGTTATCGCTCAAAACGATTTCTTCCAAACAACCTTAGATCAACTTTTTGTATAACCTAAAAGGTGTTTTTAGAAATAGGTTTGATTTCCACGAACCACTTGGCACCGCTGCAAATTAGACTATGGATTATAAATCGGCATAACTTATTGCTATGGATCTATTTGTAATCATTTTATATGACTTAAATAAAGGTTCCAAAGGTTTTAACACACGCCACTCATCATCAACAGAAGTCCACTGCTGGACATGGCTCCCCTAAAGAGTGCTCCAACCACGAATATTACTTTAGTCAAATTGTGTAGACACATAAATTATTTCTTGTAATGCCAATGTAAACTTATACTTATTCTAAGACGATCCTCGAGATTTATTCGATTCGACTCCAACTCACTTTTGTGTTTTGATATTCTTATTAAATCTTATTCAAACTGCTATTTCCTAAGAAACGAACATAGACGAGAAATGGGTGGGCTATCTCGAAATAGCCGGAAAAGTCGTCCATGCTTGTAATCACGATACACGTTGAGAGATGAACGGGAGACGGCCTATATTTTGTTAGCTACAATCATAAATATTACCACTGTTTTACACTCTGAAACCAAGATAATAAACTTATGCAAAGTCAAGATGGCCCCATGCGCAAACCAGCGTTGCACCGCTCCAGATTTAGTGCAGCTTATGCTATGCTGTGATAGGGTACCTTTTGATCCCACACAACACAGCAAAGAAAATTTATTGTTTCTTTATTCCTAACTACTTTCTGCTCTTTTTGTACCGCTGAGATTTTCCCAAGTGTTTACAATAAAGTTCTTTAAAAAGGGTTTTTTAAAAGGTTGGCAACGCGCCTACCTCTCTCTTTGTATAATTTTTTTCTGTACTCGTTATCAACGTATACTTCCGCTGAGGTTATCCCAAATGACTATAGTATGAGATTCTTTATAAAGAGTTTTTTAAATGGTTGGCAACGCACGTGAGATGCCTCTGGAGTTGCAAGCGTCCGTAGGTTACGGTAACTGCTTACCAACAGGTGGGCCGTATGCTTACACATTGGTGGTATAAAAATATATTATTTTTATGTTGTGTCTATGGGGAGCAATAAATGTACTTATTGTCTTTCTTTCTTGTCTTTATATCCCAACTAGCTACGCCCGCGGTTTCACCCGCGTAAGTTGGGAGAAGGGATATAAAGTATCAGCTATAGGTAACAGCTATGTATCTATCAAGTTTCATCGCAATCGGTTCAATCGTTTTTGCGTGAAGAAGTAACAAACACATTAGGTTCATACATACGCGCGGGTACCTTACTCATAGACGTAACCACTCGCTCCTCGGTAACCAATGCCCGCTCTACAGAGCAGGGAACGTCGCGGCGGTTCGCGTGTTATATTTTTATACTCGTGATAACTTTGAAATTAACTGTCCGATTCGAATGAATTAAAAATTATTTTACTGCTACATAAATACCCTTGATGATAAAAGTATTTATTTGAATAACAATTAATATTACGATACGAATGTAACCTACTTTTTTTTCTACCGGCGATTTAATTACATTTTAGAACACAAAAGCTGCTATTGTGACTTAACTATGATAGTTAGATATATTTCCTCAAAGACTTTTTTGTAGGGAATAATGAGGACTTTAATTATGTAGTACATCATTTTTATGTATCATCAATAGTTTTCTCAGCGCACGCCAAATAATGAATTTTATAGACAACATTTTGCTTCTTTTAGGGTTACATTATTGTAATTTTCTTAAATATCTCTATTTTTTTTAAAATAAATTATAGTCTATTCGTGATAATTTAATAGGTTTCTATTAGTGAAAAAATTGTTAAAATCGGTCCAGTAGTTCCGGAGCCTATTCGATACAAACAAACAAACAAACAAATCTTTCCTCTTTATAATATTAGTATAGATTATTAAAACAAAACTGAACAATGAATACTTAAAATTAATAGTATTAGATACTAATATCTAAAAATATAATTATCTGTCGTTTTATTTTTAACGGTTATTTTGCGTATAAGTTCTGTTCGACACAATAGGTGACCCACACCCCTTGGGTCCCTTTGAGGAGCAAATGTTTGCATGTTCTGCAAATAATTGTTCCAGATTTGTGTGGTGGTGTTCCTCGTAGTCTTTGATGTTTTACCTATTATATATTTATACGTACAAAATCCTACTAATATTATAAACGTGAAAGTTTGTGAGGATGGATGTTTGTTACTCTTTCACGCAAGAACTACTGAACGGATTTTGGTTAAACTTTACAGTAATATAGCCTATGCATCAGAATAACACATAGGCTACTTTTTATCCGGGTACCACGCGGGCGAAGCCATGAGCAGAAGGTAGTAATAATATATTTCGTATTTATATAAGGTATGAATAAAACAGATTCTTTACATAGGTACTATCAATTCTAACTCACTTTAAATAAAACACACTTTCAGTGTTCAAACTTTTGATATCTTCCAAATGCTATATCGCTCCATAACCCAAGAGAGGCCGAGAATAAGTATGAAGATATCAATACCTACTTCAAAGATATAAAACAGAACCTATATATCTATCCCCTGCCAGTATTAATGATACTTTTGGGTATTCGTGTAACGCTATGTAACGCTATGTAACGCTCCTAGTAACAGTTAAACCGTAAACTTTAGGAGGTATTAAACAGCGGTATTTTGACACCAATTTTAGCAGTAAATATCCCAGGATTATCGTTATTAAATGTGCCAAGGTTTGCAATGACGTTGATGAGGATCGGACGGGCACTACAGTCAATCCTCCATCACCGGTACCATATAAACAAGCTTGGGGTGAAAGGAAAATAATAATTAAAAAAATAGATGATGTTTGGTTATCGGTATCGATTGGAGCGAAATACTTCACGTTGTTGTAAATGTTTCACGTTTTTTACCCAAAGCGCAAGAAGCCCGTATATGCGTTTGCCATTATGTGGTTGTTTTTTTTATTTAATACATTTATTCATAGACCTTACAAAAAACACAGCTGAAACAGCTATCTAAATACCGTTACAAACGATCTATAGATAGCTCAACTGATCTAGATCACTACCAGACGGAAGCGTTCCCAAAAATATTGGCCGTATTGCTACGCTGAATGGCAATGCTAATGCGTTGACTCAGATTTGTTTGTTTGTTTGTCTGTTACCATTTACCTCTGAGACGGTTTATTGGATTGAATGCGTATTTTTTCAATATATAATTATATGTACGTCTTAAAGGGTGGTTCTTAGATAGGTATATAACCACAAAGCACTTACAGGCTGCTGGCATACGAAACGGCGTAACCGCTCATCATGCAGTTTGTAGTTATTTTTTATATGACTTCCAAATAGATTTTAAGATAAGTATCAACGCCATACGTTACTAGTGAATGCCACACTTGACAATATAAAATACGTTAGTAGTTTTTAAATTATCGAAAAATTTAACCTCTTATTCATAACCACTCACTAACTTATATAACTTTTTATCACTCTGCTAAAGTTAGTGAGTGATTATGAATACCTAAGGGTTACTTGTTGAATACAATTCTAAGAATAAGTAAGTACCTACTTAAAAGTAAAAATCTATAATCATAAAATATATGGTAATTTGGTAACTAACATCGTCTTATTATTGTATGGAATTTATGAGCGAGAGCTTCGTCAAGAGTGATTGAGAAGAGTGAAGATTTTTCCCTCAACAACCTTTTCACTTTAACACTAAATACTGTATTTTCCGTGTATTGTTTTAAAAAAAAATCCTACACAAATAAAACTGTTGCCTACTTTGGAAAGTCTATGTTGAGGCATATATTATCATTCCATGTATGTTACGTGGCAATACTGGTGTGGTTGCCTACAGTGACCGTTCGATCTTATCGACATGAGATCTCACTTAAGCGCCATGAGTAATGTTACAGAAATACCAATAAGAATTGAGTTTTCTGAACGCAAATCTATTATTGCCTTTTGATTATATTTCATTTTAATGAACGATAAATTCAAAAACGTATTTTGACGTTGAGAGAGAGCAAAATTCTGGTCCTGTTCACCACACTAGGTCTTTCATCGTCGGTCTTGACGCAGAATTAATTAAATTCATAATTACTCAGCTATGGTGAATATCAGATAAAAGCATCGTTCCATCAATAATGACAAATTACCCATAACTTTTGTGTTTGTGAACTCGGGAAAACTTCATGCTTTTAGTTCTTACGATATTATATAATTTACTTACAAATATAAGATCAAGTTATCTCAATAATTAAATTATTAGTTACTAGTTTCTGCTCACGGCATCGCCCGCGTGGTACCCGGATAAAAAACAGCCTATGTGTTATTCTGATGTATTAGCTATATTACTGTAAAGTTTAATTAAAATCCGTTTATTAGTTTTTGCGTGAAAGAGTAACAAACATCCATCCTCACAAACTTTCACGTTTATAATATTAGTAGGATATTAAAAAGGCGCTCTTTTTTCCTTAGAAATGTTACTGTTACCCATCTATAAAGTGTATTTTTTATTTATTTTTTTCCTTTCTGTGCTTTATTGTTATGTAACATAAACCAATTTTTATTCTACGAGCATTCTATATCATTAAAAACAAGTCCTCTTAAATGAACTAACCCATTTCCCGACAAACCACAGACATATATAAACAAAAACCCAGGAACATGGCCGTCTGGCCGCGGATCCATCCATTAGATCCTGGCAGCTAGCCAGATGGTGAAAAGTGAATAATTGACAAGTAAGGCATTCACCTCTAGGCTAATCTATCAGTATACTGGCGATAAAGTATGAAATATGACTCAAGAACTCTGAAAAGTATAATAAGTTGGATAGTAGTAGGTAGGTAATTTCATAACCTCTGTGGCGTAATGAGTGAAGGCCCGCCTGAGACACAGTTGAGAACGTTGCAGTTCGATTCCCGCCACGGAAAAAAAATTGCAAATATTTGTCTCGGTTTTTCTTTGTGTTTAAGTATTTACATCAAAATGTTTATAAGTAGTCTATCAGTCATTAATCGTTCCTATATCGCAAGCTCTGCTTACTTTGGGGCTAGATGATGCTGTGTGAAAATGTCCAGCATTATTATTATTAAAGATCTAAAGAAAAAAGGGTTTTTTATGAAATTAGTAAAAAAAATCTCATCTCACTACTGGACCTGTCGGTAATAGGTACTACAGAAAAGTATTATTGTCCGAGTTACTATTGGTATTGCAGCTGCTAGTAAAACGGCAAACAAAGTAAATTTTGTACTAAAATGAGACCCTTGCAGATCATTATTGTTTATTCGTAAAACCTTGGAATGTCAACAAGAAATAAAACTTTTACCGATTATACCATTGTTTGATCCCATTCGTTCTTTCAAATGAATCCTACTACCTATTTTATTTTTCATATCTGACAAACAGGAAAATTCCTACGTTAGATTTGCCAAAAGTAAATTTCAGATTTCCAAAACATCATCGATCCAAATCTCGAAATCCACGAATCCCGTGATACATCTTACGTATTCCATATTTACGACCGAATAAACAGAAAGATGTAAACAAATAGGTACCTACTCGTATATATTACTCGTATATCTTAACATTGGTTCGAGTAGGATATACTTGTTGTTCCGCAAAGCTTACATTGATTTAAAAGCTATAATTTTCTGGGTCAAATCTTTAGCCAACTAAAACAAAAAAGTCCATAAATAACGCGGAAATTCTTAGCGGAGTTAGTTTAGTTTGTAGTACATTGGCCTCATTCTCGGGAATATTTTCTTTGTTATTTTCAAGTACATTCATCTATTCTGTCTTACTCATTTACAATGTTTGTATATGAAAATATCAATACTTTTCAAATAATATTATAATTCAAAGATTCTAATTCTTCCTAATCAACTTTATCATTCTTTACATCATTACTTATCAGATTATTGCTTGTTGATCCCAAATCTTTTTGTAGTTTCACCAGATTTTTTTTAATTTCTTTATCCAAATCTTTTCCTTGTCTATCTGTAAGCATTCTTCTGATCAAGTTTTTCATTTCCTTAACATTTTCGTTATTCTCATCTACTTTTATTTTATCTTTTCTGTGATCAATATCTAAAACTGTAGCGTTGTTTTCTTCGATGTAGCTTTGAATGTCTGGTAAAGTTTCGTTTCCATATACGCATCTTCTGACTGTTTTCACAAGTTTGAAGGCATCATCTTCAGTTGTTCTGATGACTTCAATAAGACAAGCTTCATGCATAGCTCCGTGAGCCATCATTTTGGTGAGATCCACCACACCTTCGATCAGCTTGCCGGTTATTTCCATCATGGTTGATTTTATTAGCGGTGACTGTGAACAAAACTGTATTTTAATGAAAAGGGTCTTTAAGCTTAATAATTTAAAGCACTATTATTACAAAAGTCGTGAATTTACTCCGAATTAGCGCAAAACCCGATTCCTATATATAACATTGCAAGTTATGTTGTCTTTTTTATTTAATCTACTAACAAAATTGTTTTCACTTGGATAAATCTAATCTACAGTTATGTTATTTTTTAAATCATATAAGGTAACTTATAAATTATAGGTAAATATCTAGCGATGTAACATTTTTGATTTGACTCGCAGAGCGTTATTTATACACCGGATGTGACGAATTTTCCGTGAAGTATTGGAATATTTCACCCGTGCCGTAGCAATGTGCATTCTAAATAATTATTTCCGGAAATTGTTGATCTTTGCTAATGTGTTAGGTATCGATACATTTATTGTTAGTCATATTTGTAAATTTCACAAATCTGATGAAAGATTTGTGTTAACTTCTCCTACATGGCACTTAGTTTTGATAGAATCTTTGTAGAGTTAACTGTTCGCATCAAACGTGATCTTTAGATATATAATACAACTAATACAAAAAAAACATACAAAATTCAATTGATTTTTACATTTCAGACAATAGCATTAGCATTGCCATTCAGCGTGGCCATGCGGCCAGTATTTTGGGAACGCTTCCGTCTGGTAGTGATCTGGATTAGTTGACCTATCTATAGATCGTTTGCAACGGTCTTTAGCTGTTTCATCTGTATTTTTTATATATACCTACTTGTAAATAGTTGTATGAATAAATGTTTCAGACAAACACATTAATTAAAACAATATTCTATGTATTATCCTCGACGTTTTTTTTTGTACGAAAAAGACAAGTTTATACATGCCTCACCTTTGAAATGACGCACTTAATGACCTTCTTAAGCGTGTCGTGATCATGACCGCAGACTTTTAGTAGCCCGTACACTTCTGTCTTCTGGTGGTATATCTGCAAGTTTTAATGCGTTAGCTGACCTCTAGTGCTGCCTTTGATGTCTGGTGATGCAAGGTCGAGCCGAATTGGTGCGAAGTGTCTATTCTTTGATAATGTAAGCTAAGTATAGCAAATATACCTAGTCGGTATTATCATGGTAAATTTTCGATCAGTAAGTAAAGTGAATGTTCCATAAAGACTCGTTGCACAGACCTAGAATAAGGTTTGAACTTACCGTCTCATCGCGTCATCTCGTGATATTAGGGCCACCGCACACGAGTGGCCAAAAGTGGTTAATTGTGGTAATAAGTGGTACGCGCTAGCATTTGTGACTGGATTCACAAATGGTGACCTTATAGTGTTTTCAGACGGATAATACCACAAAATTTTTATTTACCACTCAAATGTCCATTTATTATTGTTCTAAACAATCCTACTAATATTATAAACGTGAAGGTTAGTGAGGATGGATGTTTGTTACTCTTTCACGCAAAAAACTACTGAACGGATTGTGATGAAACTTTACAGTAATATAGCTTACTATCCTCTGCCCACGGCTTCGCCTGCCTGGAACCCGGATAAAAGTAGTCTATATGTTATTCTGATGTATAAGCTATATTACTGTAAAGTTTCATCAAAATCCGTTCAGTAGTTTTTGAGTGAAAGAGTAACAAATATCCATCCTCACTAACCTTCGTGTTTATAATATTAGTAGGATATGATACATCAGAATAACACATAGGCTACATTTTATCCGAGTACCATGCGGACGAAGACGTGGGCAGAAACTAGTAATAAATATATTAATGAAAATCATATCCATTCTTACCGATATTTCGTATGTGATAATAAAAGTGGTGGTATTGTTATGATAAAGAGCGTAGAACGATTTATCTGCCAATAACATCCACCCGTAGAGGCTTCAGTACCTCCCGTGATCATTGTACATACTAGAGTGCCGAAATATCGGAAAGCATTCAAGCTCATAAATCACGTTTTTTATGAAAATTATGTTTTATTCCTAAAACTATCGTGAACTTGACTATTCATATTGTAAAAACGGGAATTTTCACTTTCTCCTTCCGCGTCGCACGGCACGGCACGTGCACGGCGCGACGCGGAAGGAGAAAGTTGCAACCACTCACCCTGATGAAGACTCTCGGAATGAGTCGAAACTTAGTCGGTGCCTTCACCGATAGTGCAGTACGTGAAAATTCCCGTTTTTACAATATGAAAATTATGTTCGTAATCATGACGGATTCAAAAAGGATGACATGACAAACAATACTACAGCCACACTTGACTGCCCGGAATCATTTTTGCAGCTATGTTGCAGTGGAGTTGTGTTCCGTCTGAAGACAACCTTATTTAGTAAGACTGATATTAAGTACCTTTGACACAAAACACTTTGATCAATTGAGTTGGAAATGTGGAAAGTTTAGTCAGAAGATTATTCGTAAGTTATGATTCTATTTTTATGGCAGCCAAAGACGGTAAATTCACTAACATCCATCGATTTTTCCCAAACAATTTTAGCTTTTCTAAAGAGAAGCTTAAATTCATTGCATAGATTTATAGTTTCGCCGGGATTGTTCTATTTTGGCTCGCATTTAGAAATGATGCAAGTGCTGATCGAATATATTAGCGGCTTGCGCCATTTCTACTTTGTAGTCTTGTGTAAACTGTTACATGTTATGTGGTTAAATATAGAGAAAAAAGCCGTTATAACATTCAATAATCTAAAATCTAGAACACTTTGAAACTAATTTTGTGAAGGACCTCTAAACGATTTTTAGGTACGTAAGGGAAATTTAACATTTTCGCAACGTGACATCAAAATAACCCGGAATATAAAACTAGCTGTGACGGGAGCGTGTGGCTGAGTAGTTACAGCACCCCCGTACCAAGAGGAAGGTCGCGAAAATCTTTTCATAAGGGATATCAAGAGTAATAAGGATTATAAAGGATTATCTTCTGCTAAGTATGAACATGTTGAACATGTTTGAACATGACACTACTTTTATAAACATTATGTAAATCATAGAAAGCGTAGGTCTATCATACACTGTTCCACTATTCTTGGTATCACTGTTCACTGGGATCCACTGTTTAACATAGTAAACCCAGTGTCATTATTCAATCAGTTAGTAGTCACGGGCCCTAAAAACATGGTTGATTTACCAGTAGGTAGTAACGGGTAAACAGTAGCACTAGCGCCATCTAAACTTGATCTAACTCTTCTCATATCTTAGAGTTTTTGCAAACAGATGCGTTTCGCGTTCAAGCGTTCCGCGTGGATTGCGTCCTACATAGAGATTCTGACCACGTTGGTCAGTATACGAGGCGCAATGCAATACAAGCAATGCAAATCGATGGAACGCTCGAACATGTCAACCGCCGACTCGATGAAAACCCCTAGAGGTACCTTGTTTCTAAAAGCTTGTAACTTGCTTTCTACTCTTCAAAAAACTCGCTGTCTTACCGGTTTGACTCCTTGACTGATCATACTCTTCAGTTCTATGACCTTAGATACTGCCTGTGCTGGATCGTGGCCTATCAGTGCGTATCCACACACCACCATCTGATGCAAGGCTTTCTCTGCCAGTGCTGATGTCTCAGCATGATGCTCTAGGAGGCATACTTCTAGCTGAAAATTTGAAGGCGAGTTAATCATCATGAAATATGAACGGGAGTTTTTATGAGTAGGTAAGATATTTTGTGTCAGTTACCTAGTGGCGCCCATTTCTCAAAACATACAAGTTTCCAGCTACGAGTGTGTTACCATGAAAACGCCAATTAATCCTTTGCAAAATAATACCATGCATGATCGGTAGGTACGCTTGTTACTTGCATTTTAAAGAAAATAACTCCCTGGTTAGTTAAGTTCTCTTTACTTTTCCAACTGACCCAACTTTGCCTGCTCTCACTAATAAAATGTTTATTTAAAAAAACACTCTTTTATCACGCACTAAAAATTATAAAAAAACACTATCCACCTCCTGGCTCCATCATTAGATATCAAATTATAGTATTGTCACCTTCACTCCATATACATACAAAATTTCATTTCGATACGAAAATTAGAAGTAGGTTAAAATTGACTTACAAAATTTGATTACATTGTTTGTTTGTTATTTAGTTAGTTACAAGTGAAGCTAATATAATGGTGTTAAAAAAGTGTCAGAGACCTTGGACCAAACTGGGCTAAGTTAAGAAATTAAGGAAGTATAAAGCAATGTCGCAGCAGCAAGTTACGCCAAGTCGATAAAAAAATAAGGCAGAATGATGATTCTTATTTCATTCATAAATCATTAGTAATTTTGCAATTATTGTGACTCCTATTAAATTATTTTTATTATTGTGGCTCTAAAGAAGATATTACTAGCACTTTGCCTGTTTTTTAATAAAAAAATGACATGCATTTCGCTTACCTCTTTTTCTCCACTATTCTTCATAACCTCAAGCATGTTCTGAAGCTCCACCAGCTTATCCTGTATATGTAATGTTCCATTTTGCAGCAGCATTTTGATTTTCACCAGCACCATGTCAACCGATCTTTCCGATTGAAAAACATTCGATTGTCATAATCCTACTAGATAGGTGATTGGGTACCCTACCATGCGACGTAGTGCAGGAAGATATCCCACCCGATGCAACATAAAGGTTGAGAGAAGTGAAGTTGGATGGAGGTAGAAGACCGTTTATTATGGTACTTTTTTAGAGAGGCCCTTTATGCTATAGTGAATGTTTTTTAGGCTGATGATTATTTTGCAGAAAAAGCAGTGCAAGTGGCAATGAACAAGTTTTATTGCTCACAGAACTGATAACTGAGCTATGCACTAACTCAATAGTCCGATGACATATAAAAAAGTTACGCCCGTCTACTCGTCGGGAAATTTATCATGAATACTCTTCTCTCCGAAGCCAAGGCAAACATTTAGGCGTGTCTTAACGACATTTTTTCATAGAAATCTTTGAATCAACTAAGATATAGATAGTATCGTACAATCTGGGCACGATTTTCAATCGAAAGTATTTAGTTACCTATATCTCAGAATTACACAAAAAAAATATTCTTATATAACTTTTTAGTGCCTATTTCTTAGCGAGTTCCTCATGGTTCAATCAGTATGCACAACTATTTGTGTCATCGAAACACCTGCCCAAATATTAGTTCTGTTAGAGACAACTTGGCGCAGCTGAAAAATCCTTTCTGGGCAGATCCGACTCAGATAGGATAGGTTTTTTTTATGGCCACTTAGAAAGGGTGATATCATATGGAACATTTATATTTCGATGTATTCTATGTATACTTAGAGCAAAACTAGTTCTGTCAAGTTGTGTCTAACGGAACTAATATTTGGGATATCACAACTAGTTGTGCATACTGATTTGTCCGTGAGGAACAACTCTTAACATAATTAATACACTTTCTTTTCTTAGCCACTACCGCTTGGCAATACTACAGTAGAGTGAAGGGGAATTTTACTTTTCCGTTCCACTACTATTCTCCCGTGGATTACCTCATTACCATTGGCACTACTAATACTAAGTATATCAAAGCAAGATAAACAAAATATTTATTTGTTCCAAAAATTAAGTTAATGTTGGCTTGAAAAATCCTTCTTAGGCAAATCCGTCTTGGATAGCTTATGTTATTAGGTTTTTTTTATTACCACTCAGAAAAAGAGGATTGCTATCTGATCTTTACCCAAAAAAACTCGGGTTCAAAATAATTAAAAGCAACCGGTTAGTTTATCTGCAAAAACCAGACATAAATAACTAATCTAGAGATTTAATAGCCTTTATAGATAGCCCACTCGTGCCACGGGAAATAATATTTCCCGTGAAACTACTGGCAACAGTGTAGTTTAACTGGAAATGTACTTTTACCCGTAGCACTACCAGTAGTGGCACGAAAAAGTAAAATTTTCCTTCATTCTACTAGTAGTGCCAAGTGGTACTGCCTAAGAAAAGAAAGGATTAATACTACTGACAAGTTAGTTATGTACTATAGACCTAAATAGGTTCATCATTTAAGTTTCTGTACCATTTTAGTTGTTTACCATCTTCTAAATTGTCATCATCATCAGTATCAAGGTCTACTTACTTCTCCAGGTCGACTTGGAATTTCTTTTCAATGCTTTGCAGCAGATCTTCGCCGAGTTTTTGTGTGATTTCATCTTCTATAACTTCGTCTACTGATTCTTTAACCATTTCTATTGATTGGACCTTTAATTCATTACGATATTTTTTATAATGTCCGTGGCTTTCGTTTTTTTTACATTCAACAGATATACATCCTGACCTCCACACTAGGTCCGTGGTTCCACAAAGCCCAGATCCGGAACAAATATCTGCAGTGCATACAAACATTTGTCCTGCCGCAGGAATCGAACTCGCACCTCTTGCGTCGCAGCTGGCTTCTTGTCCGCTACACCACCGAGGTGAACCGTATTGTATGTAAATAATGATAGGTAACAGTATACTTAAAAAAAATATTTAGATTATAAACACGAAGTGGAAACTCAAGTTTCATCTTGTTTTAAATGAATAGATGGAACCCTTTAATCTAATAGAATAAACATGTTTAAACTGATAGCTCACCACAGAACATACAGCGTAAACACTAATAAAACATTGGACATTCCTCATCACGGGCGATGGCGAAAAAAACATATAAAAATAACCCTCTAGAAATAGCTGCGATTCTTAGATTCGACTCGAGTAAACGATAAAAATCTCAATAAAATAAAATTTTATCGCAAAGTAAGTGTTGATTTGGGAATACGATTTTGATTATTATTTTTTTGTTTGCTTTGCTGTTACGGAAAATTATGTGCGAGACCCTTTTTACCAAGTTTTGTAACACGTATGTGTATTTGACACACGGATGAAAAATAGATATTACAAAGTTATAACATTTTTTTGACATTTTTTTTACACAGTATCATCTAGTAAGCAAAGCTTGTGTTATGGGAACTACATGACTGATATACTACTTATATACATTTTTTTGTAAATACTTACATATTACAGACAAAAACACTCAGGCCCGAGACAAATATTCACAGATCATACAAACATTTGTCCCGCGGCGAGAATCCAACCTTATGCGACTCAGGCGGGCCTGCGCCCACTGCGCCACAGAGGTAGGTTCCGTTTATAACATTCATCATCATAATCATCTCAGTCCGGAATCACCCACTGCTGGATATAAGCCTTCTTTCTCATCTACCAGCCTCATCTGTGCTGTGTGTCTCTCGTCCAGATGTTACGACATAAAGACTATGTTCCAATCTAAAGTATACGTGCTTCCAAATAATTGTGGTACGGTTTATGCCTAAATTTCAAATATCTTAAGTTCCTAATCGTGTACCAAATTACTATAAGAATTTAATAAAATATTTATTACTTATTAGCTTCTACTCACGGTTTTGCCTGCGTGGTACCCAGATAAAAAGTAGCCTATGTGTTATTCTGATGTACCTATAAAGCTATATTACTATACAGTTTTATCAAAATCCGTTGAGTAGTTTTTGCGTGAAAGAGTAACAAACATCCATCCTCACAAACTTTCGCGTTTATAATAGTAGGATGATATGATTTATCATTGAATAGATCTGCCTTTGATTGATCGATCTGATTCATGATTGGTTACCCAACTCAACATTATTTTGTCATCCGTTTGTTTTATAGCCGGACAAGAATGGATCAATTGATTACGGACAAAATACAAATAACAAATACATAATTAAACTTTAATTTCGAAAGGAGAATTAGCATAAAGCCACGACCAGACTAGCGCGACAAAAGCGATCGATTTCTGAATGAGGGTGTCATCGGTCTGACAATAAACAGATGTCTTTAGTCCCCGCTTCACTTAACGCGTCGGTTTGGCCGTAGCTTAGTTTTTTTAAGGTTTAAAGACAAGCTAGTTCCGTTGGTTATAAACGCTACAACATTTCTTTTTGGAGCATCGGCAATTAAGACGCGGCCGCCTTTCCCTGCTAGTGCCTTGCTCTAGGTCTTCGCCCTAAAACATAAAAATAAGGTAGTTTTAAACAATGTTGGAAAACCCCGTCATATATTTCTATCTTCGATTGCAACGCCCTCTTGTGGAGATAAAACCTACCTAAGAACCATCCTAGAAGGCGATCGTAAAAAATCCGCGTTATTGAAATTCAAGAATCACATTCATTCATCAAAAACGCTGATGATTTTTAGATGATTGAACAGATTTTCTTGATTAATATCTTACAACACTATCGATCAAGCTACCTTTCAAACAAAAAAAACTAAATCAAAATCGGCTCACCCATTTGGGAGCATACCGAAGAAACTAACACCTATAATATAACCTCGGCCTAGTTTAAATATTAGTGTCTTTGTATGTATCTCCGATAAGCCCTAATACCTACGTACTTCATAAGTAGATAACATATATGTATACTTCATCTTTGATTTCTTGAATACCTAAATACATTATTATTATTATAGGTATGATGTTACCGACATATCATTATCTAGGCTAGTGCTTCTAAAGCTGATAATGAAATTATTTCTTACCGTATCCTTGGAACAGCAGACTGAGTTACATAAATCGTTTCCGTCAATTTTTTCTAACACATCGTAGAACTGAAACATACAAGAATTGTAAGATCTGAGTGTATTTTTCCATAAAATTATGAGGGGCATAATGAGCCATGTTGAACTAGTGGGCGGTACCCTGACTTCCGATCCGGAGGTTGTAGGTTCTAACTCAGTCCAATGGAAAAATGTGTGTGCGCATTAACACGTATTCACTAAAAGTCAAAGGCTTGTGCCACCAGCTAGTGTTCTGATAAGCGGCTATGGGCTTGCAACATGACATGTGGAATGTTAAATTACTTGAAAAACGCGGGTATGTGCCAAATGTAATGTTCTGACGTGCCTAGTGATATGACTCTCATGTGGCCACCACTCGGTAACTACCTTTGTCCATCTGCCGTCTTCCCGCCTTACCAAAATATATAAGTAAAACTAATAAGCAGATACTATAAAATATATACCAAACATAATCTAGAGAGACAGATAGGAGACAGATATTGGTAACTTTGCTCCAGAAGACACCAACTAAAGGACTATCGCATACGACACGGGGTAAGAAGACATAGACATAACATTTGCATAGACAATAAATACATAAAAATCCAACAGACGAACATACACAGTCGCGTATGAGGGAGATTTTATGATTTACTAAAATACTAAAGACGATATACCGAAAAGTAAAAGGGAAAGTGATCTTTCAAAACTTGACTTTATTTAATTCTTTGACGAGTACTTTTTTTAAATAAACGAGCTCACTTTGTTCGATTGGCACTACAGCTGAATGAAGCATCAAAAAAATAACCAAGCAGAGTTTGCCTGACTCTTCTAAGGTTGATCGCGCACGAGCAATCGGCGTAAATTCACTTAAACATTTTCAATTCTCGTTGTTTTTAAACTGACGTTTTTATATGAACCTTTTGATTTCAATGAATAAAAACCTTTCGACTTTGAAAAACGTGACAAGTATCCCTTACATTACAACGCCATCTAGTAAGCTGCGGAGAACTAACTCGACAGACACGTATCAAAAAAAACCTCTCGTTCCCTGTAAATTATATATAACGAGTTTCACTATGTAAATACCTTTAATTTAGCTTGGTAAAGGGTATCTAGTAGAACACATACTAGAGACTCGACCGTCTTAGTAGTCAAACGGGCCAATCTGAAAGAAATCAACGATATTAATTACTGTATCAGTATATAAAAATATACTTAAATATATAAACATAATAACAATTTATAGAACTTGGTTCTTAGACAAAAATAACACCACGCCTCCAGTGCACAGTCAAAGCTAGAGCGTGATAGTATATACAGGGTGTAATAAGACTACTTCCGAATACTTCGGGAAGTGAAAGTACCCATCAATACGAACCACTTTTACTATGGAAACGACACTGTGAACGCGAAAAAAAATCTGCTGTTCCATACATTTTAGCCAAGTAGGTATTGAACTTTAGTATGGAACAGCAGATTTTTTTTCGCGTTCACAGTGTTGGTTCCAAGTTGTACATATTAATGGGTACTTTCACTCCCCGAAGTTTTCGGGAGTAGTCTTATTACACCCGGTCTACCTACACTGAGACTGTAACAGCTTACGCACGGGCTGCTGGAGTTGATGGAGGTAGATAGAGAGCATTCGCATAGGGCTATGGAGAAAGCTGTGTCCGCAGTTTCACTGCGTCGTCTGTTTTTCCTGAAAAATATAATCTGGGTCTCTTTAAGGTACGAGTAATTAGGTATATACCACACCTTCGTGCTCCATCGCCGGCCATATCATCACTTACCACAAGTGAGATTGTGGTCAAATTAAGATATATTTATCATAAAAAAACCGTAGCTTTAAGAACTAGCTAATAAATAAATGAATAATTTTATTTGGACTTGCCTCTGCATACATCCATACCTACTTGAGGATGAATTTTAGAACGTCCAACATGGAATTTTGTCTAGTTTAGTGTTCCGTAAAAAGAAGAATTATTAATAAATATTATTATAAACAGTTGATTTACCAAATACTGTTTTGTATCTCTTTGCGTAATTTTAAATCCAAAAGAAGAAAAATGTTCAGCTGAGCTTCTATTTAAAATCTTTATAAGTAAGTAGGTATGTACAATCATAGAAAAAAATTGCGATCATTATGTAAAGCTGAAATATTATCATTTTCTTTTTAATCGCTGTTCCATAGGAATAGCTTTAAAATCATTTTATACATTATTTTAATGAAATGATTTGTTTCTATTCTAAAATAGCGACCCGCCCCGGCTATGGGTCATCCAAATTACCAACTTATCCATTGGATTAAAAAAAAAATGTCTTGACAATTACGAACTCAACAAAAAAACAGCCAAATCCGTTAAGCCGTTCTCAAGTGATGATTTTTTATGCTTGCGATATTATTTTTATTTGTATTAAAGTTGCACTTTTAACAAGAAAACAATTCGTTACATATTTTTTATATATTTTTAAACATATAAAAAATATGTTCTTTTCAAACTGATCGCAAACTTTTTTGATATGTGTAGGTATGTTTTAATGTCGCTAACGGTACTTAAATCGTTGTATCCGCTACATCAAAGTATTTCATGAACTACTAATAGTTTTTTCATTATTCTCGATTCCGTTTTCAACCCACAAATTTCTCAACACCGGGTTAAAAAGCTGTAACAGAAGTTTAATAACTAGTGCCCAACAATAAAAACATCATAAAGAGACCGAAATAACACGTTTATTTCGTCACGCTTGATCGCGTACCTACGTAAATCATTGGCATTCTTCAACTTCATCATTAGACCATCGTCCATAACCTTTGAAAATCAACTACCTCACCTAGGAATGCGAGTGATACCTCTGGCGTTGCAAGTGTCCATAAGTTACGGTAACCGATTACCAACATGTGGGCCGTTTGCTTGTTTTTCACAAGTATAAAAAATACTATGCGAATGCTCTCTATCTACCTCCATCAACTCCAGCAATTGTCAGCATTGCCACTTTAAACTTGCAATTTTCGAACCTAGCATAATATATATTTTTTTTAATTATTATCCAGCCATTTTTGTTACATTCCTGGGAAAAGGCCTTCCCACCCTCCTTCCACTTCTCACATTTCAACGCTGCCACAAGCCACGGTCCCACATCTCTGGGCCTTCCATGTCGCCGCTTTGCTTTAGGTGGTCTCCAGTCTGTGGTGATTTTAACCCACAAGTCGCTCGACATGCGGCAGACGTGGCCAACTCAGTTACACTTTAGGCGGCCAGCTTATTGATATAGCAAGCGATTATTATATTTTCTTCCTTCTGTTTTAGTTTTAGGGTTTACGTTGGGCTACACCTCGCCTGATCATAAGCACAGCTGTATTCTTAATTAAAAACGCTCACCAAGTAGATGCTTGTTGACTCTTCTTTTTAAAATACCCAAGTTATGCAAGAATCAACGACCAGTTTCTTAACGGGCCATTTTCCGCCCTCATAGGTTATCGATGAGTGGTTGTCATCGTCATTCCCCATGAACTCAATGAATTGAAGGTTGAAGAACCGACCACCGTTGAAGTTAGCATGTTCTGGAGCTATATTTACGTCTGTAGAAGATATGCTAATAGACGAAAAAAGGTATTTACGCTGATTTTGACCGATTCTTTACATGTAATGTTATATAGGGTAAGAGCAACTCTGTGTGTACCTTTTACGTGTACCTAATTCTGGTGTACCTGAATTTAAGTAAATAAATTCTGGCGATGGTTCTATTAAACCAAAATAATAATATGATATTGACGACTTAAATATCAGAACAGACCATCGCCCCTTGCTTTGGGAAAAGTAAAAGGTTCACAAAAATACTCACTTTAGTAGATGCTTGTGGATATCACAGAGACAGCACAGCGCACCACTATTGTTTCTTAGAGATGTGTTTGAGCAGTGGGTCTGAGGGTCGCCTAGTGGTAAATACTGAAAACCACAAACCCAATATGCAAGTAAGGTACACCAAAAACGTTTTATAAATACGAATAATCTTTCAGATCAGATCATTTCTATTGTAAGAGTCGAGTTCCTCACGGACCAATCAGTATGCACAGCTAATTGTGTCATCGAACACATGCCCAAATATTCATTACATTAAACACAACTTGGCAAAACTGAAAAATCTTTCCGGGGCAGATCTGACTCGGATAGGTTAGGTTTATTTTATGACCACCCGGAAAGGGTGATATCATATTAATTTGTATGTAAGGAGCATGTATTGCTTTTATATGTTATGTTTTGTGCATACTGATTGGTCCGTGAGGAACACTTGATGGTAAGATTGGATTTTTCACATACTTTATCATTATGTACTATCATACTGTACTAACACTAAGTTAAACTAATAAAAAAAACATCCCTACTTTACGTGTAGGGGTGGTACCATTAAAACAAACGCCGACAAAGCCAAATTACAGCTTGATAGTACTAAGAGTCTAAGCGGAGCCGCGGACAGATAGACAGCCGGATATGGCGCAACTATAAGGATTCCTTGTTGACTTTGGAACCCTAAAAAAAGGTGTAAAGGCTTACCAAAACGAAAACAGCTACAATGACGAACACGCATGACTTTGTAATGCATAATATTGGACAATCGTGAGCTACAACCAAAAAAATACATTGCTGTAAATGTACACATCTAAAACTTGGCAAAGTTTTACTTATAAGCAAAGTTGAACTTTTACTTACCCACGGAAAAATTCATTCTATTTCTTTCCATTTCGAATGAAGACGTAACAATTTTAAGCATAAACGCCTAAAACGTACATTGAAGGATTCTGTACGGTCTCAGACCACATGATTTAGAATTTTACCATAAAAATTAACTCAGTGGAATTTACATTTTCAGCAATAATAAAAGCGTGACATTTTGAAACTGATAGAAGTTTTAAAATCACAGATTTATTATAGATGCTAACGTTTAAAATCAATTGTCATCGAGAAAAGAATGCAAAAAAGTAGTTCCAGTTTTTATTTGGGCATTGATTCATGTTTTTATAGTATACTAGCTGCTCCCCGCGGTTTCGATTCCGTGGGAATATCGTGATAAAAAGTATCAGCTATGGGTAACTATCAATTTTCATCGCGATCGGTTCATTAGTTTTTGCGTGAAGAAGTAACAAACATATTATGTACTTACATACTTACTGATGCGTCTGAGCCCTGCGGGTACCTTACTCATAGACTTAACCCCTCCCGCTCCTCGGCAACGCCCGCTCTATAGAGCAGGGAACGTCGCGGCGGTTCGCGTGTTGCATTTCTACACTAGTGATAACTTTGAAATTAAATGTCCGATTCGAACGAATTAAAAAGTATTTTACTGCTACATAAATACCCTTGATGATAAAATGATTTATTTGAATAAGAATGAATACTACGATACTTCTGTTTCTACTGGCGATCTAATTAAATTTTAGAACACAAAAGCTGCTATTGTGACTTAACTATGATAGTTAGATATATTTCCTTCAGGACTTTTTTGTAGGTAATAATAAATACCTACTTTAATCATGTAGTACATAATTTTTATGTATCATTAATAGTTTTCTCAGCGCACGCCAAATAATGAACTTTATATGCAACATTTTACTACTTTGGGTTACATTATTGCAATTTTTTAAGGATCTCTACTATTTTTGAAAATAAATTATAGCCTATGTTACTTCCTGATAATTTATCTTTCTATTGGTGAAATAATCGTTAAAATCGGTCCAATAGCTTCGGAGCCTATTCGGTACAAACAACAAACAAACAAAAAATCTTTATAATATTAGTATAGATTTGCATGCCTTTGATTTGTGGACCACAACTTATAAAAAACTCTTCGCACGAGCCACAGACTTACTAGGGTAGAGATGTTCATAGAAATAAACCACTACTCTGGGATGATAAGCTATGTGCTCAAGTAGGTAGGTATTGTTAGTTTATAAAATAACCATTGTTTGAATTGAATTTCGTAATTCCATATACATAACACCACTTAGCCTATCTAAGTTCCTATTATCACAAAATCATACCTAAAATCTAAAAACCTATTAATAGTTGCAAACATTTCTCGTGGGAAAACTTGGGAGTTTTATTTTTTAAGCAACTTAAGTGGCAAACAGTTTATAAGCCGTTACCGTAACATATGGAGACTTTCAACACCAGAGGTGCGCGTTGCCTACCCTGAGACATAACGGGTAAAAAATGTCTCATGTCCTTGTAATTTCACTGGTACCTATACCCTTCAAACCATACAGTACTGCACAGTGCCGTCTATTCCCACCTGTTCTTGCAGTGTGTTTTGGTTCAATTCGCCTTGTGCTGTTCGTATTTACGCAGTTTTTGTTTAATCTATACTTTCATAGTCTAGGAATAAAACATGATAATAATTAATAATTTATTTTTGATTTCCAAATTATCATAAAGAGACATAATATAATCACAGAAAAACTCAATGCTTTTTAGCTCGCGGACACTCACTTATACACGTTTTCCCTTGTTCAACACATTTGGAACAGTATCCCTTAGGCGACACAGATCCTGAAGACCCTGAGGGTTTCAGCGTCTCATCAGATTCTTGGCCTTTCTTACTATCTCTGCTTATGCTCTCAACGGAACCTTTACTTTCAGATTTTTTACCTTCAGAAACTTTATCTTCACTAGAACTATCAGATTTCACAGGTTCCTTGAAAGAAATTGATGATTTCTTCGACGACAGAGCCATTTTGGAGAGGTCAATAGCTGATCTTACGAATTTTGGCATTTTTATACCACTGCCAGCTTTCTTCTCCTTATTTTGGTCACTGAAATTAAAATTTTCTGAAGAGTTGTATTCTTTTGTACCAACGATCTGAAATAAGATATAATTGAGAACACTTGGTTGGAATAGAGCGATGACATGTGCAAGATAGCTAATAGCACTGCTTGAAAAGAGCTGAAGGATAGGACTCAGTGGCGCGTACTGATAAGACTGTGGACTGCAATAGTTTCATATTAATGATGATGAAGGGATCCTTTCTAATGAATTACTTAAAAATTCACGATGGGATTTGACCCCACGATCTTTTAGATCGAAAGTTAATTCTTCGTTAGTGCTAAAGTACCAGTGTTCTGTGCGCTGGCATAGAACTTGTCCACGATTTATTAAAAGACAAAATTATTATATTATTAAAAATTAGTACTAATTCATATTGTAAAACGGGAATTTTCACGTATCGTTCTATCGCGACGCGGATTAAAAGCGGCGTGACCACTCACCCTGATGAAGACTCTCGAAATGAGTCGAATCTTAGTCGGTGCCTCCACCGATTGAACGGTACGTGATTCAGATTAAGATTCAGTTTCAGATAAAAATAATTAGGTATTAGGTACGTACTTAGGAATTACCTGAGCTTGTCTTTGACATGAGGTGCCGCATTGGAGGACCCTAGCGGCATATTCGTACGCTTCAACAACCTAAAAAAGTAAGGATTATCTTTGATATATTTTTTTTTTCATAAAAAAGTTGCCTGGAATATATCGCGTTTAGTGATAAGACCCATTCTAAACGTGGTTGGAAATATTTAGTTATAACACAGATAATATTATAATGTAATAATTTGTGCTTTTTTATATGTTGTTAGTACGTATTTTATCGTACGACAAATTATTAAGAGAGAAGAAACCTTATTTACGCTTTAGTTAACCCATAAAAAATCTTTCGATAGATTTTAATTTTTTTGTTACAGGTTCTTTGAAAAAGGTCGTACGTCTATCCTTTAAATATAGAAAATATTGAGTAGTAACCTAATCACGGTAAGTAACATGATTAGATTTCTACTCAATATTTTCTAAGTAAAAAAATAGAGAAGAGTTTTTGTTAAGATGTTCTAGTTATTCTTTTAATCTAAACCTTTTTATTTGTGTTTTTGGCTCGCGTACCTGAATCCGTCTCTCCCGCACTATGCGTATTTAGCGTATCAAATGGAGTGAGAGTGACGAAAAGCGTTTTTCACACCTTAGGCACGGATTTTGTCGAGACACAATAGATTTTGTGTCTAGAATCCCAGTATTAAGATAGCGGCCTATTTACCGCCCAAACGCCAGAGATAACGCTTGGATTTAGTCCAGACTTATTTTTTCGGTATAGTCTCGCTACGTTTAATAATATTTCTGTTTTTATTATGCGATAAACGATATCTGACTCCAATTGAAAGTGAATACTACAATTTCAGTCACATACAAAGAACTGTTCAAATTTAGCGTTTTACTTCTGCCGTCAATAAAATTCTGTTATTGAACTGAACTATTTTAAATCATCTTTTGATACCACAAGGCTATGAATAACACATTATCTGCTAACGTATTTTCTATAATATCTACCTGTATCATCATTATCAGCCGGAAGAAGTCTACAATTGGGCATAGGCCTTTCCCAAAGAGCACGAAACTTCTTTCTTTTATTTAAAATAATGCCATTGCCATTCTGAGATGGATTCTTCTGCAAACTACCTACATAGTTTTTTATAATATTTGTACGTGCACCAGAAGATTATTTTCACTCGAAAAAACACGTGCTAACAACAGCGAAGGATATAGTGAAGCAGCCGGCATGCCCCAAAACTAAACATTCGAAGGAAATTGTGCCCTTGGTTTGTGTTACAATAAATGGCTATGAGCTTGCAATTTTTTTTTTATAAATTAGCTAAAGTGGTAATCGTGCATAAGAGCCACTTGTTGGTAAGCGATCATGGACGCTTCCAACACCAGAGGTGCCGACCCTGAGGCATATCGGCTAAAAATGCCTATGGGCTCACCATAGGCACATGAGACTTTCGGTTGAAACGGTTCCGGTTTGAAGGGTACGAGTGCCGGCACTCATACCCTTCAAACCACACCGTGGGTTGCTGCGTGTTTATACTTCATTTTTCCTTTGTATGAAGAGCTAGAACATAATTACCGATTTTAGAAAATGGTAGTAGTAGTGTGATAAAGATTCCGTCACGTTTATATACATCCGAGTTGCTGGGCTGCAGGTCCTGAAAACTTAGCAATAAACGTCTTAAACATCAAAACTTTGACGTTTATATTACTAGCAAGATAGGATTTAAGATATTCTGAAGATGGTGGGAACTCACTAGGTTCGTAGAATCGAAAAGAGTGGCATGTGAGGAGGCCTTTGCCCAGCAGTGGGTGAGTATTTGGATCAGCCCGGGATATCTAATTCTTATCAATTGATGACATTCCACCAACCATGGCTCTCAGACAATGTAATTCGCTTCGTAGCTATTTCTATTACTGCTTTCTTCATTAAAAATGTATGGATTTGACATAGCTATTGGAATCAGACCACGTGACCATTACCATGCTTTACATAGATGAATGTGGGATTGCTAGATACCTACTTGTGTCTAATGAAGTCGGGAGTCAGCTAGTACCTCAATAAGTTCTCGATCATAGCACAAGGGCAGGTGTCACAGACGCATTCACCATTGCTGGTGCTGGCTTGACACGGAGCCTCGCCGGGTAGCCCGCTCAGGCCACTCATCTGGCTCGGCCGACACGACAGCCGGCAGCCACCGGACCAGACCTGCCGGATCGCGGAAGCGGTCGCAGCGAATTGGGTGTTTTCATTCGACTACAAGAACAGCTTGTATTATCTCGTTGTCGCCGATTATCTGATTCGCAGTATTTCCGAATCACAGAATTTCCAGTTTACGTGGCGTGGTTTCGAACTCTGGGAGAGCAATGGGCCGATAACGTTTTTGGTGCATATAGCTGGAGCAATTGAAGGAGTGGGCTGTATGCGTGAGCACGTGCGTCACTGGACCTGCGCAGTTAACACAGTTGTTTTAAGATGCATATAACTTTTGCAAGCGCCTCAACATGAGCATGTTACCCGTGTGTACAAGCACCATTCATTTTGAACATTTCCTTATCTGTTCTGATATTACGTTCCTATCATTTTGGCTGGTTATACGCACAACAACCATCAGCATTGAGAAAAGTCCTGAGGGTTGGACATCTTGCGAATTTAACTACTAGTGAAATGGACATTCTGGGAAGAGTATATGCTGCGAATCGGAAGTTTCGCAAGAGACTGACTTTTTGCGAGTAAAATGGATGTAAAGGTCGTACTCTGTTGAAAACTCGCGCTCTATATGATTCAGAAAAGACTTGCCTATGCGGCTACCATGTACCTATGCTCCTGCAGTGCTACCTTGTCATCTAGCAGTCTAGGAGACTTCAGGTTTTGTGATAAGACAGTTTTTTTAAATATAAAATAGACCTTTTGGTTGACCACAATCTCAATTGTAAGTGATTTTATGGCCAACGATGAAGCATGAAGATCTAAAAGATACCTATTCACTCTTACCTTGAAGAGGCCCAGTAGTGAATAATTAGTGTTACAGTAGAAAGGTTTTTGGAAAAACTGAGATCATCTCAGAGGTCTACTTACGGCAGCATGATAAAATATTATAACGAAAACGATGATGACAATGTAACCTGGAACCATTTGCATGAATCTTTTGATCACCTGAAATTCAGTAATAAATAATTTTAGAATTATATAAGATTCAAATGAATAAATGAATGAAATGAGAAACTTAACATGGTCTGTTTTCTTTTCTTTGAAAGTCGAAACTGTTATTCCCAAGAACTATTATAAATTTCCATTGTTTTTCACATTTTTACGCGTAGAATTTGTTGTGATTTAAAACGTCATTATGATTATGACAGACACAGAATATCCTGACAGAGATCAGTACCTATCGTTTTAAATTAACTGGGCAATGGCATAGTCTATACCAAAGACAACTAGGATGGTTCTATGCAAACAATCTGACTGTAACCTTTACAGGCATGCTAACCTACATCAGAAATTAAGCATTATTTGGTCTGCGGTTTCTACGAAGTAGCATTCCAGGGTTTTTGGAATTTCTATCTCATCTTCATTTATTTTTTCACAAACGATGTAATTATCGTATCGGAACCACAGATTAAAAATGGTCAGAACATTATACGTAGGTACACAAATATAAATGTGTAAAAAAACTAAAAACGCGCACTCTTTTACTATTTACTCATTTTAGGGTTAAGCTCGCCTTTATACATGTCATTTATTCTGCATTTTTGTGTTTATTTGTGTGTACAATAAAGAAAAGTAAATTAAACACGCACTAAAAAATACCTCCTGGCTCATCAGTCCCTCGACACCAAGTGCAAAGCCCAATCTCGAGGGGTTTACTAGTAGCCACTGAAGAGTTCCACTATCCACCTCGTGGCTCCATCGTCAGATCAGCTCTAAGATACCAAATTATTATAATTTGGTATCCATCCAAATATTGCCATCCGAACTAAATATGCATACAAAGTTTCATTTCGATAGGACAAAGTAGGTAGGTTAAAATTGACTTCCAAGATTTGATTACATTGTTATTTAGTTGCAAATGAAATGAATACAAGCGTGTTAATTACTGCAAATCTTTGAGCTATAACAAACAAAGCTACTGGCTCCTCTGCAAAATATACACCAACCCTAAGATTACTCTCCAGAAAATTTAACTAGGTAGGTATATTTTTACCTTTGATCGATCCAAATCAAAGAAGCTCTTGGCAATCTAACGGTAACTAAGCAAGTAACGCCTCTTATATCCGATAAACCCCGTTCAATAAATATTTATGTAATGTACAAAGGCAATCAAATACCTACATTATGTGAAAAATTTACATACGCGCAGATTTATCTACGTATCCGCGGCTCATTGCCGTTAGGGACTAAGAATAAAATGGACTGCGGGGCCCAAGATAGATAGATATATCTTTATTGTACACTTGTAAATACAAAAGAAACACGAAAAAGAAATTATAATAACACCTAGTGATACAATGGGCGACCTTATCGCTGAAAGCGATCCCAGGTAACCTTTGGATGGACAGAAACTGGAAGAACAAACAAGGACGGCGGCGTACAACAAACAATAGAGACCGAAAGAAGTTAAAAATAAAAACAATAAAAATAAACTACATAAATTACATACTTAAATATATTTACTTATCCAAGAGACACTTTCAAATTTAATATAAGGTATTTTCATCTCTAGAAGGGACTATCCATGGCTATATGCTTGTTTGCAACTTAAGGTGTACTTATAAAAAAAACTGTTAATGATGATGATATTTGTCCCAAATGTACCACATTAATTCAGTCTTATTTACTTGCAGATACAGAAGGGCTAAGCAGTGGATGCGAAGCAAGTGGAGTTAGAGAAGAGATTGCGAGAGACTACGCAGCTCTTCAGACGAGACTTGGAAGAGAGTTCTCCGACAGACGCGGCAAGCTACATGCTGGTGAGCATTCCAACCAACCTTTTGATCACCAGCGACCAGCGATGCCAGGCCTCTCACGTTTTGTTGGCGTTAACACCTGCGGAAATGTTGAATTGTATGGAAATGACATAAAGCTTTTGTCGCGTGACTGCTGCCAAGTATTGCTTTGACTTTGCGTTTGCGTGAAAGGAAAACTAAACGTGAGGGATGTTTTATTCCAAAAACTATCGTGAACTTGACTATTCATATTGTAAAAAGAATTTTCACGTACCGCACTATCGGTGAAGGCAACTCTCATTCCGAGAGTCTTCATCAGGGTGAGTGGTCGCGACTTTCTCCCTCCGCGTCGCGCCGTAGTGCACGGCGGAATGAGTCGAAACTTAGTCGGTGCCTTCACCGATAGTGCAGTACGTGAAAAATCCCGTGAGGTATTTATTGGAGCCCGTGTATGCGTTCATGTAAGAGGTTGATTGTGTTTGTTTTTTTTAACACCCAACATACCCATATATAGTCATGACCCCACTCTCCACCATATATAGTTAAGATCCCCTGTGTCGTGGGTACCACGAGCTACGAGTACCATTTGTTTGTTTATTTCTTAACATTTATCTCCAAAACGCGTATCCGATTGAAATACGGTTTTTTGCAATTGTTTTCTATGACATCAAAGATGGCTCTTAGACAAGTTTTATCGCTTCAAGTCACTTAGGGCTGCAATAGAGCCGAAGCTAACACTAAGAGGCCTTTTTGTACAATACAATACATAAAAAACGGTTTTTCGTGGATGGTGAAACTATTGGATATATTGGGTGATAATCTGGACTATTGCAGGAGTAAATGCTTAAGGAATGGTTGCTGGTCTATATAGGATTATTTTTTATTAATATTATTATTATTATAGAAATAAATGACGGAGATTCTCAAAGGAGGTTTTTTTTGTAAAAAAAACTCTTTAACGGCCTAAATCGGATTGCAATGCAGTTTTTTGTAATCGATTTATATGTCTGCAAGGATATGGTAACAGAACCAGATCCTGGTTCTGTTACCACAAGTCATTAGATGTTGCAATGATGTATATACACGTCGGAGTATTCTTTTTTAAAATAGCTATCATTCTCAGTGTCCTACCATCCAGCAACGCGCCCTGTAGCAACTGAAGAACAGCTTTCAGCGGACTTCAGGAAGAAGCTGGAGGAATGGAAGCTGAAGAAGGGAGTCAAGCAGCCGCTGCCGATTCCTGCGAGACAGGACCTGAGCGAGGACTTCCTGAAGAGATGGGGTAAATTGTCATACTTAACTTACAGTTGGATTGGTTGGGGTTTTTGGTTCGACCCAGAAAATAAAAATGCGTAATATGAATCATCTGGCATTTGTTATCTCTGGAAAACACACATTCGGAAAAGTTAAATTAATCTTCGTTAACACGATCAGTATAGTATTAAAATATATGAGCCATGGTTACATTGAGTCGTTATTCAATTATTTGATTTGAAAAAAGGATTACTAAATAATGGCACCCATCATTTCGGTTGTGTTTGGATTTATTGTTGTTGGTATTCCTTTATAACTTCTATTTCAGTCATTTAGGACCGTGAGTTTTCTGCAATAAGTATAATTAGATTTTTTTATAAATTGATACAATTATAGTATTAGATTTCATTCATTCATGACCTACGGAGCTGAGACGTGGACACTCACGATAGGGCTGGTCCACCAGTTCAAAGTCGCTCAGCGAGCTATGGAAAAAGCTATGCTCGCTAAAGCTAAGCTATGTCTCTCTGAAGGAGAGACTCCGAGCATAGCATAGGATAGCGAGCATTCGTAACAAATACATCCGTCAGAGAACCAAAGTTATCGATATAGCTCAACGGCAAGCTGAAGTGGCAGTGGGCCGGTCACATCTCGCGAAGAACCGATAACCGGGGTAAACATGTTCATGAGTGGAGACCGCGACTCGGCAAACGTAGTGTAGGACGCCCTCCGGCCAGGTGGGATGACGATCTGCGAAAGACTGCAGGCAGATGCTGGATGCGGCAAGCTGAAGACAGGGCGCTATGGCGCTCATTAGGGGAGGCCTATGTCCAGCAGTGGACGAATATAGGCTGATGATGTGATGTAATGTGATAGTATTAGATTTAACATTTATTAAAAATGTATGCTATGAATCCATACCAGTAGGGCGCTTCTCTGAATCCAAATTCATAGTAATCTTTACGAGTATCCTCATGAGTCTGAAGTCGGAATATTTTGCTACTACCGTGGAAACGGTTAAGCTGTGTACGACAAAACTGCTTACTAAAAACGTTTGTTTCTCTATTCCAGATGAATGGAAACGAATGAAAAACACTAACACTGTGCCAGCTTGGGAAGAAGAACCTAAGCCGGATGAAGTCCTTGTGCAAACTTCAACAGGACTCTTCAAATTCCAAGGTAAGCTCCAAACTACTAGCCTTCTGCCGGATAGATACGTACCAAGTTTCATCAGCTAGAGTTGAAATACTCAGTGCAGAACCAACAATAGCTGTTCTGCTGGTTAAGGTTCTTGACCATGAAACGTGTCTCCCTTTAATTTGAACGACGGTAGTTCCATAGAGGATAATTTTTTTCTTGCGTATGTGTATTTTTGCGCTTCGCAAATTCTTTTTTCAAGAGAAAAATGAGGAATCAGACGATACAGTCGTTCACTAGATTCCAGGTGTTTTACAGCACCAAGCACGATGTGAAGTCCCATCTACTTACATTTTATTGGATTAGAGGAAGCCCCGATACGTAAGACGCAAAGCCATTTCAGTCCAGCAGGAGCCTTAGAGATTGCTATTAGTTATTCATTTTGGTTACGTTTCAGGAATCTCCCGTTCCTTCACCCGTAAGCTACATGAATGGGAAAAGTCGCGGGGTATAGCCCCAGAAGCGTCCACTTCAGCCCTGCTCCAGGCAGCCAGGGCTCAGAAGAAGGTTCCTCAAGCATCCCTCACCAGGACCCAGTCTGACGGCAGCGTGGCGCCATCAGGAGCAGGGTCGGGCAGGCATCATGCGTCCAGTTTGAGCGTCAATGACGTAGATGACTTCGAATCGGAATACGAAAGAGAGCAATCTGTAAGGTTCTAGCAAATCAAATCAGGCTATTTGTACAGAAATATCAGTAATGTTGAACCGAAATCATCGGTGCTACCAACCAAGAATATTCTAGCTGTTGCCAGCAGCTTTGCACGCGTGGAGTCGTGTTTAAAAAAACCATGCCTCCAATACACACACCCCGATTTCCGCCCTTTAAATATGAAAATCCAAAATCCTGAAACACGTCCTTAATTATTTATGATGAGTAGCTAAAATTTCAATGTTCAAGTTTCTAACTTCAAAGAACAGACTTTCATACAAAGTTCCTCCCTCTATTTCCCCCCTTAAAGTGAACATTTCCAGAAATCCTTTCTTAGCACATGCTTATGTTATAAGATAAAACTATGTTCTAAATTTCAGCTTCCTAGATTTTGTAATTTAGACTGCGCATTGATAGATCTGTCAGTCGGTCAGTCAGTCAGGACAAACGATTTAGAAGTAAATAAATAAATAATGCTGGACATTTTTCACACAGCATCATCTAGCCCCAAACTAAGCAGAGCTTGTATTATGGGAACTACATGACTGATATACTACATAAATATTTTTTTATTGTAAATACATACATAATATACATAGAAACACCCAGACCTGAGACAAATATTTGCAGATACAAACATTTGTCCCGTGGCGGGAATTGAACCCGCAACCTTCTGCGTCTCAGGCGGGCCTTCGTCCACTGTGCCACAGAGGTCGTCAAGTATGGATAGCGCATTTTATTAAGTTCAAGTTTCATTTCCATCGTCAGCTTGATGGGTTGGAAGAAGACGAGGAGAACACTCGAGGAGCAGTGCTCGTGGAAGTGGAATGTGAAGAGGTCTGTACAGCGGCACCTCTCATGGCTGTGTCTCCCCAACACACTCCTCAGAAACCTGTGTACACTTACGGCCAAGCTGAAGCGAGGCTGCTGTGCGAGACCAGTTCTGCTGTCACTGGTACAGCTGTTCTGCAACCGAATGGAGCTGGTAAGAGTCTAATAATAAAACACTTTTGATTTTATTAACCTTATATTTAGGGTTCAGTAGTACGTAAGAAGCCTTATATTTACTAAGGAGTCGGTGATAAAATAGAACATTTTGTAGGTCACAGATTTTTACACAAGTTTAATATTTTTTGAACAGTTGTCATTTCAGAAGACCGAGCAGCTAAACCAAAGGGAACTGGAGCACGACCAAAGACTATGACCCGAGAACAGGTAAAGTTGAAGCTGTTTATAAAAAGATAACCTCTAGTTTCTGACAAATTAAATACATACTTACAGCCCAGACCATCAGAGAAAAGTCGAAGAAGGATAAGTAGACAAACAAGCATTGAAGAAGACGCTAAACTTATCAGGAGAACAATTGAAGAAGTAGAAAGAGGTAGTTCTAGGCGATTCAAAGAAGAAGAAGAAATTTATTCTGAACAAGATCGTCTTCGAGAGCATCATGTTATGGAACTGCGAGAATCATCACCACCTAACAGTATTTTCAGTATTCAAAAATCATCAAAACAGAACAATGTCAAGGAACTACTCAAAGATAAAACCAGTACTGATGATTTAAGAGAAGATAACAAACGTAAAGAGGCTGAGAAAAATAATGGTAAGAAAAAAACCAAGTCAAGAGCAAGATTGGAAAGGGAACAATCAAAACCTTCTGAGAGTGATACAGATCCAGAAGTAGACACGGTTACTGTAGAGATTCCAAGAAGAAAAAAAAGACCAAGACGAGCTTCTGAAAAACCTAGAACACCTCCGACTTCGTTACATTCAGATTCAGAAGGAGAAGTAAGTTCTAAAAACAACCAACAACCTTAAATTATAATAGCAATAACTAACTGAATTTGTTTCTTTTTTAGGTATTTGTCCTCAAACTAAAAGCACCAGAACAGCGCGATGGCTCTCCAGAAGTAATAGTTAAAACCACTCGTAAGATATTCTCTCCTGTAGTACGTAGCGGTGAATCGGTCCCTAGAGCTGTCATACCTGTAGATGTTGAAGACTTAGATGATGTAAGACCAAAGACCCAGCTTAAATACGATGGCAAAAAAAGAGAAAAAAAAGCTGAAAAAAACAATGACAACTATGCCCACGCCAAGGGGTCTGGTAATCTTAAAGGATCTGGTGACCTTCAAGATGGAGAAGAACATAAAAAGAGAACTAGACCTCCGCTGCCATTGTCACCATCTTCACAAAGAAAACCACAATCAAAAGAGACAGCGCCATCTATCCGAATAATGATTCAGAGATACAATAAGAAAATCAACGAAGAAGGTAGGTGACTTCTGGTTTAATTTTCCTTCTGTATTCCGATTTTATGATCATGGGTAGGTCTTATAATAGAATTTATTTTTCAGGTCACACTTCTGGAGAAAACAGTGGTGCATCATCACCAGCTTGGAGGTCACCTTCTGCTGAGAGACGAAGACCTCCCGATATGCCTGTTGGGGTTAACATAAGGTAGTGTGCAACTTTAATGGATGGAATTTTTGGCCAATTATTAATTTATATTTTTTTATGAACTGAAACTTATTTTGTTTTAGAAACAACCCATTCCTCGAGAGGGAAGTTCAGAAATCGGCAAGCGCCTGCCAACTGTCCAGGCAAGACCAAACGTCTGTTGAAAAACATCTTCCACCCACACCCTCCACTAGCTTTGACGGCGTTCTCAAATCCCACAGTGCTAATGCTCTGCACCCCAATAAACAACAACAAACCGAGAAATTATTAAAAAAGATAAAAGACAGTCAAGAGACCATAGTTGGTACAACAGCCAGTATAGATACAATAGTGGCAGATCTTACACGAAACCTGTCCAAATTTACGAACACAACGACAGTACAACATTTACCAGTCATGAAGCAATTCTCTGAAACAGTCATACCAACTTACTCCCGCCTTATATCAGAGACTTCTAGTGTAAGCCCTTCCATCTACGGCAGATCAGTGTCTACAGTCGATGCATCAGTGTTTCCTGTGGATCCTGAAACCACAGCCAGGATATCTGAAAGGGCTGCTAGGATAAAGGCTGCTCGTGATAGGTTCCTATTGTCATCTGGATCAATGAGGAGAAGAGAAGGAACGAGTTCCGCAAGTGATTTGAGGAGAGCTGCTGACAGGTGTGTGTTTTATGAGATAAGAATTTATAATAAACTTTGAGGCACGAACTTGCTATCTCATGAGATAGCAAGCACTTATGCCACGTATGCCATGGCATAGTGTGAGAAAAAGATACCTCTATATAAGAGAGTCTCGCTTTTTTTACGTAAAGTATGTAGTATACATGATTTCTAAAACGACTGCGTAAAAAATATGTACAGATTTTTCGCCCAAAATGTATCGCCTTATGAAAAAATACTTGATGAATTAACAAATAAATAATGTTGGACATTTTTCACACATCATCATCAAGCTCCAAAAGCAGAGTTTGTATTATCGCATCTACATGACTGATATACTACTTTAATACTGTTAATTTGTTAATATATCCATTATTTTACATAGAAAACACCCAAACCCTGGAAAAATATCAGTAGATCAAACCAACATTTTTCCGGGAATCGAGCCCGCAATCTTCTGCATCTCAGACAGGTCTTCTTACTACGCCACAGAAGTCGCCGTAAATTTATATAAACTTTTCGAAAAAATAAGCCGAAATTATTATTATTATTCTGCCGGGTTTATTTTTGAGTAATTTATTTACGCCCAAATTTGTGTTCAAATCAGCATTGAAATACGATTGTTGAGACTTGCATTTTGGCTTGCAATTTTGTTTACAAGCAAGGGGAAATAAATTCATTATTATCTTTAAATTTTCAACACCAACCAGAAGTAATAATCCTTCGACGTTAAATAATTGGTTTAATAATAATTGTTAGATTATTAATTATTATTAATTGTTAGCTTTAATTAATTATTTGACTCTAATATATAAATGCGTGTTATTAATATTTGCATACATAGCTTAGCTTTAAGATCTGTTATATAATTACTAGCTTCTGCCCACGGCTTTGCCCGCGTGATAAACGGATAAAAAGTAGCCTATGTGTTATTCTAATGTATAAGTTATATTACTCTAAAGTTTCATCTAAATCCGTTCAGTAGTTTTTGCGTGAAAGAAAAACAAACATTCTCACAAACTTTCACGTTTATAATATTAGTAGGATAGGATATTACCTATGTATTCTAGCAAATATACGATTGAAACTTGAAACTTGAATCTTGACGTTTGTATGGTAACATGATTCAAAGTCAAAAGTCAAAGTCAATAGGTTTTTATTCATTGAAATCACAAGGATCATATAGAAACGTCAACTTAAAAACTACGTGAATTTAAAATTTGAAAGTGAATTTACGCCGGTTCCTCGCGCGCGACCAAGCATAGAAGAATCAGGCAACCAACTCTGCTTGGTTATTTTTTTGATGATCCTTCATTCAGCTTTAGTGTGGTGCCAATCGAACGAGGTGAATTAATTTATAGAAAAAGAGTGCTACTCAAAGAATTGAATAAAGTCTAATAAGTATCAACCAAAGTTCTTAAGACAACAAGATTGACTAGTTAATCCTTAAGATACTGTTCTGTATCGCAGATCCAGTAGAATCAGCTGTGACAGTGACGTAGCAGAGTCCCATAGTTCCAACTCACAAGCCCAGGAGCTAAGCCTGGGAAGAAGCGCCTCCACTGGCATGGTGAATGTGGACCAAGAGGCGTGGCAAAGAGTCGCTGAAGGTACGAGAAAACAAATTACAATAGAGCGAGATAAAAAATATAAAAATTTATAAAGACGATGATTATAGTAAACGACACAAAAATACCTAACAATATCTTCTAAATATTATCGTTAGGGACTCCGAATAAAATGGACTGTGGGTCCCTAGAGACACTTTTATTAATATTATTTTCATTCCTAGTAGAGACTGTCCACGCCTACTGCTTTTTATGGTTCAAATTTCAACACTAAAAATCGAAAAGTATAATCAGCACCACAAATGTTTTTGTATTACTTTTTAAATATTATGTCTGTGCATGAAAAAACGGGAGAATTTTTCATACAAAATCACAGTACCTATGTTACAATCGTGATGACAATAGCTAGGAAAATTAAATTCTTTATTCAGGGTGGTAACGGCTACACCCGTAACCGTATTGATTGAGCCTTATGAAATGTATGTAATATTTTATGGTCTGTGAAATATGGTACCCTCGTCATTTTGGCGCGAAAACCGACGACACACTCCAAACTTTAACCGTCGTCGATCGCGTGATACTGACTATATTGTAGTAAGACGTCCATGAAATGTGTCCATGTATGGGTTATGTGTGATTATGGTATAATTTAAGTGCCGATAATACAACTTGATAATACAGCAAGGCGATCTCAACCTAATTTCTTAGACAGTAAGCTCTACACTATACGCAAATAACTTAAACACTGTGGTAGCTGTACTTGATGTTAACGAAGTTGCAACGAAGACTGCCGTTACCTACTGAATTTGTCGTTAATTTACTATTTCAAACACAATGACGTGCTATCTTAAGGCTTCTCCAAACAGAAAGCATAGATACTTAGCGCGCGTCAGAGCGCTATAGCACCGCGTCCTATCTCCGCGTATTGCTAGCGCCCGTACTCTGACAGTATATTATCTACACAGTATAAAACAACTCGACGGCGGCTATAACGTGGCGACAAGACGCGACGCTATAGCTCGTTGCAGCGCGCTACGTCGTACGCATTCTGTTTAGAGAAGCCTTAAGTTGATCATAACTTTGCAATACTATTTGTGAGGTACAACGATACGATTTTACTCTGCCTCACAGCCTACGTTTTTGGGTTGGGTTCAGAGGTGGAAATACTGTTTTTTCGTTTTACAAATGCAGCTTTTGTCAATGTACGTACGACCGAGACAAAGCGAAGCCCCCATAGATTAAAAATGTTTTTCTTAAATGTCATATTTGACGTTTTCAAAGACTTCCGATTCGCTCACCCACAGACGTCAGTCCATAGTGTTGCCTGCGCGTTATTTATTAACAAATTGAATGCTATTTATCTTATTCGCTCGTGCAGACTATTATTATCATACCATCTATTGTAATCCATGTATCGCCCAATAAAGTGAGATTGAACTTAAATTCTTTTATTCAGGGGGTCGTCGTGAGGGTCGATCCAGGTCACGGTTCAGCCTGGCTCGACTTGCAGCGAAGCTTCGACGCAGTGCCAAGGACGAAAGCGCAGTCTCGCGACTCTGCCGACAGAGCCTTCTCGTACAACTTATAAATAAGCAATAAAATATTATAAGAAACAGTATAACCGAGTTCTTTATTAGCTGTTATTCCTTCTCAGCCTTTGAATACTAATTGTATTAACATTTAAAAAAGGACTGCTAAAATGGTCAATTCTTTATCTTTGTTTTTTTTCAGACAATAATAATTACCTTAATGTTGTTTATAAAAAATATTATGTAGGTAGGTACTTCACATAATAAATTATATATTAATTTAAAGCAAATAAAACATCATAATCATCCTTTATTTTCAATTTTAATATCATCTCGAACTTTACAACACCGCTCACCACTCCATCGACCACATTCAATATGTTTGGTAACAATAATTACCTTATCAAAAGGGGATGTGGGAACCAATAGTAATATCTATTTTTATTATAAAAACACTACAATTCAGTTTATTAGTTATAAGACCCAAAAGAACACTTACATATAACATTAATGGGTAATTTTGGTTGAGGTAGATTCATACTTTAACTAATTTATTTTGTGAGAACACGATAACAGACAAAATTCTGTAAAATATTTCATTACATTCCAATAATATTAGAAACGTGAATTTTCATAACGAGCTTGAATTGTTGAAAGCAATACTTAGTCCAAATGTTAAGATAACAACACATTGTAATTAATTTAAGTATACGTATTTCCACATTTGTTTTTAAATAAATTCCTATAAAATCTTATTTATTCAAATTTCACCTGTTTTTCTAGTTGCAGGGTTTATTTGTAAATAATTAGACGTTTTGAATATAATTTAGAAAATATTCTCCAAAATATATCAATTGATCCATTATAAAAATGAAATATAACTGTGGCTACGCTTTTATATCGAGATTAAGACTCCACATTTTGTGTGAGTAACAATACAATATTCACATTTTGATTTGCTTAGCTAATTTCGGTGCTTTGCAAAATAGTATTCTATGTCTAAAGTTACATAACTGTTATTCATTCAAAGTGGTGAATGTAACTAAATGCCTTATTTGTCACCGCTGACGAGCTAAGCTTAAAATTACACGTCAAACAACATTTACATCAATTTTGAGGTGGAATTATCATTACTATGATATTGTTTGCAGAAGCATGATTCTATGGAACGAAAAATTATAAGTATCATAACTTCAAGCTAGTCTTCCATTGTGCGTAACTGAACATATTTATAACATTACAGAGGTCAGTTTGGTCCCCTGATTCAAGCTAGATAGAACTTGCGATAGCGAATTCTATTATTATTAATAAATCGAATAATATAAGTACCAACTGTTACTTTGATGACGTTTAATCGCCATAAAGCAATACAGCAACTGAGGTTTAATATAAAAATAAAATAAATTAAAAAGTTTTAAATTATTATAAGTATTTGCACAAACTATCAAACCTTTTGTTAGATAAAAATAATGGACGCACTTATATAAGTACACACTTCATATTTATCGCAGTAACTCAAAATGAAGTTTTAATTTATATAATGTAAGTTATATACTGCGGCAGTTTATTTCTTACAAAAAAGAATAACAATGAAATTCAATTGTTACTTGAAGAAATATGTAAAGATGTGCTGTGGTGGTATAAGCTACAAAAATGTATTCACAAATTTATAAAGATAAAAATATTATTTTATTAAATTTAATAGAAATTAATGATAATAAATCATACTAATAATTATATCTTTAAAATGTAATTTTAAACAACGGTAGGCTCTTTTAATTACACAACATTAGACATAATACCATAAACAACTATGTAATCTATTGCTTTGTAGTTACAGTATCACGAGATATTATAATGCTAAAGTACAAGATAATGATAACTATTATTATTATTATTATTATAGATAATAAAGTAATAACGGTTTATAACAAATAAAATCTGGCAGGTAAAACTATTGCAGGCAATCATGGAATGTGTAATGTAAACAATTATAAAAAAAAATAACAAGCTATTGTGTATAAAATATCATAAAAATGGAATGGTAAACCCGTTTTAGTTGAAAGTAATTGAACGTTGAATGCAATTTTTTTTGTTTAAGTTAATCTTTTATTTGATATAGACAGGAAGACCACGAAATTAATAATATAACTATATATAGGCACATTAATATTTTTCAAAAAACTATAAGCATAAAGTAGTTAGATAATTTATCATTATAACAAAAGAACTAACTCCAACCAATGTTTCTCTAAATTCAGAGAAAGTTAAAATGTTGAAATTTTAAAAGTACCTAATTATAAGAATACTCTACAGTTTTTATTTTTAATACAAAGCTACTTTTCTGTGAAAAAGAGTGCTTATAATTATAAGGTTATACATAAATGAACAATATAATGAACAATTTGATTCAGGTACTTTCTGTTTTTGCGTGGCAATTAACATTTTGGTAAAAAAATAATAGAATTTATAAAAAACAGTAGGTATCAATAACGAACAAGAATTAAAATATGTATACAGTATGCTTAACACAACCTCGAGTGAACAGTGCAAAAGATGAAAAAACTATTTGCAAATTAGATAAGTTATAATAACTTGAATAATAAAGTCTTAAATAATAATAAAATTATGAATAAAGTCTATTTACTGTAGAAACTTTGTTAGATACAAAGTAAAACAATACACTAGCTAGGCGTAGAATACTATTTGAACATTTTCAAAGGTATTATATACTATTTTAAATATTTTTCAAAGATTGGTAATAATTATAACACAATTTATATAAGGTAAAAATGCCAAAGCATTGTATTGGTCTAAGAACACTGAATCTTATAAAGTTGTGTAAACTATTAAACAAAAAATAACTATTAAATAAAAAGAACGTAAATACAGATTTTGATAGCCATTACGCAATTATTTTTGGCAAATAGTTAGGGAGTTCATTACTATATTGCATAGTTTTTAATCAATATTATTAATAAACTGCGATAGAGAACAGCATAATTCACCCTTACAAGAAGCATTCGTTCTGTTTATAGAAGATGCCAAACGTTATGAATGTGTTGCAATTATTTATTTACCAAAAATATGGGACGTAATAAAAGTTTATAGTACGTAGATACGTACGTAGTATCTCTAGAGCCCTTAAGATAAAACTCAAGTTGTGTACTAAATCTCATCGAAACAAGAGTTTTCGAGCTGAGGTCAGAGCTCAACCCTGTGACAAAAATTACCTTTGAAGATAACATTCTAGAACTTTATCATACCTAAAAACTACACCCTAAGTCTTATTTGCTTAGTTGTAATTGAATTTCAGGTACTCATGTAGTCAGCGATTCCCTTCCATGTTAAACTGAATTAATTTGATTTATACTTCATATATAATATTTACAATGACAGCTTAGTTGCTTAGAAAGTCAACTTTCAATCATATCAAATTGAAATATTTTTGAATCTTTTAATATTGTTTTATTTGACTTTATAAATACCCGACTTAAAGTTACACTTAGATGTTATTAGGTATTTGGTCCTGCAGACTGTCCCCGAACCACTATGGTTCCTTCCCGCCATTCGCGCTCAAATTACTTGTTCTGTTAATATATACAGCAATATCTATGTATTGCAACAAGGATAGATAGAAAAAATCTGAAGCTTCTGGCGGCTTGGTCAATCACGTCAAATTATATTTGTAAAATAGGTTCTGGTGTTGACACTCACCGGGATGCCCGCTAAATAAGATTTATTATTAGTTTTACAGATTTTTTGTTGCTTATAACAAAGCTTCGGTTTTTTTTTTAAAAGTCACTTTACGTGGTGATTGTTACTCAACCCGTACAAAACAACAAGCTGGGTAGATTCACATTTTGAAATAAAGTACGTGACTAAATGTTAATGAAATTTCAATAAAAAAATAACCAAATAAAAACAGGTTATCTAGGTTTCCTACCAAACCGAGAAATTCTATTATGAGCAACCTGTTTGTCGTGCGATTTGAACTATCAACGATGTCGCGCTTTTTTGCAGTCCGTAGGATAAAATATTAGTATAACAGAACTAACTGTGACAACTGCAACAGAAGGCGTTAAAAATAAACAGGATAATGCATAGGCGGAAATAATAAAAACATTCACTAAACTGTTGAACTGACGGGAACACTGACTGTGTTCCTTTGAATATGAAAAATAAAATAAAATTAAACGATTAGTTTGGCTTTAATAATAACTAACTAACAGAAATCGCAATTAAATGCAACGTTAACTTATTCTACAAAAAAATAAATAAAAGCCACCAGAACGTAATAAAGTCAACCAGAAGAAAGATTTAACATAAAAAAGATATATATACAGATCGATGGGCAGAATTAAGAACTTTATAATTTTCAATCAACACAAAAAAAATATAATCTAAATAATCTTAGCGAATAAATGAGGTAGATTCATATTGTGATATGGGATAACGAACAGAGAATAACGTTTTCAATTCGAAACATTATAATTTTAGGCTGAATCACAGCTAAAAAGGGAAAACTGGACAACCGCTATTTAGAGGTACATGTTTTTCCGAAAAGTAAAAGTTACGCTCATCTTACTTGATCTAACTGCACCTACTTATGAATACAAGCATGTTGGAATAATCTAAAACAATTATGATGATCAGAGAGTATCATTAAAACTTGAAAACACATCTGCCAATACCACTGCCATGACCATACCAATTCGAGCGAGTGCCTTATGGCCTAAATAATGCTCCAGTCTTCTCCTTTTGAGCTATGACAGAATAGATCCAAGTTCCGACAGAAGTAACTATAAACTATTTACATCAATAGTTCGTTGTATAATTGAATTATTATTCATATTAAATAGACATTTTAATTTTACGTTTTGCTATCTACTTGAATCCTATTTAAGTATCTACATTTGTGTCATCTATGATAAATAGCTGTCTTAAAATGTATGTCATATAATAAAAACTGTGCATTTAGGGAAGGTATGTACAAATCGGACTATGGAGTGGAATGTTACTTAAGGTAGCATCTACTAGTGCTTAATCTATGAAATCGTCTATGAAATAGAGATAAAATAAATAGTTTTATAACATCGTTAAATATCTATATGTTCATAAGAATTTCTAGGTAATATTATCGGGTGTTTGGAATTTATTTTGGTCTATGTTTTGTACGATAATGTTGCACTAACGGTGATATATTTTTTTAAGTAGTTTTTTTATAGGTTTTTTGTTGCGTTTTATTCTGAGGCACTGTTTGCACTATATTTTTTTGCTAGTTATAATTTTGTTTGTTTTTGATACAACGCAACAGCAGTACAAAATATTTCTCGATATTCATTAATTTTCGTCATCCTTAGGTACCTTATTGTCTCGAAGATCAAAACCACAGGCCGAATCTCAACGGCAACTCGAATCAATAATGCTATTTACAGTGCTCTTGGCCTAAAACTGTCAATAGAATGTATATTTACATTTAACAATAACATTAGTAGGGGGATACAAGTAGCCGAATGCTATGTAGTCGACTCAATTTTTAACCGAAGCGGAGGTGCGAGGTCAAGCGAGAATAACTTCACGTGCCTTTGAAACAAGAGCTATTTTCGACCTGATTTTTTACTCTTAAAATTATCACGTACCCGTACTATTGATTACCAAAAAATCAGCCTTACGTCTTTAAAAATAAAGTCTATAATTAGGAACAAATCACGCCAAGCCATCCTCGCGCGAACCTCACATTCAAGCCTCATCATCAACCATTAAACAACTTTAAGTAGGTACCCTATTTTAGTCGTATATCATTGACGTCGCGACCGCCTAATTCTGTACAAAATCTCAAACTTTCCTTAACTATTACAAGACTCGAATTGACGCTTGATCGGAGACCGATCATAGGGGCCGCCTACCCCTGTGTAGTTCTGTGAGCCACCGCGAGAGGGCGTCTCAACCATTCGGCTGGAGGGTAGGGTGAATTTTGCTGTTGTCTAGCTCAAAGGCACTCCGAGTGAGCTCAGAGTTCATGTTATCATCAGGTAGCTTGTTGAAAGAAGTGTTAGGGCTGATGTCTCGAGGCCGGTGGTCGAACTCTGGCTTCCGCGAGGTGTCGAATAAGTTCAAGGTGGTATTGGCGGTGTCGTCGAGGACAGTTTCTAGCGTGATGTCGGCGTCGTCGTAGCGGGCTAAGTCGAACGGTGCAGCCTCGTAGCGCTGCCCTTTGCGGACCTTGCCGTTTGGTGTTTTTGATTGCTGAAAACACTGAAACATTTAATATCCGACTTTTGCAAGTTCGTGTGAAAGTTGCAGTAAAAAGACTTACCGAAGGATTCTCAGTGATATGGACGTGACCGTTGAGCAATGGCTCGCCAGCGTCCTTTGAACCACCACCGTTAGCGAGACGATCTCCGACATGCTAGAATTAAAATTGCATCTTTGTTAACTTGTCGCCTTTAGATATCAGTAGTATGTATCATTTTATGAACCACAATGCTCATTATTATCAACATGCACAGGGAGTGGAGTCGAAACAGGGAGTCTCAAGCAGATAATCCCTTATTCCGATTTAACCATTTTCCATTCATCATATTTGAATCAATCTTCATCAAACTTCGAATATCTAGATGATATGAATATAAATAACTAATAAATTCACCACACTGCTTTTTACCAGATTTTTTACGAATAATTATATTTGTTTTAAAAAATCCCCACGGATTCAACTCTCATCATCAGAATAACAAATGGGATCGGCGGTTTACCAAAGTGCTCTACAGTAAATACATTCAAACTAACCTTCATTTCAGGGACTTCTTCTTCAATACCTTCGATGGGAGATCTGGTCCTTGTCCGAGATCTGGTTTTCCTCTTGTGCCAGATGCAAACAGCCACAGAAGCCATTAGGCATAGCAGAAGGACCCCACAGCCAATACCGATATCTAGAAAATTGATTCAAATTGTAAGAAAACAGATCTCGCAGGATAAAGTGAGAGAAAGTTAAACGAGGCTTAGATCCTTGACCTTGCGCTGCGCACCAACGCATTTCTAGTCAATCTGTGGCACCAATTTCAATATTTTAAAATGTGATGTTTTTCAAATAAATCTATTAAATATTATAATTTATCAACAGGTCAAACTGACTTGTTATTTTATTTGGTATAACTCAGTCATATCTCTTCTGCTAAAATTGGAACTAGCTACTTTACAATTAAAAATATATAGCTTGTGGCCGACAAACAGACAGATGGGGGAAAAAAGGTTCATTTTTCGTACGTAACCTTAAAAAGTAACGCTGTTGCTTCAATAACTTACACAGATAGACGTTCGAGGTCTCGACGGGTCGAGGCTTGATGGTAAGGACCTGATGTCGCTGGTCTCTGGGCGAGGGCGCAGCTACTATCACAAACGTGGACAGCTTTGGATCCAGGCCTGTGATCTGTTTAAATTAAATTAGATCATTTTTTTAATCGATCATGACATCAAATATCTTGAATGCGCAGTGGGCGAGTACCATGGTACTCTTAGTTCCTGATGATAGGTTCCTGTCCCATGATTCAGGCAGGTTTAGTAAGAGCTTCAATTTCTTTTTGACTTATCCTGTTTGACTATGATCCAAATTAACACACACTTTTCTATCCGGTATGACCTGCAGAATGCTATTAGTGTTATAGGCTGTTATAGAGTGCTTAGCGGAATATTAGAAACGCTATGAGTATCTGAACAATTTTGAAGATTTTGACACAGTTCCTTTCGACTAATTGAGTTGGTGCATACCTATCAAGTTACAATTATGGTGACGTCATGCTGATCTGATGGAAACGGAACGTACACGTAGTCCTCGATGGATAATAGTAGGCTCGTGTGTTCGGGCTTATATTGGCAATGGGCAGGACGATGAACAATAAATAAAAAAGTTTATGATAAGAGTGTCATATTATTTTTGCCCGATTAAATCTACCTTCACGACGAATGAATATGGAGTCTTCTAATAAAGAAAATATGGATAATGTGTCTACAAATAAATGTCTTCGTATCTAATCTTAGCAAAAGTGGCCTACCCCCTAAACATAAGAGCAAAATGACCTCATGACTTTATTCCCTATGATGGGTATGTGCTCACAGGGACCGCGGAGTACTTCCGCGACGGGGGTGGCAAATTTCTTTGGGCATCACTTCAATCTCCAGCCCTGGCTTGGTAGGTGGGTATCTATGTGATTTTAGGGGGGGCTCACTTCCTCAGGTACATAATCAATGCGTAGATTTTTGAGGATACTATGTAAAGGGTATCTAGAATGGCCCGGGGACACTGCATACATTTTTTATTGTGTGCATAAATTTAACGAGAGAAACGAGAGACTCGGCACTCGTTTTGCCAGGCATAGCAATGATCAAAACTTCTATACATAGAAAACGTGTATATTTTGATCCAGAAATCCTCCCTACTAGGAATCCTCTTTTGACAGGCAATAGTTACAGATATTGCCTATCAAAATAAATCATTCACTATTGTAATTTTGCTATAATTAGGGGGAATAGAGTGTGGGGGGTGGGTTACCTGCACATGAGTTTGAGAAGCAGTCGTATTGATCGTGTGCCAGGTCTGCAGCGGCTTTGTCAGGTTATGCGAGTAGTGCACGTAACGCGGCCCAGAACCGCGCCAGCGGACCACCACGCCGTCGCTGGTGTAAGCGTATTTCAGTTCCTCTGCAAACGAACAAAGCACGGATAAGTGTAATTGAAGTCAGAGGCATTCAAACATATATTTGGCATAATAATATGCCCACGTTTTGAATAGAGTCAATATTGCATGGTGCTCGTAGGTTATCCTGCGAGTATCTCCATTCGAGAGCATAATCACATTTTTAAAATGGCACCTTTTGGATTCAACCCCTGGCCACCACTTACACCACCTATTGCGTAGTTCTCAAATACCAACCGACTACGGACTGGATGGTGCAGTGTAGGCCTCCACGATGGACTGCATGACATCTTAAAAGTTGCAGGCGAAGATCAAGATCATCCATCCTGACTTAATGCAGGAGAAGCCTATCGTAGAGGAACTAAGGCCTGGTGAACTTTTACTGGCTGTATTTGACATGACTAGTGTTATCTTCCAGCTGGAAGTGTACCTTCGGGGGGTGTGCTGATTTGTACCGGAGGGCTGAAATCTCCCCCGACCGCTTTACCCATCAGCTTGGCTTGGACTCGAGTCTCGTACTCCGTGTCTGGTTGCAAGGAGCTGATCTTGAGCGCTGTTAGATAACTGTCAGCAAAAACAGAAAGGTAAAAAAGCATGTTATCCTCAAATTTCGATCCCCAAAACTTAAATATAAAACAAACATACTCACGACACGCAAGCAGTTAGCATTCTATATGAAAGGTCGCAAGCCTATTCCTCATGATGGGTATAAACCAGTGAAAGGATTGAGTGCACCTCATAGAGAACGCGGTAAATATTGATCAGCTACGGCGCTGTTACGAAACGAAAACGTCACAGATGTGCTCACCTCTCCCAGCACTCTTCGCTGCCTCCCACCTTCTTCACGCACACGAGATAAGCGTATTTGTTATCCTGTTCACACTGCCAGCGCACCGTGAAGTTCCGAGGGTTCACGTCTGTCACTTCCACGTTCACTGGTGTCGGTATCACCTCACTGTTCGAGGGAAAGATGGAAACACTTCAAATACTTTAATCATAAGGGGCATTGGAATCAAAATTATTGTAAAAATGTATCACATACTTTACTATGGAGCTGCCTAATTGTAAGGTGCTGATATTGCGATATTTAGCGATAAGACCGCTCAACATTGCCGTTTGGTGTACTTATCTAAGCTGTGTGTTATTGTTATTTGGTGTGCAATGAAGTATTTTCTCTATCTAACTCAAATCTCACGTTTATCTCATTATCGTCTAACGCCTATCATTATTATCCTATTATTTTTAAGAGTACATACGTCATAGATTTTATTTCATTTCATTCACATAAAATCTTCATATAAAAATAAAATATTCAACCATTCTCATGTAGGTATGTCACTATTACTCTTCTTTATCATTACGTCTCACTCTAGTCTTACACGAGTATTGTTACTTACTACTTATTCAAATCTTCAGCAATTAAGTAATCTCATCTAACTCTTATTTACCTTTTGCCTCATTATAATCAAACACGCATCTTTCTCTCATCTTAGTATTGTATCACGCTGCCTCACTCTCGTCTCACTGACATATATATTAACTCAAGTGGCACTTTCGCCTCACTCTCACCTTACTTTTGTCTCACTCAAATCTTACTCTTGACTTAGCCCCTCGCGTCATTTTCATCTCTAAACATCCGATCTCAAATTTATTGTCTGCAGTCGACAGAACCTCACCCGGGTCCTAGTTGGTGCAAGGCGTTGGCGCTAGAAGTCCAAGGCACAAGCTCCAAGTCTTGATGCTGCCAGGGTAATGACCTGGTGCCGAGAACTCGCACCTGTACAGGTTCTGATGGTGACACTGGAAAATATTGATATATTGTTACTGTGCGACAAGGACAAGGCAGGAAAGGAGGCTTACATTTGCCGTAGGTCCTTTGTTATTTGCATTGCTGCAAAGAACTCCAAAATATCTTCAAGACAATCAAAATATTCCAAGATAATATTCAGTGACCTACTTCTAAACATGTCTATATTTGACTTTGAATAAACGCCATACTGCTAGATTCTCCAGTGTGGTAATACAGAATATTCCTTAGATGATGTGATATAATCATGACTCACCCTTTAATGTGAAGTTGTACAAATGACCGTCGATCGTCACGTTTTGTTCTTCCGTACTGTTTTCAACCCTGTACTGCAGGATCCACTGCACCACGCCAGCGTTTTCATCGTAAAACTGCTGCCAAGACACTAGGATGGTGTCGTTTTCTACTTTCGACAGATTTATCGGAACTGCGGACAAAAAAAAATATAAGAAACAAAACATTGTACACATACTAATAACAGTCAGACATGGATTGGAAAAGTGCAGTGGATGGAAATTCTTCTTTGTTTCATCTACTTGTTCTGACCGGGAGGTCATCCTGCGTGATCGAAACTGAAAATTATAAAAATGTTCCTTAATATTACCATCGCTTAGTGTCAATATAACCCGTTGTCTATGTCAAAGTCAAAGGTTTTTATATTATTGAAATCACAAGGATCATAGAAACGACAACTTAAAAACTAGCTGAATTTAAAATTTGAAAGTACTTTTACGCCGATTCCTTGCGCGCGATTGATTCTAAAAGAATCAGGCAGCAAACTCTGCTCGGCTATTTTTTGATGATCCTTCCAGCTTTAGTGTGGTGCCAATCAAAAGAGGTGAACTCATTTATAGAAAAAGAGTACTTTGTTACTATGTTACTCACAGGTATGCTACTTTGCTTCCCAAAAGCAGAAAAAATGGTACATAATGTGGGGTTTGATTAAACCCTCAACAATAGCCCTGAATGTCAGGGTTCCTCACATTTACCACCATGATCACTTGCTAGCAGTGCTTATGAACATAAACAAGACTTTTCTGGTTCTTAAAAACCACAAAAACAAAATATTGACTTACCTCCTTGTCCTTGACAGGTGACGGCTTTGGACATATCGCTGGCACCATTCTTCTTACCAACCGGTGACTGGATGTAAGCACGAACCTGAATCAGACAGACATTCACTAGAAACACTTGGGAGGACTATTTAGAGCCCAAACGGCATTAAAAGTAATCCAATATTTAAAGCTTATTTACCATTTTGAGTTATCTTTTAAAACATAAAGTCAAAATGAAAAGGCATATTTTATTCGTTGAAACTTTATAGATTCAAAAAAATATGAATAAAGTGTGAATTTCTGCCGATTTCTGTCGACAAAAACTGCATGATGGAACCAGGTGAACTCATCCATCAAATATTTACACTTACTTGAAAACCGTAGGATGTCAACGGTGACTTGACTTTTATCGTTGTATTTGTGCTGGTAACTGGTTGCTCGGGGAAGGAATTTCCTCCTGAAAAATATAAATCAGTCAGTGAATGGTAATTCCAGTAAATTTCTCTCAATAGACATTACTGCTAGAAAAGACAATCATGTCTACATTTATTTCTGTCATCTTTATATTTTTCATGTGACGCATACTGCAGATCAGCAGGTGTTTTGGCAAAAAAAGTAGCCAAGCAGATTGCCACGATATGTAGGTGACTGAATAAGCAAGTCGCTAGCAAACATGGCTAGCTTGGCGTTTTTTGAAAAAAAAAACTGCTAGCACATCGGTCGCTTCCGCTACACGAAAGATGCTTACGAAGCTTCAAGCTCACTGTCCGAATAGTCACCTGTTGGTTTTCTACTGGGTGTCCAAAAATACTTATACAATCACGAAAGTAGTGACAGTGGGCTTTCAAAAAAGAACCAGTGATATGAAGATAGACTACTCAGAGTTCGTAATAGGGTAAGACAAATCTTTACTCTGAAGTAATAATAATGCTGAACATTTTTCACGCAGCATCATCTAGCCCCAAACAAAGCAGAGCTTGTATTATGGTAACTACATGACTGATGTACTACCTAAATATATACTTTTTTAAAGTTTGATTACCTGGCATGGTCGTCTGCACAGTGTAAGCAATGACATCATGTGGTACTTTCGTCCACTTCAGTACTACATCAGCAGCACCTGCCGGCCAGCATCTTAGGGATCCCGGGGCGGCGGCTTCAGCACCGGTCACATTAAGGACTCCCCAGGCTGACGCGACCGAGACAGAGTTACGGGCGAAGCACTGATACACTCCTGCGTCTTCAGATGTTACTCCCCTTATTAATAACTGAGGGACTCTTTTGTCGTCTGCTGAGAGTACTACATCGATCTACAACAAATATTTAAGTTTTCTTTATGGTCATGATATTTTTAAATTATCAAACAGTTTCAAGGAAATCTTAAGGTATTATAAACCCGATGGCTCAGTTCTTAGAGCTACCTCGTGAGTTGGTGATAGCAGGATCGACCTTTGCCAGAATTGATAATTTTTGGAATGTCACAAAGTATTATTGAATCGTAGAGTAGATCATGATAACATCATACAATTCACCTTGCTGCTGGCAGCAAGTCTTCTTCTGAATCAGCGGAGCGATCACACTAACTCATGGCTATCGAAATGGCAATCAATTTTGACACTAATTCCTTATTTTAATGGCCTATCCATCCAAAAAACGGAACGTCCAATAGATAACCAATTTTGTTCATTCGCATTGTACATCTATGGCTCATCCAGCTTACAAATTAGCGTGATACGATTCATCCCATCCGGTATCAACCAGCCATGGGAAATTAGTGTGATCACCCAGCTGTATGCTATCGAAAACGAGAGTGGTTTCCTGAAGATATTATAATACCTGCCCGGTTAGCATGAATACCCAAACAAAGTTTTGTCTACGAAAGACTATATCTGACAAAATATGTTCTGTCTTCTCGGCGGTAGATAAAACTGGTCTACATACTAAGCATTCTGAAGTAATAGCAGTGTCAGTTGATCACCGCAGGTCTAATTTTTCTTCTTCTCTTTTCTCTCTTTTACAGCTCCTCCAACTCACCCTGCTAGTCAGCTGTAGTTCCTTCCCATCCTTGTACCAGGTGACTTGAGGCATCGGACGCCCAGTTGCAGTACAATTAAATCGGACGGTGCTGGCTCGCACTGCCTGCTTCGTCTCTGGGACGTGGGTAATGGTAACAGGTTCCGTGATCGTGACATTAAAGGTCTGAAAGACAGATGAATGGTGATTTACCACAAACCTCTAAAAGTAGATCATCAGATCACGACCACGAAGTAGACCACGAGAAATTCTCGTGGCTCATTTTAAAATATGATTATGATTATACCACGTACTTTACTATGCTTCTGCTGACGTTTAGAGGTCCTTCCTCATGTCTTCCTCGTTTAAAGGTCCTCACGGTCAACGAAATGTCAGGAGGAGAATACTAAAGTACGTGCTATAGTCGTAATCTGATACAGTATATTGTTTTTGTTGTCGTTAGAAGGAGAGCTCTTTTGTGAAAATTTCGTAGGGAACATTCATAGGTAAGAGCTAACAAGAAGGAAGAAAGAAAGAAAGAAAGAAAATATTTTTATTCAGCTTAAAAACTACTACACAAAACTTATGGTAACTATGAAATATTTCTATATACATTTTCTTAATTGTGTGCGTAGCAGAGTTTGAGGCAAATATGGCCTCCACTCAGCGTTGTGCTGGATAAACACTGGTGTGTCTACCCAGCGCTGGTTTTCAGTGAAGTCCAATGGCAAGCCAACGCCACGAACGCCGAGGGTGGTACATTTATCACTATAATCTATTGTTTTTCCCATGCTCGCGGTAAAAGTGCAGGTACATAAAACTGTTCAAATTTGACAGTCAACGCACCTGGTGTGCACATATTATTATCACTTGGCGACCGACACCACTTACCATCAGATGGGCTGTATGCTAGTTTGCCTTCGAGCAACATAAAACAAATTGATAAGGTACATTCAGTTTCCAATAAGCCCAGTTAGTAAGTTTATTTCTATAAAATCTACATTTTATATTCTAGGAATATAAATTCATGTTTTTTTTAATCATTTAAAAAAAAACACACCGTTATGAACCACATGATTCTGGCTAGAGCACTGCGTAAAAGATTATCTATGCCAATCAGTTAAAAGTACAAGCTTCAACCAGTTTTTTTTCACAAGACCTTCTTAATCAGAGGAACAAACTTAAATGACCAGTAATCACAAACATACCTTAACTAAATCGCTGTAGCCCTCAACTCTGCAGGTGTAGACTCCCTCCTGATCGAGCTCGATATTGGAGAGGACCAGGTTCTCTTCCACAAACTCCAACTCACCAGTCCTCTCCCCTGGTGCTGTGAACTCCCAGATAAGCTGAAAAAAAAAATATCTTTGAGTTGCTCATTCGTGTTTCCAGTTCTGTCTTTAACCTATGGTATAGGTCTGTGGCAGGTTGAGGTAAGATCACCTTGTGGAGAATAACTGTACATAACTGTTTATGGTGGGAAAATGACGAAGTCAGAGAGGATTTTGTTTTCTCTTGTTTCAGTTTACCTTAGGCTTATGATCCCCAACAATAGGGCACGCCAGTACAACCCGGCTCCTTCTACGAGCAGCGATGGTGCTATTGTAAAGAATTGGTAGAAAAGACACTTCCAGGTCTCCAGGACTGTCTTCCACCACCAGCCTGCCGCCGTGGCTAGTGCGACTCTTGTTGGCTTGAGGGTTTGATGCCCTGCACCTAGAATGACATAGTGAGAATACCTAATTACTATTAATGTTATTAATTGATGTAAGCTTGGTAGAAAGGTCCTTCAAACTGACGCTGTAAAGAATTTTACAAAACAGAACAAAGGAAGAGTATAAGATCCAAGAGTTTATTCCTAAAGAAAGTATCTTACCTATACAACCCAGCATCTTCGTGTGTTACTTCCGTTATTAATAACTGGTTCTTCAATAAAATATATCTGAAACAAAAATTTGATTGGATTAATGAAATCAGATGAAAGAAACAAAGGGTACGAAATAATTCGTATTATATGGTTCACTTTCTGACAATATTTGTGCTAATTAGCCCGTGACCTAGAACAGCCGTGGAAGAGTCTAATAATAAATATATAGCTAGCAAAATTACCAGACTAATCTTTTAATTAAAAGTCACAGCATCGAAGTCATCGAAGGCTTTTGATGCATACCTGCTATCCTTGGGCAAAGGCATGCTGTTCCTCAACCAGGAGACCACAGCTGGTGGTCCTGAGCTGATGTCGCACGTCAGGATGTAAGGCTGTCCCCACCATGCTGTGGCATTCGAAGGATGAACAGAGAACTGTTTCTCTAGATCTGGAACAAGACATGGTATGGTATATCATGATTTGTTGTTTGTTTCCCGAAACTTTGATAAGTTGTACGCCATGATCACGGAAGCAACTGGAGTCTTTGCTTGTGGGTGGATGCTTTTGTCAAATTAATCGATTCTCATTCTCCTGTATTTATTTATAGGTAATTAAGTATCTACCCTCATTAACAAACATTACTGCTACTATCTGTTTAGAAACAATGAGCATTTTTCTGGAACCAATGCAACAACCTAAAGCGCTGAAGTTGAAAAGCCGAAATATAGAGTTCAGATTCCTTTTATAGAGCAACCTACCACTAAGAAGGGGATCTAAGATCCTAAGATTCCTCAAATCTGTTTTGTCTGCAAATTGTGTGCCACCTACTGACATCCTACCTACTTAAAAGTTGAGGGAAATTGGTAATTGGAGGTAGCCCAGATTCATTCATCATGCCACTTTTAGGCCTATATGCAGCGGTGGACTTCAGCCATTGACTTCATTCAGATGATAATCAAACTTTGTATTCACTAGGCAACATTTGAGATGCAACATGCAGTTCGACATGTTGAGCGACAACGCGGAACTTTTGTTGAGCAATGTTGCTGTTGAACGAATGTTTTGAACGGAGACAAAAATAAGACGCATGTATTGTTGCGCGTCATCTGGCAACGTAGTGTGCTGCTGAGCAACGTTGTCAAATTAGTTGAGCGTCACACGTTGTGCATCAAAATGTTGCTAGTGGAAATATAGCTTTATTCATGTTTTTTTACCTACGTAGATACACCTTAGGCTCGTACGTGCAGATAACATAAAAGAGGAAGCATCGCACGCGTTTCTGAATCCTAAACGAATCAATCGGGAAGCTGGTATCCTCGTATAAACGTGATACCAAGCTGCCACATCCTCCTGACGTCGAATAATATTAATCGATATCACAGAGGAATCATAATTTTACTCGCTTCGCCACTGCACATTATTTAGGTGACGGTTATGAACCAGAAGTGCAGTGAAAGCACCGTGTGAAGGACTGTCAAAAGCTCGTTCATAGTCATGTTCATAGACAATAATTCCCTTTGGATTACTCGTATTGGACTTTTAGACTTTTAAATTTTAACTAAACGATATATTATTATTATTATTTTTTATAAATTATTTTTGATTGTTTCTTGATATTTTGATTGTCAGAGTTGAATGATTAATGCGAGCCTTTGCGGGTGGAATTTAACTAGATAAACACATTTATCAAGTTTATTACTGAAAGATTAAAGATTGTTAAAAAAAGAACAATGCTTGCCGTTCTTCGAACCAACGTTTATTCACCATATGGTGGGTGCACGCGTACGTACATGCTCATCGAGCAAGTCTCATTGAAACAAAGCTGTTCTCCAACATGTTCCACCTTGCGTCTACACGTAAAACTTTGGTCGAAGAAAAAGCTTGCTTGTTTAGTGTGCGTTCAAACTCGTTGATTACGGACGTTTGAATCTTGTTTGAATCGAACATTTTGGTTGGCTTCGAGCATTTGTCTTAAGACTTGCATGGTACACACGTTCGTACTTCGCTCGAGATCGAGCAAGTTTATCGAGCATGTACGTACGTGTGTACCCACCATTAGTTTATACAACAATTTTACTAGTTACTTATTTTACTTTAACTTTATCGCTCACTGTTCAGGGATTATAGCAACAACATGCACTGTCATGCCCTATAGTGTTTTACTATCCTATTTTCCGACTCATGTAATATGATACACAGCCGCGTGTTGGATACTAATGAGGACCAAGATCTTATCACGTCAGAATTACGGAGTGAAGGTAAAAATTACTTACCCTCAGACACTTAACTAACAACTTATTACACAAGAATTAAAAAGGTAAGTATGATTTTGATCTGTAATCATTATGATTTGTTTTGTAAACTCTTTAGAGAAAGGTATTATGGTCAAGGCTGTGTTTCTGACGTCATGTTCTCGAATTTGATTAAAATAAAAACTTAATTCATAGATTTTTCCAAAATTATATGCACGCACGCCTCGGGAATCGAAACCACTCTTATTCAAAAAAAATCGTTGCTTAGGTATATTATTACTTAAATCGATAGTGTAAGCTATAAAAAATAGCTTTTGTAAAAAAAACTATGTGTACCTATAGTGAATGGAAAAATATTAAAAAAATAGTTTACAAAATCTATAGATTTCTCGGCTGCAGCTTCGGTGCCTGTTAACTTGGTTACGAAATACCATGTATAAAAATTTACCAACATCGATCCATCCATCAATCTATCCATCGATCGATCCATCCATACATCGATCTATCCATCAATTCATACAATTATAAATGTGAATCGGGAGACAACGGGAATAACTTTTGTATGTGAATAGTAACTACTTATCTGGTTCTATTAAAACATTAATATTGAAAACTAACTTTGTTTTAGCTTATATAAACGTGAGGTCTTCCTTTGTAACATAAGCCTGCGGCAACTTTCGACGAATAAAGCCTACTGTCGACTAGTACGCAGGATTAGAAGCTCAGATAAAAAACGTCCTCCTAAATTTAAACATGTATTCTACGTGACATATAAGGGTTGAGCCAGAGATGCAAAATGTAATGGTCAAACGAACTCCTTGACTTTCATTTCTGTGCGAACGCTTTTGAAATAATGTATTTGCTCTTATTATTATTTAACACATAATATTTGATCATGTCATGAAAAGACTATTATAAGATGGGTTCAGATTTGGTTTCAGATTTTATACTACTCTCCTTAGTAGTATAAAAAAAAAGTAAACAAACTAACGGCCCATCTGGTTGGTGGTAAACGGATACCGTATTTTAATATGTCGATCAAAGAAATAGTCGTGTGATATTTGCTTTTTGATATAGTTTTGTGTTTGAGCACCCTATGATTATGATTTTAGAATACTATTACGATAATACTTTATTAGTTTTCCTGACGTTTCGTTGATCGTTTAGAGGTCCTTCCTTTCCGTTTTGAGGTAGAGGGAGAGTGAATAGTGAATAGTGAAGTACATGGTATACTCGTAATAATATCCTAAAATGATACCAAACCACATTTTTTTCAATCTTATGATTACGGTTTATCTTAGCCAAGATGTCTACTTGCAATAAAAATATTTTAGCGGTTATTTCCTGAAACACAATACTGTATTAATCAATCAAACGTTGTACCTATCATGATAGATGATACGAACAATGGGCGGACGTGGAGATTGATGAACGAACCAATTGCATCTATGTATCTTCGAAAACGCTCTTCAAACGATAAAAAAATGTGCCTACCGAAACACTATTTTGGGAAATCGCAAGATTTCATGATATTCCAAATATTCAACCTCACCGGCACTCGCTTGGGAGGGTCAATAAAATTAATTGTATTATGCAACTTTAGTGACTAAACAGGCTGTGATAGCTGCAAAGAAGAAAAGAAACAGAGGAAACCTGTAGATGAAGGTTCGACGCTTCGAGCTGATAGGAGCATCAAAAGAACTTCAACCAGGCTGTTAACTATCTCGTGGCTCAGTTGGTATTGCATACCAAGCGAGAGGTCGCGAGTTAAGTCCAGCCGAGCTTGAATTTTTGGGAATAAAATCTTACTATTTATTCACATACAGCTCTCATTCGCCGGGAACAGCGGCGGGTTTGATTCCCGGCGCGGGACAAATGTTTCTATCTGCAAATATTTGTCTCGGGATCTGGGTGTTTTCTATGTATGATATTATTATGTATGTATTTACAAAAAAATACGTATACGACTAGTATATCAGTCATGTAGTTCCCATAATACAAGCTCTGCTTACTTTGAGGCTGTGTGAAAATGTCCAGCATTATTTATTTCTTTATTTACAATCAATTAATACTTAAATAAGTATTCATGTGATATCATGAAGATAATAAGAGTTTTCTTCCAGCAAACATTGTGCACCAAGAAATCAAGTAGTAGAGGTAGTCAGAGACAAGACCAAACATTATATTTGTCACATGTCAATGACAGGATTCAAGCCTATCGCCGCTTATTGGAACACTAACTATGTCAATTTACGTGCGCGTAACAGTTAGCGCACATAAAATTAAAAACTAATTGGGTTCGAACCTTCTTACCTTTGAACCTTCGGATCAGAACTAGGGGTAAAGTCCACTAAGTATACATTCTATACACAGTAATTTTGTTGCAAGAACTGTTTATTAAAAATGAACTTACTAACATTCAAGCCTAAATCTCTACTCACAAAAATGTTGCTAAATAAATAAAATAAATAATGCTGGACATTTTTCACACAGCATCATCTAGCCCCAAACTAAGCAGAGCTTGTATTATGGGAACTACATGACTGATATACTACTTATATACATTTTTTTTGTAAATACATACATAATATACATAGAAAACACCCAGAATTGAGACAAATATTTGCAGATACAAACATTTGTCCCGCGCCGGGAATCAAACCCGCCGCTGTTCCCGGCGAATGAGAGCTGTATGTGAATAAATAGTAAGATTTTATTCCCAAAAATTCAAGCTCGGCTGGACTTAACTCGCGACCTCTCGCTTGGTATGCAATACCAACTGAGCCACGAGATAGTTAACAGCCTGGTTGAAATTCTTTTGATGCTCCTATCAGCTCGAAGCGTCGAACCTTCATCTACAGGGTTCCCCTGTTTCTTTTCTCCTTTGCAGCTATCACACCCAGAATTGAGACAAATATTTGCAGATACAAACATTTGTCCCGTGGCGGGAATTGAACCCGCAACCTTCTGCGTCTCAGGCGGACCTTCGCCCATTGCGCCACAGAGGTCGTCATATACGAAATAAATGATCAAAATGAAATACTACCTATCTACCATGTGAAAACAATAAATGTATTGAGTACAGAAAAAGACCCTACGAAGACTCCCAAAAACCCATTCTGCATTCAATCGTAGTTCTACCACTCTCCCGGCGATCATTAATGGAGTTTAGAGACTCGCAATTTGCTCAAATATATCAGGATCTGTTTGTAACTACAAATTAAACTAAACTACCTAAAAGGATTATGAAGTTTCGGCCCGACTAAGCAACACGAACTTTCACATCACAGGTAAATTGGTAAATTTTACTGTTAGTACTTTATTGGTTTACTAGCTACTGCCCATGGATTCGCTCGCGTGGTACCCGGATAAAAAGTAGCTGTTTCCGTTATAGCAGCGTTAATAAAAACCCTTTTATTTAACGGAATAATGTACAGCCTATGTCCTAGGTTCGAAATATTGATGAAAGAATTTTTGAAATCAGATGAGTAGTTTTGGAAATTAGCTCCTACATCCAAACTTTACAAACTTTAGTATACTAATAAAATATATAAATAAATAATTAAATTAAACTAAATTCGTTTATTAACTCAGACATTTTTTGTCCATATTTTTGTTAGTATGTCTTAATATCTATGTTAGAATAAATAAAGCACAATGTATTAAAAAAGGAAGGTTTAAGAATGACTCGTGCCCTGATCAAGCTGTCTCAGGCGAGACTTTCTACTTGTTCAGGACCCGAATAAAGGACTTCATTACTGGCAAGTCATACCGATCTGGAATGACCTGCAGGATGCTGTTGGAACTGCCCCGCATCCTGATGAGCAATGAGGCAGACAAAAATAAAATGTATATAATTAGTATATCAGTCATGTAGTTCCCATAACACAAGCTCTGCTTACTTTGGGGCTAGATGATGATGTGTGAAAATGTCCACCATTATTTATTATTTATTTATTATTTATTAACATCAGTCTCGATCCGATTTTGCAGTGCGGTGATCCGGTAAGTGAGTATGTCGTAATGCAAACATTGGCTTTTCATGAAGATGAAGTGAGGGTAGTTGCAGCAACTACTAATAATATTAGAAATAAAGATAAACTCGCTGTTGCCACTTGTAGATTCCATAAATAAATATATAATGCAGGACATTTTCACACAGCATCATCTAGCCCCAAACTAAGCAGAGCTTGTATTATGGGAACTACATGACTGATATACTACTTATATTTTTTTTTGTAAATACATACATATTATACATAGAAAAACCCAGACCCGAGACCCAGTAGGATAATGTAATGTGTACGTACTACGTATATTTTATTTGATTTATTCGAAAGTGTATATAAATAATATTTCCCGAATTTCCTAATCCATCAACGTTCAAAGAAAAAGCTGTAAGTACCTACGGAAGCTGAATACTGATTCTTCCGGAAAATACCCTGAATTATGAATTGAGGCCGCAATTACACAGAAAGCTTGCTTCGCACTACCTGGGGCATATTCAAAAATATAAATAAATAAACGCCCAACAGACACATACTAGTCTTGACCCCGCACTAGTATTTCATGTATCGTGGGTATCAGGAACTACGAGTAACATGTTACCACAATACCCAGCCCGGAACAAAATCTGCAGAACATGCGCACATTTATCCCGCAGCGGGAACCGAGCCCACTCCTCTTACATTTCGGCCAGCTATTCGTATAGCGCAATCAATGTAGTCAGAAAAATAGAAACTACTAAATCTATTGTAAAAAATATTATGTAATTAAAATTTCGTGCCCATGTAACATTTCCTAATTCCAAGAATATTTTTACTTTCTTTTCTTAGGCATTACCGCTTGGCACTACTAGTAAAGTGAAGGGAAATTTTACTTTCCCACGCCACTTCTATTCTTATTAGCTGATTAAACGCATATTATAAAATCTCCCGTGGATTACCTCATTACCAATAGCACTACTAATACACATATCAAAGCAAGATAAACAAAATATTTATTTGTTCCAAAAATTAAGTTAATGTTGGCTTGAAAAATCCTTCCTAGGCAAATCCGTCTTGGATAAGTTAGGTTTTATTCTATTACCACTTTATTATTATAAGATTACTATCCGAACTTAACCCAAAAAACTATGGTCCAAAATAAATATAAGCAACTGGTTAGTTTATCTGAAAAAACCAGACATAAATAACTAATCTAGAGATTTAATAGCCTTTATAGATAGCCCACGGGAAATAATATTCCCCGTGAAACTACTGGCAACAGTGTAATGTCACTGGAAATGTACCTTTACCCGTAGCACTACCAGTAGTGGTACGGGAAAGTAAAATTTCCCTTCACTCTACTAGTAGATCCTAAGAAAAGAAAGGATATTGTGATGTCGTATAAAACAAAAAATAAAAAAATCCGACGTGACTTTGTCGTGTTGAATCTTGAATGTTCAGTATTTCTTACATCTTTTTTCTTCTCCGGATATAAGAAGTGTATGGTTGTGTCAATTTGAGTCGCGAACTAGATCTATTAAACATTTCATTCAAATCAGTTCAGCTGCTATATTAGAAACAAAGATTCAAATATTAATTCACATTTATTAATTAGTATAGATAAGACATTCTATGTAAATGTTTTTATTAATTATTAAAGATAGGTACATTTTTCTATGTTTGATTGTAATGAAATATGGGAATAAATTGCTTTTATTATTATTATTATTATTATGGTGAAGGGACTACGTATGTATGAGATTTGACCCAACCCTGATGAAGGTGACGATCACATGGTTCCTTTTAAAAAAAACTTGTGAGACATACGCCGGCTTATAGATATAGCTGGCAGCCTGTTTTCTGTGTGAATACGTCTAATTAACCAATATAACATCAAAGCCTCTCTAGATAGATAAGTAATTTGAAATAACTAGGTATAGTAATTATTCAAATTACTATACCTAGTTATTAGACCAATGTTTTATAAAAACGTGTAAAGGCTACCTTATCATCATCATCAACTAACAGCAGAAGTCCATTGCTGGACATAAATGTCTCCCATAAAGAGTAACATGACGAACGTTCTTGGGCTATCTCCGTCCACAGATTTCTCGCAACCCCATTGGATCCGTAAGGTGGGAGGCCTCTTTACACAGTTCTCGTAACGAACCTCTTTACTTTTAATAAAAATAGAATAAAAAATAAATAATGCTGGTAATTTTTCACACAGCATTATATAGCCCCAAACTAAGCAGAGCTTGTATTATGGGAACTACACGACTGATATACTACTTATATATACATTTGTAAATTCATACATATTATAAAACAACCAGACCCAAGACAAGTTTATGCGACATTTGCGGCGGATATCGAACCCGCAACCTGCTGCGTCTCAGGCGGGCCTTCGTCCACTGCGCCACAGAGTCACTTACATACCCTATCTTGGTTTTGAAAATGAGCTTTCAAAGATTGCAGGTAAGTGTGTAGAATTTCTTAATGCTATGTAACAAAATAATTCACACTTATACCCATCTCCTAAAGTACCTACTTTGACTACCTACAATGAAAATAAAACCTCGGTCTGCCGCCGTACTCTAATACAAAGTTCATTAGAGACTTAACTTGATTTACTGTAGATATTAATAACTAGTTTGTTTACGCAAAACCTCGGCCTGCCTACCTATCTGTTGCTATACCCTTAGACAGGGTTCACGTGAGATACCTACCTATAAACACCATCTACGTACCTACCATGTGAAAGCAATTTATGTATATTCTGTAAGCTATATTCCCTGCTCAATGGCACAAAAATTTGCTGATTCTAAGAGCTGTGGTCTGTTGCAGGAACCCCAATACACGTGGTTCGTGATACCAGCAATACAAGGAATCAGAACTGTGTTATTGTCTGTTGCATGTTTATTTTATTTATTTTGATTTATGCATTACTATTGAACGAGGTAATTTCGCCAGCCTTTTGGGTACCCTGCCTGCGGTCGGAATACAGGAAGAGATTAAAGGTAGAGAACAGTCTTCTTTTCCATTTTAATATTATGTAGATAGTTAATTATTTTTTTCTGTTTTTAAAGCAGTTCTAGTAATTTTATATATCCTCCGCCTTGTAGTCAGGAATAAAGTTCTGGTAGAATGAAATATTCTTATAGATATAGAGCAACCAAAAACAACATCAAAGTATCACATTTGTCGTGTTCGGGACGTCATGAATAATTCCTAATACCGCGTTTACTTTGCCTGAATCTATTTGAATATCAAAAGGCATCTTATCTATTTACTGATAATATAACTTGTTAGTGGGTATGTTATTGGAATTTTGGTTAGCTGCGGAAGCAGATATTCTCAAATTACTATTCTGGGAGGAAAAGTTATTCCGAAGGCTCTCGTCGCTAGCCCATTAAGTTTCTGACTTAGGCAGATTTCAAAACACATGCGACTTTAACTCGTGACTTTAAATTAGTGGGTAAATACTTACAGGCAAACTTCAAGTTAACAGGATAGCCCAGCACCTTCCCTCCTTGATAGCTCGTGGAGCATTGGTAGATACCCTCCGTATCCTTGCGCTTCGACACCTCCAGAGTTCCATTGTTCGATACCCTGGAAAGAAATTAGCGTGAGCCTGGCTTGGGTCTTTAGTTTTTTGTGTATACATCGATAGGAAGGACTTTAGAATCAATGTAACTTGGATATAAAGGAGGGCCTTTCTTAGTCCTTATATATGTACCTAACAGAATTATAAATAGTTACAGAAATAAAAACATTTTGATTTGATTAAAGTATTTATCGGAGTGGTGAAAAGGCGTAGGTATAGATAGGAGACTTCCACCTCTAATGGATAGTTGCAGAAAATAATAATTTTCAAGAAAATAACAAAAGCAAATGGGAAATAATATTGCTAAAATAATTTTAACTGGATTGTGAAAAATTTCATTTAATCGTATTGTGGATGCAATACAAGCCTAATCCCATCAGCTGTTTTAATTTTATTTTATTTGTTTGGTAAATGAACGAGACCTTGTTACCGCTAAGATTATGAGTTCCAAGGACACCAAAATAGGGAACAAAAATAACCTCAAAATAGAGCGTTTGACAATATTGTAACTTAAATAATAAATTTCTTGGAAACTATAAGCTTCCGTAGGATAAAATATTCGTATGGTCGTTGTAAATAACCAAATATATTTAGGAAAAAAGTATAGGTACAAAACCACGAACATTGATTCAAAACCTCGACGTGTCTAGGTATCCAGTAGGACTAGATCTCAATTATTTAAGTAGGTATCCATAGCTTGTATACCGTGATGGTCGGATAGAAAATTCACCTACAAAACGTATAAAAATATTCACCTTATACGTATTCTTTTATACGATATGTTGGCTTTTCAAAGACTGCTGAAAATATGAAAATTTTAAGCCCATAACACAAGCTTTACTTACTTTTGGGCTAGATGATGCTGTGTGAAAGTGTCCACATTTCAAGTTTAGTCAGTCTTCGGCATTGATTAGCCAACCAAAACTAGTTCCATACCATATCCATTTCGATATTCCAATTTGGGGTCACTTACAAAACGCAGAATGACCAAGAACAAACCAACGCTATGAAAATAAGTCTTACATTCACCAACAAGGGTTCCTACTTCTTGGAAGATCTAGAAGCCTTCCTTAACTTATCTTCCACGACAAAAATCTTACTTTTTCAACTCTTCATCTCCGCGTTTCCACATGTAGGGCTTCAACCGCGCCCTATCCTCAGCTTCAAGGGGCGGTGGTGGGCGCCGCGCCGGGATCCTCTCAGCACCAGGAACCTGACATGTCAGCGAGCCGCGCGACGGCAACCATGTTATCGGCACATCTGTAAAGAAAAATATCATTTGACCCATTTTTTTACTAAAGAGACAAACAAGCATACTACCCACTTGTTGGTAAACGGCTATCTATGGATGGTTGCAACTCCAGAGGCATCACGCATACTACCCACTTGTTGGTAAACGGCTATCTATGGATGATTGCAACTCCAGAGATAGCACGCATACTACCCACTTGTTGGTAAACAGCTATCTATGGATGCTTGCATCTTCAGAAGTATCACGCATACTACCCACTTGTTGGTAAACGGCTATCTATGGATGATTGCAAGTCCAGAGATATCACGCATACTACCCACTTGTTAGTAAACGGCTATCTATGGATGCTTGCAACTCCAGAGATATCACGTATACTACCCACTTGTTGGTAAACGGCTATCTATGGATGCTTGCAACTCCAGAGATATCACGCATACTACCCACTTGTTAGTAAACGGCTATCTATGGATGCTTGCAACTCCAGAGATATCACGCATACTACCCACTTGATGGTAAACGGCTATCTATGGATGCTTGCAACTCCAGAGATATCACGCATACTACCCACTTGTTGGTAAACGGCTATCTATGGATGCTTGCAACTCCAGAAGTATCACGCATACTACCCACTTGTTGGTAAACGGCTATCTATGGATGATTGCAACTCCAGAAGTATCACGCATACTACCCACTTGTTGGTAAACGGCTGTCTATGGATGCTTGCAACTCCAAAAGTATCACGCATACTACCCACTTGTTGGTAAACGGCTATCTATGGATGCTTGCAACTCCAGAGATATCACGCATACTACCCACTTGTTAGTAAACGGCTATCTATGGATGCTTGCAACTCCAGAGATATCACGCATACTACCCACTTGATGGTAAACGGCTATCTATGGATGCTTGCAACTCCAGAGATATCACGCATACTACCCACTTGTTGGTAAACGGCTATCTATGGATGCTTGCAACTCCAGAGATATCACGCATACTACCCACTTGTTGGTAAACGGCTATCTATGGATGCTTGCAACTCCAGAGATATCACGCATACTACCCACTTGTTAGTAAACGGCTATCTATGGATGCTTGCAACTCCAGAGATATCACGCATACTACCCACTTGTTGGTAAACGGCTGTCTATGGATGCTTGCAACTCCAAAAGTATCACGCATACTACCCACTTGTTGGTAAACGGTTGTCTATGGATGCTTGCAACTCCAGAGATATCACGCATACTACCCACTTGTTGGTAAACGGCTGTCTATGGATGCTTGCAACTCCAGAAGTATCACGCATACTACCCACTTGTTGGTAAACGGCTATCTAGGGATGCTTGCAACTCCAGAGGTATCACTTGAGCTTTGCCTCCGAGACATAACAGGTGAAAAGTCACATGTGCTTGTAATTTCACCGATACCTTTAAACCGAAACACAGTAATTGTAAAATTACTGCTTGGAGGCAGAATTAGATACCACGGTAGTACGCAATAAATGTTTTGTTTTTACCTTTATAATGAAAACGGCGAAGGAATGGAGCATATTCCAAAAACTATCGTGAACTTGACTATTCATATTGTAAAAACGGGAATTGTAAAAAGTCAAAGTCAGTCTATTCATATTGTAAAAAGTGCACGGCGCGACGCGGAAGGAGAAAGTCGCAACCACTCACCCTGATGAAGACTCTCGGAATGAGTCGAAACTTAGTCGGTGCCTTCACCGATAGTGCAGTACGTGAAAATTCCCGTTTTTACAATATGAATGGAGCATACTTCCATCATTTGACTTACCTGAAAATTACAATATGGGTCTCATCAAGGTAAGAAAAGGTATCTTCTAGACCTTTATGCTCCATCGTCGGCCATATCATCACTTACCATCAGGCGAGATTCTGGCCAAAGGAAAGTCTATTTTTGATAAGAACCTCGGACAAGCTCTTCACAAGGAGCTCTACTAACCCTTGGTATGGGTTTCAAAAACTTTTGAAAATGTTTGCATTTTCTGCAAATATTTTTACTGTGTCTGGGTATTATAGAACCGTAATTAAACAAACACTCTAGAAAAAGTCTCTAATACTATAAAATATTGGATTAATTAGATGATAAAAACTCTTGGGATTTTAAATGATTCGATTCAATTAAAAAGTAGGTACCTATAGTTTTGTAAAAGGATCATTTAAAAGAATAACCAGCCTTGTTTTCTTGCTTTCATTCATGGTTTGGTCGCGGAGAAACAGGCAGTAGATAAAATCTACGTTTCAAAGTGATACTTGTGATTTTTATTAATAAATGTTTTTTGACTTTGACTTGGCTCATTGATTTTAATTAATTGACTTTGACTTAACTCGTAGTTTCTGATACCAACGATACAGGGAATCCTAATGTGAGCTCAGAACTATGCAGGTATGTGACTGTTGGATATACGAGTATATAACTATATTAGACAAAACATTATAAGGTTTACTTGGCATAATTCAGTTACTGTAAATATGTGAATAAATAAAAAGAAAACAATTTTTAAGAACGACAAAATTACACTTGTCACTGATCAAAAAGAAAAAGCTTCAAGAACATTTGGCAATCTATTTTAGCTAGAAACATTCTCTTTGAAACCAACATAATAACTTTCCCTGTAGGCATACTCGTATCAATCATAAGAAAATAAGTCATATCGCACAACAATATTGCCAGTTAGCCTTGATATGTTACAATATGAAAATATATTGTACACAAAAGAGCTTGTACTAAAGAAATATACGTAAACATAATTAAATCAACCTACTACATATTATTATAAATGCGAAAGTTTGTGAGGATGGATGTTTGTTACTCTTTCACACAAAAACTACAGAACAGATCATGATGAAACTTTACAGTAATAGGCTTATACATCAAAATAACACATACGCTTTTTATTCGGGTACCACGCGGGCGAAGCCGTGGGCAGAAGCAACAGCTAGTCTCAGAGATCATTTCTAGAGGCACGTTATCCAAAGTCTTATGATAGGTAGAGACATAGGTACCTACTTTAATAATGCTGGACATTTTCACACAGCATCATCTAGCCCCAAAGTAAGCAGAGCTTGTGTTATGGGGACTACATGACTGATAATACCACTTATATACTTTTTTTGTTAATACAGACATACAGAGAAAACACCTGTGACCCGAGACAAATATTTGCAGATCTTCCAAACATTTGTCCCGCAGCAGTATCGAACCCGCAACCTTCTGCGTCTCAGGCGGGCCTTCGTTCACTGCGCCACCGAGGTTGTAATAATAACTTACTGCTTCATATAAAAGATAGGTAGTACTTACTTATTGCGGCATTTAATTAACAGCTTCTTCATAACTTAGAACCAAGTTTTTTTTTTAAAATTTATCAACGTCTTGGGAGTTAAGAGACAAAGACTTACCTTGTATTATATCATTAATGCTCATTAAGACGACTTGTTTCGTATCAATCAGTTGATTTTAGTTTTGTAAAAAGTTCTTGACAGTTTCACACAGCATCATCTAGCCCTAAACTAAGCAGAGCTTGTATTATGGAAACTACATGACTAAACCCTACTCTTTTTTTTGTAAATACATACATATTATACATAGAACACCCAGACCCGAGAAAAATATTTTTGCAGATCGGCGGCGACAACGGTCGAACCAATCAGTTGATTTTAGTTTTGTAAAAAGTTCTTGACAGTTTCACACAGCATCATCTAGCCCTAAACTAAGCAGAGCTTGTATTATGGAAACTACATGACTAAACCCTACTCTTTTTTTTGTAAATACATACATATTATACATAGAACACCCAGACCCGAGAAAAATATTTTTGCAGATCGGCGGCGACAACGGTCGAACCCGCAACCTACTGCGTCTCAGGCGGGCCTGCGCCCACTGCACCACAGAGTTCGTATTGGTTGGTTAAGTAGATTAGATATCTATAGTTGTGTAAGTTTAACAAAATATGACATGGTGGGCATGTGCCGAATATGATTGAACCTGACCACCCCTACTTGATATCCTCACAGATCTGCATCGACAGTATGGATCTGAAGTTCATCATATTGTTTTATATGGCGACTAAATTGAACAATATAAACTGTAATACCAAGTGAACTTTCTACATTTGCCTCCTGTAAGAAAACAGTTAAGCAATAAAGAACAAGTAAAAAGTTGTTTCTACCCTCTTTTATCAACTTTCCACTTTATAAACAAAGAGAGTGCCTTAATAGGCATATTGTTACCTAGCAGGCACAATATTGACGGGGGAAAGAAACATGCCCAGAGGAAATTGTAACGATTACCTACCTGGTGGTTGGGAGCTGTTCAATTTCTATGATAATGTTTCTTTTGTGTCTCGAACTCAGGTAATTCGCTTTGTAGGTTTTCCATTTATCTGTATTGATATACCTGCCTTCCTACGTGCTATACTATATATTTTTTTTTAACATTGACTAAACAACTTGACTAAAATAGTTATGATAAATAGCGATAATATGATATTATGAAAATGTATATAAGTAGTATATCAGTTATGTAGTTCCCATAATACAAGCTCTGCTTAGTTTGGGGCTAGATGATGCTGTGTGAAAATGTCCAGCATTATTTATTTATTTGTTTATATTTCTGAGTCTACATCTGGAAATCTAGGTTGGTAAGTGTATTTATTTGTACCTACTTTTCTATATAAGCTATAAAATAGGATAATATATTTGAGTTTGAGTGTACTGATTATTTATTTTAACATAAATATGATTTTATTCCAAAAACTATCGTGAACTTGACTATTCATATTGTAAAAACGGGAATTTTCACGTACTGCACTATCGGTGAAGGCACCGACTAAGTTTCGACTCATTCCGAGAGTCTTCATCAGGGTGAGTGGTTGCTACTTTCTCCTTCCATTTTAGGTATGTTACCCCAATAGGTAGTTGGTCTTACCCCGTCCTTTTCATAAAATACTCACACCAAGTTATCAAATAATTAGTTATATCTATCTATTTACGTCTTGTTAAAGCCTTTACGCAATCAAACTAAGCCGCGAGCTTCATATGAAAGAAATATTAACAAATTAAATTTATAACCTAATACTTTCAAGCTCTGTAATATACTATCAATATAAACGCCATCTATCCATCCTCTTAGACACTAACTGCTCCTAAGTTTCTATTTTGAAAATTCAATGAACTTTCAATTTGGAAACCTAGTACCGTCGAAAGGAGCCGCAGCAAGGTTACCTCCGTCCTTGTCAGATCACCATGACGTCATATCTCTATCTCTCTTGCACGTAGTGAATCCACGTGACTGTCCGTTTTCGCACTCAGTGTAAATATTACGTAGCTATCTCTTTGATGTGAAAATATAATAAGCCCTATACTTGTGATGCAAAAGTGCGTGGTCGTTTGTGATTGTTATGCAGAGAACAATAAAATTTATCGTATTTATTTACGAGTTTTTCCGTCGCGTCTGTAGGATCGTCGCAAAATTTTATATGTTTGTAGTAAACGTCGTCTATAGGAAAGTTATATTTGGATTTTTTAAAAGCTTATATCTATTTTTTGTTACCAGTAAATCCTATCCTACCTATCCTATCCTTCAACTATTATAAACGTGAAAGTTTGTGAGGATGGATATTTGTTACTCTTTCACGCAAAAACTACTGAACGGATTTTGATGAAACTTTACAGTAAAATAGCTTATACATCAGAATAACATATAGGCTACTTTTTATCCGGATACCACGCGGGAAAAGCCGTGGACAAAAGCTAGTATACTTATATAATAGAATCTACACATCAATACCTATACTATTAGTTACACTACAATCTCTAATGTTGTAAAATGGTTCAACGTTAACAATCTCCTATTTAATGAAAATAAAACAAAGTGTATTAGATTTATACTACCCAATGTTACACAAGTTAAAGCAAATATCAAAATCAAAGATGAACAGTTGGCTCTTGTGGACACCACCGTATTCTTAGGTATCACTTTAGATAATAAGCTTCAATGGGGTCCTCATATTGATGGGTTATCGAGGAGACTTAGTTCTGCGGCATATGCAGTCAAAAAGATCCGTCTTTATACAGACGTTGACACAGCTAGACTAGTTTACTTCAGCTACTTCCACAGCATTATGTCGTACGGTATACTGCTGTGGGGGAGTGCTGCTGATATCAATACCATTTTTGTGCTGCAGAAGAGGGCTGTTCGAGCAATTTATAATATGGGCCCCAGAGAATCACTTCGCGAAAAGTTTAAAGAAATAAATATAATGACATTCCATTGTCAATACATTTATGAAAATCTGATGTATGTTCACAAAAATATTAATTTGTTTAAGAAAAAAAGCGATAATCACAATGTTAATACTAGAAATAAAGATAAACTCGCTGTTGCCACTTGTAGACTCCATAAAGTTGGTAAATCGTTTAAAGGGCACGGTGTACGCTTTTATAACAAACTCCCAAGAGATATACAAAAATTATCAATTAACAAATTTAAAAACGTAATTAAACAAAAGCTTTATAAAAAGGCGTACTATAAAATATCTGATTATTTATATGACAAAAACTCTTGGGATTGAAAATGCTCCAACTCGAACCTATTGTTTTGTAAAAGGATCATTAAAAAGAATAACCAGCCTTGTTTTCTTGCCTTTCTTTCCTGGCTTGGTCGCGGAGGAACAGGCACCTAGATAAAAACCGACGTTTCAAAGTGGTCCTTGTGATTTTATTGAATAAATGAATTTTGACTTTGACTTTGACTTTGACTAGTTTTGGTTTCAGAATTTATTCTTATAAGAATTTATAATTCATTTATATGAGAACTTATAAGTATTATAAATTCTTCCAATCGGGGTTCTCTTACAATTCTTAACTTTAACAAATTTTCACCAACCAATAAATTCTTAAATTTATAAATTAGTGCCATCTGAGCCGCAGGAAATTTCACAACTGTAATTACTAAAAAGAAACAGTCGTAAAACATAACAATGAGCAATTTGTGAAATAAAACTTGTTAAATCTCAGCAAGGGGTAATACGGCAGAAGTTGACAGCAATTGAACAAATTAAATTTGTGGTTGACGGAAAGTTTATTTAGATTCCGTAACCATAATCCTGATTAAGAAACATTTCAGCAAGAAGGAACTTACAAAAATGCACGTGGATGTAAATTTAATAAAAAATATGGGCTAATTAAAGGATATTATGTAGCCTGTAACTTATTTGAAACCTACAAATTGAGATAACAGCGCTTCCGCTTTGACGTGATTGGGCGCAATATTGGCTCTCCTTGTTCAATTGACTAATTGTTTCCGATTGGCGCCACGTGCAGTAGAGGGGCAAGCGCGCTCGCCCGACCAAGCTTCAGTTGGCGTTTGTTTTTCGTTGCGACTGGTTGGGTGCAAAACGACGAAGTCGTTCGTATTAAAATCAATTTATTTTGTAAATTTTTATTCGTTCGAAGTCGTATTAAAATCATTTTATTTTGTATTTTTTTATAAAGTCTGTGCTTTCTGTGTTTTCTTTTGCAGTAGAAATAATTTTACGCAACTCAAAACTTAAAAATGAGTTCACAAAAGGATGAAAGCTCTCCTTTAGCAGGAACGTCGAATGGAAGAAGAATAATTAATTACAAGCGTCCTCGGCGGTTGTATAGCATTAGTGAAGGTGATGGCGATGATGAGTATGTGCCATAGCCTAAACGTGGGTGCTCAGGATGGAACTCTGGGATCCGAGGTTTGATTATCTACAAAAGCAGGTTAGTGAGTAAAAATACCTTATCACTAGGAATTATAATGTGGACCCTAAATCAGTCCACAATGTTCATCGGTCCAAAGAGACCGCTCAAGGCAGAGCTGATGATGATGACGCATTGGATTATTCCATGCTTTTAAAACCGGCTGATAAAATTTTCGAATGGGATGAAGACACGATCACATCCGATTCGATCAAACGAACTTCAGATTCAAAGCTTAATTATGTACGCAAAATTCAACATTTGGATAGTGTAGAGTGGAATAATGTGCGATACACTGAGACCCAGAAAAAATACGTATCTACACCAGCTTTTACCAACTTAACAATGAATGATGAGCTCCTAGCGTTTGAATCTAAGTTTAGCCATTTAAGATCGTTGGATCAGACCTTTGGAGCCTTGACAAATATGCTTATGGGTCAGAAAGAAGCTTTGCAAGTGACATTAAAAGCATTATTGGAATGGAGCTCCGATGGTCAAACAACTTTGACAAATGCCTCTCTTTCAGACAAAGTGCATGAGCTATTTTCAAATACGTGTGCTTACACGAGTGTGTCTAAGGACATTTTACAGGTCGTTTGCGGCCGGCGAGCAAACATAATTGAGCATCGACGAGAGAGTGCCTTAGCTGCAGTTAAAGATAAATATAACAAGACAATCTTACGCAAAATCCCTCCAAGCTGTGAGTATTTGTTCCAACCTAAGGAATTTAGCGAGGCTGTGACTAAGCTGGGAGGCGGTTATAAGGTACTTCGCAGACCGTATCTACCTGCCGAGGGTAATCAGATTATGCGGAGCAATCACCGGCCGTATCTGCCTGCCGAGGGCACTTAGGCCGCACCAAGGCGGTCTACCGACCCCGCGGTGCCATTTCATGGTTATGACCGAAAAAGATTCCAGCAGGCTTCCGCCTCTGGAAAAGGCAAGTCTCTTGCCGGCAAACCGAGCTACTACGCCGCAAAAAACAAGTCTTATAAAAGACCGAAAGATGATCACAGAGATCGCAGAAGACAATGACTATGCTATGACATTCCAAGCCGGTCGTTTACGCCACTATCAACATACCTGGCAAACTATAGGGGCTCCGACTCATATTCTACAAATTATACAGGGTTACCGAATACCCTTTGTCGAAAAACCACCGCTACGGCGCTTGTACATAAGCCGAAATCAGTTGGTAACCAAACCTACCCTGGAAGCCGAAATACAGCAGATGCTGAAGGAATCGGTTATCGAGAAAGCACCACCAAACTCGGGTTTTTTGTCGACAATGTTCCCAGTAAGCGAGTCGGATGGGTCACACAGGCCGGTTTTGAATCTCAAAGCTCTAAACTTTTACCTCCGACCAAAGAAGTTTCGGCTAATAAACGTACAGAAGGTCCCACATTTCCTGCAAACCAGCGGCTTTATGATGAAAATAGACTTATACCAAGCATATTTCCACATTCCAATTGTGGAATCACACCGCCGCTTTCTCAGATTCATTTTCAACGACGTAACCTATATAATGACCGTCATGCCATTTGGAATCGCAAGTGCCCCAAGGACCTTCGCTACTCTATCCAATTGGATGGCCCAGAAGCTCAGAGAGAAGGGCATCAGAGTTTTGGTCTACCTAGACGACTACCTCTTGGTAAATCAATGTCCTTACACGCTCTTAGAACACATGAAGGAAGCCACCAACATGCTCACCAGTTTGGGCTGGGTAATAAACAAAAGGAAGTCATCTACGGTACTCGTACCATCCCAAGAGATCGAGTTTCTAGGAATTCTTTGGGACACTCGGTTAAACATAAAATCTCTGCCACACAAAAAGACCGCCACTTTGTTAAAACGTTTCATTCAAACTCGAGAGTTAAAAACGTTGACTTTGCTAGAACTACAAAAAGTTGTGGGTACCCTACAGTTTGCAAGCTTCGTGGTACGTTTCGGAACGCTAAATTACAGAAATCTCCAGTCATGTCTTCATCTGGCTCTGAAACAGAAAAAGGCGGTACGACTAACGCCCGCTGCCAGAGAGGATATTCATTGGTGGATGCGAAACATACGCACGACGAGTCAAATCTGGGAAGCTCCAGTATCTTTTTACATCGTCACGGACGCTTCGGGCGTCGGCTGGGGAGCGTATGTCAACGGCGACCATATCCAGGGTTCCTGGATGCCAGAAGAACTTCGTCACCATGCGAACCTAAAGGAGCTACTAGCGATATACAAGGTATTGACACGCGGCAGCATAATCTCGGAATGCCGCAACAGGACAATCTTCATTCAAAGCGACAATCGAACAGCCCTAGCATATCTACGCAAACAAGGTGGAACACGGTCCGTAAACCTGTTACAACTGACTCGATTGATTTACAAACAATTAGAGACTTACAACATCAGCCTTGTTACAAGTTATCTACCGGGTCCTCTCAACGGCATAGCAGACGGTCTGTCCAGATACAAGGCATTGGCAGAATGGCATCTATTACCCCAAGCTTGTCAGCTAATATTCAAGAAATGGGGGATACCCGATGTAGACTTGATGGCATCGAAACGAGCCCATGTGGTGTCCAGGTACGTCACTATAGATCTGAGGGATCGGAATGCGTTTTACCACGATGCTTTCAGCCGAGCTTGGAAACACAAATTAGCATGGGTCTTTCCACCACCTTGTCTAATGTACAGGGTCCTAGCATCACTGAATCAAGATTGCTATCCGAACTTCCAACCCAAGGGATTTTTATCGTAGTCTGTCCCAGATGGAACAATGTGTTTTGGAGAGCCGATCTCAAGAAACGGGCAGTGGGCCCACCGTTCACGATATGGAACTTGGAATCAGTACTGATCGACACGAGGACCAATCTGCCTCCGGGACGAGTAAGCGACCTTGTATTGGAGGCATGGAGATGTCAGGGTGGAGTGATCTCTTAGATCGCCTTCTGAAGTTAATGTAGTTGAATCCAGCTGGAGACCTAGTACATTGAAAACCTATAAACAGGCATGGATACGTTGGTTAAAATGGTGTGACAGCTCTGGAGTAAATAAAAAGAACCCAGAAGGTCATGGTTTGTCTAAATATCTCATTTATTTACATAATGTCGAAGGCTTAAGCTATAAAACTATTTTGGTACACAAATCCGTTGTGTCTTCTTTTTGCCAGCCAGATTTAGAAACTAGACTAGGCGCTCACGTATTGGTTCGGCAAGTTCTAAAAGGTATAAATCTGCCAATAAATCTGCTCACAAAAACAAGATCAAGCCCCCGGTGTGGAACCCGCAAGTCGTCATACAATGGTTTCTGCGATCTGGATCTAGCACGGATAGTTTGTTTGAGGTGTCTAGACGATGTGCCACCTTGCTTTTACTGGCGTCCGGTAGAAGAGTCCATGATCTGACGCTCTTATCTGTAAAAGAAGGTGAATGTGTAATTGGTGAAAGCACGATAACATTTTGGCCATTGTTTGGTTCGAAAGCCGATTCAATCGATCACAGGCAGTCTGATTGGCAGTAACTGTCTGGAAATGAACAGAAAATTGATCCCATTTATTGGATTAAAAAGCTTCTAGAAGTTTCTCAGCAAAGACGTTCGTTGGGAAATAATATCCAACATTTATTTATAACGACGAGAGGTGACCCTAAACCTGCAAGTCGGACCATTATTGCTGGATGGATTAAAACTATTTTGCTTGATGCTGGAATTCAAGACTCATTTGGTTCAATCAGATCAGCAGTTGCTTCGTCAAATTGGGTAAATGAAATGCCTTTGGAAGACATCATGTTACGAGGAAACTGGTCAACGCCTAAAACTTTGATTCGTTTTTATAGACGACCTGTAAAAAGTCCTCAATTACCTAATGTTCCCACTCTCACGGACAATTTTATACCATTATAAATGTTTTTCATGTTTTGATTGAATTATTGTAATATAATGCAATAAGATATGATTATTTGTACTTACCTTTATAATTTAGTTTCACTGTTTACATAGCTCCAATTATTAAGCTATCTTAGTTATATTTAATAATAAAACATCTAATTTAACTGTTTTATTTTATATATACACAGTTGGCTTGTGCTTGTTCCTACTACCTACATACTTTCCATAGGTAGAGGCGCCACCATGCGAAAATAGACAAGTCTCAATTTGTAGGTTTCAAATAAGTTACAGGCTACATAATATTAGAATTTTTACTGAAATAAAAATTACTTATTATGTACCTAACTTATTTGAAACCTATTTAAGGGCTGTATGGTTATTGAGCCTAACTGAAGCTTGGTCGGGCGAGCGCGCTCGCCCCTCTACTGCACGTGGCGCCAATCGGAAACAATTAGTCAATTGAACAAGGAGAGCCAATATTGCGCCCAATCACGTCAAAGCGGAAGCGCTGTTATCTCAATTTGTAGGTTTCAAATAAGTTAGGTACATAATAAGTAATTTTTATTTCAGGAAAAATTCTAATATTGTCCAATATACAGAATTGGATATAAAAAAACTTGAAAAATACACAATTACTAACGAAAGTGACAAATCTAATCAAAACAACGAATATGATGTAAATGGCAGGTAAAACGGACTAACGAATTAAATTGTATGTAGCTAGGTACCTACTTCCTAGTTACAACAAAGAGTACAAGTAGGTTATAGAATATAATAATAAAATTATCGTGGTTTGGTATCATTTTAGAATATTATTACCACTATACCACGTACTTCTCGTCGCGACCGTCGAGCGTGGTTGCGGACGGTGCTCATGAGGAAGGACCTCTAAACGGTCAACGAAACGTCAGCAGGAGAATAGTAAAGTACGTGGTATAGTCGTAATTATACAAGTAGGTTATCTTACATCGTCGCGTATCCTTACAACGTAGGTGTAATGTAAAAGACACCAATTTAATAAATTCTTGTGAGTCTCCTGCAGTAATATCATTTTGTTTTCACGATATTGCCTTCTCACTTTCACAATATAAAGCTCATCGCGTGGAAGAGCTGTGTCATCAAATAAACGTATCTCTAAAAAAAGATTTGAAAGCTTTTACGATCCGTGGATCTTATAGCTCTACAATCTAATTGATCGACGAAACAAAAGCCGTTATTGACTAACGCAAAGTTTTAAATTGCTAACAGATCGCTTTAAAACAAATAAACCCTAGTAAACAATTCATGAAAATCAACATTCTAATCGAAATCCCTATTAATTAAGTAGCAATACATATATCCCCTTGCTTGATTTTTTTTCAGTTTATACCAACAGTCCAATCTAAAATCCAGTCCAATCCAGTCCAATCTAACTTAAAATACACAAAAATATAATATGATTATTTCTATAAAAATATGTATTATCGAACATACCGCCCTAGAACCACGGATGACGCTGTGCCGAAGCAGGGTGGAATTTTATAAAATAAATAAATGTACCTATCACAACGAAAACTAGCATTTTAGATCCTTGGAGACATCTTAAACCAGCGTTTTCTTATGAAAAGCGTGATTATAAAGAGGTCAAGGTTTTATCTTAGTGTATGTGAAATTAATCAGTGTGCCTAATATCATCTGACTATCTCATTAACTTTTCAATATGAACAGTGCAGTTTTCTAGACCTATATATACCATCGTCGGCCATATCATCACTTAACATTAGGTGAGATTTTGTACAAATGAATGTATTTCTTGATTTAAAAAAAATGGGCAGTCGAGTAAACTAAATTACTGTCATTTTGCCAAAAACGTTATTTGTGGCAGAATTTGTGAAAGTACGGACACAGCAACAAAACTACAAACTTTTGCAGATACCTAATTCTGGCAACCCTTTTATGTAAAACCATTGAAGGGATAGGATAACTGCTGCCCCTTAAATGCTAAATCATGTCCATAGGACCGATTCAGCAAGTTTTTATATTGGGGGCCGTTAGTATCCATAAGAAAGTTTGTTGTCCCTCTAACCATTTATGGCTCCATACGTTTCCGATACTTAAATCGATCATACCGTTGTTTAAGGACTTTTGCCGTTATTACCTACTAGGAAACATTATATCGTTCTTGCAGTTAAAAATCCTGATATTATCACGATAGATAGATATAACTTTTTTTTTAACCTCTGACACAAACAGAGAGGTGATATAAGTTAAACGTATATAATTATCTGTGTAACGTATATAATTATATAATTATAATTATCTGTGGCATCGTAGCTCCCAAACGGATGATGAACCGATTTTGATTTAGTTTTTTGTTTGAGATGTGGTGACTTAGTTGAAAGTGTTCTTAGCTATGATTCAAGAAGAGCTCTTTTTGTCTGTCAGCATTTATTTCTCAAAGAAATAAAGAAATGTCTCTTTAATGTCTTTTTTTGTGTCTCTTTATGGACCACAAATCACTATCAAGCGCAGCAGTAGACGTAAAAAAACAAGTCGGGATTTACAATTTAGGAAAAATTTACTTGTATTATTCAATTTATTATGATAGTGTAATAGGAAGAGGTAGGTATTGATTAATGGCATTAAAGGTTTAGGCAAGAACCACAATATAACGTGATGGAAAGTGTCGATTTGGTCCAACTCGAACCTATTGTTTGTAAAAGGATCATTAAAAAGAATAACCAGCCTTGTTTTCTTGCCTTTCTTTCCTGGCTTGATCGCGGAGGAACAGGCTCTAGATAAAAACCGACGTTTCAAAGTGGCCCTTTGATTTTATTGAATAAATGAATTTTGACTTTGACTTGACTTTGACTTTGGTCGAAGATCTATCACGCTTGTCTAGAAGCTATTTACCTTTAATTTGAAGACTCCATGAGTATATTAATCTGTGAAGACAGCCGCCGGCAATGAGTCTCATTCCTTTGTTGTACTGATGATGAAGGTAGACTTGGACCGCTTTGTGTGGAAGGGACCTCTACCATAAAAGGGTGACACATTATGAAATGTTTGCCGGAATAAGGTCGTGATGTGTGAACACACTCACCGAAATCTGTAGAATAAGTCTGCCTTAATAATTATGAGTCTACTTACATAAGGTACCTACAATATTTTAAGAAACTTAAGTTACCAAATTTACTTAATAAGAAAGATTATATTAAGCAAATATCGCAACATCTAGGTACCGCATGTAATTGCTCTACAATTTGAGGAAATTAATATTTTTTATTTTCATTACTATCCAAAGCAATGAATATTTACTCAGTTAAATAGGTAACAAGTACCTTTAGATTGTATGACGTAATAAATTCTTACAACATAATTATTCATTAGTTTTTAACCATCCCAACATTTCCCTAGGGTAGTCATCTAGCTGCCGACAGCTAGTTCGATAAATTCCTACAGCAGAGCGAAAGGGATACAGCACGATACTAGTGCATGAGGAAAGAGTGCAGAAATACTGACCTACATCAATAAGTGGACATTTTGCACCGAACGGAAGAATGTTGCAGTCCTGTCTGTGTGTGTGAAATAGAGTAGGATTAAGGATTGCAAGAGGGGCTTACTTGTATGTATGTATAATATATAATAAATTATATTGATATATATAAAATAAATATCATAAACCTAAGTGAAAATAAGAAACAGTACCTATAGATTACGAAAACTCAGCGCCTGTCAAGGCTTTTACGCAAAAAATGTTTTTTGAAAGTCTTAAAAGCCGTCAACCGTATCTTTATTTTAATGGTAGCAGCCCAGGAGTTTTTCCATTTGTGAGGTCATCCTTCCTAGACCCTATCTGAAAATCAGCGGTGCTTTTCCCTACCTTGCGGAGCAGCACAAAGCTGAGACAGGACCTGTTAGGCTCACACAGATGGGACTAATTAGCGCAAAAAATCTTCCTCTGTATTTTTGTAAGCTGTTGCCTATTTATTAAGTGTATATATTTGTTATTATGTCCATTTCTGTGCTTTGTTGCTGTGTTAAATAAACTACTTTATAAATACTTTATTTGGACAACTTCAAGCTTATATTAGTAGAAGACAAGGACTATCTACACTTAAAACTGCCGTTTTCCGTTATGTGCGTAATTTTAATTTTACACAATTTCTCTAAAAAAAAAATGTTATTCAATATTAACTGATGGATTACATAAATTGGGTTAAAAATTATTGTGTATACATTGATTTAGCTATAGGAACCTAATTGATTGTTTGGCATAGATTACATACATAAATTTCATAAATAAATAAATGATGCTGGACATTTTTGACACAGCACCATCTAGCCCCAAACTAAGAGAGCTTGTATTATCGGAACTACATGACTGATATACTACTTAGATCCATTTATGTAATTACACATAAAACAATATCCAGACCCGAGACAAATCTTTGCAGATCATACAAACATTTGTCCTGCGGCGGGAATCAGTTCAGACGCAGAAACACGTATATTTTCGCATTTATAGTACTAATAGTAGGACTACTTACTATGTATCCGAGATAAAGTTTAGGATGGATGAAACCCCCGCCCTGAGTACAACCCTTGTTCTAATCTTTGCGTGTGTGTGTGTGAACGTCGGGTCTATAATACATACCTACTGCATTCTCCAGTTTATTCTATTAGAATCTTAATGGATTATAGACATACAATTTATATTTTTTAGTGCACGGCGCGACGCGGAAGGAGAAAGTCGCAACCACTCACCCTGATGAAGACTCTCGGAATGAGTCGAAACTTAGTCGGTGCCTTCACCGATAGTGAAATACGTGAAAATTCCCGTTTTTACAATATGAATACAATTTATATGATCAAGAACGGCTTGGAGGAAAAATTATCGTATCATAGAAGAAAACGTTTTTATAAATAAATTGCAATACTTATTTCATTTAATACCTTAGAGTGTATACAGATTTACTTTTATTCATACAACTATTTACAAGTAGGTATATACAAAAAAAAAGATGAAACAGCTAGCCACCTAAGACCGTTACAAACGATCTATAGATAGCTCAACTGATCCAGATCGCTACCAGACGGACGCTTCCCAAAATACTGGCCGCATTGCCACGCTGAATGGCAATGCTAATGCGTTGACCCAGATAAGAGCCAGCTCTCTGGTCACGCGTCGCTACGACCAGTCGCCTGGGTAACCATACCTTAGATAACATATGAATAATACAACATTTAAACACAATATCTGCAAAACATGCAAATATTTATCGTACAGCGATAATCGAACTCATTCCTTTTCCATCGCAGCCGGCAACTTGCTGGCGACGTCGATTACGATTGACAATCTCGACCATATGTATGTACAAACTAGCTTCTGCCCACGGCTTCGCCCGCGTGGTACCCGGATAAAAAGTAGCTTTTGTGTTATTCTGATTTATAAGCTATTTTACTGTCAAGTTTCATAAAAATCTGTTCAGTAGTTTTTGCGTGAAAGAGTAACAAGAAGATTAACCTCACAAACTTTCGCGTTTATAATGTTAGTAGGATAGTAGGATTTTAGTGTTATTTTTAATAAAACAGTGTGACACTTAAATTATAATAACGTAAAAAAATATATACATTTCAATAACGAAACTATTAATGATCTCTTGTAAATGTCTCTTTGAAATTTCCACAAAATATATAACGTTAATATTGATTTCATCCAATTAGCAATGTTTTACCACAATAGAGACTATTTTTATGTCCTTGAATATTTTTCCTTCTTATTGGCGATAAATTTATTGTATCTAGTTATACTTATGAATCGTTTTGATGAAAATAACTCAGGGATAGAAGGTACTAGGAGACCTAGAGGACAAAATTACAAAATGTTAACCGTAGGACTTATCAGTAGCTCTGTATTATATTTGATTAATTTATTAACTTTAATTGATTGAGTGATTTCTCAGTAAGCGATTTATATTGCAAATCTTTTTGAGAAATAGATTATCTTAAACCGTAAATAAAACAGTTGTACCAATAACTTTAATTAATTAATATTGAAATATCATAAGACAAATATAAATCATATGTCAATAGTCAAAATGATTTAAATAGTTAAAATAATTTAAATAAAAAAGTAATAACAGAAATATCAATGAAAAATATGTCAAAAATACAATAAAATAACAGAAATTAGCTAGACTCATACATGACGCTCACAGAACTTCAAACATTCTTTCCAATATTTATCTACTAGCTTCTGCCCACGGCTTTGCCCACGTGGTACCCGGACAAAAAGTAGCCTATATGTTATTCTGATGTATAAGCTATATTACTGTAATGTTTTATCAAAATCCGTTCAGAAGTTTTTGCGTGAAAGAGTTACAAACATCCATCCTCACAAACTTTTGCGTTTATAATAGTAGGATAGAATAATAGCATAAATGAGGACAACAGATTTGATTGGTAAATATGTGCCAATTTAATGTTTGGACTTGTCTATGACTACTCCTAGTTGGATATTTTCACGAATATTATTCATAAAATAAATAATTACTGAGAATGCCTACCATAAGGGATTAAATTATAAGTTAGGTAACAACCTTCTTTGTTTAGTTTTCTGAATAAATCTAATTAGATTTTTTCGTCTTAATTGCCCGGATAAAAGTTTGCAAAACCCTTAAGAAAAAGTGGGTTTGTTAAGGTTTCAAAGATTAGTTGCCGTTTGAAAACCCTTTCCAAAGTACCCCTTAGTTCGCACTTACGCTTAAATCAGGTAGACAAGGTTTTTTTATAATATCCCAAATATTCTACCTCGGCGGGGCTCAAACTAATGAGATTGTTACCAGACAGGTCAACATTTTTAAGATTTTAAAATTTCCAAAAATAGATAAATAAATATTGCAGGACATTTTTCACACAGCATCATCTAGCCCCAAACTAAGCAGAGCTTGTATTATGGGAACTACATGACTGATATACCTACATACTGATATATATACCTATTTTTGTAAATTCATACATATTATACATAGAAAACACCCAGACCCGAGACAAATATTTGTAGATCTTACAAACATTTCTCCCGCGGCGGGAATCGAACCCGCAACCATCTGCGTCTCAGTCGAACCTTCGCCCACTGCGCCACAGAGGTTGCCAAAAATCTTATTATTTCTCATAACGGGTCAAAAATTCAAAAAACTATCAAATACCAGCCAATTTCTTTATTCCTAGTTACTAAAAAATTATCCATTATATATTTTTATATTCTAGCATTAGGCCTATTGACCTAAAAACCTCGTATCGTTCTCGGTGACGCGGCGGGCAGGCTGCGACGCAATACGGGTTCGATTCCCGTTGCGGACTGAAAAACTACATTACTCATAGTTCCTGATACCCACAACACAGAGGATCGCAGTGGACTATGTATGTCCGTTGGTTGTATAAAACCGCTCCTATACAAAAGACTTCAACGCGCGCTTCATAGTGCTACAAAATTCTACGTGATTTTGATGCCTTCAGGCATACGCAAACTCACGCCTATTTCCCGGAGGGGTAGGCAGATACCACGGATTTCTACATGGTACAATACTAACATAGCTCTCCATTTCATTCATATTCTTCGTTCATGCTCGTCGCAAGGTATTTCGGACGTTCTTTGAATGAATGAATGAAAACACTTTATTGTACTCTATAAGAAAATAGATATAACTTAACAAAACTAAAAAAAACTCATAGTACAATGGGTGGTCTTGTCGCTTAGAAGCGATCTCTTCCAGACAACCTTTGGATGGAGAGGATTTAATAATGGCTGGGGGTGTACTAATGTAAAGCATTAGTAATTTGGAAAGTGTGCAAGTAGTCTTAAATGATACTAACATAGTTAATAAATAATATACATAAAGTACCTAGTATAAATAAATGAAAATATATAGTTACATATATATATACAACATAAATAAATACTCTATAAAATGTTATTTATACAGCGCGTCTTTCTTTTTAGATATGCACCATTTTTTTTAGTTCATTCCTAGTTCCAAACAAAATGGAGAAAGAAGGATAAAATAAGAAACACAAACACACAGACGATTATTTTAGTAATAAAGGCTTTATTTTAATTATTATTATTAAAGTTGCAAACGAGCTTACGGCCCACATGTGGTAAGCGGTTACCGTAACCTATGGACGCTTGCAACACCAGATGTATCACTCGCAGGTTGCCGACTTGAGACATAACCGGTGGAAAGTCTCACGTGTCTGTTATTTCACCGGCACCTTCAAACCGGAACAGAAATACGAGCAATACTTCTTCGCGGCAGGCATGGTGATAGTACTTCCCCGAGGAGCTTTTTCACATGGAGGATAATATATATCAAAATCAAAAAGTTTTTTATTTAAATTACAGTATAAATAAAATAAATAAATAATAAATACATGATATGGGTTGGGAGCTCTTCTTTTAAGTTGATATAGCCTGTGTTAGAAGAGTCCCCTCTTTTCTGTGGTCAACGGTACTGCAGATAGATAAAAATAAATACTAATAAGTAAATAATATTTTAAGTGGAGTGTAGGTAATTAAACATATATATATATGTTTAATTACGACCGATGTGGCGCGTTGGGCGAAGGTCCGCCTGCGACACAGGAGGTTGCGGGTTCGATTCCCGCCCTGGGACAAATGTCTGTACGATCTGCAAATATTTGTTCCGGGTGTTCTGGGTATTTTCTATGTATAATAAAAATATATCTATCTATGTAATGTATTGTATTAAGTATATCAGTCATCTAGTATCCATAACACAAGCTCTGCTTAGCTTGGGGCTAGATGATGCTGTGAGGATTGTCCAGCATTATATATATATATAATTATATATATATATATAATTATATATATATATAATATATTATAAGATAATGTAGTAATAGATTAATATAGTATAGTATATCTATGTATGTTATTTTAATTTTGTTAATACAATAGATAATTTTTTCTTTTATTTATTTGATATATACTATGATTTGTGAGTTTTTTTTTTGTACCCATATCAATGTTCGTGTCCTCACAAAAGGCCCTGTCTGAAAACCAGCGCAGCAACGTACTAACACGATTCTGCATCAAGCTGAGACAGGGACCTATTTTGACCCCAAGCAACACATTTTCTATAATTCTTTGCCAGTTTTTTCCCATGTTTGTGTTTTGGGTTCAAATAAAAATATTATTTCTTTCTTTCTTTCTTTGAATGTTTCCCGATATTCCGGCACAGTTGCATGTACAATGATCACGGGATGTAAACTCGCAAATCATGTTAAATATCATATATTTAATTAAAAATTATGTTCAATACCATGATAGTTTCAAAAGTTATATTTATTCAGACGTTATTTCGTCTACAATAAAGAGTTTATATATATATCATATTCTACGAAAATAAAAGCTTACTTATATATCTATCTCGACCTCTGTGGCGCAGAGGGCAAAGGCGCCTGAAAGGCAGAAGGTTGCGGGTACGATTTCCGCCGCGGGACAAATGTTTGTATGACCTGCAAATATTTATTTCGGGTCTGAGTGTTTTTTCTATATTATATACCTCTACTATGTATGTTTTAACAAAAAAAACATATAAGTAGTTTAACAGTCATTTAGTCCCCTGCAAATATTTGTCTCGGGTTTGGGTGTTTTCCATGTATAACATGTATGTATTTACAAAAAAAAAAAACAGTTATATAGTTGCCATAACACAAGCTCTGCTTACATTGGGGCTAGATGATGCTGTGTGAAAATGTCCAGCATTATTTATTTATTAAAAAAATACAAGCCTGTGCTTAGTTTGGGGCTAGATGATGCTGTGTAAAATATGTCCAAGTTTTTTTTTTATTTTAATATTAAGAAAAAATGAGCTTATTTCGTTCAGAACTAAAAACAGAACTCATTATAGTCTAACCACAAATAAAAAGCTGCGTAATGCATCGATGTAACGATGATGTAATCCTGCGCAGTGCAATGATCTTGGAATGCCTGCGCTAAATGAATGCGCGCATTTTAGATCACATATCATGCGCATGAGCATGCAACTCCATACTTTCCTTGTTATTTTATTTATATCTTTAATTATTTATTATATATTATTTATACCCGGATAAAAGCCTATGTGTTATTCTGATGTATAAGCTATATTACTGTAAAGTTTCATCAAAATCCGTTCAGTAGTTTTTGCGTGAAAGAGGAACAAACATCCTCACAAACTTTCACGTTTATAATATTAGTAAGATTTAACAAACTAAGTACAATAGTTAGTTAGTAGTATATGAAAACCTAAGTTAGATTTTTCTAGACACTAGGTTCTCGAAGCGTTATTAATCTTATATTCGGAACAAAAGTATAAAGCAAAAACATAAGTCATAAGTAGGTAGGTATCGTAAGGAATTGTACAGTCAAGGTCCTCTTAATAAAATATCGAACTAGAAATTCTTTCGGCGTACCTATAAACATGCATAGTATCACATTTCTATGTTTACGAGGCAGGATATGACGTCATCTGAAAGACGTGACGTCACTGTGAAACAATTATGTAAATTGAGCAGACAAATTATTTGTCGTATTTCATTGATTTATTGAAGTAATTCTCAGCTTTTTGATAAATATTAGGGGTCTGGGGGCTATACAAATACCACTTTCTGTTGACGTTAACGCCTGCGGAAAGATAAAATTGTATGGAAATGTCAAGTGACATTTCCGCAGCAAATGTCATTTCCAGAAAGTGGTATTTGTCTAGCCCCCCTGAAAAGATGTGGTCTTACTGATAACCAATGTCGTACACCGTCATCTTCTGATTCCATTTCATAATGTCCATTTTACTATAGCATATTTTTGTATATCAGATTATACAAAAATATGCTATAGTAAAAGATATATAGGAGATTACAGTGTTACCGTGTACAAACCACAGAAAAGAGGGGACTCTTTTAATACAGGTTTTACTTAAACTTAACTAAAGAGATCCCAACCCATTTATGTTACGTAACTTGTAATTTTTAATATGAAATATATATTTATTCAAAAGTTATTCAAAAGTTGTCTGGAAGAGATCGCGATAAGACCGCCTACGGTACCTTTTATGTTTATGAATTCCTGTATTTTTTTTGCTTTGGTGTGCATTAAAGAGTTTATCTATCTATGAATGCACAGCCTCCGCCATCACTCCTAGATACTTGAAACTTTAGGGTAGGTTTATTTTAATGCATAGCAAATAAATTATTTTCCGAAATTCTACCGAAATAGAGGGCAGATATAATTTATATGTGTAAAACACAACATAGGATACTCGTAAATCGTGAGGCGTTCTAAAAGTGAAATATAAACCATAAGTTTTTTCATTTAGTTTTTTTTTAACTGAACGATTTAAAAACTTAGTTTTTTACGTGATCAGAACAACAGACGATGACGATGAGAATGTCCATCATGAGGATTGTTTGAGTGAGTGTGTTTGTTTATTTTTGTCAATCAATAAATCAGAAGGCAAGCAGTATATACTCAACTAGCTTCTGCCCACGGCTTCGCCCATTAGTACCCGGATATAAGTATCCTATGTGTTTTTTATTCCAAAAACTATCGTGAACTTGACTATTCATATTGTAAAAACGGGAATTTTCACGTACTGCACTATCGGTGAAGGCACCGACTAAGTTTCGACTCATTCCGAGAGTCTTCATCAGGGTGAGTGGTGCACGTAGTGCACGGCGCGACGCGGAAGGAGAAAGTCGCAACCACTGAAAATTCCCGTTTTTACAATATGAATCCTATGTGTTATTCTGATGTATAATCTATAATACTGTAAAATTTCATCAAAATACGTTCAGTAGTTTTTACGTGAAAGAGTAACAAACATCCATCCTCACAAACTTAATAGCAGTAGGATTCTCATGACTGATAGTACCCACCTACCACTCGACTAAACAAACAATTATTCAATTGTACACTGCTGCTCAATTTCATCTCAGATATATTTGTCAAATCCACCAATGGATTTATTCAGTGGATTAGAGTGGCACAAACGGTCCTACAAAGCTGGAGGCGGTGGGCACAGTTATCTGATATTGATGTTTTGACAGGCCCAAATAAAAAAGGGCGCTCGACAATTGCCTCGAGCTTAGTTTTCCTTTCACGCTAACGCAAATGCGTCAAGGAAAATACTTGGCAGTAGTCACGTGACATCTCAACAGCTTATGGTCCATACAATTCAACCTCTGTGGCGCAGTGGGCGAAGGCCCGCCTGAGACGCAGAAGGTTGCGGGTTCAATTCCCGCCACGGGACAAATGTTTGTATCTGCAAATATTTGTCTCGGGTTTGGGTGTTTTCTATGTATAATATGTATGTATTTACAAAAAAAATGTATATAAGTAGTATATCAGTCATGTAGTTCCCATAATACAAGCTCTGCTTAGTTTGGGGATAGATGATGCTATGTGAAAATGTCCAGCATTATTATTATTATTAATTGTTGTCTAGGAGGGCTGATATATTTTTCCCAGCAAAGACTCTACAGAGAGCCCCAGAATAGTTGACATTATATATCTAGCCGTGTTGGCCTTGAGGGCTGTTACCCCGATTTCCGATCTGAAGGTCATAGGTTTTGATCCAGTCGTGCACCAATGAATTTTAAATTTATGTGTTTAACACTTCATACCGTTTTGAAACAGTGAAGGAAATACATCGCGAGGACCCGGCATGCCCAAGAACCAAACAATTGGCAGTCTTATCGCTAAAAGCAATCACTTCCAGGTAGAATTTTTTCATAAAATGTTTAAGGGACTTATCAATATACTTATCAATTAAAGAAAAAAAATAGGTTCACAGTTGACGAAGAAATCGCGTAACATCACACAAAAAATACATACAGAAGAATAGAGAGCATCCTTATTTGAAGTATGTTGATAATAGATCAAATCTATTACAAGTATATAACTACCTTTACGTGCGCAAGCGCCGAAAACAATACCGCGTCTGCCAGTTTCGCATGTTTTACGAGACGTGAACGCACTTCCCAAGGTTGTCTGTCATCGGTCTCTGTCACTGAATTTAATCAGACATTAGATTCTGCATGGATTCTGCTCATCCCGTAACCTAACTGAGTGCGGTTTTGCCAGCGCAAATCTGCCAACGTGGCGGCAGCGTTCAAACATTTGTCTAAGTTCGCATCAGTGTGGAAACAGAAACATCCAAATTAAAATGCTAGAGAATAAGGAAAAATAAGAAACAAATTATGGCCCTGTCAAGTCAACAAGTATGTAACACTGAGATTGAAATAATTTGTTTTTGTAAATACATACATATTAAACATAAAAAACACCCAGATCCGAGACAAATGTATGCAGATCAACAAACATTTGTCTCGCAGCGAGAATCAAACCCGCAACCTTCTCAAACGGACCTTCGTCCACTGCGCCACAGGGGTTGTCAAATGTCAAATTAGGTACTAGGAGGATTATCTAATTCACTATATATATCATCAACATAAATAACACATAGGAAGGTAGCGTTCTGAGAACTAGACTATATAACATAACTAGACTTTTAAGTAGCTAGGAATAAGAACCGGACGTAGCCCGTGATATGAATTTTAGACATCTGAGCCATAATGTTCCTTTTCTGGGACCTAGGCCTATTCTAGCCGACGGCAATCCCCCAACGTGAGACCATGAGACTTTGCAGTTAATTAAATTAAAAATACCTACACAATTTTATTATTACGTACAGACAGCTTGCTTTCCAAAGGGGAAAGAAGGGGAAGAATAAAATAGGAAATACTTTATTGCACACCAAATAACACATCAGCTTTGTTAAGTACTACAAACTTTGACAATGTTGTACAATGGGCGGTCTTACGCTAAGTAGCGATCTCTACCACTCTTTGGATGGGCTTTGATGGATGGAAGACTTTGTATGTTACAAAAAAACATAGTCTGTATGGCACCTAAAAATTATAATAAGATACCGAAGTCCTTCTTAAATCTTAGTGAGACTAAGGCTTCGATTCTGTAGTTCACTAACTAAACTAAATTTAAACTGTTCCTCTCCTTAACTGATAGTGCAAGCAAGAAAAAGATAGCTACAATTTTAGTGCTGTCAAATTAGTCAGATTTAAGTTTTCCATACAAATTTAGTCGTAATTTCAAAACATGCTGACTATAAACACGAAGAAAAGCGGCACGTAAACTGATTTGACAGGAGTAAAATTCTTGCCATCTCTTTCTTGCGTACACTATCAGTAAAAGAGAGCGACGGTTTAAATTTAGTTTAGTTAGTGTACTACAGAATCGAGGCCTATGTTTTAAGCTAAATTAAAACGATAATTAGTAAGTGCTGCTACAATATTATTGACTTTTTAGTGGACGATTTGAAACTTTGATCATTTAATTTTATGAACAATTTACTTCAAACTTATTTCAAGGTAGAACATAATTGAAACATTAAATATATTTAAGACCCACAACTGTACGAGAACTTATATTATGTTGAAGCAAATAGTAAATTAATCTTTATTTTTATCTTTATGAAACGGACTGTAAGAAAGTTTACAAGAGGTATAATTCATATTGTAAAAACGGGAATTTTCACGTACTGCACTATCGGTGAAGGCACCGACTAAGTTTCGACTCATTCCGAGAGTCTTCATCAGGGTGACATTGTTTACCTTCTAAAACCATTTGTAATCCTAAATGATTGTAAATGTAGAAATTCAAAAGCTTGCAAGTAATTTAAACTTGTTCGAACAAGTAGCTTGCTTGAGTTTGTGTTTTTGCATAAATACGGGTGACGGACCGAGTACGATTCATTCTCGCTCGAGCCGTCGGACCGTACAGACCTAGAAACCCTCTGTACAACGAAGAATAAATTAGAAGAACATCTACTGGAGTTTACTTTCATCGTCAACTATGCATATAGCATGCTGGTGATGGTAGTGGCGTCAGCATTGCTGACGACACACTTTCTTAAAACCACCTTGGAGCCACCTACTCCGTCATACACAATATACCACTATATACATTATAATACCTATATAGCTACCAAAACTTAGTTTGTTTTTCATTTTAGTAGTATAAAAAAATAAAAGAAATATTCTATGTAATCCTATATCCTCGTGCTGACGTTTTTTCCGCCAAGCAGTAATGTTCTCAGGTATTTTGTATAGAGTACCTATATTACTACCAATAAACTAGAGTACCTATATAACTAGAGTTATATACCAAAAACTATCGTGAACTTGACTATTCATATTGTAAAAACGTGAATTTTCATGTACTGCACTATCACGTGCACGTGGCAGTGCACGGCGCGACGCGGAAGGAGAAAGTCGCGACCACTCACCCTGATGAAGACTCTCGGAATGAGTCGAAACTTAGTCGGTGCCTTCACCGATAGTGCAGTACGTGAAAATTTCCGTTTTTACAATATGAATATAGTTATATAGGTACTCTAGTTTATGAATACCTATTTCAACTTTGTACCTAGCTACCTACCTTGACATTCAAAGTCTTAAACCCTTGGAAGAGACTAGCCACCTACAACACAGGGAATCCTAGTGTGGGGGCTAGTAAACCTTACTTGTTTGTTGGTTGGGTAACGTAAGCTGTTATGTACCTACTAAAACGTAATGTTCAGACGTGATTCTAAATCAATTCACCGAAATATACAAAAAATATTGACATATTTTGAATTACCGATTTTCTAATAAGTTAAAGTATAATAATAATAGGAATTTGAGTCGGACTGGCAGTTGAGGTTTCATCCTACATAGCCCAGAAACCATTCGTCAAGCATATACTCCTGAAATAGCCAAGTTTATCACCCAATGTTTCCAACAGCTTCATCAATCGCCATCCATGAAATAACTTTTTTTTATTGTATTGTACAAAAAGGCCTCCTAGTGTTAGCTACGGCTCCACTAATGCCTGTAAAGGCCCTAGGCATAAGCCTGAGATTTTAAATAAATAAAAAGGTATGATAAAAATATTCATTTATGTTACAGAAAACTTTTGAAATCAGTATTTTTTTAGAGAGTTACAAAACATTAGATCATTTAAACTTTTTATAACAAGCGGTAGATTATTAAAAAAAATAATCGCAGAGTAGAACGAATTATACACAAATATTATACATAGAAAACATCCAGATCCGATATTTCGGCAGCGCAACCCCCTCCATAAATCTTGTCATTCTCAGATCTCCAGGGATTCTGGAATACGATATTTCGAACAGCAGGACTCAAACAAAAACGGTCATTGATTGAGAACATACTTCGGAATAAAGCGATTTTGTTTTCACCTTTGGCCTATGTTGAGATAGCAGTATATACTCGTCCATGTACGCACAGTGTGCACATAATATTATTTTATAGGTGGTTAAATCTAAAAAAAAAATATTTACTGGCGTATACTTTTGAACGTACTTTCATTTAACCAAAAAAGTCTATCCTGCTACTATTATAAACACGAAAGTTTGTGAGGATGGATGTTTGTTAATCTTTCATGCAAAAACTACTGAACCGTTGTTATTCTGATTTTTAAGCTATATTACTGTAAAGTTTCATCAAAATCCGTTCAGTAGTTTTTGCGTGAAAGAATAACAAACATCCATCCTCACAAACATTCACGTTTATAATATTAGTAGGATAGGATACATCAGAATAACATTGGCTACTTTTAAACCAAGCATTTTGATTGAGTTTATATTAAGTACTTAATGTCGATGTTGCTAATTAGTGAAAACATATTTAGAGAGCACTAAGTAAGATTGTGAGATTAACCAGATTTATTTCTTCAAAAAGAGAAACCGATTGTGACTTCCGGAAGAGAAACAATACGTTTCGTGATAAGAATGGATATTAATGTCGGACTATTTTTGGCGAGACAATGAGACGCATGTTTCCGAACGCTTTATTTGGTATCTATTTGATAAAAAACGCATACACACATACATAGAAAATACGCATTCTGGGTATTTTCTATGTATAATAAAAAAATATCTATCTATGTAATGCATTGTATTAAGTATATCAGTCATCTAGTACCCATAACACAAGCTCTGCTTAGCTTGGGGCTAGATGATGCTGTTGGATTGTCCAGCATTATTTATTTATTTATTTAATTCTTTTAAAGGTTTCTTCTAAGATTTTTTTAATCTGTAAAGGGTAGTAGGTTACCAAAGATAACATGGTTGCTTACTTAGCTAAATATTCTATAACACCTAACGCGAATTATTTGAAATCCTACTAATGTTATAAACGCGAAAGTTTGTGAAAATAGATGTTTGTTACTCTCTCACGCAAAAACTACTAAACGGATTTTGATGAAACTTTACAGTAATCAAGCTTATACATCAGAATAATACATATAGGCTACTTTTTATTCGGGTACCACGCGGGCAAAGTCGTGGGCTAGTGATTCATAATATTATGCTAAGTATACCTTCTTACGAAACCGCGTTATGTGCCAAATGTAATTTTTGACATGCCTTTGACTACCCCCTAACTTAATCCTCCAAGATAAACACACTAAGTATGTATCTGAGTATGTCCATCCTGGGTAATACAGTCGTGAGTGTGTTTTTCTGTTCTGATTTATAAATGATGACTCCAAAATTCAACATGGATGATAAAAATAAGGATTTATTGAGAACGTCAAAAACATTCATACTCCAATAACACAGATTTACAAGAACACAGTGAAAGAATATGTAGATAGAGTACCTACTCATACAATGGTAGGAGAACGAAAAAAATATAGTCTTAGGCTTTTTCTGTTGACTGTACCTACCAACCTACCTAAAACTCGTGGCTTTGACTGGGAAAGAAAACAACTTTATTTTTATATTAAAAATGGCATGGGATTGCTTGGGAACCCATGTATGGAATAATTTGGAGAACAATAGCCTTGGCATTGGTGGGAATGACCCATTTAAAAAATTGAATCAACAAAATGGTAGCATACATAGGTACATAAAGTCACGCCTGTTTCACGGAGGGGTAAGCTGAGACCTTGGATTTCCACTTGCTGACATACCTTTTCCACTTAGTTCCTCCTCATCACATTCTGGGGCAATGCTGATCCTTTGCCTGCTGTCAAAGATTATTTTCTTTAAATTTACGCTGTCGTTGTTCTTTGAATGGGGCCCATAATGGCGACGAGACATATGGCGAAGGGTTCCTAAAATATGCGCGATTTGCATTTACGACGGGCAATGAATTCAGGTTTAAGATTATTATTCGACATAGACGACCTCTGTGGCGCAGAGGGCGAAGGCCCGCCTGAAGCGTAGAAGGTTGCGGGTTCGATTCCCGCCGCAGGACAAATGATTGTATGTTTTTTTTTTATTCCAAACTTTTGTTCCACTGCGGGAATCGAACCTGCAACCTTCTATTATTATATTATATAGTTACCTACCAATTTAAAATTATTTTGCTATTTTAAAGAGGTGTTGTCAATTCATATTGTAAAAACGGGAATTTTCACGTACTGCACTATCGGTGAAGGCACACGGCACGGCACGTAGTGCACGGCGCGACGCGGAAGGAGAAAGTCGCAACCACTCACCCTGATGAAGACTCTCGGAATGAGTCGAAACTTAGTCGGTGCCTTCACCGATAGTGCAGTACGTGAAAATTCCCGTTTTTACAATATGAATAGTCAAGTTCACGATAGTTTTTGGAGGTGTTGTCAAATCACAATAACATAACGACAAACTGTTATGTTATTTTATTTTGAACATACTTTGATTTATTTAAAAAAAAAGAAAAGGCCCCGTTTTCACAGGAGTATAATAAAATATGTATATTAAGCATTTGCTGTTATTAATAAACAGCTGTCGTATCTAGTGAATTTAATGCAATAACCAAACACTTAAACGGTTAAAACGTTAACTTATAAACGAGGTTCAGGCTCTCGTGAAATATTCAGGCCGGAAGTTGGGGTGTGGGTTGACTTCCGGTGGAGCTCACGAAACTGTGCTACCCTCGTGATTGCTTGAGTTAATTTCCAAATTTATTTATTGTTTGTAAACTCTAGCTATTTTAAAAATATTATGATAAAAATTAAATTAATAATATATAATTAATTTTCAAAAATTTGAATTTATTATTAGCTTCGATTCTCTTGTACACCAATCAAACTTTAGTCATATTCATATTTTATTGCTGTCATGTACACAGTTTAGTATAGGTGTTTAAACAATACATAAGAAAGTAGGTAGGTACATGAACCCCGTCAGGGCGCTGCAACTTTGAGTTCGATTGTGTATGTTGATAAGTAACTGTTTTTTAATCTGTTATTAAGAATGAAATATAATTTAATAGGTTGAAGAAATCATAAAAGTCACTTATACATAGGTAATCAAATTCAATCACAATCTAGTCAACAATGAAATACATAACTATTATTTGATCTATCGCTCTTTTACCAACAGTAACAAAAGAAAGAGCAACAGTTTCAGTTCAGTCAAAGTAGTCAGATTTAAGTTTTCCGCACAAGTTTAATCGTGATTTCAAAACATGCTGACTTCAAACCCGAAGAAGAGCGACGCGTAAACTAATTTGACAGGAGTAAAATTCTCGGCATCTCTGAGCGACAGTTTAAATTAAGTTTAGTTGATGTAGAAGAGGATCGGCGCCATGTTAGCTGTTATTATGTAGTTTAAAATTATTCTTATTCTTATTCTTTATTGTACACACAGATAATACAGACAAAAGACTTACATATAGGACATGTACAAAGGCGAACTTAACCCTAACAAGAGTTTTCTTCCAGCAAACCTTTGAGGATAGGGACAGCTATAATATTGGCCAACTTTTATCGTTTTTTTTTCGAGTTTTTCTTGTTGTGTTTCAGGAGACTAGTTTAGATATTACTAGCTTCTGCCCACGAGGTACCCGGATAAAAAGATAAGATAAAAAGTACCCTATATGTTATTCTGATGTATAAGCTATATTACTGTAAAGTTTCATTAAAATCCGTTCAGTAGTTTTTGCGTGAAAGAGTAACAAACATCCATTCTAGTAATAGTAATAGTAGTAGGTTAATAGTAGTAGGATGGTGGATGGCATTGACAACAGGCCACTGAGGTATGGTGGCCAAGTGGGTAAGGGTCTAGTGACTTATGCTAAAGAAATAATGTACCTAGTGAAAGAATTCATAGAGAACTTTCCATTGACGAGTCACAGCGTATCATATTTTTCGCTTTTATAACATGCTGGCACAGAGACCGCTTTACTTACGACTTGATCACAAATAGTTTGTATCTACCCTACACAAGTATTATATTTTGTCCAATATGATTTTTTTTCAAACTTAGGGGTGTGTTATTTTCATTTTTTCCTAACCATCCATATTTATCCTAACCATCCATTTCCTTTCCATCTCTTTCTTGCTTGCACTATCAGTAAAAGAGAGCGACAGTTTAAATTTAGTTTAGTTAGTGAACTACAGAATCGAGGCCAATGTACCTCTATATAGGACCGCACTTAAGGTATACCCTGCCCTTTAAAAAAGGATTATTAAAATCGATTCACAATTTGGCGTAAATATTGCGTGACATACATACATACAAAATAAACATACAGACGAATTGAGAACCTCCGCCTTTTTTGGAGTTGGTTGAAAACGCTGCCTAAACTGAGGTTAAGTAAGCCTGCCTGAATATTCCTAAAACTAGGTTTTCGCAGGTGCATTGCACTGGGGTTAGAGGACATCGAACCCACTTTAATTACCACCCTCTTTACCCCTTCCCAGCCTGCAGTGTTGCCAGCTGATTATGTGCACGGTTATATTTGAGCCTACCCTTGCTATAAACTGAAAATCAATGTGAAATAGTCATACAAATTTCGAGAATAATATGGTTTTGCTCGACATGGCATTGCCGTTCCTCCAGATATATGAATTTTCAGATTTTTACATTGTCTATCACAACGCCCCCTAGTGATTTGTGGCAATATAACCTTTATAGAACCATCGTTGAAAACACACAAATCTATTACAAGAAACCAAATAACAATGTGCCGTTTCGCAGAGAAATGGTAACAGACATATAAATAAAAAGAGATGAACAAACTATATTATCTAATAGTTGTATATCGCATTGCACTCTCTTCTTGTATTTATTATTACGTTCACCGCCAACCATTCTTACAATTGCATACATTTCGCTCCATCCCAAGGTTGTCTGGAAGAGATCGCTTTTAAGCGATAAGACCGTCCATTGTACTTTTAGTTATATTAAGTTTTTGTTTATTTTGTTATTTTGTGGTGTACAATAAAGTATTTTCATTCATTCATTCATTCATTCAAACTCTTATGGCAAATGCAATAGACGCGGGTATAAAAGAAAAATTGGGCATATTGTTTTCCAGGTTTTTTTCTGAATACGTCAGGTCAGTAATCATGCAAAAATGGCCTTGTAACCATCCGGTTAAAACGCTAAGAGTAGTAAGACCCATTATGACTTGTTCTTTTCAGGTACTACGTCAGATGTCTAAGAACTTTCGATTCTAGGAATTAATTAATGAAAATACTTTATTGCACATAAGCAAAACAAAACTACAAAAAATAGAAGCACGATTAGAGGTGATTTTCTAAACAACCTTTGGGTGGAGAGCATTTTATCAGATTGTAAGAATGCCCTTGTTGAAGTAAAGAACTGGTCGGATTCCATAGAATTTTTTGATAGTGGGCTATTAAATGTATCTTGAAACTTTTGCCCTTGTTGAAGTATAGAACTGGTCGGTTTCCATAGTATTGTTTGATAGTGGGCTATTAAATGTTTCTTGAAACTTTTGCCCTTGTTGAAGTAAAGAACTGGTCGGTTTCCATAGTATTGTTTGATAGTGGGCTATTAAATGTATCTTGAATCTTTTGCCCTTGTTGAAGTAAAGAACTGGTCGGTTTCCATAGTATTGTTTGATAGTGGGCTATTAAATGTATCTTGAAACTTTTGCCCTTGTTGAAGTAAAGAACTGGTCGGTTTCCATAGTATTGTTTGATAGTGGGCTATTAAATGTATCTTGAAACTTTTGCCCTTGTTGAAGTAAAGAACTGGTCGGTTTTCATAGTATTGTTTGATACTGAGCCATAAAATGTAACTTGCTTTTAATAAAAATAAATTAGTGGTAAAAAGGGTTCAAACTCCCTAAAACTAGCTGAAGAAATTGTTTCGTTGGCAACACGACAATCGTATAGCATAGAGCAGAGTCACGCAAAGTGATAAAATGGGTTCTCAGTTCATAGTTTTCTAAAAGAACGTTTATCTTTGGTGCTCATTTTGGGAATAGTTTCTAATTAAAAACTATTCCCAAAATAGCACACCTGTGGCTTATAGTTTTTTGTTGTTTTATTTTATTCGCGAACCAGCCTCGAAGAAGAGCCAAGCCTTTAGCACCTTCAGCCTATGTATAGGTAGGTATGACATTCAGTATTATTTTGTCAACTCGTGTCTGTATTTACTTTAACGATTCTGTATCAAAGTCTACAATATAGGCGGACATTTTGACATGGTTTATTGAAATATTTTACTACAGAGTAAACAACAGGAACGTAATATGTAAATATTAGCACATGTGTTAAAATTGTGCCACTCGGCTGGTAAGCTATTGAAATAAGCTGATTTGAAATAAGCCATTGAATAAACAGTTAATTTTATTCAGTTAGAACTCTCCGAGCTTGTATCTATTAATTTTGAACCTACCTACCATCAAAAAACAATAATAATTATAATAATAAGCATATACCCCTGCATTAGCCTATAGTTTATTATTACCCAAATTTTCAATAGTTTCTACAAGTTCCATCCACAAGATTTTTTTTAAATATTAAACAATGAATTTTACAAAAAAGCCTCTTAGTGTTCGTTCTGGCTCCACTAATGCCTGTAAAGATTCTAAGCAAGCCTGAGATAATAAGTGAATAAAGGGAAATAATAGTCGATACAGGGCCCACAACATAAATACCTACCATAAAACTAAATACATTATCCTACTTCTATTATAAACACAAATGTTTGCGAGGATGGATGTATATTTGTTATTCTTTCACGCAAAAACTACTGAACGGATTTTGATGAAAGTTTACAGTAATATAGCATATACATCAGAATAGCACATAGACAACTTTTTTTCCAGTTACCACGCGGGCAAAGCTGTGGGTAGAGGCTAGTAATTATATAAAAGCAACATCACTTTTTTATCATTAGGTAGTAGATAGGTTTAAAATTTATAGGTAACTCGTTACCCACCGTTCATACACCTGCTCTCAGAGAATCGGTCATTTGAGCCAAACGGCTATTTACAGTCTTTATTGAAGTAGATTCTATCTTTGTGTTTATTTCCGAAATTTATTGATTCATTATCAATTTAGATGTTGTTAAGTGGAAAATCATGGTACTTATCTGCGTAACCCTGCGAGAGATGTGCGTAGATATAGATACTTAATAATGAAGATTGTTATATGATAGCCAATTAACAATCAACTTTCAGGGAATGAACAAGTTATCGAAAATTGTAGTTATCGAAAACTAGCTTCTTGTACCCGAATAAAAAGTAGCCTATGTGTTATTTTGATGTATAAACTATATAACTGTAAAGTTTCATAAAAATCGTTCATTTGTTTTTGCGTAAAGAGTAACAAACATCCTCATAAACTTTCACATTTATAATATTATCGTAGGATAGGATTAGTAGGATAGGATATACTCGTACCAAAGTCAAACCAAAGAATTTCTAAAACATTTGACATCAATCTCACAAACATTATTTTACTCGTATCGTTTGAAGACCCGTTAAAAGCTATTTCTACCTTTTATTATAATCTGTGCACGAGCAGGTAGAAAATATTAATATACCTCTACCAACGCTCACTTTTTTCTAAGAATTACGTATAACACCAACACCTTTGTGTCCTTTTCGTTCAATTTGAGAGCTTTTAAGAATAAGAACAGGTAATTTTATTTATCTACTTTTGTCCTATTTGATATAATCAACAACGATAAAAACGCAAATTGAAAATTTGTTTCTCATCCTACTATTATAAACGCGAAAGTTTGTGAGGATGTATGTTTGTTACTCTTTCACGCAAAAACTATAAAACAGGTTTTGATGAAACTTTACAGTAATATATCTTATACATCAGAATAACACATAGGCTACCTTTTATCCATGTATCACGCGGGCGAAGCCGTGGGCAGAGGTTAGTTTATAATAAAATAATAATGATAATAATGCTGGACATTTTCACACGGAATCATCTAGCCCCAAACTAAGCAGAGCTTGTATTATGGGAACTTCAATTACGACCTCTGAGGCACGTGGGCGATGGCCCGTCTGAGACAAAGTTGTGGGTTCGATTCCCGCCGCGAGACAAATGTTTGTATCATCTGCAAATATTTGTCTCGGGTCTGGGTGTTATCTTTGTATACTATAAATTTATTTACAAAAATAATGTATACAATTAGTATATCAGTCATGTAGTTCCCATAATACAAGCTCTGCTTAGTTTGGGGCTAGATGATGCTGTATGAAAATGTCCAGCATATTTATTTTTTATGTTTCGTGAATCTCCTTTCGTCCATCCTTACTCCACGCCCAAACCACCTTGGCATAGATAGACCTAGGCATTAAAAATATGAAATATTAAATTAGCAGATAAATAGTTTATCGCAGAGTTATAAATGCTTGCCCTCTGTTTCATAATATCTCGCTAACTTTTTAGCCAGCCTCTATCCTTTGTTTAGTGTTAGAATAGGACAAGGCTAGATATAGCGGCTGGCTAAGTTAGCGAGTGATTATACAAATACAAATATTTATTTCTGTTACTTATAGGTTAGTGCTTACAGGGTGTGGAGTCTCCTTTTAAGCAATTATATGCTTTTATTAGGAAAACCCGCTCTTCTTTAACATTTTATAAATCATCTTATAAGTTGTACCTAACAAACTAACTAATTAAACTAAAACTTAAATGCGCATTGTGTGTGTGTGTGTGTGTGTGTGTGTGTGTGTGTGTGGAGTGTCTTTGTGTGATCGGCTTGCTTGAAAATCTCCAGTCTCTTAAGAGTGTGGGTGATGAAGGGGATCATTCTACTGTTGGTTGTGAGTGTTAGTTTATTACAATGTTATTGTGTGTACGATGTCCTCTATTTCGTTATAGCTTTTGGTCTTTAGCTAGTTGGTAAGGGTCTTTTTGCAGTTATAAATTGTTTGTGCATAAAGGTCTAAACTATTATCTATAATATTATAAATTTGAGATGATTGAGATATGGTACTGTCTTTTTGCAAAGGATGTTTTAACCGTGGCAGCATTTTTCTTTCTTCTATTATGAAACATAGGATTGGTATTTATCTGTTTCCGCCAAAGAAATACAAAAAACGAGAGGTATGTAACTACAGTATGATATCGCAAAACAATGTAGGTACCTACTTAACTGACCGTGCAGGTTGGTATGCTGACCATTTCCGAACCCCAGCGTTGTGGCAAGGATATTATATCTACAGGGTGATTCATAGGGCAATACACCCAACAGTCATTCACCAGATATAATACAGTCCGTCCCCACACAAGATTTCCTTGTTTTATGGGGTATCTACGAGTACCATGGTACCAGACCTAGAAATTATTTGTCACAGAAATTTGAATCTTTACCCTAACAAAGATAAAGATAATTTATTTGCGTAAACATGTGTAAATATTATGATATTACAGTGAGATGGACACAACATGCTTTACCGATTTCGGTGTGCAAACCGACAGACTGACATGCATGGCGTAAACATTTAAAATCTTACTATAAATTACAAAACTATCACAGACAAAGCTAAATAATGACAAAAATAATAAAATTAAATACAAAATTATAGTCAAACAAAAAAAAATGTTATGAAGTTACGTTATCTTAGGTCGTTAGAAGTAGAAACGAAAAGTTGATTCGAATGACTGATTTTCAATGATAACTTTAGAGATAACGCATTCTACCTAGTATAAATTTCGCTAAGTTAAGGATCTCTATAATACTATACTAGACTGAAACCCGGTCAATCATTACACGCGAGCTTTGACAACCACTCGACAACCACTCGACAACTACTTGACAACCACTCGACAACCATTTCTATTTGATCGCCACCGCGTCATTTTGAGCGGGCCCGTATATAACAACTATTCCTTGGGGAATTCCTTTGTTTAAAATTTTAAAATAATAATTAAATCAATCAGAAATCCCTCTACGAGTACTAAATCTTATTTACACACTGGTTGTCTCTACACCTAGTATGTATCTGAGGGTGTCCATCATGTGAAATAAAGTAGTGAGCGTGTTTGTATTGTTTGGTCTATGAAATTTTTTTTTTAAATAAATAAATAAAAATCGCGAAAGTTTGAATAAATACAATACAATTACTTTATTTGTTCGAAATATAGGTAAAGGTACAGACAGGTCTTAATATCTAGATTTAAATCGGCCATTTTTCTTAAATATATATTCTAATCATTACATTTTTTAAATAAATTTCAACACATTAATTAGATAACAGTCCCATCATAATTTGTCCGTCAAATATTCTTGTATGCTTTAGTTGTCAATAACTTGTGTATTTTTTTCCGAAATATATTTAAATTATCCAATTCCTGTACATTTTTCGGCAGCTTATATATCCTAGATGCCATACATAACACACGTTTATTATCAGAATGTATATCTGTAAGGTTTCATAGGTCGTTGGTGTCGGTCAGTGCGTTCACCCTGGCTAGGCTTTGCATGCTTGCTGCGCCCGCGCAGGCATTTCCGGAGGGGCGGGGCTTAAGGGGCAGGGTGGCGGGGGTGAGGGGGTGCCGTGGGAGAGCCTTAGCTTAGGAATGCGTACTTTCCGTGGAATGTACTAACGGAACTTTGGTACGAGCCACAGGGTATGCGAATTGGTATTTAGAATGTAGGCTGTGTTGGGTATTTTATTTTAGTGCTGTACAAGCTGACCCGACAGACGTTGTTCTATCCTTGAACGTGCCAGATAAGAAACGTTGATTTGACAACCAAGAAGTTTGTACCATCATCTTCTTTACCACATTACGTGAGGTCGGCACAACATGTTTTCATCTTCCACTCTCCTCTATCAGCCGTGATCTCAGTACTCACTCCTTTCTTTACCATGTCATTCTTCACTCAATCCATTCATCTTTTCTTTGGCCTACCTCTGCTTTTATTTCCATCCGTATTCATATTTAACATTCTTCTCGTAATATGACATTCTTCCCAACTTCCCACTTCAAACCAAGAAGTTTGTATGGGAGAAATAAACACCCGTAATTACACGTTTCGGCAAATTTTTCAATTTTTTTTTGCATTTTAATCTAATTTGGACTACAAAAAATATTGTAAAACAAAAAATATCAATATCGGCACAGCCGTTCTCAAGAGATGCGCTTAACATCGAACAGCATTTTCATTCTTTTTATATAAATTTAATCTGGAAGGTATGAGTAATTTCACGAGAGTACCTAGTTTTTTTTATAAACAATTAAAGTGGCAAACACGACCCACCTACTGGTAAGCGGTTACAGTAACCTATAGACACTTGCAACACCGGAGTTATCATAACGAAGAAGAGGGTTGAGACATAACGAGAAAGTCATTCGTAATATAGTAATTAGTACCTAAATTAAAAAAACTGAAAAATAATGTTTTTCCTTACTTAGATAATAATAAAAGACATCAAGCACCAACATAATGTATAATTATAATCTTTAGTATAATTTTATGGGTTTAATTAGTTTTTATAATAATCATCCGATCTCAGCATCGTAACTTACGCAAATTAATTATGAGTAATATGCAATTATATTTAATTACAAGAAGATAATTAATTAACCTATAATTTGAATAATAGTTTCGTCTACAATAAATCATGATTTTAGGGAAAAGCGAACAAACAAAAAAAAATAGTCATTCTCTTACGTGCAAAAAGAGCATTCAAAATAATCTAACTAGGTACCAACATGAAGGACTATAAAAACGGAGACGAAACGAGCTATAGATTTTACAACCGAAAACGCTGTCGTTCTATCGATTAACGACGAATGTTTTTCCACAGACTATATAACAATTAACAGTAGGTATGTACTACCATACGATTTGAATATAAATAATGCCCACTAACCCCCTCCCGCTGATCTGATTTATTTTCACCCCGCCCAGATTGGAATAGACACTTCATTTGGTTTAAGCATAGGGGCATATGTTAGCATTATGTTGTAGGTACTAGCTTCTGCCCACGGCTTCGCCCGCGCGCCCCCCAAGATAAAAAGTAACCTATGTGCTATTCTGATGTATAAGCTACATTACTGTAAAGTTTTATCAAAATCCGGTCAATAGTTTTTGCGTGAAAGAGGAACAAACATCCTCACAAACTTTCACGTTTATAATATTATATGAAGGATTAGTAGGATAGTGGGAAGTAGGGATTGCAATCCAGCAATCAATCAAATTAAATCTTAGCATTTCTTATTCACTCACGCATACAACGGCACCGTTCACGTACACAAACGGACGGCCCAATCTCCAACAGCGATCTCTTCCAGGCCCCTTGCTATAAATATTGTCAAGTTCTTACCAATTATACAACATTGGTATTATATCGGTATTTCGTTCTGTTATCCTGCTTCAAATACCATCTATATTTTTCAATTGCTACTTTCAGATATACGCTTCTGATAATAGCATTTCAGTCTTGGAAGCTTGATCACGCAGCGTCGAAACTTATAAAACCCCACGAAAGCAACATCACTATTTCAATATGTTATTCAAATCGTCAACGGTCGCCATTAGGATTCCACTGTGGTTTGAGCATGCATTGCCGTCACGATCTCCTCATTATCGTTACAGTTAGGTACTTGCTGGATGCCTATTGCCTAGACCACAGCTCTGGGCTGGGAGTATAGACAACAAGGGCGGTTCCACATGAGCGAATACAAAGCTACAATCCATTTGTCGCATCGATAGCCTGTAAAGTCTATTGCTTGATCGTCTGCACCATGAGTGTCATGATGAGGAACGGTTTGAGCCACCTACGTCCCTTGACTTACCGCCAACTTAAGATGTCATCGGTCCATAAGGTGGGGAATTTCCTACACTGCGTCGAAACCTTTTTTTCTTAGCAGTTTCTGGTTCTGAGAGATATAATGGGCTGCCTATCACCAACTTCTGTGGTGCAGTGGGCGAAGACCCAATTGAGACGCAAAAGGCAACCTTTTGCGTTCGATTCCCGCCTCGGGACAAATGTTTGTATAATCTGCAAATATTTGTCTCGGGTCTGGGTGTTTTCTATGTATAATTAGTATGTATACACAAAAAAATATAAGTAGTATATCAGTCATTTAGTTCCCATAATACAAGCTCTGCTTAGTTAGGGCTAAATGATGCTGTGTGAAAAAATGTCCAGCACTATAACTTGCTCATTCTAAGGGATATATTGGCTTATTAATACCTGTCAGTATTAATAAGTAACTATTTAATGGTCAATCTTTGATTACGCCTAAGATGCCCAGAAACTAATTAATAAACTGAACATATATTTGCGTTATCTTCAATCATAATTTTTCATCAATGATGAATATTAGTGATGTTTCATGATGAGCCATCATAAAGCATCACTCTAATATACTTATACTCGTATTTGCAGATTCAGTTAAGTAATTAATTCGAAGCGAATGCACACTGATTATGATATGATAATATAATTTATCACAACGATTCATTTTTTACCGAACCCAACAAACGTCCGCGCGCCGTCACGTTCGCGACTGTTCATTCATCATCCATGCTCGGTGGTGTAGATCAACCATTATTACAAATGGCTTCCTGTCAAATGCTTAAAGCAGTAGGCTTACCGTGCATGAGGTGTTTACATACATACCTACATGTATATAATTACACAGTATTAGTAATCTCAGTCGAATTGTGAATCATTCGACACGCTGAATTCATCCGAAGTTTGACATTCTTATTTAAATCGTACATAAATAATACTCTTCTCTACTTGAAATATAGTATGTACCTATATTTTTACTGCACGGAGTTTATTTCGAGAATTCACATAACATTATATGAGGAAATATATAAGAAAATCTGTACTAAAATATTCACAAATAAAAAAAATGCCGGGCATTTTTTCACAAAACATCATCTAGCCTCAAAGTAAGCAGAGCTTGTGTTATGGGAACTACATGACTGGTATACTACGTAGGTATACACATTTTTTTTGTAAATACATACATATTTTACATAGAAAACACCAATATTATTAACTGTTAATATATATCAATTCGTTATTTTGACGAGATACTGATGACTAACTTAATTACTCTTTCTTTATTTATCCTTATATAAATTAATATTTTTACAAAAGGCAGAATAATATAACATAACATTATAAAGGCAAATTATTATTATTGTGTTATTATTATTAATTAAGTTTAATAATTCATTTTAATTGCCTTAATTCTATTATATTCTACCAAAAGTTTTTCCAACACCAGGGCTATATATTTTTTATCATCACATGCCCATTGAAATATTCACAGAATAAATAGTTTTATGTCCCTCTATAATAATTTATATAAAATATCATAATATTTTTCATTGTTGTCCATCGTCTATCGGGCGCGCTCCCCTAGGGACTTTTTTGTAATTCAATTTATTTAAAGGGTTGTTATTAGTAGAACATACCACCCTCCCCCGAGTGGCATATAGTGATAAAACTCAGCTAAGGACCATCTTTGAAGTCTTACAAATAGATTGCAAAATATTGGAATAGGATTAAGCCGTTTCGGCGAAAATGGTAACAGACGAAAAAATAAACACAGGCTCCTGTAGTCACGGGTAAAAACATATATCTATTATAACGGGACAAGTGTATGTTGAAGAATCGCAAGCAATCGAAAATTATCTTATTTGTATTGTAGACCCACATATAGACCTAAGAAAGGGTGTAAACGGGCTAGATAAAAATGATGATAATGAAAATAAAAAATATTGTAAACAATGTTACTTAATTTAAAAAAAACAAATTGTCAAGTATATTCCGATCATTCTTAAAAACACATTGAACCCTTTCCATCCAAAGAAGAGAAGAGTCTGAAAGAGATTTTAAGCAATAAGACCGCATAATGTACCTTTAGTTTTTACATGTCATTGTTCAAAAATGTGAGGAAACCGTCATGCCATAGAACCAAAAACTCGAAGCCATGTAGCATCAGTTAGTGTTCCAGTAAGCGGCAATGGGCTTACAATCTGTCACGTGGAATACGAACTACTTGCAAAACGCGGGCATGTGCCAAATGCAATGTTCACAAAAAAAACAAACACGCATACAGTAGTATGCGTGTTTGTTTTTTGTTTTGTAAAGACATTCTGTTTGAAAAGCAATGAAAGTCCAAGCGAAAAAAGTAAAAGGTTATGAAATTAATTAGAGTTGAAATGGGAAATATATTTTTACTTTTCCAGAAAACTTTCCGTAGACACGTGGGTTATCAAGGTCAAAGAAATTATTTATTAGTGGAAATAAAGGTGATTTTCACGAAACGGAATGTACCTTACAACCTAATAAAAGTGACCCTTATTTAAAAAGTCAAAATCAATAGGTTTTTATTCATTTAAATCACAAAGATCATCTAAATATATAAAACTGTTCCATTAATGACTGATTGATCAACGCATAGCCTAAAAACATGAAACTTGGAGGGTATATTCCTCTCATGGTGTAAAGGAAAGGAATTTGGAAAATTCTACTTCAAGGGGGTGAAAAGGTTCGAAAACCTTTATATGAAAAATCGTAGATATTCCTCGAACTTACAAACATGAAACTTCGCATAAATATTCTTCAATAGAAATAATAACAGACTAATATAATTATTTTCCCAAATTGCCCCTGTAAGGGGGTGAGAGAGGGTGTTCAAGATTGTAAGGGAACTTTTTGACGGGTGGTCCAATTTGCTTAAAACTCGGCATAAATATTATTCAGTACAAATACATACATGTATTTTCCCAAACTACACCTCAAAGGGGATAGGATGGCGTGTTAAGTTTTTATGGGAAATGTTTAACACTTGGTGCGATTTGCTGTAAACTTAGTTTGGATAGTTCAAATACAAAAGAACTGAATACAATTAACTAATCTACGCGAGTAAAACCACGGACATTGACTAGTATATTTAAGAAACGTTCGCTTGAAAATAGGTACCTACGTGAATTAAAAAAAAATAAGTGAATTTAGGCCGATTCCTCGCACGACCAAGACTAGAAGAATCAGGCAATAAATCATATTTGGGTTTTATTATGATCCTTCATTTAGGTACAGTGTGTTGCTTGATTTTTTATGGTTAAGGTACAATTGGTGAACTTATCGCTTTGAAAGGATCTCTTCCAGGAAAGCAAGTGTGGAATTATGGCTGGTAATAATAATTTCGCAGATGTCTGTTGTGACAAATGTAAAGATAAACCTCAGATCAGGTATTGTTCTCGTCTAGAAACTGGATAGCCAAGTGAAAGTGAACATTCACGCGGTCGATGACACTGGACAAGCAAGAGATGCATTGCTTTCCCAGATAACTATAAATAGATAACTAGGTAGATACTTTTCTTCAAAAAAATTGAAGTCATCATGATATCTTTGATCTTGATATCTCAGGGAGGCAACCAGTGAGATACCTCTGGTATTGCTAGCGTCTATAGGCTATAGGCGTTACCTACGGTAACCGCTACCAACAGGTGAGCCGTGTAATTGTTTGCAGTAGGAACCTAGTATAAAAAATAAAAAAAAAGTTTCAATCGACTTGCCGCAGTCGAATCCATCCAGGAACCCGTTCCCTGTAGTTGGTGAGTTCTATAGATCCCTCACTCTCCTCCTCGGGCCAGAGGCCATGCGTAATTGCATTTTCCCATAGAAAAAAAGGTATCGATGGACCTTTAGTTGCTGGAACCCACTGGATGATGCTCAAGGAGATTCGCCGATACATTCTTAGTTGAAAGCTAAATCAAACAGACTTATTGGACCTATTCAAGCTGATTTATGAAGAAACCATGATAGTTCCAAAACTTTAGTCAAGCCAGCATCGATCTCTACAAAGATCGTAAAAACTCCAGTTAGGACAAAAGGAAGCAAGGTTGTAAGGGCTGGTTGATTAGATAGAGTAGCAACATAAACTATTTTACAAGTGGATAAAACAATTATCAAACTGAAGGGTGTTCAATAATTCAAGCTGACATGAAACGGACCTTTCTGAGTCATCGATTTATTGCCTCTACACAACTGTTATATAACCTGGTAGGTTTAACTGATCAAATATTTACTTAAGTCTGTCTATGTGTACTTGATGTAACTAACACAGGGTATTTCTTCGAGATGGGTCAGCGAGGAGAAATCCTAAATGGTAAATGATATAAAACAATTGATTTATTTATTTAGGGCACCCAACAGAGAAATGGCAATACTAATCTAACTTTAAATTGTTCTGGTCTTAAATCTATGTGTTTCATCAATCATAGGGCGCCACAGCGTGCACAAAGTAGGTATACTAACGCAAAATAAGAAAGAAAAACTTAAAATAAAATATTGCCAAGTATCAATATTTTAGCTAAGGAACATGCACATTTACATTATAAATAATGCAATGAAAGGACGCACGTCACCAATTTTAATAAAAATAACACTGCATTAAAAGATTTTGGGAAAAAAATTATAGAAGATAGATACATGCCTCGGGAATAGAAAATACTTGTTTTATTACGGGCATCCTAACATTTATTTTAATAAGGTCCGGTCTTATCGCTTAATAGATCTTACCTTTGGATGCAGAGGATTCTATGTGTTTTTGATAATGGCCGGGGTGTTTGTTTTTTATGTTGATGAAAATGTCTCACCTGCCCAAAATCACCGCATGATCACACCGCTGATTAGGCCGCATGAATCATGTCCACAGACGTACCTACATAATGAATATTTATAAATTTACAAAAGCTCAGCAACAATAATTTTATTGTTACCTACGTAATCTTTATGAATGAAGGATTCCGAGATTGCTATATTGTTGAGGTTGTTTTGCGAACCGTAAATGCCTCGACGGCGGACGAAGTAAAGATGGAAAGTAGTGCCACAAGCTCGCTAGAATCAATTAATATAATTTTGATAAATGAGGTAACGTTATGCGCTAAAAGTGATTGTAAAAAATGATTAATGATTCTAAAAGTGACAGAGAAAGAGTTAACATGAAATTCTAAAAATATGGTGGCCGCCAACTTTATAATTATTCCGCGAGTAAAGTTTTTTATTCAAAGCACATACATTTTTGTCAAACGTTCGCGAGCAGTAAATATTATATTTTGTTTTATGATCAGTTACAGCTGTTACGATACGCCACAAAGCCACGTAATTAAACCAAAAATAACAACAATCGTGATAAGGTATCGAAATCCACGCATAATGGACCAACTTGGAGTCCGAATGCGGAAAAGCTAGTCCACTTACATACAAGGTATCAAAAGAAAGGTCTTGATGAAGCTGTTTCAACTAGACTACGCAGCACATGAAACTCCCAATTTAATGAGTTTGCTATAGCAGAGAATGGCTTCTGTAATATTAAGTATTTTATATAGCCTGTAGCTTTTCCTTATAGCAATCAGCGGATTCGGCTAAAATGAAATACTGAATACTGTGATACTATGTTGAGTTAAATTGCCCACGCAGATTACGCGCCTCGCAATAACTTGAAATAAAGTTACTACTTAGTTATTTTTAATTTTACTCAACGTTATTAATAATTCGGACTACAATGATCCATATTTTGTTGGTGTAAAGAACGTAGGTACGTATTGTTTGGGGACATTCTAATCCTATTTATCTTCTTTATTTTTCCAGTTTGTCACAAATGGCCCAATATTGTTTTGGCCATAGATTTATCCTACGACTATTATAAATGTGAAATTTTGTGAGGATGGATGTTTGTCACTCTTACACGTACTTTGATGAAACTTTAGTGATATAGCTTATTCATCAGAATAACACATAGGCTACTTTTATCCGGGTAACATACGGGAAAAGCTGTGGGCAGAGAGCTGTGGTTAAACCCAAAAATACAAGTTATTAACTGTTTAAAAATATAATATCAAGCCTTAAAACAGAATTTATTGAACGGCAATTTCATAAGTAAATACCTAATAAAAAGTAAGCTAAGGTAACGGTACCCAGGTGATTAGCGCCCGCTGTGTTATAAATAACATTAACGTATTTAGGCAAAGGTGAAAAATGCCACTCTAAAATTACTGTATAATCAGTGCCTGTATATACCTATATACTCGTACTAGGTACCTAGGTACTAGGTTGGAGTCTCTGTCTGCGTGCCTACTGAATCCTTTCACCTAACGAGCTCATTTTCTATCAGTCAAGGCGGAGAAGATAAAATAAAAGAAAGTCAAAGAGAGTGAGTTTTGTATTCAATCGGATGTTCTTAGAACGCTTCCCCTCTCTTCAAACTTGGATACTTTCCCAAGCTCTATAATATAAACTCTATCTAGGTACCTTACCTACCACTAGAAGCCTACTTGTACTTCAATATCTAGGAGGCACTTGTTACCCATAGAACAAAAAATGCAACATAGCGCGGGTTGAACGACCGTTTGACGTTTGCACCAAGATGGCGGAGGCGGGAAACCTGAGAACACTTTATTCAAATTGCCTCTCTATTAATTTAATAGTTTGTGGTTTTATTTATTTTTATTGCGCTTTTTAAAGTTTTGGGTGTGTTGTTTCAAACTTGAGAAGCGTATACAGTTAAATTAGATGCAAATTCGTCATATTTCGTCTATCATCGGAAATACGGATGCGCCAATAGTGATATTTATCTAGTGCTGTTATATATATTTGTGTTATCCTGAAATTATTATAACATTTCGAAAAATGAAATAAAATTGTTTAAAAGATAAGTTATTTAATGACAAAAAAATACCTAGTCTATGAAATGTGACAACTGTGGGGTGTTAACAGCTCTATATACTTTCAAATACTAAAACCGCACGAGCTATCGCCTTTGAAGCTCTCTGGTGACTGATAAGAGCAAACATTTTTTAATCTGTGTGACTGATGAGCCGTCACAAGCCGGGGGACGGCCGGACAATAGTTGCATAATCGTACTAATTTGGAAACACTAACGTACTGAAGTTTGTGGCAAAAAACTTCTAAAAACAAGGCCAGTACTTTTTATATCTATGAATCAGAAGTGGGGTCTTCCCACTTCTGATTTTGATAATTAAATCGCTGAATAATATGCTATATGCACATCTTATCTTACTAATATTATAAACGTGAAAGTTTGTGAGGATGGATGTTTGTTACTCTTTCTCGCAAAAAACTACTGAACGGATTTTGTTGAAACTTTACAGTAATATAGCTTATACATCAGAATAACACATAGGCTACTTTTTATCCGGGTACTGCGCGGGCGAAGCCGTGGGCAGAAGCTAGTATTTTAATATGTAATTGTTTTTGTTTATTTTATAAGGTGTAAAATAAAGTATTTAAATTCATTGTTGTTTTTGTCACAGAGCTATGAATGCGTTAACTGAAAACGATTTTCTTTCATAAGTACTTAGTAATAAGAACCTAATTAGTATTTTGTGTCATACTCATAAAACCTCTAAATCACCTCTCAAATGGTAGAGCTGAGGTGTCCTACTTATAAGTAGGTAAAGTCCCATTCCACACACAAAGGCATGGTCTTCAACCAGTAAAGTTTAAACCATGATTTTGCCAGTTTTCCCAGTAAGAGAGACAATGAAAATAAAGAAGTATTAGGTCCCTAGATACTTCTTTATTTTAGTTCTCTTTTTTTATTTGTTATTTATCTTTAGTTCCGAGTTTGTTGTTATTATGTAAGATACCTATTTATAATAGTCCAGTGATGGCGTCCACGAAATAACAAAGATAAAAGAACACAAATATCATACTGAGTAAACAATAAATAAGAATGTTTTTCGATTTTTTTCCGTAAGAAAATGGTATATTTTCCTTCACCATTCCAGCAAGTGTTTAACCGTCCCCGCAAGCTCGACCTGATTTCCTAAGATATCCAGGGTCCATTAAATAAGAAACACAATGTCGTAGTCCCGAAAACGTCGCTTCCCTACGGACCCAAACGTATTTGCTCTTAGTAGGGGCATTTACATAGAAGACAGGTTGCAAGACTTCGGCGCATACCGGCAAACAAAACAATATTTTTTGTACCCGTTAAAATTTAAATGAGTAAAATTCTGTTTTTTTTTTCGTCCGGCTTGTCTACGGTTCAGACACACATCATACGGACACATCACGAACAAGCGTACTTGCATCACTGCGCCGACCGCCCACAGGGTGTCCGATTTTTCTTATCATTTTTATAATTATTAATTGTACACAGAAATATAACCTTAAAATAGTTTTTTAAACTTTTCGCTGATGTGCCGATCTTACTTTACAAAAAGAACGGTGCCCTGTTTTCTACGTAGGTAAAGGTCCTAAAGTTAGGTTCTCTTCGTTTTTATTATCCACATCGTAACACATCACTTGAAAGGCAAATGACTGAGTAAATCGCTGCAAAATATGTCTTTTTTAGATTTAACAAGGCGGTAAACGCTGGTTTCCACAATGAGGTTAGTTTTTTATGGAAATCTGCGTAAAAATAAAAGCGACAGAATATTAAAAGAAGAACAATGTAACCAAAAAAAAACAATAAGTCCAGAACTGTAAATGGTGCAACTGAATATAGCCCACGAGTCTATCGTTATCGGACGACATTTTGACTTCTAAGTACGTACTAAAGTAGTTTTTTTTTTAATTCTTGTAGGTATTATGTACTTATGGTACGATAATATTGGATAGGATGATGTTAGGATGGCATATAATCAGAAAATCATGCACGCAAAATAATCAGGTTATACCAACATGCCTTGCCTTAATACAGTTTTAAACTAGCACGTGAGAATAAGGGTTTTGAAACTGTGTATCTACCGTCAGTTATTAATTAATAATAATAATAATAAACAATGCTGGACATTTTCACACATCATCATCCAGCCCCAAACTAAGCAGAGCTTGTCTTATGGGTAATACTTGACTAATATACTACTTACATACCTCGTGTGTTCATAAGTTTTGAGACGAACTTATTTAATTAATTTAAAAAGAAAGTAATTCATGCAACCTTTTTTAAACTTTTAAAATTTTAAATTTCGAATGTTTTGAATCAGAAAAAATATACATTTGAATATTTGTTTCATTATCCGTGAAAATGGCGCCAACAAAAGATTTGCGTGCGACTGTAATTTCACTGTTTCAAGCAGGAAAAAAACCAATGCAAGTTTTTAGTGAAATCCAAAGTTTGGGATGTAGTCGGAACTTTGTGTATTATACCATAAAGAGGTACAAGGAGACCGGCTCTTTAGAAGACCGTGGAAGATGTGGCCGCCCGCGGTCTGTAAGGACGCCCGCCAACATCAAAGTAATCAGAGAGCGAATTCGTCGCAACCCTTGCCGGACTCAAAAGAAATTAGCTCTGCAGACCAACATTTCGCGAATATCGGGGAACAGGATACTTAAATATGATCTTAAACTAAAGGCCTACAGTCGAAGGAAAGTGCATTATTTAAACGAGCGTCTTCGTAAATTGCGACTGGAACGATGTCGGAACCTATTGAAGAGACACGATCCAAAAAATATCCTGTTTACCGATGAAAAGATCTTCACGGTGGAAGAAAAGTTTAACCGGCAGAACAATAAGGTTTACGCCAGAAGTTCAAAGGACGTCCAGCCATCTGTACGCAATGTCCAGCGCACTCATCATCCAGCAAGTGTGATGGTTTGGTGGGGTGTTTCCTACGAGGGGGTCACTTCGCTTCATTTTTGCCAGCAAGGCGTCAAGGTGAAGGCACAAAATTACCAAACCGACATATTGGAAGCGGTGGTTAAACCATTAAATGATACGCTATTCGCTGGAAAATACTGGGTTTTCCAACAGGACTCTGCTCCCTCCCATAAAGCTAAGACTACCCAACGTTGGCTGGAGGCCAATTTGCCAGGCTTCAGTCGGAGCGAAGATTGGCCCTCGTCAAGCCCTGACTTGAATCCTTTGGATTATTCTTTATGGACGGAATTGGAGCTGAGGGCATGCAGAAAGTCTCACCCAAACCTGGATTCTCTCAAGCGAGCCCTTATTAAAGAATCGAAACGGATTCCCATTGAAAAGATTCGTGCCGCCATAGATGAATGGCGCACGCGTTTGAAGGCCTGCATTGAATGCAAAGGTGGCCATTTTGAATGATTTATTTTTAAATACAGATCTAGATGTCAGTAGTTTTAATTTTAATATCCAATAAATGAATACTCAACTTAGCTCCAAAAATATTTTAGTTTTACTGTGTCTCAAGACTTATGAACACACGAGGTATATATTTTTTTGTAAATACAACCTTATTATACATAGTAAACACCCAGACCCGAGACAAATATTTGCAGATCGTACAAACATCTGTCCCGCAGCGGAAAACGAGCCCGCAACCTTCTGCGTCTCAGGCGCGCCTTCGCCCACTCCGCCAGTAAGGTCGAAAAGAGGTCGAGAGGAGTTGTACCAACTATAAACAGTAAATAAGCAAATTAAACCTGTTCATTAAGTTTTTTTTCCAAATAAAGTTATTTTTTATTCTTAAAACACAAATTTATAGAGGGTTATACTATCCGGAAGGCATTTAAGGTCTCATAATATCACATTGTTCGTGAATCAATCATGTTGCGGCCTTGAACTTCCCCTGGGGGTAATTTCTCGCCCTTCCTTTTGACCCCCTAGTATCGATCCATCGCTCTATGCCCTAATCACACGCGACAAACAAAAATAACACGTTTTATTCGCGACTAAAAGACTTTTTTGAAGGCTATGTATTATTAAATTTTCTTTTGAAAGCTAGGTATTATTAAATTTTCTTTTGAAAGCTATGTATTATTAAATTTTCTTTTGAAAGCTATGTATTATTAAATTTTGCCAGAGATCTTTAATTTACACATTCTCTTAGAAATTGGAGGCCTCTACATTTATAATTCTATTAATAAGGGTGTTTTCTCATCGTCAAGGATATCCCGAAAAGTGTGAACGGCTATAGAGTAGGCTTTATAGAAGGATATGACTATATACTTTTAAAAGCTTTTAAGGCTTTAAAAGGTACAGTCATTCATATTGTAAAAACGGGAATTTTCACGTACTGCACTATCGGTGAAGGCACCGACTAAGTTTCGACTCATTCCGAGTCTTCGACTTTCTCCTTCCGCGTCGGAGAAGTACAAAGACTTTCATACAAAGTCCTCCCCACCCCCCATTTCCCGCTTAAAGTGGAAATTTCCAAAAATCCTTAGCAAATGCCTACGTTATAAAATAAACCTTTGTTCCAAATTTCAGCTTTCCAGGCTTAGTAGTTTTGGTTGTGCGTTGATAGATTAGTCAGGCAGTTAGTCAGTCAGGACAAACGATTTTATAAGTTATGACTATGACTGTACCTAAAAACTATCGTGAATTTGACTATTCATATTGTAAAAACGGGAATTTTCACGTACCGCACTATCGGTGAAGGCACCGACTAAATTTCGACTCATTCCGAGAGTATTCATCAGGGTGAGTGATCGCGACTTTCTCCCTCCGCGTCGCGTCCTGCACTTTTCACCACCGATAGTGCAGTACGTGAAAATTCCCGTTTTTACAATATTAATATCCTTTGTTGTTATAGCGTGGGACATACCAAGCGGGAGGTCGCAAGTTCGGGTCCCGCCAAGGTTGAGTTTTTTGGGATATTATAAATGCTTGTATGATTTGCAAATATCTGTGTCGCGTCTAGGTGTTTTCTATGTATAATATGTATGTATTTACAAAAAAATGTAGTATATCAATCATGATATAGTAGTTCCCATAACACAAGCTCTGCTTACTTTGGGGATACATCATCATGTATGAAAATTGACCAGCTGAATTGACATGAAATAATATGACCATTACTAACTAAATAATGCTCTATCTCCTAAAGTACCTACTTTGACTACCTACAATGAAAATAAAACCTCGGTCTGCCGCCGTACCCTAATACAAAGTTCATTTGAGAGACTTAACTTTATTTACTGTAGATATTAATAACTAGATTGTTTACGCAAAACCTCGGCCTGCCTACCTATCTGTTGCTATACCCTTAGACAGGGTTCATGTGAGATACCTACCTATAAACACCATCTATGTACCTACCATGTGAAAGCAATAAATGTATTGAGTATTGAGTATTGAGTATTAATCTTTTCGTACACAAACATTATAGTACGGTGAAATAAATATTTTCACAAATTATTTTGTTCTTTTGCCACAAGTCGTAGTTTTTATCTAAAGTTTGTGATATTTGAAGTAGCAAACAGACTCATTTAGTGGACTTGTGGATCGTTCCCTACTCATAAACAACTAGGTTGAAAGTAGGGATTGACAAAATTAGAACACCATGTTTACCACAGCTACAAAAATAGACTCTACCTACGTGATAAATTCTGCGTAGCTTAGTGATCAGAATATTCCTCAGTTGCGTAAAAATAACTGAAATTTCGGTTCTACTGATAAGGAAATCTCTTAACAAGCATGTGGATTTGTTGTTGTTTATAAAGGGGTTTTAAAAATAATAGTACTTACAAAGTGATCTTTCTGATTTTAATGAATTAACGAATTTTGACTCTTGACTATTTGACTTTTAATTAAACACTCAACAGACACATACAGAATGAGAAAAAACTCAAAGCACAGATATCTCAAGGTAAAACCAAGGTCATTAAAATAATATGGTACATAACAAGGTCATGGGTTGGTATCATTTCTGTTAAGTTAAAGTAAACCTTTATTAAAAGAGATAGTCCTAATCCTACAATAGGACTGCCAGTGGCGTGGTTATCAAGAACTACGCAAATCATAGGAAAAAAAAATTTCAATATTATAGCTAGACATTGTATATACAACATAGCATTTACAAATAAGTCAGCTTTTAGAAATATTTTTACACAAATTATAATATAAGAATTTAACAGTTTAAGACTTATTTTCTTTTAGTTTTGCAATTATTTTAGGATACAAAAGTGATGTGTATTTTTAATCTGTGCAACCACCTGAACGTAAAGACAGTTGGTACTTGGTTACCACCAAGTATCAATTGACTTTACCTTCAACTACGTACGTTGAGTCCCTGTATTGTTCGTCCATGTAATGCACAACCATGGAAAGTACACCCCTGGAAAGTACAGCCAGTATTACAAACCATTGGTTTCAAATACTTGGTTTGTAATACTGGGCGTACATTCCTGGGCGTGCATTCCCTACACGTGTTGACCTTGTACGGCCAGTTTTGTACAACCCTGGAATGTACAGCCATGGAATACGAACCAATTTCATGCTCTGTTTTCATGTGCGAGTGCTATCAAGGGGCAAGTGCTGTGTTGCCATAGTATTTTACGCTATTAGTAAATTAATGTAGCTGTAGTAAGTAGATTAGTTATTTATGTCGGGTTTTTGCAGATGAACTAACCGGTTGGTTTTATTTATTTAAACCCAAGTTTGTTGGATAAAGTTCGGATAGTAATCCTCCTTTTCTGAGTGGTAATAAAAAAAAACCTAATAACCTAACCAGTTGAACATATTAAAACTTGCTCAGTGCAAACGAGGCTCGTTCTCGTCATGCGACTTATTCGCATCGACCAATGAGAGCTCACGGATATGACGAACTCGCGACCAATGAGCGTCGAGAATATTGGTTTGTAATCCGGGGTGTACATTCCAGGGGTGTGCATTACCGTCATGTGTTTAGTTTGTACGGAGCGTATTGTACGACCATGGAAAGCACACCCAGATAATTCAAACCATTTGGTTTGTATTACTGGCTGTACTTTCCAGGGGTGTGCATTCCATGGTTGTGCTTTGCATGGACGTACAATACGGTCTCCCCGTACGTTGAGCGTGATGTACCTACATATAAGAGGGAGGAGTTTTTATTTGAAGTTTGAAAAATGATTATTAATGTCTATGAATAATCATTTTTCAAACTTCAAATAAAAACGAAAATTTATATATGTAATGTGGTTGAAAAATCAGTAAACACATGTTTTCAATTTGCAATAAGTAAACCACGGAACGTGCTGTAGATGGGAGGGTGAGACCAAACTCAGAGCAAACCCTAAAGCCCTACCTGGAGGAGAGTTTCCCTCGACAGCTCTAAATGAAAATGCTAGAGAAGGCATCTGCCAAGAGGCACACTGAACTGAGGGACAGTATTTTTTTTCTGTGTGGTAAACAAGCATCCTGCTACCTATAAGCGGTTACCGTAACCTATGGACGCTTATAACACCAGAGGTATCACTTGCGCATTGTCGACCCTGAGACATAACAGGTGAAAAGTCTCGTGTGCCTGAAATTTCTCCAACAAGACACTTAAAACAGAAATCAGTCCTGAATCACAAGGTCATAATAAATATATGTAGAGCTAGGTCACTTAAATAATGCGTAGTTGAAACTTTTCTCGCGAATAATTACGTCACGTCATAGTTTATGGCAACAAGGTAGACCTTGAGAATCGACAGCTCGCGGGCCTCACGAGACTACCTACAGCGTAGTACGGGCCTCACGATGACACATAAAATGAACGTAATAAACATCGAAAAAGTCATTGAATGACTGAGTAAGGCACCGATAAAAATGCGTGGGCAGCGGCCGTGTTTGAAATGTATCTTGTAAATAATCAATGTTGGCGTAATAATTAGAGCGAATGTTGTTTACGCACCGAAACGCCACAGTTAAAGTGAGATGATATTACTAGAGTTTTGTTGCCGGCTAATAGTTCCAGTGATATTTGTCCACTTGATTATTTCGCACTAGCCATTTCTATTTGCCACGACAAAGATAGTTATAATAATAATAATGCTGGAAATTTTTCACACAGCATCATCTAGTCACAAAGTAAACAGATCTTGTGATAAGAGAAACACGACGGATATACTACTCATATAATATTTTGTAAATACATACATATTATAGAGGTACATAGAACACATCCAGATCCGTGACAAAAATTTGCAAATCATACAAACATTTGTCCTGCGGCGGGAATCGAACCCGCAACGTTAGGCGGGCTTTTGCATATGCGCCAGAGGTCGTCAAAAGATGTAAGTAATAAATTACTCTCGGAATGAGTCGAAACTCGTCGGCCTCTTCACCGTACATATGGAAACGTTTTTAGTAGGTACAAAAAATAATGAACACTTTGTAACGGATAAAAATTACACCCAACAGTCACGTACGTAGTTCTGTCCCGACACTAGGATTCCCTGTGTCATGGCCACGAGTACCATGGTACCACAATACCTAAACCCAGAACAAATGTCTGCAGGACATGCAAACAGAACAGAACCAGAACCAGAATCTCTTGAGTCCGTTCTGACAAATTACATCACGATTTTGATGCTTTGAAATCGTGATTCACACGCAAAAAGGGCAAAGATCCGTTACCCAACTGAATCTAGAATTTAAAGTCCAGGACAAGTAAACATTTGACCAGAACCTCTTGAGTCTCAGCCGACTAAATAAAACTAGAAATAGTTCTGCACAAATCGCATCACGATTTTGATGCTTCGAAGTCGTGATTCACACGCAAAAAGGGCAAAGATCCGTTACCCAACTGAATCTAGAATTTAAAGTCCACGACAAGCAAACATTTGACCAGAACCTCTTGAGTCTCAACCGACTAAATAAAACTAGAAATAGTTCTGCACAAATCGCATCACGATTTTGATGTTTCGAAATCGTGATTCACACGCAAAAAGGGCAAAGATCCGTTACCCAACTGAATCTAGAATTTAAAGTCCAGGACAAGCAAACATTTGACCAGAACCTCCTGAGTCTCAGCCGACTAAATAAAACTAGAAATAGTTCTGCACAAATCGCATCACGATTTTGATGTTTCGAAATCGTGATTCACACGCAAAAAGGGCAAAGATCCGTTACCCAACTGAATCTAGAATTTAAAGTCCAGGACAAGCAAACATTTGACCAGAACCTCTTGAGTCTCAGCCGACTAAAATAAAACTAGAAATAGTTCTGCACAAATCGCATCACGATTGTGATGCTTCGAAATCGTGATTCACACGCAAAAAGGGCAAAGAGCCGTTACCCAACTGAATCTAGGATTTAAAGTCTAGAAAATTAGAAGAAATCAATACAAAAGCTATTTTACTTCGTACGTAAAGCAAATGCCTCACGTTCTCGCATCACATCTTCTATCAAAAAGCAAAAGGCTTTCTTTATAGAGATTACTGAAACATGTCACGTAACGCGTGGAGTTAATGTCTTCCCTTTGTTTTTCCTAAATCCAATTATAAGTCAAATCAAATCAAAACTCAAAAGTTTGCTAAAATAAAAATATTTTAAAGGGAGCTATAATATTTTTATATTTCTGTGTATAATATACTCACTGCATTAGTCGCAAAGCTTATACCGAAATTCCTGGATTCCTGTTTCGGGAAGGTATTCTGAGGGGTAAATTGATACATCAAGGTGAAAAATTTACAAATTTAATTAAAATCCAGCCTATTAAAATCTAATCTTAAATTTGGGACCACTAAAATAACGGTGTTTTTTTTATTTTAACCCCCAGCGGGCGCAACGGGAAGGTGAAAGTTGGAATGAAAAAGAAACTCGGTGCGGAGACTTCTAGACATAATAATCCTATTTCTTAATCTATTTAGTAGGTAGGTACTTATAAAACAATAACAAACAAACACTCTCACAACTGTAATCGGATTACGATCGGAAATACCGACTAGGGTGTAGTCAGAGGCACGTGCAAACATGATATCTTGCACATGTCCGCGTTTTGCACAGTAGTTAGCATTTCACGTGACAGGTTGCAATCCTATCGCCGCTTATTGGAACACTAACCGATGGCATATCGTTTTTGCGTTAGAAGATATTAGGTAGGTACTATATTACTTTACAGATTCATAATTATGAATGTAACCTATGTACCCATTTCAGTATTTATTCCAATATTAACAAAAAATATATTGTATACGGAATCCTATCCTACTAATATTACAAATGTGAAAGTTTGTGAGGATGTTTGTTCCTCTTTCACGCAAAAACTACTGAACGGATTTTGATGAAACTTTACAGTATTTTTTGCTTATACATCAGAATAACACAAAGGCTACTTTTTATCCGGGTACCACGCGGGCGAAGCCGTGGGCAGAGGCTAGGATGACATAATTACACACACACACACAAATCACTTGAAACCATACAACTATATAATAAGACATACTTCTTAAAGATTAGCCTTATTTGGTTGAAATTTGGGACAACTAGAGATCTCGACTAGTATATAGGAAGAGTGTCCCACTGAATTTAGACAGTTCCTTATTTCGACACGTCGCTAACTTCGAAAAAACATAGTTCGACAAGTCATTGTTTCGACTGAACATACTTCGACAGCACATACCTTCGAAAGACCACTACTTCGACAGACCCTACTGCGACATGCACTTGTTCGGCAGATAATTATTTCGACACAAAACAAATACCTAATAACCTAACATACATGATATTTACTTCGCTCGTCGCCGCCGATTGATCATTTTAACCTCAAATTTTATGATAACACGTAACAATTAGTTTTGTTAAATTTAAGAGCAGTATTATATTGAAGGTATGTTTCTGTCGAAATAATGATCTGCCGTACAAATGCATGTCGCAATAGGGTCTGTCGAAGTAGTGGTCTTTCTAAGGTGTATGTTGTCGAAGTATGTTATTTCGAACTTAGCGACCTGTCGAAATTCAGTGGGACATTGGCCTCGATTCTGTAGTACACTGACTAAACTAAATTTAAACTGTCGCTCTCTTTTACTGATAGTGCAAGCAAGAAAGAGATAGCTACAATTTTAGTGCTGTCAAATTAGTCAGATTTAAGTTTTCCATACAAATTTAGTCGTGATATCAAAACATGCTGACTATAAACACGAAGAAAAGCGGCACGTAAACTGATTTGACAGCAGCACACAGCACTAAAATTGTAGCTATCTCTTTCTTGCGTACACTATCAGTAAAAGCGAGCGATAGTTTAAATTTAGTTTAGTCAGTGTACAACAGAATCGAGGCCACTGCATAGGACATAGAATCATAAAGGCAACTTATCAAGGCAACTCGCGAACGAAGGGCCATATTTGACTACATATAAAAAATAAGAACCATAAGGCTGAACAGATTTGGATGGCTATAAGCATGACGTACCTATAGACACTGTGAATGTTTTTTTTTATTTAATATTGTTTGCGTAATTTATTTACTACTCTGCGGAACACACATTTCACATTTCTTTAATTTATCTTTTATACAAACTACTCGTATTATAAGGTGCCAACCTAGTGGAGCAGGATCCACCAAAATTTTAGGCGAATTAGTGAGGCAGATTACACTGAAAAATTTAAGCCATTCCACTTTGCCCCACCAATGAGGCGCCTTGGTGGGCCAAAGTGGAATAATTCAACCAAACTGAGGCAGGACTTGTTTGGCCCACACGGTATACTTAGATATGACTGCACAAAAATCTTCCTCTTTGTCTCTGCGTTCTCGCGAAATCTATGGTAAAATCTAAATCTTACCTTTGTAAAAAGTGTCTATTTTATTGAATTATTTTGTTTCTGTCCTTTCTGTGCTTTGTTGTTGTCAAATAAACTACTTTATTTTCTATTCAATTTTATTATTTCGTTGACGTGTAAATTGTATTTGCCATAAAACTGATTAATTCTATTTTTTGGATCATTCTGATTATTTTGCTGGAGTAGGTACAGTGTAAGTGGAGCCAGGGAAGAAGTTAATCTTTAGAATCCCTTGAGATATGCCACTCGATGTAAACTAAAGAAGACATACAGACGATGTAATCTAATCAAGTGCCCTTCAATAACTTTGTATTTATCAATACTTATTTATATTTAAAAAAGAAAAGAAAATTGATAAGCTCAGTCGGTACCTACCACATACAGTATGTGGTTAGGTATGTCAAAGTCAAGGTCTATGTCAATAGATTTTTATTATGTCATCCTACTACTACTATAAACGCGAAAGTTTGTGAGGATGGATGTTTGTTACTCTTTCACGCAAAAACTACTGAACGGATTTTGATGAAACGTTGCAGTAATATAGCTTATAGGTACATCAGAATAACACATAGGCTACTTTTTATCCGGTTACCACGTGGGCGAAGCCGTAGTCAGAAGCTAGTATTTTATATTTATGTATTTGCTGTCATGTACACAGAAAGTAGGTTTAGGTACATAAACTCCGTTAGGGTGCTGAGTTCGATTGTGCAGGTTGCTAAGTAACTCTTTTTATCTGTGATTAAGCTTGAAATATAATTTATTAGAGTAATAATTTATCCTAAGGTTACATATTGTAGAGGATGTCTACCACGTATTGATGGAATGTGCTCGGAGCACGGCACTGCGCCGCAACTCCTCGTGGTTCAATACTAGCGAAGTAGGGTTTTGTAACAGTTTTTTGGCCTCACCAGCATCTGGCAAAGCCAGAGAACTAATCCACATATATTTATCCTCATTAGAGGATTCTTTGTTGTAGTTAGTAGATATTTTTTGGTGGTTTTTATTTTGTTATTTTAGTTGTGTTGTATTTTATGTTTGTTGTACAATAAAAAGATAAAAAAAAAAAAAGGTTACATATATCATAAAATCACAAGGATCTTAAAGAAACTTCATATATCAACTTATAAACTACGTGAATTCATTTTTTTTAGTTAATTTACGCCTATTCCTTGCACGCGACCATTTTTAGAAAAATAAGACCACAATCGCTTGTTTTTTAGTAATCCTTCATTTAGCTTTAATATGGTGCCAATAGTTATTATTTATATGAAAGAAATAACACGAAGATTATCTAAACATATAGGTACCAAAGTAATAAATGGGTGGGCCATTTATAGCTCGCAAAACTGACAGCCGCTAGGGAATCAAGTTTCACGAATTGCAAACACGAACCAACGACGCAATGCCGGTCGCCCGACGCAGAGACCTTAACAACGAAACAAACACTTTTTTTTTATACAACCAAAGAAGTAAACAAGCATACGCCCCACTTGTTGGTAAGCGGTTACCGTAACCATGGACCTTTGCAACGCCAGAGGTATCACTCGTTCGAGGAGGCACGTTGCCGACCCTGAGACAACATATGAAAAGTCTCACGTAACCTGTAATTTTACCGGCACCCATACCCTACTTCCTACTTCCAAGATAACGAAAGATAAAGTACTTTCAGAACCTTCAGGCCATATAGGAACCGACAGCTGAGGGATAAAGTTCCTCGAATGGGCACCACGAATCAGACGACGGCGATACATTGATAATAATAATGCTAGACATTTTCTACACAGCATCATCTAGCCCCAAACTAAGCAGAGCTTGTACTATTGAAACTACATTGTATGTATTACATATATACTTTTTTGTTGTAAATACATACATATTACAAAACACCCAGACCCGAGACAAATATTTGCAGATCATACAAACATCTATCCCGCGGGAATCGAACCCGCAACCTTCTGCGTCTCAGGCAGGCCCTCGTCCACTGCGCCACAGAGGTTATCATTGTAGAAGGGCCCCGCACCCAATGGGCATCTTAGACTGCAGGAAGCCAGTGGATGGAGGAGGCTCAAGGCTCGGTCAAACTGACGCAATGGAGTTGGCGATAAAAGGAAAATGGTTGTCAACTGGTTGCCACCGCCACCACTTGACTGAACTCTTAGACATGCCCACACATATACTACTAGGTACCTACCAAGAAGGTAAAAAAAACAATCTTAATTAAAGTAAACGTGTGTTTGAGTAAATTAGGTATTTTTATAGTTTTATCTTTTAATTAGTTTAACTAATTAGTGAATTCAAGGACGACTTTAAACTAACACAGAATAAATAATATAAAAATATTATGATAACTTGTATCTCACGGTCATTTATTTAGGGTAAAAAAAAACAAACACGCTCACGACAGTACTCCCCATGACGGTCATCCACAAATATCCACAAAGGTAGGGAAAAATGTTTGTATTTTTTTTTCTAGTAGTGTTCGATTCCCGCCCTGGGACAAATGATTTTATCATCTTACAGATGCAGATATTTGCATCGGGTCTGGGTGTTTCTATGTATAATATGTATTTACAAAAAAAAAGGTATATAAGTACTTAGTATAATATCAGTCATGAATTCCCATAATACAAGCTTCCCATAGTACATGATTTGGGGCAAGATGATGCTGTGTGAAAAATGGCCAGCATTATTTATATATTTTTATCTGTTGTTAAGTCATAAAATAATTAATATTAAGTACCTACTTACGGTTATGTACCTACCAAATGAAAAAAAATGTATGGAATCGTATGAAGACGTTTTAAGCGCCAATTATTGGTCGAAAGTAAAGGTGAAAGGATAATTTTTCAAAACCTATTTAAAATGCTTTTGTTCTTAATGGTAATTTTGTCGTCGCCCGCGTTTATCAATCCCATAGCAATGGTAGGTAGGAAAGTTTTAGGGCTCCGAAGTCAACCAGCGAAAAAGGAACCCTTAAAGTTTCGTCATGTCTGACCGTCCGTTTGTGTGTCACTCCCTGATTTCTAGCTAAAATTATATATAAAAATGTTTTTAACTAGGTATATTTTTCATTGTACCACCCTGTATGGTATGAATGTCCACCCTGGGGGGTGGTATCATTGAAAAGTTACGTATCAAAAAATATTTTTAAGTTTCCTGTCGTATATTTATTTAATTCCTTGTCTGAGAAATATAAGGCTTTAAGGTATAGCAAAAGTTGTGTTAGAATGATTAAGTAGGTAAAGTTCCAATGGTAGTGAAGCGATTGATTAGAACTAACAACGAAAACGGTTTATAGGATTCCCAATGATAACAGAACTTTAAGAGTTACGAGCAAACTCCAGGCCCCCTTACATAGCGTGTCTGAACACGTCTTGGGCACTTCATTTATACTTTTGTAGAAGCGCAGCGCCGCCATCACTATTTGTTAATTATAGGTAATATTACTTTAGCTTATTTTTTATTATACACAGAAAATACAGACAAATAACTTCATACTCCATTGACGAATTCCGTGGGCAAAGGCCCGCCTGAGACGCAAAAGGTTGCGGGTTGGATTCCCGCCGCGGGACTAATGTTTATATGATCTGAAAATATTTGTCTCGGTAAATGTATTTACAATAAAAATTACATACCTCATAAAACAAGCTCTGCTTAGTTTGGGGCTGGATGATGCTGTGTGAAAATATGTCCAGCATTATTATTATATTACTAGCTTCTGCCCACGGCTTCGCCCGCGTGGTAACCGGATAAAAAGTAGCCTATGTGTTATTCTAATGTATAAGCTATATTACTGTAAACTTTCATAAAAATCCGTTCAGTAGTTTTTGTGTGAAAGAGTAACAAATATCCTCACAAACTTTCGCGTTTATAATATTAGTAGGACTGCTAAGAACATGTAAAAAGGCGAGCTTAACCCTAACAAGAGTAGTCATCCAGCAAACCTTTGAGATAGTTACCCCAAAGTGGCTGGGTAGATAGCTACAGTCGATTAGGCTAATGTTCGATATTAACATTATTATTGTTTTTAGTCGACGCACGGGTCATCGACCGGGGCCTCACATTCTGGGCGAGTCGGCGACTCGACTAACACCAGCCAAACAGAGCCTCTATGCAGAGTTAAGTACAATACGTTAGAAACTTGTCGAAACCATTTACCGGTGACCGTTTAGACATGTTATAAACTTAGTGTTAGAAGCCTTTAGAAGCCAGTAGGTGCGTTATAACTTATAAGCAAATGTCCTTAGATTAGTGAGCCAATGCAGAACTAGATGGCGCTAGTAAAAACGGCCCGTTTCTACAACGCGCTATCGATGTGTTTTGGCAAATGGTTAACCTAATTCGTACAAGTTAAAACATTGCTTCCTACTTTAGTAATACAAACCTGTGGATTTATCTTAGAGTTTTATTTACTTGCCATCCCTGTTAATTATCCAAGTGTTCACTTAGCTGAGACCTTTTATGATACCCCGTCATCAATATTAGACTCATTAAGACTATACTTACGTTTTAATTAATAAAGACTTAAATTAAACTATAATTTAAATATACTTATTAATTTTATTCCAAAAACGATCGTGAACTTGACTATTCATATTGTAAAAACGGGAATTTTAGTGCACGGCGCGACGCGGAAGGAGAAAGTCGCAACCACTCACCCTGATGAAGACTCGGAATTAGTCAAAACTTAGTCGGTGCCTTCACCGATAGTGCAGTACGTGAAAATTCCCGTTTTTACAATATGAATACTTATTCATTTTTATTGCATTTTGGTGACATACTCTACGCTTACTATTTTTTAAAATAAATAATTATAATTAGCTCCACGAGGTTCTATCGTATAACTGTATTCAAATATATTTTTAAAGAGATAATGGCATCCATTTTCATTTACAGCAACTAAATCTAATTTTATCTCTCCTTCTATTTTAATAACAGTAACAAAAGAAAGAGATAACAACAATTTTAACGCTGTCAAAAAATAAATATATTAGTTTTCTATACAAGATCTGTCGTGATTAAAAAACAAATGATTACTACAAACAGGAAGAGCGACACGTAAACGAATTTGTCAGGAGTAAAATTCGTGCTATCTCCTTGCGTGCACTATCAGTAAAAGAGAGCGACGGTTTAAATAATTTAGTTGGTGAACGAGAGAATTGGCACAAATATTACATATTACGGACGTAATGTTGCGCCAATATTACGCCGCGGGATAATGTTTGTATGATTTGCAAATATTTGTCTCGGGTTTCGGTGTTTCCTATGTAAAATGTGATTGTATTTACAAAAAAAAAATATAAAGTAGTATATAAGTCGTTTAGTTCCCATAACACAAGCTATGCTTACTTTGGGACTAGATGATGCTGTGTGAAATATGACCAGCATTATTTATTTTCTTGCATGTATGTTTATGGCAGCAAACTTAAATACATCATGAAATTATACCAATATAGACCTAATCCCAATAACAACCTCGGTGGCACGGCGTCCTGCGACGCAAGATGTGTGGGTTCGAACCCCGCCGCAGGACAAATGTGTGCATGTTCTGCGGATATTTGCACCGGGTCTGGGTGTTGTAGTACCACTGTACTCGTAGTTTCTGACACCCACGACACAGGGAATCCTAGTGTGGGGTCGGGACTATGTAGGTATGTGTCTGTTAGGTGTTTATTTATTCTTATTTATCTAAGTAGTGGAAGTAGATAAGTCGTTTACTGATAAGTACTTAGATATCGGATATGTATAGGTACTAAAGGCCGGGCCGCGCGGGACTGCTAATAGCATCACGACACGAGTCTGTGAACCTCACATAACTCTATCACATCCTCAATGTGGTAGGGTATCTGTTAGCAGATTTTCTTCTCGTCACAAAAAAAGGCCAGGCCACACTTTTCGAGGCTCTTGTAGAAAATTGACGGAAGAGATGTGTGCTTCCTTTTACTGTTTATCCGGCTACCACGTGAAGACGAGACGAGTAGATTATGCATGCGTGAAGGTAGGTAGTTATCTAATAATTAACGTCTGCCAAAATATTTATATTAATGTTATTTGTGCCTGGGACGCAGAAGGTTGCGGGTTCAATTCCCGCCACGGGACAAATGTTTGTATCTGCAAATATTTGTCTCAGGTCTGGGTGTTTTCTATGTATATTATGTATGTATTTACAAAAAAAATGTATATAAGTAGTATATCAGTCATGTAGTTCCCATAACACAAGCTCTGCTTAGTTTGGGGCTAGATGATGCTATGTGAAAAATGTAAAAAAAAAAAAAAAAAAAAAAAAACAGCATCAACTTAAAAACAGCTAAGCTAAAAATAAATTGTATAAATAAGACAGGTTTTTCGTAACTGATCGTAAAAGCAGGAATTGGTATGACATCAGTGAAAAACAGGTAGTACGTCTGAATTGACCACTCTGACTAGCTTCTGAGCACGGCTACGCCCGCGTGGTACTCAGATAAAAACTAGGTAGCTTGTGTCACCTATAACCTAATAAAAAAGTCACCCAAACAACTATCCAAACTTTCGCATTTATAATATTAGTAGGATTAAATGGAAACGTTTTCATGGAATATTAATGACTTAGTTCACCCTTTATGTTCGCTGTTCATTCATTTAGAAGCAAAAAAATAAGTTATTATTACGTTCCATAGGTTCAAGGATTTATTCGACTCGCAAAACTCGACGCCATTTTCTACAAGGCGTAACGTATAGGTTAGTCATATTCGAAGGACCATTAAAATACTTAGGTTGGTGTTATAAGGACCCGAAGGCATGTTTAGAGAGATCGCAGAATTTGCTTGGAACAACTGGCCATTACTTTGTGAATTGTTTCGAGATTCATTATTCTAATTTAGTTGAAATTACTCGTGTGGAAAGTAGCGGATTTGGTAAGTATGTAGGTAAATATATAGCTGTTCTACCACGTCTTTGAAGACTTCAAATAAGGGAATAGTAGTAGCATTGGATGGTATACTACTGAGCTTTGATGATGATAATGATGAGGTGAGCCAATTTATCATCATTACACATTAAAGAAAATAACCACCCTTGATTCTTGTCTTTCTTTCCTGGCTTGGTCGTGGAAAAACATGCAGTAGGTAAAATTGACATTTCAAAGTGATCTTTGTGATTTTAATGAATTATTATTTAATAACTAGACTCTGACCATGGCTTCGCCCGCGTTGTACCCGGATAATAAGCCTATGTGTTTTTCTGATGTATAATATTACTGTAAAGTTTCATCAAAATCCGTTCAGTAGTTTTTACGTGAAAAGTAACAAACATCCATCCTCACGAACTTTCGCATTTATAATAGTAGTAGGATGAATTAACTATTATTTACTAATAATTCATACATTATTATATAATAATTCATTAGGTTTAAAAATTAGGTAATTCCAGGAAAACATTCACTTTCATGAACAGAATCACTAATTTCGGATTTGCGTGTCCTGGGACTTCCTGTAGGTCTTGCCTATCAAGACATAAGACAGAATATCTACCTAATACCCTCGTCTCAAGATATTACATCAGCCAAAGTTCAGACGATAATAAACGTAACAGCTGTCCACCAAAAGATTGTTGATTTAACTTTCAGGTCGAAGCTGGAAACCCTGAGCTAAGATTGAAACATAATTTAGCTAACATGGGGCCATGGACAATGGCTTTAAGTATTCCAGATACTAAGACTCGATTTCACCAACACAATAACGGGTGGTTGGGTTCTAAACGAAGGCTTTTTGACACATGTTTTCACAAGAATCTGTCATCATAATCAATGGCTTGACTTGACCGGACGTTTATTTTGTTGGTAAATTCAAGCTTAGCCTGAATAATTAATTCACCAATTAAGTTTGCCTATGTTCTTGTTTATCTTGTGCAATAAAGCATTGTCTATTTATCTATTAATTCAACATGGATCAAGCCAAGCGGCATAATCATACCGCCCATGTTCAACTAATTAAATTGTTTTGAATGCAGAAAATTTCATAAAACTAGCAAGTTAATGTATGCCACATTATAATGACGATTAGTAGAACTTACCGTGATTTCATTTCTTTCATTTCTTCGACAACCTCGGGGGCGCAGTGGGCGAAGGCCCGCCTGAGACGCAGAAGGTTGCGGGTTCGATTCCCGCCGCGGTACAAATGTTTGTATCTGCAAATATTTGTCTCGGGTCTGGGTGTTTTTCTATGTATAATATGTATGTATTTACAAAAAAGAATGTATATAAGTAGTATATCAATCATGTAGTTCCCATAACACAAGCTCTGCTTACTTTGGGGCTAGATGATGCTGTGTGAGTATGCCCAGCATTATTTATTTATTTATTCTTTCTCACACAAATGATATATACCTACCTACCCTTCGAGTTTCACGACCCTAGGATCGTGCATTGAATCAGTCAGTACACCAAGTAACGATTTTATACATATATCTAGATAAATTACCAGCATCTAATATGCAAGTTATTTAATACCCTTTTGACAGTTCCTTTCTTTCCTGGCTTGGTCGCGGAGGAACAGGCACCTAGATAAAAACAGACGTTTCAAAGTGGTCCTTGTGATTTTATTGAATAAATGAATTTTGACTTTGACTTTAGTACCGTACACAGCACAAACTATTGTATGCTCTTCGTTTATCTGTTATATTTTCATATGTAATGCTATATAAGTTGTACCTAGCTGTGTATGGTTTTGCTCTACTTTGCTTTGTATTACTTTGCATTGTTTTACTTTTGTAAAGTACATAAAAGCTAAATAAATTTAACTATAGTATCAAACCAGAAAACCAGATATTTTTATCACGATCACTTAAAAGTTTGTGAAGGTAACTGATACCAAAATCACCCTATACTCTGTGGCTCACTCACCTATGTAAATTTGACATCATCAATCCTCACTGTTTTATTTTGCGTTATTGCTAAAGGCCCACTAAGCTCTCCCAGTACCCTTTAACATTTCCACCCTTGGAGCATAGGTTCCGCTTCAAGCCCGGCTAAAGCCACAGGTCAGGGGTCTGTAAAGGACCTCTTAAGTAGCAAAAGACAATATGCTAGCATTATAGCAAGGTAATAGCAGGACTTACTCGAAGAAACAAATTCAAATCGTAGAGCAAATCGGCAAAAGAACTAAAGTCACCGTTATTTACAAATACAGAAAATACAGATGAAAGAGCTAGTCATCTAAAGACTGTTGCAAACGATCTATAGATAGCTCAACTGATCCAGATCACTACCAGACGGAAGCGTTCCCAAAATACTGGCCGCATTGCCATGCTGCGTTGCTAATGCGTTGACCCAGATAAGAGCCAGCTCTCTGGTCACGCGTCGCTTTGACCAGTCGCCCTGAAAGAATTTTGAAAACGCGAAGGGTCCCGGTTCCCCGCGGCCCTAGTCTCAACCACAAAAGGCTCAAATAAGAACAGTTATTTGAAGTGATAATTACCTAACTATCCCTTATTCTGCTTTAGTGCGGCATCATCAGCAGAGTGACCAGACACAACCAGACCATGTATTCATATTGTAAAAACGGGAATTTTCACGTACTGCACTATCGGTGAAGGCACCGACTACTACACGGCACGGTAGTGCACGGCGCGACGCGGAAGGAGAAAGTCGCAACCACTCACCCTGATGAAGACTCTCGGAATGAGTCGAAACTTAGTCGGTGCCTTCACCGATAGTGCAGTACGTGAAAATTCCCGTTTTTACAATATGAATAGTCAAGTTCACGATGGTTTTCGGAACAGACCATGTATGTTTACGTATTTAAAAACAAAACTGTTCGCAGGAACATTATTCCAAAGCTTTACTATTCCAAGATTCCGTTAAGATTCAAACCTAACGAATAATATTCCCACAGTAAAAAAACATCCATTCAGATGCGCTGTGCGTCCTCAAGAGTGATCAGACGAGCCGCGAGTTTGATCAGTAATTGCTACAGAATCAAAAAGGCCAGGCAAGTTTTAATAAATATGATTTATTTCCTTAAGTGCACAATGTACTTACCTAAATAAAAATGAGGGATTTTCTTTTTGATTTGTAGCAGCCTGATTTAACAGTCGGAGAAAGCAATAATGTAAACATAGTGGTTAGTTCCTAATGCCAATATATTTAAGCAAATCTTCCCATGCCAATCTTCATTATAGAATATAATTTGCCTTTGAGCCTGTCTAATCTGATCTGATATTTAATTAGGAAGATGCTGGGCATCAAGTTATGAATCAGATTTATTGGATTTTTACCGTAAAAAGCAGATTTTTAAGAAATGTTCTTAATCCTAAATAAATAAATAATGCAGGACATTTTCACACAGTATCATCTAGCCCCAAACTAAGCAGAGCTTGTATTTATATATTTTTTTTTTGTAAATACATACATGTTATACAGAAAAAACCGATCTCATTCATTCATTTCTTTTGTTTTAAGTCTTTTGTTTTAAGACTTTTATTGACAATTCAATGTCAATAAAAAACTTAAAACAAAAGTTGTGACTTTCTGGAGAGTATTAAATATTCTGAAAGCCTTGTAGAGGCCGCTACCAGTTTTAGTAGGTTAGAAGGCAAGTAGGTAAGTTAGGTAGGTACTTTATAAAATTACTTACCTTACCAAACAGAAGTTTAGCTCCCATTTCACCTACCTACTTCCATAATAGTTACATAACAATAAAGTATTGTTCGTGCATAGAATGTTTTATTTTATTTCGCTTAACCGGCTTTAACAGCCTATGGTATTTACCGGTTGGAAGGAATAACAGCCAGGGGTGTTATTCCTTCCAACTTCTTGACAGCTTTGTTATGAACTGAAATATAGGACGACCGACAATAGGTATTAGGTTTACCAATATTTTGCTATCAAATATAGTGTTTTCGATGTTATTAAGGTTATTAATAGATTCAGAAAAACAAAAACAAATATTACGTTTCACATGAAAATATTTTATTTCTTAAATGAAAGCTTTTTACTGATTTAGGCCTTTATTAGAAGGTTTTTGTTTTTGAGGAATGATCAATAGCTTGTTTTAGTCATCAAATAAATACTGGCCCTACTGCGCATCTCTCCATTTCGTTCAGAAAGGCTTAAAAGCTGCAAAAGTGTTTCTCTTTTTTCAAGCAATAGGTACCTAACGTATAAGATTCCCTAACGCAGGAGTTTCAGTAACTATAATATTTTTAAAAAAATATAGTATTCTGGCCCTAAATATAGTAATACTATATTATACAGTGGGATTGGCAACCCTAGGCATAACCTATACATATTTCCATCTCAAGTCACGCTTTAGCCTTTTTTTGCGGAAACCTTTATCTATAATAGACATTATTCAATTCTGGGTAATATCGCTCAAACCAAACATAATAAGATAAGTTTTTGTCAGTTTTTGGTCCCGACCCCTTTTCAAGTGAGACCTTGCAAATCCGCTTGTGTAAGGTCAGCGTCAGGTTCTTTGTTTAGGGAGGTTGGACTTCGTCGACCCTAGCGACACAAGTACCTTCCCACCTATCTAAAATAATTATTCAATAACAGAATTGTAACTTGCCACTTCAGGTTTAGAGTCTTTTTTGACCTGCAATATTCTGACCTGTCCAGTTAATTAAACAGCATGGTGGCGAGATAGAGATAGTTTCCTGTTTGTATATCTTTTAAGGGTGGCATAGCATAGACGCATGGGATTCTGTTATTTCTGCGATCAATGCCAAGGATTAGGGCTATTTTATTTTTAAAAAGAGTTATTACATTAGGTTCACTTATATTTATAGGTAATTAAAGATAGGTACTTACACTCTGCTTCGATAATCTGTCTTTTTAGGTAAGTTTGAATGCAGTATAATGATGACGGAGCGCTCTCTTTCAACATGATACTACTGATCAGCTGATCTGATGAGACGGAGAGGTAGACCGCGGAACTTCTCGATGAATCATAGTAGACCATATAACTGTTGACTTATTGTGACCACCTTGCTGTTCATAATACAATCAATGTCATTTCATAATTAAAAACCGGAAAACATGAAAAATAAAAACCCGGCCACTTTATGTCAGTAGAACAGCAGTTAACAAGATAGGTAAGTACGTAAGAACTTCAGACACTGACCTACCTTACGTAAACTTGCAATAGGCATCTTCCTACCAAAGTACATAATCACATCACTGAATGGAAACTTCAGTCAGCAAAACGCAAACAAAGATATCGTATGGATAACTAGGTATTGTACTCAACAGACCAGTCGGTTGGTAGGTCAGGATCAAATTGCTTCAGGAAAGTGAAGAGGGGTCATGCCAGTAGGTGAGTAGCTGGCTCAGATAAAGAAAGGTGCGGGTTTAAATCCTACTGGATCTAGGATGTTTGGTGCCTTGGATGTTACTCGGTGGTGCCTGATACCCACGACACAGGTCTATTGCCCCCTAACTGCACTTGAAATTGAGGTTTAGGTTAGGTTCCATAGACATTTTGCTAGTTTAGTTTCGGACAATGGATCTAATTTTGCCAGGCTAAGCCATTACTAAGCTTTGTCATATTTTTGTCATTTCTAAAATTATGTTTACGTTGATAAATGTCCTTTAAGTTTTAGAATGTTTTGGACATCGACATTGCCTGTCAAAATTCGTTACCCATTGGGCAGGTTGGGCAGCTCAAGTTTATTTTTTACCCGCGACGACGGAACGAAATTACGTAAACGTAGTTTAAATCAGTCACATAGGCATTCTGTAACTGCAACATTTTAGTTCATTTCAGGGCAGCGAATGGCAGCCCCCGACGAATTTACTTGGGTTACTTACGTCCTTTTAGTCAGGGCACGTCGTGGGTTTCAAAATATTATTGACTCCTTTTTCTATTACGTTTACGTCCGGCGTGGGTTTAAAAAAACCGGGCAAGTGCGAGTCTGACTCGCGCACCGATGCTTCCGTACAAGCTTGTATAATCACAACAATAATGAACATGACTTAAGTTCATAAACTACGAAATCAACTTTAATGAAAAAAAAAACGCCCATACATCGATATAACGTCACGCTCCAACCGCAACTGTAAGTTTGTTATAGCAAATAAATATTTTTTTGTGTGATAAAACCACAAATTATAGATTTTCGGACTTTTTCCTATGCTTGTGCTATGCGACCTTGCTTCTTGACAAATTACATGATTCTAGGTCAACGGGAAGTACCCTATACGTTTTGATTTATTTGCGAGTATCAAACTATGTCGCATAAATGGCCATATTTTTTTATTGCGTTTCACTTAGAAACTTGATTTTTTAGAGCTCCAGTAGAACGTAGACCTACGTATTTGAAATTGATTTCAACTTGATACCTCCACGCGTTCCTGAGAAAAAGGGTCTTGACAGACAGACAGACGGACGGACGGACGGACGGGCAATAAACAGATCCTATAAGGGTTCCGTTTTATACTTATGAGGTACGGAATACTAAAAAGAAAATTAGTTTTATAAAGACTGATTTATTTAATATTGTGGGCACATGAAGTTAAATTATGTAGAGTGTAAGAGCGGCTTTGGAAGATATGTAGGTATGTAGATAAGTACCTATGTACTGGGTATTAAAGTACTTAGCTCTGCAAAGCTGTTTAATCCGTGATGAATAGCCAAGGCGTGTTTCCTGACCAGACCCTCATTATTTCGCACAACGTTCGTTTTTCATGACAGTAAAAAATAATTAGAAAACATAAATGCCAGCATAATTTTAGGCTAAGTTATGGCGGTAGGTAAAGTTGAAAATAATATCAACATATTTTACCTACTGCTCATTTTTATTCGCGACGTCATGCCAGTACCTTGTGTTTGGGGTAAAGGCCAGTATGTATTTGGGGTAAGGGCCAGCATATGTTTGGGGTAAGGTAAGGTTGTTTGCCTGATACCCTTTTTCTCCAGAACAGCTTATACAATTGCAATGCGGTTTTTCGTGGATAATAAAATTCATTTGCATGACTTCGATTATGGTTCTAAGATAGGTTTTATTTAATACCACACGTCGCTAGGGGACACTGCAATACGTGATGGATGACACATCGGAGTTTTAATTGACGTTTTAATTTGAATTGACGGGGTGAAAATTAACTTGTTACCGACCGACGGATTACGAATTAGTTTACTTTTGAGGGGCATTTATCTCGTCTAATAATTCGAGTTAAACTACTATACATTTTAAGAAATAAAATTATTTTATCTAAGATCTAATACTAATGTAGCAAGTAATAACAGACGCTTTAAGAAGATAAATTTTGCAAAATTTTAAAAAACGCTACATATTTTCTACCGTCTACAGTAGCGCCCCTTGTAACTTGCGGCGACACAACCTATAATTATAACAAACAAACAAACCACCTTTCACGGCAAACGCATATACGGTACGGGCTCCTTAAGTTGCGGGTAAAAAACCAACATCCGCCACTAGGGTCAAAGATAAACGGTTGAGAGTAATCAAGAGTCATGCATTTCTTGTTACGTACCAATCCGCTTCCCCTTTTCAATTGAAATTGCGCAGTAGACTGACAAAAGACGCCAGCATCGTTTGAGGCCTCGCATTACAGACGTATCAACAAACAAAATTAAAGATTCCATCACAATCAGAGACTCTGGTCGACACATCAAAGAATGAGTTTTTTTCTGACGCTCTAGAGTGCCTACTTCCACATACGACGCAGACAATGTTTGCAAATATGTACCTACTAATTATACGCCGACGCTTCATCGTGCTATATTTTTTTGGTACAATAGAGTTCCGCAATTCGTACACGAAACCCTTTTACTGCAATTTTTTAGAGCAAATTTATGTCCGGCAGTTTACCCATACCTAGATCGTTTTAATTTGGGTGGGACTCTCCAATCCCATCCGTTAAATTTAAAATGAGATAGCTCGATCAAAGTGATAGAAACAGAAAAAACGAATTTCCAGAACAAAAAATCGGTTTTCAACAGGTTGATTATACTGCAAGACGGGTGACCATGACTGACCAAGAAACACAAATAAGAATATAAACTTTTAGATCAGATACCTAGATACTGATACAGAACTTACATCTGAAAATACTATTTAATAATTTATATGACAATAAATGTCAAAAAACCAACTTCAAATAATAAGAAATTTATAAAAAGTCCAATAAGAAATTTCATCATCCATATTTTAACCCTTTGGTGTGGGTTTTTTCATATAGGTATGTATATGGGACTCTTGAAATATACCCTACCCATTAAAAGAATAATCATTAAAATCAGTTCACAATTGGCGAAGATATCACGTAACATAAGTACACAAAAAAACATACGAATTGAGAACCTTATCCTTTTTTTCAAGTCTTTAAAAAAAACGCTCAGGACAGTAATCCCTATGATGGGCATTCTTATACCATTACTCAGTACGTTGATCAATGAGTTTAACAAGTAGGGGGTGTCGGAGGCACCTCCAACCATTATATTTGTCACATGTCTAACGTTTTTCTTAGTAGTTTCACTTTTCAGGTTGCAAGCCCATCGCCCCTTATTAGAACGCTAACCGTTGAAAGGAATACAATACAAGAACAGCACTATATGGGACAACTGGAAATGTTTCTACATACGGAACCCAGTGTCGCATATAACGACACGCACATGGAACTTTTTCCCCGCGAGACACATCGGAACCACATTCAGCTAAACATTATCGTGTAATTATGGTAGTTAGCAGCTGTAAAAGATTTGTAGTTAGGAAGATTGCTGGGTATGTCTCTTTGTTTTAACGCTTTAGTTAAACGTGTTTTGAACTGGAAGATGGTCAGCATGAATCGATTAAGCACTTCCTGGATGATCTCATAGTAGATAATGTTTCTTGCTACCTATATTTAACATAGGCTCTAGGAACTGGTTTACGTAATCGCATTGCATAGATGATACAGAATGTTCTAATACCTTGAGCTTCATTTTATCGACGGTAACTTAACTTTAGGGGACCATCTAAGTCAAGGGTTAGGATAGAGGGCTAAGAAGAGAAAGAGAGGATTCTTTGATGTGACAATACGTGTATCTTTAAGCTAAACCTTTAAATTCCGAAAATCGAGATACCATAACATTGAAAATGAGATTAAACATTATCTAGCTTTTATTCAAGAGACGAGTTTCAGTGAAAAGGTTCGCCGGAATAATTTTATATTAAGCAATTAGTCATTATTCTTTTTGGAGGATCAGAGGACAAAGTAACCATAAATCACGGGAGTCTCAGATTGTCAGTGGCACGCCCAACTCTGAAGAAACCCAAATGAGTTCGCTTTTATTTGTTTTTGAATAAAAAAACCTCCCATTAAATTCTTTAGTTTTAAAATACTTAATCCGATTAATTTAGCATTTTGTTCAACAACTAAATTATAATTTGTAGGTAGTCCTTCGAGCCTATCTATACGGTCTAATGTCCATAACATTATGTTATGGATCCGACTCGAAGAACCAATTTAGTCTTATTCAAAATATCCTCTTTGGAGCTCTTTTAAGAACATTAAAATAAATTGACTTTAAATTTTGCCACTTTTGAAGTTAAAATGTTAACGCAAACTCAAATCAAACAAAAATTTTGTTCTAAAATAATTCAAAAGATGGGTAAAAGAGAGGGCCATCTTAAGTGGACTGTTAACTATAGCTGAGATACAGGCGTAACTGCGTCACGTACACACAAAACTGCTCTAACCTACCAAAGAATTTGTCACGAGCGATAACAACTTGCAAAATTGTCATCACCGTGAGACCGTGAGAAAACAGAAAGATCCGCGCGGCTCGTCATGTGGAGCCGAAACACGCCGAATTTGGTCAATAAACAATCGTACGGCGCGAGCTGGGCCCCTGACCTTGTTCGCGCACGCGGCTACCCCTCCACCCTGCCTCTCGCCTCGCCAAATACGCTTCCATTTCCACAACTTTATGTAATCAACGTAATATAATTTAAGGAAATCGTCATGTTAACGATTGATTAGACGTGTTACAAAGAGTGCTGATTAGACAACTGTCTTCCCTTAATTTGTTACATAACCTAGAAATATATGTCTTATATTTTCTTGTAGGCACAGACACTCTTTTATGGAACTGGCTTCAAATAAATTAACAGTTCTAAAGCTAGTGTTTTTTAGAGATTGGGCCTTACATCCACACCCCGCTGTAACATGCCTTTGCAATGGCCTTTCCAAGAACCGTGTAGTTTTTATGCTCCTGGCGACGAGAAGTTAGAAACAAAAACGCTCAAACCTCTCAAAACTTTCATAAACAGAGTAAGGTTAATTTAGAAACCGAACTCCAGAATTTCTAGATTAGTACAACTTTTGGGAAAACAAGTTATGAAAGCGGAGGCGTCGCAATTTAAACAAAAAGCGTTTTTGCGTTTTTCTTCACATATTTCAGGCGTAGGTAGGTAATCATTTGATACTCCTTCGTACTTGCCCTAAAATTGTGAGATTTTGGCTCGACGCCCGGTTTATTCAAATCAGTGGGCATCCGCCATAAGATCCCTCACAAACACCAATAAAATAGCATTGTCTCCTTCTATTCACTCGGTGAGCAAAACATAAAACACCAAAAACTTTACGCTATCGAACGGACGTTCTACAATCTGTGAGAAAAATTAAGAGAACCAGTTACTTCAATTATTAAAGTCCAGTTATAAACCTGTGAGACTTTATTAGCTACTTTATTGGCCTATTCTTTACGACTTTATTCACCGTTTAGATTTTTGAACTTCGCAATGATCGGAAAAAGATAAATTGTGTCGCGAAAATGTTTCAAATATAATCGAACTTGATTGTATGTTAGGAACGACAATACAACAAAGCTTACTGATCTAGAAATGGTTTTAACGATTAGTTAGTTCTTAAGTATCGTGTAAGTTCCTCGCAGACTAACGCTGTACGTCCGCTGTCCAAAATGACCTTTGGTAACAAGACAAAGACAACCACTCAATTAATCGGTTGATCAAACAATAAGCGAGCTACACTAATTAATTCGAAATGGTAACGAAATCAAACTTCACAAAGCTTGTGACCGCTCAAACGTAGCTCTTTCACAAATTGAGACTTGTATGAACGGGCCTGAATATAGTTAAGAGAAAAAAAATACCTAAATTGTATTAATATACACGTTTGATATTACTACTTATTATTATTATTATGAATGGACATTTTGAATCATAACAAATCTGACATAGTTATAAAAAATACAGGCGAACTGAGAACCTCTGAATTTTAGCGGCGACATAAAACAGCAAAAGCTATGATGGTCCGGCTTGTTATCATTTTGATGTTTATTGTGTCTTCTGACAATTCTTATGAATAACAGAACTAAATTATTACATATATTTCGTTTATAACATTAGCCAGTGGCTTTGCGTGCGCGGTCCCGGATCAAAAGCAGCCTAAATCATAAAGTATACTTAATTCAAAATTCATCTTAATCAGTTTAGCAGTTACCGAGATATTAACAACAAACACTCTTATAAAACTTTCGCGCCAAAAAGTATCAGGAAGTACTTAGGTATCATTATCAACAGTCTGTAGAAGTCTACTGTTGGACATCTTGGAATCCATAGATGCACAATAAATTATGAAAATGATTTAATCGATGTACCTCCTTATAAACAGAAAAAAACATGGCAGCCGGGACAGGACGGTAAACGTATTTTTTTCCACTGCGTTAATAGACACCTTTTTGCAGAAACAAGAGCTATTGCCTGGTTTCTCAAGGTCAAGCTGAACGGCTGAGGATGAGAGATACTAACATAAACCATCTTGACTAATCGATTAGTGTGAAGTGTGAATGTTCACAATTTTAAGTTTTTATTACCTACAGGCTTTTTCACATGCTCGCGTAGATATTTGGATATTTTCATATAATTCGCCGTTAAATTACATTCCTTTTACGATCTCTGAATCAGGTTCTTACAATTCCTACGAGTATGACAGAAGAATGAATATTACATTTTAAAAAGGCCTGTAGGTTCTGGCAATATACCTACTAGGAGGGTTGACAATCTTTTAGTTGGGTAGGTATACTTAATATTTTTAAAAGTCTACTAGATATTCAGTGATTAATTTTACATGATTAAATAACTTGTCACGTTTAATTTTGATTGAATGGAAAAAAATGCGCATAAAAGAATATGTGCAGAAAAGAAATCTTAAAACCAAGGGAAAAGGATCAAACAGCAGCGAACCCCTGTTTAAGTGCAAGGAAAAATATAGAGACGAGGATTTATGTTTCATAGGCCAAGAGTACTCCAAGAAAAAGGGAACTGCTAACACTAATAAAACACAGAAATCCTTTTTACCTTTGGATGAAGAATCATTGGATGGCTTTTAATTTTAAAATTTCCAAATGGAAAATTGTAAGCCATAATATCTAGATGTAGCGATTATGCTGAAATAGATAACCCATTTATTAGTTTAATTGTTTATTGTGTGGGCTGTCTAGGACCAACAAATTATGACTAGATTAAAATTGCTTTTCAGAGATAGTGACCTTGCCTTGCCCTAATTTTTGTCTGCAGCTGATTCAATCGGTAGATAATGAGATGATACAATAGATGGCTGCTAGGACGGAATCAAATATTTTGGTTGAATGTCTAGACTTGTATAAAAAAACTCGTTGCTATCGAATGACTACTTTAACAATCCTTGATGAATGAAAGATAGCAAAACAATTTTGTTTTTCAAAGCTGTGGGCTTGTTTTCGATACTAAATTCAACAAGTTGTCGAAATCTTATTAAATTTTTGTACATCAAAATGTAAGCAATTTGTGATTCATGGCGATACTTATTTGTTTGTTTGTGACAGTAGACATTTATTCAAAGAAATCCCAAAAATAAAATCACGGAAAACATTTTCTCAACAAAATTCAATATTGTATTTTCAAAGACATCGCCTCTAATATTATTCCCAATTCAGCCTCTTTTGTTAGTTTAATTTGCCTCAATGTTTTTCCATTCTCAGAGCGCGGTAACAAATCGATTTCGTCTATCAAATCAAACATTATAGATATTTATTTGCTTTTAAGTACGTCGTTAATATTAATAAAATTTAATTATAGATTCATGACAACAATTTGAGAATATGGTCCAACAAGCAATTCATAAATATTTATTGAGCATTCAATGGAATTACTCGTTAATGTGGTTCAGCAGGCTCTTTTACGGACTAATCAAAAATAAAAATCGGAGTTTTACAGTGCTCACACTGGGACATTTCCTTTTCCTTATTTATCGTAGAAATCTTGAATCCAAATTTGACTTTTTATACATACGTCCAATCATATTGTGGTGCGTACAGCATCACACAGTAAATACAAGGAAGGTTTAAAGCGAAGCTTCGGCTAGACACGTTACAGACTCCAGACGTTCAGTACTCACATCAAAACTATCTTATAATCATGATAACGGTGAGTCTCCACAATAGATCACTTGTTATTCTACCTGCAATACAAAAGGTTCCATAGAGCGTCTCACGCCGCCATTGACACCATGCCGTAGATGAATACCTTAAGATTTCTAGGTGAATGTCAAGGATACAAAAGAACGGCTGGAAGGTGCGAGGCAAGTATAACATTTCGTGCCGTTTCCACCCGAATGCGTGGAGGCTTATGTTGTAAGTGGATAATGTTTTGATATTCTTTTAACAGCCTCGAATTCTTATGTGAAGTGTTGAAATTATGTCAGTCAGGATTTATACAATGCCGTTTTATCTGTAAGCGATCGTAATTTTTCTATGTATAACATGTTTTTATTTACAAAAAAAGTTTATAAGTACTATATCAGTCATGTAGTTCCCATAACACAAGCTTTGCTTACTTTGGGACTAGATGATGCTGTGTGAAAATGTCTAGCATTATTATTATAATTATATGAATAAATAAACACTAAATAGACACCCAATATTTGTCTTCTGAGCGGGATTCCAACCTGATAAAAAAACCGGTTTAATAAATACATTTTATTAATCAGTTAGGTACCACTGTTTTTTTTAACTTTTCTGTCATTTCGAAGCTAGTTTAGAAGAAAGTGTACCTGGTCTTTGAACGCGATCGCGGGTATATATGATGAACAAGCCAAATTTAGGCAAGTCGTATTTAATCGTATCTGCGCTTTAAAATATTAGGAACTTATGATTACAAGAAAATAAAATTCCATCGTTGTATTTATAAACCGTTATAAAATTACTTGCAACCACTCTATCTGTTTCAATTCTGTATTATATTACTGTTTACAGTCTTGAGTCTTAATGATTACAGTAATCCATTACTCGCTCAATATTAGAAACTTTAGCTCTTAGGAATTCAATTTATCAGATCTTGATATCGGAACAAACAAAATGTTTACTAGCAAAGTAAGTATTAACTCCCGTTAGAATTATGATCGACGCTAATTAAAATTGATGTAGGCTTTACTTATGAAACATGTATAACTTTAGGGAAAGAAAATCTGATATTGTTTTCTTTTCTTCAAAATATTAGATATATTGACAAGATTCAACATGATCATTAATCAAAGTTTAAGTATCTAATTTCTTGAAATCGGGTCTAGTCTCATTAATTAGTTATTTCTTGTAAGAAACTTGTAAGAAGTCAATATTATTGTATCTTGTTATGTGCTTATCTAAGCGCTTCTACTTAGCGATTTTGACGTCATGAAACCTTATAATAGTATTTAAAGTCAGTTGAAATTTGTTCGTATTAGAAATTGTAACGTAGGGCATCAAAATTTATTTGCTATAGTTTTTGAATACGCAGTTTTTACTAGGCACACGCAGTAGATAATCAAATCTAGGAGAAGCAACAGAGTCGTTGAAGTTTTACCATATTTACTATCCTGTGTCATCTCCTTACTAACAAAGGCATCACTGAACTCTTATATCCTAGGTATAATGCGGATCAGGTCAACAATACCTTAAAAACGAGAAATTATAAAGTCTCACTTTACGAATAATTAAAGATGATCTGCGAGTGTTGAAATGATAACTATGAATCTGGATCGGATAAAGTTCAAATCTCAGTCTTGATTGAGAGGATACGCAGACGGCAAACGCTGACAAGAATTTCAATGAGGAGCAGAATTTAAAAAGTTAAGATTTCGACACCTAAGTACTTAGTTGATTTTGAATTAAGCCGTCTATGTAGGGTTTAAGGCCTGAATTCATAGTCGGGTGTTGAACAATCCCCCAAAATCCATCATTCAGCATTTGCCTTATGGCTGGGTGCATAAAGGTAAAAATTAGCACTTGGAATTTTTACTAAGCGCCTGAACAGTCCCCTAGGGGAACCCCTATTTGTCTATGAATTCGGCCCTTAGTCTATCACTCAGTTTTCGTTCTCCACTCGCAAACTTCGACACTATTTCGGGAGCCTATGGATTCTAATACAATCTGTAATATTTTATCATGTCTAGTAAATATATTTTTACTTTATTTTCTGAAGCTGAACTAGGAAAGTTAGAAGTTATAGGTCTCATAAATCATACATTCTTTAGTTGTACTGTTATGGTAAAATTATTGAGTAATAGGTCCATAAAAATGAGCTTGGAAAGTTATTTCTGTGCTTCAGATCTTCGTATATTTGTTTTTGTAAAGGAATGCGGATCATGAGTCATTTTTCAAGTCGAAAAACCTTAGTTTTCTGAACGCTGACAGAATTTCATTCACATAGAGTATCGACATATTAGTTTGATGTTTTGATTAAATATTTTGGGATAAACGACATATCCGTTTAAGATAATATTTTCTAGGGAGCCTTCAAATTTATTCCAAAAATGATTCGACCATTCTTAATGCCATAAGGGCAAATACTTAGTTATTTCCGATTTTAGGAAGTTATACGATTTAGGATAAAAGATAATGAAACCACTCCGGGATCATACTCTACAAAGAGAACAATAATTCACTTATGAGTGTCCGAAACGTCAGCAAGCCGAAGTTATGACCAACCACTACCTCGGAATAACCGATGCCTATAAGAATAAACTAACATAGGTAGTCCCCGAATAGAGAACGTCTTCCTAAGAAGTCGGTTATAAAATGAAGGTAGAGAGTTCTTGTAAAGAAAACCATATTTAAGTTTTCGAAATATCGTGATGTAAATTAAGTCAATTATTTAAAAACGTAATCAGAACTCCACTGTGGGACAGCTTATATCCAATACGCCCACCTCATCGACAAACCCTTTTCACTACTTATAAATGAGCATGAATTAGGTTATTTAAAACTAGTGGAACGCCCACGACTTCGTTCGTGCTGAGAATTTAACATACAAACCCCGCTGCACCCGTCAGGGGTTGAACAGACCATGTTAGCTCACAAAAAAGTATTCAAATGAGTCCAAACGCGTCTGTTTTACTGTAATCCATTGAAAACATGTTTTTATCTCCTTTGAACATTTTTCCTTTTCATCATAAGATCCTGGTAGTCATGTATATCGTAAAGAAAGATACATTAATATACAGTAAGAGATTTTTCTATTCTGAATATTTCGTGACATTTTGAAACACGTTTGTTTAATCAAATTTTCAATAACTAGTGTGAATAGTTACAGAGATGATGGTGCTTTATTGTTAAATATAATTATGAATCTTCATTTGGACCTCTCAGGATGTGAATATTCCTTTCTAAGGATAATTTTACACAATACACATAACAATGAAGACACCCTAAAAAATATTTTTTAAGGACCAGCAGTTTAGGCTCTGCGGCGTCTGTAAGTATGGCAATACTTATTTTATATATATATTGATGTGGGCGGTTTAATAAATGAAGTCACAGTGTCCTTGAATCGAATCGAAGGACTTATCATGGCAATATTTTTTTCCCAAACTTTTGTCGCCACCAAGTTGCCGATTATCTGCCGAATTCTTGAGTAATTCCTCCCCGGTTGGCGAATTAAATCAAAAAGGGGCGACTTTCAAATAGTCTTCAAAGGATCGGTTTTACTTTTTGATCCTTTTTCACGATAAACTTGACCCTCGTTGGTCGCTAACGCGTTATTAAAACTTGAAAAGAGTTTGAGTTGACCAGAGGGATTGGATTACTGGTTTATTAAGCGTTGAGAACGTTATACTATAACATTTCTTCTATTTATTATGAATATCGAGATCCAATTAGTGAAACCATTTCAGTTTCGCTCACTTGTATGACATAGCGCAATTTCTGATCAACATCTGATCAATTTATGATCAGCATTATCATCATTTCCGGTTTTTTTATTTCCTAGCGCCAGTCTTGATATCGTAGAAAGGATGTGTCTTGCTAGAATAACAAGCGAATCGTGTATCAAGACAACACACCCAGCATCAGTCACCGAATACAGTCCAGGACTATCCATCACGTGTGTAATAGAGTAGGTATTTTAATTTAGGCTCACAACATTGACCTATCTCAACCGTTACGTAAATAGGTACCTATTTAGCCTGGATGTATTTTAATCTAACCAAGGTCAGTCTCTAACTTTTAATTGTACTTTTCAAAAGCTATACGAGGTCAAAGTGCCTTTGTTTACTGTTGCGAGTCTTCAGTTGTTACTTAAGGTAGCTTTGCTTTAACCTTTAGTCCAACCCTTCTGTATTGACAATAGATTTGCGCTCCTTTATCTCTAACTCTTTATTTTATCCTTTTCATATAAGAAATTTCAATAACAACGAATGCAATCTTTTCAATGGAATTTAATAAACTCCATACGATGTCTTTTTATTTCTTTCTTGTACGTTTTTGATCATACATTGTTATATTTCTTATTTGAATGTCTATCATCACCGTTTTCTCTTCTGTTATCATCTGATATTTCCGTGTTCAGAAAAAATGTCTTTTCATCAATCAGTATGTGTAATACAATTCAGTTTATATTATCAATTTATTTTAAAACATTCGTCTAAAAAGCAAGTTCATTTGTATTAGGCCCTTAGCATCTCAACCATTCTTTATGTTGTCTTCCGTGAATACGCTTTTCTAAGATGCCAATTCCCAGCGTAAGGGGCCACGATGGGCTATCCTTACGGCGCAATAAAACGGCCAAGTAGGTAGGTCTTATTCATTTCGGACCACCTGGCGAAACCTGTTTGTATTAAATTTTGCATTCATTTGCCACTGATCCATTGTTAAACTTTTCAAATGGTGTTTTATTCTAACTACGCACTAATACAACCGTGATATTACATACTCAGCCAAACTAGAATAATTATGCAGATGAGGATGTAAACAATCCAGACGAGTCTACCGTTCTACGGTAGATAGAAGCCACTACAGATATCTAAGCAAAGAAAATATGTACGGAAAAGAAAAAGAATTAATTAGGTAGAGGATAACCTTGAAACCAGTTCACAATATTGAAGCGAAGTATGGCCCCCACGCTACGAAGACGGTAAACACAAACGAGCTAGTAAATATTCGAGGCTTCAGGCAGGAATCGATCTTACCGTGGTGTCATGTCGTGTCGTGGCATACCGTGGCCGCATCTCCCGAGCTATAGCTAGACTTACTGGACCATGGGTAAGGTAAGGGTAGGCTCTAGGTTAGGCCGGTGTTTGACCCGGTGGAGGCAAACAAGGCTCGCGCATGCGTCCGCCGCCGTAAACATCTCCCGGGCGAGCACGTGGCTAGGACACAACACAGAGAACAACGCACCATCGTCGGCCGCCGCCGCTAACACACCCAACACCAACACTTGCAGTAATTTGACCGCCATAAAAACACAATCATTTGCACAACACTCGGAATGTACGTATCGCGGGCTGCGTGGACACGTGTGCCGCAGCCCGCTGCCTCCGGCGCACTGCCGGGCCTCGCCTCCCGGCCCCTCCGCGCCCCCTCCTCGACCCCTCCGCCCCGCGGCTCGTGAGGCCTCGTCCATTCAACGCATTTTCTGTCATAAGCAAATCGATAATGGCATTATACTTCCGCTTTCAAGCACGCGCGTTGCATCCGAAGCGCTATGTATGTCACAGGGCACATCCGCGGCTCGCTGAAAGTGAACCGCTGTAATTTTGTTTTGGTTCGCGTTCGCCGGAACTCGTTAAAGGAATTGCGCGAACTTTTGTAACTAAATAGCGAGCTTCGGGCGGGATGTGCGTTGTTCCGAGATAATGGCTTAACTTATTTGTGAATTGCTTAGCTTTTATCTTCTTTTTTTCACTGAAGTGCGGGCAATTTTTTGTTCATTTGTTTAAAAAGGGTTTTGTCAACATGTGGGGATAACAGGGCATATTTTGTACTTGACCTATAAAGCAATTAACTTCACATGTCGGTCGCACTCTGACCCAAATACCTAATTAGTAATTGGGCCCGCGGTATTAAGGGTCCAGGGCATACTAATAAAACAAAATGATCTCGATATAATTCCAGTTTATTGAGTGAACAAACATCGTACATGAACAGAACTTTTTTCCAAGATATAAATTTGGCCTCAATGACCTAAGTTTTAGGCCATCAGCCTTATATCTATTGGCCTCAGGAAATAAACATAATTCAGATAATTAGAATAATTATTCAACGTGTATTTATTAAACATATAGAACCTGCTTTATTTGATATTTATATCCACAAAAAATGCAGTGTACACAATAATGTAAATAAACAAGTCATTTTTGGTCAGCTTAAGTAAGCTTACAGTAAAACATGCAATTCTTATAAGTTAGTTTAGGTACCTTGAGACAAATTGAAAATTAATATTTCTGAAGTAGATAGGTATAGGTGAAGGAATCGCACCTATCGTTATAAACAAAACGATTAATGATGATTTATGAATAAATAATAATAATAATTATTATTAGTGTTTTGTCCGGACGAATCCTAACGACTCGGAGGATTGACGATCGTCGGTACCTAAAGTTATCAAAAGCTTCGTCATCATTGAAACTTTATCGCTTACTAGTCTTTAGTACACACAACAGACTTGAAATCTGACGCGAATTTTATATTTTCCCACTGAATAATCAATTCTGCCAGCCATCAAGACTATTTAGATCGGCTATTTAGTGGCCTAGTCAGTGTATCTTGAATTTTTCGGTCTATTTAGTGAAGCAGGTCATAAATTTTTAATCAGCATACAGTTTTACATAATTTTTGGTAAACCTACATGGAAAATTTACTTTGTCGTCGTTTTAAAACTACCTCATTTTTTTTTAATTTTTTCTTTCTTCTATTTGTTTTTGTTTAGGTACCTTATAGTTTAAACTAAACAGGGCAGACTAGCTAAAGTGGCATCTAAAATTAATAACGCCTTAATAGCTGGGGAACTAAATTGATTCTCCTTTAAGTTATATACATAATAGACAAATTACATATAACATTTTAAAGAATCCATCGACTTGTTAACGCTTTTTTAATACAAGATAAAAAGTAACCCGGCTCAAAGGACCAAAATAATGTTAACATTTAGTCCTTTAATGGAAATATCAAGGATCATAAGCCCTTTGATATTTTAACAGAAAATTGTATGCTTTAATTATATTACTTTTTATCTTGTAAATATATTAAATGTAACAGAAAACTGTGAGGCCCACTTGCGCGACCAACCAATTACTGTAACATAACTCAATATTTAAGTAGAGTTAGAAAGAGATGGCACAATACGAAATGTATAAACCTTATTTTCTAATCGTCCTTAAATCCTAATCGTTAAGTGGATACCTTTTCAGTATTCGGAGGTCAGGGTAGGGATTTTGACCTGGGTCACATGCTGACTCTACGATTTAGAAACAAATAAGTAATTAAGTGTAATGAGTAAGTAATTAATGGTAAATTAACTCTGGGTTAATTTACCTAGGTCGCGCAAGTGGCACTAAGATGGTAACCCAGATTTTACAAAAGACACAAGAGACATACCGTCTTCCATCCACTTCAAAGTTTGATGAGAGCTTCTGAACCACTCTTCGGTACTTGGAATTTACCAAGGGTTAGCGTGATGATGAAGAGCGCCCTCGATGTCGGTCATCGCGGCGGTGGGAGCGGGAGCGGGAACGTGAGCGGCGGCGGCGCCGAGATGAACTGGAACGGCCGCGTCTAGTGATGGAAAACACCAGATTAAATTAACACTTAGGTACTTATCGAAAGCGATTTCTTAACAAATCTAAAAACGTAATTAAACAAACACTAAAAAGGCATCTATAAAATATCTGATTATTTAGATGACAAAAACTCTTGGGATTTAAAATGCTGCAACTCGAACCTATTGTTTTATAAAATGATTATTAAATATTATAACCAGCCTTGTTTTCTTGCCTTTCTTTCCTGGCTTGGTCGCGGAGGAACAGGCAGTAGATAAAACCGACGTTTTAAAGTGATCCTTGTGATTTTAATGAATAAATGAATTTTGACTTTTGACTTCCAGATAAGCTGAGGAGCTTATCAATGTACGTGTCTCACCTAGGACTCTCGCTGCGTTTCCTGCTTGCCCGGTCCGGTGAGTGACGCCGCTTCCTTTCACCGTCTGAGTCGCCGGAGGGCGATGTGTCGCGTTTCTTCTTAGCTTCCGCTAAAGAACATAAGCTCAAACATAAGTTTTGAATGCGCAAAACAACTATCTATACTAATAATAAAGCTGAAGAGTTTGTTTGATTTTTGCCCTTAGGCTTACAAATATTAAATTAAAATTAGGTACCTATCTTTAAAAACAACACTAAAATTGACATAGGTAGGTATAGAAAATAAAATATAAAATGTCAAATTACAGCACAGTCACACAAAAACTCATCCACTGTGTTATACGCTTTTTTTAGCAGAATATCATCGAGTTCTCTTTTAAAAGGTAAGCTATAGGCTACTTAACGTCACGCTACGTCCCTTCGGAGCCGAGCAAAAGAAGTAATAGCGCCGCGATGCGAGGGGGTAGGTCGGGGCCGAGGGCGGCCGTGACACAGCTAGTTTATGAAATCCTAAAAACTCAACCTCGGCGGCTGAAACCCGCGAGCCCCCGCCCGGGACGCGGAGGCTACACCAACTAACTCACGAGGTAGTTACCGGCCGGCTCGAAATTCTAAGGATGTTACGGCTCGAAGCACCGAGGCTCCACCTGCAGGTAACTTTGCAGTTATCGAAGCCAGTTCAATGACTAAAATTACATTCAGTAACTGACGAGAAATGTCGTTTTATTTGTTCAATTGTAAGTTGAAGTGACAATCTAGCCATATAGCTCGCAGAACTAACAGCCGCTGAGTTTTTATGACGACACTGAAAAGTTATTTGCGTGCTTGCTTGTAGTAATTTCGAAGGAGTTTGAGAAATAATATTGTACTATTAATTTAATGTATTTTAAGATATACTATAAACTTGTTTCTTAGTTGAAGTGACAATGTAGCTATATAACTCGCAGATTCAACAACCGAAAACCAAAAAATTAGCTTATACGTGCTTTCTTGTAGTAATTTCTTAGATGCTTGAGAAATCATTGCTTTATTTTAGTTTTATGGATCTTAGTATTAGAAACAATTATGTCTTAATATGTTTTAATATGATTGATGTCTACTGGCTCTAAAGTTTTGCCTAACCAGCTGTGCCACGGCCGCCCGCTCTATTACTTTTTCTGCCCGGCTTCTAAAGGCCGTAGCGTGATGTTTAATAGCCTATAACCTTTCCCGAGAATCAGGCTATCGAATGCAAAAATAAATTCCTCAAATCCGACTGCTAGTTCCAGAGATTAACGCGTTCAAACAAAAAAAAAACTCTACAGTTTCATTACTGGTATAGATTAATGATAGGAACTGTGATTGATGTTATATTGAGTGGTAATTAGGATGATTTTTTTGCCTTTTACATACGATTTTTCGTCCTTATAATAGATAAGGATGAAAAATCGTATGCAAAAGACAATTAGGACGGAAAATTTAGGGAGCCGCTAAATCAATAGGAAACCTCTTGGACCACACTCGCCTCGATTCACCGAAAACGATAGTATTCTTACTTAATTTACCTGCTGCTTTGCACTCCCTGTCTTTCTGTCGCGATTTGATCAGACGCACGATTTCCATCAGCTCTTTGCGGGCGTCGTCCTGATCCTCCTATAAATATAACAGCTTAAAATACACAAGTCAATCATAAACTATATTAATGGCACATAATTGCCATTAATATAGTTATGCAAAAAAACACAAGTCAATCATAAACTATATTAATGGCACATAATTGCCATTAATATAGTTATGCAAAAAAACACAAGTCGATGATAAACTATTATAATCGAAATTATGATAAACTTGTTCAATGTAAATTATGTCAAATAACACAAATCTATGATAAACTATTTCAATGGATATAACTTTTGAAACTATCATGGTTTTGAGCATAATTTTTACTAAACTACGGGATATTTACCATGATTTGTGAGTTCGAATGTTTCCCGATATTTCAGCACAGTTGCATGTACCATGATCACCGGAGGAAACTAAAAAATCATGGTAAATACCCCGTTGTTTAGTAAAAATATATTTCAATGGAAATTATGTCAAATAACACAAGTCTATAATAAACTATTACAATGGAAATGAAGTCAAATAGAAGTCAATCATAAACTATTCTAATGGAAATTATGTCAATGAAACTTTATTCTCATTCAAGACTTATAGATTCACTTACATGGAAACACAATAATTTTAGAAAATAGTTACGGCTTAGTCCTCGTCCAGTTACAGGGTCGTTCAGAAGAACAAATTTAATTTTAGCCATATTTTTAAAACCACCTACCCGTTTCTTGTCATCTGTTGCGTTGCCTCTTAGTACCTTCTGGTTATAAAACCTATCTATGGACCATCCTTAAAGACATACAAATCCATTGCTAAAACCACATTGCAATCCTAAAAGCCGTTATGGCAAACGCATGCATACACCCATATATGCGTCGCTGGTAAAAATATAAAACAAAATAATAGTCTGCTATTTACCTTTTTCCCTTCACCAACTGGAGATTTTCCCCCATCCTTTTCTTGGTTTTCAGACTGAGAAGGCATACGGTCACGTGATTTAGACTTGGTATTATCCTTTCGAGATCTAGACTTAGACCGGGAAGCGCGTTTCTTCCTATCTTCGTCCTTATTCCGACTGCGGCTTCTATCCCTGCTTCTATCTTTACGCTTCTCCAAGCTCCTGCTTCTGTCACGACGCTTCGACTGGCTCATGCTTCTGTCGCGATGTCTCTCTAAGCTCCTGCTGCGATCCCTACGCTTTTCATGACTCCTGCTTCTGTCGTGGCGCTTTTCATAACTCCTGCTTCTATCACGACGCTTTTCCTGGCTTCGGCTTCTATCATGACGTTTCAACGGACTCTTGCTTCTCTCGCGACGCTTCTCTAAACTCCTGCTTCGGTCACGACGTTTCTCTTGGTCCTTGGACTTCGAACGGGAGCGAGAACGGCGTTTTTCGTCATTTTTATTTCGGCTGCGGCTTCTATCTCCACGCTTCTCAAAACTCCTGCTTCTGTCTCTACGGCGATCACCGTCCTTTCGATCATCTCTATTCTTGCTGCGGCTTCTGTCACGACGTCTGTCATCCCTTTTTTCGCCCTTAGATCGGCTTCTATCGCGACGCTTCTCTAAGCTCTTGCTTCTATCACGGCGCTTCTCTTGGCTTCTGCTTCTGTCACGGCGCTTTTCCTTTCCACTGTCTCCACGTTTCTCTCTATTTTGACTCTTGGATCTCTCACGTTTCTCTTTCCCCTCTTTATCTTGACCCTTGGATTTTTCATGGGCACTATTTTCTATGACAACTTCTTTGTCCTGAATAGCATCACGTGGACTTGCGTCCTTAGGTACCTCTGCCGACATGATTTCCTTTGGTTTTTCATTTTTTTCTCCCTTATCTTCTCCTAAAACTTTACGTTTTTCACCTTCTACATTTCCATCTCTTTCTTTCCCATCCTTTGATTGGTCAATCCTTTCTCTATCAGACTGTCTGCGTGGTCTGGCCTCTCGCTCGCTCTTGTGGGTACGACGTTCGTTGCGGTCTCTGTCTGATCTATTATCTCTGTCAAATCTGTTGTCTCTGTGACGGTCGGGGCGGTCCTGACGTTCGGGACGCTCCTGGTGGAATCGGTCAGGACGGTCGTTTCTGGGAGCACTATTGGAAAAAAATATCTTGCTAGCATTATGTCAAATTCCAATTAAATAGGTTTTTAATCATTGAATCAAGGATCGCATTTTTTTGAGAAAACGTTTATAGTTTGTGAATTTTAAATTTTATTTGAAGTGAATTAAATGCAATTTTAAAAGATTACGTCCAAATTTCATTCAAATCGATTACGGATATATTGAGCAATAAACATTCAAACTTGCGCATTTTTAATATTAGTAGGATTAAGAAAGTGGTTCAATTTAAACATACCCTCCTTGCCCTTGTTGATCCTTATTCCTGAAGGTGCTTCTCAGCAGACTGAACGGGTCATAACCATCAGATTGCCTCAGTTGCCCCGAACCTTGACCTTGGCCGAGACCTTGACCCTGACCTTGCCCTTGGCCGTGACTTAACCCTTGTCCATGACCTTGGAAGTCTTGTGCTATTGTTGACGGCATCTTTGGAGCTGCTTGAACGGTCGATGGTGGTCCACTGCGATGCTCCCAGTTACGATGTTGCTGCATTATCTCTCTGAGGACATTAATCAATTAAATCAATGAAATCAATTTAATTACTGATTTTATTTATAATAAATAAATTATTTATTTATTTTATGTAAAATAAAAAAAATTAAGAGTCTAATCTATTGTGGGGTTCATTTATTTATTTTTCTTGATAATAAATAAATCAATAAACCTCACACAAGGATTCTCTGTGTCGTGGGTATCAGGAATTACGAGTACCAAAACACACTGGAGACAGATATTAAATTATATATAAATATCTGAAAAACATGCAAACATTTTTCCCGCATCGGGTATCAAACCTGCACCTCTTGCGCGGCTATTCGTCCACCACGCCACTGAGGTCGTCAGATAGAGTATATCTGAGGATGTCCATTGTGGGGAATACTCACTTGGCACGATTGGGGTTGACCCCCAACGCCCTCGCAAGTACTTCAGCGCGAGATTGAGAGGGAGAGGCGTCGCGTCTCCTCTCTCTGCGGCGAGAGTCGCGCTCGGGGACCCGCCTGAACGGAGGATCAGCTTCTTCTATGAAAAACAAACAGTCACTTAACTTGGGCTCCTAGAAACCTCTAGAAGATGAACTGCTTTTTTCTAGAATACTAACTAGGTGCTGCCCACGACTTCGACCGAATGGTACCCTGATAAAAAGTAGCTCTTACCGGTAAGGTAGCGTTCGTAAAAACGCATACGCTTGACTTCCGTTGAAAAATTGGACTCCACGCTAAAGTCCTTTTATTTTATAAGGATAATATACAACATGTCTACCCTGAAAGTACATCCTATTTTTTCCCCCTCCTCCATCCCCCAAACACAACTACAAAGTTTACCTCTTTATAGTATTAAGTGTATATGATACCTCCGTGAAATAGTCGGTCCTATGTCCCCCTGCAAGTGGAACAGATGGATCAGCCTGTCGGAAGATATTCCACTTTACAAATTGAGGACACACTTTACAATTGGTGTTCTCCAAAAAGCCCATCCGTTCTAGCTGAGTCTAGAACTATATCGATTCCAGATTTCTGGCAATTATCTATACCTTTTCAATTCAATTCAATAATGTTTATTTCAGACATTATCATTACACGATATTAAAACAAAAATAAAAGTATAATATTGTCTAAATAAGAGCAAACTATTACATAAACTAAAAACTAAATTCCTTCTAGGTGGGAGGGTACATAGACCCACTGCATTTACGGGTCCACAACAAGCTGTCTCTTCCAGCGCTCCATGAAGGCACTTTTGCATTTTTAATTATTGTAGATCGATTCATCCATCCATCCATCGATCCATTCATCAATCTATTCATCGATCCATCCATACATCGATCCATTTATCCGTCGTTCCATACATCAATCCATCCATCGATCCATTGATCCATCGAGCCATGCATCAGTCTATCCATCGATTCATACCATTATAAATGTGAATCGGGAGACAGCGACAAACATAAACTCCCGTTGTTCCCCGTCGGCGGACAACGAGAAAGAAACTTCACGTTGTCCCCCGATTGTGTCGAAAATCGGGGGACAACGGGAATAACCTTCTTTTGGGCACTCCTTGTCTGTTGTAAATGCAACCGTTAATAAATAAGCAATGTATATTTTATGTGACTGTTTGTACCAAAATACAATTATATAAATAAATAAAAATAACCCAAAGATACGTGTGATTAGATTACACAGGACTAAAGAGATGTTCCTCACCATCAACGTCCTCTTCAAAGTCCAACGCGTTATAGTCAATTCTCTCGTGGCGGGAGCGCTCTGCAAAAATACATCCGTTTTAAAAACTGCAGCGATTTGATTTCTATCAATCTTTTAAGTATATGATGGCATGTTCTACTAAAAACAATTTAAATGAAGGGTGAAATAGGTAGTCAGAATTGTTTCAGTGCGACTAAGGTCGAAGCGGCGCGTGACCAGAGAGCTGGTTCTTATTGGGGTCAACGCATGAATGAATGATTTTTATTTGCAAGAATATAGGTACATTAATATAATTACATAGTAGGTAAATACCTAGCAAATTTATAGATTTATTAAATATGTAAAATTTAGAACTATATAGAATTTACTAGAATTGAAATACTTAGTTTTGCCATTAACATGTCATGCAAGCTTATTATTGAGATAGTTAGTCATTAATTTAATAAAAACATCTAAAAACATTAGTATTGCCAGTCCGCGTGGCGATGCAGCAAGCATTTCGGGAACGACTGCGTGTGGTAGTGATCTGGATCAGTTGAGCTATCTTTAGATCGTTTTCAACGGCGGTAGATAGCTGTTTCATCTGTATCTTGTATACACCTACTTGTACATACATACTTATAACAGGATATATATGTTATTCATGTAGGTATTTATTATTTATATTATATTTTATTCTATGTTTACTTGCACACCGACGTCTTTTGATTCCATTTCATCCTGCCCATCCAAAGGTAGCTTTAAGCGATAAGACCGCCCATTATATCTTTTATAGTTATGAATACCTACACATAAATAACGCTGGACATTTTTCACACAGTATCATCTAGCCCCAAACTAAGCAAAGCTTGTGTTATGGGAACTACATAACAGTTTTTTTTTAAATACATACATATTATACATAGAAAACACCCAGACCCGAGACAAATATGTGCAGATACAAACACTTGCCCCGCGGCGGCAATCGAATCTATGTTATTGTATTTCGCTTTGGTGTGCGATAAAGAGTTTATCTATCTACATAGACCTAACTTAAATGTACATAATTACCTATATACTTTTGACATAAGTAAATAGTAATATACGAACCGAGGGTGGAATCACATTCACCTTCCTCCTTCTCCTGCGGATGCTCAGGAGTGCCTCCTTCCTCTCCACCTAAACATTAGTTCCAATATCATCACTAACTAATCTGCTCACGGCTTCGCCTGGTACCCAGGAAAATGTTGGTTATTCCCGTTGTCCCCCGATCTTCGCCCCATCGGGGGACAACGGGAATAAAACTTTCCGTTGTCCTCCAATCTTCGACCCACATCGCAAGACACCGGGAATGAAACTTTCCGTTGTCCCCCGATCTTCGACCCCATCGCAAGACACCGGGAATGAAACTTTCCGTTGTCCCCCGATCTTCGACCCCATCGCAAGACAACGGGAATGAAACTTTCCGTTTTCCCCCAATCTTCAGCAATCGGGGGACAACGGAGGACATCGAGAATAAAACTTCCCGTTGACCCATGATTCATCCTTTTGCCATCTAGTATGAAATCAATCATATTATTATTATTATTATTATGATGGCGCACGAATTTTATATCCAAAAATTGAGATACTGATTATGGCAATGAGGTTAAATTTAATATACAAGATGGCCCATTTATTCTTATAATTTTTATGTGCGTATCGTTTTTGACTAATTTGAGGATGCTGATTATGGAAATGAGGTTAATTTTTAAATCAAAGATAGCGCATACCATGTCCTATACTAAAAATAAAAATAACAAACACGCTCACGACTTTACTTCTCCATGATGGAAATCCTCAGATACATACTCAGTGTGTAGACCTTTGAGCATACCGAGGAGGGGGTAGTCAGAGGCATGTGCGTCCAAATTATAATTGGCACATGCCCGCAAGTTGTTAGCACGTGACAGGTTGCGAGCGCATCGCCGCTAATAACACACTAACTGATGGCGCATGCCTTCGAATAGTGTTTTTTGTTATGTAAATATAATAATTAATAATATATTTACTATTTCAATTATTTTTATCTGTGCAAAATTTAATGTTAGTTTTTTATTTTAATCCGTCGTTTGCATTAATATTATTTATATTGTTACTGGACTGACGTGTTAATCGGATTTACCAATAAATTGATTATACTGTTTTTTTTTATAATTTTTATTTTAATTTAATTAATTCACACTTACGGTTATGATGGACTTCCGAAGACCTTCTAGCAGCATCAGCTTGCTCCAACTCGGAGCGCTCGTGCTCGGCGCGCTGTCAATTAAACAGTTTAATCGAGTGCTTGAAAACTTTCAATAGCGCCATCTAGTTATTTATTCTGTACTAAATTTAAATCTGTCACTGTAAAACTGTGAGGAATAGAAAAGTAATACTGATAATTATGCTGGACACATTCCACACAGCATCATCTAGCCCCAAAGTAAGCAGAGATTGTGTTATGGGTACCACATGACTGATATACATATTTTTTTCTGTAAATACATACATATTATACATAGAAAACACCCAGACCCCAGACAAAGGGCACTGTGAAAAAGCTCCTGAAGGAAAAAAAATTTTAGACATTTCCCACACAGTATCATAAAGCCCCAAAATAAGCAGAGCTTGTGTTATATTCATAGTTACAGATCATACAAACATCTGTCCCACGGCGGGAAGCGAACCCGCAACCCCAAAATGTATTTCAATGTCTGTATACTACCCGTCTTTTATCAGCATTCCAGCATTATATATTACTAGCTACTGCCCACGGCTTTGCCCGCGTGGTACCCGGATATAAAGTAGTCTATGTATTATTCTGATGTATAAGCTATATTACTGTACAGTTTCATTAAAATCCGTTCAGTAGTTTTTGGGTGAAAGAGTAACAAACATCCTCACAAACTTTCACGTTTATAATATTAGTAGGATTTACAGATCATACAAACATCTGTCCCGTGGCGGGAATCGAACCCGGAACGCCAAAAATGTATTGTCTGTATAACACACGTCCTTTATCAGCATTTCAGCATTATATATTATTATATTGATTGTTTTACCTCGAACTCGGACAGTTTGATGATGCGTCGCTGCGCCATGCGCCAGTGCGGCGGAGTCACGGAGCGGGAACGGGACCGGGACCGGGACGGAGTGCGGTAACGCTGGAACAAAAACCACATTATTACTTTACCTTTCACACGGACAAAGTGAGAAGACTCAAAAGGAGCAAACCCCTTTAAGTTAGTTAAGTGTAGTGTGATAGTGTCATCATCAGCCTATATTAGTCCACTGCTGGACATAGGCCTCTCCTAATGAGCGCCATAGCGGCCTGTCTTCAGCTTGCCGCATCCAGCATCTGCCTGCAGTGTTTCGCAGATCATCATCCCACCTGGCCGGAGGGCGTCCTACACTACGTTTGCGGAGTCGCGGTCTCCACTCAAGAATACGTTTACCCCAGCGGTTATCAGTTCTTCGCGAGATATGACCGGCCCACTGCCACTTCAGATTGCTAATTCCTTGAGCTATGTCGATAATTTTGGTTCTCAGACGGATGTATTCGTTACGAATCCTATCCTTCAGAGCGACTCTGAGCATAGCTCTTTCCATAGCTCGCTGAGCGACTTGGAACTGGTGGACCAGCCCTATCGTGAGTGTCCACGTCTCAGCTCCGTAGGTCATGACGGGTAGGACGCACTGATTGAAAACTTTCGTTTTCAAGCATTGCGGTATGGATGACGAGAAGACTCCATCCACGTAGTTTTCCAAACGCTGCCCAGCCTAGCTGGATCCTCCTCTTGGCCTCCTTCTCGAAATTGTTTTACCCAACAATAAAATTGTTTTATTGTGTGATAGTGTAATGTAGTTGAAAGCCGTCAGTGATACATATAAAGAACATACGAACAAATTGTCTTCCCCTTAAATAGAGACAATAAAGCCTGAATTCATAGTCGGAGGTTGAACAGTCCCCCAAAATCCATCATTCACCATTACCTGGGTGCATAAAGGTTGAATTCCCACTTGAATTTTTACTTAGCGCCTGAACAATCCCCTAGGGCAGCCCCTATTTGACTATGAATTTGGGCCTAAGAAACGTGGTAGTGGGCACATTCTTGGCTATACTTTATTCTATAAATATAAATAAATAATGCTGGACATTTTCCACACAGCATCATCTAGCCCCAAACTAAGCAGAGCTTGTATTGTGGAAACTACATGACTGATATACTACTTTATATACTTTTTTTTAAATACATACATATTATACATAGAAAACACCCAGATACGAGACAAATATTTGCAGACCATACAAACGGACGGAATCGAACCCATGTAACCGGGGCGTGTTTTGTCAGTCCGTCGTACACAAGGTACATACATATACACAGGTTTTCATAGCAGAAGAGCTCCTTGTGAGGGGTCGCCCGGGGAATTACCACCACCATGCCTACTTCTGCAGCCAAGCAGCGATGCTCACGTAACTAAGTATAGGTGAAATTACAGGCACATTAGACTTTTCACCCGTTACGTCTCAGGGTCGTTGCAAGCATCCGTAGGTTACGGTAACCGCATACCAACAGGTGGGGGTTTTTAAGTTGTGAAAAAAAATAACGCACACATAACACAGGGATCAAGTCAAGTATAAGTACTTACAAAGACTCCTCTTCCCTTGATGATTCGTCCGCTGCGGGTGTACGAATTGCGATCTCTTTCGCGGTACCTCATCCTGAACATTAAAAATAATCTAACATTATTAAGTAATACAAAAAAAAAAGTGGTATATCGAAACTGATGAAACAGCTAGCCATCTAAAGACCGTTGCAAACGATCTATAGATAGCTCAACTGATCCAGATCATTGCCAGACGGAAGCGTTCCCGCATTGTCACGCTGAATGGCAATGCTAAGTAACTATGATTTTAGAATGATGATAATTTTGCAGAATTATTTTTTCATGGAGTATATATGAAGCGAAAGAGGTATGCCAGGATCGTAGCAAGTGGAAATCCTTGGTCTCTGACTACGCCTCCGGGAAACAGGCGTGACTATATGTATGTATGTATCTAAACTTTTTTCGAAAGTAAGTTTTTTGCGAATAAATAATATTAATCTTTTAAACATTAGATGTCAAAAAACCGACATCTTAACGTGCTAATGTTATTTTGCACACCCGAGATAGCACTCTTTGTAATAAAAAAGAAATAAAAAATAGCGTCTAATCGTGATGATGATGTTTTTTGAGTTTAACGGAAAAAATAGGGATCCCTCAGGAATAAAACTGTATGTATTGAACTTCATTCAGGAAGAAAGAAAGAAAGAAAGAAAGAAAGAAAGAAAGAAAGAAAGAAAGAAAGAAAGAAAGAAAGAAAGAAAGAAAGAAAGAAAGAAAGAAAGAAAGAAAGAAAGAAAGAAAGAAAGAAAGAAAGAAAGAAAGAAAGTGAGAATACAGGCAGAAGGTACATAGAAAGTAGGTTATTCCTCTCCGCTACGCGTGGGCCAAATAGGTCCTGTCTCAGCATATTATGCAACTCACATCACCAGGATGTGAAGCTACGCTGTGATTAGATTGTTTTTTTTATATAACTAATATAAAGTTTTTGATCATCTTGCTATCTTGTAGTTTACAATTAAGTATTTTCATTAATTAATTTAAAACTTACATGAGAAAACGACTAAAGCTGGAAAATTATGAACACATAATTAAAAATTCAGTACCCGATTGGATGATCAACTTCTTAAAGTGGCAAACTGGCTAAAGGAGGCTTAAATATTGCCGCGGGACATTTTATATTTTACTCGACATTGCCCGCCTAAAACACAGAAGGTTGTGGGTTCCATTCCCGCCGCGGGACAAATGTTTGTATATATTTGTCTCGGGATCTGAGTGTTTTCTATGTATAATAATTATGTTTGTATTTAAGTAGTATATGAGTCATGTAATTTTTTTACATAGCATCATCCAGCCCCAAACTAAGCAAAGCTTATTGATATACCACTTAGATACATTTTTGCACACATTTTTTGTAAAGACATACATATTTTATTCCAAAAACTATCGTTAATTTAATTATTCATATTGTAAAAACGAGAATTTTCACGTATCGGTGAAGGCACCGACTAAGTTTCGACTCATTCCGAGAGTCTTTATCAGACTTTGACTCTGAAGAATTCAAACCAGAATCATACCTCTCTCGATCCATCCTTGGGTCGTTCTTATCCTGATCCCGACCTCCTCTCATGAGGAACCGGTTGGTCGGTACTTCCGGTATCTCCTTGGGATCTATCTTGGAGGTCATGACCAACGGGTGAGATGGAGCTTCCGGCAATTCGTCTTCTTCCATTGACGCTGAATGGTGCCTGGGACGAAATGCATGTGTGTAATATAAACGATGAAGCTGCCATGTGAAAAACAAGCATTTAACATGGCAGCAACCATGTCATGGAAAAAACTTAGTACACAAAATTTCATGTATGTGCTGATGAGCGTTGAAGAGTTCCTTTATCTGGAGCTAATCCTAGATGTCGATTCAGGCCATGCTTATCATAAAAATGCAATGTCAATGGTTGAACCAACATGTAAAAATTCAACTTCGTAGAATAAGAGGAAGTGCTTCTAATTCAGATTTGACATAAACAAACAAACTAACATACAAACATTGAAAGTTAAATAAAAGCTAGTAAAAAACATACACTTTCATTTACAAATTTTCTTTTAAAGTGCACACATTTTCCACACACACACAGTTTGAAATAGGCGATTTGACTTTGATAGCTGATTCCTGATCACTAAAAACTGAGTAGGTTTATTTTTATTTCTATCATCTAGATGAGTCACCTTCTCTTCTTCTTCTCTTTCTTTTCCTTCTTTTTCTTCTTGTCTCTTTTATGAGTCTTCTCAGCTTCGAGGTCAGATTCCTCTTTTATCTCTTTCTCCTTCCGTTTTTTACCTGTAACAAGATATTATTAAGTTTAGCGAGCGAAAAATGTACGAAATCGCAAAGTGATTGTTTCCTGGATCACCTGGAAAATCTGTCAAAATGGTGTTAATTTGTACATTCGTGATCAAGCGAGCACGCGCCACGCCCGTTTCGAAACTGACTGAGCGTCCTGGCCTGACCGGCCGACTGAGGCACGCCGAGGGTCAGGGGCATCTGTTGATCCCGGGGTGTAATGGGAGCTGCGGGAATTATTATTATTATGAATAAAAGCTTACCCGTCTGCAGCTTGACCAGCTGTCCGCAGTTGGCTACGGAGACGTCCTGCAGCGGGCGCGCGTTGCGGTCCACGGGCAGCGCCTCCAGCTGCCGCACGAGCGTCGCGCCCCCGATCACATGCCCGAACACTACGTGCACACTGCGAACAACAGAGAACTGTTACAAAAACACCCATAAGTGACTTTGTAAGTTAAAGCCAAAGTCAAAATTTTTATGACAAATTTTTATACATGAGAATTGTTACAAAAACACCCATAAGTGACTTTGTAAGTTAAAGCCAAAGTCAAAATTTTTATTCATAAATATCACAAGGATCACTTTGAAACGACGGTTTTATCTATTGCCTGTTCTACAGAGACCAAGCCAGCTCGTTTAGCATGAGCATACAAGACGACGTTTTGTCTACGAAAGAGAAGACAGAAACGATTTCTGTCGCCTATTTTGTCTATGAAGCTATCGAAACAATTGATTTTGCTTAATTCTTGGGCTCAAGGCTCAAATGCACACACAAAAGTCACATTTATTTATTTATTTATTAAATACCTCTCAAACTTACAGCCAAGGGCCAAAACGTTTTAGGGCTAAAGATATTACAGTTTACAGAGAACATAAAAAAATCATACAGTAATTAACGAATATAGATTTTTTCATACATAGTTCTATCCTGATCCCACATTATAAGATTCTCTGTGTCTTGGGTATCAGAAACTACGTAATATTATGCTACCACATCCCCCAGACTTGGCCCCTTAGACAAAAACCACTTTCTGTTATCGTTAGCGCCTGCGGAAAGATTGAATAGATATGACATTAGCTTTTGGAGATGTCATGTGACTGCTGCCAAATTTGCGTTACCGTGAAAGGAAAACTAAACCTGAGGTATTTGTCTAGACACTCTGTACAATTATCTACAGAACATACAAACATTTGTCCCACAGCAGGGACCTCTTCTCTCTCCGGCTACCTTATATTTCCAAGATGGCCGATTCTGTAGTAACCCTAAAAATGAAGAGTGGATACTTACTTGTCGAGATGCGGCGCCGGCTGTGTTGTACTACAACACACAGAACAGAACAAGAATGATAGCGTGTGCCTGCTCGCTGCCCACGCCCTCTACACAATGAATACACACTTCATACTCCTATACTACGACAAAAGTTATGCGCCTCGGAAAACTTCGTCTATCTCCGGAAATGTGAATCTGGGGGTGTTAATAACTGTATACACAGCCAAATATTATTGGAACCGACGTGCTGCTTGGATGTGCATAGAGTTTGTAGCGACATCTCTCGGCACATGATTGAGCTACGTTATGTAGCAACAACGCAGAGCGAACAGTAACGAACGAATGATATACGAAGAGCTGTCACATAGAATACACAGATGGCCATCGAAGTATCTAGATCGCGCAAGTGGAATTTTAACGCAACCTGAACATATATAATACTTCCGACAAACAACTGTCGGTCCTAGGACCCAGGGAAGTGTATCAGATGGATCAGCCTGGTGGAAGATATTCCCCATTGCAAATGGAGGACACATCTACCGTGTTTTCTAAGAGTTCTTGAAGCCCCTAGTTTCTCGTTTTCGAAGATAGACGAAGATTTCTGAAGCGCATAACTTTTATCGTAGTACTGCAGTGTTCACATTACAATAATTAAACAAGTTATTAATCTGTGTTATTTATGAAATGGAAACACAGCCATATATATATTTAGAGAATTTTTAGTCTAGCTTAGGCATAACAATCGTACCCATTTCATAAACTACATTAAATATGATGTTGCATAACATTATGGCATAATGCTGGTGCTGGGAGCTGATCTGTGTGGAATTCCTTAAGTTATTGCCAGCTTCGGGTTTATCCCGTTGCTTCTTAAAATTATAACTGTTCCATAGTTTTGATAAACTGGATTCCAATTAAGGCCATAACGAAATGTAAACAACAACATTGACTGCTTAAGAAATAAAAGGCAGTTTAATCCACAATCAAACTTTGTAGTACTAGAGTCATAAGACTTATATTTTTTACTAAAAATGGGATATTTAGAAAAAATCATGTTGTTTTAAATTATGTTCATTACCATAAAAGTTATACGAGTTATAAGTGTATAGAATAGACAGATGGGTCACAGTGAGTTATATAACTTCTCAAACCGTTGATATAAAACAAACATAAAATCAAAGTTTTAGGTCAATTCTCTCGATGCCATTTTTGAAACATGAATGTAAAAAGCATGGCTATATGTGGCAATTGGCAACATAGACATCAGTGACAGTAAGTCAAGCATCTTAAAATATATTATTTATTTGCTATTTGTGGCTTTATTATCACTGCAGCTGTCACAGGCCTATTGTGATTGCTCTTAAATTAGGTAGTAAATTCATAAGTTAAACTGATACCTACCTACCCTAGCATAGCACTTACCTAATTTCCAGGAAAGTTTTTCTAGATTTTTGTACTTTGTATTTTATAAAAAAGTATGGCATGTTCGTAATGTGTTAGGTTAGATATTTTGTCTTACCAACCTCCTGCCACAGTCAAACTTACATGAAGAACTGTGAGCCGTTAGTATCTTTGCCCCGGTTGGCCATAGATAGCAAGAATGGCCTGTCATGTTGCAGCTCAAAGTTCTCATCTGAAAAAAAAAAATTTTTTAAGAAATGTATACACAAACATTTCTTTGTATATACATACCTTTCTAGTATGGCAAATACAAACAGTGTTTGCACAACTGAATGATGACGGAGAACAACTCATTTTAACATGCTAACCAAAACTAAAAACTTGAAAGGGAGTCTGTTTAACAGTTACCCTAACAAGGTTTAGGTGCCTATATTATGTCACTAACATAGTATCTACATAGGCACCTATCAGGTTAGAAAGCATTGCAAAAATACAAATGTAAACCAAAAAAGAAGTTTTACCTTCAAATGTCCCACCATAGATGGATTCCCCTCCAGTTCCATTTGCATTGGTAAAGTCTCCACCTTGTATCATGAAGTCTTTCACCACTCGATGGAACACCATGCCCTGAGAACAAGTCGACCAACACTTCAACTCCAGGAGTGCTGTACAGCTAATAGATCAAATGTATGACTTCAAGTATGGTTCATAATCAGATTTTATTGTCCACAAGTCACGAAGGAGTGCTGCAAAAAAAAGCTAGATCCACGCTTGGGAGGCAGCCACCATTATAGATCCAGGGCGCCAAATCTAAGACGACACTGGTATTATTGTTAGCGCGAGATGTTTTAGGGGTTTAGTTCCAAAACTAAGCTAGCGAGTTAGCTAGGTTATTACAAAAAAATACCTACCTACGCTCTATTACTGCTGGCTGGTAAATTATTTCTCATGTAACTAACTAACCTTGTAAGTCAACAGCTTCCCAGTTATCTTCCCAGTGCCCATATCTGAGGCGCAAAGAGCACGGAAATTCTCAGCGGTCTTTGGGGCCACATCGTTGAAAAGTTCGAAGACCAAACGTCCCGATGGCAAACCTCCAATAGAAATATCCATAAACACCCGATCCCGGGCGGGCTTCTCGTCGCCGTCCACAGTCATTTTTGCAGCGATATCTTGTACACAAAATCAGCACTTGCACACAACAAAACAAAAACCAGGAACAAATCGGAAGAAATATTTTTTTAACAAAACAAAATGGCCGATGCTATTTCAAGTTCAATTTAAATATTTGGAAACGCTCTCCCCCTCACCTTAAATATCAAAATTGTCATTTTCGTTAATGTCACCGTCAAAAAAGTAAACAAAATAAATCCTAAAATGGATGTAAATGGAAGTGGTGATTCTTGGATGATTCTTGGATGCTAACATTGCTATTGGAAAGTTATTTTTTTTCTTTATTAAAGAGCTTAATCACGATGCGATTATATCGCTCTGATAAATTAACAGTTGCACGTTCCTTACTTTTAATCAATTAATAAATAGAAAAAAAAACTATGATCTGAGTGAATAAGTATAAGAAATAATATAAGAAATAATGATGTGTAACCATAACATAAAATAAATTATTGATTGAATGAAATGAATCGAATTAAATCAAGAAAAATATGTAAACAAAACCAATCCATGCAAAAAAAGCAAATTAAATAGAGCAAGCAATAGCCAGTGTTACTATTATTATTATTTTTTTTGTTGGTTTAACAGCCTGTATTCTCTTCCATTTGGCCAATCTTGATTTTTAATAAGACAGTGGCCTCGATTCTGTAGTACACTGACTAAACTAAATTTAAACTGTCACTCTCTTTTACTGATAATACAAGCAAGAAAGATATAGCTACAATTTTAGTTCTGTCAAATTAGTCAGATTTAATTTTTCCATACAAATTTAGTCGTGATATCAAAACATGCTGACTATAAACACGAAGAAAAGCGTGAGCTACTGTCAAATCAGTTTAGATAGATAGATAAACTCTTTATTGCACACCAAAGCAAAATACAAAAAGACACAGGAATTCACAATAATATAAGGTACAATGGGCGGTCTTATCGCTAAAAGCGATCTCTTCCAGACAACCTTTGGATGGACAGGATAAAATAGAATCAAAAGACGGCGGTGTACGAGTACCTAAACCTACAACATATATATATATATATATATATATATATATATATATATAAATACCTACATAAATTACAAATATATATACATATCCTTATAAACCACCAAATATATAGTTTAGTCAGTGTTTACTACTACAGAATCGAAGCCTATGTCGCCTGGCATTAGTTCTTCTTCTAGTATTTTCCTTTCGTAAAGTTGCCGTATTCGATACAATAAGCCGCCGTATAATAATATTATTACATAGTTTATTTCTAGCTAAACTTTCGACTGGTCTTTTGTTAATATAATCTAAATTACCTTATCTCAAACATACGAGGAAACATTGTCATTACTTTCTAAAAAAGAACACGCGAAGTTTTTACTTTCACAGCATCAGTTTTGAATTTGAAACAAAAAACGCGGCGGTAATTTTGTATGGCACTTCTTTGCCAGCAGCACGCCAGTAATAATGACTACGACATAACTTTTTCTTTGTTACATTTGAATTTGGATCGAGCTTTTCCAAAATTTTAATAGATATTGACTGCACTTCACCAGATCTATGGTCAGAAGCAAATCAATTTGCCTGTCTCGTATCATTGAAGTCCTTGTAATTAAGCCACATTTTTGCTCCTCAAACTGATACTCGACCTGCAATTGCCTATTTCGCGGCCTCTACAATAATGTACTAATGGACGTTTTCAGCTGTTGATGTACAAGTAGAGTTCGGGAAATTTGTCATATTTCTCGACATGGTTTATTGTCTTATAAGCACAGTGTTAAATTTTTCAAGCGGCAACCCAAAAAATAAATAGAATAAAAATTAAAGATGGCCGCTAATTAAGAGAAAGCTGGAAGGGACGCGTTTTGTGACTCTCGTTACTATAATAAAACTAAAACAAAATTTACTTTACGCTGCTTAGCCTTGCTTTCTTGTGTCATTTTATTGTCGAGAAATAAATATTTCCGGACGTTGTAGATAAAATACGCTACAATGAACGGGTCGGGTGATAACAGCTACATCGTGAAATTGCGGGGTTTGCCTTTCAGCACAACCGTGCCAGAAGTGATGACCTTTTTGTCCAACGTAAACATCTTGAACGGAAAAAACGGTAAGACTTTCACTGTACTTAAATACCCGTGTCTCGTTGCCGATCCTATTGTACGACTGGTAGCTAATTGCGGAATTTTGGAAAATACACTACTAGGTTGACCAGTAGCCTACGAGCCTACTCATAGGGCTTAGTGTTAAATGGCTAGGAATAATTATCTTCGTATATCAACCGCTTTGGTTCTCCTTGATACCAGCTATGGAGTAAACAAATTGAACATTGACACAAATTTTATTAAGTAGCCCTTGTAGGTTAAAACCTTACATTGAAAATGCTGCAATCCAATGTGTATAAACAGTATATAAACAGATACCACACTCCTTACCCATAAAACAAACCATAATAGGATGAGGATGACTCTGTTCCATAGACTCTTCACCATTAAAGCTGAATTGATGTGAACATCCTTGGCCCTGCAAAAAATGTAAGGTGAAGGTCCCTACACTTCGTGATATTGATATAATATGATAAGTAAGGATGGGGTTTTTAAATGAGAACCACCCGAGTCCGTAATTGAATATCTATTGATTTATTATAACTAATTATATGATAGTACAAACACATACAAAGTTGCAAGCGCTGTGGGAAGTGCTGTGTTTGCTTAAAATGTACATTGAATTTACAAATCTCCTAGACTATGTGACTGTGGTGGTTTAGATGGACTATTAGGCCCTCTATCACTTTGTTTCTTAAGCACCTAGCTTAAGCAAAGACTTAGGGATATCTTAGTGGTAGTAAGTCTTTGCCTAAGCTTAGTGTAGACCGGCATTTGACAAGATTGCATCTACATCACATTTTGTCCATCGCAGGAGTTCACTTGACAGAGGTACGTCCAGGCAGACCATCTGGAGAATGCTTTGTCGAGGTACTAAGCCAGGAAGACGTGGATGAAGCCCTGAAGAAGGATAAGGAGAATATGGGGAAGAGATACATTGAAGGTCAGTTTTTAATCATCAACTTAACTGCTTCTATTAGTGTTGACTTGGGATCCATTATACCAAGCAACTAAAATGTATAACTGATGTCATTTTGTCACTTTAGGAAATGTCTTACCTGAGCTGGCATTCATTGAAAAAGGATTTAAGCTTGCAAAAAACTATTAATTTAACATCCCATAGGTGTCACTAAAATACCACACCAACAACAGATCTATAGGGATTGTCAAAGGTACAAACTTGCGGTTTTCTAGCAGGTTATGGAATGTAGGGTTCTCGTTGTCAAACTCACCAATCAAATTCTTGTGGCACTCCCAGACCAAAATCACTGATGACCCTTAAGTCCACCAATGAAATTGGATAGGGCCGGTCAGACATGTGTGGGCTAAAATAGCCACTGAGTAAATAACCTTCTGCATCTCAGCTGGCCTTTGTCCACTGCCCCACAGAGGTCACAAGACCATGAAGTGTGGAAAAAAGAGAAGTGGACCTTTGTCCTGCAGTGGAATCAGATAGGCTGATTAGATTAGATTATGGGGTCACTGTTTAAACACCTTGGTAGGCTATTGCAGTCCTAATCCAATTGTTATTATAATTTCTCTATGTATTTCAGTATTCTCTACTGATCGCCAAGACATGGAATGGGCATTAAATGCAATGCGCCAGCATGAGAATGGATTCGAAGGCATTCCTCATCTAAATGACAGCATGGGTATTGTCAAACTGAGAGGCCTACCTTTCGGCTGTTCTAAAGAAGAAATTGTGCAATTCTTTGATGGTACGTATTTCTGGGATCAAAATGGGTACATTGATTATGTTTGGGGATGTTTAGGCTGTTGGGTAGATGTGTTGTGGTCAGATCAAGTATCAAAAACATCTTTAAATTCTATTTTCTCTTTCATTTCGCTTCTTCTACATGTTCATTCGAAATTCTCGCACATATACGAGGGTCATTCAATAAATACTTAGCCTACAAAAAGTACACGAAAATTTTGGAAAAGTGGCAATTTATTTTTCAACATAGTCTCCTTTTAGTTCGATACACTTAGCCCAGCGATGCTCCAACTTTTTTAACCCGTCCGAAAAATAGTTTTTGTCAAACTCTGCAAAATAGACCTCAGTGGCGGCGATGACCTCCTCATTTACTCCATATCTATTCCCGGCGAGTGATTTTTTCAGATTAGGAAACAGAAAGAAGTCACAAGGGGCCAAATCTGGAGAATATGGTGGATGGGGCAGCAATTCGTAGCGTAATTCGACCAATTTGGCCATGGCAACGGCAGACGTGTGAACCGGTGCGTTGTCGTGGTGAAACAACACTTTTTTCTTCGCCAGATGGGGTCGTTTTTTCTTTAATTCGGCGTCGAATCGGCCCAATAAATCGGCATAGTAAAGCCCTGTAATTTTTTTACATTTCTCGAGGTAATCGACGTAGATCACACCTTGTGAATCCCAGAAAACGGTGGCCATAACTTTTCCGGCCGATTTTACAGTTTTCGCCTTCTTTGGAGCACGTTCCCCGGTCTGGATCCATTGTTTTGATTGCTCCTTGGTCTCTGGTGTGTACCAGTGGATCCAGGTTTCATCGACGGTCACAAAACGACGCAAAAACTCGGCTGGATTCCGCTTAAACAGTGCCAAACACGTCTCCGATGTGGTCTCACGGTTGCGCTTGTTTTCCGGTGTGAGTAAACGCGGCACCCATCGCGCCGACAGCTTTCTCATGCCGAGTTCCTCGTGAAGAATATGATGCACTGTTCCTTCTGAAATGCCTACAGCCTCAGCTAGCTCCCGAACCTTCAATCGGCGATCTGCCAATACGAGATCATGGATTTTTTAATGTTTTCCTCCGTAGCAGCTGTTTTCGGTGCACCTGGACGTGGTTCATCAAAAACCGACGTACGGCCACGTGTAAACTCGTTGAACCAATTCTTGACGGTGGCCATCGATGGAGAAGAGTCACCGTACACAGCATCCAAGCGCTCTTTGATTTCGATGCGCGTTTTCCCTTCCAAAAATAGGAATCGAATCACCGAACGATATTGCTCTTTTTCCATTTTTGTAAAACCGATCGACACGTTCGCTTCCATAAGTTGTCAAATTAAAACAAATGAAAGGATTGGAATGAAAATTTGAAAAAGAATTAAAAAAGAATGTGCTACACTGTGGTAAAACTCTTTTGAAACTACAGCGCCCTCTGGCGATGAGGCTAGGTACTTATTGAATGCACCTCGTATCACATGTCATGTCTTACATTACACAGGAAAAATGTTAATAATCATAACACGGTCCCTTGAGTATGAATTATTGTTAAAACTTCCACAACACAGTCTACTTGCTACATCCACAATGATCATAAACTAAACTTTTCACCATGGGGGCTCCAGGGATCACCGTTTCACCGGACGGGGTCCACTTGCTAACGGACTCGACGGGGCGGGCTTCGGGCGAGGCGTTCGTTCACTTCAATGACAAGGAGAGCGCTCAAGAGGCTCTCACCAGGGACAGGGAGAAAATAGGACACAGGTGGGGGGATTTGTTTTTAGCACGTGGTTTGGTAATGGTATGATTGGCCATTTTGATAGTTCGAATCTTGTAAAGATTTGATGTCGTAACAAAAATCAAGATTATACACAAAATTATTGAATTATGATGGTTAGGGTTTGAAAAGATCACATTTAAAAAGTTGAATTTTTTTGATTAAATTTTGATGGCAGCTTGTATTTTGGGGCCACATTTGGATTTGAAACTCTTAGAAGTTTCTAGTTAGGAGCCAAAATTGTTAAACATACCTATAGCTATGATCAAACCACGGTCGCATTTATATTTGGTGTAGTGGGTATGGGACATATTTATTTGGTTTCCCTAAGAGTTCTATTCCCATTACCAATTTAATTTGAACTTATGGTTTAACTTGGGTCAGGTTATTTTTTTGTGATTTGGTTTAAATACCGCACTTTTAATGGCCTTAATTACACGATGGTTTGGTTCAGATATCTACAGATTCATACTGCTTCTGCCCACGGCTTCGCCCGCGTGGTACCCGGATAAAAAGTAGCCTATGTGTTATTCTGATGCATAAGCTATATTTAGCTTATACTAAGTTTCATCGAAATCCGTTCAGTAGTTTTTGCGTGAAAAACATCCTCACAAACTTTCACGTTTATAATATTAGTAGGATAGGATAAAGTCACTTAAATTGTCTCCTAAAATAAATTCCAACATGTTGCCATTTTGAATGAACCACTATGTAGATGGGTTGGTGATATCAGGTGGCTTAGCCAATATGACAATGCCCACCTTCGACATTACTGGCAGTTTATAAAACCGTGGTGGAATTGGCTAACCAATCGCAGACTCAAGATGAAACAGATCCATGACGATACTTAGAAGGGGGTAGTTAAGAAGCATGTCCAAATATAATATTTTGGCACATGCCCACAATTTGCAATCTCACCGCCGCTTATAATCTCAAATGCCTTCGAATTTTATGTATTAGTTTTAGCCTAGGCCATGCTACTTTCCTTAACAATGTTTTCCTTCACCATTTTGAGCCTGTGTTGATGCGAACAGAAGGAAAACTTGTCCACCCTCGTTGTGATGGTGCCACAGTTGACAAGATGTTTTGACTAAAACCTTCAAAAGATGCATGTCCGATGACTGCAGATATTTGAACCAAAGCATGTAAAGGTGTTGTAAAACTGCGCTAGTGATTGGTTGTTGAGTTGTCGAAGGTTGGGCGGAGGGCGGAGGGCGGAGGGAACTGAGGGCGGCTCCGGGAACAAGAGGGGAAGATTCTGCGTGGAGAAGTAGTCGGGTATCATACATAGACGATAAGCATCAAAGGTGGTCTTATTTACTTAATTTTTTACACAGTATGTGTAAAGTTCTGAAATATTGTGATCTGAAGAATTTTCGTGTTTTGATTCGCATTTCATAGATTGTTTTGATTTATATAGCTTCACAAAGTTAGTCAAGCTAGGCAATTTTTTTTTTGAAATGAGACGCAAGGATCTTTTGAAATCGCTTTAAAATTGAGTGGACTCACGCCGATTTATCGCGACCAAACTTAGAATCATATAAAAAATACATCAGCAGGTCTTTTTAATGTTACAATTTCAATGACCTAATTTAAAGTACCTGCAGAATCTATGTATACAGGGTGTCCTGGAATGTGTCACAAGAGGTCATTGTCAAATCACAGTCAAAAGTCAACTAAACAGCTGTTTAGTTGATTTTAGGGATGTGCTAAGAGCAGGTAGTATGGAAACTTTGATGATCATTTCACGAATGAAAAACATGGAAATCCAAAAATTCGTAGTACAAACAATGTTCCCCACCACGGTGTCAATGATCTCCTTCCGGCATTATATATACATTCCGGGACACCCTGTATAGGTCTCTCACTGATTTCTAGAAACCAAAATTGTCATTAATTATTCCAATTGGGTATGCTCAAGATGGACAATGTTATGAATTCTTTTTTTATTTCAATAGCCATATCTATTTGGCCATAGTCTACTTACCTGATGGTAAGTGGTATGGCCAATGATGTAGGATGAAAGTCTATCTGGGCCTCTTACCTTGAAGAGACTCAGATTGTATCACACGAAAGACGATGTGGTTATTTCATTCCTTCGCCGTTCTGATTTTAGAGGTGGCACGTACGAACTTTCACTATTGTATGCCGATGGTTCAGAGTTTAAATCTATCAATCATCACAATTAAATGGTATTGGCGCCGATTCTCTTGTACACCAACTATACTTAACTCAAACTGTCGACTCTTACTGATAGTGCACGCAAGAAAAATATGTCAAGAATTCTACTCCTGTCAAATTAGTTTACATGTGGCTCTTTTTCGTGTTTATAGTCAGCATGTTTTGAAATCACGACTCAACTTGTGTGGAAAACTTAAATGTCACTAATTTTACAGCACTAAAATTGTTGCTATCTCTTTCTTCTGTAACTGTTAGTAAAAGAGAGAGCGATAAGTAAAATTAAGTTTAGTTGATGTAAAAGAGAATAGACGCTATCGTTAGCTGAAGCGACCGGGAACCAAACCAGTTGTTAATCGTCGATTTGACATCCACAGATACATAGAAGTGTTCATAAGCTCAGCGGACGAGGTGAGACAGTACGGGGCCCGCATGGAGAGCGGGTTCCGTCCGCAGCGCGGCGGCGGCGGCGGCGGCGGGTACCGCTCCGCGCCCTACGACCGCAACGACAGGTTCGGAGGACGGTTCAACAACCGCGGCCGCATCGGCGGGCAAGGGTTCGGCAGAGACTCGTACAATGGTTAGTGCCTTTGAAATTGTCTTACCGATTGTCTTCTATTGCAGCGCTCTATAACGACTTGTGGTGATAACATATCTAATAACGACGCTTGATGTCGGTTGTTTAAACGTTTCGATTAAAAATTACCAACAACAGTTACAAGCACTTACCAACAAGAATGTTAGCTGTTTAGTTATAAAAAAAAATATATAACATCAAACAACATTTTTACTTTGTAGGTAGACAGTGAAAATTACAAAGCACAAGCCGTCATTAGCTAGAAAGTAAAACAATAAAATATAATGATGAATCTTTTAGATAGTAATGCTTTGAACATAGGTGGCGGAGGTGGGTTCGGCGGTGGTCTCGGCGGCGGGCTAGGTGGAGGTCTCGGCGGCGGTCTGGGCGGCGGGTTCGGCGGAGGCGGACTCGGCAGCGGGTTCGGGGGCGGCGGACTCGGCAGCGGGTTCGGCGGCGGCGGTCTCGGCAGCGGATACGGCGGCGGCGGGCTCGGCGGCGGTCGGAACATCGACGGTGGCTTCTCGATCCACATGCGTGGACTACCTTTTAAGGCCACGCAGCAGGATATTGCATATGTAAGTGTTACATTTTTAAGCATTACATGTGTAGAGAAAGAGTAAGGAAAAGCGTGTTACTTTGAGAGAAAGAGTAAGGAAAAGCGTGTTAAAAGAGCAGTGTGGAGGAATGAAGATCTAGTAACAAGAGTTGAGAAAGGTATGTTGAGATGGTTTGGGCATATAGAAAAGATAGACGAAAGAAGATTAACAAAACATGTATACAAGGCGAGCGTGAATGGGATAGTTAGAAGAGGAAAGCCTCGGTGAACGTACTCTGACCAAATTGGAGACATTCTAGAGAAAAGCCAGGTCAGAAGTACACTATACCGCTTGTAACCGCTAACCACTAGTAAATTGCATGAACAATTTGATGAGGATAAATAAAGCGAAAGAGGTATGCCAGGATCGTAGCAAGTGGAAATCCTTGGTCTCTGCCTACCCCTTCGGGAAGCAGGTTGTATGTACGTTTTAAAGTTTGTTGGAGTTGACCTATGTCCTGAAGTGAACTTTTACAGGCTGTTGATAATGATGATAAAACATTACATCTGATGTGCCAAAAGTGAGAGCGAGATGTCTGACTGGAGATGGAAGACTATGTGTTTATTATGTGTGTATTTAACACATGGGCTACTTTTTATCCGGGTACCACGCGGGCGAAGCCGTGGGCAGAAGCTAGTTGCACATATCATATATCACATATTTTCTATGCATTGTTTTCAGTTCTTCAAACCCATTCGGCCCATGAACATCGACATAATGTACGATGACTCGGGCCGGCCGTCGGGCGAGGCCGACGTCGAGTTCGAATGCCACGAGGATGCCATGAGGGTAAGATATAAATGAATAAATATAATAATTATATTATAAGGGCCACGGAACGCATTATTCTCGGCTTAAGGCATTATCTCTTTTTGGCTGATGCAGGCCCGCCCGTGCTTGCGCGATAGCAATATTAGCCGTTCAGAATTTTATTCCAAAAACTATCGTGAACTTGACTATTCATATTGTAAAAACGGGTAGTGCACGGCGCGACGCGGAAGGAGAAAGTCGCAACCACTCACTCTGATGAAGACTCTCGGAATGAGTCGAAACTTAGTCGGTGCCTTCACCGATAGTGCAGTACGTGAAAATTCCCGTTTTTACAATATGAATACGTTCAGAATTTGTTATAAATTTGATGGTGTTCCGTAATACCAAAAATGATGACTGAAAATGTGTTGTATTGTTGTTATTCTGTAACTAGACGATATAAGCTATGTACCTAATCAAACAATACGTTAGATATTGTTGTTTTTAATATGAAACAAATAAGATGAAAACATGTCTTAAATGACGTAAAAATATCCAAAATGCGATTCGTTTACATTTGATTTTAGGTAAGTATTTTGAAAAAATATTTTAAATACTATTTGCTACATGAGCCGGGTGCAAACTGAGAAGTGGGCAAAAGCAGTTACACCTTGGGTGCTTGAAAGCTTTGGTGTCACGAACTCGATGCGTTCGAGACGGAATGGTGGGATACCAAGGATAGAGGCAGATGGAAAGAATTGGAGGAGACCTTTGCCCAACAGTAGAACACAATACCTACCAATTAAGCAGAGCTTGTATTATGGGAGTAGTTGGGCTTTTGTTATGAAAGCCTATTACAGGGAACAGAGCTCATCAAGGTACATGTAATCGCTATACTTTATGTACTGTAAATTATAGCACCACTGTATCTAGCAAACCTGTATTGAAGACTCAATAAAAACATTTAATAATATTATTATTATAATTCCAGGCCATGAGGCGAGACAAGAACAACATGGAGCATCGCTACATCGAGCTGTTCCTGAACTCCCCGGGCGGGCAGGGGCCGAGCTCGTCCTTCAAGAGCAACCGCGGCGGATACCGGAACTACTGATTATCAAACTACCCTATTTCACTGCCCGAACAGTCTGAGGATGCATGATGTCCAGCTTAGTGCAGACCGCACAACGTTTTTCTGCCGCGAGCAGCTTTTCTTTGCTTTTTTATTCCAAAAACTATCGTAAAACTTGAATATTCATATTGTAAAAACGGGGATTTTCACGTACTACACTATCGGTGAAGGCACCGACTAAGTTTCGACTCATTCCGAGAGTCTTCATCAGGGTGAGTGATCGCGATTTTCTCCCTCCGCGTCGCGCCGTGCACTACTACGTGCGTTCTTTGCTACTACAGAATCGTATACGCATGACGGTTAAAATCCACCCTCGTTTTCGTCATTTGTAAGGTTCGTGAAAACAGCTTGTGCCCTCCCTAGTACTAATCAATAGAAAAGGGTTTCTTTTATAAGAAAGAGGGGGTCAAATGCCCCCCCCTAAAATCATACCAAACCAGGGCTGAAGATCGAAGGGGTGACCAAAGAAAGATCAAAAAAACTGTAAGAGCGGTGACCTGTCTTCATATATTTGAATCACAAAAGGACGCGGCTAGTTAACCGTAGTGCGGTACACTTAGCGTTTAAGGTCATGCGAGACGCCTAGTGGAAACAAACTTGTGGTAATATGCTGGAGTGGTCGCACTGCGCGCTCGGGGCGGTTACAGACAGGGGTATGTTTTGATTTGCATTAAAGCTCGTTTTAGACGCTAGTCGCCGGCAGTGCGGCCGCGGACTATTTTACAGACGGAAGGCGGTGACGCGCTTAGTCCGGAAAATAAGATCTAGTTTTATCGTTTTAATTGTAAATTTACTAAAATCTATTCAGCATTTAGCTAGACAGTATTGAACGAACGGGATGGAACATCATTATTTGGTGACCCAACATTGGGTTTATAAGCAACCTTTATCTCTAGCAAACTAAGGTTGAAAATACAGTCCTTGATCGTTCTGCTACTTCTCTTTATCTAAAGCAAGCAACTTGCGGTCAAATACTGAAATGTTACTCAAGATTCAAATAGAAAATTGACATTTAATAAACGTCCATATTTCCTGATTAAATATTGAGTAACATTTAAAACCATTTTATTTTAAGTAATTTTAGCATCTAAATAAAAACCGTGGTGGTGTAATGACTTTTGATTTTTAATAAAATTATTAGATATACATTGTAAAATATATTATAAAATATTTTAATTAGTTATGTTTGTAATTAGCTCCGCCATGGTAATTAATAATACAGCTGCTAGTATGAACAAATTAAATAGAATTACATTTTTATATTTGATATTGGCTACCAGTCCCGTCTACACTAAACTTTGACAGCTTCCAAGTTCATACTTAATGATAGGTTTCTACAGAAAGCGTCTGTAAGACATGCCTAAGTCTCTGCTTAAGGTTTTTGGCTTAAGTGCAGGCGGCCATAAGCACCTTTCTCACCAAGTCCACTAATTCAGCACTTCATTAAAGGCTATAAAAATGAACACCAATAGATTGTTACGATTTTTCTTTCAAATACATTAGTTTTAAAATACCCATTTAAGGTAACGTCTCGTGTAATTTAAATTATTTAGAAAAAGTACACAGTTATAATAGGTAAGTTTGCTTAATAATTTTAAGTACTGAAACGAGTTGGTAACAAAAAAATCCTGTGTAAAATTATCTTTAAGATTTAAACAGCTAAAATTATCATTATTTTCCAGTAAATTTTTAAACTCTTGCCCTTGTGAAGTGAAAGGGTCACTTCACAAGGGCAAGATTTTAAAAATCCAATTTAATTTTACAGTTTGATCATCCCTTGTCTTCCCATTGATAACTTCCATGAAAGGTTTTTGCCTGCTTCTTTCATGGCATGTGTTTTGGCAGATCTGAAAAGGTTGCACCTGGGTGGTAACCACGACAGGGCAACCAGTGAGGATAATTTTGCCGGTTGAACCACTGGGAAGAGATTAATGTCACTGCTAGTTTCCCCCGTAGTAAGTACGTAAACTAGTGGAGGAAATACTTATTTTAGTATTAATCGGATTTTAAGGACTCGATTTCTTTCACACAAATACTATGATTCCAATTATTTTCTGCTGCACAATTTTTTACTAATTTTAATGTCATAAATTGAGATGTTCTATCTTAACCGTAAAAAATACGACCAATGTATTGTCAATTTTTATCATGTTTGTTTGCGTTGGAAAGTAGTTATAAATAGTATAAGGCACTTTTTACTTTAATAAATTAATTTTATCAATAAATGTATCTTTTATTGATAATATTACGTTCCAACTACCTAGATACAAGATGGATGTTAGAGCTTCTACTGAGCAGCTTGAATGCATTATAGTCTGGTTCGATCGTATGATCCACGCGTAGGTACATTAGTTTTTTTTCACAAGCGTTACATAATCTACTAGAGCACATGAAAACGAGATTTAATAGAGTTGAAAATAATACGGTTTGTAGCCGCTCAGAAAACCAACTTACATGACGCATTTAAAACGCATAAAGCAAAGGAGCTCGAGTTCTCAAATAAAAGTTTTTTATGACATAACAACATTGTTTTGAATAGAGACCAATTTCCTACAAGTGCCTATCTCAAGTAGGTAAATACATAACCATTGTCTTTCAAACAATTTGTCCTAAACAAAAATACTAGTCGCTACCTAGTTCGTCCTTGGGACACCTTTCAATCATTCGGCCCCGCTCAGGCGCAATAAAATAAGCTCACCAAATAAATCATGAGCAATCATTAGTGGGGCATTTGGAGGCTGGTGTCATCTTGACAGGTGGAGCGTTAAGCGAAAGCGAGCCGAAATATTACGCTTTTTTAATGTTTTCATCTCTTACGACAGTACCTACCCATCTACTTTTGTAGCTCAGACCGCTAGACAAGACAGAAAGCTGCTTTCATTGATTAACACGTTAACTGTCCCCATTTTTTTAATAGGAATTAAATTTATTTATTTTTTTACTGATGGTTCTCCAGTACCTGGTTGGGGTTAAGTATTTTACATGCACAATTTTTTTACGACAGTTTCCGCCGTTGGGTCGCCCGCTCCTCATCACCCAAACCAAACCCTAGCTTTCATCTATGCGACTAATTTAGAGAGTCTAGCTTTTAAACGTCACCATTTTTACTAAAATGTCCTGCTAGGTATCTACGCTACCGTTTATTTTTCTATTCTTCTCCGTTGTCATGTCGATGGTATAAATTTTATTTAACCAAAATTAGGCCATATTTACACCTGTAGCCTCGCATAGGTCTTTCATAGTGCAGGTGTTAGTGAACTGTGGACAAGACAATAGATGAGCCATCGTTTGTGGTATGGCTCCGCAGTCAGATTGCATTTATATTTGGGCCGATATAAAAAATTAACTACAAAAGTGTTGTGATAGGTATTCACATGCATTTAAACGTCACCAATCTTCTTTTTACGACAAAGTGTTCCCGCCGTTGGGTCGCCCGCCCCTCTCATCACCCCACCCGGACCCCAGCTTTCGTGTGGACCGCGGGGCGCCGCGCCGCCGGTCGGCCGCCGCTCCGGCGCGGCGCCGCGGCACCCGACGGCACAAATAAGTAGGCGCCTGTCTTGCACCCGACCAGCCGGCAGCCTGGCAGCTACTGATGTCATAGGTGTACTAATGTTGTTTGTGAACATTCGAATTGTACAAGATATTTACTTTTAGTTTGCTCCGTTACACTTTATCTCTCTTGGCTCGTCAATATCTTTGATTAAAGCAGTTGACGGTGATACCTATCTAGTCGCAGACGACCTGTAGACTCGCTGAGCTGATAGGCTGACATGCTAGTGTCAGCGCGGGTACCGTTCGATTCTGCGGGCAAATGTAACGCATTTTCTGCATTTATTTGTTCCGGGGTCTTAGTGTTGTACTATGATGGTACACGTAGGTATATCTAATTCCTGACACCCCTGACACTAAACTAGGGTAGATATAATAGTTAGGGGTTACGACTGGCGAAGGAAAAATGACTGGTGACTCATCAATTCGTGATCAGTTAGTCGCTTACTATCTGACAATGTGACAGAGTAACTAAGAAGTCCCATCAGCTGATTCGGGCAGAGTATCACCCGATGCTGGTGACGTGGATATGATCCTAGTGAAAGGCCTTCGTTCGATCAGCATTGTTCATTGACCACCTCTGTGACACAAAGGGGGAAAGCCCGCCTGAGACGCAAAAGATTGCGGGTTCGATTCCCGCCGCGAGACCAATGTTTGTATGATCTTCAAATATTTGTGTCGGGTCTGGGTGTTTTCTATGTATGTATTTACGAAACAAAAGTACTTAGTAGTCTTATATCATGGGAACTACTCCCATAGTGCTTACAAGCTCTGCTTAGTTTCGGGCTAGATGATGCTGTGTGAAATATGTCCAGCATTATTTATTTATTAGTTTAATATTGTAGGTAGAATATTACTACAACTATACAACCTGGTACTTTAATATTCTCTTAACTCCTACTGACGTTTCATTAACCGTAATAATATCCTGAAATGATACCAAACCACGATGATTTTAATGCTGTAATTTTGTAGAGTCATGTTGTCTTGGCTGTGTCTTGGTGGTGACATCATGATGCGTGACCAGACCTCCCGCAGAGGTGGACGATTAGCCGACTAAGGAAAGAGAGGTCGCGGGCTCCGACATTTTTGTTACTAATTTAGTATAAATATCATGTTAAATTTCTCGTCCTTGCTACGATGTAATTTAGGCCTTTGAAAACGAATTGAGATGAGGTCTCTAAAGTTTGCAGCTACTTAACATAAACAAAAAAAATGTGCCTACCTAAGTAGTTAGGTACCTATGCCTGTTTCCCAAGCGACCCTCTCGTCATATAGATAATAAAAATAATGGCAATGGAGAAAGACTAATATTGCCAGGCCAATTATAATATGTTAATATTTTAAAAGGATAATCTTTTCAACCTACACTGCACGTTCTCATTTTTAAGTGTTAGAAATTACACATAATTGATAAACCTACCTGCTTATCATAAGCGAGACAACATTTTGTCAACGTAATATTTCTGTCGTCTATTCCGTCATACAAAAGAGAGGGACATAACATTTTTTGTCTTCATGTCGGTCGCTGAAATCGTTCTCTAGGTGCTAAGCAGGCTGCCAAAATGAGTGCAATTGTCTTGTTCTGATAGCCATTTTGCTAGTGTAATTAGCCAATCCTACACTTGGGTGTCTACGGGCTAGGTAGGTAGGGTAGCTAGTAGGTAGGTATAAGATGTAGAAGCAGCCAGTTGAAGTGGCAGTGGGCAAGCAAATAGGTAACTTGTAGAACCGAAAAGCGCTGGAGAAGAAAGGCTCTCAAATGATGACCACGAACTGAACGACACAGTGTAGGAAGGTCCCAATCCGATAAACCGATAATATCTCAAGGGTTGCAAGAAGTTGGGAGATGGATGTGGCCTAAGATCGTTCGTCATTGCACTCTACTTATATGAGACCTATGTCGAGCAGTGAACTTCTACCGACTGGTAATAATGATGAAGGCGAATCATCAAAAAAAGAAACCAAGCAGAGTTTATTGTCTGATTCTTCAAGGCTGGTCGCGCTCTAAGAATCGGCGTGAATTCACGTAGCTGACGCTTCTACTGATCCTTGTGATTTCAATAAGTAATCAAAAACGTTTGACAATAAATGAAAATCTGATTTATCGTTTTTTTTTGTCTGATACCTACATTTCGATGTTACTTTATTCCCTTTGCCCCCATACAACTCATAACCAAAACTCAATTATTCTATCCCTCGAACATAAAACATTCTATTGCATATTATCAAGTTCCCCTCTACATTCCCGCATCATTGGTCACTGATGCCGTCGTCTCTGACTCCACCGTCTCCGTGCGACGGGCGTCCGGCAGGCCGGCGACGCGACAGGAACCGCCGATAGACCGGTTGAAGACTACAAGCTATCTTACTGACTGACTACCAGCAGGCTAAAGAAACATACATACTTACCTTTTCATAGATTAGTAGGTTATACAGCTGAAAATACTAACTCAAGACAGAGTTAGTATTTTCCCCTTCAAGAAAGTTATAAAAAAGAAATGTGTCTGAGAAATGAGACACGGGTGTCAGTCATTGATCCGATCAATCATGCGTCGCTATAATATACCTATCTATAAATCTATATCTGCACACTGTCAATCTGTCATTTCGTGCTCACGTCACGACTCATGGCGGCGGCGCCGGCTGCGACTATGCCACGATGAAACTATGTAGCATGAGCATTGAAAATAAAGACAGTTTGTTTGCCACATTTAATAGGACACAATATAGTGGTCGCCTCGCATCAACATTGCCTGTAGCTTTTATACAACCAATTAAACCTGAAATTTGCGCTAGCTAGGCGTCTCATGAAACATTACTTTATTATGCCATATTTGACCATGTTTCATACTGATAGGTGCTCGAGCAGGTAGGTTAGCCTACAGATTCCAGCCGGTCTACAACGGACGCGAACTTTAACTTACTGAGAAGATATGGAGTGTGGGTAAATTAGCTGTAAATTATATGAATATTATAACTAAGCTGTCTGCGTCTGGTGGTGCGTCGGTTCTGATTCAAGCGCATTCATGAACAGCGGGGTGAAACAGAGCATACCTAACCTATAAGGTAGATACTGTTTTATTAGAATTATGCGATTAAATATGTAGGTATTAACCTTTTATTAGGTAGCGAGTACGAGCTTTTGACGAACTCGGTGGCGCGATGGCCGGCATAGACGCAAGCGAGGTGCGGCTTCGATTCCCGCTGCGGGACAAATGTTTGCATTTTCTACTGATATATTTGTACCAGCTACAAAAAAAAAAGCTATGATAAATGTTCATTCCATAATTAACATTTAGCATAGCACCCAAATCTAGTGGCGGAAATAATTGACCCCCATTGTTCTCCAAACGAATTCACAAAAGTGACATTATAAAATTGACGACCTCTGTGGCGCAGTGGGCGAAGGCCCGCCTGAGACTCAGAAGGTTGCGGGTTCAATTCTCGCCACGAGACAAATGTTTGTATCTGCAAATATTTTTCTCAGGTCTGGGTGATTTCTATGTATATTATGTATTTATTTACAAAAAAAAATATTTAAGTAGTATATCAGTCATGTAGTTCCCATAATACAAGCTCTGCTTAGTTTGGGGCTAGATGATGTTGTGTGAAAATTTCCAGCATTACCTATTTATTTATAAAATGCTTCAACTCTTTAGAATAAAATTCAGATCGAATAAAAATGCAATTTGGCATAATTTTCCATTTCAATTTTTTCTTGTACTTTCTTTGAAAGATTTCATTTCATTTCATTTATTCATCGTATTCGAAATTACTTAAAATTATAAATACCTACATAAAATTAAAATAAGGTTAAAATGTCAACATGATTGTATAAAATAAAAAAATATCAAGATTCCCTCAAGATTGCCCTCCAAGGGTATTTCACAGATTATATATCAGATCCCGCGAGCATTATCACCATAAACTCCCAAGTGGGATACTAGAGATCTTGGACTGCTTGCCACTGATTGATACCCGCTGCTTCGAAATAAGTAAAGGAAATTGTATTTTTTTTGTAAATTAAGATGGCTACGCTATATCATAAGGTTGGTGTAACATACATCTAGGTCTGTAATGTTAGAAATATTGTTAAAAAAAAAACAAAAATGGTAACAGTTGTCTATGGATTCATGCGAAAATTAGAATCATGGTTGTCTCAAATTATTTTCAAAGACATCCCGTAACGCGGTGTTTGAATAATTAAGATGCAAGAGTTGCAGGTTCGATTCGCTGCGTGCTTGACAAAATGTTGGCATAATCTTCAAATATTACGGTTTGGGTATTGTAATCTGTCACTATGACATACCTAAATAAGGTTTTGCCTAAACTTAGTGCGAACGGGCTTATGTTACTCAAATTCAAGGCTAGAAGAATCACGCATGCGGCTTTGCATTTTTTTTTAATGCACCTTCTTTAACCTTTATTGTCGTATCGTATATTACAGTTCCTAGCATTAATGATATTAGGAATTCATCATGATTTACCCGCCATATCCTCTTGGCGACAAGCAGGGCGCCACTCTATTTAATCCCCCAAAACTAGCAGCCCCCCGTCATTGGGTGTCATGCCAACAATCCGCGCATAAAAATAGATCAATATAGTTGTTTATAATAAACGGTGGGGCATCAGATGTGATCGTCCCGTCGGCGCCGACGACGGGCGCCGGCCATGCCACTGAGGCGGCTACTCTTGGTGGTAGCATAGCCATGAAACAAGAGGGTAACGTAGCAGCCATGTTGTTTTGTGTGTTTTTACTTTTTTTTTTGTAATTGGACGTGTTACTGTGCTCTTAGACAACAACCACTTTTTGTTGGCGTTACACCTTAGAACACGTTTAATATTATGGAAATTACAAGTTACGTGACAGCTGTCAAAGTTTTCCTAACAAGGGAAAACTAAAAAGCGTGAGGTATTTGTCTAGACACCCTGACTCGACCAAGGAGACCAGTAGCAATTATAGGTACTGATGCTGCGAATGTTTTTTAAACTTTTTTATTTCGAAAAATATGTTTCCGGTCATGTTAGATACTTAAATAGGAAAATGGATGAAAAAATTGCAGCATCAGTCAATCATGAGTTTTTATGAAAATCTATATACTTTCGGTGTGGATGTTTCATTGGAGAGTGATGATGAGTGTACTTTTAGGCTGCTATTTAAAAAGACATTGCTTTAAGATAAGACCACAATAGTTGCGAAACACAAGATGTCCGAGTTGTTGTAGTTTTAGAATGTGTATCTGTTTTCTTAAGAGAATATTTATTTTCGTTTTGTATAACTGTGTTACCTTATAGGTCTGACATAAACCATGTTTATAGGTCCTTAAATAAATGAAAAAAAGGAGTCCGAATTCGTTTCCCGTTGCGGGATTTTTTTTGCATGTTCTGCAGATATTTGTTCCGGGTCTAGGTGGTGTGGTACCACGGTACTCGTATATATTTACTTTCCCTGATACCGACTATGTATGTACCTACCTATGCCAGCGCTGCTCCCCTACTTTGTTCGGGAGTAGCAAACCTGAGACTGGGCCTGTTTGTCCGCACACTCGCAGCGAAAGACTGATTGAATTGTCGGTAGGATCTAGGTTTTTTGCTTAATATATGTCTACATCTATGTATGTCACTTTCTTCAAATTGTTTTATGTTTTTATCTTCTTTTTTATGTTGTAGATTAGTACCTAGACTTTTTTATTTGTTGTTATTTTGTCTTTTATGTTGTGTGTGTGTGTGTGTGTGTGTGTGTCAAATAAATAAATTCTATTCTATGTGTATGTTGGGTGTTTTTTTACATTTATTGATGGCACATATGCAGTGGTTTCTATCGGTCAAATTGAAAGTCTTGTCGCTTAATACTCTACTACTAAACTGCCGCTACTCGAATATTTAATGGCTCAACATACACTGCCCAACAGTTTTTGAGTGTTTGCGATGCACAGCATTGTGACATTTTGTATAAATTATGGGGAATGGGACGTCAAGACTAGATACAGTCCTACTTAATAAATAATAACTGAGACATGCTCAGATACTTAGTACAATACCTACTAAGTAGGTAGTACTAGTCAGAGTTTGGGCAAAAAAGTTTTTGAGAGAAAAATAATTTGGATATTTGAGTTACTCTGTAGCGCACTGAGCGAAGTCCTGCCTGAGATGCAGAAGGTTGCGGGTTCGATTCCCGCTGCGGGACAAATATTTGTAAAATTTTCATATATTTGTCTCGAGTCTGGGTGTTTTCTATGTATAAAATATATGCATTTACAAAAAAAATATGTAAGTAGTATATCAGTCATTTAGTTCCCATAACACAAGCTCGCTTACTTTGGGGCTAGATAACACTGTGAAATTGTCCAGCATTATTTATTATTATCTATTAGTTAGGCTGTTCTACAAACTATTGACCAGGCCCAATCTATATTTTTCTTTATTTTTTATAAAAAATGGGCTTGCGTCGTCTGATGGTAAACACAGTTGTATCCTATGCTAAACACTCATCCAGTAGATGATTATGGACTAATTTTGAAGATAACCCATTTATTTTGTGCCGTAATAAACAAACAAAAATATTTTGTAGGAAACACAGACGCAGGAAATTGCACTCCTTAGCAGCTGTCCTCATGCATATGCAAATAAACTAGCATATAGTCGTAATAGCATCCAGCTACTTATGAAACACCAATGAGGAGAACCGAATTGTTTTTATTGTTATCAAGAATCATGTGAATGTGAGAAGATGGCGCCTAGAATTTGGCGCCAAAATGTAGCGTCGGTGCGGCGCGGTGTTGAGGCGACTGGCGCTTGCTACAGACAACGTAAACAGCCTTCCGCCGGCGGGTACTTTGTATTTTTGATTAATTATAATTGTTTCAGATAATTAGATGCGATTGCTTATTTGTTTTTGTGGACATTTGGGTCTAGGAACATTTGCATAGGTTTTGGACATTCCTCAAATCTTCCAATGCATTCCATTGGAGGAATTGGAATGTAATCTAATAAAGAAGACATACCTATTGCACCTTCGATGATAAAACTGCATGGCCTGATTACGTCGCTCCGTTCCCTCGATAGCCTACTCGTCAAATTGCATAGAAATAGTAATAGCCAGAGTAGATGACCTGCCTGAAGCTATTAATATTAAGTATAAATCGAGATCTCAGTCGAATTCTGGAGTGGAGCAAAGCATTTGGACTTCGGGTCAATCCTCTCAAAACCCAAGTCATCGTAGTTGGGGGCTCGCGGATGTTATCCAAGATAGATTGGTCTTGCCTACCACAGGTGCTTTTTGATGGCGTTCACATTCAGCAGAGTGAGACGGTAAAAAATCTAGGTGTTCTCATTGACAGACAGATGTCATGGGGACCTCAGCTAATTGAAGTCAGCCTAAGAATTTTTGCTTCTGCAGGTTCCCTTAGAAGACTTCGCAACTTCCTTCCGACTGCCACTAAAATTTCGCTTGCACAGTCTCTCCTTCTTCCAATACTGGATTATGCTGATACTTCCTACTTAGACCTCACAGAACAGCAGCTGGATAAACTTGAGCGCCTGCAAAACTTCGGTATACGTTTCATATTTGGCTTACGCAAGTATGATCACGTTTCTGAGTTTCGCAGTAAGCTCAAGTGGTTACCCATACGCCTTCGCCGGAATACTCATATCCTAAATCTGTTATATAACATTCTTTTCAATCCTTCTACACCTTCCTATCTCAAATAACGTTTCCAATATATTCATCTCTCCCATGCTCGATCCCTGCGCTCTTCTGAAACTCTTCAACTTCTGATACCTGTACACACCTCCTCCTACTATGATAACTCCTTTACAGTGCAGGCTGTCCGTTTATGGAATGAACTACCTGTTACCATCAGACGTGCTAAATCATTACCTATTTTTAAATCTTTGGTCAAGGAACACTACTTGCCCTCGAGTCGCTAACTGTTGCCTGTTTCTGGTTTATCTATGTTTTGGATCATACAAAAGTTATGACGTATATAATATGTAAATATGTAGGTATATTGTATATTATAAATTATGTGTATTATAATATATTCATAATATGTGGTAAGTACACCAATTAAACCCCTTTTAAACGTTCTTACAGTCCGTTCCATCCAAAGGTTGTTTGGTAGAGATCGCTATTTAACAATTAGACCGCCCATTGTACAACATTGTTAAAGTTGATACTATGCTGATATGTTATTTGGTGTTCAATAAAGTATTTTCTATCTTCTATCTATCTATCTATATCTTTACCAAATTATTATTAAGTGTGAAGCGTATCGTGTGTTGTCTTAAAAAGTCGGGTTATTTCATTTAACTCTTTGACTAATGCTCATTCTAATAAATTCACATTGTTCGGTTGGCATCATACTTACTAAAGCTTATTAAAGGATCATAAAAAAAACAAGCAGCAAACCAGGCAACAAACAGAGTTCGTTACTTGATTCTTCTTGGCTTGAAGCACGAAAACTGCAAAGCCTACGAAACGTCAGGAATAAAAATGCGTTTAATTCATAAGGTACATATTAGTTAGTACAGAATCAGGTATTCTATTTTTTAAGAAAAATAGCGTTAATCACAATGTTAATACTAGAAATAAAGATAAACTCGCTGTTGCCACTTGTAGACTCCATAAAGTTAGAAAATCGTTTAAAGGGCACGGTGTACGCTTTTATTCCAAACTCCCAAGAGATATCCAAAAATTGTCAATTAACAAATTTTAAAACGTACCTAATTAAACAAAATCTTTATAAAAAGGCATACTAAAGTATCTGATTATATCGATGAAAAAAACTCTTGGTACTCCAACTCGATAAAAAATGTAGCTACCTATTGTTTTGTAAAAGGATAATTAAAAAGAAAAACCAGCCTTGTTTTCTTGCCTTCCTTTCCTGGCTCGGTCGCGGAAGAACAGGCAGTAGATAAAACCGACGTTTCAAAGTGATCCTTGTGATTTTAATAAGTAAATTAATTTTGACTTTTACTTAATACAAGTTGTCAAGTAACATAAAGTAGTTGAGCAATTGTTTAAATTTTTTAACAAAAATCTTCTGCGTTTCAACTTTGTGAATATTAATCAAACTCATACACAGGAAATATTTATTCCAAATCAATTCGTTTTCAGCAAAACATTCCGATGATTGAGTGCGGTTAGGAGATAAATGCTGAACCGATAATGATTGATCGAGCTGTATGCTCATTACAAAGTCCGATGAAGGAATAGTTGCGAATTGATCGTTTTGTTTACTTCAATCGCTTGCACAAATGCGGTAATGATTGTGACCTCGGTGGCATGGTGCGTGCGTAGACAGCTGCGACACAAGAGTTGCGGGTTCGATTGCTACTGCGGGACAAATGTAAAAACAAAAATCCTAGTGTGGTGTCAGGACAACTCCAGTATGTTTATAAAGTTTTACTTTAAGCAGGGTTACCAAGAAAGAACTAAAGGAAAAGAAAAACGTGTGACAGAAATGTTCAATAATTAATTTCAGATTAGTATTTTCAAATAGACGCCCGATTTTTGGGTGCCGAAGTTGTAGGTATATATAACAAACTGAAGATAAAAAAAACATGACTACTTAGACAAGGCACAGAGTCCCAAAGTTGCGTGCCTCATAAAGTTATTAAACTTAATAATCTATCGAACTTTTCATATTGTAAAAACGGGAATTTTCACGTACTACACTATCAGTGAAGGCACCGACTAAGTTTCGACTCATTCCGAGAGTCTTCATCAGGGTGAGTGGTTGCGACTTTCTCCTTCCGCGTCGCGCCGTGCACTACAAGTAGTAACTTGACTAAGTTCACGATAGTTTTTGGAATAAAATCTATCAACTTGTTTATTTTGGCAGTTCGTAATAAATGAATGCTATTCACTCGCTCTGTTCCATCCGTCTCAGACATAAGGTTAAAAAGTTAAAGGAGCACACTATAGTCATAGTTTCTCATCTCTGTTATTGAATTACATAAACTGCCCAAGACGTGATGAGATACGCTGTATTAGGGTTCCGAAGTTGCCTCTTAAAGTTATGTTTAGAAAGTAAACGGGATGGTTGGAAAGGGAAGGTCTCGGCGATGGTACTTGACGTTCTGGATTCTAATTGAAGATGTTCTGGAGAAAGGCCAAGACCAGAATATGATGAGGATGAATGAAGCGAAAGAGGTATACTAACATTGTAGTAAGTGGTAATCCGTGGCCTCTGCCTATCCCTCCGGGATACAGGCGTGACTTTATGTATGTATTAGCTTCTGCCCACGGCTTCGCCCGCGTGGTAACCGGATAAAAAGTAACCTATGTATTATTCTGATGTATAATCTATAATACTGTAAAGTTTCATAAAAATCCGTTCAGTAGTTTAGGCGTGAAATAGTTACAAACATCCATCATCACAAACTTTCGCGTTTATAATATTAGTAGGATTATTAATTAAGTTTGGTTGGCAGTGGAAGATACGCATCTTCCGCTTTTAATAACATTGATGGCAGAAGATACGGTACACTCCGTTTTTACCATTTATCTATGGAACCTTAAAACCAAGATCGGATTTGTAGCATTTTTATTTGAATCCTTAGTTTCCGTTGGTGCGCTTCCGGCCAATCAGCCGTCAGTGTAGTTGGCCGTCGTCCGCGGCAGCCGGGCGCCTCCTGTGGCTCCATCCTTGTTTACCTTACCGAATATTGAGGAGAATCACTAATCTTATGTACTTATACATAGACTAGTCAGAGCGCCGAGCTTTACTCGTACTGTTATAAAATAATAAATAAATAATGCTGGACATTTTTCACACAGCATCAATTAGCCCTAAATTAAGCAGAGCTTGTGTTATGGGAACTACATGACTGATATACTATTTATATACTTTTTTGTAAATGCATATTATACGTAGAAAACACTCAGACTCGAGATAAACATTAGCTTTTCATACAAACATTTATCCCGCAGCGGGAGTCGAACTGCGTATCAGGTGGGTCTTCGCCCACTACGCCACAGAGGTCGTCGAGGTGCATTCTCCATGATGGACATTTGGACATCTTAAGATACATAAGTATCTCAGTGCGTAGAGCTTTTGATGTTAGATATTTTAGGGTGTAGTCAGAGGCACGCAGAGACATTATAGTTGGCACATGCCCGCGCTTTGCAATTAGCATTCCACGTGACAAGTCACATGACAGGTTGCAAGCCCAGCAATTTAGTATAAAGAACTAGATCTTGCCCACGGCTTCACTCGTTTGGTATCCGTATAAAAATTTGCCTGCTTGTTATTCTAAGTAATTAAAGATATTAATTCCGAATTTCGCTCAAATCGGTTCACTGTTAAGTCGATTTTTAGCTACAAACATCCATACATTCGCATTTATAATGAATGCTTAATTAATTAATGAAAACTAGACTTCTCGCGCTACGGTCTCGTAGAGGCAAATCAGGCCTACGAAAGAGTTCAACGCGCTTACCTATTCTTGCAAGATATTCTTGTATTGGTGGAATTAACGATGAAAAGCAATCGGAAATATGAAAACGTGAGACAGAACTGGGTAGGTCCTTTTCAAAGAAACTGCTTCATGTTTTAAAAGTGACCTTTTTGAAAAAATATCATCTTTCTGTTACTCTACCGCTTATTGTTCCTTATATATTCCTGCAAAGCGTATAAATTTTTTTTATAATTGAGGTGGCATATAAGTATATGCCCCACCTGTTGATAAGCGGTTACATTCGTCAATTAAAGCCGTGACTGTCTTCAATTTCCTTAATTGGCTGTAAGAAAAGTTTTTATTGGTTTATGTTATCATTCCTTGAGAGCTGTATGATTTTGTTAATAAAATAAAATAAAATAAAGCTTTTAGCCCAAGAGGCATAACACGCACGTTGCCATCCTTAAAAAAAATTAAACTACCCTTTGTAATGAACGTCATAGTGTAGTTACTTGGGAAAATCTCAGCAGGGAAATTATTCCATAACCGAAATTCCTCCCACGAACTTCCCCCCACGAAATCTCACGTGGGGGGAAGGAATTTCGTAGGAAGTTCCTCTGAAAACACACGGTGCGCGACCACCCAGGCTCTAGGGTGTGAGGATGAATCCCCTGCCGATCCTAGTTTTACGAAAAAATATAATAAATATCTACATACGCAAGAAATCAGGGTAAGCCAGGACTGGAAAATTATTTTACGAGTACTATTTGGTTCGTTTGGTACTATTTGAGTAAGTTAACGTAAGTTTACATTTTAAACTGCGGATTAAGCTATATTTTGAGGCGTTTCTGCTGAATATAACATGAACCGCGTTTTGGAATGCCTTTTTTAGGTACACGCTGCTCCTGTCTGAAACTTTTCAGTGAAAAACATGAACCTATCATCCCATTACCTGTGTTTCGCAATAAATATATTACGAATTAATATATTTATTGCGAAATAACCAAGCAGAGTTTGTTGCCTGATTCTTCTACGCTTGGACACGCGCGAGGAACCGGCGTAAATTAACATTCAAATTTTAAATTCACGTAGTTTTTAAGTTGACGTTTCTATATGATCCTTGTGATTTCAATGAATAAAAACCTATTGACTTTGACTTTGACTTTGAAATTAGGTATATCTACATAGAGATTCTTATTATAAATCTGCTATTTACCCATTAAAGCAAGTAATTAGGTAACAAAAGTAGATAGTTGGAATAGAATGGGTAGGATTGGCGCGGGTAGACCGACGGACAGGCGTCTCGGCCGCGCCGGTCGGGCGGTCTCCATTCATATATACCTACTGGGAGATACTGACAATAGATAAATTAATATTACAGATAGCATTTCTTTCTTTTCTTCTTTAAATGTATTTTCTTTCAACACCAGAAGGGAATAGTTATTAGCGAAAGACAAGGAGAAGCGTGCCATTACCTGCCAAAACACTACGAGATCCGGATGAAATTTTGAACAGAAAAGTTCGTGGTCCTGAATAATGTAAAAATAAACAAGTACATTTGCTTTACGTGATCACTACCCTAGAGGTACATATTAGTGTTTTTATTTTAACCATTCTGTGCACTACCAACACATATTTTTCCACAATACACAAAGGTTATGTGTAAGCCTATGTACTACTATTTTGTGCAATAAAGAATTTTCTATCTATCTATCTACATTTTCTAGTTACTTTTGGCAATAAAACCTATTTGAAAACCATCCTTGTAGTCATACTAGTGCATTGCAAAAAACCTAATTTGAATCGGATAAACCGTTTTGGAGATAGTTGGTAACTGATAAACATACGAAACAAACAACCTCATATGGCCAACGCATATACGGGCTCTTAACATCGCGGGTTATTAGGTACCTAATTATTTTTTAGCCTCGTAGGTTATCTGAGCGAGAAGCCTTCTGGATTTTTTTTCAAACTTCGGCTTTGTTATATTATTATTATTTTGCATTAATTGCGGTCGAATGAGGAAGGTAGAGCACAATTAGATATCCACTCTATCAGACATTTTCTTTTTTTTTAATTAATTTTTAAATTTTCTTTTCTCCCTCTTTTTCAATTGCCTATTACAGTTTTCTTATTGACTTGTGACATTAAAACCTTTTTAAGCCCCATCCTTGAAGTCATACAAATCGCTGGTAAACCAACCCGAAAAGTAGTTTTAGAGTTATCAGGCAAACAAAGCACAAAAAACTACCTCTTATGGCAAATGCTTAGACTCGGTAAAAAAGTATCCATGAAAATTAATTTCCCCTTAACAAAACTTTTGTTGCGTGGCACAACTAACACCCTCCTCCCCAAAACTACGCGACGCGAGAATAAGGTCACACACAACCCTCATTCACATCTTATTTGGCGCCAACTGATTCTGCGCACGCATCTACGATACGAGATTTTCCAGATTTTCGCGGCATTCCCGCGCGCGCTCTCCGCCATGACACCCGTGGCCAACTTTGAAATAAGAACGGCAATAGTTACGAAAAGTTTCGGCGATCGCAGATATTTTATTCATAAGTTGCTGTATGTTTTAAATAGAGATAAATAAAGAAAAGGACTTATGCTCATGTGTTGTGGTATGAAGATTTTTGGAATGCTAGAAGAAAAAGGTTGGTATTAATTAAATATTTACAGTATTTACACTCAATTAATTCGGGTTAGTCTCATTTATGACCTTATTGTTTTGGAAACTAAGAACAAAAGCTGATTGAAAAAAAATCTACTTACCACTCATTACCACTTAAACAAAATCAAATAAAAGTTATTGAATGCTGTAAAGTAATTCCTAACACGTTTATTTATATAAAAAAATCCTCAACGATCTATTCTTGAATGCTGTTTTTTTTGATAAACGTATTACGTTTATAAAAAAAAACACGGCCTAAAGTTCATTAATGTCTTCATTTTTGTTCACGGAGGTTAATATAATGCACTTAAATGTGAGAGGAGTTGGATATCTGTAACCAAAACGGTAAATAAAAGAAGGTTGTCTACTTTTGTTTTGCTATAGATCTGACGCACTTTTAATTTTATGTGTTGTAGATAAAATAAGTAAAACTATTATTTTTTGTAGGTAGGTACTTCAATTATAATAAACAAGCTAAGAAACACTCTTTATTTTAAAAATACAGTGCAACTAGCCATCGAGATATCAAGGTTTATGCCATTGCACCCGAGTACGAGTGCTTACAAAATATATGACGAACTCATCTAAGTATTCATTTATTCATCCATAGACATAGTTACAACGTGCTTAGGTAAATGCGTCTGCTCTGCATATATCCACTTAAACGCAACCTATTTGTACCAAGCTCGATAAAAAAGATCCAAATTGAAAAGACAAACTTTGAATCTGACTTTGAAACAAAGAAAAAGTTTTGTGGTTGTATTATAGCCGGCCGGCGTGCTGGGCGCATTCTAATAAGAAACAACGCTTTTTTATTTCGTTCGTCAGTTCCATCATACCTCTTATTTTAAGTAACTTGCTGTGATTGCCGGTAGTTACTTATATGCCTTCACTAACTGTTGCCAGTGACTTTGCTCGCATGGAGTCGTGTTCAAAAAAACCCGATACTCCCATACAAACTTTTACCTCCCATATCCCCCTTAAAATCTGAAAATCCAAAAACCCTGAAACATGACATAGTTTATTTATGATGAATATATTCAAATTTTCGTATTTCTAACATTACAGAACAAAAACGTTTATACGAATTACCTTCCGACATTCCCCCCTCAAGTAAAAATTTACAAAAATTCTTTCAGAACACATGCGTTACACAATAAATCTATATATTACAAATTTCAGCTTTCTAGACTTAATAGTTGTGGCTGTACGTTGACAGATCAATCAGTCAGGACAAACGAGTTTAGACAAACTCTACATTGAAGGCTTACTTAAAGCGTTTTGCAGTTACGTCATTTACGCAAACTAGGGTAATATACACAAATCCTACAATGCCCTGCGGATCCAATACAACAACGGTTTCAGGATGCTGTTGAGGCTGCTGCTATACTGTAACGCATCAGGGATGTTTGCAGACGCACGTACTGACGTCTACTTTGCAATAATGCGACAAGACATCCCTGGTGAGCCGCATGCGCGGGGGCACTAACAATCTACTGACCGTTGTTGCAGAGAATAAGTAAAACACACAAAAACATCTCCGAAGAAATGTCTACACGGTAGGACCGTGTAGACATTTCTTCGCCATTACTCATATCTCAGAATCGGCAACGCGCGAGTTGTGTCGATCCTGTCTCTTGTGGTGCAAGCGTCCATAGGTTATGGTAACCGCATATCAATCAGGTGGGCCTATGTACTACATCTACAGGAGACATTGGCTGGTAGTGCTCATGTCGATCTCTCGCCTAGTGTCAAAATAGCTTATATCCTTTTTATTTGTCCGTGTTGACTTACATACTGAAATAAATATTATTATTAGTCTATATTTGTCCAAACTTTCTTGGAGCATCAGCGTGAGTTTTGATTGAAGCGTTTGAATCGAAGAGAGTCTTTAGGGTGCCATAGTCAAAACCCTTCTAAATTCGCCATGTCCGTCTGTCTGTCCGAGGCTTAGTTCAGAGACTACTAGAAAGCTGTAATTTGGCATGGGTTTATATATTAATCACGTCGACAAGGTAACCAAAAAAATCATTTATTAATGGTAGGTATCTCCCCGATACGTGAAGTGGGGATGAATTTTATTTTTATCGTCTATCTCATGTTATGGGATGTCGTTGTCATTTTCAGATTCAGGGATCCGTTTGCGAAATATTAAGCTTTAATTGCTAATATTGTCATGCTATGCTTATGAAAAACAATGATTTTATAACTTTTAAGACAAAACTGTTTAATTATCTTATATACAAGACATTTTATTTAATGAAATAAGGGTTTGACCACAATAACTAAAACTATTATGTTGGCATTAACATAAATTTCATCATTTTTACCAAAAACCGGGATATTTACCATGATTTGTGAGTTTGAATGTTTCCCGATATTTCGGCACAGTTGCATGTACCATGATCACGGGAGGAACAAAAAAAAATCATCGTTTGATTTTACAATTATATTTGATATTATTTTAAATTGTTTGTAAATTACTGTTTTTTTTGCATGATATTTAAATAGGCATAAGACATTTATAATTATTAAGATTAAAGTTAAAATCAACGCTTGTACGTTTGTACGCTTAAGAGCAACTCCCACAAATACTTCAATAAACTCCAATAACCTGTGTTAAAAAATAAATAATTTGATTTTGAATAACTTCCTTTATAAAGTTACGATTAAAGCTCGAGCAACTAGAGGCTTGAAGTATGTTTGTATGAAAAGAGTGTCACAGTGAGGGGTTGTTACTGGAGTAGTGAGTACAGAATGATCTGTGTACGGGTGCAGATTTGATCGTGCTATCTCGCGGCACTTGTTATTTATTAACATGATGTGTGTTTCGCTTTGCGCATTCCGATTGGATTGCCAATGAGCGGCTGCTAACTAGAAAATAGATGGGACAGTCCATATTAACTTCTGGAATGACAGGTTTGGGTATTCATAGTTTGGTAAGGCTTAAGTGTTTCGCAGACTATTTAAGAGGCTTGAACGAGTTATAAAAAAAGCAAGGTTCAGTTTTTTTACTAAAGTTCTCTCGTTGCTGTAGTTATGCAGAATTCAAAATTGATGTAAGTATGTATATTAATAGGTAAGTCGTTTTTCCGTGTTTTTTTGTCCATGCTACAGATATAAGAATCAATCTTAATATTATATAAATAATAATAATAATATAGATATTGAATTCCTGTTAATCACCAAAAAGCTTGAACCATTATCCCTAAATAACTAATTTTTAAAGGGTACATATGGTTCTTTTTGGTGTGTAGGGTTGAATTAAAAGCGGCAACTGCGACGAGCGCCTAGAAAGGCAATTGTCTTGTAGGTACCTATGTACAGCATACGACCCTGTCGTATCTGTCTGTCGGTCGCTGGTGCATGTTCGCAAGTGAGTGGCGCCGCACGCACACACGCGCGCACACCTGACGCCGCCGCGGCACAGCTTCGCTTATAGTTACTTCGGCGCCGCCGACACAGATATGAGCATAGTTACTAGGGCGGGGCGGTCCGTCGGTGGCGCCAGCCGCCTCCACCCCCCTCCCTACGCTACCCCCCGCCTGAACGTCTGCTGTGGAGTTGCCAGGCGAGGAAATGTGCTAGGAGTTGGGGAGATTCTTGGATCACCATGATCTAAGCGTAGTTTAAATGCTTTCGGAACGTCATCGGTATCTGAGACGGAAGTTTTGTAATGCAGCGTGTGATCTATTTATTTTAGGCAGTTAGTAGAAAAGACAACAGACTATTCTGTAAAAGCTAAGTGAGCACTTACTGATTTCTGTAAGGTAATATGGAGTTCGAATTTGAGTTGTGTAAAGCAAATCTTCGAGAATTCAGCTACACGTAGGTAGTACCTCTAGAAAACCCTGCATTAATGCCTGATGAAAAATTCTGGAGCAATCAAATATTGACACTAGTAACGATGAGGTAACTTATTATTCAAACCGATTTCCTTTTCGGAAGCTTGTACCGTAAGCACTGTTACCTCTATCAGTAGTCACGGACCTGTCAGTAGTCGTCGATGCCGCCGCTAGGGAGGGGAGGTTAGTTTTTGTAAGTGGTCGTGCCGCCAGTGCGGTGACGTGCAGCGGTCGTCGGGTACGGGTGTCGCGTCCGTCAGTCGAGCGGCTGGAACCGAGCCGCGATGTCGTGTCGCGCGAGTGAGGAAGCGCCGAAGTGGCGAAGGCGGCGGGGCCGCGGCATGTGATGTTCCGGAGACGCGCGCTGCGGCGGCGGCTGGAGGGTCTCGGCGCGCCGCGGCTGGGGGACGCGGCGCTGCGGGCGGTGGCGCGGGCGCTGGACGCGGGTCCGCCCGGCGCCGCCTGCGCGCCGCTCCCCGCGCGCGACCCGCCCGCGCTGCGCCTGGCCGTGCTCCGCGCCACGCGCTACCCCGACCTGCGAGACCTGTCCGAGCTGCGCCGGCTGCCCCTCTGCCCCGACCGGCTCTGCTGCAACCCCTACCACTGGAGCAGACTCTGCAAACCCGGTACGTCGAGGCCGATGACCCGCGCAACAAGTGCATCCAGTAAACGCTGTCGAATCTCGCGCTCGTCTCGATGTTTTCGAAATAGAATGTGATGTGTTCGAGCGATATGCCATCATGGATACCGAATGTTTGGCAGTTCAACGTACCACTAAATACACGTACTTAATGTGTGTAGTCCTCGAGACCCTCAACAATGTCTAATGGAAGAAGACTTTGTGTAGATCTCGTGAATGGCAATCTATTGTCATGTAATAGATACAGTAAATTCAGTTGCTAAACATTGAAAATTCTTGATTACGTAGTGGAATGAATGATTCTCGAGGTGTCGTCTCTGGATTTTGTTTGTTGTGTTTTCAAATATCGAATCTCACCCATCAATCGATGAATCTACCCTTACTACCCTTAGGTGTTTTATGTAGAAACATGTGTTTTTGACGTCTGTTTCATTAAAATCTTTCGTCATATCTTCAGTTTTCTTATGGTTCCCTGTGTTTTCACGCTGTTCCTCAGCAATTTTACGTGGGCTGCATCTAGTATCAGTGCCAATCGTTATCAGCGTATTTATCGCTACTGTTTGTTTCTGTATCTTTACGTTGTTATGACGTCAGTCCTCACGCCGGTCACATACACCAACCTCTTCATTTATCGACGATCAAACTTTCATCCAAGTAGGTATTAGATAAATATGTAGCGTAAACAGTATCATTCTACTTGGACAAAGGCCTATTTTTAGAAGTGACATCAGCGGCTGTTTCTAAAATATTAAACTTAAGTTTTGCTTGTGGCTTTCATTTTTGTTTTGCGGTCCTTTGCGGATGCTGAAGTCTTTGGTCTCTTCTTAGCTTGATATTTAGTAGGTCAACCTTTTGTTTGAATATTCAGTTGGTCAGTCTGAGGGCTGTGTCTGCAACTTGAGTTGTGTAGTGACTGCCCTTCCCGGATCTGATCACTAAAGACCTTACGTGTTGTTTGTTTCATACACTGGCTATAAGCATCTCCTTGATGAGCGTAACGTATGATCGTTACGGCCTTCACAGAGTCCATCACCAACTGGCGTAATGGCTTCTAATTGCAGTGTTACATTTCAACTAGCTATATGCTTCTGATAGATTTATTATATCAGCCAGGTTGAAAGAGCGTGAGTTGTCGTTGAGGGTGTACGTGTCACGGCAAGTGGGTATCATGTACGAAGTATGTAGTAAAATCTCTTTGGGTATCACCTAATCTGCGGCGTTGAGGGTCACTCGCTCGCGATAACTAGACAAGGTCACGGCGCCGGCGCCACTATGCCGCGACGCCCGGCGGCGCGCGCAGCCCGTTAACTTTTTAATTCGTCAGGCAATGGCGCTACCGCCGTCACCACTCAGCCGGCGTATGTCCACATTCCACCTCCTTAGTTTCCTGACCTCGTGAAATCACTTTTACAACGAGAGTTATTATTTTATAGAAAAACGAGCATGTTCCCTGAATCTTACTTGATGACACTCTATCTATATCACAGGAAATAAATTATGAATCCACATTATCGACAAATTATGAAGTCTACTAACCCTTTGTTCGTGCATCATCTGTAGAATTTGCAGAGCCATAAAATTATACACAAAAACCACAAAAATGACAAAATTATTACAGCCTAGTTAAATCTATCTATCTATCCGTGAGAAATTAAAATATCTATAAAATGATACTTACCACAGATAAATAAGAAGCCCTCTTATTGCACGTTAGTAATTTAAACATCGAATATGTACTTTTCTTTTGTAATTCAAACATTCAGTTTTGCGAATCTCGTTTGTCTATTTTCGGCGGTGGCGTTTATTATATTCCTAAAGCCGCTCAATCCGTGATGTATGTTTGTACATTATTGACTTCTTTGTTGTGAATTTAAACTGATTAATGACTGTATTTCAAAGATGCCAAATGTCAGTCTTGACTATTTTAACAATAAAATTGTTAGCATGTCGACAGCCTGCATCTATACCATTTGGACACCTAGCGCATACGAACTGTACCTAAGTTAACAAACTTAGGTAGGTACATCAAAGATATCGATAACTATGTAGATATTGAATTATCTAGTGGTGTTTACCTGGTAACTGTCTTTATCATTTATTACTATAATCGTAACACTAACTGCTTGGTGCTAATCAAGATGTACTTGCGTAAATTAGTCACTGTAGTCGGAACAACTTCGATTTCTATTTTCGACCATCCAACAGATAGTTGGCATCAGTTAAGTACATACCTACATAATTATTTCCTTTCCAATTTCCGATATCAAAGCGTTAGGGATTTTATGTTAAGTCTAAGTTATCAGGCAGTTGAATATTCTAAGAGAGAATTTCAAAGTAAAATCCGTAGTTTCCGAACTAATGAATGACCATGACATCAACTCACGTTCAGTCAATCGCCTACAAACCGCCGCCCACGCAATTTGTAGTATATTACTTAGGGGCTTGTACGTAGGTGTGTTGACAATTGCCTGTTAGCATATTAATTAAGAAGAAAGCCAAGAAAAACATAAATATTAATGTTTCCATATTTGGTAAGACCTCTGCCGCTCAGGGCCTGGTGTGATGGACCAACCAGTTAGTTTTTATACTCATGACCTAAGGAAGCCGGTACCGATACTTGTTTCAACCATAAGAGGCTTGGCATTATTTTTTGTCTTGTATAGGTTTGCCGAAAAACAGAAACATATTTTGAATTCCCCCTACGCAACTATTTCTAAGACCGTTCACTCGTGTGATCACGGACTATATAAATATTTCAAATCAATTCAGACATTCCGGAGATTGAATATCGATGCAGCCTTTCGGCCAAAATGTATATTATCAGCAGAATCAGTAAGTTAAGAAGATTTTGAATTGTCACAATCTAGTTTTTCGTAAAACAGACCTGAAAGCAAACTTGAAAGAGCAATTTGCCGAACAAGCAGGTATGTCACAAGCGATTAAGATTTCATCCTAAATAGCGTCTTCTTCGAACATATAATAATAATAATATCGTGAAGATTCACGAGTGGTCTTTAGCCGTTCACTTTCGCCGCGGCATCGCCATAAATGGGCTTCAAATTGGTCAAATCAGTTACGCACACGCATTACCAGTTGTGTAATTTGCTCAATAGCTTTGCTTGTGCATCTTGATACGAGTATTCCTAAGTGATTGAACTAAAGCACAGAGGGGAGAACAATGCTTCACGAGTCAAATAACAAGCTATAAACTATTATGTTCTTGAAGAATAATTTGCCTAAAGACTTTAACGTTGAAAAGGTACTAGAACATGAATGAGACATCCAAATATTGGAAACATTTTTTGAAAGTGCCAAAAGATTATCAATAATTGAACATTACAAGGAAGGGAAACACTTAAATTATGAATTGGTAAGAAGTGAAAAACCACAAAATAATTAAAAAAAGCTGGGAACTGCAGTAAAACAATCTAAGCATTCGGAACATTTGTTACAATCTAATTGAACAGGAAATGAAGAAATATTCAAAATAAGTACACCTGGTTCTTTAGGCGTGCTGCTTGGAGCGAGACCTCACCTGTAGAGTTTTTTTGTAGCGGCGGCGGCGGCGGCATAGCATTCGTCTCGACGGGTTCATGTCGCCACTGTTTTTGTAAATTTTTAAGTCTGTTTTCCACCTCACTATCCAATATAGACTGTATTATCGCGCGCTTAATTATGCTTGCTTGTGCACTTTGGCACAGCGGTGTTTGTTTATTCAAACTATTCTCTCTAGTCTCACCTTTATCCATCTTGATTCCTATTGTTTCGTCTACGTTTCAAAACCCATTAAATTTGACATTCCTCATGATTGTGGTCGGTCACGTTTCACGGCAATTGTGCTTGATGGCGAGCTCTGCGACGCTGTTTCAAGTTTACGTTGTTGTGAATCGTTCAGTTCATCGTTTTATTTGATGTCTGACGATCGACGAACACCTGTTTCACTTAATTAATCGTAGTCGCGTTCTCTAAACAGGGCATCGTAATCGATATCGTAGTTAATATGTAGGTTATTTAAAGGAAGACCTCGATTATTAAATCGAGGAATGTTAAACTACGGAGCCGACATGCTTATGCACATCAATCTTTAGAGCGGGACGTGTTGGAGGCGCTCGCAAATCGGCGGCGCCAACCAGCCGCCCGAGCCCGTGTCGCGCCGTCGGCCTCTATTTGTGAATGTTTTTATGCGAGCCGGTGCGTTTGGGTCGCGGTGTGTGTCCACGAGGGGTAAGGGGGGATCCTTATCTTATCGCGGGGCTCTGGGCGTCAAGCGACGACGCCGGCGCTCACAGGATCACAAATCGCCGGAACCCGTGCCGCTCGAGAGCGGAGCGCCAGCGCCAGGCCAAAAGCCATTTACCAGTTACGGAAATCACTCGCACACATCCGGCAATTAAGCCCACATCGAAAACGACGACGGATATGTATTATCACAGAATTGTAACTACCATTCACGAGTGCCTTGGTGCCCACGCCGTTTCACCGAGGCATCGCGAGTGAGGTCCCAAATGTAATGATGTCGTCTAGATACACCGGTATCCATCTGTCGATGGAGCGGCGCGTCGGAGGCGGCGGCATAGCCGATATTTATTTAGCCATAATTGCTTGTCGGCTGACTGGCGCCGGCGCCCGCCGTGTCGCGCCTGCGCGGGGCAAGGGGGGAGGGCGAGCCGCAGGTACGCCCGCCACACTGCGTAAGCTCAACTCGATTTTCGTGATCGGTTTTTTTTCTTGTTTTATTGTAGTCTGGTCATGTTTTTGGGTTGCTTTGTTGAATTTGTGAATGGTTCTCATTATGTGCGATGGAGAATAGGCACGCATTTAAAGAAGTCATTGTTGCGAATGAACGGGTCTATTGATAGTATCCTGTTTATACCCAGTATTCAAAACCTCTGCTTCAGGACGCATTATCAACATGCTCCTAGATTTCAGAAATTATTTTTGGGTTCGTTGTAGGTATGTACCTAACTAATAAAACTTAGATCGTCGATATAAAAAGATTGAAAAGCTGGATATCATCCGTAAAATGTCGATTGGCACAGTGTGTCACAAAGTGGCCCACACACCAGCGGCACCTGTGATAGAACCGGTTGCTCTTGACGCCGGCTCTCGCTAAACTAGAAAAATTGTGTCCCTTTATAACTACACCTACCAGACCAAGCCAGGCGATGTAGTGGCGAATTTCACTTTATTTAGAAGTTTCTGTGGTGTCACTTGCAATAGCAATATTTTCTGAAAATTTTACGTTATCAGACGCGAAAGAATCTTATACAGTGATCTCTTCCGGTGACAAACTTCTGGAAACCAACTAATCTGTTATGCGAACGACATCTTAAATGAAGTTCGAGGAATCCAGTCACTTCAAGGTTGTCAGCAACGTGATAAATCCAAATATCAGATGCTCATCTTGAGATCATTTTCATGGGATTAACTTGCCTGGCCCTGTGGGAATAGGAGTATTTCAATATGTCCTTCTCTGCTTCCCTGTGAAACTGTCACTTAAGTCAGACAATGTTCATAGTTAATTAAGTACACAGGAATTTTAACAGGATTATTTAACAATTTCAACGTTTTTGACGTCTATTTGTTGTTGTGATCCAACTAAAAGATTTAATAGCTGATGAATTTCAACTACTTGTGATGGTTAGAATGACAAATCATAATATAATTGTTTACTTTAATGCTTTTTAACACGTTCCACTAATGAGAGACATTCTATAATTTCTATTTGATATTAAAATGTAAACTAGTAAAGCATAATGTCCATCATTATAAACAAGTCTTCGCTATAATTGGAAAATATTTTTTTTTTGAGTTTTCATCACGTTTGAACGATAGGTTCGAGATTTGTTCATAATATTCTTCTAGGTCACGTTGCTCTTAGATATCTTCCAAGCACTTAGGTAGTACAATTGTCCTACATCATACTTTTTAAAGACTTAAGTAAATATCGCACGTTACGTTCAAAGTTCAAATTTTCTGTAAGTACGTAGATGTCATTCATCGGTATGGTTAGCATTTGCAGCATCTAGATTCTTGTTCCGTGTAAGTACGTCATGCATGCCTTCCGGAATTACAGTAGCCTAGAGCGTCGTCAACAGGCAAGGTCCGCGTCGCCAAACCACGCAATGCAACACGTCATTAGACGCTGGGCGTGGACAGCTGTTCCAGCTATCTTATATTTTACATTATTTATATTCGCAATAAACTCTTATCGGTGGTTAGAGGAATAAAAAGGGCATCAAATAAGTGGGCTTGTTAAAATTGTTTTCATTCTGATTATTGCGTCTGGCGCCACGTTAGCGCCTACGGTCAACTTTGCAAATATCTACATATCCAAGTATATAAAAATGTCAATATCTGAGTAGCATCATTGACCACTTTGAGTGTGCATAGTAACTTTAATCTTGAATTTTCTCAAGAAAATTTGAAGCTTCGATAATAATTAGCATATAAGAAGAATCTATAGGAAACCTAATCTTGGGTTTCTTTGTCTCTCGTTAATATAAAACATTTATTCTTTTGCGACCCAAATTTTTATACTGTTAACAAGAAGTGTAGCAGCATTCAATGCAGCCAAGGATATAGAATCTGTCAGATAGATTTAACATACTCTTAACTTCGTAACCAGCCCTAAAGTTTTCAGATTTATTATGATTATACCAAATTCTTTAGTATTTTAATCGGTTTTCTTGACTGCATGAGCACCGTCCGCAACCACGCTCGATAGTAGCTCTGCCGTTAGACGAAAGTCAATTCTGCCATTTTAACTTATCCTTAGATATTTTTGATAAGTTAGCAAAGAATCACTACTGTCTCTTCGTAGGAAGGTTTATCAATAACAGCTCTAGGGTTAGCTGTTAAAGGCTGTGCTATAGTTCGGTAGGAGTTGAGTGGCGTGGGCGCGACACGCGGCCGGCCGGCGCCGCGGCCGGCGCCATCCGACATGTTATAATTCGGGCGCGCTATTTCTGTACGTTCACACGCGCACGCGCACACCACCACCGTGTGCGTACAACGATTTTTTGAATTTCAGATCGATCCCTATATTTTTTGACTGTGTTGGCTGAGTACTGAAGTACTCCGACTTTTTTTTTGGTTCAAACATGCAACAATGTTTTCTTCTATTTGTAAAATGTATGTTCGCAGTAACACGTGCCTAATATGGCGATGAAAAACATCGTGAGGAAACGGACGTAGCCTAGAATTTAACATTCGAAGGCATGTGCCATCGGTTACTGTTCCAACTGGTGGCAGTGGGCTTGAAAGTCTTGCAACCTATCATGCAGAATGCTATTCTGTGTAAATCGTGGGCATGTGCCAAATAATTATGATGTTTGAACATGCCTCTGACTACCTCACTTGGTTATTCATATTGTAAAAACGGGAATTTTCACGTACTGCACTATCGGTGAAGGCACCAACTAAGTTTCGACTCATTCCGAGAGTCTTAGTGCACGGCGCGATGCGGAAGGAGAAAGTCACAACCACTCACCCTGATGAAGACCGATAGTGCAGTACGTGAAAATTCCCGTTTTTACAATATGAATAGTCAAGTTCACGATAGTTTTTGGAATAAAACCTCACTTGGTATCCTATACGGATCTACGTACTGAGTATACAGATGTGACGACGTCCATTATGGAGATTAGTCGTGAGAGAGTTTGTTTTGATATTTGATTTGTGCAAGAAAATATTCTTTGCGCCTCCTCAGTTGATGTCGCCTGATGTTATGGCAAATTATATTCAAACGTTGAGGTTCTCAAAACTATCAATGAGTAAAATGATGATAACTTTGCATTTCTTAAATAAATAAATGGTTAAATGGTTACCCATTCAAGTCTTGAATAATTATGTTACCTACTCAAAACAGTTTGAATAAGTTATATCTGCAACGAGCGGTTTCATAAAACGCAATGTTTACATGGATGACTTCTTTACATCATTAACATCGCTTTAACCTCTCACCATGCTCTCACTCGTTATATGATCACGAAACAGCGCTAATTAATAATCTTTGGGAGTTTTGCCAAATTTTTGTTACGCCAAATTGTAAAGTCGTAGAACGATACTACCTATTTTCGTCCTTGGGCCTGAGCGTTCCCAGCTCAGTGTCCCTAAGAGTTTCCACACGTTTTTGGCATATTTATTCAAATTCGAATTTTTCAAATTCAAATTCAAATTTATTTATTGACCATTTCGTTATAACATATAACATTGGCATGTCAGAGGGGTATACATTCACACTTAAAACTAGGTACTACACATGCAAATCAGAAAATGAACAATTTAAGTATTCCGTTACACGGTAATATGGGTGATTTTCGAAAAAAGATTAAGTTTAAACTGGTTGAAGGGAAGCTGCGTTACTTGTAAGGGCAGTTTATTATACATGACAAGTTTTAAACAGATACCATGATTGTAGGTTTTAACGAGTCTTTTTCCTGGAACAAACAATTTTTCTTTATTTCTTGTGTTGTATTTGTGGATATGTAGTTTCGCAGGGAGATCATGTTTTTTCAAATGTACTTCTAAGAGAGACCGGTAAATAAATAAGGATATCACTGTTAGTATTTTAGATTTTTTAAAGTAGGCTTTAGCCGAGGTCAGTCTGCCCAGACTATGAATAATTCTAATAGACCTTTTCTGGCAAATAAGGACTCAACTTGAGAGGCATTTCCCCATACTGTTATTATAGTATATTTCAACGAGATTTATCGTTTGTTTATTATTTTGAATTAATGTTCTCTATTTTTTTTAAGTAATAGACCAATATTTGTTAAATTAGTCGGCATTGTTAATGAAATTTCACTCTGATATATTTTTTAATACAGAAAACAGATTATTTAGCCGGAAACGCAAAACTGTTGAACTATTCGTAACTATTGGTACTTATATTATTATTGAATCTACTATTTCTGGCCATAATATTAATAGTTTTTAATGAATCTTATCATTTACCTGCAGAGCTAGGTTGTAATAAAGTGAGGTTGTTAACATCATTATGAATCACAACATAATTGCAACTTTGTTTCGTTTTGCTGGCGCCTGCGCATCCGTTAGTGCCTAAATGTTGTATAGGAGTAATTTTACATTCTGAAACTCTTGTTTTTATATTTAGAGACTTTGATTATGATATGCTATTTATATCGGTTACAACAGGAGTTATTTATTCTTTTTTCAGGATTATAGTTTAGATGATGTTCCTAAGCTGATTTCACAAAATCAGCCATTTTGTTATCTCGCACTTATTATAAAGAAATCTCCAATTTAGGTTAGTAGTATCTGTTATTATTCTTCGATTCTGTAAGATAGTCATGCCATGCTATGAGATCAGGAGTAAGTTTATGTGGAGCAATGCTAATATAATTTTCCGTCATGTTTAATAGCACAACATTTTAACCCAGTCTAGCTCGTAACATTAAAATTGTAGTTTCTGTCGATAGAGCAATTAATAAGGCAAGAGCTGGGCAGGCTGACCGGTTCACTAGTTACATAGTAATCGAAGGACAAACCAACTGACAAGCAACGGTATTTATTGCTATAGATTGAATGTTCAGATTAATTACACATGCCAGGCCTCCAGCTACATACGCGCCTACCGTAGTACTTAGCTACCTCATCAGTTGGCATTCCATTGCACGCCCGATAAATCTAAACTCTACCTAGATTTATTCACGAGCCATTATCCATTGACTGATTTCCTTAATAATTGAAACACGATATGGCACCACGACATACTGGAATCTAAACTCTAACAATCAAAGTATTCGATTTGTTTTGCCTCGTGACGAGTGCCAGTTTAAGCTTCGGAGCGAATGAACTAACGATTTCTAATTAAAGCTGTTGCAGAACTGTACTTTATATTTGGTTAAAACAAAGTCTTTTTTCCTTTGATAGTGAGGTAGGATTTATGATATTTATTCCTCTAAAAGAAATTTCAGTCACACCATTACAATGATGGCGTTCAAATTGTGAAATAGTTATTGTGAATGATGGAAAGTGTAAACATTAGTTTTAAGGCGACAAATGAGGGTATTCAATCTGTCATTTGGCAACACGAACTTTTGCGGTCGCTGCGGCACACATGCGGACACTAAAGTCAGCAACTGATATTATTTATATCATTTAGATGGCCACTACGCTAGGCGTTTAGGGTCATTTATTTTCGCGTCGCTGAGTCGTTTTTCAGCGACAATGTCCTCAGGAATTCAAAACCTTAATAACCTCCACTCGTGACTCAGTCTTTATAATGTTCAGAGCTTTCAGAATAACCATCTCAAATATTTTCATAGCTCATGCTAGTCATCAATATAATGCATTGCATTGCTGTCATCGGATCTGTTTCGTGAAATAATAAAACGATCGAAAGAGCACGTAACGAATGTAACGTCTAATAAAACGATACTAAAATTGAAGTCTTGATTTATATTTCATCTTCCGAAATACCACGTTATCTCCCATTCAGTATGCAGGTGTGCAGCTCGACGATTGTTTTGTATTTCTCGTGCAAACGTCGCATTTTAACTATAAACACTTCTCGGAAGCCGGTTGTGTGCACACCTCTACAACATAAAATCTCATTGAATTCAGTGTCATAATGGTAATTTGTATTCGAAATGTCCATCGCCATCGATTCTGTTGCCACTGGCTGGCGCCAAATCGCAAATGAAATGACAATTGCACCATTTACATTCCGAATTCGAAAACGCAGGCATTCGAAATCCGAAATGCTGCAAAGTGCCTGCTAGTTTGCACGTAAATGGCGTAGTAAAAGTCATTTTAACTTAACTTACGTACTGTCTTTCCTAGGATTATATTTATTTGCCCGTAAAAAGTAATTATGATAAAAAATTACATCTTTCACGAGCACAACAATTTTGTTCGAAACTTTATAGCATTTTAATGTCGTAACGGTTAGCATGGCCGATACAGGGCGGCTTAATTCGAATGAAGAGCTGACTGATTGCCCGAAATTTCCTATGTTTCGAATGATGGAATTCAAAAATTTGTGAGGTGCTCAAAAAAACTGTCGTTATTGGGTCAAAATATAGGTTAGCCTTACCGCCAATGATCAAGGTTCGAGTCCCAGGTCGGTAATTGCGGGCCGTCTTTACCTGCGCCGTTTGTTTGTTTTATGTTTTACTTTTGTTTTAACCTGGGTAAAAGCCTAATTCAGTTGGTTATTATAGGCACAGATATTACGATACTTTATTGGTATCTTAGTTTGATTAAGGCTCGTTCAGTGTTTATTTACATTCTTGTTAATTTGCGGCTAAACGCCAAATTATATTATTTTTCCTAAATATGAACTTAAATTTGAACTTAGTTCTATAACTTCTTAATTGATAAGGCGGGCGAATTCACTATACAATTTTAAGTTTACGTATTTTTAAGTTGACTTTGATCTTTCTGATTTCAATGAATATAATCCTATCGAATTTGAAGCGAGTGAAATCTATGAGTTTACTAGAAAAATCCAGCCTTTGTATGGATGTTTGTTTGTGCGGTGATTACTGCCAATTTGTTTATTCGATTTTGATGAAACTTAGTAGGTAGGTAGTTTACAGTAATATAACTTTTAAATTCGAATATGAGGTTAATCGATAATGGTATAAAAACGGTACATCGTGCCAACTACCAAGAGACAGGGTTCGATTCTCGATGCGTGACAAATATTCGCATGTTTTGCAGATATTTGTTCCGGGTATGGTTGCTGTGGTACCACGTCACGGGAATCCTAATGCGGGGTCATGCCGGTTGGGCTTTATTTCTATTGTTATTTATTAATCATTAGCTGACATTCATGTTTCTATTTTTCAGAATCACCTCCACCTCCCTACACTCGGTTCGCGATGGACGAACTCAAACCCGTCAAACCTAAAGGAAAAGGTATGTTTAACTTTAATAAACAACACTTCAAGACACGCCCTTGATCATCAATCGTCGGAAACTCAGGACTCCCATCTAGCCTACTAAAGATATAGAAGTGTCTCAGACCCACCAAGATCTTCATTCTAAATACTCACTCTACTTTAATCTTATGTTCATTCTGATTTCCTTTAAATTTATAACTTTTTGCCAGGTTTAATTAGTGTATGACAAAGCACTATGTTAAGACACATACCACTTAATGTGGTAAGTGGTGTATGTCTTAACATAGTGTTTTTTTCTGGTTTCAGTCAAAGTTTGTGAATTAACCAAACACAGTATAAAGCAATAGATCAGAATCTAGCATTTGTGAAGAGCGTAGGGAGTTTACCAAAAGGCGGGCATTGTGGAATCCGACCGCGGACGGCGCCCGTGCTTCCTGGAAATTAGGGATGGTGTGGGATGGGACATAAAGACAACGGAAACGGCTGATATCGATTTATTTTAAAGTTTTGTAAAATAAATAACTATAATTATATAAGTATGGTACACGCTTCTACCTCTATAATTAGTTCTAGCTCAAGGTTTGCTGGCTGAAAATTTGAATTTCAGCTACTGAGCATAATTTTAAGGGGTATGTAAAGTATGGGGAAAAGGAGTTTCGGTTATTTAAACGTAGGAATTTGAAAATGACGTGTTTCAGGGTTTTTGGATTTTCACATTTGAAGGGGGAGAAACGGGGGTAAAAGTGTGTATAGGAATATGGATTTCTTTAAAAACGACTTCACGCGTGCAAAGCCGCTGGAAACAGCTAGTAAGGAATAACTACGACACTGTATAACTCCATGCTTGCTATTTAAAAGCCAACAATGATGTAGCATATTATCGAACAAGTTTTCTTTCCCATTTGTCTCTCAAATATCAGGCAGAGAAAAATATCGCTATGTCAAGGCCAAAAAGCGCAACGATTTTCAAGATCTTTAAAAAACAAAGTCGTTTAATCAGCTTTTAAAATTGTGTCTCCTACGTATTTTCTAAAATGTTAACACTAACCTTTTTCAGTTTTTCAAAACTTTGATTTATCTAACCCTATAAAGATCTTGTTTATTAATATGATCAATTTATGTTGATTTAAATCCAATTTATGGAATGAAAGTGAGTTCTTTCAGCTTTCATATCTATGTTTGCCTACTGACGTGAAAAATATAAAAAATCTACATCTTGTTACCAACAGTGGCCTTAACAGATAATGTTGATATCGTTGGTGTTCCTACAGTGCTTAGTAGGTACTATTTTCGCTAATTAAGAAGCAAGATTTACCAACGGGTTGTGTGCGCCTGCACCGATAAAGCTTGTCAATGCTGAGGATGATAAAGTACTCTTTGGAACATTGATAATTATAGTATAGTGTAGTATAATATAATGAGCTAAGAGGTTGCTTAAAGTTGCGAGTAAATTTAATTTACAATATTCGTACATGTTTTTGCGTTCTTACATCTTGACGCGACCTTAAATGCAATATTTTATCTTGCTTTCACTTTATCATCTATTTTAACCACTGATTTTAGTCTTCAGTCTTATCTAGTCTTTTTATTAAGCTGTAACAAAACTCTAAACAGTATCAACTATTGTCAGGTAAATTATTATCTATTTCAAAACAGTCTACCTACTCATCGACATTGTCACTACTTGTCACATTCCGAAAACCTCGAAATCGATTGAGTCATCAATCGAGCATCGCCCGTCCCTACGGACTGGTCCCGCATTCCTCGCCGCCATCTTTAAACTACATTATTAATGCTTACGCTGCTGCATCGGCTTTTTCTAAGGCACCATGCAGGGCCCACGATATATTTGTTTTTAATAAAGACCCTTGCGGTGTTTCCATAAGGGTATGAGTTCATTGTCTGACTGTTACAGCTCGTCTGGCGCCACTTTGAACATTTTGCTTGTTGTATCGCTACTTGTTTAACCTCATATGAAAATTTTAGTTTTGGTCAAGAACATTAACATCCTTAACAGCAATTTCAATAAATCATCGTTTATTCGCACAGACTTGCACATTTTACCGAGAAATTTATTTCCAGTAAAAATGAAAGTAGAAGTTATTCAAAGTATTCAGACACTCGAATAAAAAACTCGATTTAAATGTATAACTACTTTCCTAATTAGATGCCCAACAATTCTCCACGGTCATTACCCACCCATTCGGAATGACATGCATAGATGCCGCTTAACATCGTCACGATATAGGAAATCCCACATTCATTCGATGCTTTCTAGGGGGTGCAAATTCGCTTTTATCACCCCGGGATTCTCCCGCAGAATTTCCCATGACTCCTGAGTCCTGACTAGTCCGAACGCGTTGTTCCCCTTCGTTTCTCATTGCATTTTGGCGCCTGTCTGGATATCGCCATATTTTATTGTCTCACTCCCCTTTTATTTACATTCTTGCCCGCAATTAACGTCACTAATACTGCTGAATGCATTTCTGATTAGGATCTTATTCCACAGTAGCCTTTACGCTTTGTTTCATTTACGATCGTTGATTATATAAACTAATTATCATGCAAATAAATCATTTAAATGCAAATTCTTTTGGAATCACCTGTTCGTTCGTCTAGCAAAAAAATAGAATCGTTTTCGCGGAATCTACCCATTTAAACTAAAATTGATCCCAATCGGTATTCCTTATTTTATAGATTAGTACGGCAGTGTCATCAATTTGGGTAACCTGTCTCAGATTACTGAATGGACGACTAAAATCCGGACCCTTTTTTCCGATACGGTTGACAGTGACATTCCGATTGGGTCCATTACGGTGTTTCTCATGTGCTTCCTCGAAACCATTCAACGCTCAGACTTTATCTCTGGGGGGCTTTAAGTTGTCAACGAAATTTGGTCTTTAATTGGTGTGTGTAGGGGTTTTGAGGCACGGATGCGGTGTATCATCTGCGTCGCTGTGCGGAGGGATCTGTCGAGTATTGGCTCGGCGATAACGACTGTATGCATTAACGTTATCGTGAAGTTATCGTGGCGCCGGCGCCTCGCCGCTGACACGAATATAAACTATTGGTGTATATCTTTGTCCTCCCTACATGTACTACCTTCATGCCCTATTGCTTCCGTTGCTGCTATTTTGGAAGTGCTTTCGAAATTGCTACCTTTTATACAAAAATAAAATGGATTGGAATTTATAAGCTGCTACCATCGTATATATCTGGCTTAATTTTTGTATAAACTACTTTATCATCCATAAACTAAATATCAATGATCGTTTTGAGAAGCTAATAAGTATTTACCTTTTACTATAATCTATATTTTGTAGTACTGATGAGAAAAACCGTTGTTGATCACCATTGTTGATGTTACGGGATCGGAAACCTTACTAATGTGGAATCAAAAGGTGATTCTCATTTGATGTTGGGCACTCGTTTAGTTAACGCATGAGGATTTTATCAAGTTTTAAAGTGCTTTTCAATTACTCCTAAGTAGTTTCCAAGTCAGCTCGCGCCTCTAGGCCCATGGCTCGTGGCATATTTATTGAAGGCACACCTAACGTCATCCTATGATTTATTGGGGATTTGTATACGTAGATGATATTGTAATGCTATATTCGGTGACTAATGCTGTTTTGGTGTTAAATGCTTGAACAGGCTGTATTATATTGGCAATGAGTACTAAATAATGATTTTTATAATAGAGTTAATCGATTGAATTTTGATTTATTATTCAATTGGATAAAGCTTCCGCGTTCGGCACGAGTCACGACTATTTTGTAATAATACTTTGACCATGCATGTGCTGTCGTTGGTTCCGCCGTTATTTCTTTCGTAACTATCGGATAAAGTCGAAATAGATTAGAATTTTTAAATAGTGATAGTATGCAACTCTGATTTAAAGTATAGGTAACCCAGAACAGTTGTAAGGTCTATTCTTCGTTCTCTATATATATTTTTTTTAATTGTGTGAATGTAGATTGTATGATGTGTATTTATCATGTAAATTATGGCTTAACTTGACTTAACCCTTTGCGTTCTCTTCATTTTATAGAGTAATATGTACACCGCCGACCATTCATACTTTACAATCTCATATATTCATCTTCAACCACGTCCACAAGGCTGTTTGGAAGAGATCACTTTACGCCAGAACACCACCCATAATTTTTATTTTTTGTTTTTGTGATCAACTTGACTGTGGTGTACAATGAAGTATTTTCATTCATTAATTCATTCAATAATAAGTGTTTGGAGCTTCACATGTTATTGATTTATTATTGTCTCAGGTGTTTTCTCTGCATATTACGTATGTGTTTACCAAAAAATGCATATAAAGTAGTTTATCAATCATGTAGTTCCCATAACACAAGCTCTACTTGGCTAGATGAAGCTTAGTGAAAATGTCCAGCATTATTTATTTATTTAATAAAATAAAGAACACTTGACAAAAAAAAAACATTCAAAAAATCATGTCTACCTACTTACACAATCTTATTTTGTGGAGCAAGCTGTAACTTACATTTCGCACTGTGAAGTTTATTAGTGCCATGAGAAACAAATTCCCAGAATGTCAAGCCTTCTCAATGTCCACAACCACTAAATAAGTAACAAAGTACTATTTATTATCTGTGGTAACAAGGACAGCAACAGGAATGAAAACAAAAGAACTTTCTAACGTATTGCTTGTCTTTGGTCTTGCATTCCGGGCCAGGGCCGGAGTTAGGGTGGAAAAGAGTCAAATTTAATACTGAAATATTTTTCTTTTAATTATGGAAGTAAGACTTTAGGCTATTCAAGAAGACTGAAGCCACTGGTACATAAGATGTTCAACTCTGACTGTCTGAATTCTGTGGCTCGAAATATTGTAGGTAGTTGCTGAAACCCTAGGGATCCTGAAAACGCTAGGAGCTATGAAAGTAGTAACGTTAAAATCGATAACCCGAACAACAAACGTTACGTCTTAACTTTCATAAATAAAATATTATTATTATAATGTCCTAAAGTTGGATACTAATTTAGATTCACTTTTCATTTTAAGATGATACGCCAGATGGGTATAAACTAACATTCACACGGCTTAAAGACAATCCAAATACGAATCAGAAAATGAACAATATAAATATAATAATAATAAACTGCGTTACTTGGTTAAAAAATGAAAAAGGTATGTTATTTTTTGTTTGCACAATTTTTCTGAGTTGTAGGGATATTTTGTTTCCTTTATTTCATCTCAGTTCCTGGGGAGTAACCTCCTCCCTAATACTGGCTACAGCCCTCTGTTTGGCCGTGCATTCCAAGGGAATAGTGACTTTGTTTTCGTATTCTGATGTTGCTACTCATTAAAGAGACAATACGAGGGGATTAATTAGATTTATTAGTACCGAAGATTTACAAACTTGGTATACATAGCTATATATAAAAGCTGATGTTTGAAAATAGCTTGCGATGTTTCAAGATATATACTTTAGCAATATTGTAGGGAGTGTGATTTATTATAAAGTTAAAATTAAGGGGTTTTGTTGATTTCTGTTTCTTACGATGTTGCCGTTTTTTTCAGTATGTATTAACAGCATGAAAAAAGTAGGTTTTTGAATGAATTTAAAAACTTTCTTTGGTATTTTTGCTACATATTTTAGAACTAGAACTTTTCAAAAGAAAGACCATACAAAACAAATTTTTGGTTATCTAGTTTTAATATGTATGGGAAATCTATTTTTTTAAGATATCCAAAAAAATATAGTGGTAAAAATATTTTTTCTTAGTTATTTAGATCCCAAGAATAATGTTAAATAATTCCAAGTTATTATTCTTCAATAAGTTGAAATGATTCGGGAACTAAGCAGTAAGTTGTTAACAAGAATTGCAGTGTGTCAACGACAGATCTATTTACGTTCACCGACTTTTTACTTTGGAAAATCAATTCATACGTGCTTGTTGATTGGCTAGTTAAAAAACTAGAGACATTTGTCAATATTATTTACGAAAAATTGTCACAAAACAGATGCGAAAGTTCCAACAAACGAATAACCACGAGGTATTTTTTTGTTCATGTTCTGTCTCATAAGGGATTTGTGACCCCTTCTAAGAGACATACGATTTACTTAGAAATGGCGGCGAACATCATCGTCAATACGCCTACGGATAATGGCACCAGAAAAATATTAAAAAAGCTGTAAAGTTGAAATGTTTAACTAGGTACTTAGTTTACACTCTATTTTTATAGAATAACTTAAAAAAATTAAGTATTTTTTTAAGGTTCGTCCATATGTTTGGTATTATAACCGCGAACAACGTGCAGCAGCGCGTAGTGCACGGCGCGACGCGGAAGGAGAAAGTCGCCCTGATGAAAACTCTCGGATTCCGAGAAGACTCTCGGAATGAGTCGAAACTTAATCGGTGCCTTCACCGATACTGCAGTACGTGTTAATTCCCGTTTTTACAATATGAATAGTCAAGTTCACGATAGTTTTTGGAATAAAAAAAAAAGGTATTATACGTGTTTGTCTCTCGTAAATTCATGGTGCCATCGTATCGGATAGTGTAAATAGCTCTTAGTTACCGGTGTCATTGAGCTTACAACTATTTGGTGCGGCCTCGTGTGAACCACACTATGCACTGTTATTTCTAACCGACTACGAAGTGAAGGTGGTGTTATGTGTTGTAAAAAGTGGGCCTTTAGTTAATGCAACTGACTGGAGTTTTCTTGGTAACCCTGCATTATGTCAGTGACCGAATGATGTGTTGTGGAAACTATCAATGGCTTTTTTGGATTACATTGTTACAGGTATATACTAAATAGATCATTAACCAAGATGTTTTTAGGTAAAGATGGATAGATAGAAAATGCTTTATTGGACAAGATAAACCAAGTATATAGGCTTAATGGTTATCAGCATTTTCTTCCAGCTAACCTTTATGTAATGAAGATTGGGGTGGTAGTGCTTTTTACTGATTACCAAAATAAGAGAGAGACTATCAAACGAAAGTTAAAACAACTAAGAGTACATCTTAGTTTAAGCTGTAAAGTGTGAGAGAATGATTAACAAACGGGTTCCGTAGATCCATGATGCTAATAGTGAGATCAGTAACTACTGATTTGGCAAATCTCATCAGTAATTAGAAAAATCAACATATTGATTGCGGATCCAAACTGGTTTTAATCTTGGATTTTCCCACATCATTTTTTCGTATATTATATGAAAAACCTATTTTATAGGTAGGTTACATAAAATAAAGAAACCTAGGGGAAACGGTAATTTTCTCTTCGTAGCACCTCAGAAGTTCAGGTCAAGGTTTTAGTGAAGGAGCCGCCTGAACGTGTACGAGTTGTTGGTTTATCGGTTTATCGGTTTAGGTTTAAAGATTTATAAAAAAAGACAAATTACAGAGTCACTTACTAAAGAACAATTTTAAATGTTGTATTGGTATTATTTCATCCTTCTAAAATTAACTAAATGCAAGTATCTAATGCATTTAAAAGTCGTTTTATAAATACGCACCTTAACTTGTTATGCTATTAAGAAGTTAGTAAGAAGAAAATCACGACCCCTATCTCTATAATAACACTAGCTTCTGCCCACGGCTTCGCCCGCGTGGTACCCGAATAAAAAGTAACCTATGTGTTATTCTGATGTATAAGCTATGTTACTGTAAAGTTTCATCAAAATCTCTTCCGTAGTTTTTGCGTGAAAGAGTAACAAACATCCATCCTCACAAACTTTCGCATTTATAATATTAGTAGGATAGGATTGTAATATAACCCATGTATCGTAAAATAAAGTGAATTTGTTTTATTTTATTCTTTTTATATTATACATTTTTATATAATTAATTATATCAAATTAATAGTGTTGTACATAATCACCTAAGATAGCAAGCAAAAATGCTAACATTAAACTAAAATAATTTATGTACGTACAAATACTAGGGACGAAGAATGTTTTCAGGTCGGATTTACTGTTTGATTAAGTAGGTCAAAGTCAAAAGTCAAAGTCAAAATTCATCTATTCAATAAAATCACAAGGACCACTTTGAAACGTCGGTTTTTATCTAGGTGCCTGTTCCTCCGCGACCAAGCCAGGAAAGAAAGGCAAGAAAACATCGGGTAAAACGTGCTTAGCGCGTGTCAAAACATCCTCAGTGGCGGAATTCAACAATCCTAGAATAATAAGCAATGTTATGTTATTGTTTCAGTACATATTGTATGTAAATTCGCTTGCACGTGGATATAACTTAGCGTAGTCGAACGAGGCGAGATTGCGTCAGGATAAAAACTAAACTAGAATTTAAATACAGTAATTTAAATACCTCAGTTGAGCGGCGGGCGAGCAGCCGGATGAGACGCAAGAGGTGCAGGTGCGATTCCCGCTGCGCGATAAATGTCCTACAGATAGGTATTTTTTCCGGGTCTAGATGTTGTGATACCACGGTACTCGTAGTAAATTATACCCACGTTACAGCGAATCCTCGTTTGGGGACTGTGTAAAAGAAGGTGGTGTTAATTAGTACGAACTTTTGTATATACTCATCGCCACCGCCACCGCCAACGCCACCGCGTCAGTTTGACCAAGCTTATGGTATTTGAGGGGTTTGGCTTGCGCATAAAATCAAGTTTTGATTTGTGTGATCTCATTATTTCGTCCTATATTCATAACTACCATTTTATTATTGAGATATCATATTACCTAGAGCGCGACGTATCCTGCCGGCCGGTGTGGTCTTACTTTGATATTATGTATAGTTAAGTCGGGGATTAAGTTTGTAAATGTGATTTTGATTTTTCGCCAATAAGCTTTATAAATGCGAAAGTTTGTGAGGATGGATGTTTGTAACTCTTTCACGCAAAAACTACTAAACGGATTGTGATAAAACTTTACAGTAATATAGCTTATACATTAGAATAACACATAGGCTACTTTTTATCCGAGTACCACGCGGGCAAAACGGTGGGCAGAGGCTTGTGTGCATATATATTTTGTACATTATGTTTTAAGCGAGTACAATATAAATAGAAGTAGAAAAATGCTAAATGAAATTAGGAAACTATATTATAAGTAGTAGAGCTTATTGTGATCGATGCAGGTGAAATTACAGGCATATGAGACTTATCACCCGTTACGAGTCAGTCGGCAACGCCCGAGTGATACCAGAGGTTTCGGTAAAGCGGTTACCGTAACCTATGGTATCACTCGAATGCTTGTTTGCCAATTTTGTTGTATTAAATTCAGATTCAGATTTGTTAGATTTTCTCAGGGTTATAGTGTGTGGTAAAAAAAAAAGTATGTACAGCCATGATCAGCTCACAAGCATGCAAAATTAATGAATGTTAGATCATCTCAGAATTAATACAAAAATAAGAAAACTATTTAACATGTCCTGCAAATGAATAAATATTATAATCTTAATAAAAATATTACAAAACAATTTTCTTAGAAGTCTGTCTGTACGTCTGGCATTGCTGTAAACTTGATAAATCAGCAATGAGTAAGCTATCGTACGATGTATTTCATCACCGGAAACGCAACTCAGCAGTAATAGAGAAGGTCTGATATGAAACATTCATCAGTTGCTATAATTGGAACACTAAAAATCATCCTGGATTTCCTATTCATTCTCAGAGATACCGGCTTCTCTTATAATGAATATAATTTCCTCCAATAAATTGCACACATCCATAACACATATTTGAGTATATTATACCTATAATATACCCAAATATGTGTTATACACACACATACATACTTATGTATGTGTGTGTTTGCAGGTGTCTTATAATGATGTCATAGCTGATAGACTGGTTCAGTCTCCATATTATGTTTTTTGTGGGTTTCCACTTTGATTTTGTAAGGAAGCTTCGTGTTGTGTTGTGTTTGATTATTTTAACAGAATATTGTTAAGAGCATCTATTCATTACCTAATATTATAAAGATGTAAAGTTTGGATGTAAGAGGTAATCTCCGAAATTACTCATACGATTTCCTGATTTATTTCACCAATATTTGAATGGACCTTCAGGGTAGACATAGGCTGTATATTATCCCGCTAAAATAAAAAGGCTTTTTGTGGAGATCAATTTTACAACGTAAGTTGACAGTCAAGAGAATGGGTTTCTTACGAACGCTGCCTTGACGGTAAGAGCTACTTTCTATCCGGACACCACGAGACGAAATCATAGGCAGTAGCTAGTAGTTAACAAAGAAAATGTCAAAGAACAAAATAATGTGCAAATTAGAAGCTCCAACTACATCGAAGACGCATCTAAGTATTACTCAAGACGCATAGTATTATTAAGAGAGTATCACTCAAGACACCCAACTGTAACAACCAAAGACAGTTATCTAAGATTCCTAAGACCTAAGCTGTAAATGCCATCACAATCCAAGTAACTATATACAACTTAGAGGATTAAAGCTTCCACGGTGAACAGTCAATACTGGTATTGAATATATCTACGTTCATCAATTAATATTTATATTTGAAAAATTATGTATGCTTTAAACACGTGGTCGAAATAGTGAAGGAAAATAACGTAAACAAAACCGACTAAGAAGACCTAGGGGATCATGCCGGTATTTGCCCCGATAGATGGCAATGGTCTTGGAACCTGTCATGTGGAACTTGTTAAAAAAATTGTGGCCAAGTGCCAAATAGTATAATGATCGGACGTATCTTTGACTACCCTTTAGGCCCTAGAGGATAGCCAGAGGTACGTAGTAGATAGACGGAAGGTATATCTGTTAGGTTACATAGAACCCTCACCGATCTGCGCTCTGAATCTAGATCTTAAAATGTCTATCGTGGAGATAAAAGTCTTCTGCAGGTTTTTTCTCTAATCTTTAATGACTTATTCGATATTCCTTCAAAGGTAAGTATTCAAAATGATAATCTTCTCCTTTATGTTGTCCACAGAGCAAGCGAGCACAGAAGATGCAAGAAGGACCGACCACGAGCGGCTTGCAGCAGGCTCTCTCGCCACTGATGGCGAAGGTAAGGTTACATATATTGTACAATTAGTATATCTGAATGATGTATTTATTATTATTGATTATGTATTAGCTGAATACATAATCAATAAATGCAAAATCACAAAGCTAATACATATTATACTTATTTTGGTAGAGTTGCGATAAACAATTGGAAATGAATCGAGATAAATCTTATCTATGCATTGCCCACACCCAGCAACTAAATGGGTATATATGTTAAAAGATAGAATTTTTGGAAATGACAAACTGATTAGATGCTTCAATATCCTCCTACCATATGACATTCCTGTTATAGCACATAATATAATACATACATAAACTCTTCACACAATGTCGAAAGACCCTGCACCCTGTTTATGAGTGACTTTTGCTTTCTAACAAGTGAACACACTCTTATCAGCTTTTAAGAGAGTGGTTATCTCTAGTAGTCGTAAGTTAACATAGGTAAAGTAAACCTGTCTTTGAACTTGACAATGTAGAAGGCTTTTACATACAGCATTACAAAGTAAAACAATTTTTAAAGTATTCGAGATGTTTCCGAAGACAAATTGCCGCTCCTAATGATTTTGACAGTCTTTTGAAAAAGAAACTGGCAGAGCATCAAACGTGAAACATTGTTGAATGTCATCTTCAATAGATCCAACAAGAAGTACTTCATTTGCAGTAAAATATCGTCAGAAAAAGAGATAAAATAATAGGTATAAAACCATTCGGTAATATTGAGTGAATTTTTTAAATGTAAATTTTGTTGCAATTCTCCAATGTGAAACATTAAATCAATGACTACAGATTTTACCTGTAGAGAAATGAACTTAATATAGGTATGTTAAGATTTACTTCAGCATTACAATTCAATAATTTATCTATGTAGAAATTTGTAGAGCAGAATAGCATCGTAGAAAAATATCACAAAGCAGAGTGCTCTCCAGAAATACTTTAAGATACTTCAAAGTCATAAAACGAGTACATTAGCTGCTGAAGTATAATCTCGACTCCATAATCCTGCTTAGTCTATAAAGCCATAATCCCATCAGGCTGGTGGGTAACCTTGACGATCGATGCCGTCCGCCGAGCCGGCGCCAGGCCCAGTCTGACGTACCATGGGATTGGTACCACCACCACGTTATATAAAAACTACTATTGTATATGGTTTTCATGGGCCTTTTTGATGGTTTCCAAACTATGTTTTTGGAGAATACTTATCAGTATGTATGACTATATTCTGTCTACGACTTCGCCGCGTGGTAGTTGGATAAAAAGTAGCCTATGTGTTATTCTGATGTCTAAGATAGATTACTGCAAAGTTTCATCAAAATCAGTTTAGTAGTTTTTGCGTGAAATAGTAATAAACATTCATCCTCATAAACTTTCGCGTTTATAATAGTGGTAGGATTTTCAATAAGCCATCTATTTAAATTATACCTTATTTTTTGTTTGTCTAATATAATCCTGGTGTAAAATAGTGTTTGTTCATTCATTCTACCCATTGATAATTCTAATATCAGCCTTTTCAATACAACAAAACCAATATAGGATGAAATTAACTGACCGCCTAGTTATACAAAAAAAGGTAATTTCACATTCAAAATTCCTAGCATTAATTTAAAAACTGAAACTTGAAAAAGGAACGCCTAAACTTTACCAATTCACATTTTTATACTTTGGATTTGGACATAGCTAGACCTCGAAAATGTGTACCATTTTCATAGCTATTTTGCTAATGTAATTAACGTGCCGGTAATGTACTCCTGTTCATTATTATCTTCATTATGATTATGTGGAAGATGTCCGCTGCTGTATTCAACGAATGCGATGAATAATCTCCTATCCACTGCTCTTTTGTCTACCGGAACTACTTTGACTTTGGTTACTATCCAAGGGCACACTCATGCTTACTTTTCCTACTTCCAAACACTTTTCGCCGTTGTCTATTATTACCTTATGTCGGCGTCACAGTGGCGCCAGTTATGCTACTACCCATAACCTTCAGACCTAGATTCACCTGGGTACTACGACACAGGCCACATGATCAGAGGAAGGGACAAATGGAATAAAATAGTCACACAATGGTGCCCAAGGGATGGAAAAAGAAAGAGAGGTAGACCTCAGAGAAGGTGGGATGACGACATTAGACAAGTCGCGGGAACATGGGGAAGAGTGGCCATAGAAAGGCCAGAATGGAGAAGATTGGAGGAGGCCTTTGCCACCTGGCAAACGGACACACAAAAATGGAACAAAAGGAACATATATGAATAACAAAGAAACATTGTCCTGTCCGACTAAAGGCTTATTATTATTATTATTACTACGACACTGTCAATAGGATGGTTATTTTCATAGTGACCTCTTGAACAATCTTCTAAGTTATAAAATACGTTTATAAGAGACGTATTGAACTGTATTGTGTCATGAAAAACTATAAATTTTTCAGTTAAATTTTTCTATTTTTTTTTGTTTTGATTTATTTATGAAATTTTACTTTTCACCTTCATTCTGTATGTTTCCAGAAGGTATAGTTAGATCATTCACCTCCAGTCTATCAAACTTGGCACTGCTTCCAATCCAGTTTCAAAATCCAAATTCTCCTCGTATCAAGTTACCAAGACAAAGGAACAGTTAAAATATCTCAAGATTTTGACTGTTGGCATCAATTTTGTACCTAATGATTTGACTGTTGTCTGTTTGTCAGTATATAACTGAGGAGCCAAGTCTTTTAATGATGTAATAGCACAGAAATGAAAGTTCAGTGCTTTTCCTTTGAGAATGCATTTGTGATGATATTCTGATATTCTGGGAACGGATCTAGACGTATAAGACAAAAACTGGCTGGGTCTTACTACTTTTTCTGATGGATAACATAGGTATCTACTATTTTATATGAGCAAACAGAGTTTGTTTTTTCAATTATTCTTCCAGACTCGCGTAAGGAATCGGCGTAAATTCACTTAAAAAATGTAATACACGTTTATAAATGGACATTTCTATATGATCCGTTAGTGTCTCTCTGTAGCGACATTGTTTCTATACTTCTACATATTTTCAATCTTACTCATATGCCGCTGTTTTACGTTCCTCAACTATATTTGATTTGAATTTCCTTCTGTTCGTTCCAGAGCGGCAAAGCTGGGAAACAGAATGGTGCAGGCTAGCGTACTGGGAGCTGACGCAGCGCGTCGGGCGACAGTTCGGCGTGAGAGTCCGCGCAGTGGACGTGTTCGGCGGCGGCGGCGGGACCTGCGGCTCCGACCGACACGGCATGTGTCTCGATGCACTGGAGCAGGGCAGTAGCGTGCCTCAAGCTGAACAGGTGAGCGTTCACAATCAAATAGAACATTCATTCTCACTGAACAAGAGGGCTTAAGAGACCATCATCATACTTGAAGATGTTTAGTAATCCTACTAATATTATAAACGTGAAAGTTTGTAAGGAAGGATGTTTGTTACTCCTTCACGTAAAAACTACTGAACGGTTTTTGATGAAACTTTACAGTAAAGCTATATTACTGTAAAGTTTCATCAAGTGATCAATCTATAAGTGCATCAGAATAACACATAGGCTACTTTTTATCCGGGTACCGCAGGCAAAGCCATGGGCAGAAGCTAGCCCTATATAACTGTTGAAATTAACATGGTTCTGAACACGTTTTTTAATAAAAACGGGATATTGACCATGATTTGTGAGATTCAATGTTTCCCAATATTTTGTACATAGTTGCATGTACTCTGATCAGGGGAGGAACTGAAACTTACTGTGCCGAAATATCGGGAAATATTCAAATATTCGAGTGAATATTTGAATATTTCCCGATATTTCGGCATACATTTCAAACAAACGAACTCTATATATATATTATCCATATATATATATAGAGTTCGTTTGTTTGAAATGCCGTGAGATTTAGTATTTTCAACGAATATTTTGTAAAAAACAATGTATTTCGGTTTCTTTCTAAAGATAATTTTAATCAAATCAGACCTTGGTTTTAATTAGTATGATATGTGTCTAAACGGGATATATAACATGACTTGTACTCACAAGTCATGTTATATATCCCGTTTTTAGCTCTATATATATATATATATGGATAATAGTAAAACCATAATTCACACGAAAACTGTTTTTATTTCAATAATACCTAGTTACTGTATTGATAAAATCCCTAGAATCTTAAAAATCTCTTAAACCGCACCCTGCGAATTCAATATCATTTAATAAGACTCGCAATAATTGCCAACTGATTAGCAAGTGGAAAACGATTGTATTGATTTAGCATCTTGGCTGGAAGATAACCCCGGCGATAAGGCTGTCGATAACGAACGATAGCTTGCACTGCGCGCTGAATCTTCTAATCTCATTTGAATTCTCGTGGAATTTCTTATATTACCTAATGTATTCAATATCATTATTCTTATCAATTCTTAACTTTCTGCAATATGGATTCTTTAATCTACACAAATTAGCAATTATGTAAAAATGGATTAATTATTCTTTGTTATTTAACTCACACTCGATTTTATAGTCCGATAATCTAAATTTTTTGTCCATAGTCAATACCAAAATTCCCTGTGTCATGGGTATCAGGAACTACGAGTCCATCAGCACCAAGTCCCATCACACGTAATAGGTTGCAAGACCGAAGCCGTGCCTTAAATTTTTCGGTTTTAGGATATGTCAGTTTCCTTACGATGTTTTCCTTTCACTTCAAAGGAAAACATCGAGTGAGTACGTCAAACACGTACTCAAAACAGTTCCACAAGTTTGATCTCGTGAACTTCGGATCGGAAGTTAGGGTACCGCCTCTATACCAACATTGCATACCTAACCAAAATCTAGTATTTTTAAAACTTCATCGATCAGTAAACATAAAAAATAAAAAAGGAGAATGCGATATAGACCCGTATAAAACTTATGAATTATACAAATATACAAATAAATACAAATATTTATTTTCTTTTACTTATAGGTTAGTGATTACAGGGTGTGGAGTCTCCTTTTAAGCAATTATATGCTTGTATTAGGAAAAACCCGCTCTTCTTTAACATTTTATAAATCATATTATAAGTTGTACCTAACAAACTAATTAATTAAACTAAAACTTAAATGCGCATTGTGTGTGTGTGTGTATGTGTGTGTGTGTGTATAATTATAGAATATATTAAAATAGAATAGAATATATTTATTATCACAGGTGAAAAATTACATAAACTACGACTCGCGAATTTGCTACATGATTTGAACAAAAAAGTTTCACAATTCGAAAAAAAAATGTTAACAGATCTCTCCTTATTTCCAGGTGCGAAAAACGCGGGCAAAGATCGGTCTGGGTGTGACCTTATCTCTGGAGTCGGACGGGGTGTGGCTGTACAACCGCAGCTCGGAGCCCGTGTTCGTGAGCTCCCCGGCTCTGGACGCCGCCGCAGCCAGAGCCCTGCTCGTCTGGCGAGTGGCCCCCGGCCACTGTCTCTGCATCTTCGACCCCGCCTGTCCGCCGCCGGCGGTGTCGTTACCGCACATAGGGCCGGTGGACCCGCGGTCTGTCAGGATCTCCTTCGCGAAGGGCTGGGGTCCGAAGTACTCGAGGAGGGATGTCACGGCGTGTCCTTGCTGGCTCGAGGTCCTCCTGGCACCTCCGAGCTGACCGTCAACTGGAGTGTAGGGTTTCGGTTTTGGAAACATTGCGAGCAACTTTCGAACTACGATACACTATTTTTCTTTATATTATTATGATTGGTATGTACCTATTTATTTGCGTGTCAGATGTATACCTTTTTATTAAAGTTTAATATGTTAATTAAAACGCCAAATCAGTGTTTCCAAAATCGAATACAAGTGGAAAAAAATATACAGACAATTTTAAAAAGTGGAAAACGGACCATACGAAGTGCAAAAAACTTTTTAATTAAGAAGTGTATGAACACTCAGTGAATAATATTTTTTTTAAAAGGTGTTTTATTTCAATGCAGCTTATAAAAACTAGTTCTTACAGAACTGATCAACATTATTCCAATTTAAATAAACCAGTGCTTCGATAAATAATAATTATTCTCGTAAGAACTAGTTATAATGTCTGCTTCTTGAGAATATTGTTGATATTGTATAGTGCTTGCGTTGCACAAACATTTTCTGTTTTTGATACAGTTAAAAACTGTATTCTTACTTGTATTTAAAAATGTAAATAATTCCAATACGTCCCGCTGAACGAATTGAGGCCTTGATCAATGAATTGTGATATAGGTAAGCTTTATCCTGAAATGTGTCGAATATTTTTTTAGGTATGGGTTGCAAAATATTTCCTTTCATCGTCGTCCTAAGATGATTCTACCATTCAACAAATCAATATGTCGTTTCATTCATATTGTAAAAACGGGAATTTTCACGTACTGCACTATCGGTGAAGGCATCGACTAAGTTTCGACTCATTCCGAGAGTCTTCATCAGGTTGTTGCGACTTTCTCCTTCCGCGTCGCGCCGTGCACTGAATATCATTTCATTTGTTAATCATTTCATGATTTGATACTCGCTCAGATTGGAGTTGCCAATTTAGTTGTGGAGTGTAACCATATTTGCATCCGTATTTAATAGAAATATCTTTTCATCAATCGACACATCTATTGCACTCATATATTTTCCATGTATACAGATATACAGTTTGTATAACATTGTATAATAATTGTATAAATTTGGCTATAAGACAACGCGAGACTGTATAAATAAAGTGAAATGTTTCAATTGTAGATACTTACCAACTAGAAATTGTAATAAAATATTTATGATTACAAAAATATGCCTTAATCTAGTTATTATGTTGTTATAAGATAGAGTAAATATTCATTTTTTGTACAAAACAATACATTTAATAGTTTTTGTATTGATGAGTAGAATTCAATCGTTTTAAAATGTGAAGAAGGCTGTGTGAAAAGCATTTTAAACTGACTTCATGAAAAGGGTTATGATTTATCTCAATCGTGCGTTATGGGAGCAATATTGGGCCATAATTAAGACACAATCATATATTTTAAGTTTTGTAATCAAAGAAAGATCTGCCAATGTTTAAAGAGCTTTTGTATAAATAATGAATCGTGCAATCGTAATGATTTTTAAAAATAATTAAGAAACAATACAGATTATAAAAACGTTGTGCCTTGCGTTGTATTCATATAATATTATATATATTTATAATATAGAAAATCTGAAATTTTCATAGGGTAAAATACTTACAGTCAATTCACTGGCCTATACGAATAATTATACAAAGTAATGTTTATAATACAACCTCGAATTTAAGAGTGTATAGCTTGACAAGGTGAGCCGACAATAAGATTTCATTCTAGTCTATATAAAAATCTTGCTTTGTCGATCCATTAGGGTATTTTAGATAACGGGCCAGTTTTTAGAACTAGCAAACCAGGATAACAAAATAATACTTTTATGATATAAAAGAGCTTAATAAAATTAAAAAGATGAGGCAGCTTGTTAGATTTAACCATGAACTGCCTTCAACACTAATTTAATATAAATACCTACATATTTATAAAACAGTCACAAACGCATCTCTGCATAATTCCGTTATTTTATTCATTTCTGAATATTACAGTTTAGTCATGAATTAGACTGAGTTAGCGCCTTATTTGTATTTTATACAATGTATAATTATATTTATACTTACATTAATGTATTATACAAGCTATAATTATACATTGTATAAAATTTATACAATAGCATAAAATATAAATTACTGTTATTGTAGATATTAGTTTGTTCTCCCTGATTCGCCGATGAAATTGTTGTGAGTCTGACTGACGATGGATGAGATTAGGATAGTAAATGATAAATTATAAATAATTAAAGAGAAATATTTTTAATTTCGCCGTTTCATTTATTCTTATCATCAATTATTTCGTATCTTTCATTTATTTAGTATATTAAATATATTATTCTTATACGTATCTTATAATATATATAATATATATTTATATATATACATTGTACATTAGTTTACTTTTTACTAGACACGCCACACCATCTTTTTGCAGGCCCAGGATGACTGGTAGAGAATGCTTTAGCATTAAGTCCTCCTAGCACTACATTGTTTGTGCGAAAGTATTAAATAAATAATAAATACTTATGGCTTAAAGTACGTATGTGCTTCAGTAAGGTAAAAACCCAAGTCTAATACGTTCGAAACTTCGGGGATAGCAATAAAAAACAACGCGATAAATCCGTTATGTGTATAATTACATTTTGTGTTTTTATCACAAAATTAATACTTAATTAATATTTAAATAATACTTAACAATTATTATCAAATGATTGGCTACGTTTTATGTGATGACAATATTTTAAAACTAAGGTACTTACAAGTAGGCAAAAATAACTTAACTAAAAGAAGTTTATCAGAAAACGTTACTCCAGTTTCTTCAACGTTGTGTTGGGGATGAAAAAAGACGCAAATCCACAAGCTAAAACAATACAAAACATTGTTTATGTTTAATCAGTGTTATAAGTATTACATACTCATTTGCAAAAAGTTTAGAAAAACGAACTATTGAAAAATGTAGTCACAAGTGCCATCTGTGACTCATATTAAGAACGAAATGAAACTCTGTCACAGCTACTCGGTGAGAAATTCACGTTCAACTTCTTTATCTATTTGAAAACTTAATTCGATTATTTTAACTAGATGGCGCTCTACGCAATATGCTATCCTAGCTTGGTATAATTAACAAGATGACGTCAAAAAGCAATATTTATATGGAGGGACTTTGCTTACCTGCCATAACAGAGGCGATGGTGATAAAAGGCGGAAAACATCCATACGTCATGAGGGCAGGAAAGGCCACGGTACCACTGATTGTTCCTATTCTGCCGGTCATCATAAATATAGCCATTGCCATCACTCTGAAATAAAACAAAACAATGAGTAGAAACATCTACGTTATTTTCATAAAAAAAGGGTAAAGTAGCTGTGTTTTTAGAGTTCAATAACTACAGACACTGTCTTTCATTAAAAATATAGGTAATTTAATGTTAAGTTTTTCAGAGTACCTAGTCTAACTAATGCTAAAAGTGGGATTGCTCGTATTAATAAATCAAATAAAGCATCTTTTGGTTATAATAAAGTAGTTTTATTCATTTATTTACCGCATCACCTACCTTAAAGACGTAGGAAACAGGTCCACAGCGATGCTGCTGAGCGAAGCGCCGCAGAGCGATGTGAAAGCCAGAGCCGTGGTTACCATGATTACCACCGAAGATGCTGTGTTACCGAAGAACGGAAGCAAGACTATTATCACTGCGCTCGCGATCCCGCAGACACCACACACCAGCTTCTTGCCGCACCTGGAAATTGAAGAATTCCAATGTGTTGTTTACGCATTAGAGTCGCAGAAGCCTATAGTTCAGTTGCAAAGGGTATCTACTTCTTGATTTCAATCCCTTCAAGAGTCATTCTCTTATAATATTGGTGTTCGCTAGATAGCATCTTAGGACCGTGAAGCTCAATCCAGTGATTTGGTTCTGAATCCACTAGGTGCTCCGCTTTGGCCAACTTGTTGGTTTGGCGATTTTTTACAGCTGCAATATGCTCTTTGACCCGTTCGGCAATTGTCAGTTTTTTGCTCGATATAAGCATGGCTTCCGCTACAGTCTATTCTATAAACATAGAGATCAAGTATAGGTATACCACGTCTTTTGGTGTCAATTGGTTTCTCTACGAGAAACTAGAGAATCATTCTATAATTTAAAAAGACCAGAGTAGAACCTGGTGAGCGCAATGGACTTTGCGCTATAAATTTGGTTCTATAGTTTGTTTTTGCAACAGACTCACTTGTTAACTATAGCTCCCCCAATCCCATAAGTCAACACCGAGCCAGCACCAACAGCAGCACTCTGCAAGTACGTCAGCATGTCTGTTTCAATCGGTACACAGGCGACCTCCACTTCAGGAGCTGAGGTCGGTGCAATGGCTGAGCAGAGAGACTGGCTGGCACCAATCATAGCGGCCAGTTGGGGGTACCAGAGGCGGATAGTATTAGAGCTAGAAACATGGGTAAGTTTATATTATTTATTTCTAAGAGATGCTGGATGTGATAGAAATTGCTTGTCTGTGTAACGAGGTTAAAAGATACAAAAAAGGGCCCACGTGTAACTTAGGAAATTGCTCACCCAAACATGCATCCAAGGTGTATGACACTGGTCAGGAAAAGCCACTTCACATGAGGAGGTTTGAATAGTGGCTTGAGTTGAGCACCTCCTCCTCGAAGGGCTGCTACTCCACGACCTTGCTGCTCTGACTTCTCTTCGACAAGAGATTTCACCTAGAAAAGAGAAGCAGGTGAAATAGCTCACAAATTTTGTCATTTTTTTAAATCTTTCTTATAAAACTCTGTAGAAGATAGGCAACTTTTACTTACAGGAAACTCATCAGCTGGTCTGCCAGTATTTAAAGAATACATCCATTTAAAAACAGCCATGGCTTCCTCATTTCTTCCTCTTGACATAAGAAATTTGGGGCTTTCAGGTAGCCAGAGGAACGCCATGCCTGACAAGATCGGTATCATGGCAGTCGCCAGGAGGAAAAAGTTCCAAGAGTGAATAACTGGAAGGGAAAATAAAAAATGAAAATCACTGCAATTTACCTTTTGAAGTTTCTGAGGTGATTAGCACATTCTATATGAATGAAGAATAAATATATTTAAAACTCTATGATAAACCTGATGTTGACGAAAATGAAGTCTAGCCCACATTCTTTCTTACCAAATGTATCACCCCAGATATGGAAGTCCCAGTTATTGGTGAGGATGGCCCAGGCTAGCAGCGGCAGCGTGGTGTTGGCGATGGTGTAAAACAAACAGGTGAGGAGTATTACTCTAGCCCTGAGTTCAGTTCTATGCAGCTCTGCAAGGTATGAGATCAGAACTGCAAAGGGGCCATTGAAGCTGAAATACAGAGTTAAATAAGTGTAATTTTTATCTCGACAGAAAAAAATAAGCTTTCTAGTTCAATTTATGTATCAGATAATGTTATTAATATTTTAGTATATGAATAAATAAATAATGAATTCAAAACTAAGAATTAAATTTTAATAAAACAGGAAAAATTACATAATGACAAGTTGTGCAACTCGCTGGTGTTTGAAGAGATGCTGGCCCATGAGGTTGGAATTCTAGGCTGGGATTTTGACAAAAATACAACGAATTGGCCATGTGACATTAGATAAGATAAGATAAAATTTATTCGTTCAAGAATACCTACAGTTTGGTACAATCCAGTGATACAAGTATGACTAATCATTACTTATACTTAAATTAATAATGTCATGTGACATTATCTGTGCTACAACAGAGACAAAATGACTATGTGCTTTAGAGCTTAGTTCTGTAGACCAATCAGATAAAGAGACAAGGTTCCTAGGTAAAGGTAGAGTAACTTACAGGAACCCACTCGCGAATCTTGTGATCAGCAGCATGGGGAAGTTCTGGCTCATAGCCGCCAATATTTCCACCAGCCCCGAGCAGAAGAAGCCCCACACCATGATCTTCCGCCTGCCGAGCGTGTCTGAGAGGAAACCCCATACCATAGCTGAAGAGATCATACCTGAAACAGACAAAAATTGATGGTGAGATTATAGAGGTAGACTTTATCTATTGGCAACATAACATGAGTTGTTGCTGGTTGCCGCTCTTAAAAATCGGCGACAATCAGCGTTTTATAATTAGTTTATTCTAATGCTCTCAATGTGCGAGTCTGACTCACGCACTGAGGTTTCCGTAAAAGCTTGTAAAACACCAGACATTGCTCTAACAAAACGATAAGTCAATAAGTTATTTTGTATATTCATATTAACTTTTATTGTACGTTTATTTATGTCAACTTGATACCTCCACGCGTTCCTGAGAAAAATTCTCTTGACAGATAGACAGACGGGCAATGAAATGTTCCTATAAGGGTTTATTTTTCCCTATTGAGATAAGGAAGCTTAAAAAACGTGACATTTCTACAGCTAATGTCATTTTCATAAAAGTCAATCTTTCCGCAAGCGTTAACGCCAACAAAAAGTGGTATTAGTCTAGAAACCCAGGTGTTACAGACGTGAAATTTGACGGTACCTAATAATTTTCCGTCAAGTGGGTCGCATACCAATTTGCCTCGGCATAACATAAAAAAAAAAATGTTTATAGATGATTTTCAAGATTGATCTGAAAAGTTCAACTTATTGGAAGGAACGATAATTACGAATCATTCTGGTAATTTTAATGATGATTAAAATATCGACGGTTTACAAAAACGTTGCTAGAACACAATGCACTAAGATAAAATGCACGTGATAATAAAGTAAAAGATGACGATTCTAAGGAAATACGTTTGAAAGACAACACCTTTACCATCGTGATCAGACAATGAATACCCAAAAAATACTGTTTGATTTTTAGTAACGTTTGATAGCAACAGTCGAAGAACATTTATCTACATTATTTCATCGGATGTTCTTCAGTTCAATATTTGATTAACGTATCTCTTTCTAAATATGCTCTGAATACGAACATACATAAAGTTACAACGCATCTTAGCAAATCGTTATCAAAGATTGGATAAGGTACTACGTAGATGCGACCCTTCTGCCAGAGACAAGTTTTGCCAACCTTCGAGAACCCTAACCCTGGAGTGCGCGACAGTTGCGGGCTCAACTCCTGATCCAGGAAAAACATCTATTATGAAAAGATGATTAACGAATATAATAACGAGTACCTATGTAACCTTCCACATTGCGTCATGCTCGCGTGAGGACATAATATAATTTGCTATTTTATGTAGATTTCAGTATCACTTCGATGATAAAAACATTATTTTTCATTAAGTAATGTGCCTACAGATTTGCATGTTTTTTGTAAATATTTGACTTTCTATATCAATGTTTGTATTCTAAACAACGTTTTGGTTAGAATATTGCAAACAATGTGTTGTGTTTGCAATATTTTTGTAACATTCTTTGCAAACTCTGAGGTGCAGTGGGCAAAAGGCCCGCATGAGACGCAGAAGGTTGCGGGTTCGTTTCCCCCGCGGGATAAATTTATGTCCCGCGCAAATAATATGCATAATATGTCTCGGGTCTGGGTGTTTTCTATGTATAAATTTACAATAAATATATATAAAAGAAGTATCAGTCATTTAAGTAGTTCCCATAACACAAGCTTTGCTTAGTTTGGGGCTGGACGGTGCTGTGTGAAAAATGTCCAGCATTAAGTACTTATTCATTTATAGACTTCAGCCATTATAGACTTCAGATCGATATATGTCGTAGTCACAGACACCAGGGTCATGTATATGGTACGATACCTAATGAATTTGTTATGATGTCTAGGGCTAATTGAAAAACAACACATATTGGTTTTTCTGGTAAAAATATCGCCTAAAGACTCTTACGGAAGAAAATGTTACAAGAATAGAAAAAGGTATGCTAAAGTCGTTTGGGCAAGGATGAACGAAAGATGATTGACGAAACATGAATAAATATAAATATAAGGCAATCATGAATAGAATAATTGAAAGGTAAAAAAGACCTTTGCGCGTGCACTCTGAATAGGAGATGTTCTAGAAAAAGATTAGGTCAAAAGTACCTTAAACCGACTAGCATGCATGAAGCATGTAATGAGATTGAATGAAGCAAAAGAGTTATGTCAGCATCCGTGGTCTCTACCTATCCCTCCGGGAAACAGGTGTGACTTAAGGTATATATGTAGACCCTTACAAACTTACCTGCATAAGTCATGGCAGAAACAGTCCCCATATCCAACAAGCTAAGGTTCATATCACACTGAGCTCTCGTGAAGATGTATGATGCTGAACTGGTGACGGAGACAGCTGACCAGAAAGCCGGCAGGGTGCACAGCATCAGAACTGCGTTGAATTTACCATAGCCAGTCGCTGCCATCGCTTCTTCGAAGTCGGAGCGAGGAGTTTCAGCTGTAGAAGATATTACACCATATTAATTGTCATTCTTTTAAATTAATTTATATATATTGGTTTTTTCAATTCATTTTTTTAATATATTCATATTTATTTGAATTGAACCACGGCGGACTCAACCCGTGACTTTTCACTTCGATTGCGAGAAAATAAAATATACGGTATTATCGTAAAAATTCTAGAGACTTCGTGGCAATAACTTCTTTTTTTTAATTTCTTCTTGATAACAAGACTAGTGCAGTGACGCAACTGCATTTAACGACCGCTATAAACGCTAGTGCAACAGTACAAGAGCTTATCCATCAAGAACCATTGCGATTAAAAATCCAGGCATTTTTTTTTTTAAATCCTTTGTAGTTGAGGACACTATGGCGTTGTCATAATTATAATCATCAGTCGAAAAGCGGGATTTGACTTATTTTCCTGAATTGAATTACAATGAGGCTTAATGGATAAAATATATTATGTAAATATTGGTGGATGAAAAACATACTTTAGTAAAAATCAATTAAACTATTTATTTTTAACAACATACTTCTTTTCCTAGTTTAATATTTAATATTATCTACATAAAATTAATATAAAACTATGAAAAGAAGGCTGCTTTCTACCTGTATTAATAAGAATTCAGGAGAAAACTTTCCTATCTCCGCTTTGGTTATAAATGGTTTACTTTATCGAGTTTATCTTTTTACTTTTTTTTACCTTTTTCTGTGCTCTGTTGTTGTGTCAAATAAACAACTTTCTATTCTACTTCATATCACCGACCACAGGCAGGCGACATTAGCAAAAAAATAATATTTAATAGTACTTTTTTAATTTATAATAGGTATGCATTCAATTTGATTTGATATATCACATAACACTTTTATTCAGGCACCGTCATTCATTTAAATAGTTCTCTCCATCCTAAGGTTGTCTGGAAGAAATCGCTTTCAGCGATGAGACCGCCCATTGTGCATTTCTTTTTTTTTCTTTTTTTTTTTCTTTTTACTATGTTTCTGTGTTGATATTGTAAATTGGTGTTATGCACAATAAAGAGTTTATCTATCTATCTATCTATCTATGTGTAGGGCTACCGAATATGTGATATCTTTAGATCGCTCAAACGGCAGTCAAATCTTTTTACTCAGACACTACGACCTCAAAGCGAAATTCCTCACTCGAGGCCATAAATAAACATAACCAATACGCATATATAATAACATCGTAAAATGTAGTGACATTTTACAGCATCAAGGTGTCCTGGCTTCGGTCCAGAATTCCGTTAAAACCAGACCAGATTTAGTTGTATTTTGTTTTGATCACCGTCGCGCACTCTATTTTTGACGTATTTTGACGATAGAAGAGCGTTTTATACTGTTTTGTTATTGCTTTCGGTTTTACCACCAGCTGGAGCCACAAGATAGTCAAACAAACTGTTTCATCATCATCATCTCAGCCTGCTTTGTATAAGCTTTCTTTCTCTTCTACCAACCACCTCTATGTACGTCTCTCGTCCAGTTGTTCCTTCCGACTGTTATTATGCCGTCAACCTGTCTCGCTTTCGGACGACCAGGATTTCTTCGACCCGAATTTGGCCAGCAGTCTGTCAAAGCTTTGGTCTACCGGCAATCTCGATGTCTGACCGAGTGTTCTGCCCAACTCCACAAGATATTTTAGTGCCCTATCATCAACATCGTAGACTTCTGTTCGACGACAGATCTCAGTAGGTATTGCAAACTCGGTCTTAAAGTTTTGAGCAAGTTTTTTTGCAAAAGTCTAAGTCAAAATTCATGTATTCATTAAAATCACAAAGATCCTTTGAAATGTCGGTTTGATCTACTGCCTGTTCCTCCGAAACCAAGCCAGGAAAGAAAACAAGGCTGGTTATTCTTTTTAATGATCATTTTACAAAACAAGAGGTAACCTACATTTTTTATCAAGTTGGAGCATTTTCAATGTCATGAGTTTTTATCATCTAAATTACATTTTTAAATGTATTATTAATTGTCAATTTTTGTATATCTTTTGGGAGTTTGTTATAAAAGCATACACCTTGCCTTTTGAATGATTGACTAACTTTATAGAGTCTTCAAGTGGTAACAACGAATTTATTAAAAAAATATATAAAAACCCCTGCCGAGTTTCTCCGTCTTCGATTGCAGCATCCCCCTTGTGACTTGTGGCAATAAACCATCTTGAAGACATATAATTATTTATATCGGATAAGTCATTTCCGAAATAAATGTTACTAAACAAACTATCTCGTACGGCAAACATCCTTACGTTACAAGTAGAAATAGTTAGTACGATTTTTCACTGTTTGCAATAATTTCCTAACTATGTTTTTTTATACTACCAAGGTGCCAAACAAATATACGGCCCAGTGGCCGTATATTTGCAACGTTAAAGTATTGTTTATGACAAGTGTAGACGTAAAATAGTGGAGTCCCTGTATTGTACAACCATGGAAAGTACACCCCTGCAAAGTACAACCAGTATTACAAACCATTGGTTTCAAATACTTGGTTTGTAATACTGGGCGTACATTCCCTACACGTGTTGACCTTGTACGGCCAGTTTTGTACAACCGTGGAATGTACAGCCGTGGAATACGAACCATTTTCATGCTCGGTTTGCATGTGCGAGTGCTATCAAGGGGCAAGTGCTGTGTTGCCATAGTATTGAACGCTATTGCTCAGTGCAAACGAGGCTTGTCCTCGACTACTTCGTCATGCGACTATTTCGCATCGACCAATGAGAGGTCAAGGATATGACGAACTCTCGATCAATGAGCATCAAGAATATTGGTTCGGAATCCGGGGTGTACATTCCAGGGGTGTGCAATACCGTCATGTATTTAGTTTTTACGGAGCGTATTGTACGACCATGGAAAGCACACCTAGATAATTCAAACCAAATGGTTTGGTAATACTGGCTGTACTTTCCAGGGGTGTGCTTTCCATGGATTTGTTTTCCATGGACGTACAATACGGTCTTCCGAATAGTGTTGTGAATTTTTTTTAGTACGCCTCTCAAAGGATTACTTTATAAGTATAAAAACTCTTTGCTGATTTGTAATGTTTTTAAGCGGTTTATGCTTATAGTCTCCAAAATCGAACTGGTATAATATCAGTTTTTTGTTTTACAGCAAGTATCAGAAGAATAATTAAAAAAGTATAATTTAATGTGTTTATTTTCAGATCATGTACAAAACGGCAATGTTTTTGCAAAGTACAAAATTAACTTTGCAAGTTCGCAACATAAATTACATAAGAACTCGCCAACGGAATATTTCTTCCAAACATCTTAATTTGTGCGTCATCAAATTGTAAATTGTTTTTGATTTTCCACAAAATTGTTCGTCACTGACACCGTTATTTATAAACTTGATTTACGCACTTTGTACACCTTTAGTTATTTTCCCCTGACTGCCATATGAGAAAAAATAAATAACAATATGTATGTATATGAAAAAAGTGTCCAAGCCATGTCTAGAAAACACAGAACAACAATACTCAAAACAAGACAAGCTATAAGGTTCTGAAGGAGCCTCATATTTATATCGGTTATCATTGTCGTTATAATTTACTAGCTTCTGCCCACGGCTTCGCGTAAAAAGTACCTGGATAAAAAGTAGCCAATGTGCTATTCTGATGTTTAAGCTATATTAAAATCCGTTCATTCGTTTTTGCGTGAAAGAGTAAAAAACATCCATCCTCACTAACTTTCGTCATCAGCATTTTAGAAAACCATGTACTAGTCTCCTGTTGACGTCCAAATAAAAACAAGTTCATTTAAAAAAAAATCATATACAAAATACATATTTTTCCATACCGATAAAATAAACCCTATAGCTATAGTGACTTAAACCTATCTAAGAACCATTTTTTAAAACATACGAATTGATTGCATAAAACCGCATTACAATCCGATTAGCCATTTCAGAGATAAATAATAACAGACAAACTAACAATGTCTTATAGTAAACGCATGTACGGGCTCCAGTCGTCGCGGGAAAAAAGAAAATTTATAAGATCAAAAATAAAAAATGCTAAAGTGGTTTTAATATAACCCTATAACAAACGATCAAAATAAATTTTAATTCTATTCACGATAATACATCGAACCAGTTGAAGGTAAGAGGAAGGGACAAAACTTTAGAATTTTATGAAAAAAATGGGTTAAATTTTCGCCTATGGTTTCGGAAAAGGCTAATAAAACGAAAAATGCACATACCTTGAGCCAATTTCTCCAAGTTCGACGATGAGAGGCCAGTGACCATAAAAAGATGATCATGAGGTATCTCCTCCTTGACTGTAGCAGCCTCCGCATCATTGCCCCTCATTTTGGATGGTGATGGAAATTATTGATCAAAAAACCGAACGTCCATTTGATTTTTTTGAAAAATTACACCTGTTTATCATTCTTGTGATCAACCAAAGCTATGAGGTAATATCGTGGAATACTTTATATATACGACAGTCGCCGTATCTCAGGAGTTTGTTATGAGATCAAGTCTATGTGCTGGGCAAACAGAATTCTGAACACTGTGTCTAAAGTAAACAGCTTCTACTGAAATAGCGGGCGTATGCATAAATGGGAAATTATTAACGTGTACATATATGGGGTGTATTTAGTACAGGGGCTATTTAGTCAGAGATCCTCTCTTTATTTCTTCGTGTTTTTGGTCATGCTATCATAAGATACATATTATCACGTAATCCTCCTTATTATTTGAACAGAGTGAATTGCCAAGAAAAAAATAACAATGTGACTCCTAAGGAGATTGTTATACATACCATATAATCTTTTTACGCGTATTTCCAGACCTGTAGAAAAACTTCAAAAGGTGAAAGTTAGACTTTTAATTATTTTTTTTAGTCTGGTTACAAACTGAACCCTATTGGTATCGACTGATTGAAATAATTAAGCATTTATTTATTTTATTGTCAATTCAACCTAATAACTCAAATTATTTAATAAAATATTAATAGATAAAAAGAAAAACTAATAACAATGTTGTTAAAATGATAATACATAAGTATGTAGTAAGATCAAACTGATTTTGAAATAAAATAAGGTGACTATACAGATTATAAAACAATGCTGGCAGATTTTTTCAATCTTTCTAGGCCTTCGACAGTGACGTTCTGCAATGCTTTGCCCCACTAGACGTTTCCTTACCCCCAATACCAAACTTAGTATGTCCACTAGACAAATGTTGACGGTATGATTGCTTGTTTGTTTGTCGAATTTATTGTCATGATGTTTTCGAGTGGCGTGGCGTGCTGGAAAATAAACAAAATAGGCGTGGCAAACGAAATACCTATTCACTATTTCAGGTATGTTTAATTTTTAATGCAATGTTGATACTAGATATGGCAACCGGTGATCGTTAAGACTTAAGGTATAGTATTCGGGCAATGTATTTTATGTATCGATACGATCGATTTTTTTTTTTTTTTTATTTATTTAAGGACTTATAAACATGGTTTATTTTAGCTAATTACAACAGTGGCTTAAGGCCTGTTGTAAATAGTTCTCCCCAAAGTGCAAATAATCCTGGGTTAAATCCATCCACTGGGGTGCTAGACAAATACCACTTTCTGTTGACGTTAACGCCTGCGGAAAGATAAAATTGTATGGAAATGACATTTGCTGCGGAAATATCACGTGACATTTCCATACAACTTTATCTTTCCGCAGGCGTTAACGTCAACAGAAAGTGGTATTTGTCTAGCACCCCTGATCTTCAAATCTTGATTTACCTAAACCATATTGCATAAAATATATTATATTTTGCAGAAAAAAATAAATACGGACTTTAGATCGGGAACTTAATAAAAAGTCCGACATGAAATTTGATCAGTAGTAATTTGCAAGTTTCGAATTTATTTGTGTAGAGTTTAATTAACTATTACAGCCAGTGTTTCGGCTGATTCGGCCGATGATCTCAAGAGGCGCAAATATGAAAGTCTCGATTTAGCTCACTTATTTGAGCCTTTTGGGGTTGAGGCTCTGGGTCCGTGGGGAACGGGGCCCAGAGCATATTCAAAATTATGCGCGACGCGTTTCCAGAGAGCTGGCTCTTAATATCTGGGCCAACGACATTTGCTATTCAACGTTGAAATACAGCCAGCATTATAGGAACGCTTCCGTCTGGTGGTGATCTGGATCAGTTGACTATCTATAGATCGTTTGCAAGGGTCTTTAGATAGTTAGCTGTGTCTTATGTTTTGTATATATGAACTTATAGGTACATAGTATTCAATATTTTTATTTTTATTTTTTTTAATCACACAGCATCATCTAGCCCCAAAGTAAGCAGAGCTTGTGTTATGGGAACTACATGACCGATATACTACTTATATACGTTTTTAAACAAATATTTGTAGACCATACAAACATTTGACCCGCAGCGAGAATCGAACCCGCAATTTCTGCGTCTCAGGCGAGCCTTCGCCCATTGCGCCACAGAAGTCGTCGAATAAAATGTTTATTTATTAACAGACATAACTTAACTACGGTACAGAAAAGAGTGTGTTTTTATTTGTCTGTAACCTCAGTGAACATTATTTGGCTTTTAACTTCCAGAAGCGAATATAAAGTCTCTATTTTCTCGGAAAACATGTCTTAATTAGTCAGACTAGATAGTTTTATAGACACGGTCTGTTTTTGGCGTAGATTGCGCAAGCCGGTGCAAAGATAGCAGTCTCCTGACCCGATGTGCTAAGTGACCTCGTCCTTCAGTGCATCGGCCTCAGCTTATAGCATTATCACTCTCTTTTTCGATGCTTAAATCAATAGTCCCACAAAGTACCAAGCGACTTCAAAAAAGACTACTAGTTCTGACGAGTTAGACTCATTTTAACGATCACTTTTCCCAACTGACTTCATAAAGGAGGAGATTCTCAATTCATCGGGTTTTTAATGTATACGTTACGTGATATCTTCGCCAATTTGTGGGCCGACTTTAATGTTTTTTTTTTAAAATTTGTATATATGGATTTAAGTATGATCCCATATACACTTTATGAAAAAAACCCACCCTTAAGATGGAAAGAAAAGGGATGAAATTTCATATCCTTCTTTTTATAAACTTCCCGTCGGAATAATTTAAAGTCGGTTTTAATTTTTTCTGCAAAAAAATAATATATTATATGCAATGATGTTTACGTACGTCTAGATTTAAAGATCTGTTGATGGAATATGAGATAGGAACTGGGACCACTTCAATGCGATAAACATCATCGTAGTTGGATAGAAATCTCTGATAGTAGTTGACCGATATTCTTAACCTTATTACTATTATTGCTCATTCACGCAAAAACTACTGAACGGTTTTTGATGAAACTTTACAGTAATATAGCTCATACATCAGAATAATATATAGGCTATTTTTTATCCTGGTACCATGCGGGCGAAGCCGTGAGCAGAGGCTAGTTATATGTATCAGGGTTTAGATCCAGGATCTCATATAATTGGTCCGATATCCTAAAATCACCACTAAATCACCTCAAAACTAGTCATTTATAATGGAAATGGATATTCCATATAGCTCGCAGAACCGACAACCTCTGGGGAATAAAGGTTCTCGAATGGCGACCACGAATCTGATGACGCAGTGTAAGAAACTTGCTCCCACTTGATCGAACGATGTCATTTTAAGGAAATCGATGGATGGAAGTGGTTTTAGACAGTTCGTCATAGCACTCTTTGAGACAGGTTTATGTCTGACAGCAGACTTTTACTAGATGAGCTCAATATTCATCGATCCCCTTTGTTGTGTAAGATCAAACGGTTACGTTGGTTCGACCAGGCTGTCTAGACAAATACCTCACGCGTAGTTTTCGTTTCACGCTTACGCCAATTTGTCAAAGCAAAACTTGGCAGAAGTCACGTGACATCTCATAAGCTATAATGTTATACAATTTAACCTTTCCGAGGGCGTTCACGCCAACCACAAAGGTTATTGTCTAAGAGGCCAGATCCGTACTACTCTCGATTCAAATCTCCATGAAACCTCGATGGCGCCAGCAACAAACCTCGAGGCGCATCATCGTTCAAGATAATTTCTACCGAGGAAGGGGTCACACCCTCTGTATTCAGTAAAAGTGTTCAGGACTAGAGTCTACAATTACATTCTCGGTCAAAGAATGAGTAATTTTCCTTTTGTGGCTTTAAAAATCAGCTGTTTCCTGTTAAAAACTAATAAATTAGCTGTATGGTGTCCGAAACCAAAAAATCTTGTTCGATTTAAAGTAGTCTTAGAATTGGTACACAGACCAAAATACACCTGATCAAAAGGATTTTTCAGACTTCTTCAAATAATTTTCTCTAAAGTAATATTTTGGAAGTTTAACTTATTTTTCAGGAAAACCTGTACACTTTCATGGTCGGAATCACCCACTTAAAATACTATTTCCGGAACATTCTGTATAGGTGCTATTGATTAGTTTATTTTATATTTAATGGTAAATGTATTTTTGTACCCATTTTGTGCATTACCAACAAATCTTTTTCCACAATTCACAAATATTACCTGGAAGAGCATGTTTTTAGCATTAAGTTCGCCTATTTTCTACTATTATGTGCAATATTTTTTTTCTATCGGATCTATAAATTCTATCAAAAGACCATGGAGGAATACGACGCGAAAACGACCCTCAACAAAAAATACATTTAACCGGTAAATTGATGGTTGATGAAAATGGTCACATAAGTAATTCATTAAAAATCTCGTCTCGAGAAGACAAAGGTTTGATAAGCCTTGTTTGGTTTTCAACTCACTAAATGGAGAGTAAAACATTTATGCTATTTTTACAATCTTTATCGTAATTTATTGCTTATTGAAGGAACTTATTTGTGATATTTTGCGTCAGGAAACCTTCATTAGTGCATACAAGGATTGAACCCATGCCAATCGGTTGTTGCAAAACCGACTTTTATTTGGTTGTTCCGAGCACTTCAGACAAAATATTATCCATATATTAATGTGAAAATTACTTGTAATTTAGTCGATGAGACTATTTTCTAAAACTTTTCTAATGAATCTTACTTTTTAAAATACATTTTCATTAGAATCATCCTCTGCACAACAAAGGAAAAACCTATTATGACCGCGGGACAAATGTTTGTATGATCTGCAAATATTTGTCTCTGGTCTGGGTGTTTTCTATGTATAATAAGTGATCATAAGTTTTTTCAGTTTTTTCCTTTTGAGTTACGGAACCCTAGAAACGTCATAGAGCTCGGTCCGAGGCATGCCTTGTCCACGTGACGTTGGCGACATCTTCAATGGAATCGCAGCAGCGCCGCAAGCATCCAGAGAATATCAATATCAATACATATTAAACCGACTTCTAAATATGGAGGCGATTCTGAATCCGCGGCTATGCTTTTTTACCCAGAATGGAGCTCGTTGCGTTTGTTTAAGAGTTTTTTATTTGTTTGTCTATCTGTTATCTACAAAGCTAATCCGATTACTAATCAAAAACAATAGCTTTGTTTTTATTTTTTACTTAAAATGGGTTTTTACCACGGTTCTCAATATTTTGTAAAAAATATTATCATAATAAATTTCTGGACGTTTTTCACACAATATCATTTAGCCCCAAACTAAGCAGAACTTGTCTTATCGGAACTACATGACTGGCATACTACATGAATTATTTTTTTGTAAATACATACTTTGTATACATAGAGCACACCCAGACCCGAGATAAATATTTGCAGATCATACAAAAATTGTCCCGCGGCGGGAATCGGACCCGCAACCTTCTGTGTCTCAGGCAGGCTTTCGCCCACTGTGCCACAGAGGTCGTCAATTATTTTTGCCTATTATTATTATGATCCTCTATCTGTTCCCACTGGGAGGAGCACGTGCCGCGTGCGTGCTGAATTCAATTCAATCAGGAGTTATTGGGCTTCTAACTCTTGGCTAGCAGTAGGGCTGGCGAAGGTCAATTTTACATATTTTATTACCCGCGACGTAATCAGCCTGTCGGTATATGCGTTTGCCATAAGAGTTTTTTTTTAATCGATTTGTTTGTCTTTGATTCCGTAGTTCGTTGTCTATAGAGATTGGACTGTTTCAATGATTTAAAAATAAAAATGATTAGCTTTGCTAAATTAAAAAAAAAAAAACACACCACGCTTTTCAAAAAGTGAAGCACTAAAAGTATGCCTGTTAATGAATGCCTAACTCAGACACACACTCATAAAAATTATATCCCAATCTGATGCTCTTGGTGGGAAAGACGCCAAAATTCTCATGTACACATAATGAGAAAGTGGGAACAGCGGTAGATTATAAAATATCAATGGACGACGGTGGCGTAATCGGCTGCGACACTAGAAGTGTAGGTTCAAATCCCGCAGCGGGAGAAATTTTGCATGACCTGCAGTTCTGGTCTGGGTGTTATGGTACTACGGTACCCTTAGTTCCTGATATCCACGTCACAGGGAATCCTAATGTAGGTTAAGTACTATGTATGTGTCAGTTGGGTGTTGTTTATTTATATTTTTTAATTTATGTTTTTCTTCTTATGTGATTATGTATTGGATCTTGAATCGCAAAAGTCTGTGAGGATTGATATTAGTTACTCTTTCACACAAAAACTATTGAACGGATTTTGATGAAACTTTACAGTAATATAGCTTACATCAGAATAACACATAGCGTCGGCTAGCAAACAACACCGCTCAAGTCAAAATATTGCAGTTTTAACACTTTGATGCCATTGGATAGATCATTTCACTAAGCTTCTGTCCACCAATACAAACAGGTCATTTCAACCAATCAAAGGCAGTTATTCAAAAACAAGAATTACCGCGAAGTCTGCAAGATTTTCAAACACCGCCCAAGTCTCTAACCTCTACATACATAAAAACTGTTAGAGATTTCAACTTTGTGGAAATGCGCAGTGTTGATTAAACAGTTATTTGCTTCTCCTGAAAAGTTATGAAAACCGATTTAAGCGGTGTTGTTAGCTAGCCGACGATAGGCTAGTTTATATCTGGGCACCATGCGGACGAAGCCGTGGGCAAAGGCTAGTCTGAAATCAAGCAGTAGCTTTCATTATTATTATATGCATTGACTTAAGTTATTTCATATTTACAAGCACGTATTATTATTTTTTATTTGATTTGTGCTATCATGTGCTAATTTTTTTTTCAATCTTTACAAGTGAGGACATCCCTACATGTCGGACTTCGTTCCCAAGTCCAAAGATTCCTATTATAGATAAGGGGCAAAGTACAATATAACATGTTCTAACTAGTAAAAACTGCTCAAAGTAAACTACAAATTCTTCATTCACCATACATTATCAGGCGGGTCGTGAACTAAACTAATAACTAACCGAAAGTTTTTCTGACAACTGAAGTGCTATACAAACATACGGATTACGTATTCATATTGTAAAAGCGGGAATTTTCACGTACCGCACTATCGGTGAAAGCACCGTCTAAGTTTCGACTCATGCCGAGAGTCTTCAATGACACGACGCGACGCGGAGGGAGAACGTCGCGATCAATCACCCTAAAGACTCACTTAATGAGTCGAAACTTAGTCGGTGCCTTCACCGATAGTGCGATACGTGAAAATTCCCGTTTTTACAATATGAATAGTTAATTTCACGATAGGTTTTGGAATATATATGATTCTGAGATTTTATGATATAATACTGATTTTACCTCTACAATTGTTTAAGCTAGTTTTTATTGTAATAAAGAAATTTTATAAACAAATATAAATTATTTTCTTATTTGTCACTTATTTTCCATAAGAAATCTGTTTAAGACTGCACTGAATATACGTAGTTTGGTTTGTAAAAACAAAAACAAAAAGTGGATGGGACGGTCCCTTATAGGAATGAAAATAATATTAATTTTAAAAGTATCTCCAGGGACCGGCATGCGGCGGTCCATTTTTCGGAGTCTCTAACAATAATGACCCGAATACAACGTGGCAAACACCAAAACATACAAAGTAGTGAGTAGTTAAAGCCAAGTTGTAAGAATATCAATTTAGACGACCTCTGTGGCACAGTGGTTGAACGTCTGCTGAGGTTGGTGGGAATCAAACCACACAGAAGGTTGTGGTTTGATTCCCGCCGCGGTACAAGTATTTGTATGATCTGCAAATATTTGTCTCGGGTCTGGATGTTTTCAATGTATAATAATGTATGTATTTATAAACAAATATGTATAAGTATTGTCATAACACAAGCTCTGCGCGTCCTTGGAATGACGCAAATCATGAAGTTCCCATAATACAAGCTCTGCTTAGTTTGGGGCTAGATGTGTGAAAAATGTCCAGCATATATATGTTTGTCACAAAATGCCCACGTCTGGCATGCTTATAATAAAAATTCCACGTGACACATTGGATGAATGAAAATACTTTAATGTACACTACAACTAAATTATAAAAAAAAAACTATATCTTTACAAAACTATAAATGCCTACAATGGGCGGAATGTAAGCTCATCACCGGTTATTGGAATACTATAATAAAAATAATAAAATACCGTAAAGTACACGTAGGCAACTAATACAGGGCCTATAACATAACCACCTTGTAACTGAAATACGAGTACATAATATGAAATAAACAAAACTTATTTATCTAGCATGTAGTGACTGCGACACATACCTTTTTTATTTTCGGTTCTAGGGTATACCGATGTTTTGTTTCAAACGTTCCAAGCACGTATTATCTGTGGACTGTGTAAATCTCAGAGCTATCGAATATATCGTCGAAAGATATGTTATTGTGTTGATGGAACACGATATGGCGTTACCCCATTTAAATGGATTTCCCGCAGGGTGCGTGACGTCATTTGTCTAGACGGGGCGCCTAGGGTATGCATTTCAGAGTGCAATCCAAAACGGAATTCTATGCTGTGTTAATGATTAGCTGATAACGAGCCGGTATTAAAGAATATGGTGTTATTCCACTGAAAAATGATAATGCCCAATGTGTGCTAAGCAACTGAATATTCTGGGAGTTATTTTTCTTTTCGTTCCTTCAAAGTCACAAATATGACCTGGGGCCTAACCATGAAGTCTTATTGCGATTTAGTTCAGGCAAAGATGTCTCTTTCCGCTTTGCGATTGAGGACGCTAAGACGTAGCTAAAGCTTTGTCATTCGCAAAGCGGGATTTAATATCTTTGCCTAAAATGAATCGCAATAGGACTTCATGGTTAGGCCCCTGGTTTGAAAATATTTCGGTCTCAGCTCAACTTGAACCACTAAACCACATACTGCAATATCGGTGAAGGCACCGACTAAGTTTCGACTCATTCCGAGAGTCTTCATCAGGGTGAGTGGTCGCGACTTTCTCCTTCCGCGTGGTGCACGGCGAGACGACGAAATTCCCGTTTTTACAATATGAATAGTCAAGTTCACGATAGTTTTTGGAAGAAAAATAACTAAACCAAAGTTAAGATTTTGATATAGGTACATCTTTTCGTAAAAAGAATGGCTGTCAAAATGTGATTTCTTGTCTTGACATTTACTAAAGTTAGTTCACATCCTATCCTACTTCTTACTAATATTAAAAACGTGAAAGTTTTTGAGGATGGATGTTTGTTACTCTTTCACGCAAAAACTACTGAACTGATTTTGATGAAACTTTACAGTAATATAGCTTTTACATCAGAATAACACATAGGCTACTTTTTATCTGTGTACAACGCGGGCGAAACCGTGAGCAGAAGATAGTATATTACAATGTTCAGTCACCGATAGACAGCCTTATATTTACCTAAGGTCCTTTATTTTCTATCGAAATATCATGGCCACATATATTGTGTCAATGTTCTATACTGTGAAAGGGCTTGTTAGTTTAATGACCGATATACAAACACACGTGTATACTTCATGTCCTAACCCTCGCGACCTTGGCAGCGTCTTGTAAACAATACCTAATGAGGTTATGATAACTATGATGAAGATTTATTTAACCTTCAAACTGTCGCACAAAAACTCAACACGCTTAAGAATGTAATCCTTATTATATTACAAACTGAACAAACTTTCATAAACTATTTATATATGTGCCTGTTTATTTCTTCGTTCTGTTTAGTACCTACTCTACAAGTGTGGAGAGCACTCGCATATCAGACTTTTCACCCGTTAAGTCTCAGAGGTGTCTCTCAACATGCGAGTGATACTTCTGGTCTAGCAAGGTTACGGTAACAGGTGAGCAGCATGCTTTTTTGCCATTTTGTATTTAAAAAAATACTGTCGATGCTAGCACATATTTTTGGTCTCCTTTTGTGGCGTGTGGCATTTAAACCTATAGAACATTTCATACTTGAAACATCTTTTATACTTGAATTCTTTCAGAATTAGAATTTCTGGACGTGTTGTCCATCGTCAATCGCAGCGCCCCCTAGTGACTTATGATGCTCAAACCTAAGTAACCATCCTTGAAGTTATACAAATCAATTGCTATAGGACGGGTTGTATGAACTTGTATGCCTCGAGAAATATAAAAAAAACTCTTTGTTTGGAGTAACGAATACGTCCACCTGCTATTTGCGTCACGCGTAAAAATAATTAATCTCGCAAATATTTTTCTGTAATCAGAACATAAACAAAATGTAAAGTTAGTTCTATAGGGTACGGGAGTCAAACCCTTCTCATCCCATTAGCACCATACCAACTAAAACAAACGCACGACGTGTTGCTTCATTCTTCATCTGGTCATATCCGTAAAAAATCTGCGTGGTCTTGGTGAAGACTTTTGTATATCTGTAAACTGACGTAGCCAAGTGTTCTCTATGTTCCTACGGTTTGAAATAAATTAATACTGAATACTACGAGTATCTGTCACGCAAAATTGTTTACATCGATATAGATAACTGAAACGAATCGAAGGACGCCATGAAAACTTGAAATAAGCGTGAAGAACGAAGTATTTCGGCACTTTGCGACCAAATATGGTGTTTTTCTGTAGTTTCTTGGTTAGGTATAATTATACTCGATGAGATAGATTGATTCTAGATCGGGATCGATAATGACTATGTATTTTTTCTCTAATCAGAGAAAACACAAAATTAAATAATGTTATTACTTTTTTCATCCATGGAGTCGAAATTGTTTACTTGGTTGATTTTTTAAACATTATAAGACTTTAAAATGTCTGGGTTTGGGTGATACTCGTGGTTTCTGATACCAACAACACAGGGAATCATAGTGTTGGGTTAGGACTATGCGTCTGTTTTTTTGACTCTACAAATCGAAGAGGAATAAAAAGAAAAATATCACATAAAATTATATTTGAGCAAAACTATACGCACCTACGGTTTACGATTCTTTAATTCTCATAAAATATACAAAGTCAATCACTAACTGAGAAATATTGTTAATCAATTAGAATGCATATTAGGTAGTTACATAATTTAAATGCAATAGTATTTTTCAAACTTTCGCTATTAGATAACATAATTATAAGTTCAACTTTCCATATTGTAAAAATTTTCACGTACTGCACTATCGGTGAAGGCACCGACTAAGTTTCGACTCATTCCGAGAGTTTTCATCAGGGTGAGTGGTTGCGACTTTCTACTTCCGCGTCGCGCCGTGCACTACCACGGTAGTTTAATACGTGAAAATTCCGTTTTAACAATATGAATAATCAAGTTCACGATAGTTTTTGGAATAAAAAAAGTTTAACTTTTTTATTATTTTCTCGACGTTTTGACTGTATTGCAACAGCCGTGGTCACTGGATGACTGGAGTATACACAGCTACCGTCGAGAAATAAATGCCGCAAGTACCCTCATTTTATCTTCGGAATCAGAAAAGTCCATGTTCACATTCCGCTATGGCTATATATTTAATAATAATTATTATTAAATGCAATAAGTGATACAAAGTAAGTATGTTAGAAGTAGGTAAGTACATTTGGGATACCAAAAAAATCAAATTTGCAATTTAATAGGTGTACAAGTTTCCTTTTCGTGACGGAAACGAGAAAAGGACGACGAAAAGGAAACGAGGGAGGCAAACTAAGAGATGGTCAGATGATCTGAGATAGGTCGCCGGCCCACTATGGACAAGGGCTGCACGAGATCGAGAAAAATGGAAAGAACTGGAGTAGGCCTACGTGTCACAAGGACACGCTGCGAAAGCAGCAGTAAAGACTTAGAAATAGAAATTGAAATAGAATAGGTAAACAAGTGGTATTTACATTTAATCTTGGGTAGTTTCTAAAAGTATTTAATCACGCAGTTCGAGGCACGGGGCCATGGGGCGGCTTGCGTCGGTCATACATAGTTAGATAGATAGATAGTTTTTTATTCGACACATACAATACAGCACCGACAAGTACAAATGAAAAGAAAGACAAACAATTAAAGAAACACAGTAAATACAGAAGAGTAGGTGCAATAAGTGGGTGCTAACCAGTGCTAACGAGGGCAGTCTATGCTGCAATGCTGTGTATTAGTCGAAAAGGTCCTATCTCAGCTTATTGCTGCTCCGCCAAGGCGAAGCAGCGCTGATTTTCAGATAGGACTTAAGAAGTGAGGGGTGACCTCACGATCGCAGTGTTGCAGAAGGAAAACAGTGAAGAAAAAGTGAGTGTGGACAAAGAGTGTGTGATGAGAAATGGATAGACATAGATAGTTAAGTTTAATTAGTAGTACATTAATCAGTGTGAGAGGGAAATGTGAAAGTTGTGCTGCAGCGACCATTGCGTGCCATTTGGTAAGTTGAAGCTAGAGTAAATAGTGTAAATCACAGGTTTTTTTGTATAGTTAGAAGCTGTTTCTTTAGTTAAATCTAAAAATACTAACCGATTTCAGCACTCGGACCGGAGGAGGAAGGTCATTCCAGCACCTGGTAGTTGCATATCGGAAAGAACCCCGAAATGCTACTGAATTGTGCCTCGGCGTCAACAAAGCCACGTGACTACATACTCGGGTTAGGTATCGCGAGCAATCTCTAGCCCATTTCAGTTTACAGAAAAGATAGTTAGTTAGGACATAGTTATGTTATGTTAAAAAAGGTAATCTGTTTGACCGTCTCTTTAGCACATGTTTCTTCGGTAGATAATAGATGTTGGTTGGGTTTTTTCGATAATTGCATCGACAGAAAATAATCTTTGGTTTCCGTTTCCGTAAATAGGTTTGGTCCGGAATTATTCAGGCTGAAACAGTTTATTTTTATAATTAATGTTTCAACATGGCTTCATACTAAAATTGCCTATGTTCTAGGTCAAAGAGAATCCTTTACGAATTTCATACAAATCGGTATAACTTTTAAAACAATCATGGTAAATATTCGGATTTATTAAAATTTAAGTTCCTCATAATCAGTTCAGCCGATACGTAGATTACGATAAAAGAACATGCAGTAACATATATTCTTTAATATTAATTTGATTTCCGTCACGTGACGTAGCCGGACGAACGAGGTGCGGGTTTGATTCTTATTGCGGTACTGTGGAAGACGTGTTAATGAAGTGCGCATAGCAACTAGGCTGTAGAGGATAAGGGGCTTAGAGTTAAAATATGTATTAAGAAGACATTTTAACTTTATTAAAATTCCGAATGTTCGCGCGACACAAGTATAATAGTCGGACGGCCGCATCAAGTTGCTTACCGAAAAAAAATAATCTCGCCTCTCTCCGCGCAAACGGAGGGTAGATTTTCTTTAATACTATAAGTTTTTTACATCTACCTACATTTATATTCATCTGTTTGTTTACGTTTAATATACATACATTAAATTTATAATTTTTTAATGAAATTTTGAACTCTAATGTAAATTTGAAACTGAGCCCTTCTTTGCCTTTGAGGGCACGCGTAACTGTCAGTCCCAGTAGCCAAGTCACGGTCCTTCAGGAGGTTATTGAACAAGGGCCAGCCTTGAGCTCATGCGAAGTTATCAAACCTTCCACACCTTATCCCCTCAAACTAATAAAATATTGTGTTTCCAATCCAATTAAGCTGCTACCTGGGAATTTCAGGGCCTCCGTATTAATTAAGGCTTATCGTGCGCTGAAGTGTGGCATGACCTTAACGTTCAGATAGTTATGCCACAGATAATAAATATAATACGTTATGCTAAGCTGTTCATGTTATTATTGCGAATTCACATTTTGATTGATACTGAAAATAATGCTGGACATTTTCACACAGCATCATCTAGCACTAAAGTAAGCAGAGCTTGTATTATGGGAACTACGTGACTGATATTCTACTTATATACATTTTCTTTGCATCCCGCGCCGGAAGATGTGACTCAGTTGAGGTCCTAGGACTAATACATTATTACTCAAAGTTTATTCCACGACTCCACGATCCGCTTCACAATTTATTGCGCAAAGAAACTGATTGGGTCTGGATACATACATGTTATACATAGAAAATACCCAGACCCGAGAAAAATATTTGCAGATCATACAAACACTTGGCCCGCGGTGGAAATCAAACCCTCAACCTTTTGCATCTCGGGCGCTACATGGGTCGTCGAACATGGTAATGGTAGGTACATAGATGGTGTTTATAGGTAGGTATCTCATATGAACTCTCTTAGGGTATATAGCAATAGGTAGGCATGCAGGCAGAGGTTTTTCACGAACAAAAAGTTACTAAAAATAAAGTTAGTTAGTAGGTAGGTAGGTAATGTATTTAATCTGTGGAGTACATGATTTTTTGTCCATAGGTAGGTATAGATTGTATGTAACAAAAAATGTTCATGATTATATTTCCTACTATGTAAATCCTCATATTCATACACAATGCGTAAATCCAAGGATACCGAGTAGGGGGTACTTAGAGACACATCCAAACATCACATTTGTGCTTGTGTGTCCGGACTTTAGTAGGTACTCGTCGTTGCAGGGGTCTAAACATATACCACTTTCTTTTATCGTTGGAATCCTACTACTATTATAAACGCGAAAGTTTGTGAGGATGGATGTTTGTTCCTCTTTCACACAAAAACTACTGAATGGATTTTGATGAAACTTTACAGCAATATAGCTTATACATCAGAATAACAGATAGACTACTTTTTATCCGGGTACCACGTGGGCGAAGCCGTGGGCAGAAGCTAGTATATAATGCCGAAAGGAGGTCATTGACAGTATATGTATAAGTTGGGTGTTTATTTTGTTATCTATACTAATATTATAAAGAGGAAAGATTTTTTGTTTGTTTGTATCGAATAGGCTCCGAAACTACTGGACCGATTTAAACCAATTTTTTGCCAAATGAAAGCTAAATTATCAGGAAGTAGCATAGGCTATAATTTATTAAAAAAAAATAGAAATTCTTAAGAAAATTGCAATTATATAAACCAAATTAGCAAAATTTTGCCTATATAATGTATTATTTGGCGTGCGCTGAGAAAACTATTGACGATAGATAAAAATGATATACTGCATGATTGAAGTACTCATTATTACCTACAAAAAAATCCAAGAGGAAATATATCTTACTATCATAGTTAAGTCACAATAGCAGCTTTTGTGTTCTAAAATTTAATTAGATCGCCGATATTCCCACGTAATTGAAACTTACGCGGGTGAAACCGCGGGGCGCAGCTACTTTATTATATTTTTTAAACCTTCTCGATGAGATAACATAATTGTTTGTCGCAATAAAGTCGAACGTCGAGAAATTTAATTGGAAATCGGTAAACACTATATCAACCCGTGAAACTTATAATTATTTATGAAATTTATTAAGTATTGCTTCATTTTACGGGATATACGGGGGTCAGCCCTCTCATTGTATACCAGTGATACGCGATCAGTGTTGATCTACGCTCGAACTGCCCAGTCGCGTCGCCCGCCTGAAACCGTACGGTAAAGTGCGCGCCGCCCTGCCCAATGCCGCCTAGGTACCGCGTGCGAGTCAAATTAAAGTGATTAATTTATCCACCCTACCCAACCGCAAATGGGATAAATGCTGACTTTTAATTAACCTCGTGACTTTTAAAAACAATTCGACGATAGAATGGGATAATTTTTTCAAAAATAAAAGTGGAATTTTGCTAAAAATTTTGATTTTATTATTCGACTCTCTGAAGTGTGATATTAGTTTTAAGTCTAGTTGTTTATATTATAGGCTTTAGTTTTTGGAGTTTGTGCTGTGTTCAGCTATGGAGGAACAAGGAGGTAAATTTTTATTTACTATTTTTCTTTTTTCTTTTGTAGTGTTAAAATTACTGATTGTCATTCATACAACAGACTTCAGTCTTTGACTAAGCATTAAATTATCAAAAAAAAACATTTTGGCCTTTGAAAATAAATATGAATACCAACTTATTAAATAAAAAAACAGTAAAAAACATCCTCACGTTACGAGCTAATGAACTAAGCTTAGTAATTTGTCGTATTGTCATAGATAATTCAGCTCACTCAGTCAACATAAAGAAAATAAAAAAAAACAGAAAATACATACAAATATATATTGTATAAACGGGAATTTTCATGTACCGTATACTATCGGTCAACGCACCGACTAAGTTTCGACTCATTCCGAGAGCCTTCATCATTAAATACACATAGTCTTGATTCTACACTAAGATTCCATGTATCGTAGATATCGGGAACTACGAGTACGGTGAAACTACAAACATATATTCTGCAGCGGGAATCGAAACCGCACCTCTTGTGCCGCTGTCGAGGTCGCTTCTTATCACATCAGTACTCAATGTCCATTTATTATAACGGCTAGTCTCAACACTCGATACATAAAAAAAAAACACAATCCTGAGCCTAGAATTCCCTGTGTCTTAGGTATCTGGTATATATATACTTATTGTAAAAACGGGAATTACGTAGTGCACGGCGCGACGCGGAAGGAGAAAGTCGCAACCACTCACCCTGATGAAGACTCTCGGAATGAGTCGAAACTTAGTCGGTGCCTTCACCGATAGTGCAGTACGTGAAAATTCCCGTTTTTACAATATAAATCAAGTTCACGATAGTTTTTGGAATAAAAAAAAATATATACTTGTAGAACATGCAAATTTATATTTAATCCTGCAGCGACAATCTTGAGAATCCTCTAGCGTCGTTGCCCGATAAAATATCGGTTACATATATTTTGATGGCTTGTCTCAGCACTCAATACATGTATTTTTATTGGATATTAATTTATAAATAACAAGAATCCATTGGCATTAAGCATCTATTTACAAAGATGACGTGAAAACAGACTTACAATAAGAGCATTATTAGGTATAATTTTATTGTCTGTCAAATGTGTATAAGCGGCCTGGCGGCCTTGTCCCTTGTCCCTTGGGAGAGTACAAGGCCTTTGGTATGGGACGCCACATACGTAGATATCCTAGCACCATCTCATCTGTCGGGGACATCAGTTAGAGCCGTTGCAGTGGTTGATTCTGAGGATCTCAAGAGGCGCAAATATAGAAGTCTACACAGAGCTTACTTATTTGAGCCTTTTGAGACTCTGGTCCGTGGGAAATCGGGGCCCTTCGTGTTTTCAAAATTCTTTCAGAGCGACTGGTCGAAGCAATACGAGCCAGAGAGCTCTTATCTGGGTTAACGCATTAGCATTGCCATTCAGCGTGGCAGTATTTTGGGAACGCTTCCGTCTGGTAGTGATCTTGATCAGTTGAGCTATCTATATATCGTTTGAAACGGTCTTTTGATGGCTAGCTGTTTCATCTGTATTTGTATATACCTACTTGTACATAGTTGTATGAATCTATTGGCACTTAGCACCTATTTTAAAATATGACGTGGAAATATACTTATACAGAGTAATAAGAGCATTATATATTGTCATCTGTTGTTAAATAAACATTTGAATTTTCTGTACATAGATATTTGTTACGGGTCAGGGTGCTGATACCACGGTACTCGTAGTTTCTGATACCTACGATACAGGGAATCCTTGTGTGGAGGACTTTGCGTGTCTGTTGGGTGTTTTTTTTTATTATCAACACCTTTGCACCGTTCGTTATTCCAATAATTAAAAAAGAAGGTAAAATGATAAAATGTGACATATATTTTTATCTTCGAGTTTAAAATTAACAAAACATTTTGTACTTTGAAATTATTATTTACTAGCTTCTACCCACGGCTTTGCTCACGTACCCGGATAAAAAGTAGACTATGTGTTATTCTGATGTATAAGCTATATTACTGTAAAGTTTCATCAAAAAAGTCTAGTTTTTTTTTTGCGTGGAAGATTAACATCCATCCTCACAAACTTTCGCGTTTATAATATTAGTAGGATAGGATTTATCAACAACAATACATCTATAACATATGTATTAATAATATACTATATAAAATCAGCTATATAGCTATATTATAACAATTTCGTCTAATATTTCTATAACATCCTACTAATATAATAAACGCGTAAGTTTGTGATGATGGATGTTTGTTACTCTTCCAAGCAAAAACTACTGAACGGATTTTGATGAAACTTTACAGTACTTTAGCTTATACATCAGAATAACACATAGGCCACTTTTTATCCGAGTACCATCCGGGCGAAGTTGTGGGCAGAATCTAGTGATTTATATGTCGCCTAATTATGATCGAAATAGTGTAGAGAAAAATATCATCTAGCTAAATAACAGTTAATAGCCAGTGGATAAATGGGCGCCGGTATTTTTAGTAAAAATAACTTCGTCTCGCACAAAATACGTACGCAATGAAAATGAAACGTCTGAACGATTACAGATGAAACTCTTCAATTAACAATGCGATGTGTGTAAACAAGATACAATACATTATTCATACTACTATGTACAAGTAGTTATATACAAAAAATAAAGATGAAACCGCTAGCTATCTAAAGACTGTTGCAAACGATCTATAGATAGCTCAACTGATACAGATCACTACCAGACGGAAGCGTTCTCAAAATACTGGACGCATTGACACGCTGAATGGCAATGATGCGTTGATAAAGATAAGAGCCAGCTCTCTGATCACAAGATACATACTCAGTGCGTAGACCAAGTAGGGGGTATTCAGAACGTCCAAACATTATATTTGGCATATGCCCGCGTTTTGCAAGCCATTCGCCTCTTATTGAATCGCAAAATTTGGCATATCCTTTCTATTTTTTTGCATCAAGGGTTTTAGATGTTCTCCTTTACCATATTATACATTCAAAAATCCATAGTTGCAAGACCAGGCTTGAACCCATGACTACCGAATCGGAAGCCAGGGTGCCGACCAAAAGACTATCACGGCTTTCTGATTTCAATAATTTTGAGACCACTCTTTGATGTTTCATTATTAGCTTCATCATAATTAGTTACAGTTAAATGAAGTCTTTTTTTTATGTAAGTTGATCCTTTAGCCATTTTTTTGTACCAAGGGGTCCGTAGCAACAGCCTCGTAGCAACGTGCTACGGCGTAGCTGATTTTCCTATCAGTTTTATAGCCTAATCTAACGACTTGAATACGAATGTAGAGGTAGGATTGTTACTCCATTTTACTCCACAACTTAACCAGCTATGACTCATCCTAACTTGATATTACTTAGCTAAAGCTAACAGTCTTGTCTCAAGGAGGATTTTTTTAACCGACTTCAAAAAAGGAGGAGGTTCTCAATTCGTCTGTATTTTTATTTCTGTCGTTACCCGAAATCTACGCCAATTTATATTGTAAAAACGGGAATGTTCACGTACTGCACTATCGGTGAAGGCACCGACTAAGTTTCGACTCATTCCGAGAGTCTTCATCAGGGTGAGTGGTCGCGACTTTCTTTTCTTGCCAATTGTGAACCGATTCTTCTGTTAATGGGTAGGGGTTTTTGATGCTTCAAGGGTAGTTCTATATAAATTTAATGAAAAAGTAAGGTATGAAATATTATGTTGGACTTTTAATCAACTTCCCTTTAATTGAAGTCGGTTTTTATTATTTCCTACCTGTTTGTATTTGACAGAAGAGTCATGGTAATAAGAGGTACGTGAGACTTTTATGTTAAATGTTATGTATTATGTGTCAGGGTCTGAAACACGAGTCACATAACTAGTATTTGGCTGAGACGCAAGAGGTGCTGGTTCGATACCCACTGCAGGACAAAAGTTTGCATGTTCTGATATTTGTTCCGGGTCTGGTTGTGGTACTATGGTACTCGTGGTTCCTGACACCCACGATACAGGGAATCCTCTATTATTATTGAAAGTAAATCATACCTCTGTTGAAGTGCACAGCAGATCAATATTAATTTTACGCGTTATCAAACAAAGAATATCAATTTCATAGTGTCAGTAAACCTGTTTTATCGAGTCAAAATGTCAATTTTTAAATAAACAGTGCTGTGCAAGTTGTATAACTAGTTTTTTTGATATATAACCATGTTATCTCATTGGGAATACCTATTTAGACATCATAGGTTGAACCACCTAACGACTCTTTCGATCTTTCGTTGTAAAAAAGTCGTTTTCGTAAGAAAAGTTAATAGTTTACTTCCAAAATTATCATTGGATATCCTTGAGACGAATTTGCTGGCAGTTCTTGTTATATATATCTCTTCTATACTTATAAAAGAGCTATAAAATGTTGATTTTTTGTTTCTTTGTTTTTATTTGTTTGAACGTGCTAATCTCACAAATTTTGCATTAAATTTGATAGCCTTATTCATGAGGAAGGTTATAAGCTATTCAACATCATAATATGACTCTTAGGAGTCGAGCAAAAGAAGTAATAGCAAGGACGGGAGATGCGACGAGACGGGTCGGCATAGGCGGGCGATGGGTCGGTCGGGGGCCGATGGCGGCCGTGAAAATGCTAGTTCGGGCAAACGGCTAACCTGTTGGTTAGTGGTTATCCTATGCCTCTCTCATATGGCCTATGCCTCTCTCATATGGCGTTGCCTCTCTGAGATATCAAGATGAAAGATCTCATTTACCTGTAATTTCACCGACAAACATTCAAACATTCAAACTGGAACACAGCAATGAGAGAAATACTGCTTGGTGACAGAAAAAGGTATGGTTGTAAAATTTCCCCGGACGTGCCCTGTCACAGAAGCTTTTTTACTCTTAGTTGGCAGAACATGAAAAAAAAAATGGCTAGATACCTAATGAATGAGATTTAAGATAGTTAAACCTAAAAAAACAAATAGTTATATAGCCTACATACTCGTAAACTGAAACTGTATTTCCTGGACAGTAGGTTAGAAGAAAGAAAGGATTTACGGAAGGAGGGGCGTTTTTGTACATTTTACAAAAACTCCCCAGGCCTAGTACAGGCTACAAAATAATAATAAATAAGGTTAAACATTTAGTGCACCATAACTTAAATTCCTGAATTTAGAAAACATTTAAATATTTTATAAAAGTTGATTATCTGAACACTGCTTTCTGTTCTGTGTTCATTTAAAATTCAACAGTAGAAAACTAAACACGATAAGCAACAACTTATAAAATCTTTGTAAGTAAGGGCCTTCATGATTTTCAGAGACTGGTTCAATGGCGATAACATTTATTTATTTATTTCAGGCAACACAGTAAATTAATTGTACAAATACAGGGTATATATCATAAATACATTTAAAATAAAAAATATATAATTTAGTAGAAACTGATAACGTGAATAATTTAAAGCAATCTACATCCCCGCTACTTCCCACGAAACCCTATGATAAGGAGTTCAAGTGGTTTTCGCGAAATCCAAAAGAAATGCGCATTAATTGAATGCCTTTATCAGGGAGCCATCAGACTGTTATCAGGGCGATAAGATGATCGTATGACGTCATTATTATGGTTTAATTTCGCGTCTGAGTGCTTCGTTATTAGCAGATAAACGTGATATAGTGTGGAGGTAAACAGCGGGTATGCAGTAGGATATCTCTCGAGCTCAAATACTGGTGAAAACTGGAATATATCGATGTGTTTTGATAATGTAATTGTTTCGGTAGACACTAAAGATCACGCCAGAAGGTCAGTTTTCGCCATCGATAGTATCGAGACAAAATGTTAAAACTTAATTATGTTTTATTGTGTTTTCTTTGTAGTTACTTTCAGTCCAGTTTTGAAAGGCTTTCAATTGCAATTTGGACTTTAATTTATGGAAGGCATTGTGGAATTCCCCATTCGATCGCGTTTTTCCTTTCAAAATTCATTTTCCTGTTGCACCTTCTAGAGGGATGGAATATAGAAAATATTTTCTTTATGCACCCTTACACACAAAAAGTAATTATCCTGCCTTCAGGTCTTTAGGACTAACGGTTTAGACGACGTGTTAAATTTCAGTCAGTGACGCACTAGGATCTTATATTTTTATCATATTACTATTATAAACGCGAAAGTTTGTGACGATTGATATTTGTTACTCTTTCACGAAAAAACTACAAAACGGATTTTGATGAAACTTTACAGTAATATAGCTTATACATCAGAATAACACATAGGCTACTTTTTATACGGGTAACACGCGGGCGAAGCCGTGGGGCAGAAGCTAGTCCTATCCTATCATATCCTATCCTACTTCATACTATAGAGGATGTGAGGATGGATGTTTGTTACTCTTTAACGAAAAAACTACTGAGCAGATTATGATGAAATTGTACATTGCTTGTACATCAGAATAACACATAGGCTACTTTTATCCGGGTACCACGCGGGCGAAGCCGTGGGCAGAAGCTAGTATTCTATGACGAAAATCAGGTGTTCAGTACGTGGCTTAAAACTAATAAATCAAAAACTTCTAATATAAATAAAAAAAGCGCTTAACAGTTACATTTTTCGTATTTTAGTCCTCACCCTAAACTAAGATTCTTTGTATCGTGGGTATCAGGAACTACGAGCAAAAAATATCTACAGAACATGCATACATTTGTCCTGCAGCGAGAATCGAACCAGCACCTCTTGTGTCACAGCTACAAGGGTCTATTAAAAAAAGTGCAATCACAATCAAAAATACAATGTTACCATTCCAAGATTACCTTCTGATGCTGGATTGAATGTATCAGTGATATAACATGGCATTCACCTTGTAGCTTCGATTAAAAGCAGATTATAGCCACAGAATATTAACACTAATACGGCTTCAAGATTATGGATGAAGAGGTGTGTATGTGAGCGTGACATCCACCATACCTATCGGATGTCGAGAAGTATGTATGGATGCAAGTGGATACGGCAAGTTGCTTTTTAATCGACTTCAATAGACATGGGCGTTTTCGTTTTTTCCCGCAAACGGTTATGTAACTGATATACTGTTTGCATATCGGTATAGAAAACGGTTTTCAGATATCGATATCAGTCGTAGGGGTTTCAAACGTTAACATGATTTTTAGACAAGCAAGCTAACAACGAAACGACAAACGCAAACTTATACAGTTATTTAGTACATCGATGTGCAATTTTGGCTAATGTTACGTCATATTCGCTCCATGTGTCGTTTCGTTTGTTTTGTGAAGTTTTCGTTTTGTTCGTGTCTTTAGTAGCAGTTGAGGTTTTGATTAGTTTTCATGATATCGGTTATGTGGATTTAAATATCGATATGGTATGCTATCTAACCCATATCCGTTATAAGTTACGTTTCGATATATCGAACTCATGTCTAGACTTCAAACAACATCAACTTTGTCAACATCATGTATAATTTTACCTGTATTTTAACAGACAAATGAGTATATCAGGAAAGTCTGAAAGAAGCGCCGGTGACGGAAAAGTTGAGGAGTAAGATTAACGTCATGAGGAGATAATAATGTCATATTACGAGAAGAGTGTTAAATATAAATGACTAGTTTCTGCTCACGGCTTCGCCCGCGTGTTATGTAATAAAAGTAGCGTATGACTGTCTCCAGGCTTCAAACTATGCCCACGCAACTTTTGAGTGAATCGAACTAAGGTTTACAATTTTCCATACAAAGTTTAGAACTCAATTGCACACCACCAAAGGGTAGTTTTGAAAAAATTAAAAACACGTGTTTCATTATTTATTTTAAAGTTTATTTGTACCGAGCGAATCAAACCAAGGAATAAAATTTTTCATTGAAACTTTACCACCCTGGTACCTTAGGGGTTGATTTACGAAAATAAGATTAGCCTATATATTATTCCAGAATCTAAACTATCTACATTCCAAATTAAAACCGGTTTAGTAGTTTCGGAGATACGTGGTAACAAACATTCACACACACAATGTCACACATTGTCCCGGAATGTGTATATAATGCCGGAAAGAGGTCATTGACACCGTGGTGGGGAACATTGTTTGTTCTACGACTTTTTGGATTACCATGTTTTTCATTCATGATATGACCATCTAAATTTCCTATACTACCTGCTCTTAGCACATCCCTAAAATCAACAAAACATTTGTTTAATTGCTGCACATTCCGGGACACCCTGTATTAGTAGGATTGTGGATGGAAACAAAAGCTGAGGTAGGCCAAAGAAAAGTAATAAAAGCTGAGGTAGACCAAAGAAAAGTAATAAAAGCTGAGGTAGGCCAAAGAAAAGTATTAAAAGCTGAGGTAGACCAAAGAAAAGTAACAAAGAGCTCCTCCGAAGAAGTACTACCACCATACCTATTTCTACCACCAAGCAGTTATGTATGCATTGCTGTGTTCCAGTTTGAAGGGTATAGGTACCGGTGAAATTACACGCACACGACCCTTTTCACCCGTTATGTCTCAGGGTCGGTAACACTCGAGTAATACCTCTGGTGTTGCAAGCGTCAATAGGTTACGGTAACCACTTACCAATTGGTAGGCCGTATTCTAGTTTGCTATAAATAAAAATCTAATATTAAACAGTATACATATTAATCGCGATAGAAAGAAATATACGTTGAAGGCGCTCGTAAAGGATACTGTAACGAACTTAGAAATTATCATTATAGTGTTATTAAAAAAATAGTTAAAGAATTTCAATCGGCTACATAACAGTCAGTATTTAATATTAAAAAAGCCATAATAAAGGAGTTTAGTGAATTGAACAGCTATTCTCTTAACTAAGCCACCAAGAAACAGCGCACACCATTTGTCAATCTCTTCCTCGGACGCGAACCAACACATTGTAACGTTGTATTGGGCAAACATTTGCTCCGTTTAACCAGCTGATACCAGTTTCATTCGGAGATTTTCGGAACCTTTCAGTAATAAGCAACAGAAACTATTGTCTTAACTAACGATTCAGATAAAAAAAATACATTTAAGGCGTGCGACTGGCGACTGGCGACTAGCAGCAGCGACAAACGCCACTACACGTCTATACATTTCCTTTGAATTTGTATGAAGATACATAAAAAATGTATAGGAAGTGTCGCTGGTCGCTGTCGCCTGTCGCTGCTTGTCGCAAGTGACGGGCTTAAGCCTTAAAAAGTTAGTCATATTAACATTGTTATATTATTATTATTTTCATGTAAAAAATTCTTTATATAATATGTTTATGCCAAACTGTTAAAATATGCATGCTGTGTTCATCTGTAATTGCAATTATATGTTAACTAGATCTTAAAATATAAAATATAGGTAATTATTCATGTAAATTCTGTTGATGTTCATAATAAGTAAAAAAAACACATATTGACCCCACAATAGGATTCTCTGTATTGTGGGTATCAGGAACTACGAGTACCATGGCACCATAATACCAAGACCCTGAACTGTCCCGCAGTGGGATTCGAACTCGCATCTTTTGCGTCCAAGCTAGTTACCAAAAAGACACCAATTAAATTGACGAATTTAATTGGACCTATCTTCGTCCCCACGGTAATCTGGCCAAAACTGGTTCGATCTGGAAGATTTTGGCTAAAAAACATTCCAGGGATCAACTCTTGCGCAGCTACGTTACAATTAACGTTGATTGGTGTTGAGAGGATTAATTTAAGATTAAAGCCGCCGCCTGTAAACATGTCTGGAACAATAATAATTGGTATTGTATTTGCACTGTTGCTCAAGTTGTTTGTTATATTGAACAAGAATAGAAACCAAACGCGTAACAATTTATGTAATATTTGATTGCGATGTAATATAAGGTATCTACCTTCTCCTGCTTCAAGTAGGAAGATAGAAATATAGAAGATAGATAAGAAGTATCCATAGATCATTAGCACTCTTAAGGGGAATAGGCCGCCCGCAGTTCAGTAATTTTCAATCAACTTCAAAAAAGGAGGAGGTTTTGAATTCGTCTTCATTTAATCTTACGTGTTAACTTAGCCAATTCAATTCTTTTTTATAGGCGGGATAGTATTCGTAGGTAGTCGCATGTGAATTTCATTAAAAAATACAAGTACTAAGGTGGAATAAAAAAAGGGTAAAATTTTAAATTGGTATATTTATGAACTTTCCATAATTTGAAGAAGGTTACAATTTTTTCCTTAAAAAAATATTGTTATGGCAATAACTACAAAATTGCTGAAAATATGCCTCATGTTACTTTAATCTTAGAACTACTGGGGTTCTAGACACATAGAAAATATTTATTGTGTCTCAAAAATCTGTTAAGCATATCAAGGGTTAAAGAAATTAAAATGACGTCTTGAATTTTCTAAACCCTTTACCTAATTACCTAGTATAGTTTAAAAAACATCACAGTCTAGACCAGACTGTCACTGGATCTAAATTCACTGAGCATTCTCTAACATGATGTGTTTTTAAACAATCGAAATGTTATGTCTACCATCTGTCCAGTGGAAATATACCAACTACCAACAGAGCTGTGCTGCTTTTGGGTAATTAATCTGAAACGTATGTTCTACTTTCTGTACTGGTCATGATTCCGAATAATAGACAAACACAGGGTGCCCTAGTTATTTGGGTGTTTATTTTATTCAACGGAAAGGGTGCAGGCTAAATACGAGCTAAGATTCCAAAGAAAAAAATATAGGCTGACATTTAGGTCTGAAGAACAAACAAAAACAAACATTGTAGGAAAAATCCGTTGGTAAATGATCGGGATTGAACTCACGATAACCGGAAGTTGGGGTATCGTCCACTGCGGCTCATACAGGTTTGAATTTCGTTTATTTAATAAACAATAAACGTCTTCGAATTGCAGCCTCTTCATCCAAACCTATCCATTTTCATTTAAGTTTAGCTTTAAAAAATTACCACCTCATTGCTGTGTTTCGAGGTCTAGGATATGGAAACTAGTGAAATTTCAGGCACATTTATCGTGACGTATAGTGTATACACATTACACACACATCAACATTATACTAGTGCTGTAAGGTCAGTTAGCCATCTGCAGGGCCGGACTAAAGTGATAAACAGACATACAGCCCACCTGTTGGTAAGCGGTTACCATAACCTATGGGCGCTTGCAACACCAGAGGTATCACTCGCGAGTTCTCGACCCTAATTCATTGCGGATTAAAGTAAGAGTGAATTTCTATCGGTATATTTGTGCAACGTGGCGAATAACTAATTGCTGTTGATTAATTTTCTAGCTAGAAAGCACTAATTAATAGTTTCCTCTGACCAAAGTTGCGTCACTCGCGTCACAGCGCAAATTATATAAACCGAGCTGAAGCAGGGCATGCTATTTTAGTACCAGTTCTTTGTCAATGACAACACTAGGCCGGGACTCACTGACTGTTATCTTATTCTGTGGCCGTGACGTATTAACTATTTCTTTATTCTGTGGTAGAGGTTTAGTGACTGTTCTGTAATCTGTGGGCGTCAAGTTCATCGAACCGAATATAGGCTCTCCTGAAGTGTTTGTAAACTGCGTGATGGTAGAAGAATCAATGTCAGGATAAACAATTTCCCTTAATGTAGTGGTAAATGTTTTTAGCTCTAAAACCAAATACGGATACCTCCCGCTTCACTTAAGGCCATGAAAATGCCGCTTTGACAAACTGACCGTTTTGAACTGAACTAGATATCAGTTTGACTTTGAATTCTAAATTTAAATAAATGTTATTTTTAGGCCTGATATTATATTTTCAAACACAGCTATTCATTTAGTTTTTAGGGAAATTAGCAACCAGAAACAATCTCCGAAAAATCGCGTTATTTTTCACAGACTTACTAGAGATGCTAGCGCATTTATTTTCGAATATAAGGTTTGACGTGGAAACAATGCGTCTCAAACGGCACACAATATCAACAACGTATATGGACCTAATACTATTAATGAACCATTTGTGACAAATCGTCAAAAAATAAAAAAGCTAAATCAAATTACAATTTTCCATACAAACCAGCAGTTTCATAGGTAAAGATCTAATATTAAGTTTAACTAGGTAACTAACATGGAGATAGATAACTAACTTGAATCAGTCTATAGATCGTTTGCAATGGTCTAGCTAGCTAGCTGTTTCATCCGTATTATTTGTAATATCTGAATATACATTATACGGGTTTCAATTATCACTTTAGAAGAAATGAGGCATGAACATTCCGGAGCCATAGCTTGTCTTGACATGTCTCAGGCGGTTTATTTTTATTTCCAATCAATAAACTTTCATAATCACGTGTTCCTTGTATCATCGATGGTGTTTATTTGGCAGCGTCGCTGATCTATTTATGTATTGTTGGCAGAGAGCAAGGAGCGGCTGCAGCGTGCGCCCTTCGAGACCGCCCTGCACCACGCCGGTAAGTGTCTCCCGCCCAGGAAGCTTGGGCTTGCAATCCGTCTCATGGAATAGGCATTAGTTCAGATCTGGCTCGAAGGACCAAAATTATGTTAAGGATTTCTATATATTAAAAGCTGCTTTGATATGCACAATAATGTTCCTATTGTACGGTTTTACTACATAAACTTTATTTAAACTAGATTACTTGATTTTATACTAATTATTACGTGTGCTGTTGGAAGCGCAAATTGGAAAAGAGCGTCTGTCTCTGTGTGAAAGAGATGGACAAGTTAGTATGACAAATACTAAACACATATATGACAAATGTAATGTTTGGACTTATCTCTGACTATACCTTACGTGATATCCTCGTAGATCTATGTATTAATGCGATTACAGTAGTAAGTTGTTTGCTTTTTGTCTCTTTGAAGCAAAATAAAAGTCTTTGGGATTTTCCATCAAAACAAGCTTTGAAGGAAAATGACAGTAGATACCAGACTAGTCAAAAGTGTAGTGCAAGTGTGACTTACACCACTGCAAACTTGAAAATTCTAAAGTAATGAAAAAAGCACACGGATTCCAAAACATAGTGTCCCTTAGCAAATATTTATTGCAAAGTGCAAACGAAGAGAACATATAAAACTACTGAATTCAGCGTTGATACAGAATGTAGAATCAGAATCACTCATTCCTATTAAATATGTACGACAAAAAGAACGAAATCACGCCATGTGTAAAAATTTAAATTAAAACACAAGTTTAGGTACTATCGTCATCACACGAGTTTCGTATCTACCAGTCTATCAATTATTATTAGTCGTATTTCCAAACTAGATACTTAAATAGTCTTCCACTGAGTAGAAGATTTGAGCATCTTTATTTCATTAAGGGACATTTTTACGATCATACCTACCACTTACTTTACTATTTTCCCGATGAAGTTTCGTTGAAAATTCAGAAGTCCTTCCACATGAGCACCGTTCGCGACCACGTTCGACAGTCGTGAGACGTGATCTGTGTCTCACGACCGTCGAGAGTCAACGAAACGTCGGCAGAAGAATAGTACAATACGTCGTACAGTCATAATAATATCCTAAAAAGATACCAAACCACAAAAATGTTTGATGGCTTTTGGGAACCGATTGTATATCTAGCTATAGCTAGCTAGAACTGGGTAGGACTAGGTCGTTTGTAATTATTACATTGTTTTCTGTTAGAGCGTGTTGTTGCTAAATAAACAACGTCATTTGCTGCCTTGCCCTGCTAGCGTCGTCGGCGGTTGAACTGTGTTTTGGCAGCCGCTGAGCCGCTCGACTGCGGAAGAGCAAAGGTTGGACGACACTTTACTCACACAGTGCGAGCGCCTCTTATTTATAAACGACGCTTAGCCTCGGTATAGTTGAGCTTGTTCGATTACCTCAGCGAAACAAATAAATAATAATAATAAACAGATACTTATATAGTACTAACCCCATACCAAATTCCCCGTATCCGAAACAAGTTACTTGTGCCGATAAAATCTAAGCATCTAAGAACCTTTGATGTTAAATCGATTACAAAGGACCACATTTGAATCAGGTAACCCGATTCGGAGATAGGTTCTCGGAAAAGGTATAGTAACATACAAACCAACAAACTATTTCATCAAACGCATATTATGGGCTCCGACGTATCCTGCAGGGAGCTTTTTAATGTACTAAAATTTATGCTCCTCGTTTTTTAACTCATTTGTTAGGTAGCCCTCTTCACTCACAATAACATCGAACTTTTCCGCCGCAGAAGTGTTAATACATCCCGCGCCCTGCTTAGTAACAAATTTGCCTATTGTCTCGTCATACCAAGCACACAAGTTTCTATATGATCCTTGTGATTTCAATGAATAAAAACCTATTGACTTTGACTTTGACAAGCTAAACAAATTGGAGAGCTAGGTGTTTGGTCATGGATCCTTCAGTATTAACCGGCTGCCAGAAAAAAAAGTAAATCTACGTAAGTGGCTGTTTGACATAATTATTAAATTTAAAATGTACCTATCTTATAAATTATTTTATACAATACTGTAATTAAATTAGGTTACTATAATCTAATGTATTGCTAAATCTATTTAGTTGACTTGTACGTTGGTGTTATGAATAAATTATCTGTATCTGACGCCACAGATAAAAATAAAATAAAATAATAATAAAATGGAAGTCAGATTAAGTTTAATGAAAAGCGATCTAACTTTTTGTAAAATAAACTTATTTTTGTCACAATAATGTCCGAAGCTTGTTTTAATTATAAACTGAACGAAGGTATTTTGTCCAAGATTTATCGTTTGTTATCTCTGCGTATCGTTATGAATCACTCGGACAGAAGTTTAAATTCAAAGAATTACTGAAAACAAAATAGAGAAACGCGCGGGCACGTAAACAAACAACTAGTAGACAGTAGCATAGAGGAAAACAAGAACGTCAATAATTTTAATTCAAAAATAAAAACATATTTTTGCGACGAGAGGATTCGCTTTAAACACTACTTCCACAGATATAGATTACAATAAAATGAATGATTAGATATTATATAACCTATAGCTAAATGTTTATGGAATTAATTTCTATAGAATAAATATAACGCAGAGGAACAGGCAGTAGATAAAATCGACGTTTCAAAGTGATGAATGTTGTCTTTGGAATAGTACTACGCACTAACTTTCCATAATAAATACGTATATAAACTTACCCAACCACTTACATGTCACAACTTCCCCATAAAAAATGATCACAGTTTGAAAATTGACAGTTTTCTCTTTACAGTTAGTTTTTTGTTACTTAACAATTTTCAAATTTGCTCCAACATAATCTATACTAATCATATAAAGAGGTACTTTGTAAGATTGGATAAACTTTCAGGGTGGACATACTGTAATATCACGTTAAATAAAAGGGCATCGTGGACACCAATTTTGGAACGCAAGTCGTCAAAAACGGTCGAGCAAATGCGTCTCTTACGAGTGCGATAAGAGCTACTTTTTATCCGAGTATCACACGGGCTAAGGCGTTGACAGTTGCCAGTCTAAAATAAAACTGCCATCCTCTGCCATCAATAAAATGTTTCCTACATATTCATAGCTGAACTCAAAAGATTAGGAATGTTATGACCGAATTAAATGAAAAGCTACCCACATTTGTGTCATTTATGAAGATGACGTGTAGCGTCTATTTACGAGTTGTTAAAGGACATATTCTATTGTCTTTATGAAACCACATCTACATTAAATAAATAAATAATAAATAATGCTGGACAATCCACACAGCACCATCTAGCCCCAACCTAAGCAGAGCTTGTGTTATGGGTACTAGGTGACTGATATACTTAATATAATACATTACATAGATAGATATTTTTTTATTATACATAGAAAATACCCAGAACACCCGGAACAAATATTTTTTAGATCGTACAAACATTTGTCCTAGGGAGGGAATCGAACCCGCAACCTCCTGTGTCGCAGGCGGACATTCGCCCACCGCGCCACATCGGTCGTCACATTGGATGTATCCTTCTAATATTATATCTACCTAAATAAATATACACCCAACACATACATATATATTCTTGACTTCCGGACCTCCTTACACTAGGATTCCGCGTGGTTACCAGGAACTTGTTAAACTGACTTTTTAAAATGATTTGCATTTATTTGGATGTTCATTAAGATATTCTCAATTTTTTGCATTTTGTTTATTTGACGAGAAACTGATGTACGAGTCATGTGCTATTATGTTTTTTTAATATTAAAACCTATTATTATTCTATTCTACTGTAAAATAGAAAGTCATTTCATATAGTTATGCCATAGACATCTAGCTAGCATATTAAGAGAACTGAGTCTAGCTCTAGCATGATAGGCTACCTATAGGACTAAGTACTAAGCTTTGACAACCTTAGTTCATGTCTTAACATATATGCTGGATACCTCATGCCTAAAAGACATGCTTATTGCCTAATATATTTGCTTTTTTGACTTGTGTGGACGAGGCTTAATTCTTATTGTCTACGAAGATAAAATTAACGTGGAAGTAAAAGAGTCGTTAAATGTACGAAGCGCAATAATTATAACAACAGCTGCTGAATAAAGATTGATTTTGCGTTTTATTCACCACATGCTGTCTGCCTACGAATGGCAAACGCCAATAAAATGCCACATGGTCAAGTTTTTTGAATAAAATGTGTATTAAAAATAGTCAAATGTGTTATTTTTGAAACTAAAAACACACTTATATCATGTACTAAAAAATATAAAAAATAATTTCGCTTTCCACATCCTGGCTCCATCATCAGTGAACAAGCCACTCGGACTCGTCAAAACGATTCTTATGAGTACAAACTCGAGGGTTTACTAGTAGCCACTGAAGGGTTCCACTATCCACCTCCTGGTACCATCATCAGATCAGCTCTAAAATACCAAATTATAGTATTGACATCCAAACTACATATACATACAAAGTTTAATTTCGATACGACAATTAGAAGTAGGTTAAAATTGTCTTCCAAGATTTGATTACTCACATTATTTGTTTGTTATTTAGTTCGTTACAATTGTAGCAAACATAAGCGTGTTATATAACCAAACAGACACATAATCCAGAGGTTTAGACAAGTACCTCACGGTTAGCTTTCATTTCACGCTTACGCACGCAGCAGTCACGTGACATTTCCATATATTATATCATTTCCATACGATTCAATCTTTCCGCAGGCACAATGTGATAATTGTTTAGATCTCTAAAACGGCTAAACAAATACCTAACGCTTATCCTTTCACGCTAACGTAAATTTGTCAAAGAAAAATGTGGCAGCAATCACGTGACATATTAAAAATTGGTGAAAACTTGATGTCATTTCCACACATTTCATCGTTTCATCGCCATTAGAAGGTGGTTGTTGTGTAAGGAGATCCTACACTAAGTTGTATTATGGGACCCCAGAACCACCAGAACACAGAACCGAGAACAATAGATATATTAATTACTGTCACGTAAAATTCTAATGATGTATGCAAAATGTGGGCATGTGATGTTTGGAGTTGCCTCTTACTTGGTGGTATCTCCACGGAACTGCGTACAATAGTTATTTTTAGGTAGAAATGTATAAATAAACGGTGTCTTTACAGAAACAATTTTGGAATGTGATCAAAGTCAAATTCTAGAGTAGACTAGATAATGGAGACTTTTACATTATAATTAACTAGGTCTATTAACTACTGTTCACGGCTTTGCCCGCGTGGTACCTGAATAAAAAAAAGCCAATGAAAAGTTGATCTTACCGTCGTCAAGGCAGTGTTCGTTTTTACGTCGACATAATATTATGTCGCAAAATTGGTCTCAACAAAAAGTCCTTTTATTTTAAAGGGATAATATACAGCCTATGTCCACCCTGCAGATCCATTCTAAATATTGGTGAAAGAATTTTCGAAATTAAATGAGTAGAAAGTTTCAATTTTTTTGACCCAAATAAATATATTTTGATTTCGATTTTCGTTGGTTTGATATTAAGGAAAGTCTGCTCTTCAAATTTACAATGTTTGCTCTTTGTAATGTTATATAATTATAACGACTTTAGAATTTGTATTGAACTTAAAATTAGAATTAATTTCTGAAATGAACGATTACAAAGGCCGTAAACCAAATGGTTCATTACAAAATGGCGATTCAAAATGTCTGACGGCATTGCGGTTCCCGCCAAAACAAACCATGTCGTGCGATCAAAGAGGTTTTTACATTTGGATTTTTTACGATTGTTTCCTTTGAAGTGCTTCTTGATGATTATAAAAATGAAATATTGTATTCAGTCTCTGTCCTGTCTAGAACGTGATGAATCACTTGAAATTTCTATGAAATCAGTCTGAAATGGGAACGATACACATAATTCGTTGTTATTATTTATGCGATCTCACGTGAATATTTAAATTTTGACGTGTTGATACTTCGTTTACTAACTGTAATGAATTTGCAATGCCTGTCAAGCGAAACATGCATAGAAATCATGAATTTCCAAGGTTTGACTCACTTTTGCGAACAGTAAACATAATTATGTATTATTATTTATTCTTTATTGTCCACACAAATAAACATTTTCAAAAAAGCAAACTCTTTAATGTGTAGGGTATACTTCAAAGGTGGAATAATATAAATGAAAAATACCACCACTACGAGTGCAAAAATAAAGAATGAAATTTCATATAGGTCTTCTTATCGACTTCCATTTATTTGAAGACAGGTATTATATTTCCTGAAAAAATAATAATTATTATTTTTACGACGTTTTTGACCGTGTTCACTTTACGCTTCATGAACCTAAGGTGCTATCTTGTAAATGTTATTATAAGATGAATATTAACAAACATGCCAAAATAGGTATCGGAAATCATGGTAAATATGACGACCTCTTTGGTGAAGTGGGTGAAAGCCCGCCTAAGACGCAGAAGGTTTTTAAATTCGACAATGTTTGTATGATCTATAAATATTTGTCTCGAGGCTGGGGGTTTTCTATGCATAATATGTATGTATTTACAAAAAAAAATATATAATATATCAGTCATGTAGTTCCCATAATACAAGCTCTGCTTAGTTTGGAGCTAGATGATGCTGTGTGGAAAATGTCCAGCATTATTATTTCATTAGTTTATATTTCACTAGCTTCTGTCCACGGCTTCGCCCGCGTAGTAACTTTTATAATAGTAGTAGGATTCACAAGGTATTGTTAATTTATTTATACAAATACAAATGTTTTTATTGAGTTTCCAAAAGAGAATTCATTTTAACAATGATGAAATCTTCTTTTAAGTAAAAAATACTTGTCATAGGAAATTTCGCTCTTGCTTAGGTTTATTTTAACAGTTAAGCCTGAATTCATAGTCGGGGGTTGAACAGTCCCCCAAAATCTATCATTCAGCATTCGCCTTATGGCTGGGTGCATAAAGGTTGAAATCGCACTTGAATTTTTACTTAGCGCCTGAACAGTCCCCTAGGGAAACCCCCTATTTGACTATGAATTCGGGCCTTATTTTGTAAGGCGATGAAAGTTTTAAACATTTTATTTGATGTGAAGTGTAGTGTGAAGTGCGAGTGTAAACTGTGGGTGTGAAGGATTTCTATCCTATTTTTATTGTTGTTAACATACTTATATTAAGGAGAGGCTAGGTTACCGGCGCTCGCTAAGGTTAAAAGCTGGAAATCGCTCTTGAACGGCCGTCCCAGTGCGGCCTTGTGCGGCAACCTTCAGCCTGTGACGTCATCGCCCCTCCCCTATTAGCTAAAAGCCCATCATGGCATTGCGAGGTTAATGGCAATGACAACAAACTAGTGATGGCCAACCTTGGATAGAAATAGACGATCTTGGATTAGCGAAGCTTGAAATACATTTTAGGGGATGATTTTATCATCGATAGGCACTCACATGACTCAAATCAGAAATCTGAGTAAGTTTAGGGGACCGTGTTGGCCTAGTGAGCTGTAGGTACCTAGACTTCAGATCCGGAGGTCGTACGTTCGAACCTGCGGGGCGATCACACTAACTCATGGCTATCGAGATGGCAATCAATTTTGTCACTAGTTCCTTATTTTAATGGCCCATCCATGCAAAAAACGGAACGTCTGATATGAAACCAATTTTGTTCATTCGCATTGTCCATCTATGGCTCATCCAGCTTACAAATTAGCGTGATACGATTCATCCCATCCGATGATACCAGCCATGGGAAATTAGTGTGATCGCCCCGCTGGTCGGGCATCAATGGATTTTTGCATTCGAACAATTTCAGTGCTCAATAACGGTGAAGGAAAACTTAGTCAGTGAACAGAAACCGGCATGCTCTAGAATCGAATTGAAAGGCATGCGTCATCAGTAAGTGTTCCAATAAAGTGGCTATGGGCTATGGGCTTGCAAACTATCACGTGGAACGCGAAATATAATGTTGGGCGTGCCTCTGACTACCCTTACTTGCTCTTCCTGAAATATCTACGCACCGATTAATATCCTCCAGAAACTAAACAGAACAGAAAAATAAATAGGCTCACGAATGTATTCCCCAAGATGGACATCCGTAGATACATACTCAGAGCGTAAATCTTTGAGGATATTAAGAAAGGGGTAGTCAGAGGCCCCTTTTCACATTCCTACTTTATCAAACACTAACTGATGGCACATAAATTCTAGGTTCTAGGGCATGCCTCTTTCACGATAACGGTTTGAGAAGTTTTTTATAAAGTAGTATTTTATTTAGGCTACGCGAATAATTCTGTAAGCGTTAACGAGACATCACTACCCCTGCCTAACCATTGCCACTAGTGGGGTCCTCTAATCGGCCTGATGGATGCTTCTAGGAGGGCCAATTATGTAGTGAAGGCCACTCGCGGCACAAATTGATATTGAATTACGGCAATCCGTTAAACACACGTTTACATCATTTTGTATCCTTTTATTTCTGTCCAAACAGTTATATAATCGAACTACTAGTAAAACTGGATGGAATAAACGCTTTTATTTACATGTTTTTTTTTACTAAATACATGTCTAAATTTAGCGCAATGTATTTAGTGGCTATTGTTAGGCTGCTCTCCGGACACATACCAACGAATCTTTAGAACATGCTAACATTTCACAGTGGCGCAGTGGGCGAAGGCCCGCCTGAGATGCAGAAGGTTTTAGGTTGGATTCCCGCCGCTGGACCAATGATTGTTGTCTCGGGTCTCGATGTTTTCTATGTATTATATGTATGTATTTACAAAAAAGTATCTCATAATACAAGCTCTGCTTAGTTTGGGGCTAGATAATCTGAGATACAGAAGGTTTTAGGTTGGATTCCCGCCGCAGGACCAATGATTGTTGTCTCGGGTCTCGATGTTTTCTATGTATAATATGTATGTATTTACAAAAAAGTATCTCATAATACAAGCTCTGCTTAGTTTAGGGCTAGATGATCTGAGATGCAGAAGGTTTTAGGTTGGATTCCCGCCGCTGGACAATTGATTGTTGTCTCGGGTCTCGATGTTTTCTATGTATTATATGTATGTATTTACAAAAAAGTATCTCATAATACAAGCTCTGCTTAGTTTAGGGCTAGATGATCTGAGATGCAGAAGGTTTTAGGTTGGATTCCCGCCGCTGGACAATTGATTGTTGTCTCGGGTCTCGATGTTTTCTATGTATAATATGTATAAATTTAAATAAAAATATTATAAGTAGTATCCCATAACACACGCTCTGCTTAGTTTGGGGCTAGATGACGCTGTGTGAAAATGTCCAGCAATATCTATTATTTGTCCCGCAGCAGGTATCGAAGCTGCTCCTCTTGCGTCATTCCACAAGCCGGCGGCGTATTATTTACATATTTCCTGGTTATTTATGCAAACTCGCAACAAACACTACTACCTAGGTGTCTAGACAAATACCACATTCTGTTGACGTTAACGCCTGCGGAAATATTGGATTGTATGGGAATGACATTAGCTGTGGAAATGTCACGTGACAGCTGCCAAGTTTTACCTTGACAAATTTGCGTTAGCGTGAAAGGAGAAGTAAGCGTGAGGTATTTGTGTAAACCGTGGCAGTCCATATTTTTTTCACAGGAGTGCTTGATATGGATCAGTACTAATTGACGCTCGGTGGGATTTTCCATGGCTCGGGTATTCCCAACCTTTGGCTACAACCCCGATAAAACCCCGTGGTGACTCTATTACGTTGCGAGAACGAATGAAATAGTTCTATTGTTTTCGGTTTGTATTCATTTGTTTACTTTTATTTAAACGGTTGCATCAATAACATTGATTACAGATAGTAATATTGAAATATAAATAACTAGCTTCTGTCCACAGCTCCGCCCGCGTGGTACCCGAATAAAAAGTAGCCTATGTGTTATCCTAATGTATAAGCTATATTACTGTAAAGTTTCATCAAAATCCGTTCAGTAGTTTTTGCGTGAAAGAGTAACAAACATCCATCCTCACAAACTTTCATGTTCATAATATTAGTAGTCAAAATAATTCATTAAATAACAATAAAATAATAACAGAAAAAATGTTTACTAAAAACCGGGATATTTACCATGATTTGTGAGTTTGAATAAAAAATTGTGAGTTGTAGGTAAATATCCCTACATATATATATAAAAATTGTGAGTTGTAGGTTTTTTAGTTAAAAATTATGTTCAAACCCATGAGAGTTTCAAAAGTAATAACAGAAATATCAATTGAAAAAGATTTCAATAATAATTAACAGAAATTGCTAGACGCATAGTCATGCATCACGCTCACAGAACTTCAAACAATATCCCAAAAGTTTAACCTCTAATTATCTGCAAGTTAATTATTTTATATAATTACTGGCTTTTACGAAATAAAACAATGTTATTCTCATTATTGGGGCATGCCATGTCGGTTTCCTCACAATGTTCTTCTTCGCCGTTATAGTACGTAGTAAAAACGTAAAAATAAAATTTGGTTAATGTTTCAGGCGCATTTAACGAACAATAGCAGTAAACAACGCGAAAGACTGGAGCTCTGCAAAGTCTCACTCAGTAGCAGGATTACGTTAAATTTAGGGTTCTGTAGGATCCTGAAAAAAAACTAAATTTTTATCCTTTAATTTATAAATTGCCGTGTTGGTTCCGGCTTAGAATTTGCACCACCCCAACTCTTCCCGTGGGTGTCGTAAGAGGCGACTAAGGGACATACACCGGGGGGCGGGCAGCAGCGCCCCCTGCAGAACAATCTTTCACCTAACTGCGATCCCCAACCCGCATGCCCAGCGTGGGGATTATGGGCATTACCCCCCCAATCGATGTTAAGCGCTCATTAGGGGAGGCCTATGTCCAGCAGTGGACAAATATAGTCTGATGATGATGATGAATTTAGAAATAAGGTTTTATCCTTGTGATTATACAGAGACAAATTAATAACACAATTCTGGTTAGAGTTATTATATCAATATCAGTTTGAAACAATTAATCTAAACTTATAAAAAAGTTTATCTTGACTGACTGACTGAGCCATCAACGCACAGCCAAAACTGCTAAGTCTAGGAAGCTAAAATTTGGAACACAGATAGATAAATAGATAGATAGATAAACTCTTTATTGCACACCAAAGCAAAATACAAAAAGACACAGGAATTCACAATAATATAAGGTACAATGGGCGGTCTTATCGCTAAAAGCGATCTCTTCCAGACAACCTTTGGATGGACAGGATAAAATAGAATCAAAAGACGGCGGTGTACGAGTACCTAAACCTACAACATATATATATATAAATACCTACATAAATTACAAATATATATACATATCCTATATAATATACATACAAATAATAATAATAATGTGAGATAATAATATGTAATAATATATAAAACTATTTACTAGCAGCTCTGAGACATAGAAAGGAAATGGTTGTATACCATAACTTTAAAAATGGCAAGTGACTTTGATGATCTAATAGATTATTTATATTTATATCACAGGTTTATTTTATAACGTAATTATCTGCTAAGAAAGGATTTTTGGATATGTCCACTTTAAGACACGAAACACACTTAAAAAAATATGAGATTAAAAGTAAAAGTTAATAATATATTAGTGGAAACAGCTATAGATAAACTTCATATTATCAATAAATAATAATACCTACTTAATAATTTAATTACATTTGATTATATCCCTAAATCATTAATTTCTTAGCTAAATCCACAGTACCCGCCTACCTAGCGGAACGTCGCAGGTTAGATTCCCGTTGGGATTTTTACGTTAGGAATTACTCTATACGGTTATCAAATTCAAATGATTATTTAAATAATTTAATTACACAATCCGCCCGGAGTATAATTTTATTCAGTTATTTCTTTGTTACAATGTTTTTGACCCAAATAGATTGCTCTTGCGATATTTCTTGCGACAGTTCGTTGAACCCTCTATATTTAAAACTAAATGTGAAAAACTTCACATTTGGGAAGAAAATTATTGCTTTGGTGATGTGCTTCGGTGGGAAACTGGTAGGTATACATACAAGGCAAGGAGTGACGAAAGTGTCGAAACTGTTCTACATTAGATTAATAAACTTATTGGTAGGAACTAAAAAAGTACGTCTCGGCTGTAATCCCCATGATGGAGATCTAAAATAATGCTGGACAAAATCCTACTATCCTACTAATATCATAAACGCGTTTGTGAAAATGGATGTTTGTTACTCTTTCACGCAAAAAATACTGAACGGATTTTGATGAAACTTTACAGTTATATAGCTTATACATCAGAATAACACATAGGATACTTTTTATCCAGATACCACGCGGGCGAAGCCGTGGGCAAAAGCTAGTAAATAAATAATGCTGGTCATTTTTCACACAGCATCATCTAGCCCTAAACTAAGCAGAGCTTGTACATGGGAACTACATGACTACCTACTAAATTATATTTTTTTAAATCCATACGTAGTATACATAGAAAACACCCAGACCCGAGACAAATATTTGCAGATCATACATACATTTGTCTTGCGGCGGTAATCGAACACGCAATCTTCTGCATCTCAGGCGGGCTTTCGCGCACTGCACCACAGATGTCGTCAGGATAGCAAGTAGGGGATAGTCAGAAACACGTCCAGACATTATACTTGGTACATGTCCGCGTTTTGCGTGGTAGTTAGCTTTCCACGTGACAGGTTGCAAATCCATCGAACACTAACCGAAGGCAAATGCATTGAATTTTACGTTCAGGAAACCTGTTTTTTTGTTAAAAAGCAGTTTTACGTGGCTTCAAAAAATTACTGGACATAGCTTAACTGTTTTAGTCTAGTCTAAGTAAGCTCAACATGGCCATACATGACCAAAATATATTTAAAATATATTGACCAAAATATATTTTTGTTATATTATGGTCAATTTAAAATTATCCATGCATTAAAATGTGTTAAACGTCTCTAAAAATATTATAAAGTGTTTCCGATTTATTTTCATAATTATTACAGTTTTGGGATGTGATAACATTTTCATTTGACATTATTAGTTTTAATGAATTCATTTAAATAAAATGCGGGGCGATAAAAAAAAAAATAACAATACTAGCCTCTGTGTGCGACTTTTCTCGCCTCGGGTACCTGACTAAATAACAGTATTTTATAGGCCACGAACGCAATAAATGTACTGAGTATTGAATTTTAGCTATTCCAAATTCTATACAAATCGGTTCAGCCGGAGATTATTAGCAACAAACGTTCAAATATTTCGCATTTATCGATTTTTTATATTTTAACAGATCAGTCATCATCATCTTTTCTTAATTATCCTATACTAGCCTCTGCCCACGGCTTCGCCCGCGTGGTACCCGGACATAAAGTATGTGTTATTCTGATCTATAAGCTATATTACCTACTGTAAAGTTTCATCAAAATCCGAAAAGTAGTTTTTGCGTGAAAGAGGAACAAACATCCTCACAAACTTTCACGTTTATAATATTATATATTATATTATATTAGCTTCTGCCCACGGCTTCACCCGCGTGTTAACCGGATAAAAAGTAGTCTATGTGTTATTCTGATGTATAAGCTATATTACCTACTGTAAAGTTTCATCAAAATCCGTTCAGTAGTTTTTGCGTGAAAGAGGAACAAACATCCTCACAAACTTTCACGTTTATAATATATGTAGGAAGTAGGATATATAGTAGGATTATGCGAGATGTTTCTCCATCAAGTTACCAAGGAAAGCGAGCTAGTCAACTAGTATATTTTTATGAGCTGTGGTGTCCCACTACAGAGTAAGGTAGACGATAAAAATCTTCGGAATCATCCATAAGTCTGGCAGAACCAAGCGCGTCATTTCCCTAGTCGCATTATCCCATCAGAGAGCTCGTAAACGCGCGATGGACCATCAAACGGGGCTTACAGAGTTTTAACAAACAGACCGATGTCGTTACAATACCTAATAATAATCATCATTTATTACGAACTAGCTGCGCCCCGCGGTTTTACTTACGTAAGTTTCGATTCCGTGGGAGAATCGGTATAAAAAGTAAAAGTAAAGTATTTACTCCTACATAAACCATACTAGTAATAATACTTTGACTATTTAATTTTATGAATAATAATAATAACACATTATTGTACTCCACATGAACAATTTACTTCAAAATATAATTTTAAATATTTGAATGCCTAATTTTAAGGTAGAACATAATTGAAACATTCAATATATTTAAGACCTACAACGTCAACCTACATTATGTTGAAACAAATAAATTAATCTTTATCTTTATAAATACCCTTGATGATAAAACTATTTATTTGAATACGCATTGATACTACAATACGAATGTAACCAACCAAAATGTCACAGAATTCTAATATATTTCTTTCTTTTTCTTTTGACTTCACTGGAAGCAGGTTTTCCATCGCTAACTAGGCTCCGACCTTAGATCTGGTGAAGTGCAGTCAATATCCATTTCAGTTTCAGAACCTTCGGAACTTATTTTTAGTTTTATTAACAAAATACCTAACAAAATCGGGATTTCTCTTTACGGCCATTTTTTTTTTTAATTTTATGTGCAAATAGCTCCTAAAAATCCTCTGCATACAGCCATTTAAACGCAACCTTTTAGTTTCAAGCTCAATGAAAGAGATCCAAATTCAAATGAGGCAAACAAAGATAAAGTCTTGTCGTTGTATGCCTTAGCATCTTATTAGTCTATGGTCGTAGTCAGTGTTGCCAGCGTTCTAGGTGTATTGGTCATGCACCTGGTATGCCGGCAATGGATTTCCATACAACATTGCCGGCACGTTTTTTGTTTCAAATTCAAAACGATACTTCGTGCTCAGATATTATAATCTTCGCGTATTCTTTTATTGAAAGTAATGACAGTATTTCCGCGCATGTTTTAGAAAAGTTTTTTATTTTATTTTAGTCGTTAGTGTCCTCAGGCAACAAAATTAATTTGATCCTCTTCATAAGGCTTTTCGTTGTTCCATTTTTGAAATGATTTCTTAGAAAAAAATATATAAAAAGGACATCAAGATTTTTATTTGAATTAATTTTTGAAAAGGGAATTGAAAGCGACCTACACTACTGCACTAGCATTTATTGGCGATTAATGGATGTACGAGTCAGTGAGTTTATCAAAAAAAAAAAGTTCTATTGCCGTGAAATCTCTGGAATTTTGAGGTAAATTATGTTCTCGCAATCGAAGTGAAAAGAAGAGTGTTTAACTTGTGACTAAAACCCATTCATACTCGATTTTACAACTAAACATCTCGTATGAAATGGCTAGTTTTAATTTTAGTCGCGAAAAATCTTCTATTACGGAGTTGTTTTCGGGTTAATTATGACTGACTTTCAGAGCATACCTAATTGATAAAAAAATATACCAAACTCCAGTCATACTCTTTAAGTTTAATATCATATTGATGACTCTACTCGTATTTATTATAAGAAAAAAAGAGTCTGCAATCCAATATACAGCATAGTCTAATTTTTCGTCATCTATTGATGAGTTGATTAATGTTGATCTGATGCCAGGGAATGCCATCGTCGAGTCACGTGTCCTGTTTGTTGATGTCTCAGTTGATTTAACACAGAACAGATTTCTTTCGAAACGAAAAGAAAAAGCTCACGAGAAAAGACAGGTACCCTTGATCATATTAAGTGTTATTGGTAATAATTAAAATAACTTATATTATTACTAGCTTCTGGCTTTGCCCGCGTGGTACCCGGAAAAAAGTAGCCTATGTGTTATTCTGATGTATAAGCTATATTACTGCAAAGTTTCATCAAAGTCCGTTCTGTAGTTTTTGCGTGAAAGAGTAACAAGCATCCATACTCACAAACTTTCGCGTTTATAATATTAGTAGGATGTTTTGTGAACTTTAAAATGACCAATGACCACAGTTCAGCTAAGTTTTCATACCATCTTTCGTTTGAGCTAGTCCGTGTTAGAATTCAAGGACCAACTCTCTGAAGGCCGTTTGAAGGTTGAAGGAAAATAGGATGACAATGACAACCAGGAATGTAGGGAAGAGTGTCTGATGATGGAACAACTTCGACAGCGGCCGGCGTTTGTACTTCAGTATCGAAAGTTGAACAGCGATATCGACTCGCAAAATCAACGAACTAAAAAATTCTTCAGGAATAAAACAAAATCTACTTTACATAACGGGAAGTTGATAAAAAGTCCAATATGAAATTTCATCTTTAGGGGTGGGCTTTTTTCATAAAAATTATATGGAGTTTATTGAAAATATAATAATAAAAAATAATCAACGGTCCTTAAATGGCAAAGATATCGCGTAACATAGACACAAAAAAATAAACAGACGAGTTGAGAAGTCCGTTGAAAACTAAGCCAAGACCCACGCTAATTCCTCTTCATAATTTACCTGTCGTAAATCTGTTGTCTTATAGCCGCAAATTAGATTTGCGCACGAAATCGTAATCCAATTAATCAGCATCGGACTATGGCGCCTGGGGGACGACCGGAGCAATGCCCAATAATTCATTTCACACAAAAAGGAGGCTCTTATTTTGTTACAGGGCGCTTATAACGAGATAATGAGGAATTTAGGGGTGAATAGAAATTAAAACCAATATTGAAATTCTTACAATAACTCCCCCCCCCCCCTACCATGACTATAATGTGCTGGTATTTATAATTGTGGTAAAGTTTGCTAATTCTTTCGGGGCCACTGGACGAAGCGCCGCCTGACCAGACAGATATTACAATACTGAGAACTGGCTCTTATTTTCGTCAATGCATTAGCATTGCCATTCAGCGACGAAATGCAGCCAGCATTTTGGAAAATCTTCCGTCTGGTAGTGATCCGTATTTTTGTATGTGTACATTATGTGTATGAATAAAATAAACGTATAGTGAGTTTAATTAGTTGTTGGTGATTTTGTAAACAGAATAATTTACAAAATCACTAGTCACCCCTGGATATCTATTCACTCCATTTTACGGCACTAAAGTGTATCCACTACCGATGAACTAGGGATTTTATAATCCCTAGTACAGTCCTTGCGCAATCTATGGAATGATCCCGTTTTTTATCACACGAGCTAATTAAGCTATCAGAAATCTGCGTCTCTTCAATCTTGGCAAGCCTCTAAGATCCAGTTCGCACCAGTTAACACCATCAATCATAAATAGATACTCAAATACACTTGAATCTATTGAGACTCGTTAGCTAAAGTGCTCTCAATCGATCGATCGGTGTAAAAAGGCAATGAGAAGTTATGGGGAGGTACCCTTGGGTCTTGACATTAGACGCATCTTTATTGTGCATGCAAGTCAAGGTTTGACTAGTACAGTATACTTATTAATTGTGCATGCTGATGCTAGTCAAGGTTTTGACTAGTACCTATCATCTGTGTCTGCCTAGATGACCTTATCAGAACTTTTTGTACATACCTTACCAGTAGTAGGTAAGTTTATATTTCAGTAGCTCAACTCTATCCTATCTAGAGATTGCTTAAGAAACAGATTACTTTCACTGATCAAAAATTCACACTACTATACCTACTTGTTTTGTAAAGATTATTCAAAACACTTTTTAGTGAGTACGGACTGTACAAAATATTTTAGGATAAGTATGTACTTTGGTATTAGGTTTAGATTTAGTGTTAAATATAAAAAATTTCGTCTCTTCTTTTTCTACTTCCACAATTATATTGAACTTCTGCGGGTTTACAAAAATCAGTCTTATCGTGGTAAAGTGTCTTTAAATTTAAATAACTACTCAGCATGTATCCCTTTGCCAAATCAAAGAGTCGCCAAATGCATTAAAAGGTCTTTTCCTTCTTATATAGGTACTTATCCTTCAGGGATTTGGTGGCAGCCAGTCTTGTTTCTTATTTTGATAATATTAAACGTTTCAGGTTACGGTTGCTTCCAATGGCTGCTTCTCATGTCTTGCGGGGCGGTGTATGCTGTGTGTGCACTGTCAACCACAACCCTCAGCTTCGTGCTGCCTGCAGCGGAGTATGACTTCAAACTGTCGTCCAGTGATAAGGGCAGACTCACAGCTACTCCACTTATAGGTATTTTATCATCATTGACGCCGATTATCTATTTAGTACAACCACTAAAACTGTCGCTCTCTTTTATAAATAGTGCACGCTCGAAAAGGATGGCGAGAATTTTGCTCCTGTGGAATTTAGTTTACGTGTCGCTTTTTCTCGTGTTTATTATAGTCAAAATGTTATGAAATTACGACCAAACTTGTATGAAAAACTTAAATTTGACTAATTTGACAGCATTAAAATTGTTACTGTATCTTTCTTTTGTAACTGTTTACTAACTTTTACCAAAGAAAGAAAGATATATAAAAATTCACAATTCATCTTCAATTCGAATGTCCACTATAAATAAACGTTGAGGATGAATTTTACATTTTTCCAATGTATGATGAAAAAGGGGCACGATTTACATTTGACATGATTTAAAAAAAGTTGTAGAAATATATATTATTCCGTCAGAATACTATAGTTTTCTAAAACTTTTCAAAACATGTGGAAAACTAATGAACATCTCATTTTTTTCAGGAATGTGCGTAGGTTCCTACTTCTGGGGTAACCTAGCAGATGCTCGAGGCAGGAAGAAGGCCATCATTGGAGCCCTGCTTCTGGATTCTATCGCGGCCTTCCTCTCCAGTATTGTGCAGTCGTTTCCCGCCTTCTTGGCTTGCAGGTATCTTTGTTTACATTATTTTTGAAACTCCAGAATTAGTACACTAGAAGAAGCACTGAAAAAATAACGAAAAACTGTTCTGACTTTGCCAGTTTGTGAAAATTAAAATAAGTATAAATACTTATTATGATGAACTGCAAACATGCAGTGTCCAACTGTGTGTGATAACGTATCCTACTTTATCACAGTTTCGCACATAATTATTCAATTTCTTTTACTATCTATCAAAACGACATTTTTTCTATTGTTTGAACACAATGTCTTCCGATCAAGACGTAACTATTCGTTGTAGATTCTGTGCTTTTCCAGATTCTTCTCTGGTTTTGGCATCATCGGTGCCACTGGACTGGTGTTCCCTTACTTTGGGGACTTCCTGTCCCTCAGACATCGAGACGTTATGCTGTGCCGGCTTGAGGTCTTCTGGACTTTTGGAACGATACTATTACCAGGTAAGAATTAAGTTAAAAAAAATTAAATTGGTATGGCTTAAAATGCGTGATTGAAAAAAATAATGAATGAGACAAAAGCTATGAAAATAAAGATGGAAGAAAAACCAAAGTCTATTCGATGGCTTCCAGTCCATTTGGCCAATATGCGGAAGGCTCATAAACGAACCTATTATAAAATTTTATGTCAACTAAATTATCTATATTGAGATTTTCAACCTTTCAGAAATTAGGTATTTTATACAATATTTTGAGGAAGCATTCCAAAATAATCTTTGAAAAAATAATCAGCCAAACTTCAAAAAAGTTATTAGACTTCGCCGCCCACAGATTTTCCCGGCTGCCAATTCCCATCTCGGCTATCAGCAACCTTCAGAATGGCAAGTCGCGAGTCAGTCGCTTTGTTTCCGTTTTATCTCGCCGTAAACCTTGGCCCGACATTGGATTACTAGATTAAATTAGATTGGTGATGGGTTGGGAAAAGGTGGCCTGGTAGTATCTTAAAAAAATATAGTTGATGTCTTTGTATTTTGCACTTCTTCTTTTGGTGAGACTTGGACTAGGAAAACTTTCTTTAAACTATATTTGTGGTATGAATCGAAGAGTAAGATTTGTCACGAATGATACCCATGGAGAAGTTTTGGCTACCGATTGCTTTAAATCTTGTCCAGACTTGCTCTAGACGTTAGCCAAGTCTACTGCAAATATTTAATTATGATTAACGAGAATAGGTGTGAAATTAGCACGTGCAGACTCGTAGTTTCACGTTTAGACTGCTAAGCTGACTTTACTAAAATATAGATGTGAATATCAAAGCTCTATTAAATCATCTTCTATTTATGTTCCAGGCATAGCGTTCCTCATTATCCCAGATGAGCGCTTTAACTTAACAGAAGAAAGCGCTGATTTTCAGTACACATCCTGGCGAGTTTTCGTAGCCGCATGTGGGATCCCTAGCCTTTTAGTTGTATTACTGTTGATTCCGTTTCCGGAAAGCCCTCGATACCTGCTGTACGCAAACAAGCCGGATTTGGCATTGACTGTTCTGCAGAGGATCTTTGTCGTGAACACTAAGCTGAGCGAGAAGGATTTTCCGGTAAGATTTTTGGAGTTTAAATCATCATCATCTTGCCCGTCTGCACTCACTGTTGGATATGGACCTCCACCATTATTTCCTGAATACAGGCGGTTGGTCTGCCTTTTGGTCGAGCATCTCTTGGCCACCATTAATCACCACCTTTTAATAATAATGTGTCATATATGCTATCCCAAATTGCAAATATCGAAGAAAGTTGTTATAGGTATTACTAATTCAGATAAAGTCATACTCGTTTTAGTATTAATAATCTTTCAAAGATCTTCTGGAAACCAAAAGTGTCCGGAAGATCTTTGAAAAAACTCGTTTACCATCATGATGACATTCTTGGTGCATCAGGTTGAGTCGATGATCAGCGCATCAGGAGAAGAAGAGGAAGTGGTCTCAGCAGACAACAATGGCAACGAGACTAAGGCGCCTCTGACCTTCAACCAGAGATGGAATGCGTTCTGGGTACGAAAGAAGATGCTGGTCACACCGCCGTATATTGGCTTACTGGTGTTATGTTGCTTCGTGGACTTTGGACTGATGTTCAGGTAAGTTATTTCCTATGCAAAACAATCTGATTCTAACGCTCCCCTACTTGATACCTATATGCTTACACATCCACTACAATTATCTGGGACGGAAAAGTTCCTTATAACTTCATCCTTCGCGGCTTCTAGACTGGGATGCGAAAGGTCTATCATTGTCATCATCAACAGCATGTAGAAGCACACAGTTGGTCTCTAAAAAGGACACGACGAATGATCTTGAGCTACTTCCATCATCGTTAGATCAGGTGCGAAGTCTTCTTATACTTGGCTTTCCGACTTGTGGCTGCCATTTGATAACCTCTCTTCTCCAGCGGTCGTCGATTCTGCGTGCTAAACGGCCCTCCCATTGCTACTTTAACTAACTGATTCTAAGAGCTACTTTGACTTTAGTTCTACTGATTTCTTGGTTTTACATTATTTAGTGAAACTCCGACAGGTTAATTATGATGCTGCAATTTTCTTCTATTCCAGTTACTATACGTTGATGATGTGGTTCCCGGATCTGTTCGAGCGGTTCAGTCAGTACTCAGTGCTTTACCCAGAAGGCTCCGCTGGCGTCTGTGAAGTATCTTTAGCCCTCGCGAATACCACCGCCACCGCCATTGAAGTAAGTTTAGTACTTTACATAAAATTATGATTTCCTTTACGTAAGAATGCGTTCTTGGGAGTTGGGAGATGGGATTCCCGATTCCCATTTCACCTGGGGTCGGGGTCCTAGTACTTCGGCGCCTATGGGTGGTCATATCGGAGATATTAAGATATCTCTCTCGATATTGGACCAACATATAGATAGGGGTCTACCTCTGCATAGAGGCTTGATTGGCATATCAGGGTGGGTTTTACGTAGTAATTGCCGTCTTTTTGTATTATATTACAGCCATACCATCGGAGACTGCTTTCTGTTAGATTGATTCGTGCTTTGCTTATAATTTTTCGGTTCGTTGAAATACGTGTTTTTTTTAGGAAAAAATTGAGCCACTGGACGTGAAAGTGTACATCCACACGCTGATCGTGGCGTTAAGTTGCGTCCCAACGGCATTATCTGTTGGTCTTTCAATCAATATGGTTGGCAAGAAGCCTATGTTAGGTAAGTCTTCAATGAAGAATTTATACTATTTTGGGCATCGTCCATTCATTGTAATTTTTTTTGGTCTTCTGCGTCAAGTCTGCGGAAAAAATATTAGTGCATGACGGGAATTGGAACTCATGACCTGAGATTCAAAAGTCGGAGTTAGTAGTCACTACATTACCAGTAATGTGCTACTCTGTTGAATTAAATGATCACCATCTAGCGTATGGGAGAGGGCTATGTCCAGTATGTACTGATGAAGTAGGCTTATATAGGATGAAGTAAGATGGATGGATTTTGTGAAGGATAACATAGGCACCGATATAATAATACACATGGGAAAGAACGAAGTTCTGAAAAGACGGCAAATAAAGGACCGTGGAAGAATAAAATAATGTTATTTTTCAAACTTTCGCGATTAGATAACATAATTATTATAAGTTTAACGGGTCTTTATCGCGTTTACCTTTGAGATTGATGGTCTCCAGATTGATGGTGTGGCCATGGGTAGCCCGGTGGCTCCGGTGTTGGCTAACATCTGGATGGAACATTTCGAAGGACTTTTGGATTTATCAGCTAGCGGTATAAAGTTGTGGAAACGATACGTAGATGATGTTTTCTGCATAATGAAGGGTAGTAAACGGGAAGTGGAACAATTTACATTGATTTTAAACTCCATTCACCCAAAGATCCGGTTCACTTATGAAATGGAGAGTAACAGGACATTAGCTTTTCTCGATGTCAAGGTGATGGTGAAAACAGATGGGTATTTAGCGCACTCAGTTTATAGAAAACCAACACACACTGACAGGTATTTGAACGCCGCCTCACACCACCATCCTCGTCATTTACAATCTGTTGTTGCCTCATTGACGAACAGAGCTTACGATCTGTGTGACCCTGAACATCTCGAGAGTGAATTAGTACATGTTCAGGAGGTTCTGAAAGCGAACGGATATGTAGGTAAACATCAGCAGTCGAAACGCACGTGCAGAGGAAAACAACCTGATGTTAGTAGACAGTCCACGTTCCTGCCTTATTTGAAGGGGGTGACGGATAAGATTGGTAACATCTTGAAGAGGTTTTCAATCAAGTCAGTTTTTATTCCGCACTCAAAAGTGGCTAAGCAGCTTCGAACACCAAAGGACGTGGTACCTCTGCAAATGCCAGGTGTTTATAAAATAGACTGTAGCTGTGGCCGTGCTTATAGCGGGCAAACGAAGCGGACAATTGCTGAAAGGGTCAAAGAGCATATTGCAGCTGTCAAAAATCGCCAGATAAACAAGTCGGCCATAGCGGAGCACCTTGTGGACTCAGGACCAAACCATTGGATCGAGCTTCATGACCCTAAGGTGCTATCCAGTGAACGCCAATATTGTAAGAGAATGGTTCGTGAAGCGATTGAAATAAAGAAGTACCCAAATTTTAATCGTGAAGACGGCTATAGACTCTCTGCGTCCTGGAATCCCGTGATAAACAGGTATTCGCGTCGCGATCCAATTGTGCAGTGCGGTGATACGGTTAGTGTAGTGTGCCGTAATGTGAACATGGACTTTTCTGATTCTGAAGATGAAATGAGGGTAGTTGCGGCTACTGCCTTTATTTCTCGACGGTAGCTCCGTATACTCCAGTCATCCCGTGACCACGGCTGTTGCAATACAGTTGAAACGTCGGGAAAATAATAAAAAAGGTAAACGCGATAAAGACCCGTTAAACTTATAATAATTATGTTATCTAATCGCGAAAGTTTGAAAAATACTATTGCAAACCGGTACGGGCCGGAAATTGTAAACAAAGTTCGACGTCTAGAATTTCTACGGAAGAAAAGTGCGAAACTTATAACATCACGTACCTTTTTAACAAAATGTCGTGATTGGGACGTGTTACCACAGTGTGTTCGAATTAAGCCGCGTACTGATATTGAACATTCCGATAGAATTCTAAGGAATGCGAGTGTCCGTCTACTTAAACAATTAATACGAAATGACCAGTGTCACTTAGAAAGAGTGCAGTGTGAGTTATATGATCTACACTTGGATTGCGGTGGCGTGTTATCTATCAGTGATTTCGATTTATGTGACCGGGTAACGTACTATCAAGCACAACGTACTTTTGATTTGTGTACAGATAAGCACAACAAAAAGTTTCAAAAATTGCTTGCCAGGTGCGGAGTTTCTCAACAACAAGTACAGTCAGTAAAAAATGTAAAAGAGACCGTCATAAATCTATCGAATACTGTTTTGAATGAACCTACGCAAAACGTACTGGAAAAAGGGTTAAACTTTGCGCCAACACCTAAACGAATACCGTACGAAGACATTATCAGTAGTGTAGAGGAGACAATTATTCGCAACAAAATACCAACTAATGACGCTGAAACGCTGAGACAAGATGTTGCGATAATTTTACGTAAGTCTAGACTACCTAGGTCAAACATCACTGAGGAAGAACGTCGAGCTCTTAAGGACTTAAGGGCGAATGATGATATTTTAGTGCTAAAGGCCGATAAAGGAAATGCCACGGTAGTGATCAATTCCACCGACTACGATGATAAATTACGGAGTTTACTGTGTGATAATAAGGTGTACAAGCCAGTCTCGTACAACCCAACTGCTAGGGTGACAAGACGTATAAGAGCACTTATTTTAGACCTTAAGGAACTTTTTGCGGAAGATGTGTTTGACCGTCTTTATAAGCCTACAATTGTGCAGTCGCCGAAATTATATGGTTTACCAAAGGTACATAAAAATAATGTGCCATTGCGCCCAATTGTGAGTCAGATCAACTCACCTACTTACAACTTGGCAAAACATGTATCTTCGGTCTTGCAGCCGCTGGTGGGGAAGACGTCATCTTTTGTGAAGGATTCTCGCCATTTTGTGGACATCATCAGGAGTTTAAAAATGGAACCAGATGATATTATGGTGAGTTTTGACGTGGAGTCACTTTTTACCAACGTTCCATTAAAAGACTGCCTTGAGGTGATAAAAGAAAAGCTAAAAGATAACGAACTACCTGATCAGTATATTGTTCTGCTTGAACACTGTTTAGATGGAAACTTCTTCTTATACCGCGGGCAACATTACCTCCAGATTGATGGTGTGGCCATGGGTAGCCCGGTGGCTCCGGTGTTGGCTAACATCTGGATGGAACATTTCGAAGGACTTTTGGATTTATCAGCTAGCGGTATAAATTTGTGGAAACGATACGTAGATGATGTTTTCTGCATAATGAAGGGTAGTAAACGGGAAGTGGAACAATTTACATTGATTTTAAACTCCATTCACCCAAAGATCCGGTTCACTTATGAAATGGAGAGTAACAGGACATTAGCTTTTCTCGATGTCAAGGTGATGGTGAAAACAGATGGGTATTTAGCGCACTCAGTTTATAGAAAACCAACACACACTGACAGGTATTTGAACGCCGCCTCACACCACCATCCTCGTCATTTACAATCTGTTGTTGCCTCATTGACGAACAGAGCTTACGATCTGTGTGACCCTGAACATCTCGAGAGTGAATTAGTACATGTTCAGGAGGTTCTGAAAGCGAACGGATATGTAGGTAAACATCAGCAGTCGAAACGCACGTGCAGAGGAAAACAACCTGATGTTAGTAGACAGTCCACGTTCCTGCCTTATTTGAAGGGGGTGATGGATAAGATTGGTAACATCTTGAAGAGGTTTTCAATCAAGTCAGTTTTTATTCCGCACTCAAAAGTGGCTAAGCAGCTTCGAACACCAAAGGACGTGGTACCTCTGCAAATGCCAGGTGTTTATAAAATAGACTGTAGCTGTGGCCGTGCTTATATCGGGCAAACGAAGCGGACAATTGCTGAAAGGGTCAAAGAGCATATTGCAGCTGTCAAAAATCGCCAGATAAACAAGTCGGCCATAGCGGAGCACCTTGTGGACTCAGGACCAAACCATTGGATCGAGCTTCATGACCCTAAGGTGCTATCCAGTGAACGCCAATATTGTAAGAGAATGGTTCGTGAAGCGATTGAAATAAAGAAGTACCCAAATTTTAATCGTGAAGACGGCTATAGACTCTCTGCGTCCTGGAATCCCGTGATAAACAGGTGTTCGCGTCGCGATCCAATTGTGCAGTGCGGTGATACGGTTAGTGTAGTGTGCCGTAATGTGAACATGGACTTTTCTGATTCTGAAGATGAAATGAGGGTAGTTGCGGCTACTGCCTTTATTTCTCGACGGTAGCTCCGTATACTCCAGTCATCCCGTGACCACGGCTGTTGCAATACAGTTGAAACGTCGGGAAAATAATAAAAAAGGTAAACGCGATAAAGACCCGTTAAACTTATAATAATTATAAAATAATGTTGTTCAAACCCCTCGTAACTTGGGAACAGGTCATAGACGAATAAAAAAAAGAAGTTGGTATAGGTACAAACGTATCTGCGGCGTACTTTCTCCCTAACCTAAATCTACAACTCGTACATTCTGTTTCAGTGTTCATGTTGATCAGCTCAGGACTGGCTGCGCTCGGCCTGAACCTTGTGCGTTCCTCTCTCGAGAATCTGATCCTCTCGTGTGTGTTTGAAGCCATCGTCAGTTGCACGGAGGCTGTGCTTTTCTGTGTTATCTGCGAGATCTTCCCAACTAAAGTAGCGTAAGTAATCGTGTAATAGTCGATGCAGATCAAATTACCTATTCCCGTCTCACGACCTTCGAGCGTGGTTGCGGACGGTGCTCATGAGGAAGGACCTCTAAATGGTCAACGAAAGGTCAGCAGGAGAATAGTGAAGGACGTAATATAGGCGTTATGATATCCTAAAATGTATCGTGAGAAATCTCAGATACAATAATTAGAATTATATGAAACCATAATAATTATTATGATGTAAAATTTGAGGATAAAAAAGGTCACTAAGCTTAAGCAAGACTTATCTGTATTTTATCGTGTTTTGAATAGAAATCTATCACTCAATCTCGCGAAGGTCTTTGCCTAATATTAGTGCAAACGGGCGACAGTTGAAAGCACTTAAACTGTTTCTGACAGTTTCATAAATTCAATAACAGATGGCGCAGTGAGTACCGTACCATGTTCCTTCGAGCCGGATATCTTGTTGGGATATCTTTGTGCAATTTAACTTTCTAAAGTAATAGCACAAAAAGATCGCATGTGATTTGTCAAAGCTGTGTTTTACTATTGGTCTAAGTTATCTTCTGCACTTATAAGTGTCCTAAGCTAAACCTTTTTTAAATAAATACATAAGGGGTAAATAGCTAGGAAACCCAAAGTTTTTTTTATACTACTAAAGAGCTGCTGTTTCAAAGCTGTGTTTTCCTATTGGCCTAAGTTATTTGAACTTATATGTGTCCTAAGCTAAACCTTTTTTAAATAAATAAATAAGGGGGAAATAGCTAGGAAATCTAAAGTTTTTTTTTATACTACTAAAGAGGCAAACAAGAATACGGTCCACCTGATGGTAAGTGGTTACCGTAACCTATGGACGATTGCAATACCAGAGGTATCACTCCCGCGTTGCCTCCTTGAGATATCAAGATAAAAGATCTCGTGAGCCTGTAATTTTACCGGCAACCATACCCTTCGAACCGGAACACAGCAACGAGAGAATTACTGCTTGGTGGTAGAAATAGACAAGGTGGTAGCAATTTTATTCCAAAAACTATCGTGAACTTGACCATTCATATTGTAAAAACGGGAACTTTCACGTACTGCACTATGGGTGAAGGCACCAACTAAGTTTCGACTCATTCCGAGAGTCTTCATCAGGGTGAGTGGTTACACCACTACACCACACCACAGGTAGTGCACGGCGCGACGCGGAAGGAGAAAGTCGCAACCACTCAGCCTGATGAAGACTCTCGGAATGAGTCGAAACTTAGTCGGTGCCTTCACCGATAGTGCAGTACGTGAAAATTCCCGTTATAATACTTTCAAGTTCAAGTAAAGTTCAAACTATTAAAGTGAAAATGTTATAGGGCTACTGCGATGGCGGTGACTGTGATGTGTGGACGGATCGGCGCCATAGTTGGCAACGTCGTGTTCGGAGCGCTGGTCGACCAGCACTGTGTCGTGCCCATATACATGTTCGGAACCTTCCTTATCAGTGAGTATATACTATATATATATATTTAATAATCCTACTAATATTAAAAACATTAAAGTTTGTGAGGATGGATGTTTGATAGATAGATAGATAGATAACTCTTTATTGCATACACCAGGATAAAAAACACTTTACATAAGATCTTAAAACTAGGTTATGGTGATACAATGGGCGGCCTTATCGCTGAGAGCGATCTCTTCCAGGCAACCTTTGGATGGACTTGAATTAAAAGAATGTGAAGAGAGGTGGTGTAACTGCAATAAAAAAAAATAATAATAATTTGCAGTAGGTAATAAAATACATATTTAATAAATAATATAATGTGGTATAAGGTATACCTATATATAATACAGTAATATAATATATAACTACAAATGCAATGACTGGAGCTAAGAAAATGATAATACTTAGTTTACCGAAGCTGTTGTTGTTTGTTACTCTTTCACTCAAAAACTACTGAACGGATTTCGATGAAACTTTACAGTAATATAGCTTATATATCAGAATAACACATAGGCTACTTTTATCCGTGTACCTCGCGGGCGAAGTCGTTAGCAGAAGCTAGTAATATTATAAACGCGAAAGTTTGTAAGGATGGATGTTTGTTACTTTTACACGAAAAAACTACTGAACGGATTTCGATGAAACTTTACAGTAATATAGCTTATACGTCAGAATAATACATAGGCTACTTTTTATCCGGGTACCACGCGGGCGAAGTCATGGGCAGAAGCTAGTAAAAAAAAGCTGTAGTAGATGCTGTGTGAACATCTAACCATAAACTAAGCAGAGCTTGTATTATGGGAACTACATGGCTGATATACTACTTATATAAATCTTTTATTTTGTAAATACATACATATTATACGTAGAGAACACAATGACCCCGAGACAAATATTTGCTGATCATAAAAACATTTCTGATCATAAATACTTAATAAACGGCTTGTCTACCTACTCCTGCTTAGCATGAAGACCCAAGACAAGGATTTATCTACCACCGAGAAGACAAAAAAATATTCTGTCCCTCTCTTTTGTTTGACGGAATTGGTGACAGAAATGTCTTCTCTTTCGTAGACAGAGCGTTGTCTCGGGTGCTCATGCTAAGCACACTGAGGGCCTACCACGAACCGTAATTCCGAAGTTTCGGCCGAAACTTCGTGCAATTCCTATTGAGGTTAAAATCACGAAAAAAACTTTGTCAACGTGATATTACTTCGTTCGATAGGACCACTCCATGATAGGATAGAACGAACTAACGAATTGCACGAAATTTCGGCTGAAACTTCGTAATTACGGTTCGTAGGCCCTCTGGTCTACGTTATCTACTGTTAATAACAGATTTCGATATAATTAACTGTGATAGCTAGAAAATCTTCTTCTTTTCTTCTTCTCCTTAGACATATTCAACAAAAGGTATATGCTTCATTCATTTGATGCCACAGCATTCGATCTTGTGCGGTTTCCATCCATTTCACTCCAGAAAATCCATGTAGATACATAATGGGTGAAAGAAAATTGACTATAAAACTTCATTAGTGTTCATAGATACATAGAAAATGATTTATTGCACAATATAAAACAACGACATAGGTTAACTTAATGCTAATTAGCATTTTCTTCCAGCTAACCTTTGTATTAAGTGAGGCGGGGCGTAGTGCTTTTGAAAGATTACCAAAATAAGAGAACAAAATATGAAATAAAGAGCTACTTCAAATAGAAATAAACTTCATACATAAACGTAAATAATTCATATTTAAATACATACATACAATTTAATTGGCCAAGTTTTGTTCATCAAATTTTATTGGCAATTTTTTTTTGCCTTGAAAGAGAGCCTTGTGCCTAGTGGGCCTAGTGGGCTGTACCGCGACTTCCGGTCCGAAGGTAGTTGGTTCAAACCCGCAAACCAATGAATTTTAAAATATATGTGCGCTTAACACGTGCTCAAAACGGTGAAGAAAACCTCGTGAGGAAACCGACATATCCTAGAACTAAAGTTCGAAGGCACGTGCTCTGGTTAGTGTTCCAATAAACAGCGATGGGCTTGCAATCTGTCACGTGGAATGAAACTAGATACTTGAAAAAACACGGTCAAACGTAATGTTAAGACGTGCCTCTGACTCCCCTTACCTCCTAGTATTTCTCACTGAATATGTATCTAAGATTATCTAACATGAGGAATAAAGTCGTTTTTTTGTAGTTTAGTTGTATTTGAGTCCTGTATTGGTAAAAAACTGGTGTTAGGCAGAATAAAGAGTTTATCTGACTGTCTGTCTGTTTGTTTCAGCGGCCGGCCTTCTGTGTATAATACTTCCGAAGAGCACGCGGCCAGCGCGGCCCGAATTGTGAGCTGTATATACATTAGTTTTATTTTTATATTAATAATAATGTTAATAAATACTTATTTAAAACATAATGACCTTGTTTATTTAAAATGGGGGAAAATTTGCACCTCAAAATAAAATGAAGCACGTGAAGTGTCTCCACTGTTTAACCTGATGTAGATATACTTACCAGATAAAAAACTACACTATGTATATAAACTACTAAATATAAATACTACAAATAACCACTTCATAATCAAAACATACCGACTACCAACGAAATAAAACCTATCAAAATTAGATAACTTTTTTATCTACATAGTTCACTGCAAAAGACTGGTTAAAACGGAGATATGTTTTATAAAACAAAATAACTGACTTGCACACTGATTTCTGCAATATTAATAAGAAATTTCTAAAATTCATTTCCTGAGCCAGCTCTAACAATAATGTTCTACCAAGAGTTGCCATTGATAAGGTAATGTTGGCCTGAAAAATGATTCCTGGGCAGATCCGTCTCGGATTTGTTGGGTTATTTTTGTATGACCACCCAGAAAAGAAAGATTGCTATTCATTTAATATAAAATTTTTGCTTATTGTTTTAAACATTATGCTAAATTTCATTTGTTTAATATGCATATTTAGTGTGTAGTTAGTATTTTTAATATTTTGTTCGAAAAAATGGATTTTAGTTAAACCATTTACTAAAAGTTTATGGGTTTATTCATAGTATTTATTACCTGTTTAAAAAGCTTCAGGCAAAGCATAATTTGTCCGCAATGCCCGTTTGTACCCGATTCTATTTTAACCACTTAGGTGGTACTTAGTTAAGTGAAAAAGACCTTTGAAACGAGGTAGGTTTTTCATTCGTTCGCTTGCTGCGCAAATATTATAAAACTAGTAGTTTCCTCATTGGTATTTTGTCCTTTCTCTGATTCCCATGAATATAAAATTTTAAAAAGGGTACGACTTTTGATTTTTTTACTAAAAATAAAAAGTATACTAACACTCAATTTTAAATTATTAATAGTTACACTATACAAACATTGTTACCTGTACTAAACACTAGTATTGCTTTCTACAGCGAATCTTTAATGATTCGCTCTGAAGGTCGTAGGTTCGGACCCGGATGTGCACCAATGGACTTTACGACGCGGAAAATGTGTGTGAGGTAACCGAAATGCCCTAAAACTGAAAATTCGAAGATATGCCATCGATGATTCTGCAATTGTTCACTTCTAATGCTTAGATACTATGCAAAATGTGGAAAAACTTCATACCGCGTTTACATATGCGTCATTTTATTAATCTGTGGCGGAATACACATACATATTTCACCACTAATTAACACTAAGTTAATATACGTGCGCGAATCCTATTATATCCTACGACTATTATAAACGCGAAAGTTTGTGAGGATGGATGTTTGTTACTCTTACACGCAAAAACTACTGAACGGATTTTGATGAAACTTTACAGTAATTTAACTTATACATCAGAATAACACATGGGCTACTTTTTATCCGGATACCACGCGGGCGAAGCCGTGAGCAGAGGCTAGTGACACATAAATGTAAACGCAGTATGTTTTTGCCTTGCGTCTGACTCTAGTATCCTCAAGAATTTCCATACATTCTCAGATCTATACTAAGTACGCAGATCCTTAACCGTCCCCTTTATTACTGGGAAGGAGCTGACGAGTATTTTTAATGTCATCAAATACATCCAGGCACGAAAAAATCCACAGTTATACATCAGAAAGCAATTTACAGTAGTCCTAAGAAACAAAATCAGTTACTGATCGGTCAATTTACACTTGATCACTTCACTGCCACTTATAACCAAGTCCTTCCTCAATCCAAAAGTGGTGCTTGCGATATCATAGAACTCTTATTTTTATGCACGGTCTTCTCAGACCGTCTGGTGGCCCGGTGCCAGTACATCATTTTAGCGGAGTAGACCAGTAGACCGATGCCGAGCAGCGCGCAGAATGCCTGTGCTGAGAGGAGAATGTACGGACCGTAGTGGTACATAAGACGGAGGGAACTCTTCGTCTCTTCTCGCATTCGAGGGTGTTTCTGAAAGTAAAAGTATATTATAGGATACAGAATAACATTTCAGATGTAGACCAGAATAATAATAATGCTGGTCATTTTTCACACAGCATCATCTGTGAGACGCAGAAGGTAGCGGGTTCGATTCCTGTCACGGGACAAATGTTTCTAAGATCTGCAAATATTTGTCTCGGGTCTGGGTGTTTTCCTATGTATAATATGTATGTATTTACAAAAAAAAAGTATTTAAGTAGTATATCAGTCATTTAATTCCCATAATACCAGCTCTGCTTAGTTTGGGGCTAGATGATGCTGTGTGAAAAATGTCCAGCATTTATTTATTTATCTAGTCTTAAAGTAAGCAGAGTTTTTTTGTAAATACCTACATACATTATCATACATAGTAAACGCTTATACAAAAGACTAATGTTTGCAGATCATACGAACATTTGTTCCACAGCGGGAACCCGCAAACTTCTGAGTCTCAGGCGGCCCCATTCATCTTATTATTGGTGACCCCTACGTAAAGCAGAACAATGACCTAACCAGATTGGAGAATGGTTGCTCTAAAAAGTGCATACTAGTGACCGAAGTGCCGGTATAGTTCAGACTTTTTGAGCAAATACAACTTCCTACCTACTACCTGCTCTGGTAACCTTGGATATAAATACATATAACATACCTACCTACCTAATCCATATAACTACATCTAGGTACACCACTAATCACCTAATCAGATGGAAATGTGGAATTATTCCCATCTGTCACCCAGCTCTGTCCCCCTAGGGTGACAGTTGGGACAAAAAAGTTCGATCTGCCCCCTTCTTAGCAACGGGGGGACAGATAGAACTTTTATTATTTTAAAAAGTTCTATCTGTCCCCCTGTTAGTGACGGGGGGACAGACAGAACTATTTATTCCCGCATACTTAAGTAAGTATGCGGGAATTTTAGCTCACTATTACCTCTACAAGTCAGTACATTTCCACTACACTAATATTATAAAGAGTTAATTGTCCCTCCCTAAAGTGAGAAATTATTATGAAAGATGTGAAAGGCACTTTTTAAAGCCAACAATTATCAATGAGCTTCCACATAACCTCTTTAACAGTGTTACAAGTAAAAGCTCATTGAAGACAAGTTTAAAGAAGCATTACATATCGCTGTGTCCATAATAGCTAATAATAACAATGATATAATCTACCTCCTGAAATTTCATTAAAATCCGTTCAGCTGTCTAGGCGAGAAAGGGTATCTGTTTGTTATAGAGATGTATTGTAGTTATATTTAGGTACATTTCCAATTAAGCATAATATGTCCACGAGAGCTACTGCCGACAAACTGTTGCACAGTTTGGCAGAAACTTTAAAATGTAATGTACTTTTAGTTTGAAAATAAATAAAGTACAAATACTAAAAAGGTAAATTTTGTAAGTTTAAATCTAGGAGGCAATCTCCAAAACTACTCATCCGATTTCAAAAAAACTTTCACTGATATTTAGAATGGACTTCAGGGTGGACATAGGCTGTATATTATTCCGTTAAAATAAAAGGACTTTTCGTGGAGACCAATTTTGTAACGTAAGTTGACGAAAAAACGGTCGAGCGAATGCATTTCTTACGAACGCTGCCGTAACGGTAAGAGTTACCTTTTCATGGGCATCATTATTTATTTATTTATTTATTTATATCATCCAACAAATCCTACTAATATTATAAACGTGAAAGTTTGTGAGGATGTTTGTTCCTCTTTCACGCAAAAACTACTGAACGGATTTTAATTAAACTTTACTGTCATATAGCTTATACATCAGAATAACACATAGGCTACTTTTTATCCGGGTACCACGGCGAAGCCGGTGAAGCGAAGCCGTGGGCAGAAGCTAGTTAACAAATAGTATTCCACGTGACGGGTTGCATGCTTGCAACCCGTCACGTGGAACCGCTGCTTGTTCTCACATCTCTTCGAGTATTTGGTTCTAGGACATGCCGATTTCCTTACGATGTCCTTTACTGTTCAAGCATGATAGCATTGCGGTTTACATTTTGCGACTGGAAAAAACAATTTGTTCACGACGAGATCCGAACCTGTGACCTTCATATTACACTACACACCATTAGTATTCATTCAAATATGACAGCTCTCTAAGGGCGTTTCTTTCATAAAAGGTTTGTGAACCCATCCTAATGTTATTCTTTAAAAACAACAAAATGACAAAAATAACTATAATTGCTGATTTAGCAACTGCGATAAATAATGACAAATAAGTAGAAGGGTTTGCTAAAGACCTTTTTTAATCATAATAATTGACCTTCCGAAGACATTTCCTCATTTCGCCTTAACAATGTCAGGTTTGGGAGTTTATGCAATTGGCTTACCTCAAAACTCAGTAAGTAGGTAGTTCCCGGCTGTTACTGTGGCACATTGTGGGGATAATTGTGTTCAGGATATAAAATAAACAATAGAAGTTTTAATATTATATTAATAGTTGCGGGAAGTCGAGGTGGTTAAGGATCTTTCGTCATGACACTCTGTTGATGTTCATCATTAATATCATGACCCTCTTCAAGCGTTTACTCCAAACTTGTATTAATTATTGGAACACGCAAATTCGTCTGTGTTAATTCCGTAAAAAATTCTTTGGATTATATTTTTTTAAGTCATAATCTTATTTATTTATTTATTAACACTCTATTGCACAATTTACTAATAGAGACAATAGGTTTTCTTCCAGCCAACTTAGTTTGTTTAGATTGGCGTTTGTCGTGCTACAATTCTTATTTAAATTGTCTAACTCAATTGAAATCTTGTTCTTTTCTGTCAGTGCCATAGCATTATCCAGGAACTGTAGCATGAACCTGTTTGTGTATTCACTAGCAATATTGACCCTGCCCTTCAGTGCAATAATATAGTACAGGTTTTGTGAGTTTACGTCATACATTGCGAACCGAAACCTACTTATCAAGATGCCACTTGGAAGTTACATTTTTTACGTAGTTAAGTAGATAGTTAAATCAGCTACTTAACCTTAAGCCGTCCTTATCCGCAATTACAATATGTACTTACATGTTGTTGATGTTACATTTAGGTATATCTTTATTAATGTATTAATTGCCAAAATGTTGCAAAACAATTTGTTGAATCAAGAGTTAATTGGTAGTTTTGTCCTTTTTATCATCGTTCTAGATAATAGTGTCAGAGGGTACGATTTCGTTGATTCGGCGGCAATCATCCTCATCATTATCATTAAAAATAACAGTATTTTTAACGACCCCTAAGGTGCTATCTACTGAACGCCAATATCTATACTAATATTATAAAGAGGAAATATTTTTTGTTTGTTTGTTTGTATCAAATAGGCTCCGAAACTACGAGACCGATTTAAAAAAAAAATTCACCAAATGAAAGCTAAATTACCAGGAACTAATATAGGCTACAATTTATTTTCAAAAAAAATTAGATCCTTAAGAAAATTGCGATAATCTAACCCAAAGCAGCAATATTTTGCATATAAAATTCATTATTTGGCGTGCGCTGAGAAAACTATTGATGATACATAAAAATGATGTCCTACATGATTAAAGTAGGTACTCGTTATTACCTACAAAAAAGTCCTCGAGGGTATTTTATCTAACTATCATAGTTAAGTCACAATAGCATCTTTTATATTCTAAAATTTAATTATATCGCCGGTAGATACAAAAAAAAGTTGGTTACATTCTTATCGTAGTATTAATTCTTATTCAAATAAATAGTTTTAACATCAAGGGTATTTATCTAGCAGTAAAATACTTTACTGTTACTTTTTATCACGACATTCCAACGGAATCGAACCTTACGCGGGTGAAACCGCTAGACGCAGCTAGTTAAGTATAAGATATTAGTTCGCGAAACGATTGAAATCAAGAAGGACCCAAATTTCAATCGTGAAGGAGTTACTATGTTACTCGTTATTCAAGATACCCCACACGAAATCCTAAGTAGTGTGGAGTCCACACTATGATGTAAATCTAAGACTGTTTATCTTTATCACAAGCCTATCGAAGTCCTGGCATCCTATGGCCTTCGCATAGAGTACCATGACGAACGATCTCAGGCTACCTCCATTCACAGACTTAGCATCGGTCAAGTATTGGATAGGGCCATCCCGCTGCATCATCTGATCGGATGATATTTTTACCATAATGCTGTTACAGTTGTTTCAATCGATATTGACTTACCATCCAAACGTAGGTACCTACCTACTTAGACTTTAAAGGGTTCGCCTTTGTACCTACCTAGTACCTACTTACCTAGCTGGTACTTAGGAATCTAGATTTATGAAACCTCAGAGGTCTAGAAGCCGCATCTGCTCAAGGCTAGCTAATCCCAGGGATCGTGAGTTCGATCCTCCCGTGTGTATCTTTATCTGATCGTGACAGTGCTGATTGATGGAGGTAAAAGGATTTTCCCTTTCCAGTCTGATCAAGCTGATAAGTTGATGATACCAGTGGGTTTCATTCCTATCTCGCATAAAGAAAGTTTGTCTAAAAGCCCTGCCTGGATACGGGAAACTGGTCGTACTTACAATGATAGTGTGGGTCACAGGCAAGTACATGTCGCTCAGTCTTTTAGTCTCCTTCAGCAAGCTCATGTCTCCGAGAGCGAGGCTGAGCTGTGCTGACATGTGAGCTCCCACTGTTACTCCAATATTCTGGAAGAAATTCACCGATTTGATTCACATAATGTTGTTGATAATCATGAAAATTATAAGATAAACAGAACTAATGTTAGTTCAAAAGTGTTTTTAATGATAATTGACCCTGCAGTCAGAAAGATTTTTCATGCCTCAACTTAGTGGTATGGATAAACATTATGAATTAAGTTTCACAGTTTGATTTTATATGTGTTTATTTGAAGCAATCGACAGGGCTTTAACACTTTTGCAAAGATCCTTTGTAGAACTTACGGGATCGATTAGGAATGTGGTGTCGTGGAGACTCCTGTTCGGTTTGAGACCTTCAATCTTCTCGAACAATTTGGGATCAGTGTCCAGGAAATGCCCCTTGGATATCGCGAAAGGGAAACCTGGAACACAACATACAATTTTTAGTTTAACTTGCTAAATGGTAGGTACTTTTGCTGATGATTTAGAGCTTGGAGGTTTTCTATCTTACTTCAAATTCTGTCCTGCTCATTCTGTACTTTAGTTCCCATCTTCTTTTGTGGTATACAATATCAATAATATTGAGAAGTCTGTTAGTTATTGCAGGCCATGAACAATTATAATATTGCTTTCATTCAAATACGTTTCGTGGTTATGAAATGTATAGACCAAAAAACATCTAAGTATAAGTACTACAGCATTATTTAATAGTCTTAGTGGCTCAAATATTTTGAGATGGACTGTCAACAATGACAGAGAGATGATAATATCGAAGGAACCCACCATAGTAGCACGAGGACAGATCCAGGATCCCACTGGGACACCAGCCCTTGCTGTCACACAGCTTGTTACCAGTGAAGCTGGTATTGTCAAAGTTGTACACAAAAGCTTCTGATCCATACTCCATCTGCTTGGTGCCAGTGAACCTCATGTTCAGAGTCTTGCAGATACTGTAGCGGTAGATTTGTATTGGTGTCTCGGGGGTCATTTTTGGAGGAAATGCAGCTCCTTCGTAGGTGTTAGTGTAGGATTTTGTGCTGTAAATAAGTCAGATTAACAGTCAGAGTGCCACAGTCAGATTGACTGCCTTAGTGGCAAAGGAATGATGGAGAAAATGATGAAAGATGGAAAGAGGTGTTTTTGCTTTCACCGATAGTAAGGTACGTGAAAATTCCCGTTTTTACAATATCAATAGTCAAATTCACGATAGTTTTTGGAATAAAAAAGGTGGACGGATTATGTGATGGATGACATGGCTAAGAAAGAAGTTATTACTGAATGACGGCTGATAGAGGAAGGTGAAAGAAGAAAACATGTTGTGCCGAGATTCTGTCCTCGTAAATAAGAACCTGAGGTATGATGTTAAAATGGTTAATTGTTTTTGGTAAAGCATATTTTGTAAAGGGATGGTTGAATGAGGATAATATAGGCCGTATCAGCACTGCAGCCAGGCGGACAGTAAAATCATTCTAATGGAAGAGGGTGTAAAGATTTTTGTTAAAATTTATTCAAAATGTATATTTGTTTATTGATAATCTAGCATTGGTAACCAGCGTCAAGTAATAATCTAGGAAAACATGTTTTTTTAAGTACCATGAAGCCAATATCAGATTACTCCATTTTGAGCTACAGTGGATTGCCATTAGTTTGGTAAACAGATGTAAATGAGTTAAGTTAGGTAGGTATGTTATGTATATTTTCATTGAATGACATTAGATAATATGAAAAAGTTATTTATTTTCAATAAATAAATAAAAAATAATCTTGTCTAGATATTGAGTTATGTAGTTACTTACTTTTCCATAATGCTTTCTTTATCATTTAACTGCAGCTTTCTGACCGTTTTCAGTTGAAACTTCTCTGCCTCGGTTGTGCTCAGTGTCAATCTGTATTTTACGCCGACGTCATAAAACTGAAAAATGTGATCTTGTTATTATTTTGTAAATAATTAATACTTTAGGGTTCCTTAGCCAAATGAGGAAAACGGAACCCTTTATTCATGGCCGCCTATCTGAGAATCGTAGATGTGACGTCAGCAGCTGCATCAGGAGGTGAGGCTGAAAAACAGCGTCCTCGACCTTTTAACTTTCCAACAGACATACCTTCTAATTATAACAGCATTAAAAATGATTAAACCTAGGCCAGGTATATTTGTAAATTAACAAATTCCCTTTTATTTTTTATTAATAATTAAACCCGTCCGTGTGCCACAACTTGATTTATCAAAATGTAATAATATGAACCACAGAGATCAACAAAATTCATTTTTAAAGTAAGGGACGCATTACTAGGTCTTTAGAAACTGCCTTAAGGTTTCCTGATCATTGTGGATTTGAAGGAGGCTTTCGTCCAGGAAATATAAATAAATAAATAATGCTGGCCGTTTTCACACAGCTACTACATGACTGATATACTTTTTTCTTTTGTAAATACATAAGTACATGTTATACATATAAAACACCCATACTTGAAACAAATATTTGCAGACCATACAAACATTTGTCTCGTGGCGGGAATTGAACCCGCATACTCCAGTGTCTCAGACAGGCCTTCGCCCACTGCGCCACAGAGGTCGTCAAACAACAAAACAATATAAAACTTTAAACAACAAACAAAAAAAAACACGGTAACGACTGTATTCTCCATGATGGATATCCTCAGATAGATAGATAAACTCTTTATTGTGCATATGCCTCAGATACATATTCAGTGCATAGATCTTTGAGGATAACCAAGTAGAGGCACGTTCAAACATAACATTTGGCACATGTCCGCGTTTTGCAAGTATTAAGCATTCCTCGTAAAAAGCTTAGGTAAAGTATTCAAGTGGTCCCTAGAAGTACTCCTTAATCTAGTGTCCTAGAAGATATGAAACAAACTTAACTCAGTAGTATTCGGTAGGAACTGCCAATGAAAATTTGTCAAACGGATTTCCAATGATAACTTTAGGAGAGAAGACGCATCATCTAGACCCTAACATAGCGGATCTCGACATGTCTTGGTCAGTTTTACTTATTTTTCTGACTGACAATTTTACGCACGTCATCAAAACCGCATTTTATAAAAATAAGAACCTTCTATGACGGCAGTTGTGAATGACTACATACTTAATCAATAGTTACCTTTCAAAAACAAATATGCCTACCTTCGGACCTTTGAAACCTTGGTCCTCGAAATCAATAATAAGTTTTGTAAAATAACAACAGGTAATATGGTGTTAAAATGGTGTTATCGACCCTTTGACCTTGATAAATCATTATTTAGACATGGCCTAAAGAATCGGGGTCCTCCCTTTTTTTGGTGATTTTGTTTTTTGACTCCATTTTCCGCATTCAAACTTTTGGTTAGTTCATTAAGCTTGATTTTGTTGATTAATATTATTTCATGGTATTTCTTAGGAAATATAAAAACTAAAAGAAATTCACTTTAAAATTTTAAAATAACGTAATTTTTAAACTGACGTTTTTACGATTCTTGTGATTTCAATGAATAAAAACCATTGGATTTCGATCTCGTCTTTAGATGCGTGTCCAGTAACTGAGCGCTATCTTGCAGGCAATATAGAAACTTTACTTTTCATAACGATTACCTAGCTCAAACAAATACTCAAAGGACGTCAACCAAAAGTCAGTTGCATGTACCATGATATCGGTAGGAACTGTCTTTGGGGGTTTGATTGTTAGTTAATCCAAAAAGTACCACACGAGTCCATCATATTCAGAGGTTTCTGACTCAATATTACAAAAACGAATGCCCTTGTGGTATATTTCCATCATCGATTGTGGCGATAAAATCTCTAAATTTACGATACAAATCTATTAAAAATAAACAAAAAAATTGCGGTAGGTACTCACGCGTGTCATGAACCCCGTACACTTGAAGTAGATAAGGCCAGGCACCACAGAGTTGACCATCGAGATCAAGGGGTCCGTGTTGCTCCACATGTAGGAGTGAGCGCTGATCCTCGGCAGAGCTTTCAGATTCATGCTCGATATTAGCATCTTGAAGATCTGCCCGATGAAGTACGGGTATTTGCTGAGCAACTGCACGGATGACTGAAACAAGACATAATGGTGATCAATCTGTACTGGCTCTTCCAGAACTATAAAACTGGGTTATTCTTTGATTGCAAACACTTTTTTTTCTTTAATAATAAGTTAACGCTGTTGATTATCAATAAACAAAAATAACACATAAACGCTATCGACCTTGAAAACTTCTCTTGACCTTGAGTAGCTAGCTATAATGCAAGGGTTCGATTCCTGCTCAGGGACAAATGTTTGCATGTTCTGCGATTTTTGTTCTGGGCCTGGTTGTTGTGGTACCACAGTGCTCATAGTTCCTGATATCCACAACACATGGAATCCTAGTGCGAGGTCGGGACTATGTATTCGTATGTGTATTTTGGGTGTTTATTTATTAATCGACTTTTATCCTACGACTTTTTGAAATCAGCTATTTTAAAAGTAAAAAATCTACTGTTTTCGGTAGAAAATACAAAAAAACTGTTGTATTCACTAGATAATCTTGTACTAATGTATTTTGTTTCATCGGACTTGGGACACGCAAAAACACCTTATCGACCACTTCTACAAATTCTATCCTACCTCTTAAAAAGTGTATTAGCAAGAGGTGCAGGTTCAATTCCAGCTGCGGGACAAATGCAAACTCTGCAGACATTTATTCCGGGTCTGGGTGTTATGGTACTTCCAGTGTGGTGAAGTTCCTGAGACCCACAACACAGGAAATACTAATGTGGGGTCCGAACTACGCATGTGTCTATGAGATGTTTATTTATTTTATTTTCGTGTCGTTTCCTACCAAGTTACTATGACGTAGGTCTTACATTGAGCTTCTGTGTGTGAATTCAAGGCAACACTGCCTTACCAAAAATAGTAGGGCCTTTCCGGGCGTTCTCTGCACCTTAGTTAAATCCAATTACTTAATTTGATTACCTTCCTGATGGCTTGCGGTTAAGCCGAACACCTACTGGCATTTAAATCATATGAGACAGATCTGTGTTTTTACATCGCACGCTTATTTGCCTCTTTAGGCAAACAAGCGTGCGATCTCACCTATCGCTAATCGGTTACCATTACCTATGGACGCTAGCAACACCAGAGGTCCCAATTGCGGACCCTGAGACAACGGATTTAAAGTCTCATGTCTCTTTCACAAGGAGCTCTACTACTGATGCGGCAGATTACTGATGAAGACAGCTCACCAATAAAGCAATGTTTGGTAGTACGAGGTAGATATCCTCTGGTCTTCCGATGGATTCCTCGAGGATCAGCTCGGTGCGATGGTTGGGAGTGTACCGCATTATGCCTGGCTCCATGTTGATCTCTAGGTCATCGTTGGTTCTGTACTCTCTGCAAATTTAATCCGTCACTACATTTTTTTGTAGCATTATCTGATGATTGCAAACACGTTATTTTTAAAAATATTTTTTTTTCTGATTGTGTAAAGTTTGCAATATAGTATTCAGATTTTTTTCATTGCTATAATAACAAAACTATTAATATTATAAAACAAAAGGTAAGAAATACCTATTTGAGGTAGTTAACATTCATAATATATAATAGTCATAATAATATCCTAAACTATATATATGTATATATTTTGGGTTATAGGAGTACGTCAAGCCGGCATTCTATTGTCAATATTATTACGAATTCAAAACTCTAGAAAAGTTTAATTTTCAAAATAAATCAAAATGGTTTGGCTTGTTGACATAGCCGGGACCGACGTCTCAACGCGCCCTCCGAAGCACAGAAGCACTCACTCCTAAATGCCTCTACCGACGATGACCTATACTCACTATCTACTGAGGTCAAATGCTCACTATCTACTGAGGAATGGCAAAGTGCATCCACGGATTGATAAGGATTTATATTAATATCTAATGCTCTCATGTACACAATAAAATTTAGAATATGTGTTAAAATAGTACATAATGCAGATAAGTATATGAACTCCGTTGGGACGCTGCAACTTTGAGTTCGATCATGTAGCTTAGTAACGAAATATAATTTAACTAGCCTCTGCCCACGACTTCACCCGCGGGTACCCGGATAAAAGGTAGCCAATGTGTTATTCTGATGTATAATCTATATTACTATAAAGTTTCATCAAAATACGTTCAGTACTTTTTGCGTGAAATTGTCACAAACATACATCCTCACAAACTTTCGCGTCTATAATAGTAGTAAGATTGAAATAATTTGTCATTATATTGATTCAGTCAAACTCACTGATAAACAAAAGGCCCGATTTCTTCAACCTTCACGGTATCATCCTCTCCAGCCATGAACCGATCCGAGTTGGTGATGTTGAAGAGGTAGACGTAGAGCTTAGCACCCTCGATCTCCTGCAGCAGCAGCTCGTGCAGGAGGGTTCCATTTGCCAGGCGCAGTCGCTGAAAATACCATTCCATCATCACCAGCTTCCAACTATATCCTTCAAACTTCATATTCAGGGTAATTATTTTAACAAGTTTCAGCTCATTGCTTTGCTTCAAATAAGCTACGAGCCTTTTAATATTAATAATAATAATTTATTTATTTATTCAGATAACTTGATTACATTTTTTTATTAAACCTGAATAAAAATTACGAACAATTAGATAATGTCATAATTGATTATCCATGTCCCGATTTAAAAGCCTTTCTGCGAATCTATTTAATCACATAGCAAACAAAGTCTTTGGTGTTTTCATTCATCGTAATTTTAATTTAATTTAAATACTTACATAGTTGGCCACCATCAGAATAGGGTTGATGAAGAGGAATATAAAAGGTATAATTATGAAAGTTAATCCAAGTGACGTCATAAATAACACCCATTCTGAAAAAAAACTAGAATTTTGAATCGGTGCACTACCTCTATATATCTGAGGATGCATAAATCTTAGATTTAACCTGTTTATTTCTGATACGGGAAAAATATATGAATTACTTTTCACAGTAAATAAAAGTAAATAGAATTTATAAATAAAACCCACGCTATGATTTCCTGTATCGCCGGTATCAGAAACTATGAGTACCGTGGTATCAGCACCCTGACCCTTAACAAATATTATGCAGAGCGCAACTAAAGATTTGTCAAAAATTTTAATAACTTGGAAATAGTTATATTAACAATAATCTATTTCAGATAACTTGATATATACGGGTAGGTTTGTGTGTGTGTGTTACACAATAAAATATATAATTCCTATTGTAAAAACGGGAATTTTCACGTACTTGCTTCCTCCGCGTCACGCCGTACGTTCATTCACCCTGTTGAAGAATCTCGGAATGAGTCGAAACTTAGTCGGTGTCTTCACCGATAGTGCAGTACGTGAAAATTCCCGTTTTTACAATATGAATAGATTGAAGCGATTATTTATTAATAAAAGAAATGGCAAATTTGTTAGACGATAGCTAATAAATTTGCCATTTCTTAGCAATCGTCTTCCGAATAATGTTTTGTAGTGTGAAATCATGCTTACAACGTTAGAAATTTCAATAAAATCCCGAGGACCGCTAAACTAAATCCCACTGACTCTGGTTTAACTGACTGAGGCAGACCTAGATATAACTTACTTTTACTTGCAAGGCGTCGCTTTATGTGTTTTTTTTTTGAAATAACCACCATAACTACTCCTTATAAACTTCTTGCCTTTGTTACTGAAAATTAAATGGAAATCTTTAATGTTTGTCTAGCACACGGTCTTAAGATCCGTCGGTCGGTAAGACCATCTTTTTAGAGAAAATTTAAAATAAAACAATGGCGCAGATTCTGTAGTACACTAACTAAACTTAATTTAAACCGTCGCTCTCAACTGACAGTGTACGCAAGAAAGAGATGGCAAGAATTTTACTCCTGACAAATCAGTTTTTTCTGTGTTTATAGTCAGCATGTTTTGAAATTACGACTAAATTTGTATGGAAAACTTAAATCTTACTAATTTGACAGCACTAAAATTGTAGCTATCTCTTTCTTGCTTGCACTATCATTAAAGAGAGTGACAGTTTAAATTAAGTTTAGTTAGTGTACTACAGAATCGAGGCTAATATATCACTATATTCATAGTTTTTATTTATATCAAAAACAACCCCGAATTTGTTCATTCATATTGTATCTGAGTCGGTACCTTTGCCGATTGTACGGTACGTAAAAAATCCCGTTTTACAATATGAACAAAAATAAATACAAACTCAAAAAAAGTTACATAAATTTATTTATTTATTGAGTTCGGTATAATATATATACAGTGAGTCCCAAGACCACGATGTATATTTGTAAAAAATGCAGCAGGAAAGCGAATTTTATTAAAAAAAAAGCCGTTAACTAACATTAAAAAAGTATAGGAAAGTCTCTATTAAGTAATATTTGCTAACTTCATTCATAGTACTTGTCCTCACGTAGCACGGCCTTAGAACACTCTGTATATCATAAACTTAGTCTAAAATAAACTATAAATATACGAGTATCTAAGTAGTAGTACGGCATGTGCCGAATATAATGTTTGGACGTGCCTCTGACTATCCCCTACTTGGTATCTTCAAAGTTTCTTATCACTGAATATTGATGAACAAGAAGAAGAACTATATCAGTCTGAACAGTAGAAACTGACATAGTTCTTGGTGCAGGGTTTTCTGGAGATAAATATCATAACAGTCTACTTACGGTTTCACCGTTTTTTTATTCAGACGATTTTGCCACTATTCACCAATTTTCCCAATTATTTATTTTCTATTTTGTTTTATCTATCATTCACATGAGATTTCCAAAGATGTTTCTCGGGAAAATGTCGAAAGCTGAATTAAAATTGCTTCGTAACAAATGAAAATAATAAAATAATAAATTTATCTATCAAAATATGTGATTTTATAATTAATTTCTAAAAGTTAGATGCACATTATCACACTGATATACATTTTAGTAATTTTAATCCGCACACAGATTTAATTTGTCCAAAAAATAAGTTATTTTGTCCTCACTTGCTACCGGCTAAAGCTCTCAGCAAATAATAAATCCTTGATAAGGAACAATCGAGTTGATAAAAGTACTCGCTTAAAGGTGTGTAAAAAAATACAGGGTGTGCCAAAAAATACAGGGTGTGCCAAAAAAATATATTATAAACGCGCATCAGTCTAACACATTGTATGAGGACAACTTTTAATATGTGGGACAATTAAAGACTGATCATTCATGAATGTTAATGAATCCTACTACTATAGGAAATTATAGTTTGTGAGGATGGATGTTTGTTACTCTTTCACGCAAAAACTACTGAACGGATTTTGATGAAACTGTACAGTAATATAGCTTATACATCAGAATAACACATGGGCTATTTTTTATCCGGGTACCATGTGGGCGAAGCCGTGGGCAGAAGCTAGTAAGAAATAAAATCATTATAAGAATCCTTTTCATCTCTTGTGCCTGTCTTTAAGCGTTTCTGCTTAGAGGCAGGTACTTCCCTGGACGAGCTCTTTCTTGTGAAGAAATAAATTCTAAAATCAACCTGTCTTAAAAAACCTTTTATAATTAAAATAAATAATAATAATAAAATATATAATGCTGGACATTTTTCACACAGCATCATCTAGCCCCAAACTAAGCAGAGCTTGTATTATGGGAACTACATTACTACTTATATACTTTTTTGTAAATACATACAGATTATACATAGAAAACACCCAGACCCAAGATAAATATTTGCAGATCATACAAACATTGGTCTCGCGGCGGGAATCGAACCCGCAACCTTTTACGTCTCAGGTGGACCTTCGTCAACTGTGCCACAAAGATTGTCAAAACTACACAAAACTAATTACAAAACCGCATTATAATCAGTTAAGCTGTTTTTATTGACCGTCCGTGTCATGGTGCTCATGAGGAAGGACCTCTTAACTGTCAACGAAACCTCAGCAGGATAATATTATAGTTAAGGACGTGGTATAGTCGACCTCTGTGGCGCAGTGGGCGAAGGCCCGCCTGAGACGCAGAAGGTTGCGGGTTCAATTCCCGCCTCGGGACAAATGTTTGTATCTGCAAATATTTGTCTCGGGTCTGGGTGTTTTCTATGTATAATATGTATATATTTACAAAAAAAATGTATATAAGTAGTATATCAGTCATGTAGTTCCCATAATACAAGCTCTGCTTAGTTTGGGGCTAAATGATGCTGTGTGAAAAGGCCAGAATTATTTATTTATTTATTTATAATATTCTAAAACTAGCTTCTGCCCACGGCTTCGCCCGCGTGGTACCTGGATTAAAAGTAGCCTATGTGTTATTCTGAAGTTCTGATACTTAATATTATAAAAGGAAATATATTTTTGTTTTGTTTGTTTGTACCGAATCCGAAACTACTGGACCGATTTAAGCATTTTTTCACCAATAGAAAGCTAAATTATCAGGAAGTAACATAGGCTACAATTTATTTAAAAAAAAAATTAGCTATCCTTATGAAAATTGCAATAATGTAACCTAAAGTAGCAAAATTTTGCCTATAAAATTCATTATTTGGCGTGCGCTGAGAAAAACATTGATGATACATAAAAACTATGTCTATATTATTAAAGTAATCATTATTACCTACAAAAAAATCCACGTGGGAATCTATCTTACTATCATAGTTAAGTCACAATAGCAGCTTTTGTATTCTAAGATTTAATTAGATCGCCGCCGGTAGAAACAAAAGTTGGTTACATTCTTATCGTAGTATTAATTCTTATTCAAATAAATAGTTTTATCATCAAGGGTATTTATGTAGCAGTAAAATAATTTTATTTCATTCGAATCGGACATTTAATTTCGAAGTTATCACGAGTATAAAATCGAAACGTACACGGATGAAACCGAAATCAAAATCCGTTCAATAGTTTTTGCGTGAAAGAGTAACAAACATCCATCCTCACAAACTTTCGCGTTTATAATATTAAGTAGGATTATACCGAACGATCATTTCAATTCTACAGTTAAGCTGTTTTAGAGAAAACAAACAAACGAACAATCTTTTACCCAAACACCTTAACGGCTCCACACGACACGGATAAGCGACGGAGGATCTTTTTATTGCAATATCACATTTTATCAATTATTTTGTCGAAAACTGCAGACCATTTGAACCTGCAACCTGCCGCTATCAGCTATCATGTCACCCGTTGCGATTTATGGCTGTAAATATTTAAAGTTAAGGTAAATAGTCTTTATTAATTATAATAATAAGAATTATTTAGAATTGTTGTGTTATATAAAATGAAAAAAAAAATTGGCGCAGTTGGCGAAGGCCCGCCTGAGACGCAGGAGGTTGCGAGTTCGATTCCCGCCGTGGGCCAAATGTTTATATCTGCGTATATTTGTCTCGAGTGTTTTCTATGTATACTATGTTTTTATTTACAACAGAAAAATTGTATATATAAGTAGTATATCAGTCATGTAGGTACTTTGGGGCTAGATAATGCTGTGTGAAAATGTCCATGATAATTCAATCCAATTCCATTGAATTGAATTGAATTGAATTCCAAGTGTACAATAATTGTATCTAAATGCATTCATTTAGATACAATTATTGTACACTTGGAAAACTCATTTTAAAATTTTTAAGGTGGTGAGGGAGGTTATTATTATTTATAAAATACTATTGGGGATTTTTAATAAAACCAAATTTTAAAAAGGAAAATTCAAATCCCCTAGACGATTTATTATTAGAATTTACAAAGAAAACAATAATTTAGCGGTAAAACAACAGGAACGCAATAAAATACGTCCGTACAGTGCAAAGTCTCGAAGAGAAGAGGAGCTTGCGTCACTCGCACTGCTCTTTATACAGCCGGCCGGTCGCTCGCGTTGCTGGCTTTATTGCAGGTAGCTATCAATACATTATAGGTACATAATAAATTCTAGAGAAGAAAAAAAAAACAAACGAGTTTGATTACATACAAAAGTCATCAGCTAAACCTTCGTCAATATCATAATATGATTTTGACATTAAAAAACACCATTTATTTTAGAATTAAATTCCTTAAAATCTAAATATCTTATATCCAAAGGCAATTTATTAAAAAAATAATATGCTTACGCACAAAAAGCCGTTATCAACTTTAGCAAGTCTATGCTTTGGAACAACTATATTATGTTTATTGCGTGTACATACATACATATTGTAATTGTGAATGTTACTTTTTAATTTGAAATCGTCAAAATGTAATTGCGGTTTCTTTTCAGAGTTCAGTTTCAGAGTTCAATTTCAGGTAGGCTGGTATTATCTGGAGTTGGAGTGAGTTTAACTCCTTTCTATTCTAAGGAGTTAATGAAGTTGGCCCTATCGTTATCTAGACAGGAGCCATTTTTGACCATTTTATTGTTTACAGATATAATCGTTTCTTCTTTTTAACCGCACAAAAAGGAGGAGTATCTCAATTCGTTTTTTAATGTATGTGCCTTGTTATCTTCACCAATTGTTATTATAAGAATAATAATAAATAAATAAATAAATAATGCTGGACAATCCACACATCATCATCTAGCCCCAAGCTAAGCAGAGCTTGTGTTATGGGTACTAGATGACTGATATACTTAATACAATACATTACATAGATAGATATTTTTTTTATTATACATAGAAAATACCCAGAATACCCGGAACAAATATTTGCAGATCGTACAAACATTTGTCCCAGGGCGGGAATCGAACCCGCAACCTCCTGTGTCGCAGACGGACCTTCGCCCACCGCGCCACATCGGTCGTCAAATACTTTATTATTGCATAGATAATGATCCCGAACGGGTTCCATAAAAGTTTTATTCCTGAAGGATTGCTACTTTACCCGTAAAATTCAAAAAACAACATCACCTTATGGAATCACGATTAGCCAAAACATTTTTTGTGGGCTATTTGACTTTCGTTTTTATTTGAAAGAGTTTTCATCCCGAGTGATCAATATAACGTAAGCACGTGAGGAAGTCAGTTTTTTGATATCTATTAAAATATTCTTCCTTGGAATATTCTTTCTTTTGTATGCTGTGATATTATTACAAATATACAACCACTTGACACGCTTTTCCCGTCACCGCCTCCGCCACCGAAGAAGAGTAGTGGTGGGTCCTCAGCACGTGTGGCACCACTTTTGTAGCTACACTTTTTCTCGAAACGAGGCCTCACTCTTTTCGTTTGGACGAGCTAGCACACCTGCACACCGACACAGTTGCACAATCGTGCTAGGCGCGAGGCGCGAGACGCGAGCCGAGCCGCGAGGAAAGATCGTGTTGGCTCGCACAATGCGCCTCGCACATAGCACTCCACTCCATCACCACACCACACAACACGCACAGTGCACACTGTGTTCACAAGACTGCCTCACTCAACTACGTTCAGAAACTGCCTCGCTGCCTCGCCTCAATCGTGGTACCACAGTGTGCTGGCTCAGTTGTAAAACTGAGCCACTCGCACGATCCTCGTTTTCAAACAGTGTGCTACCCATGACTAAAGAAGAACGACACGTAAACTCATTTGAAAAGAGTAAAATTCTTGCCATCTCTTTCTTGCATGTACATTCAGTAAAGAGAGCGATAGTTTAAATTCAGTTTAGTTGGTGTACAGGAGTTAAGACGCAATTGAGCTCTGCATTAAGTCTAGCCCGCATCGCGAAAGCCCAGAACGGCAAAGAGTATGCCAAAAAAGATTTGAATAAAGATAAACAAATGCAAATATTAATTTCCGAACCCATTTGGCTAGTCGTTTTTTCCATTTTATTATATTATCTTTCATTAGAAAGATAACCTTATTATGCATATTATGCTAATGTGTTGCAATGTTAAATAAATTAATGACCGTGAATAGGAATTAGATGATTTTCCCAAACAATAACTAGATAACCTTGATAGGTCGGTAACTGCGACGCAACCCTCACCGGGTTTGATTCCTGCTGTGGGATAAATATTTGCACGTTCTTCTGATATTTGTTCTGGGTGTTGTGGTACTATGATACTCGTAGTTACTGATACCCATGGTGCATGGATTACGAGTGTGGGATCAGGGGGACTATTATGTATATAGATAGATATAAAATGTTTTATTGCACAAGATAAAACAATTACATAGGCGAACTTAATGCTAATTAGCATTTTCTTCCAGCAAACCTTTGTGTTTTGAAGAGCGGAGCGGTAGTACGTTTGGCTTATTATCAAAATAAGAGAACAATTTATTAAATGAAATAACTAGCTACTTAAAATAGAAGTAAACTACATACACAAAACAAAAAAAAAATTCATACTTAAATACATACAACCAAATATATATTTAGATACATACTAATATAATATAAATGCTCTATTTTGATGACTATTTTGCAGAGAGGTGAAATGTTTATGTATGTAACTTTTGGGTGTTTATTATTATCATTACCATTTAACTCTGTTTAAACTAAAAAAATACTCTCACGACTGCATTCTCAACATAGATATCCTCAGTTCCATACTCTGTACGCAGATCTGTAAGGTTATCAAATAGAGTATAGTCACACCTACTTGGTAGTTCTCACATTATGACAGCAACTCATTAAATGTGCATTTTATATGTTACCTGAATTATGATGAAATATGTAAAATAATTGTAGATAAACTTACCTACATAATTATGAAATATTGCCTGTTTCTAGCACCACTCCAAATGCAAAATTCGGCTAAAGACCAGCTTCTTGCCTTGGACTCGACCTAACGCAGGGCTTTCAGAGTAGGTGGTTACACATAGCGGAAATCCAGAATCAGGAACACCGTCGCAATGCTCCATTCCTCTAGATAATCTATAGACTAAATTTCAGGAAATGTGCCCAAAAGCTACATGATCTGATCGCATCATCTCCTTTTCACAAGCATACGCACAGCTCAGTTCCATCTGTATCTTGTCAGTATACCACCCATTCGCACTGAACGTTTCAGTTCCACCTTTATAATGAGAACTGTGAAAGAATGAAACATACTACTTACATACTTTATTATTTTTAGTTTAGTTTAAAAAATATATGTTAGTCTGTAAATTTATTTATATTAAGGCACCTACTTACTCATTTACACGCACGTTGCTCGCAATTTACCCGCACGGTTCTTCTGGGGTGTGAAGTGCTACCTCGCCGTAACACAGTGTCTAACTAGCACGGGAGGTAAGTTACATTATAAACCACAAGCGCCTGTACAAATGTAAATAGTCTCCTAAGTACGATCGCCTTATAAAGCATCTTATTCATATATAAGCATAAAATTTGTAAATTAATCCCTAAGTTTTTGTGTGAATAAATTTATCTTATCTTATCTTATACTACCACCCTTTCCTGAAAAATACAGTTTAGGTCTCTTCAAGGTAAGAGTAAATAGGTCTTCTAGACCTTCATGCTCCATCGTCGGCTATATAATCACTTATCATTTAGTGATGGTCAAATGAAGGAGAAACAAAAATCATAAGTTTTATTATAAAACTCGTATCATTGAAACTGTTAAGACAAAACTGCAAGAACTTGAACTACATGTGAATTTTTGTTCCGAAGGTTTAAATAAATGAGACAGGCAAAGTAAACGGCGCCCAGTTCCCGGTCGCCTCGCTATTCCTGGCCAAGATGGCGATCATGGTAACAGCGGGGCAAGAAGTGCTAGGAATCCCCGAGTTACTAGGCTACTGCAAACAAAAACAACTGACCTTGACACGTCGCTGAAGTTAGTTGTTTTTTTTATGTTTTAATAATGGGAAGACACTGCGATACGAGGAGCATTTGGTACAGCTAGAGACGAAACGGAACAACATAATGAGGCACAAACTTGGGTTATGTGAATTCCGAAGAAGGACCTTAGAGTCGGACCATTTTGTGTATTTTCGTGACCAACTTTCCCAAGGTGGTGTCGGGTTCCTTGTTAATAAGGTCCTTACTGATAACATTGAAGAGATCTCAAGTGTCTCAAACAGGATAGCGTACTTGATACTCGGCTTACTTGGCATACTTGGCTTTAGATAAAGACATATTATCTAAAGCCCTTCATAACACCACCAAAGCTCACTTCATCATGGGGGACTTTAACGCTAAAGTGGGAACACAGACTTGCAATGAATCTAGAGTAGTGCGCGGATACACACATTAGGACTAACACACCAGTTCTAGGTTGCACAGGTAGCTATGGAACGAACTACGCTCGGAATTTCTCTAAAGGATAAAATTCGTAATGAGATTATCTGACGAGAAAGAAAGTCATCGACATAGCTCAGAGGATTAAAAAGCTGAAGTGACAGCAGGTTGGTCATAAATGACAAAGAACTGACAATCGTTGGCGTAAACGGGTTCTTGAGTGGTGAACGCGTCTTGGCAAACGTAGTATGTGTCGCATCCAGGCTAAGTGGAGCGATGACTTAAGAAAGGCTCGGCAAAAAGTGGATGAGAAGAGCGGAATACCGGGCTCAGTAGTGGAAAGGAGGGGAGGCCTATATCTACATGTGGACTGATGAAACTGCAGCGCCCTTTGGTGAATAATAGCGATAAAATCATTTAAAAAACATCATTAAATATATACCTACAAAACTATAGCAAAAAACCGCAGTACAATCCTATAAATAGTTTTGAAGATACCTAAATGACAACAGGCAACAAACAAAAAAACACCTCTTACGTCAAACGCACATGTGATCAAGTAACGTCGCTGGTAAAGTGTTTTAATAAATAAATAATGCTGAATATTTTTCACACAGCATCATCTAGCTCCAACCCAAACTAAGCAAAGCTTGTATTATGGAAACTGCATGACTGATATACAACGTTTATACCTTTTTTGTAAATACATACATATACATAGAAAATTCACAGACACGAGAGAAATATTTTTGTCTTTTACTCATCTACGAAAAAAGGGGCTTCAAAGTTGCCAAAAGTGATGTCGTATTTTCCCTACATTTGTTTCGGGTCTGGATATTTTCTATATAAAATATGTATATAATTACAAGAAAAATGTATAAATAGTATATCAGTTATCTAGTTCCCATAGCACAAGCACGTCCACATCTAGTTTGGAGCTAGATGATGTTGTGTGAAAATGTCTAGCATTTACTCATAAGTGTGGCTCGACACGCCTTGGGTAGTTTTTTTTTTTTAGTTATGATGAATTATTCTTGTAATCATTATGAGGTACATAGATGTCTATACTAAAGAAACAATGTATACGTAAATCAGTGTTGAATAATTTTAATGAATTATTTATTTTATAGCCTCGATTCAAGCTTTTAATACAAACGCTGTACCTTATTATTAAAAACGGGATATTTACCATGATTTAAGACAAGTGTCCCATTCATTTAATCAGCTAGTTGATTAAATAAGCGATTTATTAAAATCGTAATATGTATTTATGTTTATTTAGAGCTTGGTCAGGCTTGGTCTAAGAAGTACTGTCTTATTTCAAAATCTCTATGCGCCTAGTAATACTGTTAGCGGCGGCAGCTTAAACGGTGTAAGAATTTCTAGTTTTTACAATTTACCTTCTTATTTTAATAAAACATACAATGTATAGGTATATACAAAAATACAAATGAAACAGCTATACAAAAATACAAATGAAACAGCTAACTATCTAAAGACCATTGCAAACGACTTATAGATATATAGAGAGACTTATAGAAACGTTGACACCAGGCAGAAGCGTTCCCAAAATGCTGGCTGTATTGCCACACTAAATGACAATGCTTTTGTGTTGACCCGATAAGAGCCAGCTCTCTGATTACGCACCGCTTCGACTATTTATCTTGATACTGTTTACCGTTCTTGCCTAAATACAAATAAAATTGTTTATGATTTTGATTGTTTCCCGATATTTGCCCGATATTTTGGCATTACGATGTTACGGAAATAATCTGGATGTAGGTTAAATCTGAATGAAATTAAATCATGCTGAACATCCCGTTTTTACTGAAAATGTACTTTGAATATAACCACAAAACATTCGAAGATCCTCGCTCTGTAACTTTGGAAACTATCATGGTTTTGAACATAATAGGGGTGACGGATAAAATTGCGAAAGTCCTGCAAAAGATATCAATAAAAACTATTTTCAGTCCTTTTAAGAAAATAACACACTAGCTCACCCAAAGATAGCTTTCCACTAGAAAAACCGGGAGTGTATAAAATTGACTGTAGTTGGCAAACTTAACGTACGATAGCTTGTCGGATGAAGGAGCACATCAGGGCGGTTAAAAATGTTGATACACAAAAATCAGCTATTGCAGAACATCTGTTGAATTCTGGCTCAAATCACTGGATTGAGTTACATAATCCACAGGTAATCTCAACAGAAAGCCACTACATACCAAGATTGGTTCAGGAGGCAATTGAGATTACCAAACACAGGATTTTAATAAAGATGGTTGTCAATTATCTGGAGTCTGGAATCCTTTAGTGAGACTGTGCAAAAGTAGAAAACTCACAAATCATGGTAAATATCCAGTTTTTTAGTAAAAATTAACCTCGCTCTGTTCTGTATTCATAATTATTTAAAAGTTAATCTTAATGAATATCTATTTTTATTTTATAAGTCTACGTTTTCAAGGATTAAGTTTTAAATGGTCTACATCACATCCTGTTTTCTCATGTCCTTTGCTCACGAAAGGCACTTCCTTAGTTCCGTCACACAATTTTGTATTTTTTTGATTCTCTATAAATACGAGCAAGTCTATGTCATTACAGTAGTTTTGCATATCATTAAACCCAGACTTTAAAACTTACTGTTTCAAAATGTGTACTTCTCTTTTACATTAACTGATATTGTATTTCAACGTCTGCACCTCATATATTATAATCAACTATCCCATTCATTCGAAATATATTTGTCTTATCATACAAAGTTAAAATTTCATCAAGATCGGAACAACTCAACATTCGAAAGTTATCACCGGTTATGTGCATAGGTAGATACATCACTCAATATATATACATATAGTACCAATTCGCTCGATAGATCAACAAACAATATAAGATTGCTTTTCCGTTTTTTTTTAATTTGGGTGTTGTATGTTACTCTCGGTGAAAGCACACACTCTTTCAATACATTTCGAAAATATCCATCAGTGTGAACTTTTCCCATATAATTATAACAAAATCAATAGTTGATTGCAAGATTGGTCTAAGCTGCACTTCATAAAATAAAAACCAAACTACATCGCGCTCTAAATCAAACTCAACTTTGACAGTGACTTGAGAGTATGAGAGTGACAACTGGCATTACTTAGAAAGTGAATATGGAATCTACATAAACAAAATATACAAATATATACTGTATTTATTTACCACTGAGCAGGTTAAAATGTTGTCATTCTGATGGTCTCCATACGAATCTAAGTCGAAGTTCGACCTTTGAGTATGATTTACGAGTATTAATCCACATTAGAAGCTCAGCTACTCGTTATAGACCATATTATTTGGCACGGATTTCTGGCCAACACTTTATAGCAAAGCCGCCACAAATTATCACTCAAAATTAGTTCGAGCTTGTGCAAGCATTCACGATACCATCATCACACACCTGTCATCATGTCGTCTGCCCTAAAACAGTGTAACCTTACCGTAACCATTTGATCGTATCCGTAGATCACTGCAACTGGTTCAGATTTGCAATAAAACAATTACAGGCCTTCATACTAACAAGCTAGTTATGTAAAATTAAATCAATTGATGTAAAATAAAGTAAATGTAGATTTAATCAATGATCAGCTAATTAAGTAATTCCACAGCTGAATTGACGGTATGACACTCTAATTGCTGTTGTTTTTAGGTCAATATCAGCTGGTAGTTTGCCACTGAATATAGATGCGATGCAAGCAAAAATATTCTAATGGCTGGCTAAGCTTTCCTTGCTTAGTCGACATCCGAGCGAGAAGTAACCCATTTATGTAATGGTTTTATTCCATTGAACTCTACCGATTAGGTATGCCTTGTTTCTCATTGAAAGCTTGCCACAGTTTTGTGATAGGAAAGTAAATTTTATTTTTAAAACTCAGAGCTATTTGTACTTTTGTTGGGAATTTATTGCTCTACCGGGAACCCTTAAGTCTCTGATCACAAGCGTAGAGCAGAGACAGTTCTCGTAAAATAAATATAATTATAACTGAAAAAAGTTGTCCGATTATGGCGTTCTAATTTTAAGGAAATAAATAATATTGTGTGGTCGCAGTTACAAGTTAGTCAAATGTGACATAATAAAATGACCATCATTTATTTTCAGATTTTCAACCATTATAACATTTTGATAAAACTAATTACCTAACTAATTATTCATAATAAATTATATCTAAATTATTAAACAAATTTGCACTAAAACGAAAAAAAATAAAAATGACATAATATCAATAAATGATAAAATAATCATAAGGTATCATCATTTTCATTAACCTATTTTGTATTGGACAGTCCATTCGACAGGCCACCATGCAGGATGCTATTACCGATGCCTCACGCACGCTGGATATCGATGTTGTTGGTAGGTATAGGAGTGAGTAAGTATGGCTGGTATACTAAGTACTGAGTAAGTTCAGCTCTGTAGTTTGTCCGAAGGCAAAAAGGCAGCGGCAACCGCTCCACCTAAGAAATAAAAACATACATGAGCACATAAGATAAAGATAAAGATAAAAATATTTTATTTTGTGTCACATAAAGGTACACATACAGGTTATTAAGTAAATGAGATTGACAACAAAAACGGCCGCCACTCAGCACTATGTTATAGAAGCACTTTGTGCCACTAAAACGCTGGTCTTCCGTGACGCCGGTGTGCGTGCGGGCCAGCAAAATTTTTTTAAAGAATGTTTAAAAGACCAAATTGATTTGTTCCACAATGATGGAAGTTACTTGTCAGTAGATACTAAGGTCTTCTAACTAAAAGAACAACCAACAGACGCATACATAGCCCTGACCCCACACTAAGAAACTGTGTCGTGAATCTTAGTCTGATTCAGGAATATCAGGAACTTTTTTTCTAGGCTTGTTTGCGCGCAAGGAATCGGCTAAAGTCACTTTCAAATTTTAAATTTACGTAGTTTTTAAGTTGACATTTCTATTATTAGTGTATGCAAGAGGGAGGTGGCAGGAATTTTACTCCTGTCAAATCAGTTTATTTGCCGCTTTTCTTCATGTTTATAATCATAAAAAAAAATCCTTGTAATTTCAATGAATAAAAACCTATTGACTTTAACTTTGACTTTGACTATGGTACCACAACACCCAGACAGCAAGAAGGTATCTGCAAAAGATGTAAACATATTCATTTTTGTCAACCTCTGTGGCTCAGTGGGCGAAAATCTGCCTGACGCAGAAGGTTGCGGGTACGATTCCCGCCGCGGGATAAATGTGTGTATGATCTGCAAATATTTGTCTCGGGTCTGGGTGTTTTCTATGTATAATATATGTATTTACAAAAAAAATATCCAGCATTATTTATCGGTCCCTCTGCGGGAATCAAACTCGCGTCTCAGTCGGCTTCTCGTCCGCGGCATCGAGGTAGTGATAGTGCATTTTTTGCTGGCAAAGGTGAAAAAACTCTACAAAATTACATTTTTATCCCAAAAATATAATCCCCTGCAAATCTGTTAGTAAAATTAAGAAAGATATTTCAAATGTAGGTACTATAAAGACTTGTCTTACTGATAACGAGTCCCGCTGCTCCATAGAAGGCGGTGCTGCAGTTTTGCGTCATAGCGGCACCAACGATGTTAGTACCCGCGAACGCACTCAGCCGAGCCACCATCATGCCAAGGCAGGCTATCATGCCACTATAACAAATAAGATCATAGTCACTCAGTACCTACAGATGTTTTGTGAAAAAGTTCAACCGTGGAAATATTATAGAGCCAAGCAACATGGTGTGTTAAAACACAATGTCCGCATTGCTGTTTCAATTTGAATTTATAAATTATTTTTGATTGATACTGTTTACAGACGTAGACACAGCTAGACTAGTTTACTTCAGCTACTTCCACAGTATCATTTAGTACGGTATACTGCTGTGGGGGAGTGCTGCTGATATAAAAATGTTTTTGTGCTGCAGAAGAGGGCTGTTCGAGCAATTTATAATATGGGCCCCAGAGAATCAAATCTCCAAAAGTTTAAAGAAATAAATAATAATGACATTCCCTTGTGATGAAAATGAAAATCTAATGTATGTTCACAAAAATATTAATTTGTTTAAGAAAAAAAGCAATAATCACAATGTTAATGCCAGAAATAAAGATAAACCAGGTACAGGTGGTAACCTGTACCACCTTTATCGAGTCTATAAGTGTTGCCACTTATAGACTCGATAAAGTTAGTAAATCGTAAAAAAGGGCAAGGTGTTACGCTTTTATAACAATCTCCCAAGAGATATCTATACAAAAATTGACAATAAACATATTTAGTAACGTGATTAAACAAAAACTTTATATAAAAGGCATACTATAAAATATCTGAATATTTAGATGATAAAAACTCTTGGGATTGAAAATAATCCAACCGACTTCTAAAAACGAGAAGGAATTGAGAAGTTTCTCAATTCGTCTGTATGTTTTTTTATTGTATATTACGTGTAATCTTCACCAATTGTGAACTATCACCATATATATTTTATGAAAAACTCCCACCTCTAGGGGCGAAAAAATTGAAGGGTTAAATTTTATATTAGACTTTTTAATAACTACCCGTTATTTTTATCATGAAATAAGATATACTTGTGAACAGTATTTTTCCCGCACGAATTTCTAAGTGGCTTGGTCTATATAAAATAGAAAAAGGTAGATTATCCTTACCGGTAAGAAGTAGGATACAAGTCCACGAAATACGAGGATACGACTCCGAAGACCATCGCCGTCGTGAGGAACACGTAGAACAGGAGGAGCCCTGAAATGGGCTCACCGGTATTGTCGATACCGACCGCTGCTGCCGCTGCTACCATCAGGATTATGATCGTCATTATCTGAAGAACCATGACACGGAGATATCAATTAATAGCAAAAAATCATACGTACATGGAACCCACCACTGTTTATCAGCGTTCCCTATCCTCAAATGTTTGTTGGAAGAAAACTCTTGTGAGGGTTAAGCTCGCCTTCGTACAAGTCCTAAAGATATGTAATGTATGTTTTCCCCGTGTATACAATAAATAAAAAAGAATAAATCCCATACATACGACATGCAGTGATAAAGTAAGTTCATAAATTATGAACTAGTCACAAACCCTGCTGTAAGTATACTTTGCTCATGGGCCCTCCGAAATTGCTTAGCCGGTCTCGACAGTTTGACGTGCCCAACGAAGAAAGTGCTCAGTTCTAAATGACGCTAACAGCCACCCACCAAAGTTGTAGTTTACTTAGACTACCAGGCCACGTGTACTTTAGACGAGATCAGTGTCGATAACGTATTCATTCGTTCGTTCGTCTTCTAAAAAGTTTTGGCGTATTCCCCTTTTAAATGACAATCCTAACATAATGCTGGACAAAATCCTATTAATAATATTATAAACGCGAAAGTTTGTGAGGATGTATGTTTGTTACTCTTCCACGCAAAAACTACTGAACGGATTTTGATGAAACTTTACAGTAATATAGCTTATACATCAGAATAACACATAGGCTACTTTTTATCCGGGTACCACGCGGGCGAAGCCGTGGGCAGAAGCTAGTAATATTATAAAAGCGAAAGTTTGTGAGGATGGATGTTTGTTACTCTTACACGCAAAAACTACTGAATGGATTTTGATGAAACTTTACAGTAATATAGCTTATACATCAGAATAACACATAGGCTACTTTTTATCCGGGTACCACGCGGGCGAAGTCGTGGGCAGAAGCTAGTAATATTATAAACGCGAAAGTTTGTGAGGATGCATGTTTGTTACTCTTCCACGCAAAAACTACTGAGCGGATTTTGATAAAACTTTACAGTAATATAGCTTATACATCAGAATAACACATAGGCTACTTTTTATCCGGGTACCATGCGAGCGAAACCGTGGGCAGAAGCTAGTTAACATATATTCAGATGGTTTTATTGTGCTACTGATTCTTTTTTGTCACAAAATTCAGAGTCCAGATCAGGCAAGGTGAAAAAGGAAAAGTGACTTAAGGTGAAAGAGTAAGTGTGACGTAGGTAAAGCTATATTTAAGTACATATCACAAATCTTCGAATTTTTAGTTCCATCACTTTTCAGTTAGTGTTCCAATAAGCGGCGATGGGCTTACAGCTTGTCAAGTAGAGTGCTACTTGCAAAAACGCGGGCATGTGTCAAATGTAATGTTTGGACGTGTCTCTAACTACTCTCTTCTTGGTATTCTCAAAGATCTACGCATTGCGTATCACTTTATCTGAGGCTGTCATTCACGGGGAATACAGTCAGATAGATAGATAGATAGTTTTTTTATTCAACACATACTCAATACTCAATACATTTATTGCTTTCACATGGTAGGTACATAGATGGTGTTTATAGGTAGGTATCTCACATGAACCCTGTCTAAGGGTATAGCAATAGACAGATAGGCAGGCCGAAGTTTTGTGTAAACAAAAAAAAACTAGTAGGTACAATAAAATAAAGTCAAGGTAGGCAAAGTATCAAGCATTTGGAATAACACAATTAGGTAATTAGGTTTAGTCATTTTTTCTTTTGTTATAATTTTCATACGATACAGCACAGACAAGTACAAATGAAAAGAAAGACAAACTATTAAAACACAGTAAATTACAGAAGAGTATAATATCGTGGTTGCTAACCAGTTATAACGGGGGCGTCTATGCTGCAATGGTAGGTATGAGTCGAAAAGGTCCTATCTCAGTCGTAAGAGAGTTGGGTTTTTTATTGTTTTTTCCGTCACTTTTTCTAAGAGTCAGCTAACTTACTTGACCAAACCAAAGTAGCTTAGAGCTAAATCTGATTATACCTTTCTCTTCCCAGCACATTGAGAAATTAGCGCATTGAGTATGAAGAAAGATAAGCCGTGTGCACATCCAGCCCAGATGGTGTTATCATTTATAGTCCCTTTGCAGGTGACCTGAAACAAATGAAAAAAAAAAGTTTTTTTAGGAAACAATATAAAGTCCGACTTCTAATAACGAGAAGTTCTGGGAAGTTGATAAAAAGACCAATATGAAATTTCATCCAAAAATTTTAACTCTTTCACGTGCCGAGTTTTTTCATTAACGTTATATGAGACCACCCTTGTATACCTAGGGTAGGTAATAAAATAATCATTAAAATCGATTCACAATTGGCGAAGATACCGCGAGACATACACATGAAAAAAAAAACTTTGGTACCTACTTACGAATTAAGAACCTCCTCCTCTTTAAAGTCGGTTGAAAACAAAAATAATGTACTAAACCATATTTAGACGCAGGTATTAAGGTCAATATTCCACTGGTTCTGGTATGTAGGTATGACAGAGAATAATAAAATTGCATTCCTAAAAGTAAAGAAAGTCTAAGACGTTAAGACGGGAAATCTAGTTAGGAGTTGGAACTCGGCCATGTACTCTCATAACTGTGATCGCTTACTACCTACCATCTGAATGAGCCAAGGTACTGTCAAAACTTAGGTACTGGTTACCTAGTACCTACCTACTTAGCATGTAGTACATAGATTGTTACTTTAAGCAAGTTATGTTCAAATAAACAAATTATTATAGTTAGGGTTAAGCTGGATTGTCTACATTGTGCACGCTGTGGTGTCCTATACCTAATTTCATTGTGGGTACACGTACATTTAAGACTACAAATTTTACACTGGCAAATTACTGTGATTGCTCTGTTGTCTAAATAAATGATAAAATAGACTCCTGTCACTTATGGATGAGCAAAAGCGAGTTCCCACTGAATTCAGATGATGAAAATATGTAGATAAATTATAAAAAATAAAGTTATATGGAGCACCTCTAAAGAGAGTGGAGAAATTTAAATACCTTGGGATTTCCTAACTCCTGACATGAAGGATGATGTTGACATTGAGTGAGAGCGGAGGGCGCTGTCTGTAAGAGCGAACATGATAGCCCGCAGGTTTACACGGTGCTCGAAAGAGGTAAAAACAACACTTTTCCAGGTATATTGCACTAGTTTCTACACATGCAGCCTGTGGGCAAGTCATACGCAAAAACAGTACAGCGCCTTGCGCGTGCAATATAGCAATGCGTTCAGAGTGGTGATGGGGCTGCCCCGGTTCTGTAGCGCGTCGGGGATGTTCGCCGGGGAGGCGCGCGTCGACTGTTCTAATTACGTATTTATTTGTTTACTTAGAATAAGAAATTTATAACTAACATTTATTATGATGATCCAATGTTGATTTTAATAAATAAATATGATGATGATGATAACCTCAGATGCTTCTTCTGTAGTGTTGTTGCTCATCTTGAAGAGGTCGCAGAAGCCAGCACCGACAGCGCTGGTGGCGTACGACGTGAAGAACAGGTTGAATATCGTTGGCAGGATTATTGCGAAGCTATTGTTCCTGCATTTTTATAAATAACGATAATAAAGCTGTACGTTTTCACAGCATCATCCAGCCCCGAAGTAAGCAGAGCTTTTGTTATGGGAACTACATGACTGATATACTTACTACTGACACTATACTGCATGGTACTACAATGGTGACATTAAATAAACACACAGGCAGAGCTACTTATCGGTAATTAAAAATATAATAATAATGAAAAGTGCAATTGAAATTTCTAAATTTTCAAACAAACTAACTATAAAAGTGTATACGTTAAATGTTTGTATGAACTGCATATATATGTATTTACAAAAAAATATATGTAAGTACTATATCAGTAGTTCCCATAATACAAGCTCTGCTTAGTTCGGGGCTAGATGGTGATGTGTGAAAAATGACCACATTTATCTATTTATTTTATAAGTATTTGAAATAGAAATAAAAAATATATTTGCGAATATGAATGCAATACAAGATATAAAAAAATGGTCTTACGCGATGTAGATGACAAAAGTCAGATAGTAAAGCAGCAGAGTCTTCCAAAGCAAAGGTGGACGGAACAGCGGCGCTATCTGAGTCCAGAGAGAGCGGAGGGAAAAGGTACCCACTTCCTCTTTGCTTCCCTCATCGAGGTAGATTTGCTTTACCTGAAAAAAAAACATAAAGATGAATAATTTTCCGACATTGTTATAACCAGCCAATAAATAAATAAATAAATAAATAAATAACGCTGGACAATCCACACATCATCATCTAGCCCCAAGCTAAGCAGAGCTTGTGTTATGGGTACTAGATGACTGATATACTTAATACAATACATTACATAGATAGATATTTTTTTATTATACATAAAAAACCCCAGAACACCTGGAACAAATATTTGCAGATCGTACAAACATTTGTCCCAGGGCGGGAATCGAACCCGCAACCTCCTGTGTCGCAGGCGGACCTTCGCCCACCGCGCCACATCGGTCGTCAATAGTGTTTTTTACTGCATCAGATTTCTCAATTTTGTAGAGCGTGTGCTGATAACAGAAATCCTTTTTAGATGTTACCAGTTTAGTAGGTAAATCTTTCCTATTTTCTTTTTCTTGATCTTTCTTGACGACCTCAGTGGCGCAATGGGCAAAGACCCGCCTTAGACGCAGAAGGTTGCGGGTTCGATTCCCGCCGCGGGACAAAAGTTTGTATATTCAACAAATATATATCACAGTTCTGGGTGTTTTCTATGTATAATATATATGTATATAAGTAGTATATCAGTCATGTAGTTTCCATAACACAAGCTCTTACATTGGGCCTAGATGATGCTGTGTAAAAAATGTCTAGCTTTCTGTATTTCATTGCAATTTTCTAGCCGTGTTTTACTATTTGGAGCTATACATTTTATTACGTGCCCTAAACGGTGAAGGAAAACATCTTAACCGGCACCGAGAAATCAAAATTGAAGAGAAGGCTTGTGCCATCGGTTAGTGTTCCAATAAGTGGCGATAGGCTTGCAACCTGTCACATGCAATGCTAACTTTTTTAATTCATAATAATGTTTACAGTTATCCTCAGTACATCTAATAAACTTAATAGTGGTTAGTCTAAGGAACATGTAAGTATCGATTCCTCATTTAATTATTATTATTAAAAAAAACATAGTAAAAGTATTCACGCCATTGAATGAAACAGCTGGCCGGTCCAAACAGATAAACTCGCAAACTCGTGGAACTCGCAAGCCTGCTAGTGGAACTCACAGGAAACTCCTTATCACCATTTCCATTTTCATCATACATCTTCTTCAAGACCTCAATGGCTTCCTCATCCCTGCCCACATTGACGAGGAACTTGGGACTCTCGTGATAGAAGTGCAGCATGATGGCTCCGACTCCAAGAGGTAATGCCATGATGAGGGTCAGCAGCCGCCAGGGTCGGTAGTCAATGCCCAGGATTGAGAAGGAGAAGTCAAGTTTCATGATGAGGTAGCCAGCCACTGAAATAATAATAATAATGGATCAGTTCAGCTATTTATTGATCGTTTGCAACGGTCTTTGAAAGATAAAGAGATAAATCTTTTATATGCAACTACTTATTAAGTACATATATTTTGACGACCTCTGTGGCGCAGTGAGTGAAGGCTCTTCTGAAACGCAGAAGGTTCAATTCCCGCCGAGGGACAAATATTTGTCTAGGGGTTTGGGTGTTTTCTATGTATAATATGTAGGTACTCGCGTAGGGTAGGTAACTGATAGGTGCATCAAAAATCATTGTGTATCTTGTACCCTAAGGGCTTTTCTGAATACCTTGATACGTATTCACTTCTTTTGTATTTTAAGAATCAAAACTAAGTTTACAGCAAATCGCACCAAGCATTAAATATTACTTATACAAACTTAACACACCATCCTATCCTCTTGAGGGGTAGCTTGGATAATACATGTATTTGACTTTATCATTTGTACTTTACAAATTCCTTTCTTAGTGCACCCCTTCATCATAAAAGGAATATACCCTCCGAGTTTCATGCTTTTAAGAATTATGGCTTAGACTGTGCATTGATCGATCTGTCAGTAACGTAAGATTTATACAAATCCTACTATCCTACTTCCTATCCTACTAATATTATAAACGCGAAAGTTTGTGAGGATGGATGTTTGTTACTCTTTCACGCCAAAACTACTGAACGGATTTTGATGAAACTTTACAGTAATATAACTTATACATCAGAATAACACATAGGCTACTTTTTATCCGGGTACCACGCGGACGAAAACTATTTAAAGTATAATTATTTTCTCAAAGGGGATGTGAGAGGCTATGGGAACTTTTCCCATACGAACTTGAATGGGACACAAGTTGTAAATAAAAAACATAACAGCCAAGAAGTATGACATCAAAGGGTATACTAGTATTTACCGTAGTAAATGGTGGGGGTTAACATCAGAGCGCTGGTCATCAGGAGCATGTACCGGGCGCGGAGTCTGCTGCTGCAGCATTCTCCTAACAGGGCGTACGTGCCTGACTCACCAGCACTTGACCTGGAAGCCGTGGATGGAACCAGTTTATTTATTTATTTAAGCCTTAAATAGTAGTTTATACAATATTATAAATAATAATAATGCTGCTAAATTTTCCATACAGCCTAATCCCTAGAGTAAGCAGAGCTTGTGTTATGTAAACTACATGAATGATATACTATATTCAAACTTATGCTTTACTAATGCTTTACATTAGTACACCCCCAGCCATTATTACAATCTCATTAAGTCCTCTCCATCCAAAGGTTGGCTGGAAGAGATCGCTTCTAAGCGATAAGACCGCCCATTGTACTTTGAGTTTTGTTTTTTTTAGTTTTGTTATTTTTATTTTCTTATTGTGTACAATAAAGTGTTTTCATTCATTCAAATAACATTTATTTATATTTATGTTTGTGATATTACCTTCAACAACTTAATAACAACACCCTATGTTCGTATAAAGATTTTCGAATTAGAATTCGGCGATTCTTTTTTTCTCTGATATATCAAACATTTAGGTGTTTTCGATAAATAATTTTAGCACTGATAGCATAGAAGTTTACTAAAGGATCATTTTGTACACCTGGGTGTATAAAATGATCCCCGGACTACCCCGGGTGAAACGATCCCAGGGATCATTTTGTACACCAAATTCAAATAAAATATTTATGTCACTGTGGCACTTGTAAAAGCATTGACCTAACAAGATAAACTATTAGAAGGAGATTGACGTTATCAAAATCTAGAAAAAATATATAAGCACGAGACAGACAGACAGATTGATAAAAAAATTGGTCCGATCCAGATAAAATTGAGAAACTGGAGTAACTTTAATGATAATCACTTCAGTTCAGCGAATCATTACGTATCTACCTACTTATTTTATGGGCATGATTCCCGCTGCGAGACAAATATTTACATGGTTTGCAGATATCTATGTTCAGGATCTGGGTGTTCTTGTATGTATGAATGAATTAATGAAAATACTTTATTGTACACCTTATGGAAAAAACGAAATAAACATAACCGCATTTTTTCGCATCGGCCGTCGTACAAAGCAGACGTGTCGCTAAATATTGAAAAATCTACAAGCTAAATTCGAACTAAGTGTAGGCAGGTAAAGAAGTTAAGTTATTTGAATTACGGCGTGTCACTTAAGCTATTATAATTCCAACATCTACTCGTCCCTTGAGACTAAGACACGGCTCGAATACGGATCATGAGTGGAACGGGTTCATCGACTGTCTTCGAAGTCTGAAGACTGTCGTCGTGAAAGTGGGCTCAGTGGATCTCAACCAAATCTGGCAAGCGGAATTTCAATCTTAGAAGCTTCAGATAGTTTCAGAGTCACATTTCGCAAAAAGCGCAAACTGATGATGACAACCAAATTAAAGAAGAACTAAGTGGGATTCTCAATCAGATATCGCAAAAATGAACATGAAAACGTCTAAATCAAAAATAATTTATAGACAAAGTTTCAGGCAATATCACTACAATCAAGGAACAAGTGAGAGATATAAAAGATGCAACCAATAACCTTACTGTGGCAGAATATATACTAAAATCAGATATAATGAAATTAAGTCATAAAGATTACAAAAATTAACTTGGGAAATACAACACAACAACAACAAGACCCGTCCAATAAAAGTATGCTCCAAAACCCAAAAAGCTGTGGTAGCACAACATAAAGTCAGATGAAATTAAGAAGTTCAAATGCCTCAGTAGCAAGCATATATGATAAATTTAAAAGAAGAGCTAAAACTATGAAGTGATGACGGTGACAAAGATCTCACCATCAAAAATGTCAAAGGCGCAAACGAATTAAACTACTCTCAAAAACTAGCAGTGCTGAAAGTCACTAATAATGATGACGAAGATGATGCGTCTCCCACTACAAGTGATGCTACTTATCAATCAGAGCCGCAACCTCATACAACGATATGTTACAAGAATTGCGATACATCAAACAAAATTGACATATAATATTGTACACGATAAACAGATAAAAAAAACAATAATAGATGACGTATGTTTAATACTACCAGCAATTCTAGGCATTAATTATATAACCATCAAATCTATAAAAAGGGAAATTCTTAAAGTATGAACTCACCGGTTGCGTTAATTCATGCTTAGAGCAAGGTACTTTTCCTGATAATCTAAAAAATTTAAAAGTGATCCCTATTTTCTAATCTGGTAAAAAATTGCCCTGGAAAATATCGGCCTATTTCAGTTTTATCTCCAAAATTTTTGAAAAGGTGTGGTAAAAAGACTTAAAACATTTTTTCTATGATAAGCTGTATGGTTTTAGACCCAAATCGAACAGTCCATCTGCTACAATAGAAACAGTAACAAAAATTAAGCTAAACATTGATAAAAAGCTAATTGTATTTGGAGTATTTATTGACCTTAAAAAAGCTTTCGACACAGTTAGTCACAATTGGGACTGCGCATGAAATTTTTACTTCCTACCTTTTAAATCGACGACGATAAGTCAAACGCAGAGTCAGACTGTTATTGTAAAGCTATATTTGATTTGATTTTATAAAAAGTAATACAAAAGTAAAAGTAATATGTACCCATCGCACTTTTGTACTACATGCCACTTCCAGCTGCGCTTACTCTGTTATCTACTTAGCTCGACAAGTAAGCAAGTGGTTGAACGAACATTATTTCAACACTGTATTCAAGTTCTTACTTACTACCAAAATTGTTGTCATTGTTTGTTACCTACCTACCCTTTTTTCATTAATTAGTACCTTGTTTTATTATGTACGACTAATCCTTATTATGTTAAATTTCAGTGATCTTTTGCTTTATCATGCCTGAGACGCATCAGGTTGCACGTTAGATTTATCTCGAGTCTAGGTTGTTTTCTATACTATGTATGTATTTACAAAAAAAAAAAAAGTACATATAGTACTTATATAATTTTTTAGTAGTATTATATCAGTTATGTAGTTCCCATAACACAAGCTCTGCTTAGTTTGGGGCTAGATGATGTTGTGTGAAAATGTCCAGCATTATTTATTTATTTACTTTAGGGACAAGACGACCTCAGTGGCGCAGCGGACTAGTAGCCAGCTGGGACGTAAGAGGTGCGGGTCCGATTCCCTTTGCGGTTAAATTTTTTGTATGTTCTGCATATAGTTGTTCTGGGTCTGGGTGTTGCTGTACCATGGTACTCGTAGATCTTGATACCCACGATTCAGGGAATCAGGGCTACAAGCCCTCATCGCCACCTTTGTAGTCAATTACCTGAACACTCACATGGCAGAGCTGATGAAGCGCAGTGCAGCCAGCACCTGCCAGTTCGGTGCCAAGCTGCTGACGGCTGAGCTGATGAAGCTGCCGCACATCGCACACATTAGCACCAGCTTCCTACCGCGAGTGTCCGAGAGATAGCCCCAGGGATATGACATGACGATGATACCTGCAATTCAAAATAGATAGATCTTGATCAGCCAGGGGAGCTAGACAAATACCACTTTCTGTTGACGTTAACGCCTGCAGAAAGATAAAATTGTATGGTAATGACATTAGCTTCGGAAATATCACGTGATTGTTGCAAAGTTTTACCTTGACAAATTTGCGTTAGCGTGAAAGGAAAAGAAAGCGTGAGGTATTTGTCTAGACCCCCTGGACATAACAAGAAAAACTAACATGTCTTCCACTTTAATCATTTTGGGCAAGCAAATCAACGAGGATACTAAGCATGGTCACCCTAACCGACTTTAAAAGTGTGTAAATTTAGTGTCACATACAATGTCAACACTAGAAATAAGGATCGTTTAGTCGCCCCTATGACAAGTCTTGCAAAAGTGTCAAAAAACTCTTACTGTACTGTTGTATAATGAAATATCTGTAGAGATTAAGAACATGACTGACTCCAACTTTAAATCCTGTGTGAGAAACCAATTAATACTAAAAATTTAAAAATAAAATGATTGAATCTAATTTCAATGAATGAATCTTAATTAATTGTATAGTTATACTATAACTAACTACATTTTTATTTTATTTTAGGTGTACCTAAGTACAATATGACAATGCGTAATGCTAATTTTATTTTATTATTATTTTATATGAATTTATATTTATGGTTTAAAAACCAATTTAGAATATACTGTTTATACGATTCTTTGAATGTTGACTTATCTAAGTACATTTTAATGATGTATATGTATGAATAAATAAATACAATACAATTGAAGTGAAAAGAAGAGTGTTTAATTCGGGACTAAAACCCATTCATACTCGATTCTATAGCCGTCTCCAAGCAACTTGTACCAACGGCGGCCAGAGCGGAGGTAATTGTCAGATATATATATAATGGCAGATTGCTCAATATATAATGGTCCACCTCTTGGTAAGTTTGGTAAGTTACCGTAACCTATGGACGTATGTAACAACAGCGGTATCACTCGCACGTTGCCAACCCTGAGACATAACGGGTGAAAAGTATCATGTACGTAATTATGTACTTAATTTATGTAATTTCACCGGCACCCATACCCTGCAAACTGAATCACATCAATGCGAGGATTACTGTTTAATGGCAGAAATAATTGTGGTGGACTTCCCCGGACGAGCACTTTCACAAGGAGCTCTACTACTTCTGGTATGAATATCCAAGAACAGGTTACCTGCAAAAGGCATAGACGACAGCACTCCTATCTGACTGAGCGTCATGCCAAGGTCGCAGGTGGCTGCCGTCACTATGATACCAAGCCCGAAGATATCTATACCCATCGCTACGATCACCATGAAGCAGGCTAGGAGAAGACCCCTGTTGTATCTACCATGACCTGGAAAGTTTAATTCTATTAACTTAGTAAATATAGTATTATATTATATGTGCTTTAACTGAGCAATATTATTGGTATTTTAGCCAGAATAGGCACGAGGTTTGTCTGTCTTTTTTAATATTTATACTAGATACTACTCACGGATTTTCCCGCGTGGTACTTGCGGATAAGGCCGTTCGTTAAGGCAGTATTCGTAAGAAACGCTTTCGCTCGACCGTTTTCTCAGGGTACATGTTAGAATTGGCCTTCACGAAAAGTATTTTTACCTTTCGTGTACACCAGAAATCAGATGAGTATTTTCAGAGACCTTGTACAACCAAACTTACAAACCTTACCACGTTATAATATTAAATGTTGATTGTACCCATTCAGCAAATAAATATTATGTCTATTTCTAAGAATCTTTTTCAATAATTCGGTGATATGGGTACAATAAGATCATAACAATGATGTAATCTACTTACCTATCTGCTTTTCATAAGTAAATTATTTTGGAGGCCGTGTCAAATCTCACTTATTCAAATCTTGTGAATATTTATGATTTTTCTTCACCAACTTTTCAATAACACAGAAGGATATATATCTAACTTTATCCGAAAAAACTATTATCAAACCATGTTGTTTATGTTAGTATGCCAAAAACTATGCAATACCCAATACATGGTAACCTCACAGGTCTGCGCACTGTGTATGTATTTGAGGATCTTCATCATAGGTATTTTAGTAGTGAGCGTGTTTGTTTTTGTATATGTCTAGTCTCACCAGTCAAATCCAAAGCCTCTTCGTAGCCGTAGCATCCGATTCCTGTACTGTTTGTTGCTTTATGTTTGATCTTTCTGCCATTTTGTACTTCATCCAATTCCATTTCATCCAAGTTATGTTCAAAACTAGCGTTATCCATAGCCATCGTGTTTAGTTTTTTGTTCAATTTACTTATTGCTTATGTACGTTTTATTTCCAGTTCTTTTCATTTCTGAAGATAACAATTCTTATTCATTATTGGTTTTCAAATTATGACATCTATCGATAGTGTGTTTTTGACGTGAACTGTAGATACACAGTTTAGTATTAATTTAATACAAAGTCTAATTTTTGATTCCGTTAATATTTTGAAACCGGTCCGTTTACTATCAGAACGCGTTGAAGACTGATCAGTTTTTATTCGAAGATGAGGTCACTGTATCTCTGAGATATGGCGGTCTAGTAGAAATACTTAGATTAGAGAAATATTGTCATATAAATAAATATTCTTTGTTTCAGTAATCCATCTCCTTGACTAATAGCATGTTATCTTAATAATTTATAATTAGCATGATTTGTTTATATAAATGACCAAAATGAAACGTTAACATTATATAGATAGATAGATAAAAGGCTTTATTAGATAGGTAGATAGATAGAAAATTATTTATGACACATTTAAAAAGTGCTGTATATAAGAGAACTTAATGCCAGATAGCATTGTCTTCCAGTTAACCTTAGTAAAATATGGAAAACAGTCTGGAATTAGTGCATGAATAACATTAATTCTGTATTATAAATATTTGGAGATTACCCCCAATCTTACAAATTTACAAAATATACCTCATAATAAAATTATTATAGGTACTATCGTTATAGTTGTTTAATATGTATTTAGTGTATTTATTTATTATGTCATAAAAACAATGGCCGGTAAAACCCGTCTTTATAATTTTCTGGCAACAGAAACTAAACTCAGTCTTCACCTGCAAAAGTCCAATATAATCATCATCATCATCATCAGCCTACATTTGTCCACTGCTGGACAATCGGGCATAGGGGTCATAGGAGATATGTTTATTTTTTGAAAATTTATCTTAACTTCATGACATCGATTAGGTTCCTTGCTTAGTTAGTACTAATAGCATATAAGATTGCTATGCTCCTGGAGCCAGGGTATTGGTAGAACGATGATATGTTGCGGAAAGATGTGGCATAAAATGTTTTCGATCAAGGTGTCGAGGATCGAGCAAAAGTAGAAAGCTGACCCCACCAACATGTGGAATATATAGCTTGGAAGAAGAAGAGAGAGGAAGTTGGGACATGTATCAAGATGAAGAAGACGATAAAGGTGGTGGAACAGTGTGACGTCCAGACGCGCCAAGTTGATTACCGTTCGAGGGCCCAGTGTAACTAGGCAATAAATGAATGTCCCACAATAATGGGTTTCAGGAACTAAGAGTATCATGGTATATATTTTTGCTCTGCATGTAAAATAAAGCAAGAACGCATTTTTTGATCGATTTTGGCGCTTTTTTTGGTAAGTATGCCATCGATTTATTATTATGAGCGCTGGCACGTGTTTATTTGATATTTGAGTGCGTGTTCCTGTGTGTGGTACGCCTGACCATATGTACCATACCAAAACATTACCATATGTAAATTATATTCTTAAATAACTAAATTATATTCTTTTGTTTTTTGATAATTTTGTCTCAATATGAAATGAAACAAGTCAATTTACCGTAACTAAATTGCCTAGAACTAATTTGCCATTCTAATTTTTAGTTTTTCTTAGAAGCAAATTGTTTTCGATTGGCTTTTCATTTAGTTCCTCATCGTGGCTTGGCATTTGTGTTGGTCACTTCCAATCACATAGCTAAATGAAAAGTTTTTGTCGTATTTTTATTTCGTGTAGCTTTACAATAATAATCAATAAGATTATTGTAAATAATGTTCGTTTTGAAGGAAGAAGATTTTCAAGAAGTTCGTGAAGTAAAAAAGGAATCTATGCAAGAGACGAGAGTGTATAGCTATGATGAAGCCCTCGATTTGGCCGGTAAAGTATTTATATATATTCTTTGATTAAGCGTTAAACTTGACTCCATAAACAAAATAAATAATTATGGTATGTGCATAAACTTCATAATATGGTAGAAAAAACTCCAACCTATTATAAATATTTTTCATTTTAATTTTTTATCCAACTTCCAACCTTGGCACAAAAGAATAGAAACAATTGAGGGCGCCACTCTCTTTCTCATAAATTAATTCGTTCGTGAATATTAATGAAGATTATTTTATTTCCTAATAATTTGGTAATAAATTAATATAACATAAATAAATAAATAACTTTATTAGCTGCCAACATATTTTTAAGAAATTCTGTGTGTATTTTTTTTTCATATTTATAATAATCAAAAAATATATTTTTTTCAATTAAAAAACTCTTACAGGCTACAAAAACATTTACGTTACATATAATTATATAGATACTGAATATTTAAATAGTTACGCATACAATAAGAGTAGGATAGCCTATACCACCAGGGTCTGTCATAGCCGTCCATGCTTTTATTAATTGTGTTTTATGCAACTACTAAAGTAGAAACAAGCATACCCGTTGCTAAGCGGTTACCGTAACGCTTGCTCCAGATGTATCACAAGCAGGTTGCCGACCCAAAGACATCATGGTCAAAAATCTCATTTGATTCACCATAAGGCTCAGTCTGAAAACCAGCGCTGCTCCCCTACTTTGTTCGGGAGTAGCATTATGCTGAGACTGGGCCTGTTTGTCCGCAGACTCGCAGCGAAAGACTGATTGAATTGTCCGTAGGATCTAGGTCTTTGCATAATATATGTCTACATCTATGTATGTCACTTTCTTCTAATTATTTTATGTTTTTATCTTCTTTTATGTTGTAGATTAGTACCTAGATTATTATTATTTTTTTATTTGTTGTTATTATGTTTTGTGTGTGTGTGTGTGTCAAATAAATAAATAATATTCTATTCTATTCTATTCTATTCCAGCCATACATAATAAAATCAAACCAAAATTAAGTTTTTATTTTGAACAATAATAATTCTGAGAAGATAGATAGATAGAAAATGTTTTTTTGCACAAGATAAAACAAGTACATAGGCAAACTTAATGCCAATCAGCATTTTCTTCCAGATAACCTCTGTGTTATGAAGAGTGGAGCGGTAGCGCGTTTGACTGATTACCGAATTATGAGAAACAATTTATTAAATAAAATAACTAGCTACTTAAAATAGAAGTAAACTACATACATAAAACGAAAACTAATTCGTACTTAAATACATACAAATATAATTTAAATGCTCAATTTTGTCGACTATTTTGTATAGAGATGAAATGTTTGGAAAGTTTGTTAAAGATAGGATAGATAGAAAGTCATTTGACGAGAGATGATCAAACAATAAAATCATTTTTGATTTCACTGATCGACCATCCTCCACGCAAATGATTGATTTTTGTTTATTTTTATGACACAGGCATCGGCGGTCACACTAGAGGCCTGCTGGTGACCCTCAGCCTCAGCTTGCTCAGCATGGCGGTTGACATGTTCGGCTTCTCCGTTGTGGTCACTGGTTGCGCCTGCGACTTCGACCTCGACCATCCACAGAGGAGCTTACTCATATCCGTGCCTTTTATTGGTAACTATAACTGCTTAGCGAAGGTCCTTACGACTGCCTCCAGACTTCTATTCAATACCAAGCACGGCCAAATTGATACCTGGCCGTGCTAATGAATCTTTGTTAGTCTAAACTAAATTAATAATATAAACAGCTAAAGTTTGTATGTTTGGATGTAGGGGGGATTATTTAATATCAGATACTACTCATCCGATTCCAAACACTTTTTCACCAATATGTAGAACGGAACGTCAGGGTGGTCATAGGCTATATACTAGGTATCATTGGGTGGGCTGTCACGTGGAATGCTGACTACTATGCAAAAACGCGGACATGTACCAAATATAATGTTTGAACGTGCCTCTGACTGCTCCCTAGCCTACTTGGTCTCCTGACCCTGAACAGAGAGTCATAGATACCTGTAATTTTGAGGATATGTTGCTTAAAGTGTTTTGGGATACACTAAAAAGGAGCATTTTCCGGAAATTCATCCCTAGATGTTTCTGTTCTCCTTTTTCGTATTCTCCTAACTCTTTTTCTACCTCCCACTTACGCTTCCAATTTAGTACGATTCAACGTACTCTCATGTTGTAACATCTGCTTAAAAAACTCAGATTTTCAAAAAACCTCCTTTTTTGAAGATTCTTTGATTCTGATTCTCAATTCGTCAGTATTCTTTTTTTGTATATGTTACGCAATAACTTTTTTTTAATGTTTCGAGTATACTTCTTCTAGGGTGGTCCCATATAGTTTTATGATAAAACTCCACCTCTAAAGGGGAATAATGGGTGATGAAATTTAATATTGTACTTTTTATCAACTTCCCGTTATATGACTTCATACATACATACATACATGGAATTAATATTTTCTAAAAAAATATATACTTGTGTTGTAGGCACTTTTATCACTAGTTACATTGTTACAGGTCCAATAGTGATGTCATATATGTGGGGCTACTTGTCAGACACGTGGGGTCGGCGGCAGACGCTGCTCGTGGGGCTGTGGGGCGGGTTCGTGGCGTCCACCGCTAGTGCATTTTCCACGCATTGGTACATGTTGGCTGCTCTGAAGATTATAGGGACTAGTTTGTAAGTGTCTCATCAGCCTAACACCGTAGTTACATCACAATTTAGTTCGCAACGAGATAATACGCATAATAATTATCTGAATGAGATATTTGAATAGGCAACCCTTTCATATCACGACTTTATCATATCCCATAACTCGAAAATCACCCCTCTCGATCAACAGCCCTACGACAAGCGAATTCTGTGTTATCTCTAATCATGAAGAGTCAAAAAGAAAAAGGCACTTTCAAAATGTATTACAAATAAATAGCTATTTATTTTGATCAGCTGATCAAATCAATTGCTGTATCTCAGCTGTATTTCTGTATTTCAGCTCCAGCTCTGTGCAGTCGGTTACGTACTCCTACCTCGGCGAGTCCTGTCCGCTGCGAGTGAGGAGTTCCTACATGCTAATCATGACCAGCATTCTTATGCTGTTCATGGTTTCTTATGATGGTATGTTCGATTCCTAGTATTTTTTCAGAGTAACTTTTTGACACGCTCACTGAGCCTTTTTTCTTAGCTTGTAGATAGATACTACAAACAATACCATTTATTTATTTATTTATGACACCCAACAGAGAAATTACAATAAATTATACAATGTAAAATATTGTGGTCTTAAATCTATGTGCTACCCCAATTATCGGATCAATTATTTACATTAACAATTAAATTCTATTCCATTTAGATACAACTTCTTCTGTCCAAGACTTCGCCCGCGTGGTACCCGGATAAAAAGTAGCCTATGTGTTATTTTGATATATAAGCTAAATTACTGTAAAGTTTCATCAAAATCCGTTCAGTAGTTTTTGCGTGAAAGAGTAACAAACATCTATCACAAACTTTTGCGTTTATAATAGTAACAGGATTATTGTACACTTGGAAAGTACATTTTAACTATTTAAGTTAGTTAGGTTATAGTGCATTTATATCTTTTGCTTTAGGTTTAGCTTTCTTAAACAACTGAGACATGTTAAGCTATTTATTCCGTGGTTATTTAGTTTTTAAAGTGTGAAGGGAAATTACAAGATTTTATAATATCCCAAAAATATCAACCTGTCGCAGTCTATAGTAGCCATTTAGAAGCATTCGGGAAGCATATTATCTCGGACATCTGAGTTGATCATGAGATATGTCGAATGATCTCTAACACTGGTGGGTTTGTATACCAGTGTTACCAGTGTGTTGTTTTCAGAACTAAATAGAAGTAATCTTATCTAGAAAGCAATGTTATCATTGAGCGTTCTTAGACCAAGCAATCATTCGACCATAGAAGGTCAATGTGAAGTTGTGAAGGTTGCGAGTGATTTTGGAAAGTTAACTGAAGAGATAATCGTATTTGTTACGGTTCATTTAGTTGGTGTAGATATTTTAGTTGATTTTACAAGGTAGTTAATTTTGTATGAGAAGTAGTTATGTAAGTAAATTACATTTTTGAATTCACTTAGCTTACAAGACAAGATTCTAAAATATTGAACCTAGTAACTTCAGTAAATAAAATAAATATTATATTAGACTTTCGGAAGAAAAAAATAACCTAAAAGACCGTATCGAAAGATAATGAAAATGTAAGGAGGCATATATTTTTCTGATGGTAAAACTAGTTATATCACGAAGAAAAACCGGTATTTACTGGATAAGCGCTTTGTTTCCAGTGCCTAGCTATTTCATCCTCCGCATGGACTTCCGCTACGAATGGGGTTTGATCTCTTTCACCCCTTGGCGGCTTCTTGTGCTGGTGATCACCGCGCCTCTTGGCGTCAGCGCTCTGATGCTGCACTGCTTCTGCGAAAGCCCCAAGTTCCTCCTCAATGCTGGCAAGGAAGCTGAGGCCCTAGACTGTCTGAGAACCATTTGGAGGAAGAACGGGAATGCTGGTCTTTATCCGGTCACAAAAGTGGTACTGGATGAAGCAGCCAGGGTGAAAGGAAAAGATGAATCTCTCCTGGACTCTCTGTTTGAGCAGATCGTGCCACTCTTCAAGCCTCCGCTACTGTGGAGGACTTTGCAGCTGTTCTATTTGACAGCTGTCATTTATGCCATGTAAGTAAAAACAAATCATGATTAGCAAGTGGGCTCACTGTTGATCGTAAGATCCGATCAGTTGATCGTATTTGAAATCGATAAAAAAATTGCTGAAGGAGAACACGGAAAGTATTTTTTTTTGCCACCATCATGATAAACAAACATATAGCCCACCTGTTGGTTATTAGGTTATTATTGGTTAGCCGCATGCTGGCAACACCAGAGGAAACATGACCGACCTTTCAAAGGAATGTTTTTTTTATAGTTCCACCACTTTAAAATACTATAATAACTCGGTAAATAGAAGGGATCTCAAATTTCCTTTATCTAACTAACCACACCGCTGATTCCTACGACTAAGTACTCACAAGAAAAGACTCGAGTCAGATATCCAAAACCATTACTACCAGCAAAGAAGTAGTCAACCAAAACCAACAGATGATATTAAAGAAAAGACAATCTAGTTTTTGATTGATTTAACTTCTGGATTTTACAATGAATGCAATTTCATTTCAGAAACAACAGTCTGGTTATGTGGATGCCATTGATTGTGGAGGCTTTCACAGCAGGTTTGAGCTCTGGGGTTAGCCAGTACTCAGGGAGCCTGTGTGACATCATAGCTCATTCTAGGAATACAACAGGTGCTGGTGACACGGTTTGTAAATCACTTCTTTCACTAGAGTTACGAGTATTTATGCATCGATCAGTGAAACTGCGGTCACAGACCCAAAGTGGCTGGCCTCAGTGGTGGCCTAAAAACGCCAACCAAATCGAAAGCCTCAAATTTAAAGTTGGAAAAACAAAATATTTTGTTTTATATCTTGATCCAAGAAATTAGTATTTTTGCAACGATATTACGAGTATAATTATTTGACTATGGCTAGCTATGTACCTCTATAATAACTATATAACTATACCAACTAATAACAGCCAACACAACATTATCCTTATTGTTTAAATTGACTTGTTTTAAATAGTTGGCGATTCTCGAGTACTATTGTTTCCAGATCACCTGCACCTCCACCATCGATACGCGAACACTCTTTTCCGGTGTCATACACGGAGCGATGTTCTTCACTATTACCTTGGGTATTTCCAAGCTGGCTCACCGCAAGAAGGTCCTGATGATAGCTTTCTTCCTGATCCCTCTTCTCTCAACTCTCGGAGCTATTTACAATGAGAATGAAGTCGCGAGTTTGGTTCTCTTCGTCGGTATGATGATGACTAATATGTGTATGGGAGTGCTCTTCGCTTACTACGTGGATTTGTATCCTACATCATACAGGTAAGTTGTTCTGGACATTTTTATTCTTAACGGTAATTATACAAATCCTACTACTATTATAAACGCGAAAGTTTATGAGGGTAGATGTTTGTTATTCTTTCACGCAAAAACTACTCAACGGATTTTAATGAAACCATACAGTAATATAGCTTATGCATTAGAATAACATATAGGATCAGTTATAGAAGCATCATCTCCACCACGATAAGCCGCGCTTACGTACATACCATGTTTCTATTTTTGTATTGAGCTGATCTGTTTCTGGTGCAGAGGCATGGCAGCCTGCCTGGGGGTCATTATGTCTCGGCTCAGTGGGCTGGCGGGGGTCCACTTCGTGGGGGCGCTCGTGATGACACACTGCAGTGCCACCTTCTACGCGTTTGTCATTTATTTGCTGAGTAAGTTAATCCGAAACGAGGAAATCCATGGAAGAAAGATATAGCCCAAGATCATTTGTCGTGGCACCCTTTCAGGGAAGTCAATGCCCAGGAGTGGACTTCTACAGGTTGTGATTGATGATGATGACGAGTACTTTCCTACAGTAGAAAGTAAAGCTACATTTTTATTTATTTTCTTTGAAAACTTAACTCTTGAATATTGAATCGTATTTGATAAAACATTTTTGCATTTTATAGCCTAATTCTTGAGGAAGGTTATAGGCTATTTAACATCCCGCTACGACCCTTGGGAGCCGAGCAAAAGAAGTAATAGCGTGAGTGATGCGACACGGTGGGCTGGGGATTGAGAGCGGCCTTGGCACAGCTAGTCATTACATAACTAGCTAATAACATTGTGCTATATGGATATCAGAGCTTATGTATTACGAGTGAAGTGTCAGTCAGCCTACCCTCCGAACTAGTTGCAGACTATATCTCGTCGGCTAGTGTCTCTCGCTCAGATACCCACCGCAAGGGGCAAAATTATGTGTGGTCGGCACAACATGTTTTCTTCTTCCACTCTCCTCTATCAGCCGTCATCTCACTACTTACCTACTCCTTTCTTAACCATGCCATTTTCACAAAATCCTTTCCTTCTTTGGCCTACCTCTGCTTTTATTTCCATCCACGTGGTGAGATATCTAGAGGTACATTGTCATCAAATATCTATTTTTCCTCTTGAGAGAAGACTCTATCCCTCTCTAGATAAATTTGACTTTATAATTGGTAGTAGTTTTGTTATTTTCCCGATATTTCCTCGTCTCATAGAGTCGGAGGTATTTAATCTAATTTATTTTGTTACAGGTGGCATTCTAGTATCTTACTTCCTTCCGCCAGACAGGCTGAAGAAGTAGAATAGCTACTACGTGGTTTCGTCCAACGAAACCGGACCACCTTTGGTGTTGATTCTCGCAATTTTCTTTATAACTATAATGACAGGCTGAAGCCAAGTAGCGTTCGATGTGGCGAAGTTTTAACGCCAAACTCACAAAGGGCCCGCGCAAACTGGCGCGGTCACGGCGAGGTGGTGGCGAGGTGGTGGCGGTGCGGTGGCAGTAATACATTCACTCGAACTTTGACCACGAAAGCCCCCGCTATTTTGACTCCATCATAAATGTCTCGTAACAATCAATATAAAAATCTTAACATTTCATGTACTAAGTGTGTAAGGGAAAAGAACGAAAATCTTAATCCATGAAAAAAACTCTGACCATAGAAAGGAATAAATTATTTCTCTACACCTAAGGGGTTACATTTTTCAGGCTAAACATTGTATTCTATATTGTTATGTTATGTTACACATATTTGTTCTGAATCTGGGTGTTGCTGTACCACGGTAGGAACTTGTAGTTTCCACCCGATACAGGATATCCTACTGTGGGGTTAGCAATAATGTTTGATGTTCGTAGACCTCTGTGGCGCGCGGCGGGCGAGTAACCGGCCGAGACGGAAGAGGTGAAGGTTTGATTCCCGCTGCGGGATAAATATTTGCAAGTTCTGCAGAAATTTGTTCCGAGTCTGGGGGTTGTGTTACCAATGGTACTACTAGTTCCTTATACCCACGATACGGAGAATCCTAGAGTGGGGGCAGGACTATGTAGGTGACTGAGTATTAAAAAAGTTTATTTATGAGGTTTTTTTTAATTATAATTTTATGCCAAGAACTATAATTTCACTAAAGTATTTATAAATTATCTGCAAGTAGTTACTACCTGTTCTCTGATCTACCCAAACCGGTTATTATCCATGCAAATTGTCTTAAAAAAGCGAAACTGGCTTCGAGTGTAGGTAACACTTACTAAGTAGGCACTAATTGAGTACTTACCAACTTGAATAGGTAGAAGCGTCAGGTCTATTATTGATATCTTGTATTTTTAATTCAAAGTTAAAAATAAACATTGTAATAAGATCGAGGAAAACCTACCTGTACCTAAATATATAAAATGATTCCAACGAATTGAGTCTAAATAATTTAATATTATTCGATTCATTCATATTTTTCCTTGCTTTATTATAAAGCCTAGATTCGAATGCTAAAGTATACGAAATTACTATAGATACGAAACTCCTTCATAATTTCAGAAAAATAATTTTCAGAATAATAAGTTGATTGGTAATTTAATTTACACGTCAGTCAAATAAATTCCCTAAATTGTGAATAAATTAATTCAAAACACATAAACAGTCATGCCAAAAAAATATATGATAAAAATAATTGAAATATTAAAAATTAAAATTGATAATTTATGTATTTATTTACCTCAACATCTCTAAAAGCGCGCTTAAGCGCTTGTGATTTCACTTTGATTCTTTCAAAGTGTGATCACAAGCGCATAATGAATGTATGAGTATATGATTTTTTTATGCTAATAGGATGTATGAGTTTCGCTTCTGCGCTCTAGTTAATTTAACCTGACAAAATGAACCTACAAGCGGGAAATAGCGACGAAAAGACAAGATAATTTTGAAAATTTTTTGTGCATCATTTGTTACGAACATTTGCTCCTAACAGCATTCTGACAATATTCTGAAATGTGAATGAAAATGTTTATTCCTCATTTTCAAAAATATAAGAACGTAGTTGTATAAATAGCTTTTCATGACAAAATGTTTGATGTCTATGTGTGGGCAGAGTAAATTGCCGAAATGTATCACGAAAGTGATATTGGTATTCCTATGGGTCCAAAAAGGTACATCGAAAGGAACATAAGTTCGGGTCACTACGGCACCAAGGATTTCGATGACAGTGATGATGAGATGGACTGTGAAAGGAACTACACAGTGTGGGTGATCAGCAAAGATGTGAATGTGGTGACTCCTTACACTTATGACGAAGCCATCAGCCTCGCAGGTAAGTTTATTAAATTCATAACCATGTCAATACTACATCGTTCAACTACTCTCTTATCTCTTATTATCTGAGGTATTAGGGAGAGATTACGTTGATTTCAAAACGTTTTGTCTATGTGGATTTTTCGAGAATCATAGTCTAAAAGTCTCCGCCCTGTATGCGTTTCCAAAAGCAGTAAATTAGTATTTAAGTAGAGTAAGACACTGCGGTCTTCTCTTTTTTTTAATTAGAAATGGGTTTGTTTTGGTTACACCTCGCCTGATGGTAAACGCAGCTGTAATCTATGCTACAACTGCCTATGGAATTCCACACCTTAGCTGTCCTCATAATAAAAGCGGAGGAAAAGCGATTTTTATGCTTGAGCAGTATGTCCACAACATAAGGATGGAGTGATTTATCAAGTCTGTCTGTAGTGAATCAAAAAGGAGGGAATAAAATTGAACAATTCCTAAGCGTATTTACCGAAATGCATGCGGTAGAAAGTTGAGAGACAAGCAACCTTATGACGACGGGCCCAAAGCTATGTAGTATCTTTCCAATAAATGCCTTGTTGCTACCCATAGGCTTACCAATTCCGAGAAATCTGCCTCTATTATAGGAGTCCCAATGTTTAATAATTTGCCAGATGAGATAATAAGTGCAATATCCGACATATATTTAAGAACAAACTAAAAAATTTCCTTCGCAAAAAAGCTTACAGTATTCAGTCAGTGACTTTATAGATGATATTACCAACGAGTAAACCGACTATACTGTTTTATAATTTATATTACCTACGAATTTTGTAATGTATGTACCTATTTTGACGTGTAAAATGATCATTTAGCAATAAATTATCTGTATCTGTATGTTTCGTTATTTTTTTTTCGAAGTAATCGAAGTTATCAAGTTGTTATTTGGCCATCTACGTCAAATGTATCTCTATTTCAGACCATGGCCCCTACACGAAGGACTGCATTAATCCATCTACGTCAAATGTGTCTCTATATCAGGTCATGGCCCCTACATGAGGGGCTGCACAAGGGGCTGTATTATTCCATCTACGTCAAATGTGTCTCTATATCAGGCCATGGCCCCTACACGAAGGACTGTATTATTCCATCTACGTCAAATGTGTCTCTATATCAGGCCATGGCCCCTACACGAGGGGCTGCACAAGAAGCTGCATTATTCCATCTACGTCAAATGTGTCTCTATTTCAGGTCATGGCCCCTACACGAGGGGCTGCACAAGAGGCTGCATTATTCCATCTACGTCAAATGTGTCTCTATATCAGGTCATGGCCCCTACACGAGGGGCTGCACAAGAGGCTGCATTATTCCATCTACGTCAAATGTGTCTCTATTTCAGGTCATGGCCCCTACATGAGGGGCTGCACAAGGGGCTGCATTATTCCATCTACGTCAAATGTGTCTCTATATCAGGCCATGGCCCCTACACGAAGGACTGTATTATTCCATCTACGTCAAATGTGTCTCTATATCAGGCCATGGCCCCTACACGAAGGACTGTATTATTCCATCTACGTCAAATGTGTCTCTATTTCAGGCCATGGCCCCTACACGAAGGGCTGCATTATTCCATCTACGTCAAATGTGTCTCTATATCAGGCCATGGCCCCTACACGAAGGGCTGCATTATTCCATCTACGTCAAATGTGTCTATATCAGGCCATGGTCCCTACACGAAGGGCTGCATTATTCCATCTACGTCAAATGTGTCTCTATATCAGGTCATGTCCCCTACACGAAGGACTGCATTAATCCATCTACGTCAAATGTGTCTCTATTTCAGGTCATGGGCCCTACATGAGGGGCTACACAAGAGGCTGCATTATTCCATCTACGTCAAATGTGTCTCTATATCAGGCCATGCCCCCTACACGAAGGACTGCATTATTCCATCTACGTCAAATGTGTCTCTATTTCAGGTCATGGCTCCTACACGATTGGCCTGCTGGCTGTATGCTGCATGTCACTTCTAGCTTTCTGTATCGACATTTTCGGGTTCTCCACTATTGTCACCAGTAGCTCCTGTGATCTTAATATCGGACGATGGCAGAATAATGTGCTGTTATCAATGCCATATTTAGGTGAAGAATCCTTATTGTAATTTGAATTAGATTTATTAAGTTTATTAAGTGAAATAATAATAAAACTTAGTAAAAGTATATAACATGTACAGATGCATCAGTCTAGTCGTGTAAAGACCATTTCAAACAATCTATAGATAGCTCAACTAATCCAGGTACTACCAGAATCTAAAACGCTGGTTGCATTGCCAGTGAATAGCAATGTTTTACTTAGTGTTGGTAATGTTCTCTTAGAATAAAATTGGTTGTTTATCTGTCACCTTTCTGAGGTAGAGTCAGTATTGGCATAGAACATTACTTATGTGTGAAAACGATGTTTTTCTTTCATCTTTTTAACTGAATTTAAATATAATGTTTATATCCGCCTCCAAAGGTATCCATCCTGAAAAACACTAAAATCAATTACATCTTAAATAGTTCTTAAAGTCAAATGCGCACCCTTATCTTTAATAAGTAGGTAGACTGCCGTGCGTACCATGTTGGGTTGGTGAATAGATATCTAATAATTAAATCGACGGCGTCTTTCATAATGTTGAAATGGGACTTAAACAGTAACATATTAAAATTATTGCTAACAATTTATGAGAGGCGAGTGCAGTATTTTGCATTATATCTATTAATAAAGTTGAACTCGTTGCTGTTTCCCCAGAATATTAATCGGTACCGCAAACTTGACAACACATGCGCATAAAATCAGAAAGACATGCTTGTTAATTTTTAGAGACTTTTTCAGGTGGTATGGCAACGGCATATCTTTGGGGCTACGTGTCCGATACTCAGGGCAGACGGCTTAGTTTGATCATTGCCATGTGGGGCGGATTCATCGCCACCACGCTATCTGCTTTCTCACCCAACTGGATCGTGCTGGCTGTGCTCAAGTTTATCAGTGTTGGCTTGTGAGTACTGACACCTACTGGGAATAAGACTTATCCCGACATCTGAAGGCACAGGTTTATCCCTTAATATAAATATAATGTCCTTTTATGCCGAAGAATGTTCTATAACTATTTTGTAACGGGTCCTATCTCCTGTTTAGCATCTCGAAAGTATTTTTTGTTGAAGTCTAGCGTTTGCTAGAAGTTATGAAGGAGGTAACATTGACCATTGTTGATACAATACAACCGAATATCATAACTTTTATTAAGAAATTAATTAAAAATTTATAGTAATTTTTTATTTTTCAATATTTCTTCAAAATTCCACTCAAGTTTTCAGCAATAGTCTTTAGTATAGAAGTCGAAATGTTGCCGGCAACAATTGCCAGAATAATTATCATAAAAAACTGTGCTTTTTTTAGTAACTTTTTTTCCAAAATCACGTTGTTCTATCTTTGAATCTGATTAATGAAGTGCTTGTTTGCTTCAACAGTTGCAATTGTGCCCAGTCTGCCACCTACACGCTGATTGGAGAATGCTGTCCAATCAACGTGAAAAGAACCTACTTCTTCATTTTGTCCAGCGCGCTACTCCTTTCTTTACCTATTTATACAGGTAAGTTTGTACAATATAAACCTCTGAATCATATTTGGTTATGCTACCATTTTAAGCAGTTTAAGTTAGGCAGTTATGTAATAGATATATTTCCCAGAGGTTCACTGAAGAACCAGTATGGTCCTAACTTCTAGAAGGTTCTATAAAAGGAAAGTAGCGTTATACATATATCAGCCTAAAGAAGACAACTGCATCATAATGGAGAAACCCCTTATGACTATCCATCTACTGATTTCTCACAACTATCACACTTTTGTCATTTAATCGGGGCGAGGCTTCTCTACATTGTATTATCAGACTTGTGATCACTATTTGAGAACCTTTATTCTCCAGTGGTTGTCGGTTCCTCAAACTATATAACTGCCAATTGTCATTTCAACATGCTATCTTCGAGAGTTATACCAAATGTGATTATTGTGATTAAATCTTACCATTATCAACAGCTAGAAGAAGTCCACTGAGGACTCCCTTAAAGAGTATCATAACATGTACTCTTTGAGAGTGAATGTTTTAGGAAAATCTCCATGCATCGACTTTCCGTAATCCTAACAATATCATGTATTAGAGGACCTTTTTTCTCCAGTGGTTTTCAGTTCTGTGATTGTATCATATCTGTTATCCAACAGCTCTTGGCTACGCCACTTTAAACATGAACTTTACATACAAGTTGGGTCTTCTGACCTTTACCTCTTGGAGGTTGCTCGTTCTCTGCCTCGGTTTACCGCTCGGCATCAGCGCGGTCGGTTTCCACGGGTTCTACGAGAGTCCCAAGTTCCTCACCAATATCGGAGAGAAAGAACAGGCTCTGGAGAATCTAAGGGGAATTTGGAAGAGAAACCAATGTGTTGGGAAGAAATATCCAGTAAGTTGGACTATTCATTTACGCTCGCCTGCTTATAAATTTTTTTAAGGACGACCACGGGATCTATGAGTGAACGATATGACGTAAACATATCTAATTGCATTACATACTAAGCTTCATTTTCGAGTGTAACTAGATTCCTTACAGGTAGAAAAGTTGATTTTTGAAGAAGAAGATAACACCAAAGTCAAGAATATGTCACTATTGCGGTCTATGTGGAAGCAAACGGAGCCATTGTTTAAGATGCCTCTTCTCTTGAGGACATTGCAACTTTACTTCTTGACCATTGTTGGGTACAGCACGTAAGTAATTTTAACTGGTGTCTCTTCAGGAATCATGATTTATTTTAGATAGATAGAGGTATAAACACCTTACATAATGAACTGTCCCAAGATGAAGTCATCAAACTTAAACCAACCATACCAACATACATACCTCAGATCCTATATGAGTAACACCACAGGAAACCCACAAATAGCAACAATATACATTAACTAAGCACATCTGTTTTCAGAACAAACAGTCTTCTCATGTGGTTCCCGTTTCTATCAGACGAATTTATTACCGGCGTGTCTTCGCACGAAGTCCCTGAAGGCATGTGTAGGATCATTGAACATTCACAGAACTTGACCGACACCGACATTGTAAGTTTAGATTGTATCAAATTGAGTAGTAACTAGATTAGTAGTATCATCCTAAAACTACTGTTTGGACCATTGCTTAAATCAAATAGCGAGATTGTACGGGCCGGCTTCCAAGTAAGATATCGTCCTTATAAGTATATTGTTCCTTCGCCAGTTGCCGTTTATTTTTTAATGATCACAACAGTTAGTTTTGCTTATAATGATAGCCCAGGCCAGAACAAGCTTGACTCGCAGTCACATCTAACATGGTCATGCAAAAAAGGGAGGTATTTGCCCAGTAGTGGTACAGCGACGGCTGACTGAATACTAAGAATATCTTTTCGTAAAATAGGTTTTTGTCAATATCAGCTGACATCATCATCATCAATAACAGACTGTTACACTTTTAAGGAAAATTCATGTAACAGAATTACATGAATTTTCCTTAAAAAAAATCCATGATGAACGATCTAGGGCTGTTCATATTGTAAAAACGGTAATTTTCACGTACTGCACTATCGGTGAAGGCACCGACTAAGTTTCCACTCATTCCGACAGTCTTCATCAGGGTGAGTGGCCGCGTCGCGCCGTGCACTACTATCTAGGGCCACCTGTACCCACTGAATTCTTATCCTTAATCTTTATAATCTTTAATATGTCATCGGTTCATCAGGTCCTCAAGTTTTTCAAGTTCACATCATAGTTTTTTTTTTCAGTTTTCTTGCATCCCTAAATCCAACATAACAGTTGTTTGGGCAAGCACCATCCAAGGGCTTGCCCTATTCATCATCAACATCAGTATCTGCAAAGTCACCAACCGGAAGGTCCTTGTCATCGTTCTGATGATGATCATGTCTGCATCATCCATCGGCTGCGCCATCATCGAGAACAATACCATCAGCTTGTTTCTGTTCTTCACCATATTCTTGGGAGTTGTTGTCAACGGAATTATTTCTTCGTATTTCGTGGATTTATACCCTACTTCATATCGGTAAGTAATGTCTCTTCTGCTCAGGCGTGAGCCGTGCTTTCAGAGTAAAGTTGTATCATTCAATTGTGTTTTATAGTGGTAGATATGGGATTTCTCAACTTTTTAACTTATGTCTTCTCAGTATAACTTTTTAACTTAGAACTTTTAAGGGATTTATCATAGTTTTCAATTGTTACGTAGCAAGTAGACGCATAGCTCATAGCTGCACCTTAACTATAGTTTGAGGTCATTTTTTGACGACCTCTATGGCGCAGTGAGCGAAGGCCCGCCTGAGACGCAGAAGGTTGCGGGTTAAATTCCCGCCGCGTGACAAATGTTTGTCTCGGGTCTGGGTATTCTCTATTTATAATATGTATTTATAAAAAAAGGTATATATCAGTTATGTGGTTCCCATAATACAAGCTATGCTTAGTTTGGGGCTAGATGATGCTGTGTGAAAAAATGTCAAGCATTATTTTAGTCGGATTCCATGTCATCGGTATCAAGATCCACGAGTACGAAAGCGCCAGATCTGGAACAAATACATATGCATGTAGAACATGCATACATTGGTCTCGCAGCGGGAATTGAACCCGCATCGCAGCTGGCTAACCTCATCGCATCATCCGATTCGTCAAATTGAGGTTGTAACTCATGGCTTTCACAAGTAGTTTAATCGTAGTAAGTTAGTAAGTATTTAAGTTAAGTTAGGTTTAAGTTAATTGTTTTTTCTGTATTGTAACGCACTCCTAGAAGACTTGAAATAAAAGTATTTATTTTATGTATTACCATTTCAGGGGCATGGTGGCATGTCTGTCCATCGTGGTAGCACGAGGCAGTGGTCTCGTCGGCACCAGGATCACTGGACTCTTCATCATGACACACTGCACTAACACTTTTTTTGTGATTTCCGCCAATATTTTGAGTAAGTGGTTATGAATTTACACGTTTCATCATTCTAGCATTTTTCATTCGTGATCAGTCAAAGTTTTAACTGATCATGAACGAGTAGATACTCGTTACTAGACTCGTATTATTTCAATTCAAATATTTTGAGGCATTCGTTAGTAAAATAATATTAAGTACTTAGCTCTTACTAGCTGAAGATCGAGATGGATGATACGAATTGAGAAAAGCTATAATGCTTAGTATATTAGCCATTTTGGCCTAGTGGGTGGTACCCCGACTTCCGATCCGTAGGTCGTGGATTCGAAACCGGTCGTGCACCAATGGACTTTTCCATTCGAATTTATTAACACGTGCTCAAAACGATGAAGGAAAATATCATGTCCCAGAACCAAAAATTAGAAGGCATGTGCCATCAGTTAGTGTTAATAAGCGGCAATGAGCTAGCAACCTGTCACGTGGAATGCTATTTAAATGTTATGTTTGGACGTGCCTCGTCTACCACCTACTTGGTACTGAAAGATCTACTTACTGAGTATGTATTTGTGGATTTACAATATGAGGAATATAGTCGTGTTTTTTTTTATTTGTCCCGAAGCGTTAAGATGTGCACCGATTTAAAAAAAAGTATAGTCGAAAAGATTACATACGAGTATTAATCAGATTTCTGTTACAGGTGGTGTTCTGGTAGCTTGCTTTTTACCATCCGACACATTTAAGTAGCTTTTTAACAAAATAGAAGAAACTAAATAAAATAAAAATGCGAAAAGCTCTATTAATATATCTTTTATTTACAGGAAACTTATCATCTATTATCAGAATTTGTTTAAATAATAATACCAAAAAACATCCTATCTGACTAATATTATAAACGTGAAAGTTTTTCGAGGATGGATGTTTGTTACTCTTTCACGCAAAACCTACTGAACGGATTTTGATGAAACTTTACAATAATATAGCTTTGAGTACATCAGTATTCTGAAGTACCTATAAGATATATGATGTATATTACACATAAGCTACTTTATATCCGGGTACCAAGCGGGCGTAGCCGTGGGCAGAATGTCAATAATAAATAAAAACAATTTGATTGTCACTGTCATTTTGCAATCAGAGGAATCTGAGCTTTTAAATAACATTTCTTCTCCAAAGTTGAGCTTATGTCGAGGACGAGAATACAATTTGCTGTTTTTTTGAAATTATACAGAATATACAAAAGTGTGAGAGAATAACCTAAGAAGAGAACGCCTGCAATGCAGAAAAATATTTGTATAGCTAGGAACACTTTTGGCGTAGTGATATACATCAGTCTTACTGCTCTTATGGCTATATCTGGAAGTCTGGGCTGTCTCTGAAAATTTAAATTGAATTAATTATGGTTCGTTGTAAAATTTCATAACATTGTTGTATTATAATAGATTTTGGTAAACACCATACTTGTGAATTTACGGTGGTACATTAGATATGGTAAGAAAACAATGTAATTTATATGTCATTGTGTATAATTTATATTTATTAATAATGCTGGATATTTTTACAAGACATTATCTAGCCATAAAGTAAGCAGAGCTTGTGTTATAGGAACTGCATGACTGCTAAACTACTAACATTTTTTTTTTGTAAATAAAATCATATTATACGTAGAAAACATCCGGACCCGAGTCAAATATTTGCAGATCATACAAACATGTGTCCCACTGCGGGAATTGAAACCGCAACCTTCTGCGTCTCAGGCGGGCCTTTGTCCACTGAGCCACAGAGGTCGTCAAATGTATATGTACTTTCACGTTTATAATATACATCCTTCTAATATTATAAACGTGAAAGTTTGTGAGGATGGATGTTTGTTACTCTTTCACGCAAAAACTACTGAACGGATTTTGATGAAACTTTACAGTAATATAGCTTATACGTCAGAATAACACATAGGCTACTTTTCATCCAGGTAAAACGCGGGTGAAGTCGTGGGCAGAAGCTAGTGTATGATATTGGTAACTCACAATTTGAAAATGTGCAATAGACAGCACTATATCTGTAAACCTCCTTGCATCTGGGCTGTAGTTTAGGTTTCCAAGTACTATGTTCATTTGGAGCGAAAGGTGCGTTTCTAATGTCAAGCCAATTTTCTGAAAAAAGGAATCTTAATAAGTTCTACAAAATACCGTCTTAGTTAAAATAAAACAATACCCGTGAACCCAAAATTCATTTAGCATCATTTTGATATATTTTAACTCTGTTTGAATTAATCGTTTTAATTAAGAAAAAAAAGGGCTTTCTTTCAGGGCGACTGGTCGAAGCGACGCTCTTATCTGGGTCAACGCATTAGCATTGCCATTCAGCGTGGCAATGCGGCCAGTATTTTGGGAACGCTTCCGTCTGGTAGTGATCTGGATCAGTTGAGCTATCTATAAATCGTTTGCAACGGTCTTTAGATGGCTAGCTGTTTCATCTATATTTTTTGTATATAGTAAATAGTTGTAGAAAAAAAATAACGTTTAATAATTATATATAAATAAATAAATAATGCTGGACATTTTCACACAGCATCACTAGCCCCAAGCTAAGCAGAGCTTGTATTATGGGAACTACATGACTGATATACTACATTATACGTAAAAACACGCAGACTTGAGACAAATATTTGCAGACCATACAAACGTTTATCTCGCGGCGGGATCGAACCCGCAACCTTCTGCGTCTCATTCGGGCTTTTGCCCACTGCGCCACAGAGGTCGTCAAACCTCAAACTTAGCAAAGGCAACTTTTTTGAACAAAGTGTGAACCTACCATAAGTTAACTTTAGCAATTTAATCAAATACCTTTCTGTAATCATCGCATATCTTTCAGTTAACTAACCAAACAATTATGTCTAGTAGATAGAGGATATTATTCTTACTGCCTCTATTATCTATTATCTATTATCTCTAGGTTGCGGGTTCGATTCCCGCCCTGGGACAAATGTTTGTACGATCTGCAAATATTTGTTCCGGGTGTTCTGGGTATTTTCTATGTATAATAAAAAAATATCTATCTATGTAATGTATTGTATTAAGTATATCAGTCATCTAGTACCCATAACACAAGCTCTGCTTAGCTTGGGGCTAGATGATGCTGTGTGGATTGTCCAGCATTATTTATTTATTTATTTATTTATTTATTTATTGTTAAATGGTTATCATCCTTCAGTCAGTTCAGTCCTTCTACCCTGTTAGACAGTTCCGGATCCCCATCCAAGAAGTGTCCTTTTGATAAAGCAAGTGGAAGGCCTGCAAACAAAGATTGATCATAATTTTAAACACAGTAGATAAACTATATTAGGTAATAAGATTGCCGTTTTGTATCAGTAAAATGATCATTTGTTATTAAGTTTCTTTTTTTGCTGATTTGCAATAATTTATCCAATACTATTTTGACACTAACATCAAAAACCGATTCTAGCTCAGCCGTAGTTTGAGACGGATCCGCTATCCGTAGTTCGTCATCATCAACCTGGATCGTTCAATTGCGAGATAAAATTTCGAAAATGAAATCGGTTGAACCATTAACGCAATGTTTGTTCGTTGGTAGAATTAGCCATACACGTCAATATTTCGTACGGCTTGAGACGCATTGTTTTCATGTCAAAACTTATATTTGACAAGGAATGCAAGGATCGAGACACAATTTAAATTGTGACAATTGTGTCTCGACCAGCTATACACCTAAGTATACGAGTACCATGCAAGGGCAAAGAAGCTCTAGAAATTGAGTTGTACAAACGAAATTAAGAAAAGGCAATAAATAAACTCACCAAAATAACAAAGACTCATGTCCATCAGGCCATTGGGACAGAAACCTTGACTGTCGCAAAGGCTTCTATTCCGAAAGTGGTCGTCATTCATCTTGTACACATAAGCCTGTGGTCCGTACTCTGAAGTGGTGGTCCCACAGACGTTCATGTTGAAACTCTTGCAGATTCCAACCCGGTAGATGTTGATAGGGGTGTTAGGCCGCAGCATTGGGGGGTAGGCTATGCCCTCGTATGTGTCTTTGAAGTTGACTGTACTGGAAAGGAGAGTGTGCGTAAGAAAACTTTTGGGTTTGAGCAGTAGGTATTTGTAATACGTGAAGAAGCAATCATGAAATATAACTAATAAGCATGGTAAATAAACATGCAGAATTTAATCTCAATTGGATAGATATGGACTGGAATGGTACTGGAAGCTAGATCCTAGATTCTGAGGATAAAATATCAAGAGATGACATTTTCTCATTTTCTTATTGCTGTCGCAATTTTAACAAAGCACTTATAGTAGGTATTATAAAGGGGGTCTTTTCTATTTGCATGCATGGTTTTAATGAAATTAATGTTTCAACAATTGTGTACGTAAAAAAGTAGATATGTAATAATTGTATTAACGTACATATTATATGTTAATGTCGATTTTAAATGATTTAATAAGAATGTGAAAGGTACATTTTAACTTAATTATTAATCAAGCGTTCATTAAATACTACAAAATAAATTCGGTGTAAACATACTTTGAAACCATTATTTCATTGGCTTTGAACCAATGAAGCTGGGGCTTCATTGGTCGACATGGACATGTGAGGTTATAATGACATAATAAATGATCACTTATTTACTAACATTAATCAAAAAAATTATGCTTGCTTCATGTTATGCAACTCCACTTGGGTAGTTTGGTCGCTAAACAACAAGTTTAGTACAACTTGGACAAGTTGTGCGAATCGAGCTACCACGCATCGTGTATTTAGTAGTTTGAGTATTTGAGTATTTATTTATTCCAATATTAGTTACGAGTTTTATTTATAGAGATTGGGCATTGTTTCAACCTACCTTTCAATAATAGTCTCCTGGTATCCAGTTCTGATGATTTTAAACTGCTTGACATTCTTGACGCTGAACTTGTCCGCATCTGTTGCACCAAGTTCCAGTCGGTAGTATGAGTTTTTATCGTAGAGCTGCAAAAATATGAAGTTATAATAATATACAAATACTTAAATTAAATAGAACTTATTTTATTTTTTGAAAGTCATTGTCTTTCAAAAAATGTTTCAGAATAGCCAAGACTTTTAAACATAAATTTTGGTCCTATGGTCCCATTAGATATCTTATATAACCTACCATATCTTAAGAAAACTCAAATAAAATCGGGGGACTTACTTAAAAATCAAACGGCAAATATCCGTTTGATTTTTATGTACAAAATTTTATCATACTTCCTTTGTTAAAAATAGATTCCAGAAAAAATAGGCGGTGCTTTTCTGAAACCAAAATCATTCGCCAATACTCAAAATCACCCATACCCGGTCCATAATGCCAGTAGTCTCGAAGTATATCAACCCTGGCACGATCTTATTCTCAAAGCTGAGGACTGGGTCCTTGTAACCCCAGATGTAATCATACGCTGACTTGGAGATTATAGCCTTCGAGCCGATTTGAGTCACTGGCACGATCTTGTTCACGAAGCTGAGGACTGGGTCCTTGTAACCCCAGATGTAATCATACGCTGACTTGGAGACTATAGCCTTCGAGCCGATTTGAGTCACCATGATGTTAAACAGACTGCGTATTATGTATGGAGAGGAGCTAAGCAGCGTTGACGCACTCTGAAAGGATAAATCAATTTTACCTAAGATAGATATAAATGCTCTAACGCACAAGTAAAAAGGAGTATACATGTCCATAAGACACTATTGCTTACAGTTATATTAATAGAGTAGGTGATAGTACAAAACTGGGATCTAGCGTTGAATTATAGTCACTATTGTATACAGTTTTAAGCTATAGGTTTGATTAAACCTGAGTACACACAATCTGTTATGTAGCCTTAGATTTAAATCTCGAGAAATGCCCGAGTTTGTTTGTTGTTATATACAAAATATACAGATAAAACAGCTAGCTATCTAAAAAAAGAATCTATCTAAAGACCGACATCTTAATTACAATAAAAACATACACACAAGTAAGTGAAAGGACCCACTTCCTCCAGCTTCAGCTTAAAGTCCTCACCAGCCATGAACCGATCCGTTTTTCTGATGTTGAAGAGGAATAACTCAAACCGACCACATTCTAGCTCTTCACTGAGGATCTCGTGGAGGATCGTGTCATTTTCTAGCCGGAAGTTCTGGAACGTTCTTATCATCAGCCTTAAGATATCACCACTGACTTCCCGCAACCTTTGCGATGGTTTCCATCTGCCTTCCCACTCTGCGTATTTCATTCTAATCGCAATTCGAGAATTTTACCATCGCCTACTTATCAAACTAGTAGGTTAGAAATAAGACATTTTTTTAATTTGTTGATGATGGAATGATCATTGTAGTTTTGTAATTTTTACAACATTGAGTGAGAAGCCTCTATTACTTGGGAGTTGGAATGGGCATATTTTTAATATTTCGTCAATTAATAGTAAAATCATAAGAACCACGGACATACTGCCTTACTTACGATCGCACCATTAGTAAACTGCGACTTTAGAAGGTAAAATAACAAAACATTAGGATTACGCAAGTTTACCAATGGTGTGTCAACTAGTCAACTAGTCATTCCCAAAACTGATTTGAAGGCAACAAAGCTCCATATTACGTACTTTGAGAGTACATCTTATAAAGTTTCACTTACATATTTTCCAATAATGAACATGGGGTCTATGGTAATTAATACCAGGGATAGAAATAAAAAAACAGACCGGCCGCAGTGCACGCTAGCAACTTTCCTGAAATTACAGCAATTTGATTGACGACCTCTGTGGCGCAGTGGACGAAAGCCCGCCTGAGACGCAGAAGGTTGCGGGTTCGATTCCCGCCGCGGGGCAAATGTTTGTATGATCTACAAATATTTGTCTCGGGCCTGGGTGTTTTTTATGTATTCATATTCAGTCATTTAGGGCACCGACTAAGTTTCGACTCATTCCGAGAGTCTTCATCAGGGTGAGTGGTTGCGACTTTCTCCTTCCGCGTCGCGTCGTGCACTACGCGCTGCCGCACGTTGTGCGCGGTTATAAAGGCGCGCGAGTGGAGGGGGGGATTGTGTTCGTAGCGTTGTTGTAACTACTGGTGGTAGGGGTGCTACATCGTCTACGCTACTGCTCACATCGATGCCATAACCTATTCCTGGAGGAGTCAGACAGGCTACGCTCACTGTGGCAATGTCAGATTCGACTTCCCCATTATCATACAGTCCATATAGACATGACTTCCAGGCGGGGGGTAAAGTCCATTCACGGTCTCTGTTAAAGTTTGGTAGACGACCTATCTCGATAGCTTCGCGGATCTTGCGAGGAACGAAAATCTTTTCTCTTGCCAAGACCCGGGCTTTATCAAAACGTTTATAGTGCGTAGATTGCCTTATAAATAGATCCTTGGAATTGTAGTAAAATTCTGCCGTAAAGGTCGTCGATATCAACCATTTAATCTTATTCTACCTACTTCCTACTAGATTTGTAAAGGAACGTGAATGTACGTATGTTTGTTATCACTAATCTTCGCAACAGCTGAACCTATTCAATGGAAGTTGTAAAAGGTACCAAGGTTAAAGGTGGCCAATAGTAACTTTGATCTGTGAATGAATGAATGAATGAAAACTTTATTTGCTTAAATACAGGTAAATTGGTTCTTATGCTACGTTATTAAGTATCACTGTACTCGACTAAATTTGTCGTGCAAATATTACCTAATAGGTATAACGCGAGCAAAGCCAGTAACTTAATTATTGTATACAGGATAGAAGTTCAGAGATGTAAAATATTATTCAGACTGAGGTCCTCTGACATCAGTCTTAAGATCACGGCTTCAACTTCAAGTATTCAAGCTAACTATAATTAAGAGTGTACATTTATTCATACAACAATGGATAAGTAGGTATGTAGGTACAAAAAATACAGATGATTAATATTAATAATGCTGGACATTTTCCACAAACCATCATCTAGGCTCAAACTAAGCAGAGCTTGTATTATAGGAACTACATGACTGATGTACTACATAGATTCTTTTTTTCTAAATACATACATATTATTCATAGACCGGAGACAAATATTTGCAGATCATACAAACATTTGTCCCGCGGTGGGAATCAAACCTGCAACCTTCTGCATCGAAGGCGGGTCTTTGCGCCACAGATGTCGTCAACCAGACAGCTAGCTATCTAAAGACCGTTGCGAACGATATATAGGTAGGTCAACTCATCCTGATCACTACCCGACGGAAGCGTTCCCAAAATGCTGGCTGTATTACCACGCTGAATGGCAAAGCTATTGTTTTGACACAGATTATAAAATTTTATACTCACTTTTTATCGTTCTAATGGTTTTTAAAATTTTACCGTTTCCTTTCTTGTTCACCGCCATATTAAATTGTTTATCTTTCGAGAAAGCACCATTAGAATTAATTGCAAAATACTTTAAGTTCATTCACTTCATTCGTTTACATAACAGAACAGACTATAAGAGTAAACATATCAGTATTTAGATAAATAGGTGCATAAAATAAAACTCAAGATTTAAGTAGACTAGGGAGCTGAGTCGTGTTGTCTATTTTCGTCGAATACTTACAGGTAATGTGCTTTTGTCAAAGATTTAACTTATCTGGATGATCATGATTAGACTTCAAAGTAGTGGCACGTGTGGCACCACAATTGTAGGTACAAACTTTCTCGAAACGAGGCCTCACTCTTTTCGTTTGGACGAGCTAGCACACCTGCACACCAACACAGTTGCACAATCGTGCTAGGCGGGAGCCGAGCCGCGAGGAAAGATCGTGTTGGCTCGCACAATGAGCCTCGCACATAGCATTCCACTCCATTACCACACCACACAACACGCACAGTGCACACTGTGTTCCCAAGACTGCCTCAATTGTGGTACCACAGTGTGCTGGCTCAGTTGTAAAACTGAGCCCCTCACACGATCCTCGTTTTCATACAGTGTGCTACTCATGACTACTTCAATGGTACCTACGGGACTTGTGGTATAGATAAAATATGCATATAGGGAAATAGCCTAAAAACATTATCAACCGACCTAGAAGCGTAAATGACGCGCCTTATTTAATCAAGGCACATTCAAGATGGCCGTTTGTTCCATTTTAGTAGGACATAGAAGGCACATAACATTGAAACAATAATAACAACGAATTAAATATCAAAATAATAGAACATAGGTTTAAAAAAAATACGGTGTTATTTTTCAAACTGTTGCGATGAGTACAAATGATTATTAGTTTTATACGGTTGTTTATCCCGTTTACTTTTTCTAGACTTTTCTCGACGTTTTGGCTATAGGGGATTTGTGGAATAAGCCATGTTGGTTGCGTTGGCGGTAGTCACCAGGTAGGTTGGTAGGTAGTGGGCCGAAGTTGGTCCGCAGGCCGTAGTTTGTCCATCACTAACTTAGATAGTGTTTGTTACTGATACTATCAAACTAGAGATATAAAGGTAGATAACAAGGAATACCATTTTGGGATATTTTACTCAACAAACATGAAACATTTTTTTATTATTTAGCCGATGCCCGCGGTTTTACTCGCGTAGGATAGGTAATTGATAGGTGCATTCATTGCATGCTTTGCATCCTTAATGACTTTTTTTTAATACTCTGATACGTATTCAGTTCTTTTGTATGTTAAGTATCCAAACTAAGTTTACAGGAAATCGCACATTTCTTAAACAAACTTAACTCACCATCCTACGCCATTTGAGAGGTAGTTTAGAAGAAAAAAAAAGGTATTTGTCTTTTATCATTTGAATAAAATAATATTTATGCCGAGTTTCAAGCAAATTGGACCACTCGTTGAATAGTTCCCATACAAACTTGGACACCCTCTACAACCCCTTAGAGGGGTAGTTTGGGAAATAATTATATTAATATTTTATTGATTTTGTGATTTGTAAGTTTAAGGAATACGATTTTTCATACAAAGTTTTTCAGCACTTTTCAATCCCTTAGGGGTAGAATTTTCCAAATTCCTTTCTTAGTGCACCCCTACACCATAAGATGAATATACCCTCCAAGTTTCATGTTTCTAGGATTTATGGTTTAGGCTGTGCGTTGATTCACCTCTTGCACTTTGAAACCCCCTACATCCTCTTTGAGGGGTATTTTGGGGAAATTATTGTATTAAACTTTTATCATTTGGATTGAAGAATATTGATGTGAATTTTCAAGACTGTAAGTTCAAGGAGTACGATTTTTCATACAAAGGTTTTCAGCCTTTTTCACCCCCTTCGGGGTAAAATTTTCCAAATTCCTTTCTTAGTGCACTCCACCACAAGAGGAAAAGAGGAATATACCCTCCAAGTTTCATGCTTCTAGGACTTATGGTTTAGGCTGTGCGTTGATCCGCCAATCAGTAACGGAACAGTTTTATATATATTGATTCTGTAGATTGAACCCAGCATTGGATTTCTAACGCCAAGCTCGAGGCTGCTCTGCTAAAATGCGTACATGGAAATAGTTTGAACATATTTGCAACAGTCTTAAATCAGCTGTTCTTTGTGCTATGTGACAGGTCTACATAGGAAACGCTCAAGATTTTACTATCCTCTGCATCCAAAGGGTGTCTAGAAGAGATCGCTTCTAAGCGATAAGACCGCCCATTTTACTTTCTCTAGATTTTGTTATTATTTTTGCTTAAGGTGTACAATAAAGTATTTTCATTCATTCATTCATTCATTCATTCATTCATTCACCCCATTATTCAATAACGTAATAAACAATACTATAAAGCACACCGAGCTTTCTGGAAGCCAGCTTGACCTTTTGTTCTAAGTGACTACGGAACTGAACGTCGCTAGAGATGTCGATACCTAGAATCCCAATGCTCTTATAGATGGTATGGATTTGTCTGAAACATTTGAATGTCTGTTTCAGCAACAAGCATCCATACTTTAATATTAGAAGGATTACTATTACAATGTATGCAATCGTAGCACTATTTTGTTTACCATTTAAAAATTGTAAGACAAGGACACTCCACATAATAAAGAATTTAGTCACAAAATGGCAAATGCTGTCTATAGGATGTCCCAGAATGTGTTTAAATGAATAACCTATAAAACTGTAGAAACAAGTTTTCATTTTATAGTGTGGGTACAGGAATGTCTGTGGCTGTTTATTATTTATTCAATTATTCTTATTATCAATGTATATATTTATTTATTCATAGAAATAATCTGTTTCTATGTGTCTATGCTTTCCGATTAAAAATTCCTTTTCTGACCGTGTACCAACTTTTTTTTCTGCTGTTTGTAAACACATCCTTGTCGGGGTTGATTGTGGTTTAATTGTGGCTGCTATGTAGATGCCTCTACATAACAGCCACAATTAATTGCGACGTAATTTTTGTTATGTATCTGTGATTTTAGGTACCTTAGGGTGCTTGATATCATTGATACCTACATGACAAAAAGTCTTTTTAGTTTTCTTTTAGTCCCCGGACATAAGTTTCACTTTCTGCTCTATATAGTTATTTAGTTTAGTTGTGCGCACATATGTTTATGTTGCAATCAAGATTTAAACCGTATTTTGTTAGTTGTTTTTTTTTATGTTGTTTTTTTTTTGGTTGTAACGTGTTTTGTGCGTGTAAATAAATAAATAAATAAAGCAAATTTATTTAGAACAAAAGTAAAGTTAGATAAAAATTAATCGATAGAAAATCCAAAGTGTCATCAAATCCATACCATCAACTTGTCAGTCAGTAGTACCTAAAAGCTACCTTCTTTAAGGTAAGCAAAATTTTGGGATATATGTAGCTTTTCATAAAAACTTAGCCAGAGACAGATAGGTACAAGTTTTTAAGTAAATTTATCCTCTCGGCCACTAAAATACGTTAAACTAATTAATGAAAGTTTCAGTAGGTAGTTACTATATTATGTACAGCATGTATAACTAGGCCTTAGCATTGAGTCAATGCTAATGAATGTATACTATTTTCACTCTACTGGCATTACTAATTGAATATAAATTGAGAAGTTTTCTTCTGCTTGTACGATGCTCTATCATATATTTCTCAAGAAATAAAATAAAATCGACTGTGGCGGGACATACCTCTGTATAAACTCAGTGCAAAGATAACAAAAGGTGAGTGAGTGATTATTAGTTGAGGAGACTTTAATTAACTAATTTATAGTAAGGTACCTGCCTTAATTTGGTTTAAATTGAAAAGTTTGAAGAAACTTTCCGCACTTGTCAATATTATTTAGTAGAATTTTAATTAAATATTGTTTTTGTGTTTAATTAGGGTTTTACTTACTTACTTAGTAAGTCAATATTTATGCGGTCAATTTTTATAAATAAGCGGTTATTCATAACCACTCCTTACTCTTATCGCCTCGATATAGTATGATCGCTAATATTATAAGATCAATAATATTATAAGTATACTAGCTTCTGCCCACGGTTTTCCCGGTTGGTACCCGGATAAAAAGTACCCTATCTGTTATTCTGATGTATAAGCTGTATTTCTGTAAAGTTTCATCAAAATCCGTTTAGAAGGTTTTGCGTGAAAGAATAACAAACATTCATAACAGAACTTGTAGAGAACAAGTTAGAAGAACTTCTTACTTTAGAACTTAAGCTGAGGTAGGCTTTATTTAAACTGCTGGGATTATTTTTTCTCTTCATGACTAAAACTATTTTTATTTAAATAAGCCTTTGTAAACATGCGTTATTTAAAATAACCTGTTTGAGGCCGTTCAAAATCATATACATAGATAGGTATTTTATTATGTATCGTGTGGGTGTGGTTCTCTTCTCAACCACGCTTGCATTATTTGGTTCTTAGGTTGTCACGCTTGATTCGCAAACTTGGTACACCTGCTTGGTGTGCGGTTGCAATACCAGCTTAGCCCCGAGATCGTTTAAGTTTCCTGGTCGAAATTCTTAGGAGGTTTCGACTCAAAGTGCCGAGGTCGCGCTGTCGCAGATTTGAGTCCCACCGCAACGAGACTGATATTTTTGGGATATTATAAAATTCCCCGAATTCCCTCAAGAAACAACTGAAAAAAACAGATAACAATATTCACTTTTGATGTTAGTGGCAAAATGATATTGGATCATTTGTGGCAAATAATGAAGCTTAATCGTATCATAATTTTCTCATACAAAATTACAATCTTATAGGTAGGTAGGTTAAGTTCAAATTTAATGTCAGTAGCACTCAATTTTAATGTCAGTAGTTTTAATACTTAGTAGTAATAGAATCCTATGCATAATATGTATAAGTATGTATTTACAAAAAAAAATGCTTATAAGTAGTATATGCATTTGTGTGACGACCGATGTGGCGCGGTGGGCGAAGGTCCGCCTGCGACACAGGAGGTTGCGGGTTCGATTCCCGCCCTGGGACAAATGTTTGTACGATCTGCAAATATTTGTTCCGGGTGTTCTGGGTATTTTCTATGTATAATAAAAAAATATCTATCTATGTAATGTATTGTATTAAGTATATCAGTCATCTAGTACCCATAACACAAGCTCTGCTTAGCTTGGGGCTAGATGATGCTGTGTGGATTGTCCAGCATTATTATTATTATTATTATATCAGTCATGTAGTTCCCATAACACAAGCTCTGCTTACTTTGGGGCTAGATGATGCTGTGTGAAATGTCCATTTTATTAATTTTTATCATTTGTATTTTTTTCCATCCAGCATTATTTTATTTATTTATTAATACTTTGTAGCTCTGGTATGCTACTGGCACCACTAAGCACGCGGCTTCAATAAATGATGATCGTCTTTTGAAGGCCGATGCTTAAAAGTAGACTGGGCTTAACTGATCTCCCGGACATACGAAAGATAGCTGTTTAATGATTAGAATTTATTGAATAATGAATGAGCTATCAACGTAGAATCTCGTTAAGACCTGGTTTCGTCAGTCAGTGTCTCCAGACGAAATAACTAACACGTTTTTATAAAATTTCCCGAAGTAAAAAAACAGTTTAAATTTGATAATTGTTAAGGCGAAAGGTTTAGTAAAAATACAATTTTTTTAAAAGCTGTGATTTTTGGTAAGTTTCAAAACTTCCGCTATCAATTAACATTTATAAACCTAAGCAAGAGCGAAATCAATGACAAGTACTTTTTATTTAAAAGGTGTTTTTATCATGGTTAAAATTAAGTATAATTTGGAAACACAATAAAAACATTTGTATAATAATAATTATAAGTTATAAACGGGTTTTTTTATGACCTGTTTCACATTTATGGTGCTATCTAGTGAACGCCAATATTATAAGGGAATAGTTCGTAAAGCAATTGAAATTAAAAACTACCCGAATTTAAATCGTGAAGATGGCTATAGTCTGTTTGCGTCTTAGAATCCCATGTTCTATGTGCCGTGCTTTTTAAAATCTGAAGATGAAATAAGATTAGTTGCGGCTCTCGATGATAGGTCTATGTATTATGGACCTATCATAATAGCCGTGGTCACGGCTGTCTAGAGTATGTACTCTAGACAGCCGTGACTACGGCTATTGCAACATTGTCGAAACATCGGGAAAATAATAAAAAAAAAACAATATACGGGTCGAATAAAACTTATGATTACGTTGGTAGATATCTCATTACTAAAACAACAAAAAATGTGGATGGATATTTAGAAGGTACTCAATCCCGCCCTATTTACAGGATTTGTACATCAAAGAACATCGATTTTAAGAAAAACTATCTTAGAGGTTGAGTATTTCGTGCAGTCAATACATTTTTAATAATCACAATCAATAATCACAAGTAATGGATGTATCTCTAGCTGTATGGGCGAAAATGGCCCTCATACGCGATGATGGGGCAAACAACAGTTTCACTATAACTTTTGAAACTATCATGGTTTTGAACATAATTTTTACTAAAAAACGGGATATTTACCATTATTTGTGTGTTTGAATGTTTCCCGATATTTCGGCACAGTTGCATGTACCATGATGATGGGAGGATACCGATTTTTAGTAAAAAATAATATAGTCCCTTTTTTCCTTATTGTTTTTTATTTGTTAGATGAAGAGTTTAGAATACCAGAAATGTCTATAGGGTAGTGTTACCTATAGATCATTCACCTTCATCATTCATCATCACCACCTTCTTCATATTTCACTTCATCATCACCGTCCATCATTAGGTAACAGTCTGGTAGAATCCCACTGCTGGACGATCTTGGGCCGCCTTAATCTTCCAACCGGTCTCAGCCTTTAAAGTCAGTTAGGGGTAATCTCCAAAAAATTTGATCAGATTTCAAAAATTATTTCACCAATATTAAGAGTGTTAGCATAGGTTGTATATTATCAAGTTAAAATAACGAATCGGCTACATTTTGTCCGGGTTCTCGCGGTCGAAGCCGTGGCTAGTTAATAACGTTATTGATATACAGGTTTTTCTCGTTTATTTTATCTATTTGGTATATACCAAAATATATAATCCATCATCTTAAACAAATATATAAACTGTAAATAATTTGTATTGATTGATTCAAATAACTACAAGTGTAATATTTAGTTATCTTAGTTACATTTTCATGACATTTATCTCTTCGTTTTTTTCATATTGTAAAAACGGGAATTTTCACGTACTGCACTATCAGTGAAGGCACCGACTAAGTTTCGACTCATTCCGAGAGTCTTCATCAGGGTGAGTGGTAGTGCACGGCGTGACGCGGAAGGAGAAAGTCGCAACCACTCACCCTGATGAAGACTCTCGGAATGAGTCGAAACTTAGTCGGTGCCTTCACTGATAGTGCAGTACGTGAAAATTCCCGTTTTTACAATATGAATAGTCAACTTTGTTTTTTTATTAAATACTAGTTGTTGTCCGCGGCTTCGCCTGCGTGGTATGTTAATAAAAGAAGCATATGATCGTCTCCAGGCTTCAAACTATGTCCACCTACTTTTGAATGAATCGAACCAAGGATTACAGGAATCAAAGTTTAGAACTCAATTGCACACCCCCAAAGGTTAGTTTTGAAAAAATAAAAATACGTGTTTCATTATTTATTCTAAAGTTTATGTGTGAATAAAATCAAGGAATATTTTTTCCCCATAGAAACTTTACTACCCTGTTTAACCCCCTTAGGCTAATTCCTTGTGTTATTCCAGAACCTAAACTATCTACATTCCAAATTTCATCAAAACCGGTTTAGTAGTTAGAGATACGTGGCAACAAACATTCACACATACAGACTTTCGCATTTATTATATTAGTAGGCTAGGTAATTCACTGAACCAATTCTCAAATCACAGTACATGTCATGTATAATCAAAGTACTAGGTATTCTGTATCAGTCACCCTTCATAGATACTAGGTAATATCTACAACCCACTTTTATAACAGGTTCCTTGTTTCGTAGAATGTCTCTGAACGCCGCGTACAGTGCTGATGATGAAGAGAAACACAAGCGGGAGTGGGTGAGGAGTTGCGGAGTAGACATTGTTCACACATATGATGACGCCATCGATCTAGCAGGTATAGTAATGACAAGCCTTGTAGGGAAATGCAATAAAGCTGTAAAATATAATTTTTATCTAAAAAAACGGGATATTTAGCATGATTTGTGAGTTTGAATGTTTCCCGATATTTCGGCACAGTTGCATGTACCATGATCATGGTAAATATCCCGTTTTTTAGTAAAAAATATGTTCAAAACCATGATAGTTTAAAAATAAATGTTTATAAGCAGTAAAATATTCTAGCAGCTTTGAATATAATTTTACGTGTGTGTTGTGTCGCCCGTAACGTCACCCTGTCAAGGCTCAGTCTGAAAACCAGCGCTGCTCCCCTACTTTGTTCGGGAGTAGCATTATTCTGAGACTGGGCCTGTTTGTCCGCACACTCGCAGCGAAAGACTGGTAGAATTGTCCGTAGGATCTAGGTCTTTGCTTAATATATGTCTGCGTCTTCTTGCATCTTATTGTATGTCAATTTCTTCGAATTATTTTATGTTTTTATCTTCTTTTATGCTGTAGATTAGTATCTACCTATATTATTTTTATTTGTTGTTATTATGTCTTTTATGTTGTGTGTGTGTGTGTGTCAAATAAATAATTCTATTCTATTCTATTAATATCTTTTTATATCTCGTTCCACTGAAATACACGTAAATAGGTATGAAGTGAGTGAATCACATTTATAGATGATTATATAATGATGATAATTTAATGATGAGCATTCTATACAATAATTATTAAAATTGAGTTTTTTTTAAATGAACCTCCACAGAGGTATGTATATATGTATGTATGTGTGTGGACTCCCTTTTCCGCATTCATACTCTTAATTGGTTCATTATGCGTGGTAGTTTTGGCTAGTGGGTTAGCCAGCCCAACTCCGCCCAGAAGCACAAAAGTTTCCTGGGGTCTTCGCAGGCTTCGCGGAGTGACTTTGGGTTGCCAAGGATTTTTGCGCGGTGATTTGCTACCACAGAGGTTGTCGAAAAAGCTCCTTGTGAAAAAGCTCCTTGTGAAAAAACTCCTTGTGAAAAAGCTCGTCCGGGGAGGAAGTACCAACACCTACATATATTTCTGCCGCCAAGTAGGTAATGCTCGCATTACTGTGTTCTGGTTTGAAGGGTATGGGTTCCGGTGAAATTACAGGGGCATTTTCAGACGTTTTCACCCGGTATGTCTCAAAGTCGGCACCTCTGGTATTGCGGGCGTCCATATGTTACGGTAACCGTTTACCAATAGGTGGACTGTATGCTTGTTTGCCAATTTAGTTGTATTCTATACTAATAATAGAGCTGAGAAGTTTTTTTTCTTTGAACGTGCTAGTCTGTAAACTACCCCTAGTACTAGCCCAATTCATGAAGAAGGTTATAGGCTATTTATCATCACGCTACGACCATTAGGAGCGGAGAAAAAGATTTAATAGCGCGGGCGGGTGATTCGATGCGGTGGGCTTGAGGCCGAGGGCGGCCCTCCGTGGCACATCTACATCTATTTAGTTATAAAATTTAATAAAATTTAATAAAATTTAATAAAATTTAATAAAATTTAATAAAATTTAATAAAATTTAATAAAATTTAATAAAATTTAATAAAATTTAATAAAATTTAATAAAATTTAATAAAATTTAATAAAATTTAATAAAATTTAATAAAATTTGATAAAATTTAATAAAATTTGATAACATTTAATAACATTTAATAACATTTAATAAAATTTAATAAAATTTAATAAAATTTAATAAAATTTGAAAAACTGTTTCCAGGAAATGGATGGTACACCGTCTCGCTACTAGCCGTGCTGAGCGTGGCCACGCTGTCCATGGCGACGGAGATCTTCGGCATCTCCGTGATCCTGACGGGTGCCAACTGCGAGTTCCACCTGAACCTCAGCCAGACCAGCACTCTGCTCATGGCCACTTTTATTGGTAACATTTAGAACCCTATGAACAAATAATAACTCGCAAATTTTCTTCACTCACATTTTATGACTTGATTTTTGCACAAACCTTCTATAAATAGACAATCAGAACTTTTGGATATTATTATTTTTTCAGGAAAAATCAAAAACCGCCTTCAAATAACCAGAAGTGGATAAAAAGTCCAATATGAAATCACATTCCCTATTTTCTCACTCTTAGGAGTGGAACTTTTTCAAAAATTTATATGGTGGTTCCATATAAATTGAAGTATACTTACACACTGAAAAAAGAATCATTAAAGTTGGTTTAAAATTTGGTGAAGATATAACGTAACGTAAAAAAAAATATCGGAAAAATGCGAGTCTGACTTGACTCGCGCACCAAGGTTTCCGTACGAGCTTGTAAAGCACCAAACATTGCTCTAACGAAAATGTAAGTCGGATTGAGAGACAAACTAAACTTTGTAGTAAAAAAAATGATTGCCCATACATCGATCTACGTATCTACTGGCTGTTTTTAATCGCTATGTCACAGGGTCAATAAGTAGCACTAAAAATCCTGTATAAGCTTGTCCCACCAAACTTTCTACCACCTGTTATCCGTGAATATTATCAAACAATGCATAGGTTAAATAACTACATAACTATTTAGGATATTGATACGACTATTCCACGTTCTTTACTATACTCCTGCGGATGTATGTAATTGTATGCTTAATTATTACCATTATTAAGAGCGATTGGTCAATTATAGGCAGAGCTGACGTAACAGTTTACAGATAAAAATATGTATGGTGTTTGTTCAAGTGCACAAGGTAAACTGAACAAACTGAACTGAACTGTCCCGCTGCGGGACAAATGTTTGCATGTTCTACAGATATTTGTTTTAGGTCTGAGTGTTGTGGTACCTTAGTACCAATGACTCAGAGAATCCTAGTGTTGGGTCAGGACTGTCTGTGTTGGGTGTATTTCATTGTACCAGATTCTTGCATGTACGATTTTTTCGCTAAACAACTGTCAACAATTTTCCCTTACGTATGTTTTTTTAATGATATTTAGAGTCAAATAAAGATAACGGCCTACTAAGTGGTGAACGCGTGTGCGTCTCATGTGCCTGCTATTTCCTCATATCTTACAATCTAGAGCATTGCTCGCATTGCTGCTTCGCAGTACTAATAGATACGATAGTAGTACTCGGATAAGCTCTTTCATAAGTGAACTCTACTACTGTTATCGGCGGCGTTGCGGTCGACCACGAAGAAGGTGGCGAGATGAACTGGATGCCTATGAGAGCGGCCTAAATTGGCCCAAATTTAAAGTGACGTGTGGAACTGCGTCTGGCGGTCTTTGCCCAAGAATGGGACAACATGAACTGATAGTAATAGTAACTACCTACTGTTATAAAATCCACCTTCTTTTCATACGTCCCTAAACGTATACGTCGTAAATTTTCCAGGTCCTATCGTGATGGCGTATCCTTGGGGCTACCTCTCCGATACGCAGGGACGCAAGCGATGCCTACTCGTATCCCTCTGGGCGAGCTTCCTGGTCTCCATGGCCAGTGCCTTCTCCCCGAACTGGATCATGATGGCTGTTCTCAAACTCATCAGCACCAGTTTGTTAGTATTCCGGCAAAATTATTCATTTGAAAAAAACTTACTCTATTACTATAAAAGGAGAAATTCTATTCATATAATATTTTTTTTTTGTGTATGTAAGCCGATTACTCCCGATAAAATTTTTATGTTGCTGAAGATGATATATGTGTCGATGAAAATATTATTTTTTGCTACCTACTACCGAATACTTAATACTACTTCCGAATCTGTTGATAAGTTTATTTATTGTGGATTAGCCTCTGTCCACGTATTTGCCTGCAAGGTACCCATAGTAGCTTATATGTCATTCTAGATCACAATCTACCTCTATACCTTTTCCAAATTTCATCCAAATGTCCAGCCCTTGTCTTAGTGCTGGGAGCAAAATATAGTTAATAAATTCAATTTGGTGCTCCCAGCAAGAAACACAGACTGAAAAAATCCAAAATTTTGGTTTCATGCGGATTCCATACGATATTTTCCTTCACTGTTGAGAGCACTTAGATAGCTATTATTTATTTTTCATGTAGGATAAAATCTGACACTACAGAGAGTGTACACGAGTACTCGCCAGACAAATCGGATAGAGTCGGCCAATTTTTTTAACAGTTTTCAGATAGAGTCCACTCTCTCAGCTGCCACTGGCTTTGACCTTCCGATCGTTTCGTAGACACATTTGTTTTTTAGGCTACCTCTTATGTATACGAGTGAGATTCTGAGATTGATATTTACCTGACGTTAGGTACCCGCAGGCTACCGTTGACACTCGATTCTAATCGCAACATCGAATTCGTGCAATTTGGTACTTTTGAATGCATCCAGGCACGATTGGAATTAGTATTTGGTGGAATTTTATGGAACTTAATAAAATCGTCTTAGTTATTATTTCGAGATTTGAGTAGCGTTTGCTATGGTATGTCTCAGGCTGGAAATTTTATAAAAAGAACGTCACTGAATTGGTTGAGAATTGAATTGAGATTGTATCTAGTGTCAAGGATAGCCCTGACATTTAACTGTGATGTTTACCTGACTTTGTTTGTGATGATTGATAGTGTGAGCTGTGCTCAGTCGGCCACCTACACGCTGCTGGGCGAGTCCTGCCCGAAGCGCATGCGAGACGCCTACATGCTGGTCATGACCAGCGTCCTGGACTTCAGTCTTGCAGTCTATGTAGGTAAATAGGTATGCTCATCCGTAGTTAAATCAGAACCAGAACATTTCCTCCCGCGATACAGTCTTGCCCACGTGCGGAGACCATTAAAATGACAAAATTGTAACCTACGTAGTGATAAATAAATATATTTGTATTTTTATTTTTTGGCTTATAATTTGCTCATCTTTTTTTCTACGAAAATGTATGGTAGATACTTCATAAACTTTGTAATACCATACATATTTAAATTGATAATTATATTATTGATTAAGATCAAACATGGATCAAAACATCAACATCTACTAATTTATAAGAACTCAAGTAAATTTTAGTTTTCAAATGTTTTTTCTTTTAATTACAGGGATAGCCTACATCATCTTAAACTTGGAATTTTCATATGACCTTGGTCTCATTACCTTCTCTCCTTGGCGGCTTCTGGCCATGGCATTGGCTCTCCCTCTAGGCATTGGTGCTTTCTGCTTGCACTTCTTCTATGAGAGTCCAAGATTTCTCCATAACGCTGGTCAAGAAGAAGAAGCCATTGACGCGTTGAGGGGAATCTGGAGGAAGAACGGTGGGGAGGCGAGGAACTATCCAGTGAGTTACTGTTTCTAGTATTGTTAAATGAACTAGCTTATAATAAAGGTATAAGTTCTTTATTGGCATAGGTATCATTAAAAAGTGCTATTCTCAGGGGAATTAAACATACATATAATTGGCGGTCTTATCGCTACAAGCTATCTCTTAGACAATCTTTGTATGCATTGTCCTCCTTTGCTACACTATATCAACTTCAGTGGAACTTTGTCAAATATCGAATAAAATATCTCTTGGTTTCTTTCAGGTGAGAAAGATCTTCCTGAACGAGGAAGGCAATAATCGAAGCAAGGGCATAGGCGTGCTCCGCTCTCTGTGGCAACAAGTAGTTCCGCTCTTCAAGCCGCCACTAATGTGGCGGTCACTACAGCTGTTCTTTATAACCCTTGTGGTTTACGGGACGTATGTATTTTCAATTTTATCATCTAGCTACAGTGGCTCACGGCTTCGCCCGCGTGGATACCACGCGGGCAGCGTTCGGAAGCGTTGCAAATTTGATCTCCACGATAAGCCCTTTCATATTGACGAGAATCAATATGAAAGAGAAACTACATGAATCAGATGAGTAGATTCGGAAATAACCTTCTCCATCCAAACTTACAAGGGTAAATTTTGATAATATTAGTGTAGATAAATGTTTGTTATATTCAAAAAGTCCAAAAGCCAGGGAGAATAGTACCTTGGGGGTCCGATGCTTTGATCAGAACCTATTATGGTCAAAGCATCGGTAGTGCCACCTGTAGGGAAAACATTACTGTTATAAAAACCTATTCGATGAGAAGAGATATTTCTTCGTTCTCCAGTCATCCCGTGACCACGGCTGTTGCAATACAGTTGAAACGTCGGGAAAATAATAAAAAAGGTAAACGCGATAAAGACCCGTTAAACTTATAATAATTTCTTCGTTCATTAACGAACTTCTAATTAAAACATCCGGAGAATTTTGACAAGGCAGGATATTAAGTGGTAGATCGCTGGCTCACGGTATGTGTATGAGGAAAGCCTATCTGCGAGATGCACTAAACCTTTTCAGCACAGCCGTTCATTCACAATGTAGATAAAGCCATTTTCAGATCTACATAAAACAGTAATGATACGACAAACGAACAGTGGATAGAAGCGTCTGTGACCGTCGGGCATGGCATGGAGGCCTCTTTTCTTACTATTCTTAAACTCTGTTACAGAAATAATAGCTACTTCATATGGTTCCCGTTCCTTGCAGAGCATTTTGTGGCAGGACTGAATTCAGGAATCCAGGACAGCCCAGGACTCTGTAATGTGATCGTCGAGTCTTACAAAAACAGCACTGAATTCGTAAATACCTTTGTTAATTTTTTAGAACAAAGTCAAATGACTGTGGTCATATTTTCTTTGAAGCATATTATTTGAGTACATTAGTAATTTGAATCATTCAAAAATTGCTGCTTACGGCTAGTGAGAATTAAATTGCTTCCGTCAGGGTTACACCATACTGTCTGATTCAAAGAAAATAGGTTTCTAGCTCTGAAGTTATGATCGTCTTCTATCAACTTACCACAAAACAGCTTAGTTAGTTCATCCGTCTGACTTGTTTAAAAACCTCAATTGTGGAGATGGTCGTGATCTCCAAGCAGGATTATGTTAATTTTTTTGAAACGACCGTTGCAATTTGATAATTTATATTATTACATTGCCTTAAATGTTTGAGACTCTATTCAACTTTAGGGTTTGCACCTATTGCGAGTTTGATTTCCTCTGGGGGGCAAATGTTGGCATCTTCTGCAGATATTTATTCCAGGCCTGGGTGTGGTACTATGGTACTCGTAGTTTCCGTTTACCCACGATACAGGGAATCCTGGGGAGTTATGACTTTGTATACAAAAAAATATAAAATAATTTAATTAGTACACATTATTATGAAGCTCTGTCCGTCTGTAAAAAACTGTGTTACAGACAACAGTGCCTTTCCCACAATCAAGCTCACACTGTTGTCTAGATTAAGTACTTAGTTTAGGAACTAAAAAAAAATATTTATGTAGATTACTTTAGCCAATGTAAACACAAACTATGTGCTACCATGATTTTAAGAGTATTATAAAGAAATTGTACCTTGTACTATGAAAAACACAAAGCTTATCTTATACAGCCTATATTGCTCGGGATTACCTAAAGCTAGAACTATAAATAATTTAAGAAATAAGCAAGATCCAAAAAAATAACTGTGTTTTGACGCATGAGAGAATGATTGGGATGATGTAGATGTAAATGGGTGTAAGGACAGGTGAGGATAGGGAATCAGGTGTAAGTGGGAAAGAGTAAAAAAGTGGTAAAATGTGGACGGGTGTAATTTGAGTATGATTCAGGTAAATTATTATGACTTAAACTTACATTAAGGCAAATGACTTAAACCTGTGGGAAATAAGAGAGCGCATGTTTATATTTATATTTAATACTAGCTTTTGCCCACGGGTTTGGCCATGTGGTACCCGGATAAAACGTAGCCTATGTGTTATTCTGATGTATAAGCTACTCGTATATTACTGTAAAGTTTCGTCAAAATCCGTTCAGCCATTTTTGCGTGAAGAAGTAACAAACATCTACCCTTAAAAACTTTCGCGTTTATAATATTACTAGCCGCTGCCCACGGCTTCGCCCGCGTGGTATCCGTATAAAAAGTAGCCTATGTGTTATTCTAATGTAGTTAGAATATTATTAGTAGTTTTTGCGTGAAAATGGAACAAACATCCTCACAAACTTTCACGTATAATGTGAAAGTTTGTGAGGATTATAACGTATATTAGTAGGAAGTAGGATAGTAGGATGTTATAAAGTTTTGGTGAATGTGAGTGTTGGATGTTTTTTTTGTCTCTATGTCTAAATCAAAATTTCTCATTATAGTCAGAAACTTTCAAGGAATGCTCAAACAAAATGGACATCAGCTTGTTCTACATCAGCCTGGTCGAGGGTCTGACCTTCGTGGTAGTCCTCCTCAGCATCACCAGATTCGCCCACAGGAAGCGGCTGCTGGTCATCATCATACTGTCAATATCCGGGGTCTGTGCAGCCCTGGCTGTGGTAGTGAAGGAAAACATCACGAGTTTCATCATGTTTCTTGGAATGCTTCTCAATGAGCTGATTATCGGAGTAATCTTCTCGTATTTTGTGGATCTCTATCCTACTTCTTATCGGTAAGTTCACTTATTACTAGTCAGACTTCATAACACTGGGGATTGTTAGGAAGCTGTGCAAGAGACCTTAGTCTACGTAGCCATTATGTCTGCAGTCTCAAGATTCAGAATGATATGTTATAAAACATTCCAAGCCAGATCGCAATAAATAAAAAAAAAAGCTAGAGAAAAAATCATGCAAAGAGGTCACGACCTCTGCCCTGAGGAAACCATGCACAAAGATTAAGTCTGGTAACTTTAATTCACACGGGATATATCGTATACTGACGTTGATGATGGAAGTAGGTACGAACTAGTTGTTGGTTAAGGTTCGTGGCGTCCGTTCTGCTTACTTTCCGGGGTCTTTTGAAAACCTAGTTGATACTATAGCGAGCCGGTCTTATTATGCTATCGATGATAGCAGGAGCGATATAATTTCTTCGGGCAGTCTATAAAATACTGGGCAACACGCTTCGATAGCGCGTTCTAATCGACTTATGGCGACATCTAGTTCTTCTAGTTGATCAGTAGACAGAACTATTTCGTAGGAATCCAAAAAAGACCTTGTTTGTTTCCCTGTTATTCTCATAATTTAAAAGATATACATACATTTCTAGCGGCACGGCAGCCTGTCTTGGGACTATGGTGGCTCGCGGCAGTGCCCTTGGGGGAGTCTCCTTACTGGGAGCATTCATAATGTCGCACTGTGAAGTCACCTTCTACTTTAGCGCTGCAATCATGTTTAGTAAGTACAAAGAAACTTGTGACTTTGCTGAAATCCTCAAATATAGTCAAACAAAGATAGGTACTTAACAGATGTGTTATCATTTCAGGTGGAGTGTTGGCGGGACTGCTGTTGCCTCCAGACAAACCAAGAAAGGAGTAACACCAACAAGAACTCTTCGGGCAGCAGAATCTATAATATTTTTATACAATGCCATAATGAATTTTATTGCTAGGTAGGAATCTCATTTATTTTGCTAAGCATTATCTCTCAAAGTCGTTTTTGTAGACTCTACACATCTTTTGGAATAGTTTTTCATTTTTTCTATCTACGCCTAGGCTACGTAGTTTGATACCTATTGAGCATGAAATCGATATAATTCTAAGGCTGTCCCGGGCATTATACTTATTTGCAATTTCGGGTAAAAAGTCAACGCCTGTGAATTTAGTACACGCAACTGCAACTGTACATAAATTTTTATATTCAACTAGGCTCTGCCCACGGCATCTCCCGCGTGGTAGAGTCAGCCTATAGGTTATTTTGGTCACAAAATATCATCACCATCATAGACAATAAAGATGGTGATGATAGTATGTGACCGTTTTCGTCTATTGCAGACAGTTTAGGTAGGCCTGTGGTTTGGTACGATCATTTTTCTATTGGCTGTAAGCCCTATACGAGAGTATAATTAGCGACCACCATTTGCTCAGGTGTGTGCTGCTATAAACAAGACGGCTGAATTCGTTTGCGTGTTGCCCAACTCTTTTGACAGCTGAAGAGGCAAATCAGGTCTGGTCGTGATGTTTTTACGCGTAGTCATTTCTTCCATTCCGGTCTGTCCTCGGCATACTCTGTCAGGCTGAATATTGGATGTTAAAAACTGGCATGCCATGTTTTGCGCAATACCTACTTATATCATAGTTGAAGTCTCGTTACGGCGTTTGAAAGTACGCATAAAAAAGTTTTGAGAAGCGATGTTAATCGTATAGATTTGTACATACGATTAACATGCACTAACAAACGCAAGCGTCTCTTCTTGAGCAAGTCAAGAAGACCAAGACTGGGCGGTCGGACGATCTCAAGAACTCTTATTCATCAATCTGACCTCCCAGGTAATATGATGAATGCACCAGAGGCAACGCTTGTGAACACCAAAGAACGACGTTCTTGTTTAGTAGATTTTTATTGGCTGTGAGCAGTGGTTGATATAATATTTTACCCTTCTTGCCAATTAGCGGTGGTTTTCTTTGTTACTACTATTAAAGTAGCTCTTGGTGTTGGACCAAGAGCTTCTTTAATGTCAGAGGACATTAAAGAAGCCTAGAACCTACCCTAATTACCACTCAAGCCTGGTGGTAGGTTAGGACACTCCTAACCTACCCTAATTACCACTCAAGCCTGCATTGTGCATTCACAAAATGGCGGGCACTACTCAGAAAATGATCCTTGGTAACTTTGCGATCGTTACGGATATTTGGATTAGAAGCTATTTGCTATGAGAGAGCTAGCATCTAGTAATGTTTGATAACATCAGTGCACCAGTCTCGAGTTTTGGAATTGTGATTACCAAATGTTTCAGCAGCCGTTTCTGGCAAAAGGGTCTTGACATTCTGACGGTGGTTTTGCACAACGTCTAAAGCAAATTAAAAGTCCATTAGCGTGAGAAACGTTTTTTATTTATACATACTAAGATATTACCTATTTTTCATTCTGTAAAAAATACTGTACCTACAAGACGTGTTGAGACGCTCTACGATAGGGTTCCGAAGTTGCATGCCCCGTAAGGTTATCATTGAAAATCTGATAACTTATTATTGTTGGCAGTTCCTGCGGAATGCAACAGATTATTTCATTAAATAAATAAACTCTCAACATATATATACATAGTCTTAACCCCATACTAAGATTCCTAGGATGTATTGTGGGTATCAGGGTGGGTATCAACTACGAGTAGCATGGTACCACAACATCCAGACCTGAAACAAATATTTGCAAAACATACCTACAAACATTTGTCCCGCAGCGGGAATCGAAACCGCACCTCAAGCATCGCAGCATTCTTCAAAGACAATCTTACACACGATTTTAGCTTTATATCCCGGATAGGAACTTCAAATAAAAAACTAGTACATTTTTAGAAACCATATCGATAACCAAAAGAAATAATATCCTCCACTATGCAAATTCTTAAATTCATAATTTACATTGTTGAATGTGGTGTGATGAAATTGCTTTCTTTTGACATTATAATGAAAATACTAACTAATTCAATACTACTAACAAAATATAATCCATATAATAATTCCATTATTTTCCATATAATAACGACAGTACGTACCTATATACGACAACATTCTGACGGATGGAGACAGAGAGATAAGCAAACGAAAATAGAAGAATTCCATTGTAACTAATTGTAACTAATTGTTGTTGTTTAACTCGTCCTTTATCGCTCACATCAATTTGTATCCATCCAAAAGTTGTCTGAGATCACTATTATCGATAACACGTATTTTACTTCCACGACAAAAGTCTAAAGTCTAAACTATTTATCTACAAATAGGTAGAATTGTGCTCATAGGAATTGAGTACCCATGGCCTCTATTTAATTAACCAAGCTGCCAAATATGACCTTGCAGGTTCAATTCCTGAAGCAGACCATGGTCGAAAGTGGGTGCAACAATTATTATTAAATTTCCAATAAATTCATGTATCTTGCCCTTCTTGAGACCGTTTATCGAATTCACGTGAAATTATTACAAGAAAAGGTTATACCATAGCTTTGCGTAATAAAAGCAACGCACGACATTGATCTTCAATCTTAGCCATTAGTAATAACTATAATAAGCTATCATTACATAAAATAATCAATGAAAAAAAATGTATCAATCTTTTCTTGATTATTTATTCGTTTCATACAATTAAGTTGTAATTAGGTAACCTACAATTCATGCTAATTGCTGAAATGATCCCACGAAACTAACGGACTCGCTATGAGCTTTAGCCAGCCTAGACCTGACTGAGGAGATAGTATCTCAGGTTGTTCAAAACAAATACAAACACGCTCACAACTGAAATCCTCATGAAGGAGATACTCAGATCCATAATCAGTACTCAAATCTGTGACGATACGATGTAAGGGATAGTCAAAGACACGTCCAAACATTATATAAATTTGGCAAAATTAGCGTTTGCATATTAATGAGCATTCACGTAACATGTTGCAGCCTATCGCCGCTTATTGGAATACTAATCAATGTCATAAGCATTAAAATTTTTGATTTTAAGCCGTAGTTTTTGCCGTTTTTCTCACAATGTTTTCCTTCGCCGTTTTGAGCATGTTATCCAGTGTACCAGTATGGTTTCACCCAATAAGGCATTTGAGTTTAAATCTGTAGAACCTGCACCTGGAGCGAAGTAAAACTTTCTAAAATCATTTAACATTTTATTTTATTAAACTCATGTATGGGTTTGATATGAGCAATCGAAATAATAATCACGTGACATTTCGATAAGAAGCTTATTTCAACTTTTTTTATGTGTACCTATATTATTATTGTATAATTGGCAATATCTTTACTTTGGCTGAAGACAAATTCCCTGGAACATAGCTTACTCTATCAGGTCTGATAGCGTAAGTTACTCTTGTAAAATTATAAAATAAACAGACTTGTTTTCCGTAGTTTATTGCAGTGCCCCAGTGACTTGTGTTGATAAAACCTATCTAAGACCATCCTTGATGTCATATAAATCGATTAAAAAAAATGTTTTACCGATAACCTGTTCCGGATATAAATTGTAGCAGAGAAACAAACAACCCAACCCATATACGGACCTTTTTACAAGTGAAGTCAGGCGCTGGTAAAAAGGTGGATTAGCGTTATTTGTTCCAGCGATTTTTTCATAGCCTTATCATGCTCTGCTTATTTGTTCAGCATTCTCATGCAACAAAGTAATTAATGATAATTTTAATAGTCAGTTATTGTTCAGCCTTTAGTAATTTTTCACAAAAAACAGTGTTCCGCATTAATTTAGCTAAGTGCCTTCGTTGGATAAAAACATCGCAAAGAAAACATGCGATTTAGAATTTTTTTTTTCTTTAAACGTTCCACCAATATGGAAATTATCTTCAAAATTGTCTTAAATAAACTTTGCAACAAGTAAATATTCTCAAAATTTGAAATTTTGAGAATATGAATATACCCCCCAACGTGTTTAATCTTAGAATCACTCCTCATTTTTCTTTCCTGCTCTATCATCAGGTAAGTTGGTGAGGAGTTAGGTATCCTGCAGATTCCAGATTTTTATTTATTTATTTATTTAGTAACATATTTACATTGTCATTACAGTGCAGCACCAAAGCGACAAAGAAATATAAAAAGAGATACAAAATACACTTACTTACTAAACATTAACACTAAAATATAATTATTACACCAGCAAGCTACCAACTATAACTTAATAAAAACTTAACACATTCCTATGAGTCCTATCCAAATTAAAACCGCATCCCTGAATTTTGGCAAGGACATATAAAATATATCAATATCCTCATCTGCTAGCGCGAAGGGCCCGTGTGAACGGGGACTTGCTCAGGAGGTTAGTTCTCGCCCTCGGAATCGCAAGCAGCCTAGGTCTTCGGCGCGCGTATACATACTTGTTAGGTACGTAAAGTCCTATGTTCATTAAAACCGGAGCTATTCTGTAGTATCAGGTCAAGGTTACTATAGTAGGCAATATCATTGGTATAACGCAGGATAACAAATTTCCAATCGATCAGACCTGTGGAAGTTGCTCTCATTCCCTCATCAACTAGAAAAGAGCTGATGATCTTCAAACGTCTGAACAGATTTTCTTGAATCACAGCTAAGAACACTCTCGATCAAGTCACCTTTCAAACAAAAAAAAACTAAATTAGAATTGGTTCATCCGTTTGGGAGAACGATATCACAGCAGACACACAGACATACAGACACCCTAGAACAGAACTCCTGACATTTTATTGGTAATGGTATATTTGTGCCGGCTAGACCCCGTGCCACCAGAATGATAAAATGAACCGGTCAATAAATATATTTTGTATTATTGTATGTATTAGACATTAACTTAGCCTCCAAGTAGCATATTCTACTTGGAGGAACCTATAATTGGCTTTATTACTTTAATAACATAGAAATAATGTTGTATTAATAAAGCTTGAATTCATAGTCGGGGGTTGAACAGTCCACCAAAATCCATCATTCAGCATTTGCTAAGGCAAAGCCATAAGTGGCTGGGTGCATAAAGGTTAAATTCGCACTTGAATTTTTACTTAGCGCCTGAACAGTCCCCTAGGGGAATCCCTATTTGACTATGAATTCGGACCTAAGTACTGTTGAACTTTTCAGTAAATAAAAAAAAAATCACGCTTATCATGTGCTAATCATATTTGTATATGACAGTTTCAAAGTTTTATCAGACCACGAATAATAAACTTGAAATGGCAATACCTTTAAATAAGTGTGATGAGAACCCGCTCATTTCGCAAAAGAAGTATCCCAACATTCTTCTTATGAGGTAAATTACAGTATTTTCCTCCTACCGTTTATGTCTTAAGGATCCGGCGTACAGCGCTCATAACTTTAATTCGAATATAGATCTCTTTTTGACGGATGCAGGCCCGTCCGTGCTTGTGCGATAGCAATATTAGCCGTTCAGAATTTGTTATATATAAATTTGGTGATGTTCCGTAATACCAAAAAAGATGAATGAAAACTTGTTGTATTTTTCATATTGTGTTGTTATTCTGTAACGAGTATAGACAATATAATCTATGTACATAACCAAACGATACGTAAGGTATTGTTGTTTTTAATACGAAACAAATAAGAAGAAAACATGTCATGTATGACGTAAAAATATCCAAAAATGCGATTCGTTGACATTTCATTATAGGTAAGTATTTTGAAAAAAAATATATAGAAAAGTACGTAGATAAATACTATTCGAATGCAAATAATAACATAATATGGTGGAAATAAGCTCTAATTACGAATGACTATGGTATTACGTTTGTATAGGCAATTCATCCAACGCAGGCCTCTTAAGAACCTGCATTGGGGGGTTACCGGGAAGTACCGTTACCTCAAGTAGATGCTCTGCTCTCGTGACCGTTTAAAACTGGTACGTAGGTGGTTAGCACAGATTAATTAAAAATAAATAAACAAGCAACAGACACATACCTACATAGTTCTGACCCCACACTAGATTTCCCTGTATCGTGGGTATAACCAGGACCGGTTATACTGGGAACGAGTACCGTGGTACCACAACACCCATAACCAGCACAAATGTTATGTAGCACATGCAAACATTTGTCCCGCAGCGAAAATCGAACCCGCAACTCTTCCGTGTCAGCCATTCTATCAGCTATTCGCTAACCACGCCGTACCACGAAGGGAGGTCACCAATAAAATAATTTATGTACTTATAAAAATTATAAATTTAATAGTAACTTGTTTTGGTTTAACAAAATGGTCCAGTGATCGAGAACACAAAAGAAGGCAGTGCAAGGCTTGAAAAGTATTTTTAAAGACGTTGTTTTGTATTGTGAATAAATACATAGTACGTAGGTATATATGATACCTTCGGTTTATAATTAGTTTGGTTGACTTTGTGCTTGAATACAATACCCATGGACACAAATACGTATATTTTTTAATTTCGTTGTGTCCGCGACATTCCGGTAAAAATGTAAAGTATCCAAAACACAAGTAATGTTAAATAGATAGATAGAAAATGCTTTATTGCACAAATTAAAACAAGAACATAGGCGAACTCAATGCTAATTAGCATTTTCTTCCACCTAACCTTTGTGTTATGAAGAGTTACACAAAGATAGATGTTAAATTTTATAAACAATAATAGCTTGATATTTCACCAAAGGAGTAATCGCATCAAAGTATTTTATTACTATGTACCAACAAATACAACTACTACCTACTCACAAGATTGATACTACGCATGGCAAGGCCTTCAGCGATGTCGGTTTTCTTTGAGTTTTTCTGTGTGGGTGCGAGTATGAACGAGAAACATCTAATATTCCTCGTTCATACTCATTTCTGACTGTGTCCAGCAACTCCTTCTGCCCATATTATCATACGCAGTGTTTTGAATTTGCACCTACTCTTAACAGCCGATAAAATGTTTCATATCTAGTCGATTTTCATGTGATCTTTATTTAAAATTCACCGTTTTTGCGCAATTAGGCCTCAATGGCGCGGCGGATGAGCAGCCAGCTGTGACGAAAGAGGTGCGGATTAGACTTCCACTGAGAAACAAATGGCTTTATATTCTCCAGATATTTGTTCCGGGTCTGGGATCCTAGTGTGGGGTAGGTAGGTATGTGACTGTTCGGTTATTTTTGGTCTTAAAACAGTATCTAAATGTCTGCAAAATCTGTACCTACCAAGAGCAACAGAATGACTCCGCAAGACGCGATCTAATCACAGATCTAATCACTAGGGATGCTAATAATAACTGCTTAGGCACCACAGATTATAATTGGAGTGGAACTAAGAACATTAATGTTCAGTTCGCGTTGTGTGCCCGATCAGTTGGCCGGACGAGTAAAAATACATGCCACTTGCGATGCTTACAAGAAAAAAATAATACACCTTGTCTGTAGCACCGGTGTAGTGTGATATCTTTTGTTGCATAACATTTATAATAGATATTTGTCCCGGTTGGGTTTACTCGTAGTTCTTGATACCTACACGCGACAGGGTATCATAGTGTGGAGGCAGGACTGTGTGTGTGTGTCTGTTGGGTGCGTTTTTATTATTGTTTTTACCTCATTACCTCATTAATGATGTTTTTATCATTCGATCTTTTCTCACGTGCCCTTTAAAAATCGGTGAGTAACTTTATTTCGTACTAGCTTCTGCCCACGGCTTCGCCCGCGTGGTACCCGGATAAAAAGTAGCCCATGTGTTATTCTGATGTTTAAGCTATATTACTGTAAAGTTTCATCAAAATCCGTTCATTAGATTTTACGTGAAAGAGTAACAAACATCCATCCTCACAAACTTTCACGTTTATAATATTAGTAGGATGCTACTGGGTTTTGAAATTCCATTCCATTTTGTTTGGTGTATGTTTTAAAATGTGCTTTCAGATGCTTTGGCTCGAATGTCTGTTTTTTTTTGTTAAATCGAGACAAACCGTTACCGTTTGTCTCGTACTGATGGAAAGCGGTTACCGTCTCCTATTAACATCTGTAACAGCGACTTAAATTGAACTGAACTCATGACTACCAAGTTGATATAAATCATACATTATTTTTCGTTTTTTTTTTCATTAGAACCACAAGGTTACTACGGGCTAGTGATGACAAGGTAGCCAAAGAATGTGGCATAAATATTAGTTAAACGATTTAACTAAACGTTTATTTTGATATTGATGATAATTATTATGGTTGTAAGATCAAAATCAAACAAAATTTCATATGTCATGATCTACGATAAAAGTTAATTGTTTCATCTTCTGTCATGAAATTGAAAATCAGAATAGGATAAGTTTACATGAAATTAGTCATAACCATTTGGCTACTAGTATATAATATTATAATATCATATGAATTGGCAATATTCTCATTTTCATTCGCCATTTTATGCAATCCTTCATGAAATGGCAATAATTTTGAAGCTGGTTTCTTTACAGTTTTTTTTCCGTTTTGAGCCACGTGCTCACAACGGAAAAAAAACTGAAGTGAAAAAAGTGCATAATACGCACATACATTCTTCGAGTGTAATAATCCATTGGTATACGACTAGGTTCGAACCCATGATCTCCGGTCGGAAGTCGGTGTAACGCACACTAAGCCAACACGGCTCTTCATTCATATCTTGACAAACACTGGGGTCGCGAATTATACTAGACTAGCTTCTGCCCACGGCTTCGCCCGCGTGGTACCCGGGTAAAAAGAAAGTAGCCTATGTATTATTCGGATGTATAAGCTATATTATAGTTTCATCAAAATCCGTTCAGTAGTTTATGAGTGAAAGAGTAACAAACATCCATTCTCACAAACTTACGTAGTAAACTTACAAAGTAGTAAGATAGATATTAGTGATCTGAAATGGTGGATAAGACGGATTCAGTGAGTCGGCAAACAAGAGTCACGATAAATAATTACTCACTGTTTAAAGACAAAGTGCTTCAAAGTAACAAAACACAAGATCGTGAGCGCGGTGGTAAAAAACACAACCTAACCTAACTAGCGACAAAACCGTGCGTAGCACTCATCTACAAACTATGCACAATATTCCATAGTTAATAGGCTACAAAAGATGTATAACAACGAGTTCAACTCATGCGATATATTTTATAGTAGCAAGGAAACTTTTAAAAAAGAGATTTTCAAAGTTTTGGAGGACCATCATTTATAGTAAATGCACCATACTAGAGGTACTTTCTTTATATATTCATGTTTATATTCAATAAATTTTTGTATATTTTATATCTGTGTATTATTTATATTTATGTACATTTTATAGTATGGAAGTAAAATTAAGTGTAGGCACTTTTTACACATTGTCAATTTATTTTGTCCTTTTGAAAAATTCGACTGCTTGTTTTTTTTTTTTTATTGTATAAAATGTAAATCTGTTTTTGGCTGTAAAATATGTTTTGTATGAATTATTTGTTTTATAATAAGGGCTGTGGATTTTGTTTAATAAATAAAATAAAATAAAAATAAAATAGTGCACGACGCGACGCGGAGGGAACATGTCGCGATCACTCACCCTGATGAAGACTCTCGGAATGAGTCGAAACTTAATCGGCGCCTTCACCGATAGTGCAGTACGTGAAAATTCCCGTTTTTACAATATGAATATTCAAATTCACGATAGTTTTTGGAATAAAAAAACAAGACTGGTTATTTTTTTAACGTTTCTTTTGAAAAACAATACGTATCTAATTTTTTTTAGAGTTGGAGCATTTTGACGACCTCTGCGGCGCAGTGGGCGAAGGCTCGCCTGAGACGCAGAAGGTTGCGGGTACGATTCCCGCCGCGGGAGAAATGTTTGTATCCGCAAATATTTGTCTCGGGATCTGGTTGGTTTCTATACATGATATATATGTATTTACAAAATAATATGTATACTTATAAGTAGTATCAGTCATGTAGTTCCCATAACACAGGCTCTGCTTACTTTTGAGCTAGATGATGCTGTGTGAAAATGTCCAGCATTTTTTTTTTCACGTTGCTATCTTTGTCACACCTACGAGTATGTACCTTTACAGTTACAAAGTTCATGTGAAAATTTGTTCGCAAATTTGTCAAAAAAGGAAAAACTTGGCAGCGGTCACGTGACTTTTCCACAGCAAATTTCATTTCCATACAATTCTATCATTCAGAAAGTGGTATTTGTCTAGACACCCTGCCGCCATACAGTGAAAACTAGTTCGGAGGGGTAAACACCTGACTATGTATTGCATACCGTCTTGCTACAAACAGACCGCAATTCGCAATCGTGTGTTACTGTACTTAGATATTCCTACTGTAGTCGTAAAGTAAAATAACATGTATTTACAAGTAAACATAGAGATAAGATTGAGATGGATTGTTAACATTTTTTTTGGAATATATTTTTACTTTACGTCAATGTCTGCGTCTGCGTTCGAGCCATAACTAAATTACCTATAAAAAATAAAATAAAACTAATAGGTACTTAGAGGTAGCAGCGCCAAAACTACTGGAATGTTTTAAAAACATAAATAAATAAAACAAGTACTTACACAGGTGAAGTTAATGCTAAAGTATTTTCTTCCAGCTAATCATTTTGTAATTGACCTGAGAAAATATAAAAAATATATTTTTACTTACGTACTTTTCAAAAATGCGTATTTTCGTATTCATTATTAGAAAGTATGAGGAACTATAAATCAATGCTAAACAATATTCATCCTGACATTATGTGCATAGGATAGATAGTTTCAATTTTTGTTTCTAAATATTTCATGCTCTGTGCCAAAATAAAGTACCTACTGTATAAGCCATATTAATTAATTTTCTTAGTTTCAAAATATTACAAGCATTTTTAATTCAGAAGTAGGTACACCATTCTGGTTTAATAAAACTTCGGGTCAAGCAAGGATATAATTTCACTTTTCTACCACTTTCTTGCTCTATAGCTTGCATAAAGATTACTCTGTGGTAACCTTATTATGTCTTTTCCTATATTCAATCGATCGTTCACTGATAACCCGTTTGTATAAATGAATAACAATAAGAACTACATAATTTTATTATGTAGGTAGATGACACAGTTACTTTTACTCATTTATTGTCACAGTGGATAGTATTTCATGCAGTAACAACACTGCTAAATATACTACCAAAGGGCGCAATGGCCGACGACAATCAATCACGCTGTTATTAGCCCATCCATCCATAAAATTACGATGGAATTTTTGTTATCAAAACCATCATACTACAATTATGCTTAACTAACTAATTGTGTTAGTGATCAATAGAGTTATGTATAGATCGTTTGCAAGGATCTACCTATTTTAGTTGACAATATTAAGCACTGTCCAGTATCCACACTGACGCATCTAGAATAGCTAAAATAACAACAAAAAAACAATAATCCTACTGCTTGTAATATCGTGTTTTCTGTGTTTCTTTGTTAATTTTTAATCGAAGTCACTTGTGCACCGTGTTATTGTGTCTTGAAAAAACGTAAAGATCATTATATTTTTTATCAAATTACTGACAGGTTTGTATTTCTTTTAAATTGTTTTTGTTAATTACAGTAATAATAACTCAAAATAAACAAAAAAAAATAACAATATTATATTATTATTTTAATTTCTCCTAATTTTAGCTTAGCGTAGGCGTAGGCGTAGGCGGGCGTAGGTATATCATTTAACCTCTAGGGACTATTTTTAGTTTAATCGTTATTATCAACAGACTATAAAATTAATGTGAACCTATACTACTCGGCTTTTCGATGTTCCATTTTTGAAATAATCGTAAATCGAAAAGCCGATATTTTTTTTTTGTATTTAAATGTATTTTTGAAAATGGAACTGAAAGCGACCTAAGCTGCATAGCATTTTTTCGCGATCGTTGGATGTATCTGTCAGTGCGTTTGTCAACAAGAAGAAATTTGAAAAAAGTTAGTTTTGCCGCGAAAATTATTTTATCTTCTCGCATCTATCGAAGTGAGTGAGTAGAGTGTTTAGGGAATAAACACTTTTTCATATTCGATTCTATAGCTCGATATTCTCATTCGCTGTCGCTCGGGAGGCTAAACATCTCGTTTGCCAAGGCTCGTTTTAGTCCCATGTGGATCAATCTACTATTACTTGTCTGCATCAGTCATAATGTGGATGCACTTATAATATAGTTTTTAATAAATTCAGTGAATAGATGTGGCATTGTATGGAAACTACTAAATGTGAGTACCTACCTACTTGTTTTCAAAAATATTACTACTGTTACAAAGATCGCTCTATTTCTGGAGAACTAAATAAAACAAAACAAAAACCAACATGATCACGACTGTAATCTCTATGATAACATCCTCAGGTACATACTAAGTCAGGTACATAGTTTGGTTCTCTAAGGCGTGCTAGTTTTTTCACGATATTTTTCTTCCCGTTTTGAGGACGTGTTTATGCGCACATAATTTTGTTTGAGTGGTTAAATATATTGGTATAAAAGTAGTAGGTACGTACTTACTATAATTATCAGTCATGTAGTTCCAATAAGACAAGCTCTGCTTAGTTTGGGGCTAGATGATACTGTGTGAAAAATGACCATTTATTTTATTTATTTATTTATTAGTAATCGCTTTAATTTTTACCTGAGATCTGGTGGTTGTTGCACCAAATCAAAAGTTGGGGTACCTTCCACTAGGCCAACGGGGCTTTCAAATATGATATGGAGAACTAAATATCATAATTAGAAATCAACATTCCTTTAACCAATCATTTGAAGACATTGGAAAATAAAGCATCGGTAAGTCGGACAGAATCATTTCATTCACCGTAAATCATAATATTATCATCTTACTAATTATCAAATTAGGTAAATGCGTAAGTTGAAGTTTGCTGCTTAATATCTTGGTACCGGCTGAACCAATTCAAATAAAATTTGGAACATATTCATTATACAGTTATTAGACGCCCGAAGCCGTAGGCAGAAGCATTATTAAACTAGCCTAGTTACCATTTAGAACCTTTTTTTTCTATTAATTTTATATAAATATGTATTTTTTATTATAAATAGCACCCAAAAACCACTAAGGTTTGTAAAGATGATATAACTACTATAGACACTCGAAACTTCAGACTCTGAACGGATAAAATTGCATTAATTTACATTACGACTTATCAACACGGTAAAGGTGAATAAATATTTAAAACAGGTTAAAAATAAAATGTAAATCGAGAAGTTTGGCAAAGCACCTTAGAATTGTATAATGTTGTGCAACAAAAACATACTTTGTTGGATACAAAGTAAGTAAGTATATTCGTTTCAGACAAATTGTCTATAATTTTTAATAATATATGACATTAAATGTCAAAAAACCGACTTCCCCACGTGCTTACATTATTTTGCTCAATCGGAATGACACTGTTTCGAATAAATAAAAAAATAAGCCACTTAAAATGTTTTGGCCAGTCGTGATTCCAAAAGATTTTTTGAGATTTACGGGAAAAGTAGCAATTCCTCAGGAATAAAACTTTTACGACCACCACTTCAGGTCATTATCTATACAACAATAAAATAATCATTTAAATCGGTAAAAAATAAAATTGGCGAAAATAACAAAAAATGGTGGTCATTTTTCACACAGCATCATCTACTCCAAATTAAGCAGAGCTTGTATTGTGGGGAAATATATGACTGATATACAACTTATATACTTTTTTTGCAAATACATGATTATTATAGAAAACACCTAGACCCGAGATAAATATTTGCAGATAAAGAAACAAACATTAAAAAAAGCCTCCTAAAAACATAAGTCGGTTAAAAGGAATAAACACCCAACAGACTCTTATAAAGTCCTGACCCCACACTAGAATTTCCTGTGTCTTACCCACGACAAATCAGGAACTACGAGTACTGTGGTACCACAACACCCAGACCTGAATCGAATATTAGCAGAACGTGCAAACATTTTTCCTGCATCGGGAAACGAACCTGCACCTCTCACATCGCAGCTACACGCCCGCCGTACCATTTTTCCGCCTTTTCTTCAGTCGGGTGCTGTGGTACCAAGATACTCGTAGTTTCTGATACCCACGATACAGGGAATAAATACCGACGACGACGACGTCTGTGGCACAATGGGCGAAGGCCCGCCTGTGACGCAAAGGGTAGCGGGTTCGATTCCAGCCGCGAGACCAATGTTTTCTATGTTTACTTAATATGTATGTCATGTAGTTCCCATAACACAAGCTCTGCGTAGTTTGGGGCTCTCTACAACATCTAAATGATGCTGTGTGAAAAATGTCCAGCAATATTTATTTAAAAAAAAATTGTTGGGTCAGAACTATATAAGTGACTGTCGGGCGTTTATTTAAAAAATATGAAGGCTTATATTGAAACTTTTAGTAGTCGACCTAAAATAACAAGATAGGCAATCTTTTAAAAATGCCTATCACTTTGCAAACATGGCTGACGATAACTGATTAACTGATCTCATCTCAAAGGCGATACTATCTCAGTCTGCGGTTAGATAGGTACCTATACTTTGTGAATCAATTGTGAACGAAGTGGATGATTTATATTTTGTACCTACACATAAACTTCAAAGACTTGAGTCATTAAAAACATCACGCGCACGACTGTAATCCTCAGACCGATTCTCAGTCAGTAAAAAACATCACGTGCACGGCTGTAAATCTCAGACCAATACTCAGTACTACACAGATCTGTGAGGATATTACGTAGGAGGTAGTTAAAGAAAATCGGCCGCAGAACAACTTAATCCCAATTATAATAATAATAATAATAATAATGCTGGACATTTTTCACACAGTCATCTAGCCCCAAAGTAAGTAGAGCTTGTGCTATGGGAATTAAATGATTGATATACATTTATTTGTGTAAATACATATATATTATACATATAAAACACCCAGACCCGAGAAAAATATTTGCAAATCATACAAACATTTGTCTAGCAGCGGGAATCAATTACCTCTCAGGCGGGCCTTCGCCCACTTCGCTACAGAGGTCGTCAATTGGACACACCCTAAAATTATATATGGCACATGTGCGCATTTCTCATAGTAGTTTGCATTCCACGTGACAGGTGGTTCAAGCTTGTCGTCGCTTATTGGAACGCTAACCGATGTCACAAGCCTTCGAATTTTTGGTTCTTGGGCATGTCGGTTTCACATGTTCTTTGTCGTTTTGAGCTCGTGATAAGCGTATATAAATTGAGAATTAATATGTACTCGACCGATTTAGCCACTAAGCTAACACGGCTATAAACGAAGTACTAGTTGAGTCACAACATTAAAAAAAAAAAAAACTATTGCTCATTTCACACAGATAGATAGATATATAAACTCTTTATTGCACACCAAAGCAAAATACAAAAATAGGAGTTTATAATAATATAAGGTACAATGGGTGGTCTTATCGCTAAAAGCGATTTCTTCCAGACAACCTTTGGATGGACAGGATAAAATTGAATCGGAAGACGGCGGTGTACGAGTAAACCTATAATAATATATAAAATAAATACCTTCATAAATTACATATATACATATCCTAAATAAGTATACATAAAAATAATAATAATGTGAGATAATAAGTATATAATATTATAAAAACGATTTACAAACAGCTCTGAGACATAGAAAGGAAATGTTTCACAGGTCTATATATATGTAGATAAGTTCTTGTTATTGCTTTAACAGTTTTAATAATAACCTAAACTCACAAACCTTGGACATTAGGCCAAAATATAAGAACATGTGATACAGGAACTAGCGACTCCTACTAGTACTTAGGCGCTACGCTTAAAGGTGCTGTTTTAACTCCAAACGGAAATAAATCGCTAGTTTGATTCTTCTTTTTATTCGGGTCTTAGTTGTCGTGGCTATGCAGGTCTTTCCTGAGTATCGGCTTTTGCGATGTGATTTAACTGCCCAGAGTAGTTACATTGCTAGAGCATGCGGTCATGGGGGACTGTGTGACGGACTTGATAAGGTCTGAGCATAAAGTTGAAGAATGTCCACGTAATGTTTTGCCCTCTATCCTGCCTTGCACCAAACCTACTATTGAGTCTGCATTGCGGGTAATGTCCAAAGAACTAGGTACTCAGGTTACATAATATAAATAAAACTGGGCAGTTATTGAAACGAATACAAAAGAACGCTCAGAAATTTAAAAAAAAACTTAATTAAAATGGGTCGCATAAATAGGTACTAATAATATAAAAATATATTGAATCCCATAGATATAAAGGTACTGCGCCAATACCTAATGAATAGTAATAATAACTTTTTATTTCAGACAAATTCGTCCATAGTCTTTAGTTAAATACTTAAAACTAATGTTAGTGATACACATAAAACACAATTAATAAAAATACATACACTAGAAGTTTATTTGATGGTTATGTAGGCGCATCCAACGGTACCTAATTGGACAATCCCATCTGTCTAAATATAAAATTAATATAAAAAAATAATATAAATATATATAATATAATGATCATAAATCATAATTTTCTTAAACGGTCTACAGTCTACATCGCGTTCACCATTTTATTATCTTCCTGACGTATTGTTTACTTTTCTGAATCTGAAGTTGAAATGAGGGTAGAACTGTTTGGCCACGGCTAACGCAACACAGCCGGGAACATAATTAAAAAGTAAAAGCGATACTCGTTGTGCATTTCTTTTTTGTTTTTATTTTTACTATGTTTCTGTGTTTATATTGTAAATTGGTGTTATGCACAATAAAGAGTTTATCTATCTATCTATCTCGTTTATAAGTCAAAGTCAGTAGATTTATATTCATTTAAATCACAACGATCATAATAAACGTCAACTTATAAATACTATAAACTTAGATTAAAATTGTATTGTGAATTTACGCTGATTTCTTGCACACGATTAAGCCTAGAAGAATCAAGTAACAAACTATACTTGGTTCATTTGACTAAAAAACTAAAACGTATCTAGATAAGTCTAAATTAATAGCGAAAGTTTACTTAATACCTGCTTTGTTTGCAAAGGACCAGTTCAAGATCATAAATTCCTTCAGATCCAATGAACAATGAAAATTTCCAATTTGGAGGGAAGTATAGTGAGGGTGTCTTAGAAGACTTCGCTATGCCTAAGACATTCAAGAGAAAGCTCCAAAATATATCTGCTGCGCGGACTACAGAGGCTGCGTACTCACTTTGGTAGTGTCTGATGACGGATCAAGGGGGAAAACATGGACAGCACGCACCAAAGATTATTTTTATGTATTTTGAACCCACTGACACTATAGGAAAATCGAAAATGACCATTAATAATAAAGATGAAGATATGTAGAACAAAAAACCCCTGATACCAATATCTTGAATATCCCTGTGTTTTTCCAAAAAAAATCTTAACCAGGAAAAAACATCTATGGACTGATATGACGGCGACTGGACCTAAGTAATTTCTTTTATGAGAGGTTAAACTTTACGGTTACCGCTAATAGCGGCCGTAATATGCCATGGCTAGTTGTGCTTGATTTTTTACTTTATGATATTTATTAAAACTAGTAATCTGTGGCGAAAGACGCATGTGTGAACGGTATGTTCGTCACTCGCCTCGTCATTCGCCTCGCGACTTCCGAGACTGACTGAAGATTATGTGAACGGTAATTCGCGTCGGGACTAGTTTTGTGAAACTTACTTGTACACCAATATTTCGAGGGCCGAGAAAAATGCGAACGCGCAAGTGTAAATGCGGTATAACCAGGAAAAATAGATCCTCTGCGTAGGTAGATACAGTTTTTGATTCAAAATGTATTGCTAGTACGAAGTTATCGTGAACAAACTAACTCGTACTTGACGATTTCATAAGATGTGACACATTATATTAGCGCTTCACGTTGAGTTAATTCAGTTCAGAGTCGGCTCGGGAGTCGACCTCTCGTATCAAAACACTGCAGTTTACTTTCCACGTGTTTATGGAAACCCTCTAATTCGTAAAAGACACAGCGGAAATAATATTTTAAATTGCAATAATCTTTCTATACAAAGATTGGTAACATTACCTTGGTTAAGTTTCGTGTTATATTTTTAATTTATCATGTGAGTTGGACCCTGAAAGACCTGAAACCCTGGAACAAAGGTTCTGAAAGTCTGTGAAATATTGCAGGCGACCTGTAACCGGTGGGTACTCAAAATATGATGAGTAAATATAATAATATCTGTGAAATTGTCCCATTCAAACCCGGAGAAAGCCGATTTAGAAAATGTAACACGAAAATTAGGATTTACAGACCATTACGTCATAGCAATTCGTTAGAAAATTCGTAACTGTAATTCATGAAATTTTATAAAATTTCCAAATCGTGCTAAACAATAATATCTATTATAGTAATATAGTTTGACGACCTCTGTGGCGCAGTAAGGGAAACCCGCAACCTTCTGCGTCTCAGGCGGACCGCCTGAGACGCAGAAGGTTGCGGGTTTCCCGCCGCGGGACAAATGTTTGTATGGTTTGCAAATATTTGCAAACCATACAAACATTTCATGACTGGGTGTTTTCTATGTATAATTTATATTTACAAAAAAAAAGTATATTTAGTAGGATATCAATCATGTAGTTCCCATAACACTCTGCTTACTTTGGTGCTACATGATGTCGTGTGAAAAATGACCAGCATATTGATTTTGCTTAAACCATGGCTACTGAAGGGAAAAAACTTCCTCTTTTAACGATCGCTTCATTGTTGGCTGTGAGCCAGTAACGAAACTGTATTTTTATTTTGTTTCAGGTTTGAGTAAAATAGTGATTATATAAATAATACCTTATCTGAACAATGTTGTGGTTGAAGAGCCAAGAGCGCAGCAAGCGTCAGAAAATTATCAGAAGTAAGTTAATATGCGATACCTATTTACTAAAACTAGCCACGGAAAAGTAAAAATATATTTTCTTAGATTAATGCAATATTTTTAAAACAAAAATACTGCTTCTCTTTTTTGAAGACAATATTTTTTTCAATTTTGTTTTTACTTGGAAATAAATATGTTTATTTCAAGACTTATTTTATGTCGTATCAAATAAATATCAAATAAATGTGTTAAATAAAACAATATGTTTCTTGAATTAAATTTATTTGTCTCGTAACAAATAAAATAAAATGAGATGATTTTTTACTATTACGAAGAAATTATTGTCTAGCGTTTATAGGGAGAGAATCATTTTCTTGGAGGTAATAAAAATGTCTTAATGGAAAGCAATTTGTCTTTCTATAAGAAATCAGTTTTTACCGTGCGGCTTGTTGGGTAGTCTGGGTGTTGTAGTACCAAATTATTCATAGTTCCTGATACCTACTACACAGGGAATCCTAGCGTGGGGTCAGACTATGTATGTATGCGTCTGTTGGGTATTTTTATTTTATTTTTTATTTCTACAATTGTATAGTAAAGTCGAAGTGGTCCCCTAATGGCCGTAAGATCAATAGTATTTTAAATCACAAGAGTCAGTACCTTATAATCTTCTATCTTCGATTATTTCATAAGTTGAATGGTAGTTGATCCACAATAATGTTCTTTTAAGACAGTAGATCAAACCATCGATTAACTTTTATCGTCCAAAATGTAAACTACTATTCATCTTAAGACGCAGGCCGCGTTGCATGAATTTCCCATACAAACGTAACAACCATAGTCATTTGTAATTAGAACTTATTTCCACCATATTATGTTTTTCGAATAGTATTTATCTACGAGTATGTACCTTGCTATATATTTTTTCAAAATACTTACCTAAAATGTAATGCATTTTGGATATTTTTATGTCATACATGACATGTTTTCTTCTTATTTGTTTCGTATTAAAAACAACAATACCTTACGTATCGTTTGGTTAGGTACATAGATTATATTGTCTAGTAACAGAATAACAACACAATATGAAAAATACAACAAGTTTTCATTCATCTTTTTTGGTATTACGGAACATCACCAAATGTATAACAAATTCTGAACGGCTAATATTGCTATCGCGCAGGCACGAGCGGGCCTGCATCAGTCAAAAAGAGCTATATTTTTGGACGCGCTTCGAATTTAAGTTATGAGCGCTGTACGCCGGATCCTTAAGGCCCTTAGCTGTCATGTCTTGATCTCTGACGTAATTTCGTCTAATCGTTTTACAATACATCTTTTTCAGAAAATATCATAACAAAAACAACTTTAGGAGTGATTCTGCTCACGGTTCCGGTGCTTTCCATCATCCTGGACCCTTTGCGATTGGTCATCAAATACGTAAGTTATTTTCCGTTGTTCTAGGCGATAATTATTAGTTTTTATCGACTGCTACGTCTTCGCAAAACGAATACAATCGAGAAGTTACACCTTTTCTTACGATTATTTGTTATCCCAACTTGTTTGATGTGTTCTAAGTATTTAAAAAAAAAAGTAGGTGCTTATAATATATCTTTACGGTTGAAGGCGTTTTAAGGGACCACCAAATTTCAAGATAAGGTAGGCATTTTGATAACAAAAATACGCAATAATTAACGTCTAAAGTACTTAATAAGTACCTATATCTGAGTCCGTTCAAGATTTTTTTTCCGGTGTTGCGTTTTCGGGTCTTTTACTGCATTGGTAGCAAACTAGATCGTTCTTTCGTTTCCCTTGTCTTGTAATTTTCATGAAAATCGTTCGGCCGTTTATGGGATTTTTTTATACCATCAAGGTGGCAAACAAGCATAAGGCCGTTCTCATTAGAATCCCTAGTAAGTCTGTTGCTCACCCGTTGAAAAGTGGCTACAGAAGCCTATAAATGCTTATATATATGCTTGCTTATACGTTATGAAAGTTTTTTACAATATGTATAGTCCAAAAATATCAATTTCATAAATCACATCTCAGACTGACCAAAAAAGAAAAGTGATATGAAGGGAAGTAGAAAACTAAGTACCTAATGACTAGCTACAAAACCTTCCACACTCCGCTTGCTGCGACTAGTGACGTTTTTTTCACATTTTCGTGGCAAAAAACTAAATATCCGTGTACTCAAAATGTGGTTGTTAGAAACGTGACGTAATAACACAAGTTGAAGGTCTCTCACGTTTATATAAACCTTTTTTTACAAACATACCTATATAGTACCTACGTTAACCACTGCTAACACTTCAGACAGGACTGACACTAAGGCTCAGTCAAACTGACACAAAAGCGCCAGTGGCAGTGATAGTGGAAATCATACTTTGACTACTTACACTTTACAACCTTTTCCCTTAAATCGCCACTATCACCGCATCAATATGACCATCACTTGAGTCAGTGTGACTCAAATAATGCTGGACATTTTAACTTACTTTTCTAAGTGTAACTTGCGTGGTAGGTAGTTCCTGCTTTTCTTCAAGAGACGATACTCATTTCGTTAAAAGTTAGGTATCAGAGTTATAATGGCCTAGCAATCAAGTAAATTTATAGTAACTTGACTTCGTACTCAACTTTGTGTGACAGCAGTGTCAGTGTGATGTATGTGGGCCACGATATCAACGTCCCAGTGAAGCGGGTAGATAGCAAACCACGTACCTACCTACTCAACGGAGTAGACAGGCATGTTAGCGTAACGTAAGGTAGTGAATTTTATAAATACATTTTATATTTTTCGTTTTATATTCTTACACTGTGTCATCCCCTTTATGACACCGTCTAGGATCTATTCATGAGGTCTATGTACCTCTAGGTACTTGCAATTCAATTTGAACTGTACCATATGTTTTTTTTATATATACATTTGATACTGCGTTGTCGTAGCGTCTTATTATATTCTTATATGGAACTAGCTTCTGCCCACGGCTTCGCCCGCGTGGTACCCGGAAAAAATAGACTATGTGTTATTCTGATGTATAAAGCTATATTACTGTAAAGTTTTATCAAAATACATAATTTCAAAATTATGTTTTTTTTTTTATCTGCAGTAAAATATATTTAGCAATAGGTTTAGCATTATTATTATAAAGCACATAATATAAGGTGTAAGTAGTGTGATTGACACTTTTAAGTCTTTATTTAATTAATTGACTAAATGCTCTTTCTAAATGAATGAGTTCACTTTATTCGATTAGCACCACACTTTAGTTGAATTAAGGATCATCAAAAAAACAAGCAGTTTGTTGTCTTTGCGGCTGTGTCGTGCGAGAGCAATAGGCATGAATTCTCTTTAAAAAAGTTAAATGTAACGATTCTGTATTATTATGTTCCTTGTAATTTCAATGGATATATGAAAACCTATTGACTTTTTTATCATGGCCGCGAACCATAATATAAAGTAGATTAACATTATTTTGCCTTACAATTCATGAACCTTATCGTATTGAGGCACATCGGCGATGACGTTAATTTTATTGGTAAACTGATAGATAGGTAGGTTGTACTAATTGCCAAACAAAGCATAATATAAAAAAGAAGGTACGTTAAAGCCATAGGGGTACCAAGGTAATATAAACATTCTTAGGTAGGTATATGAACTAGTGACCAATTCTGGTCTCGTAGTTTTTAGGCCTCCGACATGATTTCACGGCTGTTAAAGTCAAGACTGATATCTTAACGTACACTGCGAAGGTCAGAAGAGCTCATTTGAAGCAGCAAATTGTTTTGGCTATTAAATAAGTAGTATCAAAATATTGATCGTTTAGTTTTTTAAATGACTCCATTTAAAAAGTTTTTCAACAAATTCGAGATATTTTTACGCACAGTCATGCCATAACTGACATTTTATGAACAAGCAGAATCTTATATAATCTATGTCACAACCATAACTGTTTGCGCCTTACAACTACAAAAATATGTAATTCTATTGAAAAAATAAAGAAATGATGAAAAATTAATCCGCGGGTTTTTGTCGCGGACACACATACGATTAAAAAAACACAGTTGTGATAGAGATGATTATGATGATTTCAGGGCACAACAGTGAAGAATGGGTCGTTCCTCTTCAACGTGTTCCAGACAGAGATCGAGGGTGCTCGTCTCTCGCTGTATGTGTTCAACATCACCAACTCGGAGCTGTTCCTGTCCGGAGTGGACCGGAAGCTGAAGCTGCAGGAAGTTGGACCTTTCTCTTATCAGTGAGTAAATACATTCGCAAATCCATTCATTGCTCTCAGTTGTCCATTCCTTACTATCCTTGCATGATCATAAAGGGGCCAGGCGTTATCGTATGAAATCTTGATATCTGAATGGGCAACGGTTAGTGTCATTTTTAACCACAATGCAAGGAGTCCGTTTATGCGTTTGCCAGAAGAGGTGGTTTGTTTACACACAAACGTGTTTGTCTTTTACCATTTATCTCCGACACGGCCTCTCCGATTGAAACGTGGTTTTCTGCATACTATTTTGTGTGAAAGATGGTTCTTAGGTAGTTTTATCGCCACAAGTTAGGGGGCGCTGCAATAGAAAACGAAAATTACGTCAGATATTTTAAAATTAAAAAAAATACTTGTTAACTGAACGCTTCCGTGCTTAAGTATGAGGTCTTAAACCTTCATTCTGCAGATATTTGCTCAGGGTCTGAGCAAATATCCCAGGATAATATGTGTAACCGATTGGTTTATAAATGATGTTTTTGAAATTTGACCTGTAATGTTTTGTTACCAATAAATTGATTGATTGATTGATAAATAATAGATACCCAGATGTCATGGTATCATGGTACCCGTCGTTCCTGATACCTACGATATTTACCACGGATCAGACAGCTTTTTCCATGATTGATTAAACCTCGCTCCCAAACTGCCATCTGCCAATTAATTGAGATCAATTATTAAATTGACTAATTAAATACACATTATAGGTCCCTCACCCGATGGATTGATATTGCGGGAAGTTCTACTTCCAACTGACACATACATAAACCTCCGTATCCCACACTCGTATTCCCTGTGTCGTGGGTATCAGGTACTACGAGTACCGTGGTACAAAAACACACAGGCCCGTAAGAAATATCTGCAGAACATGCAAACATTTGTCGCGCAGAGGGAATAGAACTTGCACCTCTTGCGTCGCAGCGGCGCCACCGATGTTGCCGTCAGACTGTGTATTAGGACCTACGTTTAACTTTGGACTTGTTCAGACTGTATTGACTGTGACTTGTTGAGGCTTTTGTTTATATCTATATTTTTATTTCCAAGCGCCTCTGTTTACATTTTTCAAAGATTTTTTATGATGTTTGATTTAATATTTAGACACATTCTTCTTTCTACCCTCATGGGTTCGTTCATATTGTACAGTCGTCATCCTTGTGATTTCAATGAATAAAAACCTTTTTACTTTGACTTTGACATGCCTACCATGCCTCAAGCTAGCTAATGACAAAAAAAAACCAGATGATAGTAATGATAAAAAGACTAGATTGTTTTGTCAATTCGCTCAAGTAATTGTTATCATGTCAATCTGACCTTGCAGCTTCTATACTAATGTTTTTAAAAATACTCATTTTAGAATATTTCCCGTATTTATGGATTTGATGTGACTTGATCCCACGGTTATAATAACTGTATTGTAACTCACTATAAATGCAATTGCACAATCTGAGAGCAGCGGCGCATCGGCCGATTTCTTTAGTCTACGTAAAATGATGCACTATATCAGAAAGAATGAGGCTAGGCTTATTAAAAGGCAAATGGCCCAGTTGGTCAGATCAAGTCATGGACTGAACGAATCGAACTCTAATAAAAACAATACAATACATGCATCATAAACAGGATAGTTTTGTGGCAATACCTGTCTGCAATTGTATAGCCGTCGTACAAAAAATAAGAGTAAAGAGATACACTTATACATTGGCAGTAAGAAATTGCCACAAAGCTAGCCCGTTCACGAGGGCCTTCAGATAGATGCCTCGATACGGTTCCTTAATAAACATTTTTTAAATGTTTGTTTCGAATTATTATGCTATTTATTAGTTTGTTTTGGAATAAGATATCTCTATCGGGGTCATTTTGGGCTGACTGGAAACATTTCTGGTAGACGTGGCCGTAGACGGTGATTTGATTTGTTCAGTGAGAAGATCCTTAAATTTGTTTCAAAATATTTACAGAGAGATCCGAAGAAACGGAGATATAGAGCTGAATGAGGAAGCTGGGGAATTGTGGTTTACTCCGTATATGAAAGTGCGGTTTCTACCTGACGAGTCCATTGGGGATCCACAGCATATGAGGGTCACCGTTCCTAGTTTGGCTTTGATGGTAAGTACTAGAACTAGCAGAGCATACAAGGGCAGGGAACTAGCTCGGCAGAGAGATAAATGGTACTGGATTAAAGGCTCGGTCAAGCTGACATGATGGCTGTGGCGATGGCGATCAAAGTGAAATGGTTGTCAAGTAGTTTTCACTAACTTCACGTGAATGTATTTATCGTCACCACCGCCACCGCATAAGTGTGGCCGGAGCTAAAGAGACTAGCAAAAGTGAAGGTACTAGGCCTCTTACGCGTTGGCATCCTAGTAAGTCTGTAGCCTACTGTACACCGAGCAATGGGTTTTACATGGCTAAATCATTATGACTTTGACCATAGTAAAAGAGGTTTTGTTGTGATCAAAATAAAATGTAATCTGTATCTAGCCCTACGGAAAACAAGGTACTTGGTTCAACTGTCATTTGCACCATCGTCATTGCAATTTGACACGGCGCGATTCAAAATTCGCAGACAAAGCAAACAATTGGTACACTGGGCAAGTGTCTCATTTCTACAACAGGCTACTCGAGTTTCAGGATGCGTGTCGAGGTCTGTAACAAAAAGTACATTCATTGTACAATATTATTATCATCTTCTAGTAACTAATTAAAATTATTTTGCCATTGAAACACGTTTCTAACTAAACTGGTTTTAATGAAGGTATTTTCTGATAAACACTGTCCAGGTACCCCATCTTGTCCGTCCTCTTGGGCATTGGTATGTCATCGCCACCTAGGGTGGAAGGTTGATCTAAAATCTTTACGTTGATGATATTATTCAGTAGATCCTTGTTTACAGAGTGCCACGTCCCTCCTCCGGAATTACCCGTTCTGGATTCAGAAAGGCTTCAACATGGTGGCCCACCAGCTTGGCTCCAAGATCATCAGTTCGCTGGACGCTCATAGCTTCCTCTGGGGGTACAATGACCCCCTGATTGCCCTGGCGAATAAAATCGCGCCGGGACTCATATACTTTGATAGGCTGGGAATCATTGATAGGGTGAGTTCTAGGTTTTTGATGCCCTTTTGCCTAAAATGTACCTTCATACCGAAGTAGGCTCTTGCATATCCTAAGCTAAAAACCATCTACAGTGAGATTTAGTCATTAAAATCAAAGGGTTTGTGGCATTTTCCTTACTATTTTTCGATTGGCATATTGTTTTTTAATCGGTTGCTTCATGTTCTTACAGCTTTATGATAACAACACGATGTATCGTATGAAGGTGGGAATCACCGACGAAGACAAATGGAGCATCAAGGTGTTGAGGAAATATCTCAGAGGGAAGAGTCTCGATCAACAAAAACCGTTGGAGGAGTAAGTTCTACAATAACTTCTTCATGGGTTCATAAAACTCTTCGTACAATATTTTCATAAAACTAAAATAAGAAAACTGGCTTCTCTCTGTGGTTCCTGTAATTTGTTTTGTAGTAAGTACCTACGGTATGTAGCTTACCTGTTACGAACTACGTATACATTGGTATTGTATTCATCTTATCCTCATGCAAATCATCTATCTAGAAGTTCTAGAACCAATGAAGTCAATAGATTTTTATTCATTGAAATTACAAGGACCCCAAAGAAACATCATCTTAAAAACTACGTAAATTTACGCCAATTCTCGTGCACGGTCAAGCCTAGAAGAATTAAACATGAGTGTTGAGGACTAATGATGAAAATATTCCGAATACCCCACATCTCCTTTTATGCTGACATCTCACAAGTTTCACAGCAAATACCTATATGATGTATGGATTTAATTTTATGAAGTATTTATTTATGTTGTATGTATATATGTAATTATACTTTTTTTTATTTATACTAGGTACTTTATGTATTTTATTTATTACCTATTTGTTAGTATCATTTAAAACTACTTGCACACTTTCCAAATTACTAATGATTTACATTAGTACACCCCCCGCCATTATTACAATCTCATTAAATCCTCTCCATCCAAAGGTTGTCTGGAAAAGATCGCTTCTAAGCGATAAGACCGCCCATTGTACTTTGAGGTGTTTTTTTTTTGTTTTGTTACGTTATATCTATTTTATTATGGTGTATAATAAAGTGTTTTTATTCATTTCATTCATTCATACCTACTCCTAGTATATTTACACTATCCATTGGCTATCTGCCACACATTAGACCCACACAGCAGCCTAGCATAAAAGCAAAGATTTTCTGATAAGACACTGCTAAAACCTGAAAAACCTTTTTCCAGCTTCAATTTTACAAACACCTACGAAGGCGCCTCCTACCCTCCTGGCATCACTCCCTCCACACCTCTCAACATCTACCGGATAGGGGTTTGCAGACCCTTAAACTTAGAGTACATGGGGCAGAAAAACCTGGATTATGGTCCCCAGGCTATGGTCTTCAAAATCAGCAATGATACTTTTCATAAAGACTGTGGGGTGCCGCAGGGAATGTGCGGGATGCTGGACCTGTCAAAGTGTACTTATGGTAAGTTTTATGAAATTTTTACATGACACGAGAATCCAATTCTGTAAATCGCACCCGAGTCTTCGCCTGCGATCGGCAATGTGGAGCTGAATCTGGTTGAAAAAATCCTATTCTATCTTCTCTTTTCAGGTATCCCGATTGCAATATCAAGGACCCATTTCCTGCACTCAGATCCGAAGCTGTTCGATCGCGTGGAGGGCATGACGCCTGATGAGACCAAGCACGACAGCACTTTTGTCATGGAACCGGTAAATATACCAAAATGTACCCTGACCTAATGGTCAGGGTACATTTTGGTTTATTTACCGGTTAACCTAATGGTTAGACCATAGCCCCCAGAACCGTGAACTACTGGGAATCAAGTTTCTCGTGTCTCTAAGGACTGAAAAAAGACTTTCCAATTTTATGCTTGATCCTACGATTGTAGAAACGGTAGCTCAAGACTGTGAAGTTCTTTCAAGAGATGATCTATGTCCAGAAGTGGACCTCTACATCTGGGTGATGATTATAATGGGTAGGCAGATACTATTTTTTGACGTTGCAGTAGGTTTTTTTATCTTTTTACCGGTATCCATGGCTCCCCTTACATCTCTAACTTAAACGACCACACACTGGATACTGTACAGTACAATAGTATCTACCTACTCAATTACTTGCTTTCTTCTATTATTTTACTTTCTTTCTTCTGGATGAATTTCGCACTTATCGGCGTTCTTGATAAGTGTTTCCCGCATCGGCTTTGTCTGAAAACCAGCGCTGCTTTACACCCACATGGTGTGGAGCATACATGCTGAGACCAAGTCTGTTTGTCATGCGGTGCTCGGGAGACTCGCTTGGCACAACAGTATCCACCTGTGAGGACCTAACTACCTACTGCAGACTTATATAGATACCTTACCTACCTACATTATGTTTTAGTAGGTATCTTTTTATTATATCCTTTTATTTTAGCTGGGTGTCTGTTTTAGTGCAAAAATGATGTCTTCTTTCCGTTTTGCATAATAAAAATATTTTCTTTGTTTCTTTCTATTTTAATTTACTCTGTAATTTTAGGTCAGTCGGCTGACCCAGTGTGAAACACATTCAGTGAGCCTTCCAGAGATACCGATAAAAAACCGAAGATTATGTGCATAAAAAGCACATAATCTCCGCTCTTTTTATGCACATAATCTTCGGGGTTTTTACTTTGACACGATGTTTTTGTTCACGGTTGGAGAGCACATTAGCATTGCGTACATTTTTTAGAGTGGAAAAATTATTTGGTTCATGACGGGATCGAAACCCTCAATCTTTAGATCAAAAGTTAGGGTCACCAGCTGACACTGCCAATGCCTTTCTGTTATTTATGAGCGTTTTGATGTATTACGGTTCTGTTACAAAACCGTTTTCTTTAACTTAATCATCTTCTATTTCTAGAAAATGGGCTTCGAGCTGCAGACGATCCTCTCCCTGCAGCTGAACATGGTGTTGGGAGACATCAGCTTCAATCAGGAGGCCAAAATGTTCTCCAACATGACCGTTCCTATCGCTTACATCAAAGTGGTGAGCTTTCTGAAGATTTCTTCATATTTCTTCATAGTCACAAAGGTTGTCATGGGGAACATGCCTTCAACCACATTGTGGTACATTGCTTTCAAGAAAGGATTTGTAATAAAATTTACCAACGAACTCACGCTGATCATTTGCAAAAACATATACTTAGAGTCACGACTTTAAACCCCATGATTCGTATCTTCAGATAATATATACTCGTACGTAGATCTACGAGGTTAATAAGTAAAGAATAGAGATAATTTTGTCCAAAAATCATATTGGGCATATCGTAGTGGCGTTTGGCATAGTCGTCCGAAAACAAATAAAGTCTGATCAGACTAACATGGTGGCAGTGACGGCAGAAATCATTACATTCACCCTTTAACTACCATTTGACAACCGTTTACCTCTGATCACCACCGCATCAGTTTGACCGGGCCCATAGACGTTATACTGGTATCGTAAATTCCCGTGTTAACAATTGATTTTTTGGGGAACCAATATTATGCTACCTACACTTTAAATAAAAACTTTACACGATGTCTAAAAGAAAGCAGATGACCTGAATGTAGGTCAGGGTTTTTTCATAGCAGCCGATTAGCATGAGCACCCAAGACAACGTTTTGTCTACGAAAGAGAAAACAAAAACTATTTATGTCACCTATTCTGTCAAACATAAGAGAGGGACAAAATATTTGTTGTCTTCTCGGCGATAGACAAAACCGTTGTCTTGAGTCTTCATGATAAGCAGGCTGATCATTAGTTTACTAAAACATTCCTACTAAAAAAACATATTATTTTAAAGTCGTACCAGTCGTCGACCAAGCTACTCATGCTAAGCCTGCTGGAGTTTTATATAGATTTTTTCTTTCCCAGGTCCAACCAGAGGTGTTCGATAACTTCAAGCTCGTCCTTAAAATTGTGTACATCTGGGGTCCGAACCTACTGCTCAGCCTCGAGATAATAATGCTCATAATCGGCATAGCATTGTTAGCTAGGGCCTTGAAGTTATACTGGACCAACAGACACTGTAACAGCGAAGCTAGTCTAGTTACAGCTGGAAATGAAAAGCAAGTTCCTCTTTTGAACTAAGTCAGTGAGTAATTTTTACGTGTACACGATCAAAGTAAAGATGACAAAGAACTACAATAAGGAAAATATTAGATCTGAAAATAAATGTAATAGTTATAGATGCCTGACCAACATCAAATACTTATAACAAATAATTTGTCGGCTGTGTTACCATAGTACTCGTAGTTTCTGATACCCACGACACACGGAATCTTATTGTGGAGTCAGGACTTAAGTGACTGTTGGGTGTTTATTTATTATCGTTCATATTTTGTTATAGTATTTCACAGCACTTGTGTGTTTCGGGGGACATGTCTAACTGTCGGCCCCCATCCTCCGACTGAACAGACAGCATTTATACTCGGACATAAAGTTGGCTATAAACTCCATAACTAAGTAGGTATCTTATTAATTTACAAATAGTCCAGATCCACAATATTAAGATAAGCTTAACGCATTTCCATTTTGTATTTAGTATATGGACAAAACTTATAGACTGAATAATTTAGAACTTTGTTGTAAGACCTAGTTAGGAGGTAAAATAAAACATTAATTTAATAATTTATAAGCTTATTATAATACGAGTAAATACAAAGTAATAAATCGTAAATCTACGTATTGTTTTCTTTCATTATAATTTCAAAATTATGACTCCCAATAACAAAAAACACAAAAAGTGTGTCGCTACACCCCACACATTTCATTATAAAGTGTCTTTTTTTGAAAAACATAATTAATTAATTACATCATGGAGCTTTTACCTGTAAAATATCATCATAATAATCAATGGAACTATTCGCATCATCAGAGTCGCTCGAGTTGCTGCAATCTGACTCACTAACCTTTGGCCTCTTTCTCTTACGCTTCTTAATGATTCTCTTGATCTCGTGTAGTGGTGGATGATCGTGGATCACTGGTTCGTAGAAGGTTTGAGCAGGAACTGCTATTGGCATCTGCGGAACTGGTACCGCATAAGGCATAGGCATAGGATATGGACAGGGAAAGCAAGTTACTCCGTTACAACATGGTGCAGCTTCTAGATTCATTCCTTTTGCAATATTTCCATGTTTCGGACTGAATTCGTCAATCTTTACTGTGACTACATTATCTGTGAAAATATTTTTGTTGAAATCATTGTCGTTTTTACTCTTTAAATAATTAGGTTTATTTGCTGCTTCCTTGTGACCGTTTCTTGAGATATGAACAACATTGTCACTACGCTTAATTTCAACACTGGGTTCGTTGCTCAGAATGCTATGTGCTAAACTTGTGCCAAATACAAAAGTTATCAGAAATATAACCTTCATGGTGACTCGTGCAGCCAGACTGGGTTTCCAAGAATCAGTTTAGGAGTTATGCAAATAGTAGTAGCAAGTACCTAACTACCTAATTGTTCATTCTCATCTCACCAATGAATGGCTTATTGTTAAATTTCCTTGTTACGTAAATTGAACTAGCTCAGGTTTTTGAACACGTTACCTTCAAGGTTATCAACGCCGTCAATATTTTGCCAAGATTGAATATGAGAAAAACATTGATCGTAGCCACGTGCAAAATCAAAGTATGGGTACAAACAATAAATTAATATAATCAAAGTATAAAAACATCACATAGCTTCATTCACTTATTTGAAATGATACAGATAAATTACTGATTTTCTTTCCACCCGGTGGCCTGAATACCAACTCTTTTTTACCTTCCCCGAGCATGTGTTGAGCTATGCCAGATGTCATGACCACTTGCCTTCTACGGTGAGACACCTTGGCTGGCTTTCTTTCATTTTTAGATGTTATCAAAACCCTTGGTTCATTTTCATCATCTGCTCCTGCTATCACCCGGATCTTCTGGTAAGGTTTATCATTCATAAGCTCAGCTGCCTCATTCTTACTCAGTCTCCTCTTCAATTTGACATCGCCATCTTGAGATATGTAAGTCAGAACCGGCTTGACCAGCTCATTGTCACTGATTTCAATGGAGTCAAACTGTCTCCTATAGATGGGTCTTCGTTTTATGTGGCCCAGCTTCTTTTTATGTTTCCTTCTTCGCTCGTAACTGGAGCTGGAAGTGTCATCTGTGTAGTCTGTGTCTGTGCTCTCACGAGACGAACTAGAAGACGGGGGTCTCTTTTGACGGGAGAGTAGTGGGGGGAATGGAATAAGGATCGGCGATGGTGCGATCATCGGGGGAACTGGTACTGCGACGCCATAAGCTGGACCCATTGGAGGAGGTATCATGAAATTATCTGGCCTTGGAGGTATGGGTACAGGTGTATCTTCTTTGCTACGACACCTGCATTTTTGATGGCAAGGTGAGCAGTACGAGAAGAATGATGGAGTGCAGGAAGGGAGGCAAAGGCAAGGAGGACATGGAGGGCAGTTTTTCGGCCGGTTACTCAGCTGGCAGGATGTAGCAGGGAAGGCAGGAAATGCGAGTGGTGCTGGCATTGGCATAGGCACGGCCATTGGTACTGGGACAGGAAACGGCATAGCAAAATGCGTTCTCTCTGTCGTCGAAGTGGTAGTTTGTGTAGTCGTTTCTTCCTCGCGTATTAATATCGGTACAGGCAACGGCATTGGAACAGCTACATGTATTGGTTGCGGGTACATCGGATACATCGCCACCTGTAGATCTACTGGTGCTACCACCAGAAAGTAGATTACTGCTATCCATTTTCTTATCAAATGCTGTAAATAAAAGTCAAATTTAAACTCGAATAGAAAGTGTTTGTTCGCAAAATTTGATTGCAGTAAAAACTCACTGAAATCATTCTGCTCCACTCTCGAAACTTATGGCTTTCATAACTGCAGTGGAGTTTTATGCATGTTGGGTATTTAGTTACGTAACGCCAGCATTGTGGTGCATGAAAGGAAAAATATGAGACCGAACTGTTTTACTTTGATTCAATTTGAGCGGCCTTTGATAGTTCAGCTTTAGAGGCACTGATAAGCTTTATGATAATTGAATTGTAACCTACCCACTGTAGTTCTTAAGCCACGATTCACTTTATGTTTGTTGATACATAACCAACCAACAGTATCGGCTTAGTTTACACAATTCTTATACAAGGTTAGATACTCGTAACTCTAGCTTTTCACTCTTCATAATTTAGGGTCATCTACATGATGTAGATGAGCCTTAGCAACACCTACATATAGATATATTATGTATGGAAGATAATCAGATTCAGGTGAAGAAATTGGAAAAGGGAGAAAAAAAAGAAAAGGACAATAGTGGGATCCAACAGTTTCAACTAACCAACTTCTCACTTCCCTTCTAGCGTCTGGGATATTATACGTTAGCATCCTAGAAGTCTGCGGGGATATTTTTCAACGGTTTTTCGTTATTGCAGCTGGAGTTGCTGTGAACGTCGAGGTTAAAATTCTTCTATGACCATAATATAACACTCTACAACTCTATATAAAAACACTCTACCACTCTGACTCTACAACTCCATTATATAATTTTTCACAGTGCGCTGCGCATACTTTTCATTACGAGTAAGGTAAACAATGTTTTGTTTAGCTATGTACCTACTCATCATCTAAAGATTTTGTATAAATACCTACATATTTTACTCATGCGTTTTCCAAAATATTTAGATGCAGTTTTAAATTTTATCAATAAGAGTCACGTGAGTCTTTTCAGCTCTTCAGGATATCTTCCTGGAGAGCTAAATCCATCCATCTCATGCGTAAGTATTATATAGTCTGTGCCTATCTCACAAAAACACCTTTTATAGATGCTTCTTACCAAAAAAATACCGATTTACTACTATTAAATAACAAAGATCACATACTTGTAGAACGTCAGATAAAAAAAATGGTTCCTACGTACGTAAAATTGAACATGCATACATAAAAAACAGACGAACAAAGAACCTCCCCTTTTTTTGTCGGTTAAAAACTCCGTGAATAAAAAAATAAGTGAATTTACGCCGCTTCCTCGCGCACGAAATAGCCTAGAAGAATCAAGTAATACACTCAGCGTATTAAATAGTAACCTTTTCTTGGCTTGCCAACCTTTTCTTAATTAAATATTTATAATAATTATAGGTTACTGTGTGCACACTCCTAACTATGTTAACTCTAAGTAGGTAATTGATAACAGAAATAATTTCATTATAAAAATTAAAATCAAACATTTTATTAAAATACAAAATTATAAAAGTCATATATCTAAAAAGCCCGCTTTGGTAGTAACTTATTAATGGCTGGTGCATTAGCCTTCCGATGGTGTCTTCGGTCATGGTTCTGAGGAGTAGTAACTTCTTCTTTTTCTTTCTCCTCTACTTCATCTTTTTCTTCTTCACTTTTATTTCTTTTTATCTCTACTACTTCTGCATTACCGTCTACATGAACACTTGCATCTAAATCTTCGTTATTTTGGCCTTCGTTATGTTCTTGTCTATATACATCTTTATTAACCTTCAACCAATCCTTCGCTTCACCTTTGGAAATGGTCTTCTCATAAATGACGTATCCATCGTTGGTGACGTACTGAAGGACTGGAGTTAGCAGATCTTTCTTCTTTTTATTATGTCTCCTTTTAGAACGATGAGAATGAGAGTGGCGCCTTTTACTAGTCCGTCTTCCGTTCCTCCTCCATCCATGCTTTTTACCTTTCCACCAGCCATTCTCTGAAGAGGAGTCAGTATCCGTATCAGATGTATCCGACGATGTGTCGGTGTCGGAACTTTCAGTAGACTCGTGAGGCCTCTTGGGTTTTTTCCAACCAGGACCTTCTGGCTTCCTAGGTCGGTCTGGCTTTTTAAAGGAAGTATCTGGCGAGTAAAACGGCATCACGATGACTGGGAGCTTTTGACCTGGGGCTGGTCCAGGCATCGGCATCGGCATCGGCATCATAGGGCCTGGCATAGGAATAGCTCCTGGCATCGGCATCGGTCCTGGCATGCCAGGAATTGGAACTGGCATGGGCATCGGTTGCTTGTCATTAGCTGGAGGTGGTCCGGTCGGAAAGCCGGGCATGCGAGGGTAGCCTGGGAAATCAGCGCCGGTTGGCATCCGACAGTGCATCGGCAGGTTCTGCGGGAAGTACTGGAAGTTGGTTGGACATAGCGGAAGGTCTTCATCTTTCGCTCTGGTTAATGCGAAGCTAATACTGAAAATGATGTAGAAAACCCCCTTTTCCATGTCGATACTTCCTGAAAATTACAATTCATTTCTGATCAAAAGACAATAACATCTAGTAGGTAGGGTAGAAGACCTCTAGCATGTTTTTGGGTTAAATTATTTAAAATTTATTTGTTTTAGTAGACAGTTGAAACCCATGTATTTAAATTCCTACTACTTACAAGATTGAAAACCTGATGTTGAACCGCCGCTGCCAAGAGCTAACCATCCATAGTGAGGACCACAGTGAGAGTTGTTCCTTTTGTAAACTTTTCTCGAGATTTCTAAAAAAAGGACTAATATCAGGCGGTACCTGGCGGTACAGATTGCATTGAACTTTATGTAATTTAATCACAATGGGTTTTATTGTTGGGTGATTACGTGTTTCATGATCTTACGTAGAGGATTTTTTCTGGCAAACCTAATCTAGACTAGAGACTGCATTTGGAATAGGTACTGGTAGGATAATAAAGGCCAAAAATAAAGACGTTCGTGGGCCTTAACGATCTTTAGGATTCCTCCAATAGTAAGGAGATCTTAGTAGGTTTCCGCACTCCCCCTTGACCGTTTCTTCTAATCCTGCGAGAAGGGCGGTGATTGCTTGGTGAGACCGTATGCCTTTATGTATACCTATGTTCCATAATATTATAAAACTAGTATACCCTCTTTTGCCACTACTGCCCCTTCACCACCTTTTCATCTTTTTTTAGAAGTTTCTAGAGGTAGGTGTAGGTATAGGTACCTCTATGTAAAACACAATGAAAATTAGGTAACGAACTGATTACTTAAGTAGGTACCTACTGAAAACTTAAATAACTGCTTACCTAATCTGCGTAAGGTATAAAACGACTGTGGTTTAGAATATCCAGTCAATTGCTCACATACCTTAATCAGGCGCTAACTTCTTTATCAAAGCTTTGAAAATGGTAAGTAACTATTGAACACGTTAGTTACTTAGTACCTAATAGCCCACAGCCATAACCTAATAGCATTATCCAAACTTTATGTGATCGATTTAAAAGAATTAAGACGGCCTGTACCTATCTACCTACCTACCTACCTACCTTACCTACAGCTAGGTACATAATTATTAAGCTCTGTCCTAGTTCTAAATGTCAAAGAAAGACAAAACCTGTTTGTCATTCTTGGCGATGAAGTACCTACATAATAGACTTTAGTAGAGGGAAGTAAAGAAACTTTTCGATCTACTCCTTCTTGAGAAAGACGATAGATTTGACGACCTCGATAACGCGGCGGGCGAGTAACCGGCTGACGCATGAGGTGCTGGTTCGATTCCCGCTGTAAAGTTTTTTGATTTTCTGCAGTTATTTGTTCAGAGTTTGGGTGTTGTGGTACTACGGTACTCGTAGTTTCTGACACCCAGATGCAGGGAATCCTAGTGTGGGGTCAATAGACTATACTATTTATAGACTTATACGGTATGTCTGTGTATCTGTTGGATGTTTATTTATTCGGTACCTACTTAGACTTAAAGAAATGTTGATATCACTTTTATCTTCAGTTCCTTCGACCTAACCGTTGTCATGGCATGGATACTATAATAATATGCTAAGCATTACTACGTGTTATCTTTTCCAGACGATCTCAACTGCACTGCATGGTATCATCCTACTGCAGGTAATATCGAAGACTGTTTCCCAGTTCCCTGTTCCGTTCCCTTTTCCAGGAGCTCCTCCAATGATGCCAAACATGGCTCCTCTACCAGCGATCCCACCACAACCATACGGTCTTCCTGCTGGTATGAGTGCTCCAATGCCCATGCACTATCCAATGCAGCAAAAGATGCCAATGGTGGTAATGCCCTATTACTCAAAATCAGCTGACAAAGCCCAGAAGAAACAAAAACGAAAGCGAAGAAGGCCAAAGAAGATTAATTTCGATGACTCTTCTTGTGAAGAGGATGATTCTGGCTCTTCGTCTGATGAATTCAACTTTCGAGCGAAGCCACAATCGAAACGGAGACAAGTCCTGACTCCAGTGGTTTCTTATGTCACAAAAGATGGCTATGTAGTGTATCAGAAGAAGATAAGAAAAGACAAGGCTAAGGATTGGCTGGAGATGGTGAAGGGAACACGGGAGAGTAATGAGAAAGATGACAGGGATTACGACAGAGAACAGCTTCTGAGTAAACTGAGGAAACTTAAGTTTTTGAAGAGACATCGCACAGCTGATCGCCACTAATGAACAGATCAAGTTATTTTTTTTATTTGTATAGGTATATATTTTTTTATTTTCTCAGAATAAATAATTTTATGAAAATTTTGAGCTTACATTATTTTATCATTCCAACGCTTATTCATTGCTACCTTATTTTTAGGGAGGAAATGCCTACGAATTTCCCAGCTCTTACCTACTTAATCTATTTTGAAGCACTTGTACCTAATATTTTTGTTACAATGGTTGTGGTATATAATATCTGTGGTTGTAGTGTGGGTTTTTATTACCTACAACTAAATTGAAAAAAAAAGGATACGGTCCCCACCTGTTAAAAAGCTGTTACCGTAACATAAGGACGCTGGTATTACTCGCGCGTTGCCGACTCTGAGACATAACGGGTGTAAAATCTCACGTGCTTGTTATTTCACCGGCGCCCATAACCCTTCAAACCGGTAGGTAAATCAGGTCACGGGCGAATGTGCCAATTATGTTTTTTGGGTTTCAGATATTTCGATACGGTATACTGCTGATTTTCGTTTCATCCTGCCTCTCGTCGCGGATACACAGGATCTGTGAACGTTGCGACGTCTCAGACGAAGCGGTTCACTCTCAACCTCAGCCGAAGCAGTATTGGCCTTGGATGCCAGGGTACCAATACGACCGTAATCATATTCAGCCGTTATACTTTAACGGTTAAAGCAAAACTCTGTGTTTCAAGTTGTCGTTCTATTTTCATAATTTTTCAATAAATTGACTAAATACCTAAAAAATAATAAAAATTTTAGTTTTACAAAATTTCTAACTTCTGCCCACGGCTTCGCTCGCGTCTATGTGTTATTCTGATGTTATGCTATATTACCTACTGTAAAGTTTCATTAAAATCCGGTCAGTAGTGTTTGCGTGAACGAGTAAAAAACATCCATCCTCACAAACTTTCGCGGTTAAATGTAGGTACCTAGTTAATTTCACTATGAAAAGTAGACCGCGTCTCGGTTACGGTACCTACCTACACTTGGATAGGCTTGCTGCACCGAGGAATATTTTATGCCTCAGTGTTATGAGGCATAGGCATATTTTAGTAGGGAGAGGCCTCCCTCTCATTTTACATAAAAATGGCGTATTACTAACTATTATTTACTAAAGGTCCAATTTTAAAAGGACTCTGTGGTCCAATATCAATAAATTGTACTATACCTACTCAATCCAGCCCACAATAAAATAACTCGTTCTTTCATTCAATGATAATAACTACCCTTTCGTTCGTTCACATCGCGAGGTGGGATATACAAGATAAAATAGTACTAAGTAGGTATTGTAGATAGTTACTTTTAAAATGATACCCGTAAAATTTACTTCTTTGAAATATAGCACTATTATCGATACCATGCAGGTACCTAGTAGAATACAATTATTAAAGTATGACAATGCTTTCATCATTATAAAAACAAATGATTAGCAGAGTTTATTGCCTGATTCGTCTAAAATTGGGCTTATGCAAGGTGAATTGGTGTAAATTCACTTAAGAACTACGTACTTATGATTTTATAAGTTGATGTTTCTAATAGGATCCTTTTTTTTAATGAATAAAAACATATTGACTGAATTTGAGTACCGCAAATATGCATACATACGTACATACATCACGCCGGTTTCCCGGAGGGATACGCAGAACTACAGATTTCCACTTACTACGATCCTGGCATACCTCTTCCGCTTCATTCATCCTCATCAAATTCTTCATACAAACTCGGTGGTTTAATGTTCTGACATGGCCTTTCTCTATAATATCTCCAATTTGGTCAGAGTAAGTTCTTCACTACCATACATTAGTGTCCACATGTAAATCCTGTGTCCTAGTAAATCCACATGTGGAATGTAATCCACATTCACTACCGTTTAAATCTTTCAAACAACTGCTCATGAATAGATTAAACAGTCACGGTGTAGCCACACATCCATGTCTAACAACTTATTGACTTTGACTTTGATACCGCAAAATATAATTATCATAAATAACCCTTAAGATTGATGATGGCTATACAAACTTAAAACTTTACTTCTCACGTAACATTTATAATACTGTCTATATTGACATTTTATGCGATTACGTTTACAGAAATTTTGCCACAGTTGGTGGTGAAAAACGATAGTTTTCAGTACTAGGTACAATGCTGATACATTCCGGTAGTTTATGATCACAGTAACTGGTATTTGTATTTGTCACTGAGTAATACTAGATATTTAGATACCTGTTATGAAGAATACGGTCACCTTTAGGTTGGTTGACATATGTCATTTCATGTATTGTCAACTGTCATATCGAATGAAATAATAAGGGATTAAATGAACACGAATACGTAGATCACATATTTTTCAGCTGTCCCAAACTACGTTGTAACCTCTATGACATTCTTCCTCCTGATGTCCCCCGTCCTACAACCTTCAAATGCATTTTATATCTAACTTTCTATCCTTTAATTAATTTTATTCTATGTAAATTTGTGAATATGAATACCATTAAATTTTAAAATATATCTACATATAGAATAAGTAACCCTTTTATTATGTACATAGTCTTTAGTTTTTAAGTAACATAATTATTGTAAAATAATCTTGTAAGTTAAAAAATCTTGCTGATTTTCCCAATTTTTTGTAACCGATCATATTCTTACTAATCAGTAATCAGTGTAATCACACATCTCCAAAAGTTTATGACACTAACATGATACGGACATTGGCAGAATTATGACAAATAGTTAATAATCAAGAAGTGAAGTGAGCACGAATGAATGAGTGAGTGATCACTTTGATCATATTTTTAATCGTGGCCGCCGTTATCCTATTTCGATGTGTATCGTAATTATTCCGAACATAAATTAAAATAAAACTTGGAAAACTACACTTAATATCGTCAAAGAACAATGAATAAAACACGGAACGTGGTAGTGGAGTTATTACACTTTAAAAATACGATGTAATGTATTGGACGGGATGTAATTTTGTAAATTTTGTGCCGCGGGAAAGTACATATTTCTTAAACTCTTGTTTTGGTGATTCTTTATCATGGATGTGAATTTGGAGAACGACTGGAAGACCAAAATGGGGTTTCCTATCAACTACGACTCTGGACAGAGCACTGATGACGATTTGTAAGTTTGTTTAGCAGTAATTGAACTTACAAAGAAATTATACCTACTTTCGGCTGAGGTGATTTTATCACTGTTGCTAGGATTTTACTCTTGCGAATCGCATGACAGTAATTTACAGATAAGTCAGCTGTTAACTGAAAGATTCTCTTAGGACATAAGAAGTCAAACAAGTACTGGTAGTATTCTATGACATGGTTATATAAATAACATTAACTTCAAACTAGAAAAATGTGTAGGTACCTACTTTTATTCATGCCCATAATTTCATTTACTTAATCCAAACTAAATCCTATCTTAAATACCTATTATAATAACAATAGCTTGCATGTTTGTTCCTAAATATCTATAAGGAGGGCTGATCTGGTTTGCGTTAGGTAAAACACTAGAAGTATTACTTTGTATTCAAAAAACACGTAGTGCACGGCGCGACGCGGAAGGAGGAAGTCGCAACCACTCACCCTGATGAAGACTCTCGGAATGAGTGGAAACTTAGTCGGTGCCTTCACCGATAGTGCAGTATGTGAAAATTTCCGTTTTTACAATATGAATAGTTTGTATTCAGTTACCATGTGCATGTATCTGTGGGCAAGAGGCTAGTACATTGTCAATATTTGCAAATAATACATCAGTTGTATTATGGTACTTGTAGTCCCTGAAACCCATGCCACAGGGAATCATAAAATCCTAAAAAAAATACCTAATTGTTGCACCCTGATCCCAATTTGAATGTATCATGAATGTAAAAAACTGCAGATTATGGAAACATTTATTCACCTGTAGAAATAGAGCCTGCACCTCTTGTGTGTCTGCTGACTTCCTTCCTGCATTTAAATGAATAACAAGTAAACTTCCAGTAGCTGGGAAAGCACATTCTGTGTCTTATTTTTTTTAATCTGTCTTAATTCTAAACCCAAACTATACCTTCATTATTTCATAGGTATCATGAATTGTATGTTGATTTTGGCCGTCTCATGTACCTAAGGTAAACAACTTTCAAGGTTGTGTTTTGCAGAATTGTCTATTCATGTTTCACATAACCTAACATTGTAATAGCTAGGTAGGAACAGTACAAAGTATTTTTACAAAACAATACCTTGTTTTGTAAAAAAACACTTCTTATTTTACTTTTTCATATTTATTTTTCCTTTTCCTTGTCCACCTTACCAACTTAATCTCCTAATATAATGTTCTTTACATTACCAAATGATAACAGCTAGGGCAACAAAGTAATCAATTTGTACAAGCCATGGAGTGAGAGTACCTGGTGACCTGTAATACAGGTTTTTTAAACCTATTTCGGACACCAGTCTCACTCAAAACTGGTTCACAAAGTGGGTTACTTTACCATTAGTTAAGGACCTTATAAATTAAGAACTTGTGTAGAGAAAATAAATAGTTTTATTATTATTATTAATACAATACATAATACAAGTGTGACAACACACTTATGTAAATTTATTTTATGGGTTATCTTATAAGAACATGCAACCTGCTAAATTTGTAGAAATCTTAATCAGAAAGATGCTTTCTTGAGAACCACCAACAGAAGATGCACTGTATTACAAAAAAATCTGGACATAAATCTCCAGCTCTATAGGGTATATATAAATTATTTATTTAAGTTATCATTCACATAAAAATAACATTTATTTTATTTTTAAATAACATTTGTCATGATCATCATCAATTTATACAAACAGCCTAATATTTATACAATAATTATTGGTAACTAAGTTTCTATGTCATGGTGTAGTATAGTTAAAAAAAAAATCTGCTAAGTTAGGGTCTGCCCCACCTTTTGGATGGATGGCCAGAAGTAACCTTTGTCCACTTTAACTGAGTGCTTCTGTATTTTGAAGGGCATGTGAAGATGGCTATTACAAAGTCACTTAGGCCCGAATTCATAGTCAAAAAGGGGCTCCCCTAGGGGGCTAAAGGTTGAATTCAAGTGAGAATTCAGCCTTTATGCACCCAGCTGTAAGGCGAATGCTGAATGATGGATTTTGGGGGACTGTTCAACCTCCGACTATGAATTCAGGCTTAAGTCAAGTTGGAGACCTAAAAACTCTGTCATCAGAGTTGGTCACTTCTTCATGAACCTGTTTTTGTTGCTGCTCAATTTGGGTATTTTTATACCTTACAAGTAGTAGAGCTCCTCGTTAAGGAGCTCATCTGGGAAAGTACTACCACCATACCTATTACTGCCGGCAAGCAGCAAGCTTGCGTTGCTGTGTTCCCGTTTGAAGGGTATGGGTGCTGGTGAAATTACAGGCAAATGAGACTTTTTATCCGTTATGTCTCAAGGTACAATGCACAGTATGGTGTGGTACAACCTCTGATGGTGTGTCCATAGGTTATGGTAAACGCTTAGCAACAGATGGGACGTTTTTGAATTTAAGCATAAGTACTAGTATCTTATCTTGGTGCGGTGCATCTTTTATGTTAAGTTGACAAAAGTTGACAAACATCCATACTTGCACATGATGACTCTATCTTATCCTAATAGGATAAGATAGAGTTTATGGCACAGTGGGCGAAAGCCTGCCTGAAGGTCGCGGGTTCAATTCCCAGCACAGGACAAATGCTTGTACCTATGATCTGCTAATATTTGTCTTGGGTCCGGGTGTTTTATATGTATAATAGGTATGGTAAGGTAGATATTAAGTAAGAAGTATAGGTATCAGTCATTTAGTTCCCATAACACAGGCTCTGCTTACTTTGGGGCTAGATAATACCGTGTGAAAATGTCCAGCGTTTCACCGACGACCTCTGTGGCGCAGTGGGCGAAGGCCCGCCTGAGATGCAGAAGGCTGCGGGTTCGATTCCCGCCGCGGGACTAATGTTTGTATCTGCAAATATTTGTCTCGGGATCTGGATGTTTTCTATGTATGTATGTATTTACAAAAAAATATGCATATAAGTAGTATATCAGTCATATAGTTCCCATAACACAGGCTCTGCTTACTTTGGGGCTAGATGATGCTGTGTGAAAATGTCCAACATTTTATTGTGAACTTGACTATTCATATTGTAAAAATTGTAGTGCACGGCGCGACGCGGAAGGAGAAAGTCGCAACCACTCACCCTGATGAAGACTCTCGGAATGAGTGGAAACTTAGTCGGTGCCTTCACCGATAGTGCAGTACGTGAAAATTCCCGTTTTTACAATATGAATGTCCAACATTATCTATTATTATTATTTATGGTTATTCCCTAACTAGTGCGATGACGATAATTTCACGGCAATCTCGGTAATGGGATGTGATAGGTAACACATCCCATTACCGCTGGAGAGTGCAAACAGGTAATCCTAGATTGCTTATCGCCACAGAATAAACAGCAGTTAGTGCTAGTATCAGACAATCAGCGTTATCAAGCTATTATGTACTTGTCTATGGTTGATAATCAGCGTTAAATTTAGATTTAGCGTTAATATTATGTTGTAATTTTCATCAAGGTCATCATCAACTACTATGCAAAATATTTGCTGGTCGCCTCTGACTACCTCTTACTTGATCTGCGTAGGGATTTGAATAGTAAGCTTCTGTGAAAGGGCTCGTCCTGAGAAGCATGCCTATTTCCGCCGCCAAGCAGTAATGCTCTCCATATGGTAAAAACTGGAAATTTCACGTACTGCACTATCGGTGAAGGCACCGACTAAGTTTCGACTCATTCCGAGAGACTTGCTCCCTCCGCGTCGCGCCGTGCACTACTAGTACACGGCACTACTAGTAGTGATAGTGCACGGCGCGACGCGGAGGGAGCAAGTCGCGTTCACTCACCCTGATGAAGACTCTCGGAATGAGTGGAAACTTAGTCGGTGCCTTCACCGATAGTGTAGTACGTGAAAATTCCCGTTTTTACAATATGAATAGTCAAGTTCACGATAGTTTTTGGAGTAATGATCTCATTGCTGTGTTACGGACTTACGGTTTGAAGGGTATGGTTGCCGGTGGAATTACAAGCATACAAGATCTTTCATCTTGATAATATGTAAGGCAGGCAACGTGTGAGTAATACCTCTCATATTGCAAGCGTCCATAGGCTGCGGTAACCATTTACCACCAGGTGGGCCGAAAGTTTGTTTGCCACTTTAGTAGAAAAAAATAAAAAAAGCGTGAGTGGGTCTGAAAATGTCTATGCATCATTAGAGTAGATGATGACACTTGACTCTAGCAAAAATTTGCTTAATATTTCGCAGACGGATCCCTGCATCGAAAAATGGTTTTCACACAACCGCAAATTTTTAAAAGACCTATCCAACTACACACTACACTATGGGATAGACAAGAAAAAAAATCCCCACTTACATACCCTAAAAAAGAAGTTTTCCTGGATTTTATTTTACCACTTCGTCATCCATGCCAAATTACAGCTTTCTAGTACTAAGAGTCTCTGAGCTAAGCCGCGGAAAGACACAGACGGATATGGCGAAACTACAAAGGTTCCTTGTTGACTACGGAACTCTTAAATGGCGTACTAATAGGCCAATTATCTTATTTAGGTTTTTATTATAATTAATTCCCTAAATATATCACGTAATATAATCATTTTTTAAGTCATTTTGGTACCTAACTAAGGTAGTTACTTAGTTCGTGAGTCACTAAAGCCTTGTGTTGAAAATCAGCGCTGAGAATTCGTTCACAGCACATGCTGAGCTCAGGGCTTTTCATAGGAACCTGTAGGTACATAGCAGCGTTCTGCATATACTTGTACAGTAATGTCCCAGAATGTCGTCTCATCCTGCTATTATACCTATCTATAAGTGTTAAGTAATGTATGGAAGTGAAAGTTGGGTATGGCAGAAGAATCTTCAAAGTCGAAAGAAACATTAAACAGTAAATGCAGTGGAGATGAGAGCTTTGAAAGATATGTGTGGTGTAACTTTGAGGAAACGCGTGTTCAGAGAGCAGTGTAGAGTGTATGAAGATTTAGTAACGAGAGTTGAGAAAGGTATGTTGAGATGGTCTGGGCATATAGAAAGGATGGACGAAAAAAGATTAACAAAACAAGTATATAATGCGAGCGTGAATGGGATAGTTGGAAGAGGAAAGCCTCGGCGAACGTACTCTGATCAAATTGGAGACATTCTAGAGAAAGGCCAGGTCAGAAGTAGCTTGACAAACATTTTACATTTTAGCTTGGCTAACATTTTAAATTCACGTATAGTTTTTAATTTGACGTTTTTATATGATCCTTGTGATTTCCATGAATAAAAACCTATTGAATTTGACTTGTATCAAAAATTCGATGAGGATGAATGAAGCGAAAGACGTATGCCAAGATCATAGCAAGTGGAGGTCCTTGGTCTCTACCTTTCCGGGAAACAGGCGTGTCTTATTATGTATGTATGTATAAGCGTTAGTGTATTTGTAATTTGTTGTTGTTATGTACTATACAGATGGAAAATGTTTTTTCTTTCTCTCTTCTTTCTTTTCTAGTTGTTGTTTTTGTTCCGCAAATTATATAACTTGGCCCGTAGGTATGTATGTAGGTAGTCTGATAACGGCTATCGACTTCTAATCAATCACATTCGCAGCTGTACCTATCTCAACGGCAATTGGAATCCTTATAAAATCGCGATAGCGTAAGAACCTGTGAAGTTCACTTCCAATAGACCAATTCTCTGTATTATGTAGGTAACGATTCATTCATTGTAATTTTGTATTATTCTTCTGCTTTTGTTGACCGCTGAAATGTAAGGAGCTTCTGCCCACGGCTTCGCCCGCGTAGTACCCGGATAAAAAGCCTATGTGTTATTCTGATGTGTGAGCTATATTACTGTAAAGTTTCATCAAAATCCGTACAATAGTTTTTGCGTGAAAGAGTAACAAACATCCATCCTCACAAACTTTCGCGTTTATAGTATTATAATAGGATGGATGATGGGATGGGCCGACATGCTCGACGGTCATTAGACGGTAAAGATGTGCCATAAAATAATCGTAACAAAAATTGGGAAAATGCTTTTACGACAAGTCTCCAAAACATCGGCTGCCATCTTGTTGACTACTGTTCTCAAAACTAAGACTGTATCGCGCACGATTAATGAAGGTGACGCGTCACAAAGTTGCCGAAATCAAACGGCGATTCTAATCTGTTTACAATTGCAGTTTGATCGCCCATTGGTGCCAAATTTATTTGCTCTACCACAAGAGCACTGTCTCACCACGAATAATTTGAAATTTTGCTAGACAGCAGCCATACTGCTGAATATGTTTTTCCTCGTAGATAAAAAACAAATGGTGCGGTTTTCGGCTATCGACCACAAATTCATTTGTAATTGTTTTTAAACCACGCATTTCCTCGTTTTATAATTTACTTATCCTGGTTTCCTACTGATCGCGGGATTGAAGGTTTTCCTGCCATTGTCTTTGTTTCACAATTCGGCCACAGGCTGATTCTATTTTCTTATGACGTAACTCCAAAATAATGAGACTTGCATTGGTATTGATACGAGGAAAGGAAAAGAGCATAATTCTTACTGTATGACATAAAAAGATACTGTGGGGAACAACGGCATCTAAGAAGGTAATCTTATCTTAAGTCTTAGTAGCACTGGTTAGTCTCACAAAAGGCTCAGTTAAGTTGTAACTACCTAAGATAAAATTTCCCGTGTGCTCAAGCATACGGCCCACATGGTAAACGGTAAGCGGTTACCGTAACCTATGGACGCTTGCAATACCAGAGGTATTACTCGCGCATTTCCGCCCCTGAGACATAACGGATGAAAAGTTTCATGTGTCTGTAATTTCACCGGCAACCATGTCCCTTCAAACCGAAACACAACAATGCGAGCACGACTGTTTGGCGACAGAAACATGGTAGTATTTCCCCGGATAAGTTCTTCGCGAGAAGCTCTACTACTTCTATAGATATACGAACGATTAGAAGCCATCGCTTCCATCCAGCGACTTCTAAAAACCGTAAAAATGTGACCTGTTCATCATTCGCGGCCGTCCTATACTGCGACTTCTGGTTCGTGGCTTCCCAACGGTTGTCGGTTCAGCAAGTTATATTATGAGCTTCATAATACGTGAGCCCTATTTACTCATTTGCCTGAAACTCACTCAGGAAAACATCAGACGAAGTAGAAGTTAGGTCGCGATTGCGCTTAAGCAAACTGTGAGCGGCTCATTGTCAGCTCTGCAAACTCAAGCTACTCGTAACTGCGCAGTGTTTCGATCGTTGTGTGAGCTAACAAATCTTAACTCTTAGCTAATAATTGTCCGTTGACTGGACGGGCTGGAGAGTGAAACGTTTGCAAACTGCGTACGACGAGGGTTGCGAACATCTGTTCAGAGGTAATATTGGGCATTTTTCGACGACAATTTCAATGTAAACAGTCAGCCGGTTATACCAAACTGGAAATTCGGTGTAAAAGCATTGGCTGGCTCGGCCCAAAATCCCGATCCCGATCACTACTTAATAAACATGCTATTTAGTATATAACAGCATCCTTGACATACGGGCAATAAATATAGAGCACAACTAGTTAATCCAACCGGGCTATCATCCAACGATGGCAAAATCTTTCCTGTCCTGGTTTACTCACCATGGTTCCAACTAATAACGAGATCTACGAACACCTATAAGCCCCTACAAGAAAAAACCAAAGAAAAGGGAAAATTAAACATAGATTACCTTAATTGCCACGCCAATCCGCTGGCAAGTTAAAAACGCAAGAGACGCAAAGCTGTCGAAGAGCGATGTTTTTGTTAACCTACTTAACTAGAGGGAAGAACCGACTAATGAGTCTGGATCCCAAGCCCCATGAATCCTTCAACCCATCCGGTTATAGTCCACTAACTGATTACGAATTTAAACTACATTAAATAATAATAATAGTTATCCTAGTGTCTCAAGGTCTATTTCTTTTCCAGTGACACCAAAGATGTGGTGATGAGGAACCCGCGATCTTCGTCGCGCTTTCTGCTGGCGGATGGAGGAGACGGTGCCGAGGCTGACCTGCTGGGAACCACGCCTCCCCGATCCAGGATTAGGGATAAGGAGAAACGGAAGTGAGTACCTGTCGTCCGATATCACCAAACTTTAACAGCTCCTAAGTTGATGCCTAATGACAAGTTTCTATGTAAAAACTATCACTAAAGGCCTGCGCAAACTGGCGCGGCCAAGACGAGCAACGGTGGCGATCAGTACGCGTCAAACTTTGACAACCTTTTCCCTTTGATCGCCACCGCCTTAGTTTGTCCGGGCCTTAAGACATGACTCAGGGCATTAGTGTCTCATCATCAGTGGTGAGACTACTTCTGAACAAAACAATCTTAAAATTACCTTTAACATGGCAGGTAGATCTGATTGATAATGTTGAATCGTATGGATGTATACCTACCCCTAAGTTTTGTATGCATTCAAAATCTTTAAAATAAACAAAGCCGTTTCTGAAGGCCACACATCCGATATGGGCCGATGACATCTTAAAGGTTATGAGAAGTCAATGGATGAAGGTGGCTTAAGACCTGTTATTGAAAATATTCAAGGATGCATAATATGTACAGCAGGGGACGTCTACAGGTGTTGAAAATTATTATAAAAAAAGCAGGCAACCTTCATTTTTTTTGGTGTGTGCCACATGCTCGGGGGATTCCGCGGACAGAACGAAAATAAATATTATTTCTTGAAAGTTCTGTTTAAAACATTAAAATGACTGTGATAATCTTCTTATCCTTGTACCCCATTACGTGGGGTCGTTCTTCCACTCTATCAGCTGTCATCTCAGTACTAACTCCTTTCTTAACCATGCCATCTTTTCTGTGGCCTACCTTAGCTCTTATTTCCATCCGATTCAGGGTGCATCCGCCAGATTTCACATTCGCCATAAACATTCAAATTGAACTGTAACATTCTTCGTTATCGCTATTACCTCTGATTACTCATTCCTTGATCAGGCTGTGTAAGATAAAATTAAAATTCAATTTAATTGATGTAAGGTTACATGACATTTGCATGTCAATGTGTTTTCTTTAAACAATATTTCTCTCAAATTAACAATTTCATTCCATTTCAACATTATAGATATTATTTCGATAATGCAAAACTACAGCCAGCTGAGCGTTTCCTGTTTGCTCGGTACGAAATTAGCATATTTCTCGCGTGTTCATTGACTTCTTTGGTATTTCGTGTTAGTATTTTTCAAACTTTCGCGATTAGATAACATAATTATTATAAGTTTAACGGGTCTTTATCGCGTTTACCTTTATGCGATTGAAATAAAGAAGTACCCAAATTTTAATCGTGAAGACGGCTATAGACTCTCTGCGTCCTGGAATCCCGTGATAAACAGGTGTTCGCGTCGCGATCCAATTGTGCAGTGCGGTGATACGGTTAGTGTAGTGTGCCGTAATGTGAACATGGACTTTTCTGATTCTGAAGATGAAATGAGGGTAGTTGCGGCTACTGCCTTTATTTCTCGACGGTAGCTCCGTATACTCCAGTCATCCCGTGACCACGGCTGTTGCAATACAGTTGAAACGTCGGGAAAATAATAAAAAAGGTAAACGCGATAAAGACCCGTTAAACTTATAATAATTATATTTCGTGTTAGTTCACTATCTTCACTGTACTAAATAAGTACCCAACCACCTATCAGAGATCAGTCTAATCAGAGTTTCAAAAACTTTCAAACATAATAACGATTTGGATTTCACAATAACGTGACAAGAATTATGAAACACGGGCTACTGAGATTACAAGCTTAGTTACATACTATAAACTCGCACCTGTTACATTAGGGGTAGGCAGCGACCATTTTCACTTGCTACGATCCTGACATACATACCTCTTTTGCTTTATTCACTCTTCTCTCTGACCTTTCTCCAGAACGTCTCCAATTTGGTCAGATAGCGTTCGCCGAGGTCTAAGTACTGTCCCATTCATGCGTAGGAAAGCATTATGTAAAGAGGCTATATACATGTTTCATCAATCTCCTTTCGTCCATCCTTTCCACATGTCCAAACTAACATGTCCATGAGCTAAAATCTTATTTCACATACAACAAATAGAACTACGTAATTATAACATTATTACAGGACAAATGTTTGTAGGTATGACCTGCAAAAAATTGTCTTGGGAAGGATGTTTTCTATGTATAATATGTATGTATTTATAAAAAATATATACAATATATCAGTCATGTAGTTCTGATAACACAAGTTCTGCTTACTTTGGGGGTAGATGATGCTGTGTGATTTATTTTATTTATTTATTGTTGTAAGTCAACATTCTTTATCAACTGTGGAAGTCTTCATCCAACAGGTAATGTACATACAAGCCTCTTTGGGGCAATTCCTTGTATTAGGCAAATAAATTACATGATGTGTTATCTTTTCCGAAGGTCACAAGTACAGCTATCCAAATAATGTCCTTCATTGACGTCACATTTCTATTTTCAATGTTTAAACTACTTCGAGTTTTCGCTTTGTTCATATTACGTGGTAAATGTATGCGCATAAGTACCTATTCATAAAACAAAAATAGCTAACTGGAATTGAATTTGTTCAGTAACTAAACGTAACATCGCATAATCGTGCTGTGCTGAGACCATTCCTCGTCTGATGGTCCGTAAGTATTTTGAGTTAGGTCTATTAGGCTCGCAGCGAGGTCTGATTGCGCGGTAAATTCAACTAGTCCACGGTAGTTTCTGTGAAAGTCCAGAGCCTATGCCCAGGGCCTCCCCTAACAAGTGCCATGACAAACGGTCCTGCAATCTTTAAGATGTCATCCTTAAAACACACCCTACAACCGCTGGAAAGGTTCCCGAATGGTGACTAGGAACCCGACAAAGTGAGGTAGCGTAGGAAAGCCGCGGAACATGGAACAGAGGAAATTTACAAACCAGAAGTGGAAGATTATGGGTTATGATTATGACAATACTGTGTAGTGTGTGTAAGGGGTGGGTGACCGGTAGAGGAATTTAGCACTAAGCGCATTCGTTGAGAGCACGTTGATATGCCGATTGTCTTTCCCGGGTAAAACACCACCTACTTCGACAAAATATAACTGGCCTCTATCTCATACAAACCTACTTTACCGAAGATCTGACTGAATGCATGCTCTATCCATCACATTGGTACCCAAAGGTATGCGTCGATTACATTAAAAAGCTATTAGTCATTTATCTTTTTTCCCTATGATACAGTTCACATAACGATAAGTACGCATAGCAGGTATTCCCAAGCACTTCGTATGCCTAAAATAAAGCTGCCGTGAGTTGTTTTATCAGTTTCTTCTCTTTTAAATGTATGAACGCTACTCGCAACACAACTACAATCATTCGTAGCTAGGTACACTTGCAACTCGTTCTGCTTCCTCTCAACAGGTTTTTGGCTGAAAATCAGTGTTTTTGCTTTTAAGCAAAAATTTTTTACTGAGCCATGGCCTTTTTGTTGTGCTGCAACACACACAAACACAAACTTACTGACAATAAAATGTATATTTGTGTGTGTCAGTAGCAACGAAAAAATGTTTTATCTATCTATCTATCTACGTTTTCGAATATTATTTTATACCACTAAAATGGCAAACAAGCATACAGCCCGCAATGCCAGAGATATCAATCGCCTGTGATCGACCCTGACACATAGCGGGTGAAAAGTCTCATATGCCTATAATTTCATCGGCACCGATCAACCCTCTCAAACCGGAATTACTCCTTAGCGACAGGTGTCTTGGTTAGCTTGATTTAGAAAAAAAAACATATGCAAATGTTGTATGTGTAGAAAACAAACAGACAATACACACACGGGATTTACACAAACAATACCTGCATACCTACTAGCAATAAAACTATTTATATGCATCCCGATACCTACCAATATGCAACGACGCAAATTGGTGTCCAACTTAGCATTTGTTGTGTAAACTGACAACAAGGCTGATCTTCCGTTGGAACCAAATACTTAAATGATTCACATTATACCTACCTATCATTTAGGTCGATAATTACTAAATTAGTTAAATATAACAACTATACATGTTTTAAGTTGGGCAACTTCAAGAAATCAGTTTTAACTTTATAATTAAAAAAATACTCATAATCTGTAACGATACCTACTCTAGGATATGGAAGAGCGGGGCCTTTTAACACAAGTATTGTTTACTTAACAGAAGGTTCCAACCTTAGATTTATAAAAAGGCATACTATAAAATATCTGATTATTTAGATGACAAAAACTCTTGGGATTGAAAATGCTCCAACTCGAACCTATTGTTTTGTAAAAGGATCATTAAAAAGAATAAACAGCCTTGTTTTCTTGCCTTTCTTTCCTGGCTTGGTCGCGAAGGAACAGGCACCTAGATAAAAACCGACTTTTCAAAGTGGTCCTTGTGATTTTATAGAATAAATGAATTTTGACTTTGACTTTGAGATATAACAGAACTTACAAAAAAATATGTACATCAGGTTATGATTTTGGTAGTAGTAGCCACTTTGATAGCGCTAATTAGGAGGGCCTTGGGTAAGTCGTTCGTCATATAACGTGAATTCTGTATTGGATGACGTTCATATAACACTGATCTTTGTATGACCGTACCTACCCAATAGGCGCGGGCGCATCTTTTTAATTATGTACTCGTACCTGCCACAAACGAAAACGAAAATCTAGTTTCACGCCTTTAGATTTGTCTATAGAAAACACCCAGACTCAAACCGAATATTTGCAGATCATACAAACATTTGACCCGCGGCGGGAATCAATCCCGCAACCTTCTGTGTCTCAGGCAAGCTTTCATCCACTGTGCCACAGAGGCTGTCAGAAAACATAGGATTTTTTTGAGAGATATTTTTTTTTCAACAGACTTCAAAAGAGAGAGTTTCTCAGTTCGTCTGTAGTTTTTTTCTGTGAATATTACGAAATATCTTCGCCAATTATGAAACAATTTTAATGATTCTTTTTTTAATAGCGTGGTTCCATAAAAAAAAATATCCCATCCCTAAGGGTGAAAAATAAGGGATGACATTTCCTTTTGTAACTACATATTTATCAAATTCTCGTTATTTGAACAGTTTTAGTATATTTCCGGAAAAAAAAACAATTTTCTTATCTTCCGGCAAATAAAAGAGAGAGACATGGTCATTTTTTGTCATGGTGGTCATATTTAGCCATCCTGTTCTGAGCAAGATGAATTATCAATCAGTGGCCATAGCTCGCTGAACCGATAACCGTTGCGGGATAAAGAGTGGCGAGGCTAACTGTATGATAATCCGGTTATTACATTGCTCTGTAAACCGGTGTCCTGATAAAAGCGTGCGTTTAAATTACAGTGAATAACATATTTTACATATTATTTTAGTTACCTACTACCTCGAATTCGATAGAATCAACCGCAACTTAAAAAATCGTGTTACGGATCTGAACGTTTTGTGATACATTTTTGTAAATCTCTATACTTACAAAAATGTACAAGTTGAATAGTTGCCAAATCATCATTTTTTATTGGCACAAAGTCGAAGGCTTCTTCCCATCATTCATGCAAAGAAAACCAAAAAAGAAACAATGTCACAAAAAGAAATAGGAACAGCCTAATAATATCCTCATTGCTAGGTCTGGGCCTCTATCCTGTAGTGAAAATCGATTACATTAAAAAACTATTAGAGCCACATCAGTTTTTTCTGTGATGCAGTTCACATGACAGCCATGGCCATTAACTTATTTAACGTTTGATAATAATTTATTAATCAAATGTTAAATTATTATTTTTTAATTTAAAGCTGATTAGTCTTGGATGGAGCGCAAATCATTTTAGATAACATCTTTGCTTGCAATCACATGTAACTGTTCCAATGAAGATATATTTTGATTGATTTTGAATAGTTTATTTAAATATAATCTGAACGCTAATCTATGAACTACTAGCTAATCTATGCTAATCTATAAAGCTTTGTTGTGACTTAAAAATACTACTGTAGAAAATCGGGGCTTACGCTTAGGGTCACGCTACACTGAACCATGTCATAAGCCCTTCCGGCTGCCTTTTTTACTCCGTTATTAGATTCACTCATACGAACTCATCTTAGTCTGAACGAGGATTGAATGGAAGGTACATTGGCCTCGATTCTGTAGTACACTGACTAAACTAAATTTAAACTGTCGCTCTCTTTTACTGATAGTGAAAGCAAGAAAGAGATATCTACAATTTTAGTCCTGTCATATTAGTCCGATTTAAGTTTTCCATACAAATTTAGTCGTGATATCAAAACATGCTGACTATAAACACGAAGAAAAGCGGCACGTAAACTGATTTGACAGCCGCAGACGGCACTAAAATTGTAGCTATCTCTTTCGTGCGTATACCATCAGTAAAAGAGAGCGATAGTTTAAATTTAGTTTAGTCAGTGTAATACAGAATCGAGGCCAATATCAACTTATCAGGCACTCGTCGGGCGCGTTAGTTGCTGATAATATAACACATTCTGCATAATTATGAGTAACGCTGAATATAAATATAATTATACTATCAGGGATATTATGCGGTGCGTTGTTGTGCGGATTTTAGTTTATTCGAGTGAGTCATGCATTTAGATTCGTTATTCAGGCAATCGTGTCACTTAAATAATTTATGAAATGGATTGTAATCAACTGAATCTACACGGCAGCTATTCACCGATAACCTCTGCCACGGCTTTTTAACATTTTAATTCAATGTTTTTCATTAGAATAATTGAATAATTATTTATTTCAGCTTATAGTTTTTACCAAAACGCTTACAAACCTATAAAATCGTTTGTCTGACTGACGGTTCGGTTTTTTTTAAAGGTAGTAACTTGAAAATTGGAATTGTAGCTATACTCAGAATAATTAAATAATAATGTGTTTAAGGGGTTTTTGGGTTTTCATATTTTAAGGGTGGTGAATGTTCTTAGGGAAGTATCGGTTTTTTTAAACACAACTCTACGCGTGCAAAATCGCTGGCAACAGCATAATAATATGAATAAAAATTTTGCTCACTCGGGATGACACTCTTTCAAATAAAAAACAAACGTAAAATATCACACAAAAAATGTTTCGACTAGTCGTGATTCCGTAAGATGATGATGTTTTTTTGAGTTTGAATAAAACTTATATGGAACGTTTTCGGAATCATTCTCGATACAACAAAATAATCATCAAAATCGGTTACGTATCGGAATATCAAGTAACACGTTTTTTTTAAGAATGGACGTTCGGGTTGGACATAGCATAATAATTGTATATTATCCCGGTAAAATAAAAGGGTTTTTCATGGAGACCAATTTTGCAACGTAAGTCGACGAAAAAACGGTCGACCGAATGTGTTACTTACGAACGCTGCCTTAATGGTAAGACCTACTTTTTATCCGGGTACTTGGCGAGCGAAGTAGTTAGTACTTATATGTATCTATTTCACCTACTAGAGAATCTGAATGACGAATACCTGTAATGTTAAGGCAGACGGCAACACGAAATGGCCCTTGAAATGATAAATTTCCATAATCGCTCACATACAATAAGGAAATAGGAATCATGTACCTACTGGGTACACGCTTGAGTAAATAACTTCTACCTTAAATCGATCAGTGCCTGTTCCAATCTTAAAGATTAGCCTGAGGCAGATATGTTACTACATAGAAGGGGGAGATTCTGGTTCATTCGGGCGGGGGGTCCAAATAAGCAGGTTTGTTTCGGAGGTTTTGCCTTCTTGTGTGCAAAAAGTAGGTTGAGAAATGACGTTTTGGGTTGGCGAACAATGTATAAATAAAAAAAATTAAGACCTACTTTCTTCGAAATTCCATTCAAGCGATAGCAGGTATCTTATCATTTTATATTCTCATAGCGGATCCTGCACATTTACTACGGCACAAAGCGATGATTCACTCGAATGCAAAATCAATGTCCGTCTCACTATCATATTGTAAAAACGGGAATTTTCACGCACCGATAGTGCGGTACGTGAAAATGCCCGTTTTTGCAAAATGAATAGTCAAGTTCACGATAGTTCGTCTCACTATCGTAAAATAGTACAAAAACATGATGTTTTTAAATGTAATGTATAGAAAAAATAAATAAACACACTCAAACCAGTATTCCCCATGATGGAAATTCTAATGCCGCATCTACTGTCTCTACTGCTCTTAATTTTTAGTTGTTTTCTAATTTTCTGTTTATGTACGCCGATTCCTTCCGTGCGATCAGCTTAGACGTATCAGGCTTTGATGGTCCTAATGAGATATTCAGCTTGAGTGTATCGCCAATCGATCAAGGTGAACTCATTCATTGAATACTCAATACTCAATACATTTATTGCTTTCACATGGTAGGTACATAGATGGTGTTTATAGGTAGGTATCTCACATGAACCCTGTCTAAGGGTATAGCAATAGATAGGTAGGCAGGCCGAAGTTTTGTGGAAACAAAAAAACTAGTAGGTACGATAAAATAAAGTCAAGGTAGGCAAATTAGCAAAGTATGAAGCATTTGGAATAACACAATTAGGTAAGTAGGTTTAGTAATTTTTTCTTTTGTTATAATTTTCATTAGTCAAAATAGGTACTTACGTCACTTTTTATTAATTTTTAAGGTTTGTTAGCTTTCTAGTCTAAATAATCTTTAATGTCATAGTAGCATTTGTCAATTAAGAATGATTTTAGTCTATTGAACATTAGTCAAAGAAGAAAAATCTCTTGAGTTTCAGGCCAAGTTCTTCAGACAGCACACGATAAGCGTATAATAAAAGTCTCCGGTGTTTGTTATTTATGTATTTGATGCAGAGAAGAAACCGCAAAATCGATCTTATGTTTGACTTAACTGACTCATAGCCATAGTAACCTGAGAGAGGCCAATAGCCATAGTATTTTATTTTTCAGTGGACTGTGTTCAAAGATTCATTCACTTCGTCCAATGAACTATTTTCTGTTTCAACCTACTTTCGGGGCAATAAATGTTCCCGTAACCGAGCCAGCTAGAGAAGACGGGACTAATAATAATAATAATAAGCTTAGACAAGCTTAGTAAGTACCCAGACTTGGCCCACGAGATTACTGCCATGTGGGATGTGGATTCGACGATTATCGGTCCGATAGTCGTGTCAGTGAACGGACTGATAGCGAAGAGCCTCGACCAACACCTTAAGAGCATCCCTAGCCACCGACCGCTTGGGTTCTGCCCCGCGGTTTGTGGTTGTCCGTTTGTATATGTTATTTACTACAATGTTTTGATGTATTTTATAATGAATTTGTAGTGAAAAATTTATTTAAGCGAGATTATACAATAAATGAAGTGTAATAATAATAATAAATTACGTTTCGTGTACACACTTGAAATAACATATTTGATTTGATTTATTCTAAATTAACTAATTTTATATAATTTTAACGTAGAGCGGTAAAAGCTTCCTCCATTTGCTTCCATATCTCCTGCTTCTAGCTTCGCTTCTCTACTCCACGTGATATCTGATAATTTGGAAGTCAGGACTTTTACTACGTTTTTGTTGTCATAATAATAAGTATAAGTTTTTTACGGGTCTTTATCGCGTTTACCTTTTTTTAAATATTATCTCGACGCTTTGACTGTATTGCAACAGCTGTGATTATGAGGTAACTAAATCTATTAGGCAATTATGTCATGTTTATAGCTTAATAGCTTCTGCCCACGGCTTCGCCCGCGTGGTACCCGGATAAAAAGTAGCCTATGTGTTATTCTGATGTATAAGCTATATTACTGTAAAGTTTCATCAGAATCCGTTTAGTAGTTTTTGCGTGAAAGATTAACAAACATCCTCACAAACTTTCACGTTTATAATATTAGTAGGATTATTATAGGATAGGATAGGATTTAAAGCTTATGATTATGTTAACTGATCACGAAAATTTTAAAAAGACTAGTTTTGTTGTTATTTGATAATGTCATATAGTGAACGCGAAGGGCAAACGTAGTGTAGGACGCCCTCCGGCCAGGTGGGATGACGATCTGCGAAACACTGCAGGCAGATGCTGGATGCGGCAAGCTGAAGACAGGCCGCTTAGGCGCTCATTAGGGGAGGCCTATGTCCAGCAGTGGACTAATATAGGCTGATGATGATGAACGCGAAGGGAGAAATGGAAGCAAATAAATTTCAACCTTAAAACCCAAGTGTACGAGACGGGAATCAAAGTATGGAAAATAAAATTGAATAAATTAGCATACAAAATTATCTGAGAGTACGAATCGGGAATAACTCTTACCGCTCTAGGCGGTCCTTGTACATACTAAGAAAATAAACAAAGTTAAGTTTAAATAAAATTGGTTTATTAACAATGATTCAAATCAAATTAAGTATGTTATTTTAAGTGTGGACAAGAAAGATAAAGCTTATATTATTATTATAGTGAACGCGGCGCTATTTATAAGAAGTCTGTCCTACCCGCTATCATTTCCACTGATAAGATTGTGACCTAATGTTTCAGAAACTTTCTGGAATCAGGGGCGAACCTGCAGCGCTTGATCCGGGAGAATAAAGACGTCGTTGACCATGCAACTAGTCCAGACATTTCTTCAGGTAAGTTCGCATTAGCAGCCTCGTCACCGGTTTTGGTCCATTTCGCTTAACTGACTGTGCCCATGGAAGACAACGAGCGCGCCAATATTCTCCTATTCTGAACTCTTACGTAGCAACATACTTCATCTCATGAATAACGAGAGCTAAGCTAATTAAAAACGGACTCTAGGCAAATATTTGTTAGGCGATGATTATGGGACAAGATAGCGCAGATAACTTTTTGGATTGCCATTATCAGTTGTTTTTTCTGAATCGATCAACTCAAAATCTAAGGTTAGCAGAGTTGTGAGAAGTATGATAATGATCGCGAGAATTAAGAAAAGTTGAAGTAATTTTTCTAAGAATATATTTTTCTCTGGAACGCGCTTCTTCTTCGACCTCGTGCACAGTGGAAGTTTATCCGGCTGAGACGCAAGAGCTAGTTCTACCGTGGAATAAATATTTGCTTGAGCATGGATAAAACCTGATGCCTGCAGGTATGGACTGTTAGATGTCCATTTTTTCTGACTGGCGACTTTAAATTCAGGCGGTTTCAGAGTAGGTAAGTACGATTACTTCTCAGAGAAGCATTCTTTCAGGATACGAAGATGTTTAGTTCATATGACTTATAGACTCGTGTTGATATTTTCTACGCTAATACAATTTGTCATAGAGTAGTTTCAGCCCTCCCCCGCAAATATCGATTGACATATTCATTCAGGGTTCCATCAGCCGCTCGGCTAAACGATTCTAGATGTTTCCTAAATTGTCTCAGATAACATCCGTTAGAGTGATATATCTGTACATATCTGATGGACGGCGGGCGATTGCAAAATATTGCAAAATATTGTATGTATTTACATTTAGCGAGTCATTGAAGCCCGACAGAGGTGCGATATTTCGGCAAGTAAAGATGCGTGCTTGACGTCTACACCATGCGGCGCGAGTTGATGGAACTAATTTTAGTAAAAAAATACTGTAGACCTCAGTAACAATGGATTCTTCCGTGGAAACGTTTCAGCATTCATCGGTTCTGCCCGTTTGAACGGCTAGCGAAACGCCTATATTATATTTGCTAAAACCACTCTTTAAATAAAACCCAGTCAGTCGTGTTTACGGTCATATTCTTCAAGGTTGAGGATCGAGGGGTCAATGTGGGAAACATTCAAACTTACACGTCATGGCAAATCCCCGTTTTTTCACCGTTGACAAACCGATTCCATGAAACTTTCTAAAAAATGTTGTCAGGATAACGTACATTTTCATGGGCAGAATCACCCACTTTCGGGTTGTAAAGGTATCATGTTCTGGGACATCCTTTATGCCAGGATCATTGGTCTTAACAGAATTTTCCTCAGTTTCAGAGCGTCTGCGGAAGCGATCCAGCCTGAAGGTCATCAGGTCCAAGGAGCGGGACTTCAAGCTTGACATGGGTCAGCAGAACAAGGCAGACTCTCTGCCCTCGCCGAACCCTGCGGCCGTGGCGCCGTCTGTGCCTACTTTGGTGAGTTCACTAAATCTGAAGAATGAATTGGCTAAGCTCCATCGATTTTAGCCTTTTATTGCCTCACTGAGCAAACATTCCGATATAAATCTTCTACTATGAGTTTATGAACTTATCTAGTATTTGTTTTAGAAAATACTTTTGGGGCTTTTGTAACGTGTTTCCTAACTAACCAAAATTTTCCATTCATAAAAGGTTCCTAGGGGGATTCAAAAGTACTGCTGTTCTAATTTTTGTTTACAATAATATTAGTAATGGCAAAACAGATTTTAATGTAATAGACATAATGTCTAGAGTAACACAGAGTTTTTATCTGGGTACCACGCGAGCGAGTTCGAGGACAGAAGCTAGTTTATAATTATAATTTGGTTAGGATTTCTCAGTCCATCTTATCAAACAAACATACAGTTGCACTCGCAGGTGGAGTCCTGCAGCCGCTTCATGTCGCTCACCTCGAGGCCGAAGTGCCGCGAGCTCGGGCCCGCGACAGAGACGGGCATAGAGCAGCACTCCCAGCAAGAGTGGAACGAACAGCTGCCGGCCAATCGCGTCAACTTCCACAAGACCTTTAGCATGCTTATCAATATGGGGAACATTGATAAGACCTGCCGACGGACTGTGAGTGTTACCATCCCATCCCACTGTTCTTTGAACGAGCAACGTATAATAATAATAATGGACAATTTCACACAGCATCATCTAGCCACAGAGTAAGCAGAGCTTGTGTTATGGGAACTACATAATTGATATCATCATTCATCATCAGCCTATATTAGTCCACTGCTGGACATAGGCCTCCCCTAATGAGCGCCATAGCGCCCTGTCTTCAGCTTGCCGCATCCAGCATCTGCCTGCAGTCTTTCGCAAATCGTCATCCCACCTGGCCGGAAGGCGTCCTACACTACGTTTGCCGAGTCGCGGTCTCCACTCAAGAACACGTTTACCCCAGCGGTTGTCGGTTCTTCGCGAGATATGACCGGCCCACTGCCACTTCAGCTTGCTAATTCGTTGAGCTATGTCGATAACTTTGGTTCTCTGACGGATGTATTCGTTACGAAATCCTATCCTTCAGAGAGACTCCGAGCATAGCTCTTTCCATAGCTCGCTGAGCGACTTTGAACTGGTGGACCAGCCCTATCGTGAGTGTCCACGTCTCAGCTCCGTAGGTCATGACGGGTAGGACGCACTGATTGAAAACTTTCGTTTTCAAGCATTGCGGTATGGATGACGAGAAGACTCCACGTAGTTTTTCAAACGCTGCCCAGCCTAGCTGGATCCTCCTCTTGGCCTCCTTCTCGAAATTGTTTTTACCCAACTGCAGAATCTGCCCAAGGTAAGTATATTCGGAAACAGTTTCGAGAAGGTGGCCATGTACAACCACCGGTCTTGGAACAATGTGGCCATTGATCATGACTTTGGTTTTATCCAAATTCATGCCAAGACCGATACATCGGGAGGCTGAAGCTAGGCCGTCCAGCATCCGGTTCAGCTCCTCTAGCGACTCTGCCATTAAGACTATGTCATCAGCGAATCGCAGGTGTGAGATGTAATCGCCGTTTATGTTAATGCCCCTACTTTTCCAGTCCAGCATCTTAAACATATCTTCCAACGCGTTCGTGAACAGTTTCGGGGATATGACATCCCCCTGCTACACTCCTCTGCGCAATTGGATGGGCTTAGACTGCTGGCCCTGTACTTGGACACTCATAGTAGCGCCCTCGTAGAGACATCTCAGCACCTCGATATAACGGTAGTCTACTTGGCATCGCTGTAAGGATTCCAGAACAGCCCAGGTTTCGACGGAGTCAAAGGCCTTCTATAGTCCACAAAGGCCAGGCACAGGGGATGATTATACTCTTCGGACTTCTGTATAATCTGCCTCACTGTGTGAATGTGTTCTATGGTGCCATATCCTCCGCGGAACCCGGCCTGTTCCGGTGGCTGGAACTCGTCGAGTCTTCTGGCGAGACGATTCGTGACCACTCGTGAGAACAGCTTATAGACGTGGCTCAGGAGTGAGATGGGTCTATAGTTTTTAAGGAGGGTTTTATCTCCCTTCTTAAAAAAGAGCACCACCAAACTCCCGCTCCACGCCTTTGGAGTTCTCCCACTGTGAAGGACGGTGTTAAAGAGGTTTTGTAGCTCCTGTATAACAGGGGCTCCTCCTGCTTTCAAAAGCTCTGACGTAATTCCGTCCTCACCGGGGGCTTTTCCATTTTTAAGCTGCCTCAGAGCTAACACAATCTCATCTTGAATGATGTCTGGCAGTTCGTCGGTGTAGTGGCGCGTCAGGGTGGCTTTGGAATCGTGGTCGTCTCGTCGGAAACAAGGGGCATGTGCAGCGTATAATCGGCCATAGAAATCCTCTATCTCGGCGGATATCTCCGGCTTCGACAATACGGTCCTCCCGTCGTGCGTTTTAATCTTCGTCAGGTGGCTCCTGCCAAGCTGCTAAGTGAATACTTTGGATCCTCGGTTTCGCTCTATCGCCTCTTCAATGAGGCGTATGTTGGAGCTCCGAAGGTCGCGCCGTACCATCTTCGCAATTTGCTTGTTCAGGTCTGACCTCTCTGACGAAGTCGCTTGGGTGGTTTCCCGTCTTTTTGTCATCAGCCGAAGAGTTCCATCCGAAAGTTTGGACTTCTTGCCAGTACGCTGCTTTTGGCAGAACTTGATGCCCTCGTCCCTTAACGTTTCGACCAGATTGTGTAGGGTCTCGTCAGCGTCATCAGTGGGTTCCAAGGCAACAAATCTATCACCGAGAAGCTGCTGGAACTTCTCAGTGCCCGCTATGATTTGGATTGGGTTAGGTCGGAGCGTTGACTTCATCAGACGGTTTCTTTCAAGCTTCAAGTTGATATTCAGAGAGCCTCGGAGCAGTCGGTGATCAGATCCAGTATTGAACCTATTGATCACTGAGACATCTCTGAATATATGCTTGCTATCCGTCATGATGAAGTCGATCTAATTTTTAGTCACAGTGTCTGGGCTTTGCCATGTCCACTTCCTTTGGGGCCGTTTCTTAAAGAAGGAGTTCATTAAAACAGCCCCTCTTTCTCAAGGAAGTTGACAAGCATTTGCCCCCTGTGATTCCTAACTCCATAACCATGCGGGCCTATTCGGGATTCGTTGCCAATCTGGGTTCCCACCTTGCCGTTAAAGTCCCCCATAACAACGTTGAAGTGAGCCTTAGTGGTGCTGTGCAAGGCACTGGATATGTCTTCGTACATATCCTCCACTTCATCATCCGAGTGTGCCGAGGTCGGTGCGTAAACCTGAATGACCTTCATGCTGTAACGCTTGGACAGCCGAAGGATCAGGTACGCTACCCTGGTCGACACACTAGAGATTTCTTCAACGTTGTTAGAGAGGGCCTTATTTACGAGGAAACCGACACCACCCCGGGATGTTTTATCACCTTCGCGAAAGTAGAGAAGATGGCCCGAGTCTAAGGTTACGGTGTCCTCTCCCTCTCTACGGACTTCACATAACCCCAGAACATGCCATTTAATGTTCTCTAACTCCACTTCCAACTGCGCTAAATGATGGTCAAGCCTCAAAGTGCGTCCGTTAAACGTAGCCAGGGTCAGTTTCAGTGGTGAATGGTAGCCTGAGGTAGCCCGGTGATTCTTAGCACCTCCTGCCCCGCCGTTACCATGGCCGCTACCATAATCCCCACGCTGGGCATGCGGGTTGGGGATCGCAGTTAGGTTAAAAAGATTGTTCTGCAGGGGGCGGTGCTGCCCACCCCCCGGTGTATGTCCCTTAGTCGCCTCTTACGACACCCACGGGAAGAGTTGGGGTGGTGCAAATTCTAAGCCGGCACCAACACAGCTAATAACATAATTGATATTCTACTTAAATAGTTTTTTTTCTGTATTATTGTGTATACGAAATTTCCGACATGAAATATACAGACTATAGAGTTTTTGGGATTTAGAATAGGCCAACAGCTGGAAAAATCCAAGAGCCGGGAAAAATCTCATACCAGGGAAACAACCGAACAGTTTTCATTACTCTGTGTAGTGTAGCAGCCAGCTTTACATGTGCTCGGCGTCAGCTGGGCACGGAGCGTGGAAACGCGACAATTTTGGGCTGTGCTCATCCGTGTTCCGTCAGAAAACTATCAGATGAAAATTGCAGAAGTGGCGCCCTCCATATATTTTTACCTACTAGATTCCACACAGTATCAGTTTGCTTTTACTATCTTCGGCCAGTCGTGAACCCGGTTTAGGATTGCCGGAGCGATTTAGTATTTCCGGGTATGGGCCTCGATCTGCAGAACATTTGTCTTGCAGCAAAATCGAAGCGGCTGAGACGCAAGCCGTGCTTGCGTCTCAGGTCGGTGGCGTGGTGAGCGAGTAGGCTCACCGCGCCACCGACCGTTATCATCAAACCTAGCCTGACTTGGCGTTAAATCTTTCAGAAACTGGACGTATGTGTAGGTGTATCCTATTGTAAATGTGTGAGCCTAATGTTGCGTTTTTCTCGAGTGTCAGATAAGCCGCGAGGAGCAGGTGTGGCAGAATGAGCTGAAGGACCTCATCTGGCTGGAGCTGCAGGCGCGCGTGGCGGGGCGCTCGCTCGCCGCGCAGGACGCCTGGCTGTGCGCGCAGCGACAACAGGTGCCCTGCGTCGTCAAGAACATATCCGAGTACAGGTAACTCCCCTTGGAACGAGCTGGAGGAGCTCATCTGGCTGGAGCTGCAGGCGCGCGTGGCGGGGCGCTCGCTCGCCGCGCAGGACGCCTGGCTGTGCGCGCAGCGACAACAGGTGCCCTGCGTCGTCAAGAACATATCCGAGTACAGGTAACTCCCCTTGGAACGAGCTGGAGGAGCTCATCTGGCTGGAGCTGCAGGCGCGCGTGGCGGGGCGCTCGCTCGCCGCGCAGGACGCCTGGCTGTGCGCGCAGCGACAACAGGTGCCCTGCGTCGTCAAGAACATATCCGAGTACAGGTAACTCCCCTTGGAACGAGCTGGAGGAGCTCATCTGGCTGGAGCTGCAGGCGCGCGTGGCGGGGCGCTCGCTCGCCGCGCAGGACGCCTGGCTGTGCGCGCAGCGACAACAGGTGCCCTGCGTCGTCAAGAACATATCCGAGTACAGGTAACTCCCCTTGGAACGAGCTGGAGGAGCTCATCTGGCTGGAGCTGCAGGCGCGCGTGGCGGGGCGCTCGCTCGCCGCGCAGGACGCCTGGCTGTGCGCGCAGCGACAACAGGTGCCCTGCGTCGTCAAGAACATATCCGAGTACAGGTAACTCCCCTTGGAACGAGCTGGAGGAGCTCATCTGGCTGGAGCTGCAGGCGCGCGTGGCGGGGCGCTCGCTCGCCGCGCAGGACGCCTGGCTGTGCGCGCAGCGACAACAGGTGCCCTGCGTCGTCAAGAACATATCCGAGTACAGGTAACTCCCCTTGGAACGAGCTGGAGGAGCTCATCTGGCTGGAGCTGCAGGCGCGCGTGGCGGGGCGCTCGCTCGCCGCGCAGGACGCCTGGCTGTGCGCGCAGCGACAACAGGTGCCCTGCGTCGTCAAGAACATATCCGAGTACAGGTAACTCCCCTTGGAACGAGCTGGAGGAGCTCATCTGGCTGGAGCTGCAGGCGCGCGTGGCGGGGCGCTCGCTCGCCGCGCAGGACGCCTGGCTGTGCGCGCAGCGACAACAGGTGCCCTGCGTCGTCAAGAACATATCCGAGTACAGGTAACTCCCCTTGGAACGAGCTGGAGGAGCTCATCTGGCTGGAGCTGCAGGCGCGCGTGGCGGGGCGCTCGCTCGCCGCGCAGGACGCCTGGCTGTGCGCGCAGCGACAACAGGTGCCCTGCGTCGTCAAGAACATATCCGAGTACAGGTAACTCCCCTTGGAACGAGCTGGAGGAGCTCATCTGGCTGGAGCTGCAGGCGCGCGTGGCGGGGCGCTCGCTCGCCGCGCAGGACGCCTGGCTGTGCGCGCAGCGACAACAGGTGCCCTGCGTCGTCAAGAACATATCCGAGTACAGATAACTCCCCTTGGAACGAGCTGGAGGAGCTCATCTGGCTGGAGCTGCAGGCGCGCGTGGCGGGGCGCTCGCTCGCCGCGCAGGACGCCTGGCTGTGCGCGCAGCGACAACAGGTGCCCTGCGTCGTCAAGAACATATCCGAGTACAGGTAACTCCCCTTGGAACGAGCTGGAGGAGCTCATCTGGCTGGAGCTGCAGGCGCGCGTGGCGGGGCGCTCGCTCGCCGCGCAGGACGCCTGGCTGTGCGCGCAGCGACAACAGGTGCCCTGCGTCGTCAAGAACATATCCGAGTACAGATAACTCCCCTTGGAACGAGCTGGAGGAGCTCATCTGGCTGGAGCTGCAGGCGCGCGTGGCGGGGCGCTCGCTCGCCGCGCAGGACGCCTGGCTGTGCGCGCAGCGACAACAGGTGCCCTGCGTCGTCAAGAACATATCCGAGTACAGATAACTCCCCTTGGAACGAGCTGGAGGAGCTCATCTGGCTGGAGCTGCAGGCGCGCGTGGCGGGGCGCTCGCTCGCCGCGCAGGACGCCTGGCTGTGCGCGCAGCGACAACAGGTGCCCTGCGTCGTCAAGAACATATCCGAGTACAGATAACTCCCCTTGGAACGAGCTGGAGGAGCTCATCTGGCTGGAGCTGCAGGCGCGCGTGGCGGGGCGCTCGCTCGCCGCGCAGGACGCCTGGCTGTGCGCGCAGCGACAACAGGTGCCCTGCGTCGTCAAGAACATATCCGAGTACAGATAACTCCCCTTGGAACGAGCTGGAGGAGCTCATCTGGCTGGAGCTGCAGGCGCGCGTGGCGGGGCGCTCGCTCGCCGCGCAGGACGCCTGGCTGTGCGCGCAGCGACAACAGGTGCCCTGCGTCGTCAAGAACATATCCGAGTACAGATAACTCCCCTTGGAACGAGCTGGAGGAGCTCATCTGGCTGGAGCTGCAGGCGCGCGTGGCGGGGCGCTCGCTCGCCGCGCAGGACGCCTGGCTGTGCGCGCAGCGACAACAGGTGCCCTGCGTCGTCAAGAACATATCCGAGTACAGGTAACTCCCCTTGGAACGAGCTGGAGGACCTGACCCAGTAGCATTAGCAGCCATGGCGACGGTTTTGTCCTCGGAAGGAAAGACACACAATATTTATTTCTCTCTTTTGTTAGACGATTAGGATACGTTTTGTCTTTTCTTCAGTAGTCAAAGGCGCTCATGTTGAATTTGCTGAGTCCAACACAGAAGCCTTAGATGGACAATCTGAAGCCAAGAAGACATCTATGCAATTTTCCATGACCTGAAATTCGTAACCTCCTGTGCTAAGAAGCTAGTGTGATAGCGCCCGCTTATCTATTTCTGATTCCAATCGACTGTATTTCTAATTCGGAATGTTTGCCCCAAAGTTTAAAAATAAACAAACAAACACGCTCACGACTGTATTCCCCATGATGGACATCCTTAGATGCCCTACACTTAGTGAGTAGATTTCAATAGCTTCAAATGTATTATAGCATGCTTAGCATGAGGACTCAAGCCAACGGTTTTGTCGACCGACGAGAAGACAGTATTTGGTTCCTCTCTTTCGTACGGTCGAATAGACGACAGAAATCGTTTTTGTCTTCTATTTCGTAGACAAAACATTGTCTTGAGTGGTCATGCTAAGAGCGCAGATCTCTGAACAAGTTGAAGACTAAACCTCATGAAGATCCCATACTCTTACAAGCCAGTTTAATATTGACTGTGGTTTCTGTCAATAGATTCGTAAACAAAAACCCATGCAGAAGGCAAGCTAAACGCACCGGAGACGTTCAGAGCTCCCGCGAAGATCTCACTGACAACGAAATAAACGATGATGGTAAGTCAAAGTCAGGTCTTAACCCATTAAAATCACAAGGAAAAATCAAACGTCAGCTCGGATTCCTCGTGCTGAACCAAGCTTAGAAGAATGAGGCAACAATCTCTGCTTGGGTTTTTTGATGATCCTTTTTTTGATGATGGTGAATTACAGGCACATGAGATTTTTGACCCGTTTTGTCTCAGGGTGGGCAACGCGCGGGTTAACCCTCTGTTGTTGGAAACGTCCATATGTTACAGGTAACCGCTTACCAATAGGTGGGTCATTTATGCTTGCTTAATAAAAAAAAAACATTATTCGGGATTCTGTTGTCGCGTTTAAAGTGAACTTTTCCCACATTTCAGATATAGACTACGGCTGCCTGCAGTTGGACTGTCAGACGTGCGCGGACGCGGTGGGGCGCGCGATGCGCGAGGTGGGCGCGCTGCTCGACTCCTTCTACAACGCCGTCTCGCTCTATCCCTCCTCCAAAGCCATGACGGTCGACCTGCCCCTGGTCGCCACCAACCTCTTCAAGAATAGACTCAAAGTAAGTTCTACTACGAACTATACATGTAAAAGTTATTTTGAGCACAAGTTAAGCGTACATAAATTGATATATTCAGTGATGGACGACCGGATTCGAAACCACGGCTTTCGGATCGGAAGTCCGGTTACGGTGCACTAGTTCAACACGCACGGAGCCGGTGCTCCACTAGTTATCTCTTAATTCATTAAAATCACAAACATCCCTTTAAAACTCCGCGACCAAACCAGGAAAGAAATAAATAATAAATAAATAAAAACATAATGCTGGACATTTTTCACACAGCATCATCTAGCCCCAAACTAAGCAGAGCTTGTATTATGGGAACTACATGACTGATATACTACTAATATACTTTTTTTGTTGTAAATACATACATATTATACATAGAAAAACACCCAGACCTGAGACAATTTTTTGCAGATCTTAAAAACATTTGTCTCGTGACAGGAATCGAACCCGCAACCTTCTGCGTCTCAGGCGGACTTTCGCCCACTGCGCCACAGAGATCGTCAAAAGAAAGGCAGGTACCTACATTTCTCATCGAGTTGGAGCAACTTCAAACCCAATATTAATGTTTAATGTTTGTATCTGCAAATATTTGTCTCAGGTCTGGGTTTTTTCTATGTATAATATGTATTTATTTACAAAAAAAAAAATGTATATAAGTTGTATATCAGTCATGTAGTTCCCATAATACAAGCTTTGCTTAGTTTGGGGCTAGATGATGCTGTGTGAAAATGTTCTGCATTATTTATTATTAATATTTTTTATCATCTAAATTATCCGATATTTTATTATATAGTAATGTTTTTAGTAGATATCTTGTGAGTTGGTTATAAAAGCGTACACCTGTTTCTCAGGCGCTGTGTCTCTGGTTCAACACGGCTCTGAACATGCGTCTGAAGATGCTGGCCGTCCAGCGCATGCTGCGCTCCATGAGGAAGAGCCAGCGCGAGCTGCGGCACCGGACCTCCGTCGACTCCGACATCAGCAGGTACGATTACATGCGTCTGAAGATGCTTGCCGTCCAGCGCATGCTGCGCTCCATGAGGAAGAGCCAGCGCGAGCTGCGGCACCGGACCTCCGTCGACTCCGACATCAGCAGGTACGATTACATGCGTCTGAAGATGCTTGCCATCGTCAGGTGCTTCATGGGGAGTGGTTACTTTTAAGGTTTATTAGTATTTAAGTTACGGTAGTATTATGGCTAATAATTAATGCTGAAATAAAAAGTTTTTATTTGAATATTTGTCCCGCGGCGGGAATCGAATCCGCAACCTTCTGCGCTCAGGCTGGCCTTCGCCCACTGCACCACAGAGGTCGTAATATTTCAGGTATATACGTGTTTTCTAAGGGAGTGATTCTTCTGTACGTTATTATTGAGGTGTTTATTTATACTGTGCCACGACAGAGGGAATCCCAGTGTAGGGTCAGCACATAATGTGTCCTGACTCATACATAATGTGCCTGTTGAGGTGTTTATTTATACTGTGCCACGACACAGAGAATCCTAGTGTAGGGTCAGCACATAATGTGTCCTGACTCATACATAATGTTAATTTATTGATTTGTCTGCAGACAATCTTCATCTGAACCCCAGAAGAACTGCACCGTCCGCTTCAACGTCAGCAACGACCCGACACCCACCGGTTCCAACAATAGCGACTCGAGTTACGCCAAAGATGACATCAAAGAAAGCCCAGAAGAGGAGATTGTGGGAAAAGAGGGGAAACAGAAAGTGGGTACAGAAACAGGCGCTACGGAGAAGAGTGAAGAGGACAGTGCGAGAATTGAAAAGAGTTCAGAAAGAGGATTGGACGATGAAGTGGATAGTGGAGTGGACATGAGTAGTGAGTGTTGTTTTTGTAAAAACGCTAGCTTGTACCCACGGCTTTGCCCGCATTACCCAGGTATATAAGTAGTATGTTTTATAGATCACGAAGCAGCTCATTATAAATTACGTGAAAACCGATTGAGCCATTACGAAGTCTTTTTTCTAGAATTCCTTTCAAGATATTTTTGAGATTTTATATGCGTCTGCAAAAAGGAGAAACACAAACAAATATAACCCGTTTAAAAAAAGATAATATCGAACTTTTAATAAATAGCTGATAAATAATGTCACCAATATAACTTTTAGTAAAAGTGGCAAATAGAAGGTCATGTGACTCATAGAATCGACATCCGCTGGTAGAGAACGGTTCGCGAATTTTGTTGGCGAACCGGACGACCTACTTCAGGTCCCCCCCACTCAATTCACAGGTAGTGGGACGTTGGTGTATGAAGTTTACAAAAAGGCTTAAGATCTTTTGCCATATCACTTGTTAGGAAGGTCCTACGTCGAGCAGTCCTACAGACAGGTAGTCCAGAAATCGAGTCTTAGTCAGCAGATGATGAAGTTTCCAATAGTGGCAGGTCCAATGATATCAAATCAATAAGTTTTTGCCACGAAGACCTGCCCCACCTCGGCTATACTCACCAATCATTTTGATAGTCGTCCATAATCCATAGCTACTAAAGTTTGAAAATTTATCTAATTACCCATTCCTCTTATTATTTTTTCAAATTTTAGATAGGCATTGTCACCAACGATTAGGACTGTCAAAATGGATTTTTACTCCAATAACTATCGTGATGCACGTGCCGCACTATAGGTGAAGGCACAGTCTACTCATTCCAAGAGTGTTTATGAAGGCGAGCGATCGCGACGCTCTCTTGCACTGCGCTGCCGCTGCTCGCGTGCGGTCCGCTCGGGTGCCGCAGAATGTAAGTACTCTAATATAAGTTGTTACACTTCATGTGCTCCAGGAGCAGCGGGTCAGAGTACGCCCGAAATAGTCTTGGACAGTCGGTACAGCACGGTGGAGTCGAGCGACGCGGGCTACACGTCGGACGCCTCCTCCGCACCCTACGACGCGTACGACGTGGGCCCGCTCAGCGAGCTCACGCAGCTCGTCGTGCTCAACAAGACCAAAGTCTCCATATACCGGTCAGTTAGCTGCTTCTATCCGAGGTAGTGGTGGACAGTCGGTACAGCACGGTGGAGTCGAGCGACGCGGGCTACACGTCGGACGCCTCCTCCGCACCCTACGACGCGTACGACGTGGGCCCGCTCAGCGAGCTCACGCAGCTCGTCGTGCTCAACAAGACCAAAGTCTCCATATACCGGTCAGTTAGCTGCTTCTATCCGAGGTAGTGGTGGACAGTCGGTACAGCACGGTGGAGTCGAGCGACGCGGGCTACACGTCGGACGCCTCCTCCGCACCCTACGACGCGTACGACGTGGGCCCGCTCAGCGAGCTCACGCAGCTCGTCGTGCTCAACAAGACCAAAGTCTCCATATACCGGTCAGTTAGCTGCTTCTATCCGAGGTAGTGGTGGACAGTCGGTACAGCACGGTGGAGTCGAGCGACGCGGGCTACACGTCGGACGCCTCCTCCGCACCCTACGACGCGTACGACGTGGGCCCGCTCAGCGAGCTCACGCAGCTCGTCGTGCTCAACAAGACCAAAGTCTCCATATACCGGTCAGTTAGCTGCTTCTATCCGAGGTAGTGGTGGACAGTCGGTACAGCACGGTGGAGTCGAGCGACGCGGGCTACACGTCGGACGCCTCCTCCGCACCCTACGACGCGTACGACGTGGGCCCGCTCAGCGAGCTCACGCAGCTCGTCGTGCTCAACAAGACCAAAGTCTCCATATACCGGTCAGTTAGCTGCTTCTATCCGAGGTAGTGGTGGACAGTCGGTACAGCACGGTGGAGTCGAGCGACGCGGGCTACACGTCGGACGCCTCCTCCGCACCCTACGACGCGTACGACGTGGGCCCGCTCAGCGAGCTCACGCAGCTCGTCGTGCTCAACAAGACCAAAGTCTCCATATACCGGTCAGTTAGCTGCTTCTATCCGAGGTAGTGGTGGACAGTCGGTACAGCACGGTGGAGTCGAGCGACGCGGGCTACACGTCGGACGCCTCCTCCGCACCCTACGACGCGTACGACGTGGGCCCGCTCAGCGAGCTCACGCAGCTCGTCGTGCTCAACAAGACCAAAGTCTCCATATACCGGTCAGTTAGCTGCTTCTATCCGAGGTAGTGGTGGACAGTCGGTACAGCACGGTGGAGTCGAGCGACGCGGGCTACACGTCGGACGCCTCCTCCGCACCCTACGACGCGTACGACGTGGGCCCGCTCAGCGAGCTCACGCAGCTCGTCGTGCTCAACAAGACCAAAGTCTCCATATACCGGTCAGTTAGCTGCTTCTATCCGAGGTAGTGGTGGACAGTCGGTACAGCACGGTGGAGTCGAGCGACGCGGGCTACACGTCGGACGCCTCCTCCGCACCCTACGACGCGTACGACGTGGGCCCGCTCAGCGAGCTCACGCAGCTCGTCGTGCTCAACAAGACCAAAGTCTCCATATACCGGTCAGTTAGCTGCTTCTATCCGAGGTAGTGGTGGACAGTCGGTACAGCACGGTGGAGTCGAGCGACGCGGGCTACACGTCGGACGCCTCCTCCGCACCCTACGTCATTTCATCGTCCAAAGGCACTAGGAGGCGCTGCAATCTATGATGAAAATACAATTTTGTGTATAAACAATTTTAGATTTTTTTTTAGTTTGTAATTAGATTGATCGACTTCCAGAAAGCATCACGAAGAAATACTGAAGACGCAGGGTGTTCGGCGGTGCATGACCTTCGTCAACAAGATGCGGAAGAACATCCTGTACAAAGTGTTCTTGACCCTGGAGAAACCTGACGTGAGTGCCTATGAATATAGACATAATAGTCGCAAACAAAAGTAATAGAGGAATAAGTTATATGTAAATTACGTTAAGTTATATGTATTGTTATATAAGTTATATGTATTGTCTTAATTTATAGGTATACATTATACCACATTATATTATTTATTAAATATATATTTTATTACCTACTGCAAATTATTATTATTATTATTATTTATTTTTTATTGCAGTTACACCACCTCTTCACATTCTTTTAATTCAAGTCCATCCAAAGGTTGCCTGGAAGAGATTGCTCTCAGCGATAAGGCCGCCCATTGTATCACCACAACCTAGTTTTAAGATCTTATGTAAAGTGTTTTTTATCCTGGTGTATGCAATAAAGAGTTATCTATCTATCTATCTAAATTACAACTTATCATTATTATTATCAGTATCAACAGCCTCTATTGTCCCTGGTTACGCGCCGATTCAAAGTTAATTGTGACGAAATACTATTTATTTTCCCCAAAAATAGACACAGTGACATGAAAGTTATATAGGAAAGATAGGACTCACCAATGTGGCGTGTCTTCCGGGAGCAATATAGGCAAAATATCACCAATTCTACGTAGAACTTCCAATAGTAACGCACCTCTATAGAGGGGACACTCTCCCCACACTCTTCACTAATTTTCCGGGTTCCAACGACAGTACTTTAGTGTTTACGAATTTTATTGAGATTAAGCTATTTACATCACTTATTCGCCATCTGTTTTCTGAGACGAGATATAGGATTGCACGAGGGTGCGAAGGATAGAGGAATTGTCACTGTGTCTCCAACCAAAACTAATTAAATTGGTTTAAACAATCCCACTGCAAGGCAAAGGCGTCCCTTCCTTCCTTCCACACCTCACTATTGAGTGCTGTTGTTGACCAGTCTTTTGTATAGGAGTCTATTACGTCTCTCAATCTTCAGAGAAAAACAAATCAGATTATAATTACAACTAAATAAAATTAATTAATTCAAAGTCAAAGTCAATAGGTTTTTATTCATTCAAATCACAAGGAGCATATAGAAACGTCAACTTAAAAACTACGTGAATTAAAAAAAATTAAAGTGAATTTACGCCGATTCTTCGTGAGCGACCAAGCATAGAAGAATCAGGCAACAAACTCTGCTTGGTTATTTTTTTGATGATCCTTCTTTCAGCTTTAGTGTGGTGCCAATCGAACGAGGTGAATTAAATTCATAAATAATTCGCAACATATATGCATATTAAATATTTTACTATTAAATTGTTAAAAAAGGTTCAAGTAATTTACAACCGGAATTTATGTAACATTGTGATTGTGTCTAATAATAAATCTTCTTTTCTTCTTCTTCTTCTTCTTCTTCGTCGTCGTGTCGATGGTCTGCCTCCTTTAAATTTTGTTTAACCAAAATCTGGCCACACTAACACCATCTTCCGTAGCCTCGCACGGAAAATGGTGGTCTTTAATTGTCCAGGTATTAGTGTACTATTATTTATATATTGTAATATTATTTCAGTATAATATTTATTTACCAAGTTTCATCCAGATTGAATAATAATAACAAATTAATTAAAGATCCAGCATTATTAATAATGTCATTATATTATGTATTATAGTAGTTATTGAATAAAGGCAGTTGTCGTCTGACAAACGCCGGATTGCCCGAGTGGACTCACAAAGAAATCAAGGTCGTTTAATTGATGAGGGAAGCTCTGTATCGAAAGCAATCCGATGGAATATAATTATTTCTTTCGGCATCTAGCCCCAGGAGTGCAGAAGTGAAATATGACGTCATTAAAGACTAATTGGTTTAATTCAACTGACAGATGGAACAGCCTCGTCCTGAAATGGAGGAGGTACCGGCGGAGGTGTTCCACGACGCTAAGGAGGACGAGGACAAGCCGGACACGGATGCCGAGAGCGGTTGCAGTGAGCTGAGGAGGTAACCACCAGACTATCCACTGCTCTCACTGCCACTGACCCTGTCTGATATACCTTGGGTATTGTTTTATAGGACGACGATTCAAAATCTATACTTATAATAAAGCTGATGTTTGTTTCTTTGTTTAAACGCGTTAATTTCTAGAACTAGCAGTTGGTCTTTTTGCATTTAATAGCCCAATTCTTCAGGAAGGTTGTTTAACATCACACTACGAACCTTAGGAGCCGAACAAGAGAAGTAAAAACTTTTGATTTCATTTAGTTTTTGTTTTTGATTCCATTAATATAGATTCAGACTTTATAATTCTAAATATCGATTATAAGGTTGTCTGGAAGAGATCGCCTTTAAGCGATAAGGCCGCCCATTGTACCTTAAAGGTCTCTACCCATTACACCGTATCATACCATGACCGTGCTATGAACGTGTCAGGCAAAAAAGTATTCTTTGTATTGAAAAGTATGGGACTATGCTCACTAGACCGTTCCGTCACCAACCAACAACGTCGCGTGTCATGCACGGAGCGGCAACTATTCTCCATGAGAATATTGCCGGTGCTGATACGCTCCGTGCATGACACGCGACATTGCCAAACCGCTGTGCGCAGGCGGCGAGCCGGTGAGCAATACTGGAAAAATTTTTCTTCATCATCAACTAAATGCCTAAATAATGTCCAATATTCCCCTTTGGTTTTTCCTTCTTTTATAGAATCGTGAATCCAGTAGCGTCGAGTTCTTGTTGTACGTTCTTCTTCATCCAATATTATGGCAATCATTGCCAACTGTCTAGCGGTTCTTCTAATAGCCATACTTATATAGTGACATAAAAGCACACGTCCACTACAGTCTGATATGCACATAAGAATGACGGATTCCGAATCAACTATGTTACACACGGACATCGTACGGGTGGTATGCGGTCATCATACGCTTTACAAACGGGTACAGAACGCCGTCGATCCGTACAGTGGGCAAGGTAGACCGTGTCGTATTATTTTCGTGTCTGACACGTTCATAGCACGGTCATGGTATGATACGGTGTAATGGGTAGACCGTGTAGTATTATTTTCGTGTCTGACACGTTCATAGCACGGTCATGGTATGATACGGTGTAATGGGTAGACCGTGTCGTATTATTTTCGTGTCTGACACGTTCATAGCACGGTCATGGTATGATACGGTGTAATGGGTAGACCGTGTAGTATTATTTTCGTGTCTGACACGTTCATAGCACGGTCATGGTATGATACGGTGTAATGGGTAGACCGTGTCGTATTATTTTCGTGTCTGACACGTTCATAGCACGGTCATGGTATGATACGGTGTAATGGGTAGACCGTGTCGTATTATTTTCGTGTCTGACACGTTCATAGCACGGTCATGGTATGATACGGTGTAATGGGTAGACCGTGTCGTATTATTTTCGTGTCTGACACGTTCATAGCACGGTCATGGTATGATACGGTGTAATGGGTAGAGACCTTTATCATAATGTGTTACTGTTTATTTCGTTTGTATCTTAAGGTGTACAATAAAGTATTTTCATTCATTCATCGATTATATAGTTCTACACCACTGTTCTATAGTTCTTCAGATTTTGATTGTTGTGTTTAAGCTCTCGATTATTTAGTTCTAGAATCATATTCCTTAGTAGTAGTTTCAGATATTTGATATTTCAAAAGGTAGTACTTGAAAGGTTTAATTTTGTTCCATGCTTCGTAACAGATTCGGGTGCTGGTCCGAGGAGTGCATGTCGATGCGTCTGCCCTCGTACCGCTCCCACTTCCTCCTGCTCTGCAGCATCAGTATGGAGGCCGTGCACGACTACCTGTCCATGCGGCTCGAGATCAAACCGGAGCACCCTTCTTGCCTCACTGTCAAACAGGTTTGTCGCTCTACTAACCCAACTCCAACAACTGGACTCATAACCTAAAATAACGTCACTCTACTGAAATGTACCATGTAGTCCGGGCATGATCGCCCCTCAATGCTTTACTAGCAAGCAGGTAATAAGGATGAAAACTAACGTTTGGGTACATAACCAAATATAATAACAATGCTTAGGTCCTAACACAAGCAAATGTTTGTTTAAAAAGAGATAACAAACTAATAAAAAAAAACTATTTTCGACTGTTAAATCAGTGTAAGATGCATTCTGAGCGTAGTTGTTTGTATCAGTTGATGCACGAGCTGCGGGACGGGCTGGACATAGCGACGGAGATGCGCGCCGACTTCGTGCGCAACGTGCAGGTGGCGCTGGTGGGGCGCAGCGCGGGGGCCGCCGCCGCTGATCTGCTGCTGCTCGTCAAAACTTTCGACAACACCGTCGAAACTATGCTGGAGGTAAACTCATAATCGACAACATTATGGAAAATATGCTGGAGGTAAACTCATAATCGACAACACTGTGGAAACTATGCTGGAGGTAAACTCATAATCGACAACATTATGGAAACTATGCTGGAGGTAAACTCATAATCGACAACATTATGGAAACTATGCTGGAGGTAAACTCATAATCGTCAACATTATGGAAACTATGCTGGAGGTAAACTCATAATCGACAACATTATGGAAACTATGCTGGAGGTAAACTCATAATCGACAACATTATGGAAACTATGCTGGAGGTAAACTCATAATCGACAACATTATGGAAACTATGCTGGAGGTAAACTCATAATCGACAACATTATGGAAACTATGCTGGAGGTAAACTCATAATCGACAACATTATGGAAACTATGCTGGAGGTAAACTCATAATCGACAACATTATGGAAACTATGCTGGATGTAAACTCATAATCGACAACATTATGGAAACTATGCTGGAGGTAAACTCATAATCGACAACATTATGGAAACTATGCTGGTAGTAAACTTACGGCCAAAGCCGTGAGCCCTTTGGTTATAATTCCGCCGGCCCATGCCGCTTGTTCTTCAAGTCATAATTAATAAACCAGGTTATCACTCTGTTACTTGCTTGAGACAGTGTATCGTTTGTTCCAGTTGTACCTCTCGTACCTCACGATGATGTCTGTGAAAGAGCCTCTGCGGCGCGGCCTGCTGCAGTCGGAGTGGGCGTTCGTGGCGCGCCTCGCCCGTCGCCTGCGCGCCGCGCACCGCCTCGCGCCCGTCACATTCGCGTGAGACACTACATACACATACATATAATGAGAAATGGATATAGCAACTACATACATACATATAGTCACGCCTGTTTCCCGGAGGGGTAGGCAGAGACCAAGGATTTCCACATGCTACGATCCTGGCATACCTCTTTCGCTTCATTCATCCTCATCACATTCTTCATACAGGCTCGGCGGTTTAGTGTACTTCTGACCTGGCCTTTCTCTAAAATGTCTCCAATTTGGTCAGAGTACTTTCGCCGAGGCCTTCCTCTACCAACTCTCCCATTCACGCTCGCCTTGTATACTTGTTTTGTTAATCTACTTTCGTCCATCCTTTCTATATGCCCAAACCATCTCAACATACCTTTCTCAACTCTCGTTACTACATCTTCATTCACTCCACACTGCTCTCTTAACACGCTGTTCCTCACTCTATCACTCAAAGTTACACCACACATACTTCTCAAAGCTCTCATCTCCACTGCATTCACTCGACTTTGATGTTTCTTCTGCCATACCCAACTTTCACTTCCATACATTAGTGTCGGCACTAACACTCCTTTATGCACGGCTAGTAGTGCCGTCTCAGACAATTGCCGGCTGCTCATAAAGGAGTGAAGTGCCCCATTTACTTGATTTCCAGCATTCACTCTCCTTTCAATATTTTTCTCAAGCTTCCCATCCCTAGTAAACAAAGTCTCCAGATATACAAATTATTTCACTTGTTCCATTCTCTCTCCGCCGATCACAATATCTCATGCATTCATACATTCATCTTTATCAAAAACCATTACATTCGTCTTACTTACATTCACTTTCATCCCTTTTCTTTCAAACGCTTCATGCATCATTGTTACCATCTCTTGTAACACATCCACCGATGACGCAAGTATAACCTGATCATCGGCGTAGAGAAGACATTTGACGAGTAACTCATTCATTCTTAATCCACATTCACTTACTTTAAAAATTTTCAAACAACTGTCCATGAATAAATTAAACAGCCACGGTGACGCTACACATCCCTGTCTAACACTCTTTTGGATGATATGGCAACTAAATTAAAAAAATGTAAATTTAAGCTTTACAGTGTGGGTGGGTTAGCACTTGTAAAACAAAATAACCAAAGTGTGAGCTTGATCAAAGAAAAGTGTGATTCTCTACCTTATCTGATAATGTGGTTTATATTTCAGTAAAATCGCGTGCAACCAGCTAGACCGGCTGCACACACTGTTCAAAGACAAATTCATCAAAATGGTGGCTAACGAGGACCAAATAGAAACCGATCGGTAATTCACATACGCTCCTTCAATACTCATAGAATTGCCTTTTCTTTTTGAATCGATCGATTATGATAAGTTGATGGTCGTTTGTGCAGTCAAGCGGTGTACTCGCTGTGCCGCAGCGCGCAGTACATATTCGCGAGCGAGCGCGAGCACACGCTGCACGCGGCGCAGTGGGCGCGCGCGCTCGCCGCTCGCCTCGCCAAGGCGCCTGCTCCGCACTACATCGCGCAACGGCAGGAGATATTCGTGAGTACTAGGACATTGCCGAGCCATGCGGGGGAACTATGATGTTTGTGCAGTCAAGCGGTGTACTCGCTGTGCCGCAGCGCGCAGTACATATTCGCGAGCGAGCGCGAGCACACGCTGCACGCGGCGCAGTGGGCGCGCGCGCTCGCCGCTCGCCTCGCCAAGGCGCCTGCTCCGCACTACATCGCGCAACGGCAGGAGATATTCGTGAGTACTAGGACATTGCCGAGCCATGCGGGGGAACTATGATGTTTGTGCAGTCAAGCGGTGTACTCGCTGTGCCGCAGCGCGCAGTACATATTCGCGAGCGAGCGCGAGCACACGCTGCACGCGGCGCAGTGGGCGCGCGCGCTCGCCGCTCGCCTCGCCAAGGCGCCTGCTCCGCACTACATCGCGCAACGGCAGGAGATATTCGTGAGTACTAGGACATTGCCGAGCCATGCGGGGGAACTATGATGTTTGTGCAGTCAAGCGGTGTACTCGCTGTGCCGCAGCGCGCAGTACATATTCGCGAGCGAGCGCGAGCACACGCTGCACGCGGCGCAGTGGGCGCGCGCGCTCGCCGCTCGCCTCGCCAAGGCGCCTGCTCCGCACTACATCGCGCAACGGCAGGAGATATTCGTGAGTACTAGGACATTGCCGAGCCATGCGGGGGAACTATGATGTTTGTGCAGTCAAGCGGTGTACTCGCTGTGCCGCAGCGCGCAGTACATATTCGCGAGCGAGCGCGAGCACACGCTGCACGCGGCGCAGTGGGCGCGCGCGCTCGCCGCTCGCCTCGCCAAGGCGCCTGCTCCGCACTACATCGCGCAACGGCAGGAGATATTCGTGAGTACTAGGACATTGCCGAGCCATGCGGGGGAACTATGATGTTTGTGCAGTCAAGCGGTGTACTCGCTGTGCCGCAGCGCGCAGTACATATTCGCGAGCGAGCGCGAGCACACGCTGCACGCGGCGCAGTGGGCGCGCGCGCTCGCCGCTCGCCTCGCCAAGGCGCCTGCTCCGCACTACATCGCGCAACGGCAGGAGATATTCGTGAGTACTAGGACATTGCCGAGCCATGCGGGGGAACTATGATGTTTGTGCAGTCAAGCGGTGTACTCGCTGTGCCGCAGCGCGCAGTACATATTCGCGAGCGAGCGCGAGCACACGCTGCACGCGGCGCAGTGGGCGCGCGCGCTCGCCGCTCGCCTCGCCAAGGCGCCTGCTCCGCACTACATCGCGCAACGGCAGGAGATATTCGTGAGTACTAGGACATTGCCGAGCCATGCGGGGGAACTATGATGTTTGTGCAGTCAAGCGGTGTACTCGCTGTGCCGCAGCGCGCAGTACATATTCGCGAGCGAGCGCGAGCACACGCTGCACGCGGCGCAGTGGGCGCGCGCGCTCGCCGCTCGCCTCGCCAAGGCGCCTGCTCCGCACTACATCGCGCAACGGCAGGAGATATTCGTGAGTACTAGGACATTGCCGAGCCATGCGGGGGAACTATGATGTTTGTGCAGTCAAGCGGTGTACTCGCTGTGCCGCAGCGCGCAGTACATATTCGCGAGCGAGCGCGAGCACACGCTGCACGCGGCGCAGTGGGCGCGCGCGCTCGCCGCTCGCCTCGCCAAGGCGCCTGCTCCGCACTACATCGCGCAACGGCAGGAGATATTCGTGAGTACTAGGACATTGCCGAGCCATGCGGGGGAACTATGATGTTTGTGCAGTCAAGCGGTGTACTCGCTGTGCCGCAGCGCGCAGTACATATTCGCGAGCGAGCGCGAGCACACGCTGCACGCGGCGCAGTGGGCGCGCGCGCTCGCCGCTCGCCTCGCCAAGGCGCCTGCTCCGCACTACATCGCGCAACGGCAGGAGATATTCGTGAGTACTAGGACATTGCCGAGCCATGCGGGGGAACTATGATGTTTGTGCAGTCAAGCGGTGTACTCGCTGTGCCGCAGCGCGCAGTACATATTCGCGAGCGAGCGCGAGCACACGCTGCACGCGGCGCAGTGGGCGCGCGCGCTCGCCGCTCGCCGCTCGCCTCGCCAAGGCGCCTGCTCCGCACTACATCGCGCAACGGCAGGAGATATTCGTGAGTACTAGGACATTGCCGAGCCATGCGGGGGAACTATGATGTTTGTGCAGTCAAGCGGTGTACTCGCTGTGCCGCAGCGCGCAGTACATATTCGCGAGCGAGCGCGAGCACACGCTGCACGCGGCGCAGTGGGCGCGCGCGCTCGCCGCTCGCCTCGCCAAGGCGCCTGCTCCGCACTACATCGCGCAACGGCAGGAGATATTCGTGAGTACTAGGACATTGCCGAGCCATGCGGGGGAACTATGATGTTTGTGCAGTCAAGCGGTGTACTCGCTGTGCCGCAGCGCGCAGTACATATTCGCGAGCGAGCGCGAGCACACGCTGCACGCGGCGCAGTGGGCGCGCGCGCTCGCCGCTCGCCTCGCCAAGGCGCCTGCTCCGCACTACATCGCGCAACGGCAGGAGATATTCGTGAGTACTAGGACATTGCCGAGCCATGCGGGGGAACTATGATGTTTGTGCAGTCAAGCGGTGTACTCGCTGTGCCGCAGCGCGCAGTACATATTCGCGAGCGAGCGCGAGCACACGCTGCACGCGGCGCAGTGGGCGCGCGCGCTCGCCGCTCGCCTCGCCAAGGCGCCTGCTCCGCACTACATCGCGCAACGGCAGGAGATATTCGTGAGTACTAGGACATTGCCGAGCCATCCACTGACTCACATCATAAACCTTTGCTTTTCCACAGGTATATTTCCTGAAGCTTTCAAACGTTCGATTATCCATCCTGTTCACAAATCCGGGCCCCGAGACAGTGTCAACTTTAGACCGATTTCCATACTGCCAGTGCTATCCAAAATTGTAGAAAAACTTTTAAATAAAAGATTAGTCAAATATTTAGAACACGAACATTTAATTTCAGAATCGCAATTTGGGTTCAGAGCGAATAAATCAACTGAAATGGCGGTCTCTAACTTAACACAGTATATAGTTAGCAATCTTGACAAAAGGAAAAAAGTACTTGCTCTCTTCTTAGACATGGCTAAAGCGTTTGACACTGTCTCGATACCTTTACTCCTGACTAAACTCGAAAGTCTTGGAATACGCGGTACTCCACTAAAGTTGTTTAAAAGTTGCTTAACTGGTAGAACGCAACGAGTTATAATCAATAATGTGGTAAGTGATGATGAACCTGTCTCATACGGAGTCCCTCAAGGAAGCATCTTGGGCCCAGTCCTTTTCTTGATCTTTATAAACGAACTATGTCTATATTCACCCTCACACGGCAAAATTGTTACTTTCGCGGATGACACAGCACTAATTTTTGAAGGAAACACCTGGGAAATAGTACGTATTTACGCTGAACAAGGGCTCCGCAATGTAATCGCCTGGTTGGGAAAAAATCTGTTAACCCTTAATTTTGGCAAAACTAAATTAATCACCTTCAGCATCTTGAAAAATAACACACCCTCTCTTAAAATCCATACTCACACGTGCACTCTCCCCTCCAACGACACATGTGGTTGCTTTCTCTTGGAACAAGTAGACTCAATAAAATATCTTTTGTTGGTTGGACTCTCAAATTAACTGGCTGCCCCAAATTGATTTGATCTCTAGCCGGGTCCGTAAACTCATTTGGATCTTTAAAAACTTAAGATCAGTTGCCAACTTTCCCTTGCTTAAATCCATATATTATGCGCTCTGCCAGTCTGTGGTCAACTACTGTGTTCCTCTTTGGGGAGGAGCGTGCAAAAAACACCTCATTAAAGTTGAGCGAGCTCAACGATCCGTGCTCAAAATCATGACATTTAAGCACTTTCGATATCCAACTACATCTCTTTACAAGGAGTGTGAACTCTTATTGGTTCGCAAATTATTTATTCTTCACACTATTTTAGCATTTCATAAAACACTCCACTTTGACTCTACAAATATTACAGAAGCCAGATCACTAAAAAAAACATTAAATTAATAAAATGTAACACAACATTTGCGAGAAGACATAATTATTATATAAGCTCCTATATTTATAAAAAACTAGACAAAATCCTAAAATTGTATCCACTAACATCTCATAAGCTTAAACACACAGCAAAAGCCTGGCTTGTTGAACAGGATTATGCTTCTACGGAAACCATTTTAACTGCTCTTTCGTAACATAATTAATATTTTCAATTGCATTTAAATTTTAGTCTATTTTTTAATTTTATTATTTTTCCTATTTGAATAATTATTGTACTACAGTCTTTAGTAATCATATAAACATACACACAAGTTTGTCTGACGGAGGGCATTAGTACGCCATACCACACGGCATCCTAGTTTGGGTACTAATGTTGTCCATATAGGATTATACTGTATATAAACATTATAACTACTTTTAAGATAGTACCTACATGTATAATAACGTCTGTTGTAGTCAATAAATAATTTAATTTAATAATTTAATAAAAACTCCTACATCCGCTAAAACCCCCTAGTCGCTAAAAACATATTTCAACGCCTTCCACCAATAAAATCTTTACAAAATCTTGTTGTCTACTTCGATAATCCGGCGTTTATATGTATATTTGTATAACTGCCAAAGGCAAAGTCAATAAATAGGTTGTTATTCATTGAAATCACAAGAATCATATAGAAACGTCGGCTGAAGACTAAGTGAACTTAAAATTTTAAAATGAATTTTCGTCGTTTCCTCGCGCACGATGAAGCCTTCCTTTCAGTAGTAGACTAAAAACTGGTCTCTTGGTTTATGGCGAACTTCTAGTAGAACTCCAACAAACCCTTAAAATCCCTCTCACATCTCCAACAATCACCTATTCCTATGTCTATCATCTGTCCTTTAATCCATCAAACTCTATTTCATCCCTCAGAACTCACTAATGGCGATCCGCGACTTCATAGTGAAGCAAGTGGAATACATTTTGGAGAAATCTCATCCGCTTGCGTGGGAGGTCTCCGAGCCGGTGGTCATCAGGGTCAGGGAACTGCTGCTGCAGATCTGCAAGCTCGGCTTTGAGGTGAGCACTTCGTATAGAAGTCCGGAAACCGAGTACGAAGAGATTCGGTACCTTATTGTGTATCTGTGCCAATGGTGTACGATTACTGTGTCCGCTACAGCGGTAAACGTTGTCTGTCAATGACCTTACATCTTCCTACTCGGTGTCCATACTCAAGGATTTGTGGTTAGAGTAGAGATGTTAAATAACTACTTAAGTGCATGAATATTTGCTGCTACACTAATGCTATTTGCACCTACCTACTTCGAGCTATGCTGACTTACCTTAAAATATACAAATACTACAGATTTTGAAACAGGTTTTCGTACGTTTTTATAAGCGCTGAAAATACCCTCGGCTCGTAACCACTATAGCGCCCGTACTCTCAAACGGCTCTCAAACGAAATCTAGACTCAAGCATAGGCTTTGACAGTTTTTAATGCAAACTTGTCAGTAAAATATGAATGATTATTTTTTTACATCTGAGAGAAGGGCTCACATCTAACAATTAATGGTTTTTTTTTTAAATATTGGTAATTCTGCCTTCCTTGGCACTCTTTGGAGAAGGCATATCCACCATTTAACTAAGACAAGCTGTTAAAGATGGCACACAAGAGAGTGTCATCATCATTATGCTAAACGAAATATCCAAAATTAATGCTTTAAGGGTAAAGATTATTTTTGGCGCGCATTTTCCTAAGATTAGATTGAGTTGCGATCCGTGATTGAACGGTTTATTCCACTTAGGTGATAAAAATGGTATAAAAATTCCCTTAAAGATTCAGTCAAATTAACGTAGTTACGGTGGCGACAAGCAATTGACAAGTATTTCCATTGCCACTAGTCCATCGCCATCGCTTTGTCATTTAGAACGGGTCCTAAGATCACCACCGGGTTCTCATGCAGGTGCTCAAAGTGAAAAAAAGAAAGAAATAGTATATAAAACATTAAATGTTAAAAAACCGACTTCCTCGTGTGCTTACGTTATTTTGCGCGCTTGGGATGGTACTCTTTCGAATAAAAAATAAAAGTAAATAATACACAAAAAATGTTTCGGCTAGTCGTGTTTCCATAAGATGATGATGTTTTTCGAGTTTTACGAAAAAAGTAGCGATCCCACAGGAATTCAACTTTTATGGGACCTCTTCGGCATCATTCTCTATACAACAACAAAAGAATCATCAAAATCGGTTAACAATCGGCGAAGACATCAAGTAACAAACAAATCACCTGTGTAATAAATGGCGAGACCCACGGTCCCTGTGCGTGCACTAACCGTTGCATTCCCGCAGCATGTATCCGTAACCCTCGTCCGCAGCTGCACCGCGAGCTGTACATGTTCGCGTGCGCGCCGCTGCAGCCGAGGACGCCGGGCGGACGCGCGCGCCCCGCCTCGCTGCAGCCCGCGCCCTCCGCGCCGCGCCCCGCGCCTCCGCGTCCGCGCCCCGGCACCGTGCTCCTGCACGACACGTACAACCCGCTCGTAGGGGGCGTGCCTGCGGTATGTCGGGGGAGGAACGTACCTGTGTTTGTGCCCTTTTTCTGTGTTACAGCGTACGCTTTGCTGACTTTGGTTGGTTAGATTTGTCCGAGACATCAAATTCAGTAATCGAATCTACATTCGATTATTATTATTTTTGTAATAGACTTAAAGCTTGGTAAGCGAGTGGCAACACCTCTCTCTCTTCTCTTCCGGTGCTCCTCCAAGTGTGTGCGCTATGCGCTTTGTATTATTTCCTCAATAAAAATGGTTCTACAGCAAGTTTAAGGAGTTATCATTTGACAAACACCGCTGACTCCCACAAGATTTGCAGTCTTTGCTATGCGGCCGACTTTGACCTGAAACGGTCTTCCGATCCAGTTTTAGGGAGAATAACTCTTGAAAATGTGTGTCTTATGTCCTGGTATTAGAAGGTACATCGGAGTAGATATTAGACTTGTGTTTGTGAAATATTTGTGTATAACATCAGACGCTTGTTGCTAACTGAAACAGTCTTACAACTTTTTAGTAGGACAATCCAGCTTAAGGATATGGAAGAGGATACATCTTGTGATTGTGAGTTTTTGTGTGGTATGGCTAATGCTTGCTAACATTAAATTAAAAAACGGTTGTATTTCGGCAGATCTTATTCTTAATGATCTTAAACCCAGTTTTAAAGCAAATTGCTCTGGGAAATGTAGCGGGGAGACCTTCGGCTTGTGGCAATTTTTGTGTCGTATGATTCAGCTCACCGTCTTTTAACTTTGGTTGTACAGGTCTTTTTGGAGTTTTCTGTGTCGTTGGTTTCAGGGACTACAAGTACCATGATATCAAAGCTATCCAGATTCTTAACAGATCGTGCAAATATTTTGTCCCGGAATGCTCGCCCTCAAGCCACAGTGTTCAATAGAATCGTGCGTTTTGTTGTATTTCTGATTTTGATGCGTTGTTTCTTTATGATCTTTAGCGGCGATGGGCTTGCTACCTGTCACGTGGAAGGCTAACTACTTGCAAAAACGCGGGCATGTGCCAAATGTAATCTTTCGTCGCGCCTCTGCCTACGCTTTACTTGTTATCCTCAAAGATCTTCGCATTGAGTATCTGAGGATCTATTCACTTATGCTGCGCGTCATCTGGCAACGTGTGCAACGTTGCAGAACATGTTGTGCTGCCTAGTGATAACATAGTTTGAGGCTGCAGAAGAGCAGTATTGCGAACCGCTTCCATAGGATATGTGAATGTATGTCGTAGATCCACAAAGAGCTGCATCGGTTCGCGAACGATCCGTCGCTGCGTCGCGGGAGCGGCGGCGCGGCGTCTCCCCCGCGTCCTCCGCGCGGCAAGTTCCTGCGGCTCGACAGCGTGCTGGACGACACGGAGACGGACGCCGCGGACAACATGCACCAATTCACAGACGGCAGGGTGAGACAAACACAACATGCGGTGCTCTATTTACACTTTATTTATTTTTAGGAAAACCAGCACATAGAACAGAAAGATATAATAATATAACACAGAAGGCCAATAAAAGGTGTTCACGTGTACAGCCTAAAGATACATAAAGAGTGTGAGCTGGACAGGAAACAATACAACAGAATAAATACAAAGTTAGTTATTTAGTAGATATACAAACAGATAAAAATAAGAGCAAAAAGAAAGATGAATTTTGGATTGAATCTCAATTTCGCCACGCAGAAAAGTAATCTCCGCCGCGCCGCCGCATCACGGATTCGGCACTGGAGCGGAAGAGATCCAGGTCATTTTTTTTTATGATAGCTTGTTGAACTGGTTACCAACTCGCCAAAGAAACGTTTATAGTCGGTTTCTATTACATGAATACTAATACAACAGAATTAAATCTTAGTCGTTTTAGGGGAGCGTTCAGATTAATTTTAGTTTTTATAGTGTTATATAAATAAATAATGCTAGGCATTTTTCACACATCATCATCTAGCCCCAAACTAAGCAGAGTTTGTGTTATGGGAACTACATTACTACTTATATGCATTTTTTTAAATACATCGAGACAAATGTTTGCAGATCATACATACATTTGTCCCGCGGCGGGAATCGACCCTTAGACGGGTGGAAATTCTCATGTGCCTGTAATTCCACCGGCACCTATACACTTTAAAACCGGGACCGAGCAATGCGAGCATTCCTGCTTGGCGGCAGAAATAGGTATGGTGGTAGTACTTCCCCGGACTAGCTCTACCACTTCTAAAAGCTTCTTCGTAAGTTTTCGTAAAGGATTCTAAATGGTTTTGAACATAATAAGTGTCCTATAATTCCAGCCGCAAACGAGCATCGAGCTGCTCCTCTCCGGGGAGAGTCCGGCCGAGGAGCAGGTGGAGCTGCGGTCGGCTGCGAGCGAGCCGCGAGCCAGCGCGGAGGAGAAGCAGTGGGCGTTCCGCGTCGCGCGCGCCGTCATACAGTTCGCCAAGTGCTGGATGCAGTTCGTGGTCGAGCGCTGCGACCGGGGCAGGGGACTGAGGCCCAGGTGAGGAGAAGCAGCGGGCGAGCCGCGTCGCTCGCGCCGTCATACAGTTCGCCAAGTGCTGGATGCAGTTCGTGGTCGAGCGCTGCGACCGGGGCAGGGGACTGAGGCCCAGGTGAGGAGAAGCAGCGGGCGAGCCGCGTCGCTCGCGCCGTCATACAGTTCGCCAAGTGCTGGATGCAGTTCGTGGTCGAGCGCTGCGACCGGGGCAGGGGACTGAGGCCCAGGTGAGGAGAAGCAGCGGGCGAGCCGCGTCGCTCGCGCCGTCATACAGTTCGCCAAGTGCTGGATGCAGTTCGTGGTCGAGCGCTGCGACCGGGGCAGGGGACTGAGGCCCAGGTGAGGAGAAGCAGCGGGCGAGCCGCGTCGCTCGCGCCGTCATACAGTTCGCCAAGTGCTGGATGCAGTTCGTGGTCGAGCGCTGCGACCGGGGCAGGGGACTGAGGCCCAGGTGAGGAGAAGCAGCGGGCGAGCCGCGTCGCTCGCGCCGTCATACAGTTCGCCAAGTGCTGGATGCAGTTCGTGGTCGAGCGCTGCGACCGGGGCAGGGGACTGAGGCCCAGGTGAGGAGAAGCAGCGGGCGAGCCGCGTCGCTCGCGCCGTCATACAGTTCGCCAAGTGCTGGATGCAGTTCGTGGTCGAGCGCTGCGACCGGGGCAGGGGACTGAGGCCCAGGTGAGGAGAAGCAGCGGGCGAGCCGCGTCGCTCGCGCCGTCATACAGTTCGCCAAGTGCTGGATGCAGTTCGTGGTCGAGCGCTGCGACCGGGGCAGGGGACTGAGGCCCAGGTGAGGAGAAGCAGCGGGCGAGCCGCGTCGCTCGCGCCGTCATACAGTTCGCCAAGTGCTGGATGCAGTTCGTGGTCGAGCGCTGCGACCGGGGCAGGGGACTGAGGCCCAGGTGAGGAGAAGCAGCGGGCGAGCCGCGTCGCTCGCGCCGTCATACAGTTCGCCAAGTGCTGGATGCAGTTCGTGGTCGAGCGCTGCGACCGGGGCAGGGGACTGAGGCCCAGGTGAGGAGAAGCAGCGGGCGAGCCGCGTCGCTCGCGCCGTCATACAGTTCGCCAAGTGCTGGATGCAGTTCGTGGTCGAGCGCTGCGACCGGGGCAGGGGACTGAGGCCCAGGTGAGGAGAAGCAGCGGGCGAGCCGCGTCGCTCGCGCCGTCATACAGTTCGCCAAGTGCTGGATGCAGTTCGTGGTCGAGCGCTGCGACCGGGGCAGGGGACTGAGGCCCAGGTGAGGAGAAGCAGCGGGCGAGCCGCGTCGCTCGCGCCGTCATACAGTTCGCCAAGTGCTGGATGCAGTTCGTGGTCGAGCGCTGCGACCGGGGCAGGGGACTGAGGCCCAGGTGAGGAGAAGCAGCGGGCGAGCCGCGTCGCTCGCGCCGTCATACAGTTCGCCAAGTGCTGGATGCAGTTCGTGGTCGAGCGCTGCGACCGGGGCAGGGGACTGAGGCCCAGGTGAGGAGAAGCAGCGGGCGAGCCGCGTCGCTCGCGCCGTCATACAGTTCGCCAAGTGCTGGATGCAGTTCGTGGTCGAGCGCTGCGACCGGGGCAGGGGACTGAGGCCCAGGTGAGGAGAAGCAGCGGGCGAGCCGCGTCGCTCGCGCCGTCATACAGTTCGCCAAGTGCTGGATGCAGTTCGTGGTCGAGCGCTGCGACCGGGGCAGGGGACTGAGGCCCAGGTGAGGAGAAGCAGCGGGCGAGCCGCGTCGCTCGCGCCGTCATACAGTTCGCCAAGTGCTGGATGCAGTTCGTGGTCGAGCGCTGCGACCGGGGCAGGGGACTGAGGCCCAGGTGAGGAGAAGCAGCGGGCGAGCCGCGTCGCTCGCGCCGTCATACAGTTCGCCAAGTGCTGGATGCAGTTCGTGGTCGAGCGCTGCGACCGGGGCAGGGGACTGAGGCCCAGGTGAGGAGAAGCAGCGGGCGAGCCGCGTCGCTCGCGCCGTCATACAGTTCGCCAAGTGCTGGATGCAGTTCGTGGTCGAGCGCTGCGACCGGGGCAGGGGACTGAGGCCCAGGTGAGGAGAAGCAGCGGGCGAGCCGCGTCGCTCGCGCCGTCATACAGTTCGCCAAGTGCTGGATGCAGTTCGTGGTCGAGCGCTGCGACCGGGGCAGGGGACTGAGGCCCAGGTGAGGAGAAGCAGCGGGCGAGCCGCGTCGCTCGCGCCGTCATACAGTTCGCCAAGTGCTGGATGCAGTTCGTGGTCGAGCGCTGCGACCGGGGCAGGGGACTGAGGCCCAGGTGAGGAGAAGCAGCGGGCGAGCCGCGTCGCTCGCGCCGTCATACAGTTCGCCAAGTGCTGGATGCAGTTCGTGGTCGAGCGCTGCGACCGGGGCAGGGGACTGAGGCCCAGGTGAGGAGAAGCAGCGGGCGAGCCGCGTCGCTCGCGCCGTCATACAGTTCGCCAAGTGCTGGATGCAGTTCGTGGTCGAGCGCTGCGACCGGGGCAGGGGACTGAGGCCCAGGTGAGGAGAAGCAGCGGGCGAGCCGCGTCGCTCGCGCCGTCATACAGTTCGCCAAGTGCTGGATGCAGTTCGTGGTCGAGCGCTGCGACCGGGGCAGGGGACTGAGGCCCAGGTGAGGAGAAGCAGCGGGCGAGCCGCGTCGCTCGCGCCGTCATACAGTTCGCCAAGTGCTGGATGCAGTTCGTGGTCGAGCGCTGCGACCGGGGCAGGGGACTGAGGCCCAGGTGAGGAGAAGCAGCGGGCGAGCCGCGTCGCTCGCGCCGTCATACAGTTCGCCAAGTGCTGGATGCAGTTCGTGGTCGAGCGCTGCGACCGGGGCAGGGGACTGAGGCCCAGGTGAGGAGAAGCAGCGGGCGAGCCGCGTCGCTCGCGCCGTCATACAGTTCGCCAAGTGCTGGATGCAGTTCGTGGTCGAGCGCTGCGACCGGGGCAGGGGACTGAGGCCCAGGTGAGGAGAAGCAGCGGGCGAGCCGCGTCGCTCGCGCCGTCATACAGTTCGCCAAGTGCTGGATGCAGTTCGTGGTCGAGCGCTGCGACCGGGGCAGGGGACTGAGGCCCAGGTGAGGAGAAGCAGCGGGCGAGCCGCGTCGCTCGCGCCGTCATACAGTTCGCCAAGTGCTGGATGCAGTTCGTGGTCGAGCGCTGCGACCGGGGCAGGGGACTGAGGCCCAGGTGAGGAGAAGCAGCGGGCGAGCCGCGTCGCTCGCGCCGTCATACAGTTCGCCAAGTGCTGGATGCAGTTCGTGGTCGAGCGCTGCGACCGGGGCAGGGGACTGAGGCCCAGGTGAGGAGAAGCAGCGGGCGAGCCGCGTCGCTCGCGCCGTCATACAGTTCGCCAAGTGCTGGATGCAGTTCGTGGTCGAGCGCTGCGACCGGGGCAGGGGACTGAGGCCCAGGTGAGGAGAAGCAGCGGGCGAGCCGCGTCGCTCGCGCCGTCATACAGTTCGCCAAGTGCTGGATGCAGTTCGTGGTCGAGCGCTGCGACCGGGGCAGGGGACTGAGGCCCAGGTGAGGAGAAGCAGCGGGCGAGCCGCGTCGCTCGCGCCGTCATACAGTTCGCCAAGTGCTGGATGCAGTTCGTGGTCGAGCGCTGCGACCGGGGCAGGGGACTGAGGCCCAGGTGAGGAGAAGCAGCGGGCGAGCCGCGTCGCTCGCGCCGTCATACAGTTCGCCAAGTGCTGGATGCAGTTCGTGGTCGAGCGCTGCGACCGGGGCAGGGGACTGAGGCCCAGGTGAGGAGAAGCAGCGGGCGAGCCGCGTCGCTCGCGCCGTCATACAGTTCGCCAAGTGCTGGATGCAGTTCGTGGTCGAGCGCTGCGACCGGGGCAGGGGACTGAGGCCCAGGTGAGGAGAAGCAGCGGGCGAGCCGCGTCGCTCGCGCCGTCATACAGTTCGCCAAGTGCTGGATGCAGTTCGTGGTCGAGCGCTGCGACCGGGGCAGGGGACTGAGGCCCAGGTGAGGAGAAGCAGCGGGCGAGCCGCGTCGCTCGCGCCGTCATACAGTTCGCCAAGTGCTGGATGCAGTTCGTGGTCGAGCGCTGCGACCGGGGCAGGGGACTGAGGCCCAGGTGAGGAGAAGCAGCGGGCGAGCCGCGTCGCTCGCGCCGTCATACAGTTCGCCAAGTGCTGGATGCAGTTCGTGGTCGAGCGCTGCGACCGGGGCAGGGGACTGAGGCCCAGGTGAGGAGAAGCAGCGGGCGAGCCGCGTCGCTCGCGCCGTCATACAGTTCGCCAAGTGCTGGATGCAGTTCGTGGTCGAGCGCTGCGACCGGGGCAGGGGACTGAGGCCCAGGTGAGGAGAAGCAGCGGGCGAGCCGCGTCGCTCGCGCCGTCATACAGTTCGCCAAGTGCTGGATGCAGTTCGTGGTCGAGCGCTGCGACCGGGGCAGGGGACTGATGCCCAGGTGAGGAGAAGCAGCGGGCGAGCCGCGTCGCTCGCGCCGTCATACAGTTCGCCAAGTGCTGGATGCAGTTCGTGGTCGAGCGCTGCGACCGGGGCAGGGGACTGAGGCCCAGGTGAGGAGAAGCAGCGGGCGAGCCGCGTCGCTCGCGCCGTCATACAGTTCGCCAAGTGCTGGATGCAGTTCGTGGTCGAGCGCTGCGACCGGGGCAGGGGACTGATGCCCAGGTGAGGAGAAGCAGCGGGCGAGCCGCGTCGCTCGCGCCGTCATACAGTTCGCCAAGTGCTGGATGCAGTTCGTGGTCGAGCGTGGGAGGTGAGGAGAAGCAGCGGGCGTGCTGCGTCGTACCAATAAATATACCTTTATTTCTACCATAATCTCACCTGATGGTAAGCGATGATATGATACGATAATAACGGTCTAGTACTCATAGATAATTTTGGTATTTTCAGATGGGCGAGTCAAGGTTTAGAGTTCCTAATGTTGGCGTGTGACCCGTGCAACACAAAGCATCTCACTGAAGAAGAATTCGAGGTTAGTAGTTTGAGAAGAACATTGTATTTTTAAACTTTCGAGATCCGTTAACATAATTTAACTTGCCTTGTAACTACTTTTGTTGAGTCCTGCTATCCGATTGGTTTATTTCGCAATAAAGATCTATCCATAAAGTTCCGCCGACTATATCAAGACCAGAAGGCTGTCGAAGAGATCCATTAAAAATAAGAGGCACATGATACTTTTTAACATTATGTCTCAGGGTCGGCAATGCGCGACTGATACCTCTGGTGTTGCAAATGTCCATAGATTACGGTAACCGCTTACCAGATAGATGGACAGTATGCTTATTTGCTTCAGTGGTCTAAAAGAAGTCGTGATTGAACATTGATTAGCGTTTCATGAGGAGTGACAGTGGCGGCATTGTGGTGTGATGAGTGTGTTTGTTTCAGGAGTTGAAGCAGCTGATGGACGGGTGTATATCTCACGTGATCGGGTCTCGCCCCGCCCCCGACCCTTGCGCTGCCTCGCCCCGGCCCCGGCACAGGTTGCATGTCAGTACACAGATGCAGAGCTCATTTATTAATAACAAGCTGTACCTGCGACTTCGTTCGCAATTGCCATCAATCTTTAAAGTACCTCCTTTCTAACAAAAAAGAATAATGAAACTACGCGTAAATAAATTACAACTAAGTACAAATTTTGAATTTGATCCCCTCTCCCAAGGGAAACGTGCTGAATTTCGGGATAAAAAGTATCCTATGTCCTACCCCATAGTATGAACTCAAACCATTCCAAGTTTCAATGGAATTCGCTCATTAGTTTCGGTGCTATGCGCAGCCCAGATTCTGACAGACAGACAGTCAAAATTACATTTTTGGCTTCAGTATCGATTATAGAGTGCCCTCGAAAAAAAAAAAAAAAAAATATCTTCAATGTACAGAATTTGACTTGTTACATTCCTATTATAGTAAAGATAGGTAATCACAAGGATCACTTTCTTCTTCTTCTTGGTACTGCTCCAGTCCCATTTCATTAGGAGTGGGGCCTACCAGTACTTCTGCGCCAGGCTGCTCTATCCTTGGTTATCATAGATGCGATGGACAGGGATCACTTTGAATCGTCGATTTTACCTACTTCGTAAATCTCATAACGTATGGGTCTGCTATACAAAGCAATGCGTGAGTGCCTGCGCGTCCGGTACAATAATGGTTTCAGACAGATATTACAGGCAGATATTAAATTATTATGAAACGATTTCCTTGTGTTTAAGATTTGATAAAACTGTCATGCATTTTGCATTGAAACATTATATTAAGTGGCCTGCGTTGGATGAATTGCCCATACAAACGTAATACCATAGTCATTTGTAATTAGAGCTTATTTCCACCATATTAAGTTATTATTTGCATTCGAATAGTATTTATCTACGTACCTTGCTATATATTTTTTCAAAATACTTACCTGAAATTAAATGTAAACGAATCGCATTTTGGAATTTTTACATCATACATGACATGTTTTCTTCTTATTTGTTTCGTATTAAAAACAACAAAACCTTACGTATAGTTTGGTTAGGTACATATATTAAATTGTCTAGTTACAGAATAACAACACAATGTGAAAAATACAACAAGTTTTCAATAATCTTTTTTGGTATTACGGAACATCACCAAATGTATAACAAATTCTGAACGGCTAATATTGCTATCGCGCAAGCACGGGCTGCATCTGGTCTGGTGGTTAGAAATCTCGCCACCAAACCGGAAAGAGTTAAAAACGTGTTAATACGTACATATTTTTTCGAGTGGAGAAACCATTGGCTTCGAACCCATGACCTTCGGTGCGGAAGTCGCGATACTTACCACCAGGCTAGTATTGTATGTTGAATGGACGTGAAATGCTTGTTTCAGAGTCCGTTCTCGACTAGTTCAAGCGGGAAGGAAGTCCCGACGCCGCCTACCCCGCCCATCGAGCCAGACCCTGTCATGTGCTTTACTGGACCTGAATCTAGTGGTATGTGCCATTTCATTACACATAGGTTAGCTGGAAGAAAGTGCTAACAATCATCAAGTTCGATCCTTCTACAGATTGTAGCACTCGCTCGCTATGGGACAAATGTTTGTATGATCTGCAAATATTTGTCTCGGGTCTGATGTTTAGTATGTATCTATTTACAAAAACAAAATATATCAGTCATGTAGTTCCCATAACACAAGCTCTGCTTACTTAGGGGCTAGATGATGCTGTGTGAAAAAAAATGTCCAGCATCATTTATTTATGATAGAAACATGCCCTCCCTCCTCCCCAGGTCACAGCCGCCGCGTCCTCGCAGCCATCCAAGTGGTGGAAGCGGAGAGGGAACAGCTGCTGCGGAAGAGCAGGAGGGTGGGCCGCGTCGTCACCTCCACCGTCTCCGAGTACGAGCCCAAGCTACGGCAGCTCAGCTTCAAGTGGCAGCGAGGGTTGAAGATAGGCGCCGGCAGCTTCGGCAAGGTCTATCAATTCTCATCTCATTTCTTGAATCGGAACGAACTTCATTGGAAAACTCTATTTCATATATAACCACCTTTTGTGTCAACACTGTATTTTTAGACAATATTAATTTGCAAAAAAATCGTAGAAAAAAACAGTCGGCATTCATTGGCTTGATGTCAATTGATGTCAGTCGTCAACATCATTTATAAGTAGAAAGGCGAAGGGGAGTGAGGGCTCATCCACACATGATTGAAACGTGACTTTCTCGTACTACCCCCTTTATTCTCCTACAAAAGGGGGTAGTATGAGATCTCATGTTATCCTTTCTCTCCCTTTACATGTAAACTGAGGAAAGAGCTGCTTTGTAGGTTGTTTCCTCTAAACTATAATAGGAACCGCTTCAAAACTGTAAAGAGAATCTTCAGAACAGGCAAAGCAGATGTAAATAGGCGATGATAACCGCGCACTACAAGATGGGCCGTATACCTTTTTCTGGATTTTCCTTGCAGAACACGATTTGCGATCCATATTTATAACACAATGCACACGACCTGTTTGTTCGTTTTTTGACGAGCGGCAATTCCAGCAACTACTACGTGGGAAACTCGCCGTTTCTCACGTCGCGTCGTGCGGTGCGGTTCGGATAAAAACTCTTGAGATTGAAAATCGCGGTGTCGGTGTGTTGCAGGTGTACACGGTGGTGAACACGGAGAGCGGTCAGCTGGTCGCGATGAAGGAGCTGAGCGTGGGCGCGGACCGGCGAGCCTCGCAGCGCGCCGCCAACGAGCTGCGCGTGCTGGAGGGCGTCGTGCATCCGCACCTCGTCAGATACTACGGCTGCGAACTGCACAGGGTAACATAAACACGGAGAGCGGTCAGCTGGTCGCGATGAAGGAGCTGAGCGTGGGCGCGGACCGGCGAGCCTCGCAGCGCGCCGCCAACGAGCTGCGCGTGCTGGAGGGCGTCGTGCATCCGCACCTCGTCAGATACTACGGCTGCGAACTGCACAGGGTAACATAAACACGGAGAGCGGTCAGCTGGTCGCGATGAAGGAGCTGAGCGTGGGCGCGGACCGGCGAGCCTCGCAGCGCGCCGCCAACGAGCTGCGCGTGCTGGAGGGCGTCGTGCATCCGCACCTCGTCAGATACTACGGCTGCGAACTGCACAGGGTAACATAAACACGGAGAGCGGTCAGCTGGTCGCGATGAAGGAGCTGAGCGTGGGCGCGGACCGGCGAGCCTCGCAGCGCGCCGCCAACGAGCTGCGCGTGCTGGAGGGCGTCGTGCATCCGCACCTCGTCAGATACTACGGCTGCGAACTGCACAGGGTAACATAAACACGGAGAGCGGTCAGCTGGTCGCGATGAAGGAGCTGAGCGTGGGCGCGGACCGGCGAGCCTCGCAGCGCGCCGCCAACGAGCTGCGCGTGCTGGAGGGCGTCGTGCATCCGCACCTCGTCAGATACTACGGCTGCGAACTGCACAGGGTAACATAAACACGGAGAGCGGTCAGCTGGTCGCGATGAAGGAGCTGAGCGTGGGCGCGGACCGGCGAGCCTCGCAGCGCGCCGCCAACGAGCTGCGCGTGCTGGAGGGCGTCGTGCATCCGCACCTCGTCAGATACTACGGCTGCGAACTGCACAGGGTAACATAAACACGGAGAGCGGTCAGCTGGTCGCGATGAAGGAGCTGAGCGTGGGCGCGGACCGGCGAGCCTCGCAGCGCGCCGCCAACGAGCTGCGCGTGCTGGAGGGCGTCGTGCATCCGCACCTCGTCAGATACTACGGCTGCGAACTGCACAGGGTAACATAAACACGGAGAGCGGTCAGCTGGTCGCGATGAAGGAGCTGAGCGTGGGCGCGGACCGGCGAGCCTCGCAGCGCGCCGCCAACGAGCTGCGCGTGCTGGAGGGCGTCGTGCATCCGCACCTCGTCAGATACTACGGCTGCGAACTGCACAGGGTAACATAAACACGGAGAGCGGTCAGCTGGTCGCGATGAAGGAGCTGAGCGTGGGCGCGGACCGGCGAGCCTCGCAGCGCGCCGCCAACGAGCTGCGCGTGCTGGAGGGCGTCGTGCATCCGCACCTCGTCAGATACTACGGCTGCGAACTGCACAGGGTAACATAAACACGGAGAGCGGTCAGCTGGTCGCGATGAAGGAGCTGAGCGTGGGCGCGGACCGGCGAGCCTCGCAGCGCGCCGCCAACGAGCTGCGCGTGCTGGAGGGCGTCGTGCATCCGCACCTCGTCAGATACTACGGCTGCGAACTGCACAGGGTAACATAAACACGGAGAGCGGTCAGCTGGTCGCGATGAAGGAGCTGAGCGTGGGCGCGGACCGGCGAGCCTCGCAGCGCGCCGCCAACGAGCTGCGCGTGCTGGAGGGCGTCGTGCATCCGCACCTCGTCAGATACTACGGCTGCGAACTGCACAGGGTAACATAAACACGGAGAGCGGTCAGCTGGTCGCGATGAAGGAGCTGAGCGTGGGCGCGGACCGGCGAGCCTCGCAGCGCGCCGCCAACGAGCTGCGCGTGCTGGAGGGCGTCGTGCATCCGCACCTCGTCAGATACTACGGCTGCGAACTGCACAGGGTAACATAAACACGGAGAGCGGTCAGCTGGTCGCGATGAAGGAGCTGAGCGTGGGCGCGGACCGGCGAGCCTCGCAGCGCGCCGCCAACGAGCTGCGCGTGCTGGAGGGCGTCGTGCATCCGCACCTCGTCAGATACTACGGCTGCGAACTGCACAGGGTAACATAAACACGGAGAGCGGTCAGCTGGTCGCGATGAAGGAGCTGAGCGTGGGCGCGGACCGGCGAGCCTCGCAGCGCGCCGCCAACGAGCTGCGCGTGCTGGAGGGCGTCGTGCATCCGCACCTCGTCAGATACTACGGCTGCGAACTGCACAGGGTAACATAAACACGGAGAGCGGTCAGCTGGTCGCGATGAAGGAGCTGAGCGTGGGCGCGGACCGGCGAGCCTCGCAGCGCGCCGCCAACGAGCTGCGCGTGCTGGAGGGCGTCGTGCATCCGCACCTCGTCAGATACTACGGCTGCGAACTGCACAGGGTAACATAAACACGGAGAGCGGTCAGCTGGTCGCGATGAAGGAGCTGAGCGTGGGCGCGGACCGGCGAGCCTCGCAGCGCGCCGCCAACGAGCTGCGCGTGCTGGAGGGCGTCGTGCATCCGCACCTCGTCAGATACTACGGCTGCGAACTGCACAGGGTAACATAAACACGGAGAGCGGTCAGCTGGTCGCGATGAAGGAGCTGAGCGTGGGCGCGGACCGGCGAGCCTCGCAGCGCGCCGCCAACGAGCTGCGCGTGCTGGAGGGCGTCGTGCATCCGCACCTCGTCAGATACTACGGCTGCGAACTGCACAGGGTAACATAAACACGGAGAGCGGTCAGCTGGTCGCGATGAAGGAGCTGAGCGTGGGCGCGGACCGGCGAGCCTCGCAGCGCGCCGCCAACGAGCTGCGCGTGCTGGAGGGCGTCGTGCATCCGCACCTCGTCAGATACTACGGCTGCGAACTGCACAGGGTAACATAAACACGGAGAGCGGTCAGCTGGTCGCGATGAAGGAGCTGAGCGTGGGCGCGGACCGGCGAGCCTCGCAGCGCGCCGCCAACGAGCTGCGCGTGCTGGAGGGCGTCGTGCATCCGCACCTCGTCAGATACTACGGCTGCGAACTGCACAGGGTAACATAAACACGGAGAGCGGTCAGCTGGTCGCGATGAAGGAGCTGAGCGTGGGCGCGGACCGGCGAGCCTCGCAGCGCGCCGCCAACGAGCTGCGCGTGCTGGAGGGCGTCGTGCATCCGCACCTCGTCAGATACTACGGCTGCGAACTGCACAGGGTAACATAAACACGGAGAGCGGTCAGCTGGTCGCGATGAAGGAGCTGAGCGTGGGCGCGGACCGGCGAGCCTCGCAGCGCGCCGCCAACGAGCTGCGCGTGCTGGAGGGCGTCGTGCATCCGCACCTCGTCAGATACTACGGCTGCGAACTGCACAGGGTAACATAAACACGGAGAGCGGTCAGCTGGTCGCGATGAAGGAGCTGAGCGTGGGCGCGGACCGGCGAGCCTCGCAGCGCGCCGCCAACGAGCTGCGCGTGCTGGAGGGCGTCGTGCATCCGCACCTCGTCAGATACTACGGCTGCGTACTGCACAGGGTAACATAAACACGGAGAGCGGTCAGCTGGTCGCGATGAAGGAGCTGCGCGTGGGCAACATAATACATAAAATAATGCTGGACATTCACACAGCATCATCTAGCCCCAAACTAAGCAGAGCTTGTATTTTGGGAACTACATGACATCCCGCTAGCTAGCTAAGTCGGATAAGCTAACGCATGTCATGGGGCCGATAGTGTACAATATAAATACAAATTTATTATGCATATAAAACACCAAGACCCAGGACTAATATTTGCAGATCGTACAAACATTTGTCCCGCGGCGTGAATCGAATCGCGGTGACACAGAGGTCATCGTAACATAAAACGGAGAACGGACTCAACCACAAAGCTAATTCGCTCAGTTAGTTAGCTCCCTCTTATGGGAAACCCACATAGATAATCAAAGTCGAAAGTATTTATTCATTGAAATCTTATAAATTCTTCACCTTAAAAACTCCATGAATTAACCCCGATTCCTCGCGCGCGATCTAACCTAGAAGAATAAGGTAGCAAACTCTGCTTGGTTAGTTATGATTCTTCATTCAAGTATAGATTCTTTGTGCGATACGTGTTCTCTGTGTAATGCATAGTCGTTGCCAGGAGGAGATGCTGATCTTCATGGAGCTGTGCGTGGAGGGGTCGCTGGAGGCGCTGGTGGCGACGTCGGGCGGACTCGGGGAGGACACGGTGAGGCGCTACACCAAGCAGCTGCTGAGCGCCGTGGCAGCCCTGCACGCCAGGAGCATCGCTCACAGGGACATCAAGAGTGAGACACTTTGTCATTTATTTTCATGCTAATTTATTAACAGAATTGACTTGCCTTTAATAACAACCAATGTTATAATATCCTAATAATATAATAAATGCGAAAGTCTGTGTGTGTGTGTGTGTGTGTGTGTGTGTGTGCGTGCGTGCGTGCGTGCGCCACACATGGGCGTGGGTGTGTGTGTGTGTGTGTGTGTGTGTGAATGTTTGTTACCATGTATCTCCGTAACTTCTAAACCGATTTTGATGAATTTTGGAATGTACATAGTTTAGGATCTGGAATAAAACATAGGCTAATCTAATTTTCGAAAATCGACCCCTAAGGGGGTTAAATATGGCGGAAAAGTTTATATGAAAAAAAAATGGTTTGATTCGCTCAAGTATTTTTAATTTTTTTAAAACTACCCCTTTGGGGGTGTGCAATTGAGTTCTAAATTGTAATCCTTGGTTTGATTCATTCAAAAGTTAGTGGACATAGTTTTTTTCGGTCATATGCTACTTTTATTAACATACCACGCGGGCGAAGCCGCGGGCAACAACTAGTGGTTAAATAAATGCGAACTTTTTCGTCAGAGCGAGTCGGGAGTCCTTGCACAATTCATTAAAAAAAAACATGGCAAGAACCTCTAAGACAGGTGCCTGCATAAACGTTTTCTGAGCAACATAATTTGTAATCTTAAAACGATGTTTTATATTGACGACCTCTGTAGCGGAGTGAGCGAAGGCCCACCTGAGATGCAGAAGGTTGCGGGTTCGATTCCCGCCACGGGACAAATGTTTGTATGATTTGCAAATATTTGTCTCGGTGTTTTCTATGTATTTACAAAAAAATGTATATAAGTAGTATATCAGTCATTTAGTTTATTTATTTATTAGTATTATTATTAATATGTTTTAAGGTGGAAATATATTCCTTACAAACGAGGGTCATTGCTTGAAGCTGGGTGACTTCGGATGCGCCGTCAAAATCAGAGCTAACACCACCGCGCCCAACGAACTGCAAGGATTCGTTGGAACTCAAGGTATCTAACTCAAACAAACACGCTCACGACATTCATCCCATGAGGCACATTTTTTTTTTTTACATACATACATATATTCACGTCTGTTTCCCGGAGGGGTAGGCAGAGACCAAGGATTTCCACTTGCTACGATCCTGGCATACCTCTTTCGCTTCATTCATCCTCATCACATTCTTCATACAGGCTCGGCGGTTTAGTGTACTTCTGACCTGGCCTTTCTCTAAAATGTCTCCAATTTGGTCAGAGTTAGTTTATTTATTTTTTAATCCAAAAAAATACCAAATATTTATTTCTGTTACTTATAGATTAGTGCTAACAGGGTTTGGAGTCTAAGTTAATAACTTAAGTATATATAACTTACTAAGTACAGGGTGGTTAGAGACAGGTCCAAACTTTATATATCTGTCACAAGACATGACCAATTATTTGCCAAGCTTAATGTCCACATCTCATTTATCATCATTTTAGTATCTTTTTTATTTTATATTTTCTTTATGGCCGTATTCCGTTTTGTTTGCTGTGAATATTTTTTATTGATTTTAAAGTATTCTGATTTTGTATTTAATTAATTTATTAATTTGTTATTCATTAATCTATTGATTTTGTGCTATCCTTAGCGAATGCACTCGCAGTTGGGCAAATACGCTTGTTAATTAAAGTTAATACATAAATATATTTAATACCAAAGACATGTATGATGTTCCTTTCCATCCAAAGATTATCTGGAAGAGATCGCTATAATTAGATTATATAATAATATATACTAAGTAAATGTGATTGGATATATAAAATAATATTGTATTTAAAATTTGTAAAAAATTGTACCACGTTTACCGTCAATCACTACAGTTTGGGCTGGCTGGTAGAAAATGCTTTAGTATTAAGTCCACCTATTGTTCACTTTTTATAAAATGTGCAATAAAGATTTAATAAATAAATAAGCGGTTTTGAAATTTGTAAGCAACATATTATGTGGTGTACAATAAAGAAATCTATCTCTATCTACCTATCTATCTATGTATACAGGGTGTCCCGGAATGTGTATATAATGCCGGAAGGAGGTCATTGACACCGTGGTGGGAAACATTGTTTGTTCTGCGACTTTTTGGATTTCCATGTTTTTCATTTATGAAATGACCATCAAAGTTTCCATACTACCTACTTTTAGCACATCCCTAAAATCAACTAAACAGCTGTTTAGTTGACTTTTGAGTGTGACGTCACACTCAAAACCCTGTATAGTAGGTATATAATAGTTGTGTTTGTTTTTTTAGCGTACATGGCGCCCGAGGTGTTCATGAAGTCGTCGGGTCACGGGCGCGCCGCAGACATCTGGTCCGTCGGCTGCGTCGTCACGGAGATGGCCTCGGGAAAGGTACGTGACTACATTTGTCCCGCGGCGGGAATCGAATCCGCACCTCCCGTGTCTTAGCTACTCGCCCGCCACTCCATCAAGCTAGAATTTTTCTCCTAGATCGTTATGTTTACCAATCCCACTAATATTATAAACGCGAAAGTTTGTGAGGATGGATGTGTGTTGCTCTTTCACGCAAAAACTACTGAACGAATTTTGATGAAACTTTTCAGTAATATAGCTTATACATCAGAATAAGACATAGGCTACTTTTTATCCGGGTACCACAGGGACTCGTCTCGGACTCTCAATCACAACTTAATACTATTTATTCTTAGTATCGATGCTTCGATTATATGAGATTATATATATAATTAAAAACTCACATAATCATCCTTTTCTCTCTCTCTCAGTGAGTATGTGTGTGGGTGTATGAGTGTGTGAGTTCTTTAGGATGTTAACTCTTTTATGTATGTGATAATTTGCTAGGAAACAGTTCTGTCAACTGTCGTGCGAGTCCCGCCACGCGTGCTGTGCTCTGATTGGTCGAAACTGTAACTTTAACCAATCAGAGCACAGCAATGTCAATGGCCGCGTTTGCCAACATCAGTCCTTAAAGACTGATGTGTTGTCAGAGCAGTGTGGTAGGAATAAATAGTTTTGTCTGTCCCCCTGTTACTGATGAGGGGACAGATAGAATTTTTTATTCCCAATTGTCATCCTAGGGGGACAGAGTAGAGTGACAGATGGGAATAATCCTTAAAATATATAATAAATGCGAAAGTCTGTGTGTGTGTGTGAATGTTTGCTACCACGTATCTCCGTAACTACTAACCCGATTTTGATGAAATCTAGAATGTAGATAGTTTAGGATCTGGAATAACACATCATAAGCTAACTTTCGAAAATTGACCCCTAAGGGGGTTAATAAAGTAAAAGTTTCAATGAAAAAAAAATTGTTAAATTCGCTCAAAACTTTGTACAAATAAACTTTAAAGTAAATAATGAAACACATATCTTTTATTTTTTTCAAAACTACCCTTTGGGGGTGTGCAATTGAGTTCTAAACTTCGTATAAATTATAATCCTTGGTTCGATTCATTCAAAAGTCGGCGGACATAGTTTGAAACCTGGAGACGGTCATATGCTACTTCTGTTAAGATAGCGCGCGGGCGAAGCCGCGGGCAACGACTAGTTCGTTCAATATGACCCGTCTCGGGGTCAACTGGTCGATCGTATGTACAGTGTCACAATGTGTTTGTGTGTATGTGTGTGTGTGTTCGCAGCGTCCGTTCTCCGAGTACGACAGCAACTATCAGATAATGTTCATGGTGGGCATGGGGTCGCGGCCCGCGATCGCCGCCTCGCTGTCGGAGGAGGGTCGCCAGTTCTGCGCGCTCTGTCTCACGCACGAACCCGACCTCAGACCGAGGGCGGACAAACTGATGATGCACACCTTCCTCATGGTGAGACTGACACTGACCAACTGTTAAGACGGTTCATTTCCTATTTTTTTTTTTTTTTTAATGCTGGACAATCCACACAGCATCATCTAGCTCCAAGCTAAGCAGAGCTTGTGTTATGGGTACTAGATGACTGATATACTTAATACAATACATTACATAGATAGATATTTTTTTATTATACATAGAAAATACCCAGAACACCCGGAACAAATATTTGCAGATCGTACAAACATTTGTCCCAGGGCGGGAATCGAACCCGCAACCTCCTGTGTAGCAGGCGGACCTTCGCCCACCGCGCCACATCGGTCGTCAAGTTATGTTAAACGACTTCAAAATGGAAGCGCATGTAACGATGTGTGTCTAGACCTAGCTTATTTACCTACTACTTTTTTTTATTCCAAAAACTATCGTGAACTTGACTATTCATATTGTTAAAACGGGAATTTTCACGTACCGTGCCGTGGTAGTGCACGGCGCGACGCGGAAGGAGAAAGTCGCAACCACACACCCTGATGAAGACTCTCGGAATGAGTCGAAACTTAGTCGGTGCCTTCACCGATAGTGCGGTACGTGAAAATTCCCGTTTTTACAATATGAATACCTACTACTTATATGGCTTGGAACCGGCTTTGAACAGATCAGTAGGTAGCGCTTCTAATAATCTTAAATTTATTGAATTTTCTCATTTTAGTGCATTTTGTTGATATTTTTAGTCGGTTTTTTATTTTATTTTTATTAGGACGTCCGACACGATAAACTTTTGTAACTGTTTTTGTGTCACACACAAAAAACAGATACAAAAGTTATTATGCATAGTGTTCCCGCAATTAGCGTAATTAGCATGCTGTGTAACTACACAGCATGCTCAGTATACAAGTACAAGAACTAGTTAAAAAGTCACTTAAAAATATGAAATAATGTTCATAGAGACAAAGAAATTATAAGCAAAAATTAACTATGTACGTAGACTAATTAAAGCGCGTACTGACTCATGAATTGCTTATAAAATAACAAAATGTTGTTAAGAAAATTAACACTTATTTAGAATATAATCAAAAAAGAATAATCTTACTATGACATGATTTCTTAAAACTGTTTCTTAAATGATCTGAGTGGACTTGCCACTGCAGAACATCTATAACCCTCGCGTGGCCACCACCACCCCATCTGCCGTCTCTCCGCCATGCCAAGTCCCCACCTACACTTCAACTAATTTATCGTCCTACCCACATTCATAACTTTTTTAAATCGCAAGATGCCCCGCGACCTACTATATTGTGCTCGTGCTATTTCGTACGCGGACAGTTTCAGCGCCTTAAGTAATGATAGACAGGACACAGTTGTAAACCTTGGCCTCAAGGCATAGATAAATAGAAGATGCTCTATTGCACAAGATAAAACAAGTACATAAAAGAACTTGATGCTAATTAGCATTTTCTTCCAGCTAACCTTATGTGTAATGAAGAGTGGGGCGACATCGTGGGATATTGGACTTAAAGGTCTGCGAACTTATCCATATAAATTGGTTCCAGGTAAAAGCTGATGAAGACTGCAAATGCGAGACGGGTTTCCTCATCACCAGCAACTCCTAGTGAGATGGCGACAAACCAACAAACGAACAAACCATTCGATAGATTCATAGACTAAGCCCAGTTGCAGGTAGACTGCATTTATTGGAGTTTTGTGTAGAATATACTCACTTATCACACTGGTACTTTGTCGGTCACCCTGCGTTTTGTTATCAATGCGGTGGAAGGTTTCAGCGAGCCTCAGGCGTTCATTACGTGCACTAGATTTAAAACTTTCGAAAAATTGAGGCCATATTTATAACATAATTTGGTAAAACACCCTTATTCATAATCACTCGCCTTATCGGCTTGATGGAAGTTGCCTGCCTCTATATATAATATATATAATACAAAATGACAAAGTCAAAGTAATAGTCATACTGCCGGTGTTATCTATATACCTACTTGTACATTATATGATGCAAGCTTTCTCTCTGGCAAAATCTGTCAGCGGTTTATATATATATAGACTATAGGTACAAAGCTATACAAAGTTAGGTAAGTACTTGAAAAAAAACCTCTGATTAACCTTGATTGGTCCAAAACGCAGAAAAATTCTTCATTTCTTACCAAAAGTGATGATTGATATGAGATAATAATATATTGTCAAAATTCATTTATTCATATTGTAAAAACGAGAATTTTCACGTACTGCACTATCGGTGAAGGCACCGACTAAGTTTCGACTCATTCCGAGAGTCTTCATCAGGGTGAGTGGTTGTGACTTTCTCCTTCCGCGTCGCGCCGTGCACTATCATTTATTCATTAAAATCACTTTGAAATGTTGGACAGGACTAGAGTTATCATTCTACTGTAGTGAGTGAGTAATTATGAATAAGAGGTGAACAGTTTAGAGATCAGTTTGTGACCAATGATGAAAGAACCGATGTGATGAAAGGATTCGCTAGTTTCTCGTAAACTGGATTCCGAACTGGTACCCATATATTTATGAAATTTGGTCATAGTTAGTTGTATATCTGAGAGAAAATGGTAGCTAAAAACTACATAAGTATAATGCCTAGGTTACACGAAGCCAGATAAATAAATAAATCATATTAATATTATAAACGTGAAAGTTTGTGAGGATGGATGTTTGTTACTTTTTCACGCAAAAACTACTGAACGGATTTTGATGAAACTTTACAGTAATAAAGCTTATACAATAGAATAACACATTTTTTTTATCCGGGTAAAACGCAGGAGAAGCCGTGGGCATAGGCTAGTAATAAATAATGCTGGACATTTTCTCACAGCATCATCTAGCCCCAAACTAAGTAGATATTGTATTATAGGAACTACATAACTGATATACTAGTTATATATTTTTTATGATTAAAATACATACTATACAGAATTACCCAGACCCGAGACATATATTTGCAGATCATACAAACATCTGTCCCGCGGTGAGAATCGAACCCGCAGCCTTCTGCGTCTCAGGCGGGCCTTCGACCACTGCGCGACAGACCTCGTCAAATGGACAGTGGGTAATACGCGCGCGCAACTTATCAGCTGTCTGTCTGGCTTCGTGTGACCTAGATATATTTATGGCTACTTAACTATCAGCTACTTAACTATCAGCTACTTAACTATCAACTACTTAACTATCAGCTACTTAACTATCAGCTACTTAACTATCAACTACTTAACTGTCAGCTACTTAACTATCAGCAACTTAACTATCAACTACTTAACTATCAACTACTTAACTATCAGCTACTTAACTATCAGCTACTTAACTATCAGCAACTTAACTATCAACTACTTAACTATCAACTACTTAACTATCAGCTACTTAACTATCAGCTACTTAACTATCAGCTACTTAACTATCAGCTACTTAACTACTTAGCTACTTAACTACTTAGCTACTTAAAAACCGTGCAGCTTACAGACAAACAGCATTAAACTATTATAGATATGTATTTCGTTCTTATACCAAGTTTTTAAACCTATTTGACATGCCAAATTGATTTCATCTAGAAAAAATGCAATTCTTGATCAAAATAATAAGGTTTTTTGGTAGATATTTTGATATAAAAAAACACCTTTCGTACACCATGTAAACACCATTGCAAAACTTTTAATGTTTAGTCAAATAATATTTTTAAATCTTGCATTTTTAATTAGGTATATAGGTAGAAAAAATATGTATGTAATATTATTTTCTAAATTAGGAATAAAAAAATTAAAAAATAGTCAATTAAGAAAAAAAACATTCCAGTGATAGAATACAAAATGAATTTCAATAAATTTTCATGTGCTGTAGATATGTTATTTTAGTGAAAATGACTCGTATTTATATATATGTTGGATTTAGTCGGTATTTATAAGAAAAGATGTATGTTACCTATTTTATCACTTTCATAAGTTATATAAATAAAATGAATTCACTGTTTAAACTTTTGTTTTCTTAAAACAACCCAATTGATAGCAAACCCAGCATTGCAATGCTGGGTTTGCAGACGCCATAATGGACGGTAACCGCTTTAGTCAAAGTGTATTTATTTGTAAATACTTACATATTATATATAGAAAACACGCAGCACGAAAAAATATTTGCAGATCATACAAACATTAATCCCGCGATGGGAATCGAACCCACAACCTGCGTCTCAGCGGATCTTCACCCACTGCCACAGAGGTCGTTAATTCGTATTAAGTTTGTTTTACTTAAACTGATCACGGCTAGTTCTCTCTTCATGGTAAAAACGCGGCATGTGTCAAATTTAATGCTGTTGAACGTAGTGGTTATTTCCTCTGTAATCTTCGGACGTGCCCCTGACTACTCTCTACTTGGTGCCCTCAAAGAACTACTCAGTCCTTCATGAGGGCTAAAGTTGCTAGCGTGTTTTTACAAGCTTTTATTTAACTTGCAATGTTTGTATGTTAGTATGTTTGTTAATGTCAAATCTTGCAAGAATAAGAAGCACTTTCTCTTATCCTACGAAGTAAATTTTTCGCATGTTGGTACAGTTCAATGCATTTTTATGGTTAACAGGACCTGAATCAAAAACTATCGTGAACTTGACTATTCATATTGTAAAAACGGGAATTTTCACATACTGCACTATCAGTGAAGGTACCGACTAAGTTTCGACTCATTCCGTAGTGCACGACGCGACGCGGTGGGAGAAAGTCGCGATCACTCACCCTGATGAAGACTCTCGGAATGAGTCGAAACTTAGTCGGTGTCTTCACCGATAGTGCGGTAATGAAAATTCCCGTTTTTACAATATTAATGACTTGAATCGTCATCCAGGATTAGGTCCAGATAAAAGAACTCTTCAACGGTTTATTATCATAGTCGGTTTTAAGTGTTTACACAGCATGGTTGCAGCACTCAGGGTTGTTAATAATTTTTTTTTTACTATTTATTTATTCAAAAAAAAAAACAATGTTACGTTATATTTTACTTTATTAAGAACAACATTGAATTGACATAGAGACACTTAGCACTACTGATATGCGCACATTTCTAATCACATAGCTTAGGTATATAGCAGATCCATCACCAACATTACATTTTATCTACTTAGCTATATATAAGTAGCTTATCATCGGATACATCCTAATAAATTAATAAAAACACGGTTACCACTCATACATTCACGATAGATTCCTCTCCACCCAAAGATTATCTGGAAGATATCGCAAGTAATAAGACATCCTATTGTAGGTAATTTCTTGTGCTTTACGGTAAAGTATTTTTCATTAATTCATTAGCTGAATATTTATTCAGTATTTTTAAAAATACAGGGTGTATCGCACTGTGTAATGTATGAAGCCGGAAGGAGGTCATGTTTTTCATTATGAACTGACCATCAAAGTTTCCATAATGCACATCTCTAAAATCGACTAAACGGCTGTTTAGTTGACTTTTGAGTGTGACGTCACAAGAGGTCATTGTCACGTCATTATATACACATTCCGGGACATCCTGTATAATGTGCAATATTAAAATATTGGTTAGTACGGAACAATCAATATTTGAGTAAGCATAGAAGTTACTACAAAACCTACATTATAATTGTAGACACATAGTGACGAACAGTATATTAAAACATTCACTTATTTATATAATAATGCATATTTTTTATGTGCAAAATGCATGTAATTTTAATAGTGAGGTACAACTTTAGGACAATATTAAAATAATACAATATATTAATTACGAATAACGTTTCACAATAAGTATTCAGGATCGTTCAGTTCGAGCTGTAGGTAGGTATTCCTTCAAAGTTTTTAATTTATGTCAAACTGAACGCCAGTTGGACGTCTTTGGCCTATGTATACCTACCTAGTCTTTCTGTTCACAAATGTGAATAGAAAGATATAACTTATATAAATAATGCTGGACATTTTTCACACAGCACATAAACAGAATATAAAAAATGTATTGTATATACAATTTATTTAACAATGTTAAATACATTGTAATGTAATGTATTTAACATTGTTAAAAAAAAACAATTAGAAGATCGTTCATATTGTAAACACGGGAATATTCTCCTACCTACCTATTTGTGAAGTTGCCGACTATTTTCGATTAGTTCCGCAAATCTTTATCAATCTCCTAAACGGATATTCTTGAAATGAGTCAAATAGTACTTATGGTATATAAAAGTTCCGGTGTTTACAATAATTATAAATATATCAACAAATGAACACCCACCACGAAAACACATGAATAACACGAATATTTTGAAGCATGCTCCGACTAGGTACCTACTATGAAAATTATATATTTAACAGCTATAATAATGCGGGCGAATACCCGGCTTAGACGCAATCGCTAAGGGATCTGGGGGTAGACAAATACCTCACGCTTACTTTTCCTTTTACGCTAACGCAAATTTGTCAAGGTGAAACTTGGAAGCTGTCACGTGACATTTCCGCAGCTAATGTCATTCCTATACAATTCAATCTTTCCGCAGGCGTTAACGCCAACAGAAAATGGTATTTGTCTAGACACCCTGTACCGGGCCAGGGTGTTAGTACCACGGTACTAGTAGTTCTCGATACCTAGATAGTTAATCTGACATATTTTTGACTAGTTATAATTTTAGTCTTTAATTTATGTAACTGGCCCTCGGCCGTGTTAGTTAAATAAACAAATAAATACCCACGGCACCTCTGTCTTACTTACATTCAATTGTCACATACGAGTACAAAGTCCTGACCCCACGCTAGGATTCCCTAATCCTAACGTGGGGTCAGGACTTTGTATTCGTATGTGACAATTGGATGTAAGTATTACCTACGATAAGATCTTAATCTACGACATAAACACCAATTTAAAGACTATATAAAATCACTAGTTACTACTTGATATGTTTCATCTTTAACCTTATATTAAAGTTAAAAACTTTGATATGTTTTGATATTCTTGGTCATGTCTTGCATAAGACTTGACAATAAGATATGTATAATGTTTCCTTAATCTAGTTTAACCTTAAGAATGAATAAGTCAATCAACTAATGGCATTTCCATTAGTTGATATTTAGTTATATTGGTCTCGGCTGAGTCGGAGGTGTTAGCCCGCCGGTTAAAGGCTCGATAGCCGTTTGCCTTGTCAAATAAGACACACTGAGTTTCATTACGAAAGGTGGTTCATATTTTAGGGAAATGTCAGACTTTTTAATCCTGATTTTCAAGACAAATCGTTGTATCGTTGTGTTTTAAAAATTGTTAGCTTTGGCTAACAATTTTTAAAATTGAATGTTAAAATAGCCGACGTCTAGTTGATAATTCAAAAAGAGGTTTGATCGTAAATAACTGCTAAAATATAAACGGTCACCTAGTTTATTTATATCATAACTCAACCTCTTTGAGAACCTAAGTACCTACTTTATTTTGGCAGCCAATCAAAATAATGTGTTTCGAAGTGATTTTAAATCAAATGGACATCCCGCGGTTTTATTTTATATCTATTTTTTTTTAAAGAATTCGCTTTCCTATAAAATTATTTTTCGATAAGGTATATTTTAAACCTTGGTTTAGTGGATCTGACATCACTCGAGTTTAGACCACTTTTTGTAATCAGACCGACTATGTTTATTTTAGCTCTACGACATAATCGTTTCTGGCAAAAATGGCTGATACTTACATTATATATCTGTCGTAGGAAAACCGCAAGTTAATCATTTAGAGAAATTACTTTCAAGTAAAATTAAGATTTTACTTCTAGAAACATTAATATAGTTTAAATTGTAACCCTAGATTAAAGTTAAAACATTGATATGTTTTGATATTCTTGGTCATGTCTTGCATGAGACCAGTCGTTACGATATGTATTTTGTTTCCTTAAAACTATTTTACCTAGATTTATTTTAAAAAACCCTTTTTCTAGAGTAACGCGTAGAACAAAACAGCTGACAGTAAATATTTATATATAATATATAAATCTAAGGATGATATACCTGGTGTAAAGACTACTCAAAAAGCTGAAATCATAGTTACATTTACACTTTTAAACAGGCTCTATGTGAAAAACAAAATTGCTATAGACTGAAGGATTTCAATGTACCTATGAATAAGACTATTTTTCTTACTGAAGAATCAGGTTCTTAAAATAGCATGTTTGCAGAAAACCCTAGGGGTCCTGAAAATGCTAGATTATGAATCAGACAACGTTGACCATAATAATATATAAACCGAATTTTATTATGTAAAAATTAAGGAGACCAAAAATGATGGGGCGCGGTCGAAAACGGTACACGGTATGAACGTTCCGTTTAAGTTAGTCTTATTACATGATGTACCTACAACCCCAAAATTCGGAAAAAAATAGAAATAAATGCAGGTAGTCCACAAATTATTAAAAAATCTACCCATTATGATATCACCACAGACGTTTTTATCATAAACTAATAATTTTACGAATTTTTTACAACACCAGCAAATGCAAGTAAACAATGTATATCCTTATTGTATATATTTCGAGACTAGAATTAATCGGTAATTATATTAAAAAATTGAATTATAAACTTTAACAACGAGATCAACAATGAAAAAATGGCATCCTAGATGCAAAGTTTTAGAAACATTTTTAAATTATCTATTAATAAAAACGCAAGTAACAATTTGCTACACATAAAGGCTAAAACACACTCTAGGGTCCCTACTAGGTATAGGTCCCTATAGGTTCTAAAACCTATAAATTAACACACAGTCATATAGTGCTCACAACAATAAATATCAACAAATGTAAATACGACATCTACTAATAAGTTTAAGTTGGCAATAAGGACTTCAAAACTGCGCCAGTTCATAAAATACATGTTTAGAACAACAAGATAGCTCTAAATTTGATAAACTTTAGTAAGTTTTAGCTTAGCTTAGCTCTGATGTAAAACATACTTTATATAATTATCTAAAGCCAATAGAGATAAAAATTATAAACGAAATAAAAACGACCAAGTCGCCGTAAACCGAATTCGCATAAGACATAAATCACGGCAATAGTAACATATCAATAAAATAGAAATTGACATTTCGTTATCCTAATAAATAAAGCTAGCTATATATTTGATATGTATCAGTTACTTATCAGGTAAACAGTGTTAAATACTTACAATATTCAAAGCTTTCTATGATAACGCTAGATAAGTTTTGATATGTATCAGTTACCACTCACAATATTCAAGGCTATATTATAACCTACCAGTTAAAAGAACTGCTTAAAAGTTATTAATTTATATAATGTTCCCAATACATGTCTATCAGTGCAACGCACACATCATTCAGGGATACCTACACGTGCTTTATCTTGTAGATAACGGCATGAACCTGAGCGAAAAATTCACATTTTGATGTTTCGATAAAATCAGTGATATAACTATATATTGGAATAAGTTCTTTACATGTTTCATGTAAAATCAACGACCCTCAATTATACTTGAACGTTTGTATAACATAATATCTTATACATATTATTCAAACAATGTATATATATAGTAGAAGTATTAATTTACCGTGGATTGTCATAAAATTGCACAATATTCATATAAGGAATTAACTATCATCAAATCACTAATAATTGATTTACAAAGGACATTTCGTTAATTCATTAGAATACAACTATTAGATAGTTAAATATATCTGGCAATATAATTTTAATACGATCTCAAAATCCATGTATACGAATAATAATTCCCTAGTTTACCTTACGACATCGTTACTCATTCCAACGCAAGATAAAACACCTCTTCCTCTTCTTTTTTTTGCTTCTCTAAGCTTCGACCTTCCTATTCTGGAACATGAGCTTCATGGAATCCAAGGCTCCTTCCAGAGATTGCCTGAAAGCCTCTGTGTTGGTGACGCTGGAAGACGTGAATGAGGATATGCAGAAGATGACGGTCTCGCGTTTCGGATTGTAGCTGCATCCGTAGCCGTCGGGGACAACGGCTCCGTAGCCCATGAATGTTCCGTCAGTTGTTGTTGTCACCTAGCAGAGAGTTACGAAGGTTAACCAGGATTTTAATGAGTACTAGCCTCAAAGGTATGCTGGGAAGAAACTTATTTTAGGATTAAGCTCGCCTTTATACATATCCTCCCATTCTATTTTATGCGAATGTGTTTATTTGTGTACAGTAAGGAATAAAGAAGACTACTCGTGTGATATAAATGCAGTAACTACTTTAATGAGCCATCGCCGAGCTCTGTGGCGATGGATAATCTAGTATACCAATGTTCACTATAGGAAGGAGTACTATTTTTTTTTTTAATTTACAGCTGACTCGTACTGCTATCCAATAAATGTTACCTGGCTAGTACTGAGCTTATACTCAATCATCTGCTTGTAAGTGGCATCGTTGAAGATCGGCGGCAGTTCTCCTAAGGTCTCTCTCGCCATCTCCCGCAGCCCCAGCAGATGGTTGTCAATACCGCGGCCCAGGATATTAGCTTCCATGATCTCGGTCTGCTTGCGGGCAGCCTCCTCAAACAACTCCAGTTTCTTTTGTTCCTGTAATGATTTGTTATGTTAGTGTCGTGGTACATTGTTTCTAGCAGCTACAATAGCCATGTTTGTATTTTACTTGGATTATATCCCCAAACCTACAAGTGTGTATATGTACGAGTATCTCAATTCGTCTGTATATTTTTTATCGTGTGTGTTTGTTACCGGATATTTTGTTGTTTTATAGAGAATGATCCCGAGATCGTCCCATAAAAGTTGTATTCCTGAGGTATTGCTAATTTTCCCGTAAAACTTAAACAACATCATTATCTTATGGAATCACGACTAGCCAAAACATTTTTCGTGGGCCATTTTTCTTTTAATTTTTAATCGAAATAGTAAGCAAAATAACGTGGGCACGTGAGGATTTTATTATAGTAGAGTACCCTACCTGATAGAAACCATAAACCGATTGCAAGCGTATCACAAATATTGCGATTTAATTATTATCAACCGACTATCAAACAGGAGTTTCTCAATTGGTCTATATTTTTTTGTGTGTATGCCACGCGATATCTTCGCCAAGTGTGAACCGATTGTAATGTTTTTCTAAAATGGGTAGGGTTATACTTTAAGTGTGGTCTCATATAAATTTTACAAAAAAATTGCATTTTGGTGTTGTTGGTGTTGAATTTGGAATTGAAATTGCATTTTGGACTTTACGAGATTTCCCGTTATACTAAATTGGTTTTGTGACATTTAATGTCTTATAAAATACTTATGTAAGAAGCTGTTGTTATATCAAATTGACATTGATCCGTTCTTCATCGTGATTCCAAAAATATATAGGTGAAAGACACTTACTTTGTGTTTCCCTTCAGTGTTGTGAAAGCATCTACCGTGCAGTACGAGAGTCCCTTACCCCATATAAATTAAACGAGACCTTTTTCTGTCCATCGTCGGGTTCGTTCAGCGGCGGGGTCTCGGCTGTGCACATGGCAGCCGCCCACGCGTGGGCTGCGGCGTGGGCAGATCTGATGTTGTCGACGCGGCCGTTCCGAAAGCGTCGTAAGGAGGCTGATTCATATGTGCTGACCAGGTAACCATACATCCTACAAACAGACAGTCAGTATAAATTGCATGATACTTTCAGCCTCTTTCAACAAATGCAGTCCTGTAGACACTTATATATTACGATATATAAGTGTCTACAGGACAGTACAGAACAAATAATAAATACTCACTTCATATTGTAAAAACGGGAATTTTCACGTACCGTACCTACTATCGGTGAAGGCACCGACTAAGTTTCGACTCATTCCGAGAGTCTTCATCAGGGTGAGTGATCGCGACGTTCTCCCTCCGCGTCGCGTCGTGCACGACTTCACCGATAGTACGGTACGTGAAAATTCCCGTTTTTACAATATGAATAGTTAAGTTCACGATAGTTTTTGGAATAAAAAATACTCACTTGTAATAAGCATACTGCATAGCCAGCTGGATGTAGACATCAGGGCTGGTGCGGCAAGACTTCATGAATTCGCGCCCGTACCCGCGGTATGTGTACACCATGAAATCCAGGTTTGATATTGCCCTGCAGCAATACATTTTATTGTTCACATCGATTTATTTTCTGCTCAGTGCCTGTTACATAATAGATTTTACTCTACATTGTGGTGTGTCATACCTGTCTAAATCCCTAGCAGCGATGTCTATGGTTCTGTACACGTCTGGGTGGATGTTCCAAGTCATGGCCTGAGGAGCTGGCAGCAGGGCCGGCGGGGGCGCTGGTCTGTCCGCTACCTCGGCTCTCGCTAAAGCTCGCTCCGCCAGCCTGACGACGGCCACTCCTTCGGCCGCACTGTGTTCGTAGCACATGCCTATTGTTCCGTCTTGAGAGATGATGAGCTGGGGACAAAGTATTGAATATTTTTTTTTTCGGTGTTAAATTAATTGAGTAGATCATCAGAACACAGGTACGTGTTCTGATTACCTACTCAATTAATTTAACACTTTTAATCACCTTGTTAAAAGTTTTTTTTTCTTTTAAGACAGCGTCAATGGGATAGTTGGTAGAGAAAGGCCTCGGCGAACGTACTCTGACCAAATTGGAGACATTTAAGAAACAGGCCAGGTCAGAAGTTCACTAAACCACCGAGCTTGTATGAAGAATGTGATGAGAATGAATGAAGCAAGTGCAAGTGGAAATCCTTGGTCTCTGCCTACCCCTCCGGGAAACAGGCGTGACTATATGTATGTATGTAAGACACCTGTCATTTAGTCTACCTGCGACCAAGAAAGCTGCACAGCCTTCGTAACATCAGGAATAACAAAGCATTAAAACAACGCGATTATGTAAACCAATTAAACGTGATTAGTCGACTTACAATCGCGAAAACCTAAAACAATATTACGTTAGGTAGGTACCTACATACTTCTTGAACTTTTCATCTGATGCAATCCGTGACACTGTTTTAGTAAGTATAGCAGAGTGGTGGGCCACGATGGATTGGTGTCAAGGTTTGATATTCTTGGTACTGATTAAATACTAAGTTCTAAGAAAAAAACGGGATATCTTAGTTTTTTTTTTCTTAGAACATACATACATACCTACATATAGTCACGCCTGTTTCCTGGAGAGGTCATAATAATCCTGGTAATTTTTCGCATAGTAGCATCTAGCCCCAAACTAAGCAGAGCTTGTATTATGGGAACTACATGACTGATATATACTACTTATATATTTTTTATTTGTAAATACATACATATTATACATAAAGAGCACCCAGACCCCAGAAAAATATTTGCAGATCATACTAACATTTGTCCCGCGCGGGAATCGCGGGAACCCGCAACCTCGAAAGAGTCGCAGGCAGGCTTTCGCCCACTGCGCCACAGAAATCTTCAAAGGTAGGCAGAAACCACGAATTTCCACTTGCTGCGATCCTGGCATAGCTAGGTACCTCTTTCGGTTCATTTAACCTCATCAAATTCTTCATGAAAGCTCGGGGCTTAATGTATTCTTGACGTGGCCTTTTTCCTAGAATTACGTTACTTATGTGACAATGAACTCACCTGAACAGTCTTATCGAACCAGCGGTTGGCAGAGTGGTACCGCGTACCAGCTCCATGCATAGCTCTCAGCAACCCATTGGTATCTTCATCGGTATCAGCGCGGTCTCCTCCCGACTCATCTAGGCAGAGGATGCAGAGCGCACGAGATATCAGCTCTAGGTTACTGCGGTTGTTCTCGTCTGCAAGCAAAAGAAAACATTAGGTAATTATCTTACGGTTTTCCTTAGCTATCACTTTGTTGTATTATTACAGTGTTATTTACCTTTGATGAGCGTTTCTCTAGCTCGGGCCCAGGAGTCCCGTTGCATGGAGGTGAGAAGCCCGACTCGGGGTGCCGCCGGCGCACTGGCTGCATCTATCATGCAGTGTAGTATCTGTCCTTGGATCTCTCCCGGAGTGAGTCGACCTCGGTCTACCGCCTTTACTGGGATAGGATAGAACTGCAAAAAAGAAACTAACTTGTTGTGTGTTTGTGCTTATGGAATTGAAATTGAAAACATGTTTACATGTATAGCACTTGAAAAAATATATGGTGGTTGAAACGTCAGCAGGAGAATAGTAAAGTACCTACATGGTTTAATCGTAATAATCTAAAACGTAATGTTTACAGTAAGAAAACTGCACCTGCTCTCCTATTAAATCTTAATTTATTAAGATACCTTACTATAATAAGCTCTACATTGGAAGTCCTTTAATCAAAATGATCGTCCTAAAAATAGAACTCTTCTTCGCTCCATTAAATTGGCGTTAACCACAACGTAAATATTCCAATAGTTTGCAAACTCAAGCCCAACTTAAGTGATCGAACGAACCGTCGGTCGAGTGCTAAGTTAGTTATCGCAGCGCGAACGAAGTTACTAAGTTAAATAAGTTGCGGAGACATTGAATTAGGGGGATCGCACAACGGCCCTTACGGAAGACGTTACTGATACTAGAGACAAACATTTTAAAATTTTCTTGCGCCCCTTTTCATAGCCAACTTCTGGTCTCTCAGATCAACCATCCTAAATTGCTAAGACCAGAATAGCAACTTCTAGAGTCCAGCTTTTTACTTACATGGTTCCTGCAAGCCACCACCACCAGCTCTTCATACTCTTCAGGGTCGTTTTTCACCAGCGGCAGCTCCAGCCGATCTCTGCCCACCTCTGGGATGCGACACACGCCGAGCAGACGGTAGAACTGCTCCATGCAAAGAGGCTGGCCTTTCTCTCGACTGGTTGCGCGTTCAAGAGGTAACTCGCCCCTGGGGATACAGGTTTTACTATAATCAAAGGGTTATACAATCTACCCAAGAATAGTTGCACACAACGGAATATAATGTATAGCCATATATGACAAGGCTAGTCCGTCCTTAGGTTTTTAAAATGCAAAAGAAATGTGTCAGTGCTATTTGTAAGATAAAGCAAATCGAAAGTTGCAAACCGTACTTTGTCCAATTAAATATTTTTTTATAAAAGCAACATGTATTTATTAAAAAAAAAAAACTACACGACAGAACACGAAAATATGTTGTCTTCCAAGCAAGACAGCAATGTTTAACAACAGTGTTTTCTGCATGACGCCTCATATTTTCAATCATTTACCTTCTAACATTCTCGAAATTAATACATTAAACTTATTCAAATTAAAATTAAAGAAACATTTATTACAAAAGGCGTACTACAGTGTAAATGAATATCCTTTTGTCAAATTTTAGATAATTTCAAGAATTTGACATTTTATAATTACATATACATATTTTTTTCTTATTATTACATCAAATTTTGTGACATAAGCTAGCCTGGTTGTATACTCGTAATCGAATGCATGACTCTTTAGACTTAGACTTAAATACTTTATTCTTATATTAAATTTTGCATGCTGTAAAGCAGATCATGGCTGGACTTACTAAACTGTATTATCTACTGCTTGTACCCATGTTTCGCAAATAAATAAATTGAATTGAATTGAATCCTTTCTCTACCAATTTTTCTATCTCAAAACAGTACTAAGACAGGCCCCATTAAGTTCTGGTTCAGGATAATATTTTAGGTAACATTTTGCCCAGTGTAAATGTGGCAGAAAGCATGACAAAATATTGAAACATTCACTTTATTCATGACCATTAGTTGCGAGAGACAAAAAGGTCTTTACAACGCGGTGGCGCTAATGTATTTTAAATGAGCTGACGGTGACGCGACCATCCTATAGTATTTATTTATGTAACCAACGTCTTAGCGGAGACATACTGGTATTTTAAAACCTAGTACGTCTCTTAAAACACTTTATCTTCCGTCTATATTTTTAAAGTTTTGGACTGTGGAAGCTTCGCGCTTAAAACAGTAAGTTAACCATCTTACCACTTTCTAATGGCTGTGGGTGGGTACGTAATTATCACTTGGAGCAGATCAAAAGTTAAAGTCAAAATTAATTTATTTATTAAAAAAACAATGATCGTTTTGAAACATTAATTTTACCTACTGCCTGTTCCTCCGCGACCAAACCAAGAATGAGGCTGGTTATTCTTTTAAATCAATATGGCTAAATCAGTATGAGCTGAACTGTATAAAAAAAAACAAAACCCAAAGGATGACGATACTTTTGAACTTCACTGAGAAATAACATTGGTCACACAAAACTGCTACTAGAAGTTACCTGTCCAGCATCTCCTTATAGTCCAGCAGATCATCGATGAAGAGTGCTCCAAGGTCCGCCACCTCCTCCATCTTAGCGAAGTGTCTGCGAGGGAACACCATGCCTGGGTTGGAGTTGATGGGCAACGGCAGCCGGACCTTTAGATACATATCGTCGAGCCACCAATCTGTCACCTGTCACCAAATCATTTTATGGTGAATCTTTAGATGTTATATTACGACTACCTATGCCACGGCCGCCCTCGGCCCCCGACTTACCGCGCATTTCGTCTCATCGCCCGTCCTCGCTATTACTTCGGTTTCGCTTAGCGTTCTTTCTAACTTTTTTTTCTTGCTCAGTTCCTAATGGTCGTAGCTTGATGTTAAATGGCCTATTACCTTTCTTATGGATTGGACTGTCAAATGCAACAAAGATATTTCAAATATTATAGCCAGATTTAAGCGCGTTTAAAAAAACAACTCATCAGCTTTATATAATTAGTATCTATAGAATAAATTAAAAACATCACCTTTATGCATGGTATTTCCGATGAACCAACTCTGAAACCAGGTGGTTTAAAATAATATTTCCTAATCTAGTATTTTGAGACTACGTAAGGCCTGTTATCTGGCAAGGCCACAGACTTTCGGCCTGAATTAGGATCGTAAAAATCAAACAGTCTAGGTCAATGGTAAGTTTTATTTTAAAATCTCAAAAATAACGATTATACGGTACAGTGGGGCTATAAAAGAACAGTGTTCTTCCCTTTCGTTTAGTTCTCGCTGTACTCATCACAGTGGTTGTTTCTGGGTAGCTCTTTTTGTAGTAAATCAGAGGCTTCAAATGATAATGATCTTCTTCATCCACATCCTCTGCATAATTCTTCCAAATATCCCTATTTCTTTTAGGTTTCACATAATCTGACACGTAGTTTCTGATTGAATCTATTCGGTCTCGTAGAAACTTTGGTTTTTTTATTGGATTCATGTAAGATGGCCTTTCTACTGCGTTGTCATTTTGCATTTTAGGAAGTGTGAATTGGTTATGTAACGCTTCTTGCACAAAGTTGACTCTCTCTCTCCAAGTCAACCCGGTAGGATGATGATGAAGTTTGAAGTCTTCTGTATAAAAATCTTCGTCATTTTGTAGAAGTACGGGTTTCGGCCTAAAGTATTGCAAATGGGGATTGCTCTTATCTTCAAACTTAGGTCTCAGAATCACTTTCCTCGGTATGGAAGTTACCGGCTTTTGTACTCTCGTAGGCTTTATATACTGTCTGAGGGGGAAATTACTCATTGAAAATGGTGAGAATATGCCGTTTGGTTGCACTTCTTTTCTATTATTAATTTGAATCCTTTTCAACAACTTTCTTTGTGTCGACGGTGGCATCATTTTCAACGGGTACATGTTGGTTTTGGCGTTAGGATCGAACAGTGTCGATTCTGAACTCTTAAGCCTTTTGAAATTCTTTGTTACAATTCGAGAGCGTAAATTTAAGTTATATTCTTGCCTATTCATAATTTTATGTCGACTTGTTGTAGGTAAAGTAAATAACATAATTCTTTTCGTAGGTACTGATTTACTTTTTGTATTAGGGGTGTTTGTTACCACCGTTTTAGAGCTGACTGGCTGTGTAGTAAAACTTTGTTTACTGTTTTTGCTGTGTTTTATACTTGCGTATTTTATTAAATTCTTATGCTTATATTCCGGAAGCTTATGCCCTAATCTCATTGATGAATCCAGCTCTTCGTCAGTGTTAGGTTGATATGTGTTATACTTTACTGTTTTACTTTTTATTGCTTTTGGTGTATGTTCAAAAGTACTTTTAAGGTCTTTATAATTTTTAATTTTATTTATTTTTGGTTGTACGGATACATTAGAACTCACTTTAATTATTGGAGTCGTACTAGGGAATATAGGGCGTATATTTACATAATATTTTGTTGGTCCTGCTGTTTCCTTTGTACTATGGCTTAGCTCCTTTGTCTCTATTGTGTTGCCCCTGAATGCTTCAGTAGTTTTAGTAAGGATAATTTTCTTAGAAAATTCAGTCATCGTGTTATTACTCCCAAATGTCATATTTCTATCTTCATTCAGTTCGGCATTTAAAGTTAGTTTCGATTTATGAGTAAAACTTTCTGTAGATTTTTTTTGTAATGTTGATACAGTCCCCTTACTTGCGTCCAATAACTGAACTGAGGTAAAAGCTAAATCGTTTGGCATATTATTATTACTCGAAGTTAGTCTCTCGTCTCCTATTTTGGAGTAAAAGCTTATGATTTCTTTAGTTGGTTCTGTAGTGTCCCTCATATATGTTTCGTTTAGACCTCTGTTATCATTATAATTATTTGAATGTCCCTTAACGTGACGTTCAGCACCCAAAGTTTTCGAGTAAAAAGTAAATATTTCTTTATTTGATTTGTTACTTTTTGTTTCTGTATCAACAAAAAACGTATTCGCTTGAAGCAGACTTGCGGTGGTTTCTGGCGTATCAATGGCTCGACGTGCAGTTAAATTAAAAGTTTTGTTAGCTTGTACATCGACCGCATGGGAAGTTGTTTGAGCAGTATTTTGAATAAAATTGTCTTCTAAGTTGTTATGAGAAGAAAATAAATTAAGCGCCGTAAGATTTGTTTTAGTCCTCATTAAACTACTTACACTTAAACCTTCCAATGTATCAAGATCTCGCCCTGGTACTGGTTTTTCTGTAAAAATAGTGTCTGATATTTTGTTTTCCTTGGTAGTTTCATTGGCAATGTCATCTTCTATTGTTATATCTCGGCTTGTGATAGAGGTCTCAATCTTTATCGTCCTTATAGATCTTTCAATATTTTTTCTTTTCATACCTCGCATATTTTTTGTCGTTACTTCTGTGATAGACAATGCATTCTTACTGTCACCAGTTTGTGCTGTGCATCCAACAGTTATACTTTGTGGTGTATTAGTAGAAGAGCTTGCAGAACTAGTGTCTGATATTTCTGTGGTACTTAAAGTATTGCCAACATAGTTGTTTTCTACTGATGGAATAGTAATAGAACTATAAATTTGTCCAGCTGTATAACTTACATCTATACTCTCATGTGTTGATGTAGTATCAATGGTTTTAATTGTTTTTGGAGTTATTGAGTTAAGTGTATTTTCTTTTGCCATTGCCAAAGTATTTTTGATCAAATCAGCTGTACAACTTGGCAGATGAGTCAATGGTGTTTCCGTGGTTACAGTAGATTTTTCATTTGAAATAAGACTTATACTAGTAGTATTCGTTATTCTGGATTCAGTGGTGATAACAGTTGCAGTCAACGGATCTTCAAAAGTAGTCATTGGATCATCATGATGAGCGCTGATTGTAGTAATAGCTTCAGTAGTAATAGAGCTTGTAACCGACGCAACAGAATGGTTTACTAGTGTGGAACTAGCCACAGTCACAGTCGTTGGTTTTTCATAAGTGGCGGCAGTTGCAGTCGCAGGCTCTACAATAGTTAAGTGAGGAATAGTGGCCGCCATAGTCCCTTTAGTAGAAAAGCTAGCAATAAAAGCAGTTTTAGGCGAAACAACTGAAGCTTTTGTCCAATGCTCTTCAGTAGAAGATCCAAGCACATTAGCAGTTGTAGGCTCTTCAGTAGGAACTACATCAATAGTGGTAAACGTTGGCTTTTCAGTAGTGGAGCTAGCAACATTGGTTATCGTTGGCATTTCCGTAGTGGAGCTAGAAAGAGTTGCTGTTGTTGGCATTTCAGTAATGGAGCTAGCAACATAAGTTGTCGTTAGTATTTCCGTAGTGGAGCTAGAAACAGTTGCTGTTGTTGGCATTTCAGTAGTGGAGCTAGGAACATAAGTTGTCGTTGGCATTTCCGAAGTGGAGCTAGCAATAGTTGTAGTCGTCGGCATTTTAGTGGTATAGCTAGCCACCGTTGTTGTCATTAGCTTTTCAGTGGTGGTGCTAGCAACAGTTGTAGTGGTCGGTATTTCAGTAGCAGAGCTAGCCACCGTTGTTGTTATTGGCTTTTCAGTAATGAAGCTAGCAAGAGTTTTTGTCGTTGGCATTTCCGTAGTGGAGCTAGAAAGAGTTGCTGTTGTTGGCATTTCCGTAGTGGAGCTAGCAACAGTTGTAGTCGTCGGTATTTCAGTAGCAGAGCTAGCCACCGTTGTTGTTATTGGCATTTCAGTAGTGGAGCTAGCAACAGTTGTAGTCGTCGGTATTTCAGTAGCAGAGCTAGCCACCGTTGTTGTCATTGGCTTTTCAGTAATGAAGCTAGCAAGAGTTGTTGTCGTTGGCATTTCCGAATTGGAGCTAACCACTGTTGTTGTCGTTGGTATTTCAGTAGTGGAGCTAGCAACATAAGTTGTCGTTAATATTTTCGTAGTGGAGCTAGAAACAGTTGCTGTTGTTGGCATTTCAGTAGTGGAGCTAGGAACATAAGTTGTCGTTGGCATTTCCGAAGTGGAGCTAGCAATAGTTGTAGTCGTCGGCATTTCAGTGGTATAGCTAGCCACCGTTGTTGTCATTAGCTTTTCAGTAGTGGTGCTAGCAACAGTTGTAGTGGTCGGTATTTCAGTAGCAGAGCTAGCCACCGTTGTTGTTATTGGCTTTTCAGTAATGAAGCTAGCAAGAGTTGTTGTCGTTGGCATTTCCGAATTGGAGCTAACCACTGCTGTTGTCGTTGGTATTTCAGTAGTGGAGCTAGCAACATAAGTTGTCGTTAATATTTCCGTAGTGGAGCTAGAAACAGTTGCTGTTGTTGGAATTTCAGTAGTGGAGCTAGGAACATAAGTTGTCGTTGGCATTTCCGAAGTGGAGCTAGCAATAGTTGTAGTCGTCGGCATTTCAGTGGTATAGCTAGCCACCGTTGTTGTCATTAGCTTTTCAGTAGTGGTGCTAGCAACAGTTGTAGTGGTCGGTATTTCAGTAGCAGAGCTAGCCACCGTTGTTGTTATTGGCTTTTCAGTAATGAAGCTAGCAAGAGTTTTTGTCGTTGGCATTTCCGTAGTGGAGCTAGAAAGAGTTGCTGTTGTTGGCATTTCCGTAGTGGAGCTAGCAACAGTTGTAGTCGTCGGTATTTCAGTAGCAGAGCTAGCCACCGTTGTTGTTATTGGCATTTCAGTAGTGGAGCTAGCAACAGTTGTAGTCGTCGGTATTTCAGTAGCAGAGCTAGCCACCGTTGTTGTCATTGGCTTTTCAGTAATGAAGCTAGCAAGAGTTGTTGTCGTTGGCATTTCCGAATTGGAGCTAACCACTGTTGTTGTCGTTGGTATTTCAGTAGTGGAGCTAGCAACATAAGTTGTCGTTAATATTTTCGTAGTGGAGCTAGAAACAGTTGCTGTTGTTGGCATTTCAGTAGTGGAGCTAGGAACATAAGTTGTCGTTGGCATTTCCGAAGTGGAGCTAGCAATAGTTGTAGTCGTCGGCATTTCAGTGGTATAGCTAGCCACCGTTGTTGTCATTAGCTTTTCAGTAGTGGTGCTAGCAACAGTTGTAGTGGTCGGTATTTCAGTAGCAGAGCTAGCCACCGTTGTTGTTATTGGCTTTTCAGTAATGAAGCTAGCAAGAGTTGTTGTCGTTGGCATTTCCGAATTGGAGCTAACCACTGCTGTTGTCGTTGGTATTTCAGTAGTGGAGCTAGCAACATAAGTTGTCGTTAATATTTCCGTAGTGGAGCTAGAAACAGTTGCTGTTGTTGGAATTTCAGTAGTGGAGCTAGGAACATAAGTTGTCGTTGGCATTTCCGAAGTGGAGCTAGCAATAGTTGTAGTCGTCGGCATTTCAGTGGTATAGCTAGCCACCGTTGTTGTCATTAGCTTTTCAGTAGTGGTGCTAGCAACAGTTGTAGTGGTCGGTATTTCAGTAGCAGAGCTAGCCACCGTTGTTGTTATTGGCTTTTCAGTAATGAAGCTAGCAAGAGTTGTTGTCGTTGGCATTTCCGAATTGGAGCTAACCACTGTTGTTGTCGTTGGTATTTCAGTAGTGGAGCTAGCAACATAAGTTGTCGTTAATATTTCCGTAGTGGAGCTAGAAACAGTTGCTGTTGTTGGCATTTCAGTAGTGGAGCTAGGAACATAAGTTGTCGTTGGCATTTCCGAAGTGGAGCTAGCAATAGTTGTAGTCGTCGGCATTTCAGTGGTATAGCTAGCCACCGTTGTTGTCATTGGCTTTTCAGTAGTGGTGCTAGCAACAGTTGTAGTCGTCGGTATTTCAGTAGCAGAGCTAGCCACCGTTGTTGTCATTTGCTTTTCAGTAATGAAGCTAGCCCAAGTTGTTGTTGTTAGCACTTCCGAATTGGAGCTAGCCACTGTTGTTGTCCTTGGCATTTCGGTAGTGGAGCTAGCAACAGTTGTTGTCGTCGGCATTTCATAAGTTGAGCTAGCCAGAATTGCTGTCGTTGGCATTTCAGTAGTGGAGCTACCAACATAAGTTTTCGTTGGCATTTCCGTACTGGAGCTAGTAACAGTTGCTGTCGTTGGTATTTCAGCAGTGGAGGTGGTAACAGTTGTTGTCATTGGCTTTTCAGTAGTGGAGTTGTCAACAGTTGTTGTCGTTGGTATTTCAGTAGCAGAGCTAGCCACCGTTGTTGTTATTCGCTTTTCAGTAATGAAGCTAGCAAGAGTTGTTGTCGTTGGCATTTCCGTAGTGGAGCTAGAAACAGTTGCTGTTGTTGGCATTTCAGTAGTGGAGCTAGGAACATAAGTTGTCGTTGGCATTTCCGAAGTGGAGCTAGCAATAGTTGTAGTCGTCGGCATTTCAGTGGTATAGCTAGCCACCGTTGTTGTCATTGGCTTTTCAGTAGTGGTGCTAGCAACAGTTGTAGTCGTCGGTATTTCAGTAGCAGAGCTAGCCACCGTTGTTGTCATTTGCTTTTCAGTAATGAAGCTAACCCAAGTTGTTTTCGTTGGCACTTCCGAATTGGAGCTAGCTACTGTTGTTGTCCTTGGCATTTCGGTAGTGGAGCTAGCAACAGTTGTTGTCGTCGGCATTTCATAAGTTGAGCTAGCCAGAATAGCTGTCGTTGGCATTTCAGTAGTGGAGCTAGCAACATAAGTTTTCGTTTGCATTTCCGTAGTGGAGCTAGTAACAGTTGTTGTCGTTGGTATTTCAGCAGTGGAGCTGGTAACAGTTGTTGTCATTGGCTTTTCAGTAGTGGAGTTGTCAACAGCTGTTGTCGTTGGTATTTCTGTAGTGGAGCTGGCAACAGTTGCTGTTGTTGGCATTTCAGTAGTGGAGCTAGGAACATAAGTTGTCGTTGGCATTTCCGAAGTGGAGCTAGCAATAGTTGTAGTCGTCGGCATTTCAGTGGTATAGCTAGCCACCGTTGTTGTCATTAGCTTTTCAGTAGTGGTGCTAGCAACAGTTGTAGTCGTCGGTATTTCAGTAGCAAAGCTAGCCACCGTTGTTGTTATTGGCTTTTCGGTAATGAAGCTAGCAAGAGTTGTTGTCGTTGGCATTTCCGAATTGGAGCTAGCCACAGTTGTTGTCGTTGGCATTTCAGTAGTGGAACTAGCAACATTAGTTGTTGTTGGTATATCCGTAGTGGAGCTAGTAACAGTTGTTGTTGTTGACATTTTAGTAGTGGAGCTAGGAACATAAGTTGTCGTTGGCATTTCCGAATTGGAGCTAACCACAGTTGTTGTCGTTGGCATTTCAGTAGCAGAGCTAGCCACCGTTGTTGTCATTGGCTTTTCAGTAATGAAGCTAGCACGAGTTGTTGTCGTTGGCACTTCCGAATTGGAGCTAGCCACTGTTGTTGTCCTTGGCATTTCGGTAGTGGAGCTAGCAACAGTTGTTGTCGTCGGCATTTCATAAGTTGAGCTAGCCAGAATTGCTGTCGTTGGCGTTTCAGTAGTGGAGCTAGCAACATAAGTTTTCGTTGGTATTTCCGTAGTGGAGCTAGTAACAGTTGTTGTCGTTGGTATTTCAGCAGTGGAGCTGGTAACAGTTGTTGTCATTGGCTTTTCAGTAGTGGAGTTGTCAACAGTTGTTGTCGTTGGTATTTCTGTAGTGGAGCTGGCAACAGTTGCAGTCATTGGCTTTTCAGTAGTGGTGCTAGCAACAGTTGTAGTCGTCGGTATTTCAGTAGCAGAGCAAGCCACCGTTGTTGTAATTGGCTTTTCAGTAATGAAGCTAGCAAGAGTTGTTGTCGTTGGCATTTTCGAATTGGAGCTAGCTACAGTTGTTATTGTTGGCATTTCAGTAGTGGAGCTAGCAACATAAGTTGTTGTTGGCATTTCCGTAGTGGAGCTAGTAACAGTTGTTATTGTTGACATTTTAGTAGTGGAGCTAGGAACATAAGTTGTCGTTGGCATTTCCGAATTGGAGCTAGCCACAGTTGTTGTCGTTGGCATTTCAGTAGTGGAGCTAGCAACATAAGTTGTTGTTGGCATTTCCGTAGTGGAGCTAGTAACAGTTGTTGTTGTTGACATTTTAGTAGTGGAGCTAGGAACATAAGTTGTCGTTGGCATTTTCGAATTGGAGCTAGCAACAGTTGTAGTCGTTGGCATTTCAGTAGTTGAGCTAGCATTATAAGTTGTTGTTGGCATTTTCGTAGTGGAGCTAGTAACAGTTGTTGTTGTTGACATTTTAGTAATAGTGCTGGCACCAGTTGATGTAATTGGCTTTTTAGTAGTGGAGCTGGCAACAGTTGTTATCGTTGGCATTTTCGAATTGGAGCTAGCCACAGTTGTTGTAATTGGCTTTTCAGTAATGAAGCTAGCAAGAGTTGTTGTCGTTGGCATTTTCGAATTGGAGCTAGCCACAGTTGTTGTCGTTGGCATTTCAGTAGTGGAGCTAGCAACATAAGTTGTTGTTGGCATTTCCGTAGTGGAGCTAGTAACAGTTGTTGTTGTTGACATTTTAGTAATAGTGCTGGCACCAGTTGATGTAATTGGCTTTTCAGTAGTGGAGCTGGCAACAGTTGTTGCCATTGGCATTTGAGTATTGGAGTTAACAACATTAGTAGTCATTGCCATTTCCTCAGTGGAGCTAGCAACAGTGGATGTTGTTGGCATTTCAGAAGTAGAGATAGCAACAATTGTTGTCGTTGACATTTCAGTCGTGGAGCTAGGAACATAAGTTGTTGTTGGCATTTCCGTAGTGGAGCTAGTAACAGTTGTTGTTGTTGACATTTTAGTAATAGTGCTGGCACCAGTTGATGTAATTGGCTTTTCAGTAGTGGAGCTGGCAACAGTTGTTGCCATTGGCATTTGAGTATTGGAGTTAACAACATTAGTAGTCATTGCCATTTCCTCAGTGGAGCTAGCAACAGTGGATGTTGTTGGCATTTCAGAAGTAGAGATAGCAACAATTGTTGTCGTTGACATTTCAGTCGTGGAGCTAGGAACATAAGTTGTCGTTGGCATTTCCGTAGCGGAGCTTGTAACAATTGATGTAAATGGTTTTTCAGTAGTGGAGCTGGCCACAGTTGTCGTCATTGACTTTTCAGTAGTGGAGCTAGCAACAGTTTTTGTCGTTGGTATTTCAGCAGTGGAGCTGGTAACAGTTGTTGTCATTGGCATTTTAGTAGTGTAGCTAGCAACAGTTGTCGTCGAAGGCATTTCAGTAGTGGAGCTGGCCACAGTTGTTGTCATTGAGTTTTCAGTAGTGGAGTTAGCAACAGTTTTTGTCGTTGATATTTCAGCAGTGGAGCTGGTAACAGTTGTTGTCATTAGCATTTTAGTAGTGTAGTTAGCAACAGTTATCGTCGAAGGCTTTTCAGTAGTGGAGCTATCAAAACTTGTTTTCATCGGAATTTTAGTAGTGTAGCTTGGAACAATGGTCGGCATTGGCTTTTCAGTAGTGGAGCTAATCACAGTTGTTGCCGTTGGCATTTCAGTATTGGAGTTAACAACATTAGTTTTCGTTGCTATTTCCTCAGTGGAGCTAGCAAAAGTTAATGTCGCTGGCATTTCAGGAGTGAAGCTAGCAACATAAGTTCTCGTAGGCATTTCCGTAGAAGAACTAGTAACGGTTGTTGTTTTTGGATTTTGAGTAGTGGAGCTAGCAACATAAGTTATCGTTGGCATTTCCGTAGTGGAGCTCGTATCAGCTATTGTCACCGGCATTTTCGTAGTGGAGCTAGTAACAATGGTTGTTGTTGGCTTTTCAGTATTGGAGTTAACAACATTAGTTTTCGTTGCTATTTCCTCAGTGGAGCTAGCAAAAGTTAATGTCGCTGGCATTTCAGGAGTGAAGCTAGCAACATAAGTTCTCGTAGGCATTTCCGTAGAAGAACTAGTAACGGTTGTTGTTTTTGGATTTTGAGTAGTGGAGCTAGCAACATAAGTTATCGTTGGCATTTCCGTAGTGGAGCTCGTATCAGCTATTGTCACCGGCATTTTCGTAGTGGAGCTAGTAACAATGGTTGTTGTTGGCTTTTCAGTAGTGGAGCTGGCAAAAGTTGTTGTCGTTGGTATTTCAGTAGCGTAGCTAGCAACATAAGTTGACTTTGGCATTTCCGTAGTGGAGCTAGCAACTGTAGTTGTTATTTGCTTTTCAGTAGAGGAGCTGGCAACAGTTGTTGTCGTTGGCATTTCAGTAGTGGAGCTAACAAAAGTTATTGTCGTTGGCTTTTCAGAAATAGAGCTAGAAACAGTTGTTGTCGTTTGTTTTGAAGTAGTAGAGCTAGGAACATTAGTTGTCGTTGGCATTTCCGTAGTGGAGCTAGCAACAGTTGTTTTTAGTAGTAGTTTGGTGGTGTGGCTGTCAACTGTTGTTGTCATTGGTATTTCATTAGTGCAGCCTGCAATAGTAATTGTCGTCGGTATTTCAGTAGTGGAGCTGGCAACAGTTTTTGTTACTGGCATTTTAGTGGTGTAGCTAGCAACAGTTGTTATCGTTGGTATTTCAATAGAGGAGCTAGCAACATTAGGTGTCTTTTGCATATCCGTAATGGAGCTAGCAATAGTTGTTGTCGTTAGCTTGCTGTCGTTAGCTGTTGTTGTAGTCGGTATTTCAGTAGTGAAGCCAACAAGAGTTGTAGTCGTCGTCATTTCCATAGTAGAGTTAGCAACAGTTGTGTTTGTTGGCATTTCAGAAATGAAGCTAGCAATATTTGGTATTGTTGGCATTTTATTAGTAGAGCTAACAATATTAGTAGTCGTTGGCATTACCGTAGTTGCGCTAGCAATTGTTGTTGTCCTTGGCGTTTCATTTAATTCAATGCTTGAGACTCTTGTTATGTCTGTGCTTATGCTTATATTTTTTTTATTGCTAGAGCTATAAGTTATGTCAGTATCTATGCTATAGGTAGTTTTGTCGCCAAAATTCACTGTTGTCAATATTTCTGAGCCTGTAATAGTATCTGCACTTAAATATATAGGTGTTTCCGTGCTTACTTCTGTTTTTGTTTCATTTTCTAAGATTGTCTTTGTTTCAGTTTCGGACCTTGTAGTTGTATTAGCGCCAGAGTTGGTTGTTGTTGGAAAGCCAGATCTTGTAGTTATATTAATGTTTGTGCTCGTAATTGTTTCAGCTGAGGTTGTTTCAATTGCTGAGTCTGTATTTATTTCAGTTCCTGAGCTTATAGTGGCTGAGCTTAAAGTGGTTTGGACACCTAAACCTTTTGTTATTTCCATGCCCAAAGCAATAGTACTTTCTGTTTCAAAACCTATATTCGTTGCAGTTTCTGATCTTATAGTTGTCCCAGTGTATGAGCTTGAAGTAGTATCAGTGCTAGAGTTTGTTGTTGTTTCAAATCCCGAGCTTGTGGTTATTTTTATTTTATTGTTTGAACTTGCAGTTATTTCAGTTTCTAATGCCGCAGATGTTTCCATACGAATTTCTGCATCAGTTTCAGTGCCTGAGCTTGTTGTTGTTTCAGCGCCGGAGCTATTCGTTTCTGTGTCTGCCGTTGGTGAGTTTGTATATGTTTCAGTGATATACTCTAAAGTTTTTGTTAATTCTGTACTTGCTTCAGTGCGAAATTCATTGCTGATTACAGTTATTTGTTTCCTGGTTGAACTTGTAGTTGTTTCAGTGTATAAGCTTGGAGTGCCTGAACGAATAGTTGTTTTCTTGCTTGAAATGGTAGTTGAGTCAGTACCTGAATTTTTGTCTTCATTGTTTAAGCCTGTAGCTATTCCAGTGACAACTATTTCTGTCTTTGAACTTTTAGGTTCGATGTCAGAAATTTTATGATTTGCATTAGACCCAGTAACAGTACTAGCATTTGTTTCTGAATCGGAAGTATCATTTGTACCAGTGCTCGCTATTAGTTGAGTTACGAAACTTTGATGTATAGTTACTTTATTAGTTGAACTTGTAGTGCTACCAATAGATATATTATTGCCTGAGTTTTCCGTTTCAGAGCTAGCTCCGAATTTACCTATGCTGAAAATATTAGTTATGTCTACGTTAGAATTTGCTGTTCTGTTTACTACTGCGCTAAGTATTTCAACAGATCGATGTATTTTTCTCGTTAAATTAGTAGAATTTCTGGGCTTGGTAGAAAACATTGAGGGAGCTCCTGCTGTTTTTTGTAAATTTTCGTTTTGGTCAAAGTTTTGTCGCTCTAAACCATTTTTATGATTTTGGGATTTATTATTTTCACCTTTATTTAACATCAACTCCAGTGATTTATTTGTTAATTTAGTTTCTTCTTCATTTTTGTGACTATGTTTACTTGCTGTTCTTAAACATTCTGAATCTGAAATATTTTGTTTATCCATGACGTATTTATCTTCCCTAATTTTGGCATCGTATAGCTTCACTAAATTTTTTATCTTTGAAATAGTATCTTTATAATTTTTGATTGCCTGATATTTTGAAGATTCATAATCAGTTTCATTTCTTGTGTTCTTGTTTTCTGTTCTATCTCTGTGGCACAATTTTAAATTGGTATTATTCTTGCAGCAAATATCGAGGAAATCATAATCGTTTTTATTTTCTTCAACATCCATGTATATTTTGATGGCATTGCGCTTTTCAAGCATTTTAAATACATTTGTTTGGTTTTGTTCTTCTTTTTGTATCAAGTATGCATAAATAGAATTCAAGTGGCAACTTTTTACACTATTGTTTTGTACTTTTTTGTGGTTTTGCATTGTAAGAATATCAATATCTATTGGATAACTTGAATTAAGTGTTACATCAAGTAATTTTTCACTAATATGTTTAAATTTCCTAAATTTTGTTTTACGATAAAGCGTTATTATAAAAATGAGACTCTGCTTCGATAAATTTACACCAAAAGTATTTGATCGTCTGAATAAATTATTCCACTTGATTGTGTGATTATGCGAATCTTGGTTCCTGATTAAAATTTTATGTAAAACATCTTCTATCTTTTTCTTTGACTGTAAGTTGATTACATTTGTATCGCTGTGGTTAGCATTGTGATCCTCACTACAATTTACATCTCTTGACAATAAATCGTCGTCATTATCTGTCTTACGTAATTTAGCTGAAAGTTCTTGTCGTAAATTAAAACAAGTGCTGTTGTAAATCTTTCTGTATAGATCCAGATCTTTATCATTGTCATGATGCTCATCAACTTGTATAGAATTGGTTTCACTGTCAATAATAAACTTTTCTTCTTTCGCTTTAAGCGTTTTCCGCATGCACGCACACACACTTTTCAACAGTTGCAACGTCACATCGAACAAATGTTCATCACTGGTAGCCACATCCACCGCTTGCAGTATTTTCATCAACACTGGACTCTCACTCGCGGTCAGAATACCGATATGTGCTATCCCGAAAATAGTCAGAACTATTTCAAAACTAATCGGTTTCATTTTAAGTGGGCGGGTAGGTGAACGGCATGTTTACGTGACTCTGAATAAGGTTGAATGGAAAACAATGCTGTTGGATTACATAGTGCGGTTGTTTTGAATTTTAACTCGAGAAACCGCTGATCGATAAGGGCTTGAGTGGAACTCGGTACTTTGAACCGATAAGGCATATAATTTTTGTAGGATCTGCATATGAAACTATGACGTATGAATAAACATTATCCCTGTTTGAAAACTTTCATGAGCCTTTATTGAATCTTTGTACCTACTCATAGAATAAACGCTCCATACTCTAGCATATAATCATTAACAGTCAAAGTCCACTGCTGGACATACGCCTCCCCCAATGAGTGTCTTATGCTAACTCCATCCACTAACTTCCTACAACCTTTGAAATTTAATAGGTTTATCGTGTAAGGTGCCCTTCTACACTGCATCATCCGGTTCGTGGTGACCACGACGTGGTCGTCTGGTCAAGAATCCTTGTTCCACAGCTCTAGAATTTCCACATTAGCTTTGATAACCTTCCATCCCTTCATTTATCACTCACCCAGTTATCCATCTCCTTCTGCCGCTCCATAAGTGCCTCCTGCAGCCTCGGCCCCAGCTCCTCCATGAAGCCGCGCGCCAGCCCCCGGGAGTGCTCCGCCTGCTGCGGCGTCACTACCACGGCTGCGAACTCCAGGTATGAGTCCATGGTGCTCTGCAGCTCCGGGATCGGGAGCTTCGGCAGCTGGACGTTCTGTGGATTTGTGAATTCTTTTATTTCCAATTATTAATCTTATATTCATAATTGTGCCAGTGAAATAAGTTATGACCTGGGTGTCTAGACAAATACCTCATGGTTAGTTTTCCTTTCACGCTAACGCACATTTTTCAAACCTTGTCAGCAGTCTAGACGCCTTAGATAACAACCACTTTTTAATGGCGTTAACGCCTACAGAAAGGTTGAATTGTATGGAAATTACATTAGCTTATCAGATGTCATTTGACAAGTTTTTGCAATGAAAAATTTGCGTTATCGTGAATGGAAAACTAAACATGAGGTATTTGTCTAGATACCTATAGGTCGTTACTTCTGCATGTAGCTCACTCGACTTCTAGTGGTTTCATTCATAAAAATCGATTGCAAAAAACCGCATTACATTAAATTAGAATATTTTTGCTAAATATAACATCACTAATAATTGCGTCCGACATCCTACATCCTACAATCTTAATAATATTATAAACGTGAAAGTTTGTTTGGATGGATGTTTGTTACTCTTTCACGCAAAAACTACTGAACGGATTTGATGAAAATTTACAGTAATATAGCTTATACATCAGAATAACACATAACCTACTTTTTATCCGGGTACCAAGCGGGCGAAGCCGTGGGCAGAAGCTAGTAATAAATAATAATGTTAATTTTTACACAGCATCATCTAGCCCCAAACTAAGATATCTAACAACTAACTAATTGTTACTTAAGTATTATTTATTTCGATGATCTGTAAATATGGTTTAGTTACCTGAAAGTCGTCTACGTCTGAGCCGTAGACCTGCGTGCTGAGCCATCGCTTCGGCAGCGACAGCAGAGACTCGCCCCATGCTGCAACAAAGTCAATCTCTAACTCAATGACAATAGGCTTTTACTAATTGATACCAACTCTTACATCTTAATTATGGCTTCTATGACCTAATTGAAAGCATAAAGATCACAATGGAAACGTCAGCTTAACGTGTCTGTCTCACACAGGCACAAACATGCTCACGATTGTATAACGGGTGTAATAAGACTACTCCTGAAAACTTCGAGGTGTGAAAGTACCCATTAATATGGACAACTTGTATAAGTAATCCTCAGATAGGTACATACTCAGTGCACAGACCTTTGAGGATACCAAGTAGCGGGTAGTCAGAGGCACGTGCAAACATTACATTTGGTACATGCCCGCGTTTTGCAAGTAGTTATCATTCCGCGTGACCGGTGGCAAGTCCATCGCCGCTTATTGGAACATTAACAGCTTAAAAACTACGCGAATTAAAATAAAAAATTGTAAAGTGAATTTACGCTGATTCCTCGCGCGATCAAATCTATAACAACTGATTCTTATAGATTGCTTACTATCATATAATCTTTGAACAAACAATTTCAAGATATTTACTGCAAATGTGCTCCCGCAGCGGAATCGAACGCGCACCTCTTGTGTCTCAGCCGGATGCTAGTCCGCCTTGCCACAGAGGTTGTCTTTGATGCTCGTTTAGTCTAATTAATTAACATGAACAGGTAAATGACTACCATAATTAAAGGATCGACAGCGTAAATGGATTTATGCTTCCATTTAATCTGATCTCGTTTTATTGAACAATCTGTGTGTGTTTAAATTAGACTTGTAGAGGGCGAGAGGGGGTTGTATTAAGACTTAGAGGCAATATCCTGTTCGGAACTGCAATCTTAACTTCGTGTTAAACTACTCTGTATCCTATTTCCTGACGATAAGGTCTGGATTAGATGGGATGGAAACAGGATTGAACGCGGTAAATTGAAGTGAGCACGTGATATACAAGCTCGGATCTCCGGAACGAAATTGCTCTTTTCCTTCAATGTTCTGTTGACGTTACAAAATCTAAAAGTACAGAACAAAAGCTTCATGAAAATTCTGCTTTGCCGTTCCGCTTTTTTCTTCGTTTGCGCTTTTTCAATGGTTCCTAAGGGTATGTTAAACGTACATTACGCTACTATTCTTGAGGAAGATACCCCTCTGTTAGTTATGTCTATGTAAGCGGTCTCACGGAGCACAAAACGGACGAATAAAATTATTTATTTGTAGACGGACGCCCCGCACGCATAAACGATAATGAAATAATATTTACAAAGGACGCTGAGTTTTATGAAGGGACAAATTGTTATCACCAGCTTCTGGTCGGTGATATTTTCTTGGTCACTTGGTCTCTGACCGAAGACCAGCTGAAGGCCCTTTCCTAATGTGACCTTCGGTGAAATAACCAGTTTACAACTACGATTAAGGGCCCATTCATGCATTATAACACCATTTTTTACACAACGATTTCTGTGGCGCAGTGGACGAAGGCCCGCCTGAGACGCAGAAGGTTGCGGGTTAAAATCCCGCCGCGGGCTAAATGATGCTGTGTGAAAAAATTACCAGCATTATTAATTAATTATGGTCCTTCTCATTTAATTATGTGGAACTAATAATATTTTTTATTATAATTTATTTACTTACTTACTGTAAAGAAACTTTTCATACAATCAATCGTTATTGGCAATTAGTAATTATTGACAGTCATTAAATTAGATATTATAGAGAAGAATTGCGTTCGTGTTGTCGCGCGCGCGGCCATCCGCTCTCATAGAGGCTAACCACCAGACTGACGGTGTGGAGTGAGCGGGGAACGGGCCGCGAGGCGAGCCGAGCGGCGCGGGCGACACGGTGGCGAAGGCAAACCGAGTGAGACAGCACGATCAGATGATGCGGCCTTTCGCTCGCAACGTCTGCCCGCTACAACCTCCCCCTCCAAGTCACAAGAACGACCCGGCTGTGGCTTGGCTGGTCTGCCTCGGCGACGCTGATGTTCAATTGCTGGGGATGATCCTACATATGGCGTCAGAGCGCTGGCATGGTACTTCCCTTTAACAACCCCAGTATAATCGACAACCACAAATGATGTCGGACTTATAATTTGCGAGACACGATACGGTCCCTCCCGCCTAGGGGCAAACTTGCTTGTAAAGCCTTTAGACGCGTTACTCGCCAGATGGGTCTCCACGAGTACGAGGTCACCCTCTTTATAAGAGAGGATGTCGCGTCGGTGCTGGTCACCGGTAGTTTTCCGGACATCTTGTTGCTCTTCAACACGCCGCTTGACGTCATGTAAGACACGCGCAAACTCCTTCAGATATGGAGAGATTTGAGGCACGAAGTTTTGCTGGGACACTATCGCTCGGAGATCGGTATGCACTGCCATAGGAGAACGTAACTCCCGAGCGAAGGTGAGATAAGCAGCGGTTTGACCTGTTCCCTGATTATAAGCACTGTTGAGCGCAAATCGCACCATCGGAAGAACGGTAGGCCACTGGCGATGTTCCGGTCCAACCAGAATGGCAAGAAGCTGCTTCAATTCTCGATTCTTACGTTCCGCAGGGTTGGCTTCCGGATGGTATACTGGGATCAGAGATTGCTGTACTCCCAGTACGTACATAGCTTTCTGCATCACCGCTGAGACAAATTGGCTTCCATTGTCCGAGATCACACGACGTGGTACCCCATACCGCAAGAAAACTTCTTCAATGAGCGCTTTAGCACACGACTCTGCCGTCGCGTCGTATAGCGCAAACAGCTCGACCCAACGACTAGCTGTATCCTCGATAAGAAGAATCCACTTCTCTCCCTTATCCCCTTCAGGTAGTGGTCCAAACAGGTCCATCGCAAGCACCTCAAATCGCTGCTGAGGCACTGGGGTCTGAAGTAGACCTGCAGGTTTCAAATTTGTAGCTTTATACTTCTGACATGAGTCACAAGACTTAAGATATTGAGCTACATAAGTCCTCATGTTCTTGAAATAATACCTTTCCTTGATCTTCCTTAAGGTTCGCTCCAAACCCAAGTGTCCAGCAGTAGGCGCATCGTGTAACTCCTTCATGAGTTCTGCCTTTAATGATTCTGGAACCACAAGCTGAGGTTCTTCGGATTCTCCATCCGGATCACAGCGGTACAACACACCTTGCGAAAGATAATACCCTCTATCAGTCCAGCGTATAGCTGCTTCGGGTTTGTTAACATCTTCAAAATCCTCTATGATTTTACTTACTTCAGTATCGTTCAATTGAGCTTCGCGAATGTCTTTTGGGCTTCGTTGAGGCAGATCCACGACTACCGGACAAATGCTACATGGACTAGAGCCATAACCTTCAACATCACTGCCCACTGGGCGACTAAGAGTATCCGCAACGACATTTACTCTACCCGGTGTATATCCAAAGTCCAAATCATAAGACTGTATTTTCATTGCCCAACGAGCTAATCGGCCACTGGGCGTCTTCAAAGCCAAGAGCCACTTCAATGGCTGATGATCAGTGGCAACATGTACGCGAGCTCCCTCTACATATCCTCGGAATTTGTCCAGAGCCCAAACAACAGCCAAAGCTTCTCGCTCTGTGGTATGATAATTTCGTTCAGCGAGGGTCAAAAGCCTGCTGGCGTACTCAATTGGTCTCTCTTCAGTAGGAGTCGCACCTTGCATCAACACTGCTCCGACAGCGTATGCACTTGCATCTGTTCGCAGGACAAACGGCTCATCAAAATCTGGCTGTCGAAGAATGGGGCTAGTGGAAAGCCGTATCTTTAACTCTTCGAAGGCTTGCTGCTCTCCCTCCCCCCATTGCCAGCGTCGGTCCTTTTTCGTCAGGTCCGTCAAAGCACGTGCCACTTCCGAAAACTGTGGAATAAACTTACGAAACCATGAACAGGTCTGCAAAAACGTCTTCAGTTCTTTAACGTTCATCGGGGGTTTCATTTTCATCACTGCTTCAACCTTCGTAGGATCAGGTTCGATTCCCCGTGATGATACGACGTGTCCCAAGTAAGTTACTTTCACTCTAGCGAATACACATTTACTACGATTCGCTTTCAGATTGAACAGACGAAGGCGCTCGAAGACCTGCTTAAGATCCTTCAAATGGAGATCCAGATTAGCCGATATTATCAAGAGGTCATCAAGATAAGCGAGAACGCAGACGTCTTTCAGACCGGCTCTCATCCGATCCATCATGCGCTGAAACGTCGCGGGAGCGTTCTTAAGTCCAAACGGCATCCGGCGGAATTGAAAACATCCAAAAGGCGTGATAAATGCTGTTTTGTGGCGATCCTCTGGCGCTACGATCGTCTGCCAATATCCAGCTTTCAAGTCTATCGTAGACATAACACAATCAGCTTTTGTACTTTGCAACAACTCATCTATCAAGGGAAGCGGGTACTTATCAGTCCGAGTGACGCTATTGAGTTTCCGGTAATCAACACAGAATCTAAATTCTCCGTTCTTCTTCGGGATTAGCACCACAGGTGAAGCCCACTCGGACTCGGCCTCCTCGATGATATTGTCTTCTAACATCATGTCTATTTCATTTCGAATAATTTCCTTTTTGGCGGGTGTAACCCGATACGGTGGACTTGCGATCGGTGCTGCATCTCCTGTATCAATGCGATGAACCGCGAACTGGGTAGGTTCTCCCCCTGGAGCAAAAATGTCCTTGTGGACATTCAAGAGGTCCGATAGTCGAGCCCGTTCATCTGGATCAAGATGGGATCCCTCTTCCTCGCGAAGACCCACAGACGAAAAGGTAAGTGGCTTTAATGGCCTACTCTCGAAAACGATAGGCTGAGGCGTCCCTTCATGCCTCGCAAACCAAACCCCACGTTCGAAATCTAATACCATGCCAACGTCCTGAATAAAGTTCATTCCCAGCAAACTTTCATTAGCATTCGGTAACATGATAAAGCTAACAGCTAGTGTTACACCTCGCACCGTTACATCAACGTGCGCAATTTCGACATTTTGCGCACAGATCCGTCCATCTGCATACTTAAGTTCAGTAAACACATTTTGAAACTGATGGCCGTTCTTAACTAAGTGAGATCTTAAGCTAACACTCCCTATACAATGCTTAGCTCCAGTATCTATTAATGCAGTTCCCACTTCGCCATAGATTTCTACACTTAACACTGGACGCACCCTCGAATCAATATTATCACAACTCGCGGACACTGATTGAAACGCGTTCACAGAATACACGACTGGTTTCTTTTCCTTGCAAGTAGGACAGTTCGATCGGATAACGCCGGGCGCTCCGCACCCGAAACACGTGACTGATGAAGATCGCGGCTCTCCTTCAGCTGGGCTGGCTTTCGTAGTCTTCTTCAGTTTGTCCAGTCGCTGGCAGGCCTCCTTCAGGTGACCAAACTGTTTACAGTAGTGGCATTGAGGCCGAAACTTATTTGTAGTAAGAGGCACAGCCTGCGACGAACGCGGGACAGCGGCGGAAGAGGGCAACGACAGTTTACTATCAACGGCCCGCGGACGGTTTTCATCAAGAATATCTTCGGTGCGGCGCGCTTCTGATAGAAGTTCCGCAAAGGTATCAAAACTCGAGCGTGCAATCTTCTCTCGAAGCCGTCGGTGCAATAATCCGTAAATCATATCCAACTGTACAGTTTCCGTGAGAGTCAGTGGCGGGAGCTGGGCGAAAAGCGCTCTTATATGACAAACAAACATATCTGTCGCTTCATCAGCTCGCTGCTCTCGTTCGAATATTTTCCTATAAATTTTGTGAGGGGGTAATCGAGGTCCAAATGTTTGCTTCAACGCCTCTAAAGCAGCTTCCCATGTCAGGGTGGTGTCCTTGACTCCTTGCCACCACATGGCGGCCAACCCCGTCAGTAACATAGAAAGGCCACGAAGCGCATTGTTGTTATCAACGCTAACACACTCTTTATAGGTTTCTACAGCGTCTATAAAGGCCTCTACATTGTTAGACTTTTCTCCATCAAAACGCGCTGTACACTTGGCAAAGTTGCCAGAATAAGTAGGTACAAAAGTACTTACAGGATCGCTGCGACTTAGCCTGTTTATCAGCAACAATAGTTGATCGGTCGTCATCACGACCGGAGCAGCTGCGGCACCAACAGCAGGCTGCGAGTCCACCATGGCGTCCGCGTGGACGCCAGGCAAAAGAGTCTCCAGCGATGGCGCGGGCGCCTGAGGCGGCACCGCGTTCTCGGAAGTGTTGGCGGCAGAAGCCGGGCTTGCGGCACGCGATCTCGTTAGCACCATCGTTAAACAGTCCAAAATTTACAATAAACACAAAGTTTCTACTCTTAGGTATTGAATTTTACCTAAGCACTAAAGTAAAACTGTTCAGTCACCGTGACAAACAATTACTTCACTGTTCCCAACTTAGAAAGGAACGAACATATTTTGAGTCGCAAATTTTCAAAATGAATCTAAAGTTCACCCAAAACGCGTCAATAAAAGTTAACACGTCACTTCCTAAGTCAATGAAGTCACTAGGTAACCTAGGTCCAGGTAGAAGTAGGTACTAGGTACGTACCACCCGAGTCAAAACCTATTTATCCACCACACACTAAAATACGACGAAAATCGATACACGATCACTACAGTCACTTCTGAGTCCGTAACAATAACCTAGGTCTAGGTATTACACAATACCTGAGCCAAAACCTAGTTACTACGCACGAAACGTAGGTATACGCGACACACAAGTTCAAACAAGCACTGACAAGTTTACATAGCAACCTAGATCTAGGTATTACGAAGATACCTGCTTCAAATCTAGTTACTAGACACTAAAAACAAGTTCGAACACTGAAGTTACTTAGGTAGAGGTCCGTATAAGCAACCCAGGTCTAGGTAATCATCGATACCCGAGTCAAAACCTGGTTACCACGCACTAAACGGCAATACCTACACGACGAACAAAACTTCACGAACTGTTCACTGTTTATTCACTTAGTTTTACATAACAAAGGTATCTAGGTAAAACGAGTCTGTGTTCCGACACAACACGATGTGGGAACAAGGAACGTGTGGAAAATTCCTTCCACGACGCGCGCACTTAAGTGCGTTTCCGCGCGTTTCTTGAACGTTCCAAAACAAACCTACCAACGCGTACTGGTATTTGGTATGTTCGCACATCAGACACGCGACACGACACTTTATACACTCGACACGACAAGTTCTGCACTTTGGAGTAAAAAGTTCACAATTCGGCTCCACGTTAGGCTGCCAGTTATAGAGAAGAATTGCGTTCGTGTTGTCGCGCGCGCGGCCATCCGCTCTCATAGAGGCTAACCACCAGACTGACGGTGTGGAGTGAGCGGGGAACGGGCCGCGAGGCGAGCCGAGCGGCGCGGGCGACACGGTGGCGAAGGCAAACCGAGTGAGACAGCACGATCAGATAATGCGGCCTTTCGCTCGCAACGTCTGCCCGCTACAATATTGATTATAGTCCGGTCCGCAGATATTTGAAACACTTTTAATATATAATGAGATATAATACATCAAAAATGTTTCAAATATCTGCGTAACAAATGTCTCCATGTTCTGCAGATATTTATTCCGAGTACCACTATACTCGTAGTTCCTGATACCCACAACACAGGCCATCCTAATGTAGGCTCAGGACTATGCATGTGTGTATTGGCTCTTTATTTTTGTTCATATTTATTTGTGACATCGATTAGTGTTCCAATAAGCGGCGATGGGCTTGCAATTGAATCTTGACGAGAGCTGCTAAAATTGATTTTAACAATTTGGTATTTGCCATCCACCATAAAAAATATTGACTTAGTTCTACTTCGTAAATGCTAATTTTATAGGTAGCTATGTACCAAGATTTGATGACGTACGTCTAATGAAACACGTCCAAAAATCAATTGATTAACCTCCCCTAGACACATCACAAACTAGTTTGATCACTAGTCACCCATCACTAGTAACTGATCACCCCAAGAGACAGAATAATGTAACAGTTAGTATGTCAAGATTAATAGTTGTCTCTGAGCTGCGGACCGCTAAATTAGATGGTCACATGAGGGTGGACAGTGACCGACCTGTGAGGGATGAAACGGGAGAACGAAATTGCTGATAGGGCCAGCTTTTCAATCTGCTTTTTATTTCCGCCGCTACGAGGTTAGCAGCAGTATCTATCGTGCCCAGACATTATGCCACCGCTCATAAATGTCGAATGTTTGCCTTGAAATGTTTATTTCTCAGTTTATTCAGTCAGGAACTAGTGCTAGCCCTACTTAAGTACTTATCAGAAAGTAGTGATTCCAATACTTAAAAAAAGGGATAATACATAATTTCGGGCTATCCCCGCTATCCCCCGATTCATAATTCCATACTTTTGCCATCTAGCTTGAAAAAAAATGGCGAACACGAATTTTATATTCAAATATTGGTTAAAAGGGTTCCGTTTTGACCGTCAGGAATGATCCAATATACTGCATTATGACCAAAAAAGACATCGTCCTATCTAAACTACTTAAGTAAGCAGGTTGTCTAGGGATAAGATCTATTGTTCTAAAAAAACAGGCACAATAGACAAATTCGATATTTATAACAATATCCAAAACCTCCCTAAAATAACAATATCAAATCTCATCAACCGCATACAGGGTGTCTCCCCGTAACATAAATACGAACACACCTTAACAGCCCGTGGCACAATACCAACTTGAAAGTACACAGGGTGTCCCTCGCCGGCCGTTATTAATATTCCGGGCAGGCGCGGGTTCCCACGAGGCTCTGCTTGTTAAAGCGAATCGATGACGTTCATTCTGAAGGAAAACAGTGAACAACCTCCTTGAATAAGAATCGTGGAAAGTTTTTAAGCTCCTTAGACTTTTTATGATGAAAACAAAAAAAGTTTAAACAGGTATTTAGGTATGGAAATTATTTTGCATTTTTACTGATTTTATGTGACCTTGTTAAAAGTTTAAAGTTCCTATTATTAATAACTAGCTTCTGTTCACGGCTTCGCTTGCGTGATAAGGAACTTTGTATAAAAGTCTTTGATCTTGTAACTTAGAAACATGCAAATTAGAATTATAGCTACTGAGTATTATTACATAATTATGTGTTTCAGAGTTTTTGTATTTTAATTTTAAGGTGGGGTAATGGGTGCTGAAAGTTTGTATGGGATTTTCGTTTTTTTCAAACACGACTCCAGGCATGCATAGCCGCTGGCGACAGCTAGTTAGTTAATTGACATGAAATAATATGACCATTACTAACAAAATAATACTCCATCTCCTAAAGTACCTACTTTGACTACCTACAATGAAAATAAAACCTCGGTCTGCCGCCGTACCCTAATACAAAGTTCATTTGAGAGACTTAACTTTATTTACTGTAGATATTAATAACTAGTTTGTTTACGCAAAACCTCGGCCTGCCTACCTATCTGTTGCTATACCCTTAGACAGGGTTCATGTGAGATACCTACCTATAAACACCATCTATGTACCTACCATGTGAAAGCAATAAATGTATTGAGTATTGAGTATTGAGTATTAATAATCCTTTTATAAATAATTGAATATGAAAGGTATTCGTAAATATTGGATCGAGGGCGAACTCAATCACCCTAATTTTCGTTTATCGTGCGCGAGACCTTGAGAATATAAACTGTTAATAATATTAGTTTCCAAAAACTATCGTGAACTTGACTATTCATATTGTAAAAACGGAAATTTTCATTTACTGCACTATCGGTGAAGGCACCGACTAAGTTTCGACGCATTCCGAGAGTCTTCATCAGGGTGAGTGATCGTTACTTGCTCCCTCCGCGTCGTGCGCGACGCGACGCAGAGGGTACGTGAAAATTCCCGTTTTTACAATATGAATCCTTTTTAGCCCGTTATCCTATTCTCTCCTCAGACAACAGATATCAAAGAGACTATCTAAGCCAAAGATATTATATTAAGTAAGTACGACCAAATTGACTACCCAACCAACTTGTACCGACTATCATAGAGACTCGCCCGTCTCTGCTGTCTAATTCCTCGTGCATTTTAACCGGTGAAAATTCCAGTAAAACTGATAATTCAAAATTGGTTTAAAATTCAAATTATTTTATATTATTAGGTTAACTGGACACGATCGCCGGAGCGCATAGTATTAATCAAATGAAAAAACCTGTCCTTTCTATAGAGCCTGCGATGCACAGACCCGCAAACCACAACTCAATTAGGGCCGGGTCAAGCTGACGCGGTGGCGCGTGGCGGTGGCGGTTTAAACGGGCCCTTGCACAGGACGCATCTGGTGCATTCTACGAATACTAGGATGAAATCAGAGTGGCTGAGATGCTGTATGGTGCAGGTACTGTGGTTAAACTTTTTCTAAGACCACTTAATGGGATACAATTTCACAACCATTGCAAAATAAGGAAAGTTTATTTAATCAAGTTTTTTTTTTATATTCGTTTTTTAATACGACTAGAACAAGTTCTATAGATTAGACTCGTTTATGCATCAATAGTTTTAACGAAGGTAAAATAGATGAGTAAACTTAGATTTGGCTTAATGCCAGCGGCATTGCAGTACCTAGGTATACCTACCTACGTCGACCTATCACCCCATTTTCCATTTTACAAATGAGGCCACCGCCGATCTGGATCTCGGTAGGTATCTAGGTAGGCTAAGAGTGATATTGAGACACAAAACTTAAATTCAAATCTCTACAAAGACAAAGCAAAAACAGAATTTAATAAAAGGTTCTCCATAGAAATCGTATATTTAAAACTTTAAAACTTTTCGATATTTTAAGTTAATTATTTACTCAAAGCAAAGTCAATAGGTTTTTATTAATTGAAAAGACGAGGATCATTGAAAATGTCAACTTATAAATTACGTGAAATTATAATTTGAAAATTAATTAATTAGATATCAATCTGGGGCGAATTATCTGTAATCTCTGCAAAAAAATGTTATTTTTTTATGATACGACATTTTCTCGTTTATAGCCTTATGTGTTTCGGTGCATTATAGATAGGAGGTTGTTTATTTGTCTGTCATCCAAAATGTCTAGCATCATTTTTTTACAAAACAACTCAGCCGATAATTTGAGCAAATACAAAATATTTAAATCGGTAAGATAAAAATAGTGTATACACGGTTTGTAGTCTCTTTAAGCGATTGCTTGCAAACTTTTATGTATAATATTTTATAAGTAGTTTTATAAGTAGGTATAGTAACCTAATAGGAAAATAAGAACAAGGAATTTAAATGCAGATAATAAACTAAACTAGTAGTAGAATAAAATAATTAATGCGCATCAAATGTTGTTTTTGTAGAGTCGCTTTCCGCTGTCAGTGGCGACACAGGAGCGTGCGAGCGGTGCGCGGGCGGGGCGTTGCCATGCCAACTCAGGTGCGATCGATCGCAGGTGCTAGCCTCTAGCCTCCCTGTATGTTACATTTGGGCGCAGCCGAGGCGCGATGAGATGCGGATTATCTCGTGAATAAATTATTGGGGTGTCTGGGGTGAAGGGTGAAAGGCTAAGGGTGCTGAGGGCATCATATTTTTGATCTCGAATTCCAGATTATTTCGCACAACAATAACAACATACTAAATATCTTCACGACTGCATTCCCATGATGGAAATCCTTACACCGCATTTACACATGCGTCATTTGCGCACGAATGTTGACTACTTAGTACTAATCTGTGATGGAATATCCATGTATAAAGTATTTTATGGAGACTGTTATTAATAATAATAACATAACCACATACAAAAATGACTTTTCCAAGTGTTCAATAATTGTATCTAAATTAAAAAATAAAATAAATAATGCTGGACATTTTTCACACAGCATCATCTAGCTCCAAACTAAGCAGAGCTTGTATTATGGGAACTACATGACTGATATACTACTTTTTTTTTGTAAATACATACATATTATACATAGAAAACCCCCATCGACAAATATTTGCAGGTGATACAAACATTTGTCTCGCGGCGCGAATCGAACCCGCAACCATCTGCGTCTCAGGCAGAAACGAGATAAAATTGAATTTAATACATTTTGCACTAAAGATTAATACATTGCATAATACAAGCTTTACTTAGTTTGGGGCTAGATGATGCTGTGTGTAAAATTACCAGCATTATAATTATTAAAATTCGTGCGCGAATGACGTAAGTGTAAATGCGGTGTTAGATCGGTCCCTTGATTACACTATTATAGGAAAGTTTGGGTCGAGGGTCATCAAATTAGTTGATTATATCAAATCCTCAGATTTAAACTCAGTGCGCAGAGCCGTGAGAATACCAATAGGGACAGTCAAAGGCAAATCCTAAAATTATAATAGGCACATGCGCACGTTTTGCATCGAATTTAGATCGCATTCTGATAGACTGCAAGTCCATCGCTGCTTTTCTGAACATTAATTAATGACATGCCTTCACAACATGTCTTCGAATACATGGTTCTAGGGCACGCCGCTTCTTCACTTTGTTTTCCTTCAATGTTTAGAGTTTTAATGCACAAATACAAGCACCTTTGATATAGTGAATGTGAGTAATTAACTGGTGTAAACTAATAATACTAATTTCTTACCTAATTGCTAAGGTATTCATGATAATTAAGTTAGAAATGTTGTAGTTACTTAATATGTTTTTATCAGTGGATACCTCTAAATGGCCTCATAGCTGCTAATTTAAGTCATTAATTATGTTTTTAAGTGCCGATGGTTTTCCTAAAATAAATAAATAAATTTTCGAAGTAATTAAAAACATTGTACCACGACCAGGTTCGAACCTATAACCGTCGGATAGGTTATCGGGATAGGCCGACATGGCATTCTAAAACGACAAACATTTTACATGTACAGATCTGCAATTAGGCGAGGATAAAAACAAATTCGTTGTTTTATAGAACAGTAAAAGGCCAGAATGTAGAATTTGAACTAACCATAAAACGCGCCGTCAGCCTCGTCCTGAGCTAACGGCGGCGTTACAAGGTAATGTTGTAACGCCGTTAGCTCAGGGACTAACGAGTTGCACACGTATACTGGGCGTGAACACAAGTTTATATTTCACTAGCTTCTGCCCACGGCTTCGCCCGTGTGGTACCCGAATAAAAAGTAGCCTGTGTGTTACTCTGATGTATAAGCTATATTACTGTAAATTTTCATCAAAATACATTCTGTAGTTTTTGCTTAAAAGAGTAACAAACATCCATCCTCACAAACTTTTACGTTTATAATATTAGTAGGACAGGAAAGGATATGAAGTGCAAGGCAACTCTGGAAATAAAAGAGAATAAATGTCAAAAAACCGAATTCCTCATGTGCTTACGTTATTTTGCTCACTCGGGATGACACTCTTTCGAATAAAAAAACAAAAGAAAAATCGCCCACAATAATGATTGGGCTAGTCATGATTCCATAAGAAAAAAAATGATGGACATTTTTCTCCCAGCATAATTTAGCCCTAAACTAAGCAAAGCTTGTATTATGGGAACTAAATGACTGATATACTACTTATATATACTTTTTTTGTAAATACATACATATTAAACATAGGAAATACCCAGACCCGAGACAAATATTTGCAAATCATACAGACATTTGTCCCGTGGCGGGTCTCGAACCCGCAACCATTTGCGTCTCAGGCGAGTTTTCGCCCACTGCGCCACAGAGGTATTCTTATGTTTTTTTGAGTTTTACAAGAAAAGTAGCAATCCCTCTGGAAAAAAACTTTTATGGGACCTCTTCGGTATCATACCCTATACAACAACAAAAGAATCATCAAAATCGGTTAACAAAGATATTATTATCAGGTAAGCTCCTTTTTTAACAAATTCTTTTCCAGTTGGTTCTCAGCCGCCTTCAACCTACTTGATCCTAATTCGTAATTACTGTGAATTCAAAACGCGTTAACGACGCTTCAAAATATTCCGTACCAAATCACAATCGTACTTAATAAAACTCGTAGCACTTCGTAGCACTTCGTAGCACTTCGTAGCAATCAGCGTTGCGTTGTCGTAGCGTTAATCACGTTACGTATCCGCGCTGCCAACTGTGCCGCGGACCGTGCCGCAAACATTTACAAATGTCTGGTGTTTTTCTTCAGAAAAAGGTATATAAATAAATAAACACCCGACAGACACGTACATAGCTTTTGAGGATTCCCTGTGTCGTGGGTATCAGATACTACGAGTACATCAACCAGACCCGAAACATATGTCTGCAGAACGTGCAAACATTTTTCCCGCAGCTGGAATCGTACCCGCACCTCTTGCGTCTCAGCCGGCTAGTCGCCCGCCTCGGCATCGAGTTAGTCAATATAGTTATCTTTCTTTATATTCCAGGTGGATGATGGCGGTCAACTTCTCCGAAGAAAATAAAACGTAAGTAGGTACTTCATTTAATTTCATCAATGAATGCATTCGACACATTTTCAATGACATGTTCTGACATGAATTCCACACAAACACGCGAGTGCTAGAAGGACTGATTCGGGATCCGAGAACGAACAACCAAACTAATTACTCTACAGAGAAACTATCATATTAATTTAAAATATTTTTTTATGGCCAACATATTAAAGTTAAAATCCTCCTGAAATACCGTAGGGTTGTGAAGATCCTACCAAAGGTTTGTGCAAAACAAGTTTTTTTCTGTATTTCTTTCAACAATTCCATTGGTTATGGCTCTAAAGCACAGGTTCTCAAACTTATTTTCCCCACCGCCCACTTTGAGAATTAAAAAATCCTAGTACCCCCCAAAGTTCTTTAACACAATAACCAATGCTTTCCCCTCTAGACCGCCTTAGCGCCCGAAATATCTGAGTCTTCTACCGCCCCCCTGAAGGCCTCCACAAGGGGGCATTACGCCCACTTTGAGAATCAGTGCTCTAAAGCAAAGACAGTACTTGGACTCAAGATCTTTGAATCCTCTGAACTTTAGTTTTTAATAATTTTATCATCATGATCAGCCAATATGTCCACTGCTGGGCATAGGCCTCTTCAATACGCGCCACTGAGCCCTTTGTTCTGCTCTTCTTATCTACTTTCTGTCTGCCGCCTTTCTTAAGACATCGCTCCACCTAGCCGGTGGCCTATTATAAAAATTTAGATATCCAATGATCTAATTAAATATCTTAAAATCATCACTTCAGCGATGGTGCCACGTTAACTATGACGTGCGATCGACCGGCACCTTGTTAAATTTTGATGCATGCTTGCACCCTCTTCCTACCCTTCTAGACGTGACAGACAGACAGACATCAATCGTGTTAGATTCTTCGGGGGATAGAATTTATATTTTGCTATACATTATGATTTAATAAACTCAAACTCATCTATTACCTTATTAGGAGGCCAACAGTCACACGTACTACAAGATGGTAAGCGGTTACTGGCATTGAAAGTCTCTTATGTCTTTCAACGGCCATCAAACCGGAATAGGATAGCTACGAACGATACTTAATAAATTAATAAATGAATGCTGTGAAAATATATAATTAATTACCAAAAGACATATTAAAAATGAATAACATAGAATTTAATAGGAAACTTTTCAATGGCCTTGCATAAGATGTTTTTATTCAATTAATGACTACCTATCTCAATAATAAGCTTGCATGACATAAGACTAAGTATTTCAATTCTAGTAAATTCTATATAGTTCTAAATTTGACATATTTCAAAAATCTATAAATTTAATTGCAACTATTTTACCTACTCATATGTAAAAATTGGCACCAAAATATCGAATATAGAGGAGCTGACTATACCAATGTAATTATATTAATGTACCTATATTCTTGCAAATAAATTTCATTCATTCATTCATTCATTCGTTCATTCGTTCATTCATTCATACATTCATTAATTGAAGGCAGAATTAAATACGGTAAGCCGGACGAATTTTATCAAAGAGTAGCTACGTCCATCTTATAAGGTTCCAAAGGTTGTCTGGAAGAGATCGCTTCCAAGCGATGAGACCACCCATTGTAGTTTCATAAGAATTCATTGCAGGTCTGGGTGTTATGATACCACGGTACTCGTAGTTCCTGATACCCACGATACAGAGAATCCTAGTTCACAAATATGTAGATCTGGTGAATGTTTATGTGTTTGTTTATAAATGGACATTAAATACAAAGAAAAAACATTATTTCAATAATATTTATTTTATATGTAATATGTTATTGGCCTACTATCTATTTTCGATCAGTTTGTATCGTCTTCATTGATTTGATTAAGTTAATGTCTTTATAAGTAATTTTGAACGATATTTGTTTTTTTTCAAAAACTATCGTGAACTTGACTGTTCATATTGTAAAAACGGGAATTTGTAATGTACCGCACTTCCTTCACCGATAGTACGGTACGTGAAAATTCTCGTTTTTACTTGTAATTTGTAATTTTTATTATGTATTATTATTTAACCATAATTCGCGAATCTCGACTTGTAATTTTTTGTTATTAATTATTCTAAAAGGAAAACTACCTAGGTACTTACAACCTCTCACAGACATCGATTTAACCAATAATCAACCAGAAATTTTCCAAATACCTACTTTTATAATAAAGTTACCCGTAAAATGAATCCTATTTTAGGACCGGACGGTACCGACGGTCGCAACTCGGCTGCTTTTTCTCAAACTGATCTAAAAAATGCTTTATCACCCTACAATAGAGACGGGTTTGGTTTGCGTGTAAAGTTTAAATCGATGATTTCACTAATTGGTTGATTTGCATTCGGAACGCAAACGTATATTTTGGTAGAGGGTGCTCGAGTTTTCAGAGCAATTACTTAGAATGCGTAGCTGTGGGGTAGTCAGGGCACGGGGTGGACACGGTGGGGTAAGTAACTGTGAACAAATCAGCTGTGTAGTATGCTCCACGGAACTAACGGTCAACTGATTAAACATATAGAATTGAATTCATAGAATAGCTTTTGATATGAATTTAATTTAAGTGAGAAATTCATTCAAAACGGGAATTTTCACGTACAGTAACAATACGTAAACACTACAAATTAATAAAGTTACGATAGATTTTTGGAATTAAGTATTTGAATGTTGTTTACGTACATAAAACATGTTTAGTTCTTAGTAGATACATATAACATAGGCAGGTACAGTCAGCGACAAAAGTAGATTGAAGGTTAGAGTTGTTTGCTTAATTTCTTAGGATAACAAGGAAATGGTAGCTTTAGATTGCAAAGGGCCAAGGAGACCTTAAAATGTCTGCCAATATTTGGTAGAGAAACAAAGAAAGAAAGACAATACATTTATTGACCTCAACACAACACAACAGGTAACAAACAGGTAACAAAATACAGAACAAATAAACACAAACACTGAAATGTTACATTAGAAATTACAAAAAACAAAAAGATTTGTTGTGTTGGATCAAAAGGTCCCTATCTCAGCATAAGCTGCACCAAATCGAGGTAAGGTGTAGCGCTGAATTACGGACAGGGCCATGGCTATGTACCATGGCCCGAATAAAAAAAAATATTTAGATAAATCTAGTTAGTTAATCTACTTTAACTGTTTTACGTCCTGGGTTTGAAGGCAGGAAGACAGGAAGATCCTGAAATGTCTGATATGTTCGTCCATAATACAACTTATAATAATCTCCATAGATAAAGGCTAAACCGATTTCGATTAAAATTGGAACATAGCTTGTGACCTAGAACTTATGACCTTGTGATTGGGGTCAGGTAAGGCTAGTCTTTTGATCCGGGTACCACGCGGGAGATGCTAGTCATTTGACCCGGGTATCACATGGGAGAGGCTAGTCTTTTGATCTTGGTACAACGCTGATGAGGCTAGTTTTTTATCCGGGAACCACGGGGGACTATTATTCAATAAAATAAAATACTTGTATTTTCTTGTAACAATTTATTCGATCACTGATTGATATTAATTTACATTCAACTATATATATATAATATTAGGTTATAAGGTAGTATCTAGTCATTTTTAACATTCATAGTATGTGCTGCTATTAAATTATATTACATTTCGAAATATGTAGTTAATTCAATTTCAGTTGTTTTAAAATATTATCACGTATCGTATCTCGCATTTATATTAATTTTTTGTATTAGTTTTTAATCTAAAGAAGAAAATAATGAAAAATGCGAGATACAACAACATGAGAAATATATGTAAAGCAACTGAAAACAGTTCACCTTTTTATTTTTGTGATTTTTTAATCCTAATCTACGATTTATTTTGTTTGTTTGGATTTCAAAATGTCTTCATCGTGATATTAATTAATTCAATAAAATTTTCAAATGAATCTTCTTTTTACTACGTTTTAATTTAGTTTTCGAGAAGGTACTTTTATTTCTTTCAAGATATTATTTTAAATACAATAACTAGATTTTTTTACATTTTCAAAAAGCTTTAACTTCATAATCTAACGGACTAAATTAATATAATCACAAATGGAAAATAACAAAATTCTACTTCAATTTACATTATTATAAAGTGACTATTTTCTAATATCTATGATTTGCATCGCAATAGGTACTTAGTAATATATTGGTATTATATGATATTTAAAAATATGTTTAGTTTAGATACACCTTATTATTTTATCAATATTCAACCTATGAATATTGAATTTTATTTTAATGTAACTGACTGACTAAGTTATAAAGTTATAATAGCGCATACCTTAACTACTTACTTGATTATTAGCAAGGTGCTTAGTGTGATATTGACCTCGATTCTGTAGTACACTGACTAAACTAAATTTAAACTATCGCTCTCTTTTACTGATAGTGTACGCAAGAAAGAGATAGCAAGAATTTTAGTGCTGTGTGCTGCTGTCAAATCAGTTTACGTGCTGCTTTTCTTCGTGTTTATAGTCAGCATGTTTTGATATCACGACTAAATTTGTATGGAAAACTGAAATCTGACTAATTTGACAGCACTTAAATTGTAGCTATCTCTTTCTTGCTTGCACTATCAGTAAAAGAGAGCGACAAGATTTAATTTAATTTAGTCAGTGTACTACAGAATCGAGGCCAGTGTGTCTCAGAAATATAAACATAACTAAATTACTACAACGGTGATTAAGCATTTTGTATGGTAAAATTAAAGGCGTTGATTAGATTTAACTGTAAAATATTATTCAAAAAAACATATGATGTTATCTGCAAAAAACATTTGATAAAAGATTTCAATATTTTGCGATTGTCGAAAAACAAATTATATTCCAAAAACTATCGTGAACTTGAGTATTCATATTGTAAAAACGGGAATTTACACGTACTGCACTACCGGTGCAGTGGCGCGACGCGGAAGGAGGAAGTCGCAACCACTCACCCTGATGAAGACTCTCGGAATGAGTCGAAACTTAGTCGGTGCCTTCACCGATAGTGCAGTACGTGAAAAATCCCGTTTTTACAATATGAATAAACAGATTATAGTTTAAGTTGTTGCAAATATAACAGAAAAGTTTTCGCAAAATAGTCCAAAGCAGATTATTCTTCTAATTTAGTTCGAGTTACTTGACAATATAAATAATTGTATCTATAGAGTTAAGTTGTTTTTATTTTATGTAACTTTTTTAAAAGTTCCCAAAACATTGCCTTTTATACACAATTCTAGTAACATGTTAGTTATTAAAATCATATAATAATTTGTTGCTATAATAACGTGCAATAATTTTAGAGCTCTGTTATATTAATCTATGAAGCTATCTAAATTGTCACTTATCTATGATTATTATATATGGTTTAATAACCTTGCCTACTACTCATTATTTATTGTAATAATAACTAACGAATAAGAAACTATTCCTGATTCAACTAGGTAAACTAAAAACAAGATGGCAACAAGGTAAAGTACTAAGGAAGGTTGAAGGGATATGGTGATATTTAACTAAATTTAATTCTAAGCGAAGCTTAAATTCCGTCGCAATTTTTTCACTTCTGATTTGTGATCTCGTCAGCATAATCTGCTTTATAGTCACCTAAAGAAATTCGAATTGTGTTGTAAAATCTTACAGTTTGATTCATTAGATTCATTATGATTATTTAGTTACGTAACTATTATTAAAAGATCTATCACTCGTATTTGTGTGGGTCTCGACGTTTTATATGTACAATCTTTACCTTAATTCATCTAAGAAATTTATTAATATTACTGACATAAGTACTAACAAATAGTAGATATTTCATAGTAATAAAAATTATATCGAGTCAATGATAATACTTAATATATCATTTTCAAACGATATAATCAATGTAATTTTAGAAAAAATACGGATAACTACCACATGTCTATGAAATAACTTAATCCTTCTTCAAACTTTTTCAAACTTAAAAGCTCTAATAATTATATACGCCTTAAAAAACGAATGAATGTGTTAGGGAAGAATAAAGTGACGTGAATCCTAATAGTAAAGTTAGATCTAGCGGACGGGTTTGATACCTAACTGCGAAACCAAAATTTATGTTTTCGCTAGAAAAACAAAGATTTTGCAGAAAATGTCAATGTCAGTTAATTTGATCATGCATAGTGAATTTCTAAATAATTTAATATACATACAAATCGATGAGAAATTGACAACCATGAAAAATATGAAGAAAAAAAATGAATCCTTTTAAAATTTAGATAAATTTGAAAGTATCGCATGATACGTTTTCGCAGTTAGATTGAAAATACGATATCTTAAATATGAAGATTATTAAACTAGACAGATTTAACAGTAGACAAAGACGCTAAGCAAATATAGGTATGAAGATAGATTATAATAATTTGGTGGCGAGAAAACATGTAGTGCTAGAGGTATAATTTGGAGGACCTATTTACAATATTCATTATTATAGCTTTTTTCATTTAAAGTGCTAAAGGCATAATGATATTCAATGTTTCAAATATAATGTTAGTAATAAATATGTTTTCGTGTAGAAAAGTCTTTAAAAAGGCAATTGCTCTAACACACATTTATATGTTAATAAATCCTTTGTATTTTAGAAATGAGAGATACGAGTAGTTTACCATTGTTTATTTCTTGTTGTAGTACTTTTTGGTTTATGTGTTTAATTATAGACTTAAGTTTTAAAACTTAAAGCACATAATAAAAAATATAAGGACATATTTACTGATGTGACCTAAATGTTTGTAAAACCTGATCATTTTTGAAATACAAAGGATGCTATTTAGATAAATATTAAATTCAAAAGTATATAAAAAACTAACACTATTTTAAAATGTATAATTACTTATTTATAATGATATGTATCTTGATCTGGCTGTAGCTTATTGCTGGTAAATATGTATACTTACTTATATTATTTAATTCCTAAATAAAGTTGGTAGCATGTAACATACAGTTCAATTTATGATACATTGAAGCTATTTGTAGCTGTTGGTATTTTTTTTTACGATATTGATAAAAAATATTATCTTAAATATTTTTATAACACACTAAGTTCAATATTTTTTATTGAAACATATTATATGTAGGTATATCTCAATAAAATAATTGATGATTTCTCTCCACAAGTTGAACTGTTTGCTCTAAATTCATAAACACCAATAAATCTTAATTATTACTTTAATATTCATACAAGTTTCATTTTGCGCAAACGCTACTAATTAATTGAATTTCGGGAGAATTTGACAAGAAAATTGACATTAACTTATGAGTATAATTTACGAAAGTCGTCAAACAACCATTATTTTAATGTGTCACAAGTGTTAAAAATTGACTTATGAAAACATGTCCCTAGTTTATCTTTACAATAAATACCGATATTTATCATGACGAAGATAAGAAATAAACTTTTGATACTATATTCTGTCCAAGGAATCGTACTTGTGGATTTTAAAACATTACAGAAAAACTCAGAAATAACATTTAAAGGCGCAGGAATTGTTCGCTTGTTACAATTGATTGATTGATTATCAAAAGTGATTGCTAACCTCAGGTAGGTGAGCGCAACGATGTGGCACAACCATAACAAATACATTTGAACAACTCAGCCATCCCCTTATCTTAGCACTGATTAAAACTTATTTATTACTTTTGTGCGGGAAGATATGCATGGTTTAATTATGTGGATCACATTTTTTGTCTAAGAATACTATTGTACTCTGCAGGTTTGGTTCACATTTATAAAACCCCCATCGTTATTATGGCTTTACGAAAATAATTTAAAATAGATTTTTGGATACATCAGCAAAATAACTTACAACAACTCTCTCGTAATAGTAATTAACGCATTATTTTACATAATAATCATATTTAAAACTATATACAATGTTTCAATTGACATATTGGGCACGTCATATTCTTGTACATTTATTTTTAGATAACTTTTGATGAAACTGATCAAAGTGTGTCCAGTCATCTGCTAATTAATAATCATTCGAAAGGATGAAATTATTTATTCTTAAGAGATTATCCAACATTCGTTTCACGTGTGCAATGCCATAAATATTAAATAAAGCACATAGTGAACAAAATAATTACTCAATTAAAATGAAACATTTCATCCAAGCGAACGATCACACAGTGCTCTATTTTACTAACTCTGACCACACAAATAATATTCATGAAATATATATATCAGCTACCACCAATACACATATTACCACATATACCTATTTAAGATATTCAATACTGAAATCTACAAGCTACTAACTTAACACTTAGACAAAAATACATCTGAATTTTCTTAGTCTACGATGAATCAAAAGATTCTGATATGTTTCGTTACTTGGTTGCAACTTTATCACAAGTTGATCTTACCTATCTTACGCTAATTGATTATGATTATAATTGTTAATTGATATATGTTAATTGATATAATTGATGATTACGAAGCTACACGACTTAGCTTATTATTGCTGATTTAGCAAGGGAAGATAAATTGATATAGCTTATAACTTCCATCTCAACTGAATTATAAAAATCGTTGAGACTTTTATTTAATATGCTGGGCCCGCCGTTATTAACGATTGAAATTACCCATTAAGTAAACTTGAATTTTACTCTCAGCACATTTATCATCTTTTAATGTTTCAAAGTATACAAATATTAAGAGCGTAAGCGCCACAAGATTTGAAATATATAAAATATCTTAGGCCCTTACTTACATACATAATAGTTAAATTGCACAAAATGTACTTACGTACTTACTTTGGTGAAAAACTTTGTTGCAGAACTGTTTACTTAATATTTTGATATTATTAAACTAAATCACAAAAAAACAACAAAACTAATATACAGTTTACATACTTATCTCTATTGTGATAAAACATTTTGGTCTTACTCACTTATATCAGATTAAAAGTTTATATCCTTAATCTACATGAAGGCATAATCAACAGTTATCAATATGTAGTTTTATATCAGAGCAATAATATCAACAAGGAAAACTATCCGACTGATTGCAAAACTACGTTTGGATCCATTTGTTTACTTCGCGAATGGAAATTATATTCATATATATCTCGTCTTCGCTTTGAGCTAATTACGCATAGCCACATAATGCAATCAGTCGTTACAGCACTACGTAGTAAGTAATATACAAGCACAGCTAACAGACACCTAACTTGACTAGGAACGCCGCCGGCGCCGGTCGGCTGCAGCTCAGTGATCGAAGATAAATATAGGACATTTATAATTACACAACAAGTTAATTCAAAAAAGACAACAACATTGAATTTGAATTTAGAAACCTTGTCGAAAGGGGTTTTTGATCACTGGCCCAGGGGCAGCGGGAGCCGGAGCGGGGCCCGGAGCAGGGGTGGGTACGGGTGGCACTGACCCCGCCCGGAAGGGGTTACTAGCTGTCGGCTGCGGCTTAGCTGGAAGCTGGCGCGGCTGGTTGTAGCCCTGCTCCTGCTGGTACTCGGGCTGGAAACCCTGCTGCTGCTGCTGATCGTACCCCTGCTGACTGTAGTTCTGATACGAACCCCCTTGCTGATACGACTGATCGTATGAATACCCTCCAGCATCGACACTCGTCTCTTGCGTGCGTGCCACGTCGCCCGACACGTTGGAGTACTCGAGATGATTCTTGTGCTCCCCGTTCACCGGACGCTGGTCCTGCAGGCTGTAAGTTTGGTACTCCTTGTCCGGTGGATCGGCCATTAGGATGTTAGCTTCATTCTCAAACGGCTTGAAGTCATAGATGTGCCTCAGATACATGAGCATTGGCGCGTACAGCAGGTTACTGAATGCGATAAAGAGGTTGAGCGCCGTGAAGCCGATGGTCTCAACGACCTCGCCAGCGATGATGGGCCCGACGGCATATGCGAACGAGTACGAGATATCCGCGATGGCGTAGATGCTGCCGTATACCGAGACGTAACGCACGTCCACGAGGAAGCCCAGCATCGGCAGCAGCGCCGTGTCGATTAGCGCGATACCGAAGCAGATGCCGCAGATTGGGATCATCAGCATCTTGTACGAAGTTGCGAACGGTATTATAAAGCAGCACAGCCCTTCCAGCGCCAACCCTCCAGCCGCCATTAACCATTGATGCTGCGGGTACTTTTTCGCTGCCTTTACAGTTATTATCACGCCCAGCACATGAGGGAAGAACGCTGGCAGCCATATCATACCGATCTTCCAATTGTCTTTGGTCATATTGTCCTCCATCCAGAACGAGATCGTAGGCTCGAGGAACGCCAGGGCCACATTGGACATCATCAGTGCGCCGGCGCACACGGCGATGTAGGGATCCATCAGAAGCTTCCAGATCGGAGTGCCTGCTAGTTTGGGCTCTTGCGCCTCCTTCATTTGAGTCTTTAGGGGCTTCATCACGAGCAGGAGCATGAATCCGTCTATCAGTGATATCAACGCGAGAATCAAGAATGGAACTTCCTTTCCTGCGAACTGGTACAATGCACCCCCAAAAGGTGGAGCTACTAGACATCCGAAGCTGATGAAAGCGAGCGCGATACCGAGTGCCTTGGATCTCTCACTCTCCTCTGTAAACCGGTCAGCAATCATAGCCAGACCTGATGTATCTGCAAAAGCCGAACCGACACCCTGGAGACTCCTCGCAAAGAATAGCATGCCATAGCTCCGACCGCAGGCGAAGATCGAGGTAGACAAGAACATTATTATCAGCCCGATCATCATAGGTATGTCATAACCTATACGGTCAATTAATGCACCGGAAAAAGGGTTGATCATGAGCTGGACTATGGCTTTGGATGCAAAGAGTACACCTGTCGCTGAGTCCTGCCCTTCATGGGAACCGGGAATGATCATTGTAGGTGTAATGGTTTTGTTGCCCTCTTTATATGGCGTCATGGTGACGACGTGGTCGTAGCCATCCTCGCCCCATGCGCCGATGTATCGCAGATAATCGGGGATGATGGGAACTATCACCATGTACAGCATGTTGTCGAGTAGTAGCGCGATGGAGACGATCACTAGGATGATCTTCCGTTGGGAGGTCGGTTCCTTGATCTTCTCCCACAGGATCTCCCTCACCTCCTTTACTTCGAGGTTCACCATGGGGATGGTGGCTGCGTCGATCTTCCGCCATATTGACTGGGGTTCCTCCGCCATCTTGTCTTCTTCCTTGACTTTGTGGTCAGTAACTTCTATCTCTCTAGATATTCTTTTATCATTTTTGTTAATGTACTTTGATTAACGCCTCCCTCACTCATTCACCTCATTCACCACCTTCCTTCGTCGACTCTCGGGACTTCGGAACCTGACAACAAACAGAAATGATCATTGAATTATCATTTCCTTGAAGTAAGCGAGGGGACTCGCGAGCGATGCGAAATGTTTCAAAAGGATTTTGAGTCGATCTTTGTTTCTGTCAGTTGGCAAGGTTCCTCTGTCCCGAATATGGTCGGATATCAGTTCAGATCTTCCAGCCCCAAAGACGATTCAGAGTCCTTTTGAACACAGCACGAAGACAAAAATTTTATGATTACAAAAAACACATTTCAAACTTTTCATTCATTAAAAAAAATAATGTACCTAACTAATAACGAAAAATAGATTTGCTTACAATAAAAAGCTTCATTGAATAAAAAATCCATCCGTAACGGAGCTAACGTCAATGCTAACGACTTGTTTTACGCAAATCCAATTTGGCCGTCAGTCGCGAAGGCAATGTCGTTAGCCCGTGAAGGGGCCTCGACGGCTCCTTTCTCGCCAGTTTCTCAGAAACGCGTATAATTCGATCCATTGAGTGTTTCTACGCTTTTTTGAGATTTCACTGCTTAGATGGCTTGAGGCGATATTGTTTCTTTTGTACGTCATCCCGCAGTTGGTCCGTTTTGGTTTTCTAATAATCATAAAATTCCAGCTTTTCCTCTTGAAAAAGTTAATTGTTTTATTTACCTACTGGGTGTTGTTTCAAAGTTGAGGAAAGTAGCTACCTCAACTGTGTGTGTTCCTAAGACTACTCCTGAAAACTGTAACGGGAGGTTCAGACTGTCACTTTCGATAAATGTGAACAAAAAAAACTAAACAAAATACGTACATACCTACTATTTTTTGATTTACCTAATTATTTTACTAACTCCAGAATGCTGTACGAAAATTCCGATTTTCACTTGTATTATACTCAGTTAGTAGGTAAGTATATAAATGATGTTGTGTGAAAAATGACCATCATTATTATTATTATTTACTTAGGAAAAAGATAATGTCAATCTATTCCTAAAAATAAATGAAAAGTCTAGGAATCGCTGCTATCGTAATTAATCTTATTGCAACAACATTGCGGATGGAGTCAGCAGGTAGCCGTGCCCTCCAATCTTTTGAAGCCCGACAATTCTTTCCGCTCTTTGGGCACATGAAGCGGAAAATCTCGCGACCGAGCCGCGAATTTCAATGAACTGCGAGTACCTACCTACCTTCCTTTTTTTCATTATCGAGGCGCATAATCGTCTGTAGTTATTCAGTGGCACATTTCTTACCCGACTGCGCGTAACAAAGAACGGTTTTATTCCAAAAGCTGTACGTGAATATTCTCGTTTTACAATAGGTACGAGTATATAACAATTTGGCTGTTGAAGAAAATTTTCTTCAATGTAGGTAACTGTGTACCTACAATCAATGTAGGTACACAGTTCAAATTCTAGGTAGCGGATGTTTTATGGAAGAGTGATAATAAGGTGAAGCGTCATGTCCAATTCTACACGAAACTCATACAAATCCTACCTTCATGAGAGTTTACTTTGTTAAAGAAGTCCCCACCACAACCGGTTGGTTTAGAAGGTAGGTAACTAAACAAGCAACAGTAACTATGTGCCTACCTAATCGATTCCAATGGCTCTTGGAATTCCTCAATACCATCCGACAACCGATGGTAAATAAGTAGGTAAGCAATGAAATTGCTATTCTTTCCAATGAACCAAGCATCTACCTAGGTATTTGAAGTAGAAAACTGTAGTACCTATGTGGTTTCCATAACAGAGTTTTCCAGTAAAGATTGTTAACTTCAATTATGTACGACAAAGGGCTTTTTCTACGAAGAGTTGCTTTACTATTCATTCACAAGTAGACTAAGTAGGTAGGTACCTATAATAGAAGTAGGGCATTATAGCTTTCACCTTGAAGCCACAGAAACTATTTCTAGAGTGATTTACAGCTTTTGATAAGCTGAGCTGGCAGGCCAAGGTGGGGCCGGGTCAAGCGGGTCACGCATCACCGCTCGTAGCACTCGAAAGAAGAGTACCTAGGTACCTACCTACTCTTATAGACCGCAAGTTTTCCTATTTACTTATATAAAGAGTGGCCACAGTTATTGGTGAGTGTGACACTATCTAGCGAGTACCTACAAGGACGAGTAAAAGAGACATAGGATGAAACAGGACACAAAACGTAAAAAAAAACATACCTACCTAAGATGTCTTTGCGCTGCTTGACAGAGGTCATGACTCATGGACTCAAGTGACTCATGAGCAAACAAATAGGTACTCTCTCCTACTCTTATTTTTTACCTATCACGTACCTACTCCTTTTTTTATAATGCTGGCCATTTTTGTAAATACATTAGTACCAATATAATATATTACATATACCTAATACGTAGAAAACAAATATAAAATAATACAATACAAATATATGCAGATCATACAAACATTTGTCCCGCGGCGGGAAACGAACCCGCAACCTTTCTGCGTCTCAGTACTCTGTCTCAGGCGGGCCTTCGCCAACTGCGGCACAGAGGTCATTAAAACTCTGATTTACCTCTGGTAGGTGCCCAGATTCTTAAAAACGTTTTATCAGGAGAATCCACTCACACCACACGCAACAATCACGTACATAAGTATCTACCTAGGTAATTTTTTCAAACCATACTCAAAATAAATACCTAGGTGCTTACCTACTAAATAAATAACCTAGTAGGGATTAGGCAATAAATAGAATCTACATAGTATTAACTGTAGTGTTTTTGTATTGTATTTTTTAAGGTTATTAATACCTATGTTACCTACTTACTTAATAAAATAAAAATAAATAAATATGATGATGCCTACCTACATGCTACCACATATATTTAATACATGCCACATTCCTACCTAATAGATCTCGTCGTCCAATACCACCATGAGATTAAATGAGGTGAAAGATAACCTTCATATAAAACATCAACTAAATTAGATTGCTCAAATACAAGCCGGCTACATCAAATTCAGTTAATCCAAGTCGCTCTACTTCACAAGCGCCTGTTCAAACCTCTGCGCAATAATGACCCCGCGGCAGTCGTCGCGTGCCGCATTTCCGCAGGCGTTGTTGACTCACGTGAGCTTTGTCGTTTCCGCTCTGACGTAAAAGAGAAAGCACTGCTAGTTTTCTTGTAGTAATGGATATGAACTGTTATTTATGACGGAAATGGCTAGCGGTCACCTCCGACCTTCCTTTACTATGTTACGTTTTAGTTATAATACCAAGGTAGATCTACCTACATGTGCTCAACTCCATAAGACGCCAGGCAGGTGCCGAATTATCACAAACATCAAAAAGTAGCCGTATCTAATTACCTCCTACAAAATTTCGTACGCAACCACCATAAGTAGGTACACCTACGCAAGACCGTGTCTCTTACGACACCACGTTGACAAAAAATGAGTGAAAAATCACACGTTTTTGTCATTTTTCTTTCGTAAGTAGGTACCTACCTATCTATTAGCTAGTGAACAGTAGGTACTAGTGATCGTTGTGGTTTTAATGAATTTTGACTTGGACTTTGAATGGAAAGACTGAAAAGTTATCGTTAAGCTTTCGTTTTTTGTGAGGGTGGTCTTGTGTTGGCCCGATTGTCTCCGTGAATCGGATTTTCTTGCCAGGCCGGCCGGTTTGATGTTCTCTCCAGATAAGAATGTTTAGAGCGCGTGCTCTTAGCAATGGATTAGTAGTAGGTACCTACCTATGAAGTGCTCTAGAAAACCCCAATTCCCTTGACTTTTATTCGTTTAACAAAGGTTCACTTGACTTGTATTGTTATACCCACTGCTGGAGTTAGGTGCCTATGTCGATTGTACCTAGCTATAGGTTGGCGCTCACCCCCGTGCCCCCGTCTAAAAGAGCACTCCACTGGAGTGTGGCTCCGTAATTATTGTTCCACTGGATGGGATTACAAAGGCATGGCTTTAATCAGCAAATATTATTTAAGTGGTCTGCGTAGTTTGTAGGGTAAAATGATCTCGTCTCTATTGTTTAAATTGATTGGAGCTCGATTGGGATTCAAATTGTATGTAAATAACACATACAATTTGAATCCCAATCGAGCTCCAGGTATTACGTTTCTAAATTACAATTTCTCTAAAGTTGGCTACAAAACTTAGATAAGTATTTTTAGTTAAGATGAGCTCACGTCCGCTTTTATTGAAGGTTAAGGTTGAAACGTTTCTCTGGCACGACAAATTGGGTCCCGTAATGCGAATATCCGCTAAAAATACGTATATCAATAATGGGTATTAGGTCATTCTCTCGAACTATTAGAAAATAACGTGATCAAAAAAAAAAGTAAAACTAGAATAGGCTATAGAAAGACCGGTGATTTTTATAAAAATAGCTGACTTTGATATATTGTCGATTAGGTAGATAATGACATTTTCTGAACCCTTTGAACTTAGAAGTAACGACCGCAGTCAGACTTATTGCAGTGCATTAGATAGGTACTATTCCTCCTTGTAGATAGATAGAAAACAAATCATCGAACTGTTAAGAATATTTTTTTTATACTCGTAAAGAGGCCTAGAAGCATACGGCTCACCTCGGTTGGTAAACGGTTACCGTAACCTATGGATACTTACAACACCAGAGGTAGGTATCATCCATCACTCACGTGTTGCCTCCCTTACAACAACAACATGATCAACAACAGGTCTCATGGCCCTGTAATGAATTATAATTTTATTTCAAGTCTGTGTAAAAATATCCTTTGAGGCAGAGTTGAAACTACCTCAAAACACGCATTCACAACAAGGTCTCCTTACCGGTAACTAAAACAATTGCGTTTGTCATACATCGCGTGTTCTGTTTGAGTAGCCGGAGCGGAGCGTGGGTCACGCGATGCAGTCTGCGCCAATCGATAAAGTAACTGCTGTATCTTTCTTCGAAAAGCTTTATTTCTTGTTTAAATAAATACTGTTATTTAGAAATAAATTATTATCCTTTGTTATTGTGATTACTGAGCGTAGGTTTCCTTGGCGGTGAAACAAAGCATTTGACTAAAAAAATACTAGATTTTGTATTCGAGAAAATAGTTCGTTTTTGGTATTCTCGTATCTTAGGTACTAAACTGGAGCTTTTCATCAATTTACCTTTGGGTTTATAAAGATCAGTAGATTTTTGCAGCTTTTTAATGGTATTTTTCTGTTTCCCCTAACAATTTCACATCAAAGATAGATTTCTCAATTCAAACTCTACATTATCTTAAAGCGGCATTCGTGATGAAAATATATAATTTCTGGTACCCCTGCATGCCCCGGGCGCTGGGGGTCCCTGGGGGCCCCTGAGGCCTCTAACTGGATTATATTGGAGCAAACACTCATATTAGAAAGGAAAGGAATTGCTATTTCTGCGGGTGCGGCTTCCTGTGGAGCGAATCGAGCCTGGAAATAGCAGAATTCAATTCTTACCTCGGTGGCTTTTTAACGTGTTGTTTTAATCGTCTCTGGGTTTATGATTAAATAAAAAGGGCCTTACTTACAAAGATTAAAAAAAAATCATGCTTTGTCTCTTTTCGATATGTGTCAATTCGAATTCAAATGTAAAAAACAAAACACTCTTTAGCTTCAACTGTGTTTATAAAGAGGCAGAACCCTTAATATTTACATCGTCTATATTTTTTTTCTAAAAAATAAAACTAGTTTTCAAGTTTCACAGTAGATTTTTCATCCTCATTGAATTGTATCCTTTCAGCTCGGATGTCCAATTTGCCGTGCGTCCGTTCGCCCGGGGCGGGCAGGCGGAGGGCGGGCGGCGGCGTTTCAAAGGACAGGTGAAGGGAGAGTTCACGGCGAGAGTGACCTGACAGGGCTGATGCATTCCACAATGAACATGAGTACAATTTTTCATTATTTTTTTGTACTGCTGATACCCGGATTTTGATATTTCATTTGGAAACGCCACAATGGTAACTTAATTTTTAAGTTTCGTCTGGTTTAGTTTTTTATTTTATTTTGTTGTCCTGCGTGTCTTCGCAGAGCTAGCCGATTGCCCGCTTGTGTGGTACTTAGCTGGATTTTAAATAAAAATATATAATTACACAACTGAGTATTTGATAAACTAATATTTTTGTAATATTTGTGGTCATATAGTATGCTTTGTCTGTCTGTTGCATTTTTAAAGTGTTCTTGAAGACTTGCTCATTTAAACTCGTTTATACTGATTGGCAAAACATTGTAAAATCTGCCGCAGTTCACTAAACATTAATTGTTAATTTTGGCCAATCTCGCATTTGGCAACACAAGCTTATGTTGTACTGTGCGTCTCATAGCCGTATTATAACAGTTGCAATTATTTATATTTTCTGGTGCTTACTAGATAATGTATAGCGAAGGCATGTTTAAAATATTAGATTATAGCCGTGAGCAATTTTTTTTCTTGTTTCAGTAACTATGATTCCTCGTACACATAGAACTATGGAGCAACTTGCATAATTATTTTCTTTTGATATACAGTCTTTTTAAATGTATACGTTAGATGTGGCAGCCCTGTCCGACCGCCGGCGCTCTATATTTACGGTTGAGGTGTGCGCACGCAGGGCGGGGGCGCGCGCCGACCTCTGAATTTTTTATCACCTTTTAGAAAGCTTTTCGCGAAATTTCGTTGGTCTGTCTGCCTGTCATAAAATAGACAAGTATCTGTACCTACTTCTTTATTCTATTAATTATTTAATACAGAAGAGCATTACATAGGTACCCCTGAATTACTATATAGGTAGACTCAGGCAGGAAGGTAGACTATACACTTGGGCCTGTATTCCAGAATGCATTTCGAACTGAATCTAGACTCAAGTATGAATAGGTATCACAGATTTTCGATGAAAACTGTACAAAAATATATTATAATGCTTGTGTCAAAATTCAGTCTGAGATTGTAGGATACGGAGCCCAGATTCATAATGCCTAGGTACTCATAGATTGAAATTAATAATTTTATGATTACAGTACAAAAACGCTGTATATATTTTTTTATATAAACCATTCAAACAGCTTCGAGTTCTATCAACAAATGAACTTTAAAATTCAATTCGGAAACTTGTTTAGTTTGAATTCAATTTTTCAGCGATAAATACAAGTTCCACTTGTCGGATGGACGACTTACCTAAGCGGAACCAATTTCATCAGTCGAATGAACAGTGAAACAGGATTTGAAAAGTGGATAGCGACAGAGTAGACACCTTCAAACATGAACTTGTGTTCGGCAGATGGGTTACACATTTCCGAACCTCTGTTTACGTGCATGTTTTACAAGGTGTGCCAGAGTATCTTGAGTAAGTATACCATTTAGAAGGGCCTATGAACATTTTAACACCATCTATAATCTTACCTATGCCTATCTATGCAAATAAACGTTCTGATTTCTGATATGAAACAGGTAGATACTGAAACTGTTCTAACAAGCAACAGGGAACAACTTTTGCTCAACGAGTTTTTTCCAGGAAAATCAATATAATCATCATCTTTTTATTCCAAAAACTATCGTGAACTTGACTATTCATATTGTAAAAACGGGTATTTTCACATACTGCACTATCGGTGAAGGTACCGACTAAGTTTCGACTCATTCCGAGAGTCACATTGCCACAGTGAGCGTAGCCTGTCTGGCTCCTCCAGGAATAGTTTATGGCGACGACGTGAGCAGTACAACAACAACGTAGTTACAACAACGCTACGAACACAATCCCCCCCCTCCACTCGCGCGCCTTTATAACCGCGCACAACGTGCGGTAGCGCGTAGTGCACGGCGCGACGCGGAAGGAAAAATTCGCGACCACTCACCCTGATGAAGACTCTCGGAATTAGTCGAAACTTAGTCGGTGCCTTCACCGATAGTGCAGTACGTGAAAATTCCCGTTTTTTACAATATGAATAATCATCATCATTGGCGAAGTATTGAAACCTCCTCTTACCATAATAACACTTACCATGTAACAGCTGACGTACTGATCTGATAAGTTAATAGTGGAACCATCTAAGTAGTAGTAGGGCTCCATGTAAAAGAGCTCGTCTGAGGGAGTACTACCACCATTCCTATTCCTGCCGCCAAGCAGTAATGCTAGCATTGCTGTATTCCGGTTTCAGGGTATGGGTGCCGGTAAAATTACAGACACATGGCACATGAGACATGAGACCTTTTATGTCACAGGGTCGGCAATGCGCGAGTGATACCTCTGGTACCAACAGAAGAATAGAATAAGAAGAGTGTGTGTATGCTTGATTGTCACTTCAGTAGCATTAAAAAAAAGGCGTGAAACTCGCGAGGTAAACGTTTTCCTATGAAAACAACATCCACAGCGAACTATTAGGATTCTAATGAGATATTCCCACAAAGGCCGCGTCCCGCCGCGTTACCTTTGTGCCCTGATCGGCTGCCACTGCCAGGGACCCTCTGTTCCGGGGACCCCCGGGGTACGGATATTGATTTTGGGGTTAAAAGTTTGTAATAGGCAGGTAGTTATTATAACGGAACGGAAAAAGCAACGTATTTTCATTTTTCACACAGAACCGCGAAGTATCCAACGATTTTCTGTGGCATTTATTACCCACGACGACACAAAGAGTCCGTTTGAACGACTTTAAGAAAAGTTCTTAGATAGGTGTTAACGTCACACGTCACTAGGGGGTGCTGCTATACATGATGGGATACACACCAACTTAATAAACATCGACCATATCATAACTTACCTTCAAAAAAAAAGATACAAAAATGCGATTAAAATACGTCGCGTGTAAGCATCTCGTCGTTTGGGCATCCAGCAGCATTTATTAAATTTAAAAAAATATTCCCACTCTCATCCACAAAATATTTTAGTGCAGTCAACATAAGTAAGTAAGTTGCGAGTCTAAAAAATAATACTTGGCTCTACCATGGCTAAACCATGGCTCTTGAATGTCATTATATATGAGCACATTTGAATTTGAATCATACCTTCTCTAAAGATTTAATTATCTTTTATGATTAGCTACCTTAATAGAAAAACAGCAAGAAATTCGACGCAAATAAATAAAAAAAATACCGCTAGTCGCTATGTTGTTACTATTCATAGTTTACTAGTCAAGCTATATATTATCAGAAGATTCTCGTGCTGACTCTACCTCAACTTATGCATGGATGTGAGTCGGAAATAATGTATGAACGAAAATATTTTTAAAAATTATTACTAAGATACTCGTGGATGTGGTTGGTAACTAATGTATGAACATTTTATTTTCCGAGAACAATGGGTTTGGATGTGGTGGGAAGTAGCCGTCGTTCGTGGACTCGAAAGACTACATCCTTATAAACAGCCAAAGTTATTGTAAAACAAATTCATAAAATTGTCAACTTCAAACCAACCCTATATTATACCTACAGTAAACAATATACCCGCATCAAAGGTCAACTGCTGAGGACCCTTCAAAGAGCAGAGTGGAGCGTGCCTTATCGCTGCTCGCCCCCACGCGCACTCGTTACGGTACCACTTCAGCCAGGTGCCAGAGTCGATGATTTGAGTGTAGGCACGTGTACCACTGTTTTGGCTTGTTTAATTATCCAACTTTTCCTGTAGCCTTTCAAAGAAAATTGGTCTTTATTCTCATTTTAAGATCAGACAACTGTTTGTCAAAGCAGTGCATGCAAGATATAAATTATAAATACTACCGACTTAGCCTAAAAAAGAGATGTGTTGGTGTCAAAGTACATCTTGTCAGTACGTTGCTGTGATGGTTTTTATACAGGGCCTATTGTGAGAACACGAACATTGGAACACAAAATCTACATAAACAATATTAATACTTAAACATAAACTATACATAAAAAGTGGATGGAAAACATAATAAGTTGCCAAGTTGAAGTGATGTTTTACGGCGTTATGGGAGAAGAATTTTGTGAAGAGGTAAGAGGTTGGGGACCTAACCATAGATCCTTCTATGGACCTATATATTTCGCAGGCGGTTTTACTCGCGCTTTTTAATATGATTTTAAAACTAACGACTCTCATTCATTTCAACGCGAAACAATTTATTTTCATCATCGCATTTAAAACATTTCAAAAGATGGATTTAAAAGCGCTGCATAAAAAATAGCGCGACTTTTTCAGCTTTCCATTTTGAGCGAAACTGGATTATCGTAGTCCCTAGGGATGCGGGAACGCCGGGAGAGGGGACAACGTTTACGTAAGTCAGCTGTAATCTCGTTTGTTTGGGTCACTGTGTTGGGTAGTCTGATAAAAATGACAGTTTTACGTTTTTCGCACTTAGCTTGACCGTTATTTTGCTGAATGAAAATGTGATTTTGCATTCCAATTTAATGTTTTTTATTACAACTTACATAAACATGAAGTATACAATTTTCTTGAACATTTACAGTAAAAGCGTGGCTGACAGAGCATAACCTATTGCACTGTTTATATTGTACTGTTTTATAAGATTTTTTTTAATAATAACGTATCTACGATATCTGTTAGAGACGGGATTCAATAATTGATTTCATTTTAATGAATAAATATATATTGATATTTATTTTGCCACTGCCCGACTTTTTGCTTCATGGACTCGCTGAAAGCTTCACAGCTGAACAAACCGGAAATTAAAGTCAAAGGTTTTTATCCATTGAAATCACAAGGATGATAAAGAAACGTCAGCTTAAAAGTTAGAAAAATGGAAACTGTTGGATTTTTGATACAACGAAAATGCAGCATAAAATGTTACCCGAAGCAGTACTTTTTTCATAGCAAGTATCTACGAGTTACGAGTACGTCATAAAACAACATTATTAAAAAGAAAAAGGAAGCTATTTCATTGGTAGAGCAAACATAGCGGGTTGAGTTGGAGCTTCAGCCGCGGGAAGCTAAATGGAATATGTTATTATGTTGAATTTCTCTGCTTCTATAATACCTTTATGTAGAAAGAATTAAACAGGCTTTATAAAGTTACTAATTGTTTACAGAGACTAAGTCGTTCTAGCTAAAATATTTTTTATTTCTCTGAGTACTTGTCCTACTCAGCTTTGTGCATAAAAGAGCTACCTTATGGCATATTTCTTTGTAATTACCACATTGTTTCTGTATAAAACTCAAGTCACGAGCAACTTATGCCCGACCAACACAATAACGGGTGGTTAGTTCCTAATCAAACCTTTTTGACATTATGCTTTCAAAGGGATCTGTCATCATAATCAATGGTTAGACTTGATTTTTAATTTATTTTGTTTTTTATTTCAAGCCTTGCAGAACCATTTTGTAGGGTTGGGTCGGAGCTTTCAGGAATAAGTTACGAAAATATTAAAAAAAAATCGTTTCACCAACGACACTGAAACATCATTTTCTGGTGTTGTTCCAGAAAATCATGTTCAGGACCGTCTTAATCCAGACGGAGAAACCCAAACATAACGGAACTAAATAAAGACGTAAACCTTGTACCTGCAGTTTCATTAAATTTGCACGAGCCACAGAACAAGACACCGGCGTAATTGCGAGGGGAGACCGGGCAAATGAAGCCATTCCTCTCAGGCAACCCACAGAAAAACAATACTCTGAATCATTTTAATTTCATCCTTATTGTAAGGCAAAACAGCTTATACGAACAGCAAAAAAAAATAGAAAACCCCAACATGGCTACTTTGTAGAATTTCCGTTTAATTTTCAACTCTCCAGCTTTGTGATAGAACCGGTTTGTATGGTTGGTAGTAAATAGAATGTGGTAACACGGGGGTAGTGTTTCAGAGATGTGTAGTTTGTTGTAAGTAATGAGCATTTGTTGCGGTGTAAAACAATACGAGGGAAAGTGGTTCCCGAGATAAATACGCAGAAGTGTTTCACTCATCTCCTCTTTATTTAGGTTTGAAAAGGAAAAAATACTAACATATTTTATACACAGCAGATGAAAGATGTATATCGGAAATCAGAATATCGTCAGGAGACACATTTAAATATCCGTCCAACGTTCGTGAATAAAATGATATCGCCAACCTCTGAAGGATTTCTCATTAAGCCCCAAGGCTCTCAGCCTCAAGACAAGGTCTTATGAATATTATCTATTCGCGTGAATTGCTAGCATGAATCTTAGGGTTCCACCAGTCCTTTGCAAATCCCATAACGAGATACGGAGCCCGCAGGCTATAAACCATTTACGGAAAACACCCGAAACTACACAAACTTCCCCGAAGTAGCTCGTATATCTTCGGAAATGCCACGCAAAAATGTCAGACATTTTCTTTGAAGATTGAAATGTCACTGGGAGGGGGATGGATTGGCACTTTTTATTTTATTTAAGTTTTTGTTGCTTTTCTATTTTAGGTGTTACTTCACGCTTACTGGGCATAACGTGTTGATGGGTTATATTACGAGTCGAGAGAAAGAGAGATCTTGAATTGATGGCAGGTTGCTTCGACCTTTTTATGGTTCCCGAATTTTATAGTTGCCGTCGCTATGCTCGGCGCTCCCTCGATAGCTTACTTATCAAATTGCAAATCTGTAGTAACATATATTTTCAGCAAAAGGTTAAGCATTTTTATAAAACGTATCGTGTATTGTCTTAAGAACTTTGAACTTTCATGAAAGAGGATTCATTCTCAATAAATGAGTTCACCTTGTTCGATTACACTATAGCTGAACGAAGGATCATAAAAAAAACCCTGACCCTTATGGTTCCGTTAAGTCTGTCTATCTGCTCTTAGTCAGAGTCCTACATGTTTATTTTTAGGGCTATATATTTTCACCTCAATTTTCAGCAGTTCTTGAGTTGTTTCAATATGTCAAGCTAAATGAAATGAGCACCCCGCACTGCCACAGCCTAATGGGAATGCGTAACATCCGCAATATTGGCATATTACGGGCCCCGAGATGTTATCCGCGTGCAATTTTCCTGGGCGATAGTTTACAAGCATGCATTAGCCGTGCCGTATCGCGATCTGCACAAATCATCGCCCTCACTGCGGCGCGTTACTGACGGACAATTTGCCACCACCTCAGTTGGGGATGAAAATTGCCTCCGAATAGACTTAACGGTAAAACTTCAAGGTAGGGTAGAAAATCATTGTTTTTAGGCCGACTTGTGTCGGTATTTTTAGAGCGTATAGAGCGCTTAGATACTGTAATAGCCAGAAATGACAACTTTGCACTTTGCAACGTGCACTCCGAAGCAAACTAGCGCTCAGGTTTTGAACACCGCTACATTTTAGTAACCATCTCTGTAACATTTTGTACTTCCTAGATCGATAGATACATAAATCATTTATTTGGAACTTCTTATTAATTAAGTATATAACTAAGATGGTTGGACTGCTGATGAGATGCCACAAATTGGTATAGGACTCAGCATAAAGCGTTATTAGTTATTCCTATTAGTTCTTCTACCTCTATCAATAACGGGTACAGCAAAACCTATGTCACTCTTAGTGGTTTCTTTGGAGAAATGTAACGGCATGTTTAATAATATAAAAATGACATTTATTTAGAAACGTGACATTAATATTCTAAAGCAATATTTTGACAAGTTGATTTTCAATATTTTCGTTCAGTTGTATAAACTCAAGGTTATCTGTTATTCTTCAAGACAGCGTTTATTATGACAAAGTATCGGAGGGGTGACCATCTTGCAAATATTATGGTTCCATTAAACCGCGTCTCCACTCGCTATAATGGTTTGTGTTTCACGCCTCATTCCTTTCATGGCGTGGAGAATGGGATACTGTGAACTTATAGGGCATTATGGGTTTTCGATAATCTGTAGAGCACTTACATAGTTGTCTGTACAATATATTATTAGATAGGTATTTCGGTAATTGGATATTCAGTTTCATGATTTGACTGTTTGAAACTTTAACAAAAGATATTTCACGGTGTGTAAACTAAATGAACGAGACTAAACTCGTGTTTTTGATTAGTCACGCAATTCTCAGAAATCGCCAAAAACAGTGGTAATTAGTAGTAATTAATTTTTCAGTGTATTTTATAAGACAATAGAAAATTTAATCTACGAGCAACAAATAATCAAGCTCTACAGAACTATTTCTCATATCTTTTTGTTTATGGAGCCGTTAATCAAATCTCAAACAAAAAAAAACGATAAATCCTAATTTTCTTTTTTAGAGAACAACTTAAAAAGTGATTCAAAAAGGGCAACCCCTGTCGAGAAGCCGAAGAACAAAGCAAGCCCGTTCAGCTAGCCCCGTCTCCCCGAACAATACCACAATACCACGCGCCGTGGTATATTGTCGGATGTACAATGCCAATAAATGTAAGCCGAGGGTGAGAGGGGATTGAACGACCTCATTAAAACTGGGATTACGTTTGTTGGGTGTCGGAATGTAGATTGGTAGGTGGCGTGAAATGTTTTAATTGACTGCGCAAATATTTTAAACTTAAGTATATCTACTAAACCGGGGCCAAACAAGTACTTTATGTGGTATTTTCATGTCAAATATTTCATCCCGATCTGTGAGTTGTAGTACCACGGTACTGATACACACGACACAGGGAATCCTAGTGTGGGATCAGGACTATATATGTGATTGTTGGTGTTTTATTTATTTATTTATAGGTACCTCGTGTAGCATATGCAAAGTAACTTTACCAACCACCAACAGAAACAAACAATCTGATCCCACACTAGGATTCCCTGTGTCGTGGGTTTCAGGAACTACGAGTACCGTGGTACCTACTACAACTCCCAGACCGGGAAGAAATATCTGCAGATTATATTTGCAATTTTTTGTCCCGCTGTGGGAATCGAACCCGCCCCTTAAGTAGATAACTACATTCTAATGCCGAGTATGTCATGTAGGTTATTATATCATCAATTTCATAGTTGTCTAATTAAGTAATTAGTCATACACATCCTTATCTAGTTATAGCTTTTGCACAATAAATACGTTGATTGGTGACATGTTTTTATGGTGTACGTACTTTAGCTGTCAAAGTGGTATTGTGAAATACGTACTTCTTTGTTACCTGTCATAAAATACTAGGCACTTATACACTTTGTATTAGATAAGTACCAAGCTAATAAAACCTACCTAATTGGATACAAAGTAATATAAAATGTTAGGGCATAATTTGGACACTGTTTTTTTTATGCCAGTGAGTTTTGCTCAAATAACTTGGATTTTTGGAGGGAAATCCTAAGCAACGCCAAGCTAGCTGGGTAGTTCAGGGTAGCTAGATCGTACCTATTACCCGCCTCAAAAAAACTCTTTCATGTACATTTTATAAACATTGGCAATTCAAGTTGGTAGAATTCAAATAGAAAGACAGACAAACAAAAGTACAAATACGTTATTTATTGTTCAAAGTAAATTCTCAACGTAGCGTGCATTTATGGCCCGTGGCCAATGCATCCGAACAAAAAGCACGTCCGAAGGGAGATTGGGCAAAGTAGGCGCATTAGAATCGGTTAGTCACGCACAAGATAAATAGCGGCAGGGGCTGATTGCGAGGACCTTCCTGACCTGAATACTGATATAATTCGAGAGATTTCACTATTTAGCATCACATTTAATTTTTATTGTCAGTCTCATTCGAGACTCATCTCATACAGATTTATGTATATAAAATTATCTGATTATTGATATTTCCGTATCAACAAAATCGTCGAAAAACTTTTTCAATTTCTAAATAAGTACCTATATGTTATACACCCACCATAGTTTAAATTCAGTAAACCCTTTAATTTTTTTACCTAAGTTTTGAATATTATTGTAGATATAAAGAAGGAGTTGGCAAGTATTTTAAAAATAAAACCCCAGTCAGAGAGCGCTAGATATATAATTATAATACCTATCTGTGGTGCTAGTAACCGAATGGTACAAGATACATATATTTTAGGGTACTATAAAAAGTCGTATGATATCAGCATCTCAGTATACGAGTCAATAGTACCTACAAAATATTTACAAACCCGATATCTTGTCATTAAATTATGCATAATTATAATTTATCCGAGAATATGACGACCGAGATTTTATCGTACTAAGTATCTCAAACTCACCCCAACCTCGACAGTCGACACGTAGCGCGTTATGTTATCTGTGGAGCTATTTGTCATACGTTGTCAAAGCAAGTGGGCAAATAGGGGCCGCGCATTCTGTCACGCGTTCGATTGTATCGATAATGGAAACATGACAATCGAGAAAACTCGAGTGGATTATTGTTTAATAGTTTGTAATCCTTGTTAATTTACTTTGACAGAGTTCTCTAGTAATTGAGAGTTTATAGAGACACGCGACTGAGCAATCAGTATTTTGTAATATTTTTTTTAATTGTTTTTCAATGTTGATTGCTTTCCTTTGACTGTCCATAGCATTGTTTATCTAAATAATTGAACAAAAACACACTACCAAATCAACAAAAACACCCTTCCAAATACATAATGTGAATAGAAATTTCATAATTTTATTGAAATAACCAAGTGTTCTTAATGTTTCTAAGGTCTAAATAAATGAATATGATTATGAGGACTCCTTTTAAAAAAATGTTATAAAACATGATTGCAAAATAGTGCACTGAAGAATCGATATTTTCCATTACCGTCATCGCCTGCAGCGGATCCGTCATCCAATTGGCAATCATAAATAATACATAAAGCATTCCTTATTCCAGCAGAACGCGTTGGGCTTTAGCTGATTGTATACTATGTTCATCATCATCACCATCAACAGTCAGTGGAAGTTCACTGCTAGACGTAGACCCTCAAAGAGTTCTATTCCGTGCGAACCATCCATCGAACATCTACTTAGCACGCAATCGTAATTAGTCCTTCGGATGGGAGACCTTCTAGCAATGCATCATCTGATCCGAGGTCACTGTAAGATCCTTTCTTTCCCAATAGTTGTCGGTTGTATGAGTATATATTGCAAGCTTTTATAGGCTGCCCATTGCCACTTCATCTTGCTAATTCTAAAAGCAATGTCGGTGACTTCTGCGACGGATTTCTTCGTTTCAGATTTTATCAAGAGAAAACTGAGCATAGCTCTTTCTAAAGCCCCCTGCGTGAACTTGAGTTTATGTATGGGGGCAATTAGTTTGCGATCAAGTGAGTCATAATCACTGGCAACATGCACTGATTGTAGACTTTCGTCTTGAGTTCATTGCTTAGAGGGTTTTCTGGTTCTAGTTTTACGACGGTTCCTAAAGAACTCTAATCCAATCGCTCGGACAATTCAAACTATGTTAGATTTTCATAATTATGACCCTAAATAAAAATATATAGATTTTTTATTACATCTTTATAATCTAAAATAAACAAATACTAACTGTATTTGTTATGTCTCTTTTTACTCATAAAATTAACATATTCGTATTATGATATCGAATAAAACCATGCTCACTTAAATGAAATTCAAACTGCGTCTAGAGATAGTCGAGACAGAAAATAATGGTATCACTGTCAGCGAAATCAGATCAAATGTATATATCAAAAGCAGGTCTCGCCATCACGTCTGTCAGTCACAGTATTTGCATAGTACACGAGTTTCGACTTTTCCCCGGCCCGTGGGACGCCGCGCCGGGACATCTAATATTCATGGACAGGGGCCCGGTACCCTACTTTGCCCTCTTTCCTCACACCTGATGGTTTCGGAGGAAACTTTGTATTGCTAAGCCTAACATTGATGCGTTAGTAGGTACGTATTCGAAATGAAATAACTTGGAAAATAAGGGAATTAAGGAAGATACGTCCTATACCACGTATCTAGAAACTGAAATGTAATTTTCTTTTATACCCGCTGCTCTTATTACTTTAAGTGCGCCTAAGGGGAAGATAGGGACTACAAAGCTGAACTTCTCAAATACGAAACATGTAGTCAGATAACGAGCAGCACACAGGGGGGTCGTTATTCGAGGAGTCCCTAGGTAGACTATAAATAGTTATGTAGGTAGGTAAAAGATAAAATATGGGTATGTAATTTTCTTTTCACGGAATTGTATTTTCCTACCTTAATAATAGGGCAAGTTAATTTATTTTTTCACCTTGTCTGTGATCGATCGTCACGAATCCCCCTGTTATTCGCCTACAAGGCAGATCTTATCGTCAACACGTTATACATTGAACGATCGACTCAGAGTAGCAAATCTAATCACGTGCATCTTTAGTAATGTATGATGGGGTAATATTTTTAATCTCAGCTATCGTCTCCTTTGAAATCGATTCATAGCAGAGTATTGCTAGTCTTTTGTATAATGTTTCGGAGGAATAGTATATTAAGAAGAAATTAGATTTGAAACAACGTGAAATTATAATGAAGAGATAATAAATAAATGTTTGGTAATTAAGAATACAAACTTGTAAGTTTATCGGCGGTGGCGTCACGGAAGACCAGCGTTATAGTGACACAAGTGCTGAGCGGTCGTTCAAGCTCATTTTTTTTATGACTTATACATGTATGTGTTACAAAATAAACGATTTTTATCTTTATATAAATCGAATTATAGATTCGAAAAATCGAACTTGATAATATCGAAAACTTGAACTAGCTACTTAGCTACTTTAATTTACAAGAAAGATTATATCTTTCTTAAAAACATTTTAAAATAGGTCCCTAGAGATTCCTAAAGGCATTTTGTGTTTGTAGCGCTATTGGTTGTGCCAAGCAGTTACGTTTATGGAGAATAAAAGATTTTAACTTTGGTTGTACCCTACAAGCCTCTGATGTGATAGATATTTTGTTACGTATATTTATGACGAGAACATTTTTGTAAATTTTAAAACTCCCAACGTTTTTTTCTATTATCGATTGCAGCATTCCTAGTACTTTGCAACTATAAATAAGTACCGTCCTTGAAGTCATTCATAAAAATCGATTGCAAAAAAACGCATTTCAAACAAACAACCTCTTAAAGCAGACGCATATACGACCTTTTTACGTGGCGGGTAAAAATACTCATTATTGTTGTGTTTGATTCGATAATGCGAATACTTTTACTTATCTCCCTGTCTTCGCAAATTAACATAAACTTAGAATTAATCGTTTAAGATTTAGCCTGTGCCCTCATTTACACCAACCTTCCTAATTAGAAAAGTTGTTATATCAAAGAAAGCTGAAATAAGGCTAAACTCTGTAACGGCTAACGACTGTAACGAGAGTAACGGGATCGGGAGTCGAACCTGCGGCGTAATTGATCCAATTAGGGGGCTGTCGGCAAATTGTGGTCGTAGGGGAGTAATGGGGAAAACCATTTTACCGTGAAAGGAACGCGGGAAGGATAAATACAACGACATTGTGAAAGTAAGAAAGCGTTAAAGTTATGAGAAGGTTTTACCCAAAGCACTGCGGAGCAGTTCCGATTTGAACGGATAAAGCAAGTTCAGTGCGTGGAACAAGCCCAAGGTCCACCAGCACATTATTTTATGTAACTTTATGTTTGACAGGTTCTCACTATCTTTGTATCATAACACGCTGTTAACTTTTTCAGAAACCTGTCTTGAAATTACTCAGAATTAACAGAATTATAACAGGTAGTATCATTTATTTACACACCTTAAAACTGTGAGAAAAGCTTATGGGTCGATCTGCTTACTAAACTCTAGCAAAAACTCTCGACGGTTTGACTCTGAGAATGACTTAGCTACGCAATAGATGTTTTATTGCTATATCCCGCCATATTTTCCTAACCATTAAATAATAAATAAACAACCAACAGACTCATACATAGTTCTGGCCCCTCATTAAGATTTCATTTTTCGTGGTTATCATAAACTACGGCTACGAGAGAACAAATATCTGCAAAACATACAAACATTTGTTCCGCATCGGGAATCGAACGCGGACCTCTAGGTTAGTAGATGGCTAATCGCCACCGAGCTCGTCAAATTATTCGGCAAGCTCGTCTTTTAACTGTAACCTAGTAATTGGTCGAATAGCCTCTTTAATACTAAGATATATAAGCTATAGAGCATAATGGTCTGTAGCTATATATCATCAGCTCGGCAGACTGGCTACTAGAATTAGAGCATTGGAATATGACATCTCCTATCTGCCACGTCGTCGTCCCACCGCTCCCTTGTTGATCTAATGAAGGAATCCTTCCGCAAATATTTGCTCATCGTTAGCTTACACAAACAACACGCTGTGTTGTAATCAGGCTGGATTAAATGTTGCACAAAAAAAGGATCTAAACTCGATTCCTTGATTGAAATTTTGAATTTAAAAGCTTTGTTATTATTTATTTAAAACAACTTTATAACTAAAGTGCTCGTCTCCTTGCTTCCAGCACTACTCGTGAGTCGGGATTCTGGCTCCATGCGCTTCCGTCAGCGTATGTAGGATACTTTTAGATAACATTTTCAATAGCTGTTAGTCTACGTATTGGGGCCAGAACAAATGAGTAACACCAATGCCACAGCGGATCTGCTGTCGATCGACAAGGCCTCTCCTGTCGCCGTAGCGCGGGCGCCGGTCCCGCCGACATCATACATAGGACCCTTTCTAGCGCCAACGTGCCGGCTATTCTTGAGCCGAACCGTATCACACGTGACGTACAGTTATGTACGTCATGTTTATATACATAATGTAGTTGTGTAAATGTTTTAACTGTTATTTTTTCTTAAAGACAATGACAAAGAGAGCAGATTATAAGGAAAAAGATTTTTTTGTGTGAGCCAGAAATGTGTACTTTATCTGTGAAATTGATCAATATCAAGAAAAACTTTCACGAAAGCCATCCCAATCGAGGAAGAAAATTCTTAAAATGTCCGCTCTTAGCTATGCATACTAAAATCGTAAACAAATAGTATATCTTCACAAATTAGTTTTTATCAGTTGACACTCTCGGCATACGTACGTGAAAAGAAACGACTACCTATTTGTCTAGTCATCAGTGTCTCACTGTCGGACAAAGGCCTTCACTCCCTAAATATCAGGATTTTGTAAAACCGCCAGAAAGTTAATCCATTACTGCGCGTAGACGACCGTCTCCCTATTACACAAGCAAAAAGTCTATGGGACGAGACATAATGGACCTCACTTTTGATGCAACCTCAAATACCTCTAAAACTTGAAAATGATCATATTTTGGTCAACAGTCGTCTGTTCCTTAAAATTATAAAACCATTCAAGTTTTATAAGTTTTGGACATTGCTAAGTCTGTCAAAATGAGCCATTTCTCATCGCCAGTGCCATGCGGCTGATTAAAAAAAAGAAAAATAATTCCACGTGTCATCACCAGTACCATAAACATCCAAGGCACCAGTTTTTTCGACGGAGCAGAAGACAATATGATACCCTTCTACCGAAACCCTATAGTTCAAAACCAGTCTGTCGCACACTGCTAAAGGGTAACACAAGATACTAACCTGTATCTCTGAGCTGCAGCGAGCTGACCTTGTTGCTGAGGTAGCCCCTGATGGAGCTGGCGACTCGCGTGGGCGAGGCGGCGGCGGCGCCTCCGCGCAGCGCGCCTTGCAGCCGCCCGAACAGCGCGCCCCCCTCTGCCTCCACCGTAGCGCCCCCGGGGGCAACTGCCCCACACACCGCTAACGAATTAACCCCGAAAACTCCGACCTGTCTACTCCTCTTTCAAACGTCAATTCGGTCAACTGACAGTTTAATCTAAATGTCTTTTTATTCTAGTTCTTAGCGGCCCGCGCGGTGCCGTATGGGACTTACTTATTCTATCAGTGCATTATTTTTGATATGTATTCGATTTGATTTTGTAGGGCTTAGTGTCACTCCATGGTGTGCTTGATCTGAAACAACAGGTCAGAAAAGACTGTTCGTTAATAAAATGATCACCAGGTTTTAACTGTAAGGCAGTCTACCGAGGAAACAATTTAAAATACAAAACGATAAATATGACTATGAATCAAGCTATCGATTTATCGATTTAATCTGTTCACCTGCCTTGACGAAACACATTGCAGATTGAAATTAAAATTCATTTATTTCCATTAGATTCTTCACGACCGAAGTACGAGAAAAACGGAATTAAGCAAGCAAGGAATTGCAACGTAAGCAAGTAGAATTGAGTAAGCAAGGTGTCAAGCTATTTTTCGTTTTACATTTATTTTAGAAAAGGTTACAATTTTAATTAGTTAACCAAGATGATCTCATTCAATATTGGTTATTACTTTTATACGGATTAATCGCGTTGTTTTGTTTATTGTTGTTCCTGACGTTTCAAAGGCTTTGCAACACTTGCGGTCGATTAAATAACTACCTAATTGTGAATATAAAATGCAATGACATACCTAAGATGATCTTATGTCTAACAAAGTTATATTTTAATTAAGTATCTACCCTCTTTTCATAGCATACTGTGTTAAAATCAGTACGTATTGGGTTTATTTACATTTGAATGATTTTTACTGATTATATTGGTTAGTTCATAGGTCCTGAGAGCGCCAATTAAGTAGGCGACAAAACTGAGGAGGTATGTAAAAAAAACCAAGGTAGTATGTTCATAGGGTAAGAGCCTGTAGATTCTCATAAAGTCTCGAGCCGAGAGTTTTTCCGGAAGTGTACTGGAGGAAGTCACCACTCAGGCCGCTTCCGGCCGCCATCTTGCCGCCGGAAACATAGTGGTTACGACTTCCGCCCCTTTGTGCCGAATGTGGCTGTGAATTCATTCCACTTTTATTACCACTGTAATAATTGTGCTTTCTCTTCAGCCTGAATTATTTATTTGCGGCTGAATTTAAACACATTTACATGTGGGACTAGATATGTTAATGTATGACGTTGGGTATGTTTCATCAAATAACTATGATAGGTTATGGCTTTGTCAGTTATTTATTTGTAACCACAGGTTTTTAGTTGAAACTTTATACTTTTTTATGAATTACGTTCTAAACTTGTATGTCAAAATTATGCTGAAAGTATCAGTAGATTTTGATTGAAAACTAGTTTTATACCGTTATTCTAGAATAACGTTTATTTTATTTTTTATTGTGCACCATATTTAGTTTAATTTTCACATTAAAATAATAATTCGCAATTTTATCGTATTTTGATAAAATTGCGCTATCGTATTTCGTTCTAAACAAAACAATAAAATAATTAAGAACAGTTTCGTAGCAGTGAGGCTACGGCGTTCTACGCTACGGCGTAGGCCTCGTAGAGATAAGGTGGGCGGGGCTTTTCTTCGTTATTAATTAAAAAGTTATTATTTGCAAGATTCATTTGTCAGATGTCAAAAGAGTTTAATTATTAATAGGTAATCCATATGGGGCAATTTAAACAAGATAAATAAATAAAACAAAAGATATTAAACCAAATCATAAACTTAATTCCAGAAGATTGTGCATTCTTGGTTAATTATAAATTAGCAATATATATTTTTACACCTTTTATTTTAAATCTTGAATCTAAATGCTTAACTTCTTTATCCCGTGCACCCGTGCTATAGGTACCTACATAGAATCGCACACCACGTTTACGTAACCTATTGCATAACCCTTTCCACACTGTAACCGAAATATAGATTTTGGGCCACCCCATAAACTACACTCACACACTAAATTACCTAAAAACTAAAACTAAATCACTACAAGCACTTTAAAACAACTATAATGTTATCTAAAATGAGAAATGATGTATTTTAAATGTGATATTAACCTTTTTTTGCGTGAGGAGTGCTTGACACACCTGGGACACCTCACCCAGACTGTCCCGGATCGCCAGTGAGCCTGAAAGCCTCCGTTGCCATGCGCAAACAACCGCCTCCCCATTGGTTACATCACACAATCTACGTCACAGGTTTCAGCCAATGAGGGCCGCCTGAAAACCTCACGTAGGTATAGCTGACTATAGCCCGGTCGATTACTAAAAATAGGCCCTAAGGGCGTATGGAGCGAGATGGTCGATGGAGCCGCCATAGCCTATGAGCCAGTCAAGGTATATTAGAAATGATGATGGATTTATGCAAATCTGCTCAAATGGCTAGCATTGTCTTATATAAAAACGAGCATGATTTTCGATTCAACCTACATAGATGCCAAAGTAGACAATAAATATTTATTTATTCTTGGTATTGATTGCTATTCTGTCTTATTAGTTGATTAACAAAACACTTTTTTATTCCAAAATCTATCGTGAACTTGACTATTCATATTGTAAAAACGGGAATTTTCACGTACCGCACTATCGGGGAAGGCACCGACTAAGTTTCGACTCTACTACATTCTCTTATTTCTATATTCCACTAATTTTAGTTAGGTAGGTATTTCAAGTTACAATATTTGGATACCTTTACAATATTAATCTAATTTAAGAAGGGCAGGCGCTGAGGATCGGGAAACAGAATTTCTTGTCCTTTACTCAGAGTTCTAAACACTAACATTATGTCTACAAATGGCAACTGCACCAAACAACCTAATCTATTTTGTAAGATTTAGATAATATATAAATGTAATTAAAGATTATAAGAATAAACATTATTATTATTCCTCTTTATTTATTTAGGAGGAATAATAATAATGTTTATTCTTACTCAGGCTTATACCTGGAGCCTTTATAGGCATTAGTGGAGCCGAAGCTAACACCAAGAGGCCTTTTTGTACAATACAATATATAAAAAACGGTTTTTCGTGGATGGTGAATGATGAAACTATTGGATATATTGGGTGATAATCTGGACTATTACAGGAGTAAATGCTTAAGGAATGGTTGCTGGGCTATGTAGGATGAAACGGCACCTGCCAATTCTGACTCAAATTCAAATCGAATCATAGGCAGGTGATGAGTTGCCGTCCATTAAACGGGCCTCATAAAGTGCCGCCAACGATAGGCAGCGTAGAGGCAACGTTGGTGTGGACGGCTAAAGGGTGTCGAGAGGTGTGCTGCAGTTTCACTAAACGCTACTCCCGGCTTCATGCCTTCCACCCAACACTTCCACCCTTGGAGCATTATTATTATTATTATTATTGTGTAAGATTCAACGTTAGGAAGCAAAACAGTTCGTAGATGTAACTGGTTTTGGTAGGTAAAGCTTAAGCCTCCTAATACAACCAATTTAATTACGAGTAGCAAAAATAGGAAGTTATTTCTTCTCAGAAACAAACAATTGATTCATATTTTTGTATAAAGTATTTACACTTACATTGACTTTTCATTTATGAGGAGGAAGAAAGTTTCGAATAAAAATAAAGGTGTAAACCTTTATTACCTTTTACCGTAAGCAGCATCCACACATAATATATAAAGAACCATACCTTATAAACATACTTATATAATTACTCTACATTATAACCATAGTATATAATTTAGGTATTTCAAGCCCGTCTACACTCTATTAAATTACTTCATAGAATAAAGTTTTCATAACACAAAACGCGAATTGTCACATACAACAAAATAAATAAATAAATAATGCTGGACATTTTTCACAGAGCATCATATAGCCCCAAAATTAAGCAGAGCTCGTGTTTAGGGAACTACTTACATGACTGATACTTACATACTTTTTTTGCAAATACATAGATATTATACACAGAAAACAATTGCAGATCATACAAACATTTTTCCGGCGGCGAGAATCGACCCCGCAACCTTCTGCGTCTCAAGCGGGCCTTCGCCCACTGCGCCACAGAGGTACTCGTACCAAACTGATTCTTGTAAACCACACTTTATAGTAACTTACTTTTCCAAGTCTTTACTTGTATGAAATTACTGTATTTTAGAATTTTAAGGTAAAAAAGGTAAACGATGAAATCTATATGGCGTTTACCTTTTTTATTATTTTCACGGGATGACACCGCATTCTCATCGTTTTTTTTTACAAGAAATGCATCAATATAATAATATGTATGTATATACAAAATCGTTGTGACACACGTACTGACTGAATGACTGACAGTCAACGTATATCCTAAACGGATACTCCCACCTTAATTTGCAAAATAAATAAACACCCACTATACATATACATCGTCTAGACCCTCACACTAGGATTCCCTGTATCGTGGGTATCAGGAACTACGAGTACCTTGTTACCAGAACACCCAAACCTAGTACAAATATCTGCAGAACATGCAAACATGTCCCACAGCGGGAATCAACCTCTTGCGTCACAGCCGTCTAATCACCCGCTGCACCACTGAGTCACTTTTTAATTAAGTTCCAAGAATAATCTGAACACCTTGGGAAGCAACATGTCATTAAATACATACATACATACATATATGTATGTATTTACATATATGTATGTATATATGTATGTATGTCACGCCTGTTTACCGGAGGGGTAGGCAGAGACAAAGGATTTCCACTTGCTACGATCCTGGCATACCTCTTTCGCTTCATTCATTCTCATCACATTCTTCATACAGGCTCGGTGGTTTAGTGTACTTCTGACCTGGCCTTTTTCTAAAATGTCTCCAATTTGGTCAGAGTACGTTCGCCGAGGCCTTCCTCTACCAACTATCCCATTCACGCTCGCCTTGTATGCTTGTTTTGTTAATCTACTTTCGTCCATCCTTTCTATTTGCCCAAACCATCTCAACATACCTTTCTCAACTCTCGTTACTACATCTTCATTCACTCCACACTGCTCTCTTAGCTCGCTGTTCCTCACTCTATCACTCAAAGTTACACCACACATACTTCTCAAAGCTCTCATCTCCATTAAATATGCGGTAGTTATGTAGTGAGGTCCAATAACATTAATACTGTGGGTTTCCTCACACATCCCTCTACAAAGACTCTGACCGAGTGCCTAACTCGAGAAACATTTACATAAAATATCGCTTATGCCTGAAATATACTTCCTGAGGTACTTATACCTCTAGAAATACACCTCCTGAGGGAAACAAGGCAGACATGACCTGAATGATTAACTGATGCCCTTTGAATTTGTGCCTAGAGAGCACACAACTATCTATTAGTTTAGCTATTGGACCAATTAATTTATTTATTATAAGTAATGATATTTTTCCGTAGGTAATACTAGAATGAAGCGAGAAACGTTAGTTTATTTTACTACCAAGCTTTTTACATAAAATATATCATGCTGAATAAAAAAGTGTTATTCCGGTGTCCCCCGATCGACAATGGGAATTGTTTCACACTTTTGAGATGCTGTATGAATTTTATCCCCCTGTTTTCATTTCTGACTAGTGGAATGCCCCGCGACTTCGTCCGCTTCCAGTTTATTCCGCACAAACTTCATCTTTCCGTTGTGCCCTCTAGATAGATAGATGGGACATGCTTGAATACACAAAAATAACAAGTACATTGTCGAACTTAATGCTAATTATCATTTTTTCCAGCTAATCTTTGTGTAATACAGAGTGGAGCAATTTCGGAATATATTTTTTAATGTTCTCCTACGCATCGAAAGAAAGGCTGTTGATTGTCAGTCAGTCAAACACGCTACGATTTTTAAATATTTAGATAACCAAGGGAATGTCCCAACTTCATCTTTCGGGAAATCCTATAGTGCACACATCAAAGAACTTACAGAAGAGAACTTCTAGAAGTTACAGTTTAGACTGTGCGTTATTTGTCAGTCAGTCATGTAAAGATTTAAATATATTTAGATTACATTACCTATTACTTCAGCTTCCTAGGAATTTCTTGTGGATCTCTAATTTAATCTTACTCTGAACAGTAAATTAAAATCTATAATTTTTCTAAAGTTACACTGAATTTTGCTTCCAGTATCATTATTATACAGCGTATCGTGTGCTATGGTTTAATCGTACTTTTAAGGTTTTATATTCTTCTTTGACTAATTCTTTTCAAAATAAACAAGATGACTTTTTCTGATTGGCATCACGTAAAAAACTAAGCAGAGTTTGTTGCCTGATTCTTCTAGGCTTGGTCACGTGGGAACGGCATAAATTCTCTTATTATTATTTAACCATCGCTGCCCCACTGCAGGGGAAAGGCCTGCTTTTTTCTTCCACTCTTCGCGATCTAACGCTTGAACATACCATGTTGTTAGATGCAAGTCGAGCTCATCTCTCCATCTCATTCTGAGTATTCCAGGTCGACAAAAGTTCACTTATATGAATAAAATTTACAAAAAACGGGTGTTTTACCATGATTCGTGAGTTTGAATGTTTCCCGATATTTCGGCACAGTTGCATGTACCATGATCATGGGAGGAACTGAAGTCTTTGCGGATGAATATTAGTGCAGACGAGTCGATCTACCCTCTTTTTCTCTGTTTTATTGCGAACTATACCAGTACTCTACAAATATCCCGTTGATAGTAAAAAACATGTTCATAAGCATGAACATCTCTCTACAAAATAGTCAACAAAATTGAGCATTTATAATACATATTTATGTATGTATCTAAGTATATATTTGTATGTATGTATTTAAGTATTAATTATTTTAATTTATTTCTATTTTAAGTAGCTAGTTATTTCATTTTTTTTATATCTTATTTTGGTTGTATTTCCAAACGCACTACCGCTCCACTCTTCATAACACAAAGGTTAGCTGGAAGAAAATGCTAATAAGCATTACGTACGCCTATGTAAACTTGTTTTATCTTGTGCAATTAAAATATATACTTTTTATACTATATTATACTTATACTTCTTAGAATTGACGTGACTAAGTGTTCTTTGTGATTTCATATTCATATTCATATTTTTTATTCATAAAAAATATGAGTAATATGAAAGCATTTTCTATCTATATATCTACTAGCTTCTGGTACCCGGATAAAAAGTAGCCTATGTGTTATTCTGACGTATAAGCTATATTACTGTAAAGATTCATCAAAATCCGTTCAGTACTTTTTGCGTGTAAGAGTAACAAACATCCATCCAAACAAACTTTCGCGTTTATAATATTATAGTAGGATAGGATAGGATGATGGATTGAAAAGTTGAAATTTACTTAAATTGTTCATAAGATGCGGTTTTTAGACGATCCTTTTAATTTCAATAAATATAAACCTAAGACTTTGACTTATTGCAGGTATTTTCCTTGAACCTTTCCCTACAGACAAACCTTATATTTTATCAGAAATGGTTTTTTTTTGGGATACATTTCCTTTCCCAGTAGTGGTGTCTTGGTATCTGCTATCGCCACTCACCACCAACCACCGTTATTAATACGTGGGTCGATAGCCCGCGCATGCGCCGCACCACTTTCCTTTAACTGGAATAGTGTGGGTTCTCATCTCTATTCTATTTTGATAGTGTTGCATTTAAATTGAGCTTTATATTTGATCAAACGGTGTTGGAAGACACTATTTATTCATCGTGATGCAGTGAGTGGAATTGCAAGTTAATGTCTGATCATGGGTAAAATCTTGAGGAGTCCAGAATGCCTTTAGATTGGTCTATCTGCTAGATATCCTCCTCCGAGAAGAACAAGAACTCTGTCAACATTTTTACAACTCTGGACATTTCCAGAGTTGTAAAAATGTATCGAACGATTCGTGTAATAACTATTTCATAAATGTATGAATTATTTTACCCACCGGCATCCACGACCCTCTCCCCCGCTGTTTGCATTAGCATATAAATAAATAAACTAATAGAAGCGATCTCCCCCTCTCCCTCCTCCACCCCCTCCCGTGGGAATCGCCGTGTGTTGACGGTGAAATATGTAGATATCCATTCATGTTTTGTTTAGGTTAAAAAATATATTCATTCATATTGTTTGTACTCCCACTGTTAGGAAGATAGTAGGTATAAGCCTTCTCCCTATCATGCTACTCTTTCCCGTTCTGCAACCGAACTCAGCGAGTCCTCACAGCCATTTCAATATAATCTGACCATCTGACTGGAAGTTAAAGTGGCACTAATGGGCAGGGTATATAGCTCTATGAACCGTCAACAACTGGGGATTAAAAGTTCTCGGAAAAAAGCAAGAACCACAAAGAACAAACGCAGTGGCTGTCCTTGCAGTGGCTATCCGGTAGACCGCGGTGGCCGAGCCAGATAGTGACAGAATATCACAATCTGCCTCGCAATTTTTCGCGATTTGCGATCAGCAATTACATTATCAGATTTTATATATGATGCAAATACGTATATGTATCTAAGCTCACACCATTGCCAAATAGCCACCAAATCACCCATTCCCAGGATCAGTAAGGCATTTAACAACCATTGCGCTCAGATTGATATTTTCTCAATAAATCTGTTCCGTAAGTTCTTATCTGAGAACTTGACAAGTTCTATATAGGTCACTCAATAGAATATGTAAGCCAAGTTATCATTTACGTAATTAAAAATAAGTTTAGAGTCTGGGTGCCAACTTCACCATTCATCATTGTAACACCCACAGGTAGACCAAATAAATAAATAGTCCGGGCTAGATCGTTCAAATGTGTGTGTGTGTGTGGTACATCGACCATACGATTGATGTAACAGATAGCTATCGTATTATCAATGCGAAGCTCAGAAACAAAAATCTTTAGACCATAAAACGCAGCTTTTAATTCTAAAATATTAATATGCAATGTAAGTTCTGATTTCGTTCAATTAGCGTGTGAACTTCGTTTGTCACAAGCTACGCCCCAACCTGTAGTTGACGCATCGCTGTATATTTCAAGACTAGTTATTAAAAAAAATGGCGCTTTTTGAACGTTTAATTTTATATTTCTACCATTCTAAGTCATTTTTTAAGGAGCTTGTTATTATCATTATCTTATTATAACTGTGCATGTTTGCCTGTAATTGGTTTCTCATGTAACATAAGACTTACTAGTTTATACCTTATATTCATGTGTAAACTGTTGGCGAACCTAATAAATAAAATAAAATAATTTATAGTCTCAGAGTTTCCGAAGGCTGAGATTTTTTGTCTATCCAATAGTTTTGTATACATCCATCCATATCTTACGGCGGGACATGCAGATGTTAATAGACCAATAATTTCGGCAAAATACCGAATAGTTTTTCACTCTATAGTTTTTCGATGAATGCATTGTTTTTTCTCTTTGGGAAGATAAATAGTCATATCGTTACTGTTAAAAATAAATCCTAAAAATGTACATTTGGATTTCGGTGTTATTTGTCTTTTATCGAAATTTATAACGAAACCTAACGATTGTAAAACATTCATTGTTTTATTAACGTTGTTAACGCATTCGTCGTATGTCTGTCCTATTAATAGAAAATTATCTAAATAATTGACTGAAATAAGACCCTGCGAACGTAAATACTTTAGAACAGGTTTCATCAGTTTAGTAAATAAAAAAGGTTACAGTTTAGTACATAGGCCGAAACATAAAACATTCCATTCATAAAGTTGCGACTTCCACTCGAAACGTAGCTTTTTTTCTATAATGCTTATCAATGGAAATCAAAAAATAGGCGTCCTTTAAATCCAATGTTGACATAAAATTATTCTCATATAATCATTTTAACGCTGTTCTAAAATCTTCCATTTTAAAAAGCTCTAAAAATTAATTAATTAGCTTAACAAAATTATTTAGATGTTTCAAGTTCAAAATAAAACGATGTTTGCCATTTAGCTTGGGTACCGTGAAAATGAGACTGAAGTAAACTCGCAATACATTGATCAATTATTTTGGTTTCAGGTATTGATTTAGCTGAAGTTCGAGTAGGAGCTTTTTGTATCGGCTCGCTTTTAATATACTGTATCATCGAACCCAGGACAATACTATAGGATCATCAGTTATATTGTACCATTGATTATAAAAATATTGCAGCCCGCCTGCGATAGGTACCTGCGATGGTGAAGTCAACGCCTCGTTGTCCTCTGGCGCGCTGAGTGTGTCCGGCGATACGTGACTAGTCGTTGATCCCGCGGTGCTGCTACCGGCCTCCGGAAACTGGGATTCTGACGCTGCTCCCTGGTCGCGGCATCCCTCTCAAGTTTAAAGCACCCCGCTGAGTTTTCCTTGGAGGCGGAGGTTTGAATGCAGCGCGCTGTTTTGCGCTATTTTTCATCTCCGGACCCGACTGCGAAATAGCTTTTGATTTGAGACGCAAGGTTAGCGCCGAATAAAGTTTCATCCAGCTTTGTATTTCTATCTTGGATTTTCTTGTTGAGGCTGTTATAATCGCATATCGTCTTGACTGTGACTCTATAATGGCTGTCACAGAGTAATCGTCCAGAATCACTTAAAGACTTTATGATTTTTTTGTGCATGAAGTAACGCATCCTTGGATGACAAGGCCCTGTTCAGTGTCGTTCCGATCACTGATAAACAGCTAGATAACTGAGTTTGCTTACTTTGACTAAAGATTTTCTTTTACATTTAAGGGTGATAATGCCGCTTCAATCTCTAAATTGAGCTTAGGTGCCTTCATGTTGACACAGTTTACGGCTGGTGAGTAATTTTTCAAAATGTCTAATTTTATTTCTTTAGGCAATCCTCTCATTAAAATATGTGACCACCGGGCAGCAATATCTGTGTGCAAATCATCACCATGTTCTTTCTGTACTGAAGGATCTTGATCTAATATCATTAATATTTTTGGGTCGAGAATCTCTTTCGTTTTTTCCTGAACATCTGATATTATATCTAATGATGTTGGCTCCAATACTGGTACATCGGTTTCTTTTATCTCACCCTCTTTTTAAAGTACATTTTCATCTGTCTCAACGAAATTTATGCGGAGAAGAGACCTGTTGCTATGTCATTGTTAGGTACGGGAAATAATTCCTAGTTAATGACGATGGAGAAATCATAATAAGTAGGTATTATTGAGTATCAACAGATATGCTCGCTCAACACGATTTACGTGAGAAATAATACGTATTCTCGACATGATATACATGCGCCGATATTTCTTTACTATTGGAATTTTCACTCAACGCGATATACGCCGAATGATAAAGACGGCACTAGAATACGATTATTAAGATACAATCAAAATGATTTACGTGAAGAAAATAATTTATATAGTGTAATCTCGTCAATACCTCGCTATTTATATCGTTGTAAATCGATTTACCCTCAACGCGATAAACGCGGAAGGATTTAATAAAGTAGGTACGATTATTTTATATCTAAAGATACGCTCAACAGGATTTATGTGCAGAAAATAATACGTACTCTCAATCATGATAAACATGTGAGACCTTGGTATCAATATATTAGCCCAATATTGATAAAATAGTTTTGTCTGGATTTTATCGTCCATCTTTTTATAATGCGGGTAGTCAAAAATAACCGTGGCAATAATTAAATCATTTACATTTAAATGCCAGACTTACCAGACATAACTTGTACGTCGCGATGTTCATCATCACCATAATAATTTGTCACCTCGTGATATGAGGGGCCGTCACGGTGCGAGTGATCAGAGTCCGAAGATGATAGCTACTCGCTCTTCTGTATTTTTGGAGTTTACGCCCCAGTTTTTTAACTTTCTTCCGTATACTTCGATAATCATTTTTATCGTGGCGCGAACGCTTTCGTTTTCCCATTTTAAATTCACTTAAAAATCAATACTTTGAAGGAAATTCAAACTTTTTGTGTATCATCGACAACACAAAAACACGTAATGACCAGTTGCATGCTTGTTCCCGGCCGACCGAGCCTGAGGCCACCGCAGGCGCATAAGAGTGAAACAGGAGATGTGTTTTGTATGTAACTCGTAATGCTGCAAGTAGGCCTAGGCCATGTCTGAAAATCAGCGCTACTTCTCACTATACTGTGCGGAGCAGCACTAAGCTGAGACAGGACCTGTTTGGCCCACACGGCCCAGATGGGACTAATTAGCACAAAAATCTTCTCTTTGTCACTATGTTTTTGTTAAAATCTTAGGTATTTATAGTGTCTATTTATCTATTTTTTTGTGTGCTTGTCCTTTCTGTGCTTTGTTGTTGCCAAATAAATAACTTTCTTTCTTTCTTTCAAGTAATAATGATCATCGGACGAGACCCGAAGTTAATTTATGAAGCATATATGTAGCTAGCGCATAGCTACATATGTATATATAGTGCGGCCGTAATATCCCTCCCTAGTACTGACACCGCGCTGCGGTCACGGGATCAGTGCTGCGACTAACAAGTTCGTGCAGGATTACGCGGGATTACGCCTGTCGCTGGATCCCGTGATTTATTCCCGGGTCCCGGTGCTTCTTATCGCAAGTTCGGAACTTATCTGCTACCGGATGATTCCTGGAGGAGCTTTTATACCGAAACAAACCCTCATTCCAAACTCTTTAATATAATAAGTTGAAACGCAAACATTTTATAGATAGTTTTCGTAGGTAGGGACGAGATGTAAAATTTGTAATTTCTCTTTTTCAATATTCGTAAAATCTTCATACTTAAAAGACAAATGGCAAAAATTATATTAATCTACATTCTACCTCTAGAAGCTTAGATGAATAATATTAAAATGACCTCAGAATTATACTGCAAACAAAACAAAAACTCTGGACTAAATTGCCAGGAAATTGTGTTAAAATACTTACCTTCAGAAAAATTGAGGCAAAAATGTCAACCTCTATTTTATGTTATCTTGGGAGGGATTGTTACAGGGGTGTGATAGCAACGATGCTGTGAGTCGAACTCCGAAAATACTCGTTCCAGACTAAGTAGGTACTTATTTCTACTAAGTTGACACAGTACAATTCTGAGGTAATGTACTGTAAAAGTAGAAGGTTCTTTAAATCAATACTTACATAAATATAAGTAAAAACCGAAGCCGCTGCTTTTAAAAGCAGCAACCACCTCGAAGCAACATAACTTTAAAAAAATAGAAAGTCCGTTGTTACTTCATAAAGCACAGATAGGGTCACTTTCTGTGCATTGATTCCAAAAACTTAAAACTTGCCCTCATTTCTTTATTGTAAATTAATTAACAAGCAAAATAGTATGGTATACAAAAGCTAGCTTAACTTTAGAAATAATTTTATTTCAGAATATCCATTAAAACATTTAAAAAACACACAACACAGTCACATACACAGTCCTGACCCCACACTGAGATTCACATACACAGTCACATACACAGTCCTGACCCCACACTGAGATTCACATACACAGTCACATACACAGTCCTGACCCCACACTGAGATTCACATACACAGTTACATACACAGTCATGACCCCACACTGAGATTCACATACACAGTCACATACACAGTCCTGACCCCACACTGAGATTCACATACACAGTCACATACACAGTCCTGACCCCACACTGAGATTCACATACACAGTTACATACACAGTCCTGACCCCACACTGAGATTCACATACACAGTCACATACACAGTCCTGACCCCACACTGAGATTCACATACACAGTTACATACACAGTCCTGACCCCACACTGAGATTCACATACACAGTCACATACACAGTCCTGACCCCACACTGAGATTCACATACACAGTTACATACACAGTCCTGACCCCACACTGAGATTCACATACACAGTCACATACACAGTCCTGACCCCACACTGAGATTCACATACACAGTCACATACACAGTCCTGACCCCACACTGAGATTCACATACACAGTCACATACACAGTCCTGATCCCACACTGAGATTCACATACACAGTCACATACACAGTCCTGACCCCACACTGAGATTCACATACACAGTCACATACACAGTCCTGACCCCACACTGAGATTCACATACACAGTCACATACACAGTCCTGACCCCACACTGAGATTCACATACACAGTCACATACACAGTCCTGACCCCACACTGAGATTCACATACACAGTCACATACACAGTCCTGACCCCACACTGAGATTCACATACACAGTCACATACACAGTCCTGACCCCACACTGAGATTCACATACACAGTCCTGACCCCACACTGAGATTCGCATACACAGTCACATACACAGTCCTGACCCCACACTGAGATTCACATACACAGTCACATACACAGTCCTGACCCCACACTGAGATTCACATACACAGTCACATACACAGTCCTGACCCCACACTGAGATTCACATACACAGTCACATACACAGTCCTGACCCCACACTGAGATTCACATACACAGTCACATACACAGTCCTGACCCCACACTGAGATTCACATACACAGTCACATACACAGTCCTGACCCCACACTGAGATTCACATACACAGTCACATACACAGTCCTGACCCCACACTGAGATTCACATACACAGTCCTGACCCCACACTGAGATTCGCATACACAGTCACATACACAGTCCTGACCCCACACTGAGATTCACATACACAGTCACATACACAGTCCTGACCCCACACTGAGATTCACATACACAGTCACATACACAGTCCTGACCCCACACTGAGATTCACATACACAGTCACATACACAGTCCTGACCCCACACTGAGATTCACATACACAGTCACATACACAGTCCTGACCCCACACTGAGATTCACATACACAGTCACATACACAGTCCTGACCCCACACTGAGATTCCCTGTATCGTGGAGGCAGGCACTACGAGTACTATCACATGGTATTTCAACAGCAAGACCCATAACAAATATTGCAGAACATGCAAACATGCAGTGCCGCAGCGGGTATCGAAGCCGCGCCTCTTGCGTCACTCCACCAACACAATACAAATAATATTTCTCAAAATACTAAAAACTGTTCACATTATTACAATGGATCCCGCACTAGGGCTAGCCTGTATCACGGAAATCCGATCAAAATTTACTAAGTAGTATTTAATGAAAACAAGCGAGATTCTATTCCAAAAACTATCGTGAATTTGATTATTCATATTGTAAAAATCGGAATTTTCACGTACCGCACTATCGGAGGAAGAGCTTCGCAATCACTCACACTGATGAAAACTCTCGGAAAGAGTCGAAACTTAGTCGGTGCCTTCATCGATAGTGCGGTACGTGAAAAGTACCGATAGTGCGGTGCACAAATCCCCTTAGCTTCCCCTTTGAGTACCGGAAGAAGATTTCTAGATAAAAAGTCCAGAAATCCCCTTCGCAGGGGATTATCGCGGGGGATTTGTGGAATAAGCCAAATAGGTAGGTACTTAATAAAAAATAAAGTTCATAAGATATGAATATGCCTAGGATTTGTATAACTGAAGAGGTTAAGGTTTTTTGCCCAAACAAACCACCGATGATGTACGTACCACCGAGGTTATACTTTTGATAGATATTTTAGATATCTCGTACCACCCTCGCGCACATCCCTAGTCCCCGTTATTCCTGTCACGGTGCTGTCCCGTGGCTCATTACACCTCGTTTTGTCATTTCTCTCGCGTTCCGCTTCATATTACAAGTTTACTTACTCCACATTTTTGTGGACCGCGACCAGGAACTTAATGATAAAGTACGTGTTATAGTCATAATTATATTCTAAAATGATACCGAACCACGATAATTTCAATGCTTAAGAGTTTATTTTGCTTGTAGACTTTTGGATGGAAGCTAAATCAAGATCTGTGCAGTAATAAAATAAAAAATATACAAATAAAAATTACTCATATTTCCAAAGAAGAAGACTAATCACGGTCATTATCTATTTTGATATTGAGTCAGTGTCCGTTTTGATAGATAACATTTTTAAATCCTGCAAAAGTAAGAAATATTTCAAAGTTGTTGTGCCTTTTAATCCAGAGTCCCAGAGGAGCTAGGGAGGGCGGAGAGACCTCTCGTGCCATATTTTTGTAGATCGATATAAACTTGGCCCGTTTGGAACCGTTGGATGGGAGCATTCCATCGACCCAGAATAATTTATTTACGGAATAAGTTTTGTTCGATTGAGCAGAAACATTCATGTGGGTCTAGGAATAAAACGTTTTTCAGAGAAGACATTTTTCATAGGTTCCCATATGATTTGAAAGCGTGTACCCTATGTGATAAGACTTTTGCCTACGGATATGACGAGAGTTTAAAAAATACAACACATCTCTATTTTATATAGTGGTCTAAACAACTGCTATAAACAATTAGTTACTCTCGACTATTTTATTATGATATGATCTCTATCATAATTAAAGGAAATAGCACGTTTATTTAAAATTCAATAATTAACATAAGCCTCCCCCACCATTCATCACCATTTAGTCTATTATGAAGATTTACATTCTTAATCATATTTTTTTTAATTTATCATCATAATATTATGAGGTTTGCGTCCATTACTGATTCGATCCTCATCGAATAATAGTATTATAATAATGCTGGACATTTTCACACAGCATCATCTAGACTCAAAGTAAGCAGGGCATGTGTTATGGGAATTACATGACTGATATACTACTTATGTACATTTTTATATACATCCCCACGCGGTAATCGAATCTCGCTTCTGCGTCTGAGGCGGACTTTGAGCATTCCCACATATATTACAACATTAAATTATTGTTGCTCTCTAAACTACCCGTGATAAAAAGCGTGACAGACGTGACTGCTCTGTCCAGCTAATGTTATTAGTGACTCGTCCCTACGGACACAGGACATGAAAGCAGAAGGTTTATTTAAATAAGCGATACACAGAACATGATTTTAAGGCTCTTTAAAAATTACGTCGCATTATAGATGAATACTTAAGCACACAATCTTCATTCCTCTTCGAGTTTTTCAGTACCAATCTAAAATGTAGTTGTAAAAGTAGGTACTTGTGCCTACGTTTCTTGTGCTTTTCCATGTGACAGTATAGAACGTTTCCCATGGTTTTTGATCGTGTAACGTATAAGAGCTAAGACTTGTCGTTCATCGAATGGATTTTTAATAGAATTGACATAAAAAAGTTGTCAAATAATTTTGCATGAGTCGAGTTCAAAGTTATGTTACTGCACTGTGTCGCTACTATGCAAACGGTTACCCTCCCTTCTCTCGAGGGGAAATGAATCAGCTGTTGGCAGAATGTAGGTACGTTTGTTTTAATTATTTTAGTTGAGCACACAAAGAGTCTACCTATTGCACAGTTCAGTTCATTATGTAATTCATTATTAATAAAACCTTTATTGTCTTTATGTGCGGACTTATTTGGGGTTCCGTAGCGTTGTCGTGTTTCATAGAGATTTCAGTTAAAACCTAACTCTCCATTTCAAGGCATTTAGCTTAAGTATAGTATGCTTTTTGAAAATATGCAAAACATCTCTCAGTTTGGTCGATTGATGGATCCACTCAAAAAAATAGACAAACTCGACCTGTAATATAGGAAAATACTAGTTTTCGATTATAACCACCAACTTACTAGAGAAGCATTACTCGTTCAACCAATATTGATTTTAATAGAAATAAAAGGTTTTTTAACAAACAACATAATAACGGAACCCTGCTGGCTCACCCTTATTATTAAGGGCTATTTGCAGAGCTGTTTCTACCCGTTTTTTATATTTACACTGACTTTTTTGATTTTAATAAAGATAATCCAATCTAAGATAATGTTTGTTCGCGTGCCACCTAACATATTCTGGAAACAGCGTAAGGTAACTGAAACCAACCAAATCCGTCAAATGATAGATCCGTTATTCATCTAGTCACAGATAATATAATACTTTATTATTATGTATTATTTATTTATATATTTAATCTAGTTATTCAAAAATATGTATATAAGTAGTATATTAATTATATAGTTCCCATAACACAAGCTCTGCTTACTTCGGGGCTAGATGATGCTGTGTAAAAATGTCCATTCATCACAGCATTATTATTTACTCTTATTATAAAACAAATCTGTCACATAATGTGGAATACTTCTGCTGTGGTCGGCTCTGCTGTGGTAGCACGCTGAGCATCACTTGTCTTGACCCGGTTATTTATAAACCCCCGACCGACCCGTTAACGTAGTCTTTCACATTTCTATGGACAAGCTTTTAGTTAGAATATTTTTGTTAGTACTTAGCTGCTCCGCTCGTGTGCTACTGCTTTTCATGGTACTGCTATATGAAAGATGCTGCCATCTAGCGATAACTTATATGAATATTGGACTCACAGTTCCTTCCCAAGATTATACTGATCACCAAAATACAAACCAAAGTGTTTCAGATATGAATTTCGTTATCCGAAATGAATACAGTACAAATATGGCATTTTTTGTATTGCAACCACATATAGAAGATGGGTCCTCTGCATCATTATTGTATTATCTTGAAATCTGCTGCGGGTAGCGGGGGCGGGGCGGAGGCGTGGTCGGTCGATACAGCCTGCAGTAACTGCTGGCTAGGCTGTGACGCGCTGAAAATACACTGAAATCAGACCGCGCTGTAAATGGACGGAACGTATTGGATTTTATTTGCTTGTGCAATTCTAACACACCGGAAAATGTCTTCCCCGCGATCCAGCAATGGTACCTTCCTGAGCCTAAAAAATCCTTTTCATTGCGCATAAATGATTATAGAAAATACCTGATGCCTAACCGTCAAGTCTTAATGAGATTCAATTCAGACAAAGATATCGATTCCCGCTTTGCAATTGACGATTGTATGACAAAGTCAACTCAACACAAAAGGAAATACCCTCTAAATTTCAGGGCTCTGTTGTTCAATGAGTTAAGAGTTGATCGGGTGGATCAAGCTGACGCGGTGGCTGAGGTGGGCAAAGGGAAAAGGCTGTCAAGTGGTTGCCAAACTTTGCGTTAATGTACTGACAGCTACCACGAGCTTCCGTCGACCGCACCATTTTTAATTATTCTCATCAATCTATTGATTCTTAGATAAAACATGATCTAACATTTTCATAAGATGATAGCAGTTTAGTGAGGCAGTCTTGGGAACATAGTGTGCACTGTGCATGTTTTGTGGTGTGATACTCAATACTCAATACATTTATTGCTTTCACATGGTAGGTACATAGTTGGTGTTTATAGGTAGGTATCTCACATGAACCCTGTCTAAGGGTATAGCAACAGATAGGTAGGCAGGCCGAGATTTTGCGTAAACAAACTAGTTATTAATATCTACAGTAAATAAAGTTAAGTCTCTCAAATTAACTTTGTATTAGGGACGGCGGCAGACCGAGGTTTTATTTTCATTGTAGGTAGTCAAAGTAGGTACTTTAGGAGATGGGTATAAGTGCATTATTTTGTTAGTAATGGTCATATTATTTCATGTGATAATGGAGTGGAGTGCTATGTGCGAGACGCATTGTGCGAGCCAACACGAACTTTCCTCGCGGCTCGGCTCGCGCCTCGCGCCTTGTGCCTAGCACGATTGTGCAACTGTGTCGGTGTGCAGGTGTGCTAGCTCGTCCAAACGAAAAGAGTGAGGCCTCGTTTCGAGAAAGTGTGTAGCTACAAAAGTGGTGCCACACGTGCTGAGGACCCACCGCTACAGCAAAACTTAAAAGGTTCTATGAAATTATATATTAATGTTCTACGAATATGGATCCGCAATCCTGACCCGCAATCAAGATTATCAAATGATCGAATGTGGCGAGGTGACCTCGCGTGCCTGAGCTAGAGTTATTGCACGTCTGTCTGATGGAAGCATTCTTCAGGTACAATGAATTAGTGCTGACAGGACCACCTTGCTGCCTTATGTATAAATCGGAATACGTTATTGCATTATTTACAGCGTTTAGATAAATATAATTGCAGCTCTCCTTCCAATCTAGCTTGACTTTTGAACACTAGGTACCTACAAAGTTTATACGAGTACTAGTTTCCCACTGCTGGTATCACTACCGGGCCTACACATGCGATGCAAGTGGCGAGGCGAATCACGAATGAATAAATAAACACGCACAATTTTTGAATAATTTTTAACAAACAAAATTTGATATATTAACTATTAACTATCAGATTAGATTAACTATGTATAATATGTATGTATTTACAAAAAAAAGTAGTATATTTGTCATGTAGTTCCCATAACACTAGCTATGCTTACTTTGGGGCTAGATGATGCTGTGTGAAAATGTACACCATTATTATTATTACGCATATATCGTCCTGACCTCACACTAGGATTCCCTATGTCGTGAGTATCAGGAACTATAAGTACCATGGTACTATACCACCCAGACTCGAAATAAATATCAGCAGAACATCCAAACATTTGTCCCGTAGTGGTAATCGAGGTATCGCAGCTGGCTACTTGCCCGCCGCGCCATCGAGGTTATCAAATGATGAATTTAGTAGTTACTAATCTGCGACGAAAGCTGCATGTATGAACGGCACGCTCGTCACTCGCCTCGTCGTTGGTCGTCGCGACTCGCGAGATTGACTGAAGACTCCGCAATTGTGTGAACTATAATCCGCGTCGGCACTCACTTGTACACGAACTTTTCGACGAATGTGAACGCGCTAGGGTAACTCGGTAAGACACCGAACAAGAAAAAAAGCGATAATCACAATGTTAATACTAGAAATAAAGATAAACTCGCTGTTGCCACTTGTAGACTCCATAAAGTTGGTAAATCGTTTAAAGGGCACGGTGTACGCTTTTATAACAAACTCCCAAGAGATATACAAAAATTATCAATTAACAAATTTAAAAACGAAATTAAACAAAAGCTTTATAAAAAGGCATACTATAAAATATCTGATTATTTAGATGACAAAAACTCTTGGGATTGAAAATGCTCCAACTCGAACCTATTGTTTTGTAAAAGGATCATTAAAAAGAATAACCAGCCTTGTTTTCTTGCCTTTCTTTCCTGGCTTGGTCGCGGAGGAACAGGCACCTAGATAAAAACCGACGTTTCAAAGTGGTCCTTGTGATTTTATTGAATAAATGAATTTTGACTTTGACTTTGACTTTGACCCCACTTTGGAAAGAAGTCAACATCATGACCCAAAATCAGCTCCAAAACTCAGAATTTTAATTTTAATTCCTAAAAAAATACGAATGCGAATAGAAGAAGTGATTACTACATATGATTTAAGACTTTTCTCCACCATCAATAAATCTTGCGATGTTTTGACGACGTCGCTTCGTTGGCGAAACAGGTGCGGGTTCGATTGCCACTGCGGGACAAATATTTGCAAGTCCTGCAGATATTTGTTTCAAGTCCAATGTTTGAGATCCGGTTTTGTGAAGATTGTGTGATAGAAGAAATATTTCCTAAAACGGCTAGTAATGGTTAGAAGAAATGCCTTACCTTTGATCCAAGATACAAGATTTTGGTAAAAAACAATTTTACAAGTCGATTATTCGTAGGTCGGTTAACCATGATTACATAAATAAATACACTTATATATAAAATAGTTGTAGAAATAAGCGGCAAGGACGCTAATTTGTACTACCATTTTATACGTATTCTCACATAAGCTCCAATTGCCAACATATTTGACATTTGACGACCTCTGTGGCGCAGTGGGCGAAGGTCCGCCTGGGACGCAGAAGGTTGCGGGTTCAATTCCCGCCACGGGACATTTGTTTGTATCTGCAAATATTTGTCTCAGGTCTGGGTGTTTTCTATGTATATTATGTATGTATTTACAAAAAAAAATGTATATAAGTAGTATATCAGTCATGTAGTTCCCATAATACAAGCTCTGCTTAGTTTGGGGCTAGATGATGCTGTGTGAAAATGTCCAGCATTATTTATTACTTATTTATATATAATATATAATAATAATTTCAATTGATCAGGTCCTAATCCTCGAGGCATGCGCAATGGCGTCTATAACCCATTCCCACAAATTAATCGCTTTAATTGTGGACGTATCAGATGCCTCTATATAATAAATAGTAGAATCATAGAAAACCTTGAAAAGTAAAGGTAACTAATTGAGCACAGTCGTTCTTCGTCGCGTCACTGGTTTTTTCTTGGTAAGTTATTAAATTGAGTTATTGATAACAAAATGTACGTTTTATGACAGAACTTATATAATGTATAATGCATAACATAGGTAGGTTATATATCTCCTTTCATTTACAGCGGTGAGATGTACTTTCATTTTCGGCATTATAAAATGTGTCCCAGCTGAGAGATGGATGAGTGATTGAAACTCTGAAACTCATCTTTAGAAATACTTACTTTTGTCTGTAGACTTATCCTCCATATACTTACGAACACCATCTTCCTCGTCGGCTGCTGGGCCCATTATTTTAAATGATACTGATGATAAAAGCGCACAAAGTGAAGAAGTTTTAATTGATATTCGTTTTCGGTTTCGTAAACGCTAAACCGACTCAAACATAACCAAGTCTAGAAAGGTATAAGTAGGTATCGATATAATATAAGGTCATTTAAACATAGCAGTTTACAGAAATTAAATAAGTTTTTTTTTATGATCGGAAAAGTCAATGTTATTTTTATCAGGAAAACGGTGCCGCTCGAGAGTTGTCGAAGGTGTTTAAATATTATGTCAAAGCCGATTTGGAGTTGATAAAAAAATTGCAATGATTTGCGTTTCTAATTGATATGAAAAGGAGTATTTCTATTTTTTTTTTACATCAGGATTCAGGACTTCTCTCAGGCGGGAAAAGTAGAATTAGCCAAATAAGGGGGGGGGCGCTTAATAATTAGGGGGATTTCTGTTAAAATTCATAATACAAAAAGAATAGACAGATATGACCACCAATAAACTGAAGCACGTACGCCTTTAATGATTTGAACAGGGTTTTTGTTACTTATTGTACAATTTGTGTCGAAAATAGACATATTAACAAACACACATGATAGATTCGATCGAACCAAATCAACTTAAAAAAAAAGTGTAATTTTTAAAGCGCGTGCCTCTTACTTTTAATTAATTCCAGACTATTAGAGCAGAAACAGCATTTATCTAATTTAAATTCTGGCTTTAATTAACTTATGTAATAATCTAGTGCCATAAAACTATATCAGATCTCTAGAAGTTTGGACGGCGAGGCGTCACGAGTCCATTTTGTATGTGTTCAAATCAAAAGTAAAAGCCGACTCAGTCCTTGACTGGCTGAGGCGATTTGAGGACAGAATAACGTTCTAAATTATGGAATTATTACTCATAAATCACTTGTTCTACTTATTCATGTATATTAAGGTATGTAATTATATATATGTAGTAGTTTGTATATAGCATTGCACTCTTCTCTTGTATTTATTATTACGTTCACAGCCAACTATTCTTACAATTACATACATTCCGCTCCATTCCAAGGTCATCTGGAAGAGATCGCTTTTAAGCGATAAGAATGTTCACTGTTCTTTTTTTGTTTATGTTGTTTTCTTGTGGTGTACAATAGTCTTTTTATTAATCATAGGATTGGAAACTCCAGCCCGGTGGGACATAGCATTATAAGAATAATGTTCTTCTGCTCTTCTCATTGCAACTACAGTCTTCACTAAGAAGCTCCGCAGGGCTGGTCCACCAGTTCAAAGTCGCTCAGCGAGCTATGGAAAGAGCTATGCTCGGAGTCTCTCTGAAGGATAGGATTCGTAACGAATACATTCGTCAGAGAACCAAAGTTATCGACATAGCTCAACGAATTACCAAGCTGAAGTGGCAGTGGGCCGGTCATATCTCGCGAACCGATAACCGCTGCGGGTAAACGTGTTCTGAGTGGAGACCGCGACTCCGCAAACGTAGTGTAGGACGCCCTCCGACCAGGTGGGATGACGATCTGCGAAACACTCCAGGCAGATGCTGGATGCGGCAAGCTGAAGACGCTATGCCGCTCATTAGGGGAGACCTATGTCCAGCAGTGGACTAATATAGGCTGATGATGAAATAAAACATTAGCAAGACAGTACTTGAGAACGTTGCATTCATGATGCACTCTATATGCAAAATTTATCGGTACTTCTGACAGTAATGGCGGTGCATTCTCTTTAACTGTAATAGTTTCATCACGCTACTCATTACGTAGGTGCATATTCGTTTTTACAGAAGGCGCCTTCATCCCAAAATTGTAGAAACAAACGTATGTTTATTTTTGGTAAATTAATAGAAAAACAAGCATCTCCCATTAATGAAATAGGACGTGACCATGTCATACTGAAGCGGCAGAAGACTGCGAATTTTAGCGTAACACCCACTTCTGTTTACTCGGAGTTTTTACATGGTACGACCGATGAAGGCTTCTACAAGACTCGATTGATGATGATAAAATAAACGTAATATTGATAAGAGTTTTTGCTCTTTTTTTACTTATTATAAATTTCTAGGTTACCTATATAAAAAATCCTCATCTGAGCGTTTTGGCCCGCTGAAGGAGGCCAAATTTAATTTTAAATCGGAAATAAATTTAAGGAAATCTATATTAATCGTATCGGTTTTGAATCGAAAGGTGTAAAAGTAAAGCTGTACATGCAGGTGGCTGAATGAGTAACTGAAGCGGCACTGGAACCTCCCGATCAAGGTTACTTACTGCTCATTTTTACCGCGTCAACGCAAGCTATATTAGAGATCCTCTCCCAAAAAAGAAAACCATATTTTTAGGGAAAAGACGAGCGTAAGGGCTCTTTCAAACTGCCACATTCATGTGAACTTTGTCAGCCACTTGACTCTTTGACGTGTGCCCAACGTCGAGATCAGAAGTCGAACAAAGATCAAAGACGTTGGGAATCTTATAACGGAACTAAAATGGAGCTGAACAGGACACCAGGCTCGGCGAGGATCAGGAGATGGAGTAAGGGCGTGGACGTCGGTCTTCCAGCGGCAAGATGGGCAGACGACATGGTAAGCGTTGTGGGACGAACGTGGTTGAGGTTGGCACAGGACCGCGAGGAGTGGCGCAAACAAAGGGAGGCCCATACTCAGCAGTGGGTGAAGTCAGGCTGTGGATGATGATGATGATAATGACTCTTTTATCGCCACCGCCACCGCCACCGCCCACCGCGTGCGTTCACCGTAATTAATTAATTTATTTATTTATTTATTTAAATTTATTAAATAAATCAATTATTCCGTATATTTATTCATTGAAATCACAAGGTTCATTTCATCCTTGTTAGGACGAGGACGTTTTTAGGAAAACGAAGTGAATTTATGTTTTTCATCAAAACAATTTGGAAATACTGCGATACCAGAAACGATTCAATATAATATAAAAGTTGGTAATAAATACGTGACTTGGGTAAACTTACACTTAGCTTAGATGGGTAAAAGTAAGCTTAACATTGAGTTACTATTGCGCGGATATTATAGTTGTGTAATAGTAACATGGCTTTGTCAAAATAGTATTTTTATTGTAAATCACAGAACCCATTGTTCGAGCAAACCACACGCAGTTCTGTTAACTTCATGCAATGATTCACATATCGCGTGCGCCTACGCGGGTAAATATTTTGACCTTTTCATGTTGTCTTAGATCACATTTGAGAAGCAATTTGTTAATTTCACAGCTCTGACCTTCGTACAAGAGTTGAAATTGGGATTTGTGTGTCAATGTATGATGTATGCAGCGGTTGGGTAAAGAATGACAGCTCGGAGTGATTAAAAAATAAAATGACTTCTGTTACATGAACACCATATAAAATATCCTACAGATATGCAATTTGACAAGTAAGCTAACGAGGTAGCGGAGGCGACGAAACGGGCCATGTAGTTTCATCGCCAATATAGACATTTAAGGTGTAATAATAATAATATAATATAAGCTCTTTATTTCAGAAAAATTATACTTAATACAATATTTAATATTTTAAATGACATCGGTAATGACATCTGTTTTTGGCAAAGGTCTCCTCCAAGCTCTTCCGTTCCTCTCTATCTCTCGCTTTCTTTGTCCATGATTTTCCTGCAATATTCTTTAGCTCGTCCTCCCACCTTTTGAACTGTCTCCCCCTTTTCCGTTTAATGTATTTTGGGATACTTTGGGATTTAAGGTGTAATACGTCTTCTTTATTAGATCATTGTTAATGTAGGATTTAAATCTACGAATTAAAAAGCAACAAGCAATGTAACGTGCTCGGTTACATTCACCGGATGCTTATCTATTCTAATATTATAAAGAGGAAATATTTTTCGTTTGTTTGTACCGAATAGGCTCCGAAACTACTGGACAGATGTTAAGCATTTTTTTATTTTAAAAAAATATAGATCCTTAAAAAATTGCAATAATGTAACCCAAAGTTGCAAAATTTTGCATAATTTTTGAAATAAAAGTTGATTACATTCATATCGTAGTATTAATTCTTATTCAAATAAATATCGTTTTATCATCAAGGGTATTTATGTAGCAGTAAAGTACTTTTCAATTCATTCGAATCGGACATTTAATTTCGAAGTTATCACGAGTATAAAATCGAAACTTACGCGGGTGAAATCGCGGGATGCAGCTAGTTTATTATACAAGCGTACAGATTTCTCCATGAAAGACCCTTTTATACTTAATCTAAAATATCAGAATGTATAATTTATTTTTTAGAAATTAATTTACCCAAATATTTTATAATTGTATAATTTGTTGTGCGCGGTTGGCCTCTGTGCCTAAAAAAATATTTATAATTGGATATTTATCTCATTCGGTAATTTTCTCGTAATGTTATAACAACTGGCATTTTAGGATACCCTTTTCGTATTATATTTCCATAACTAATATTATATTTTTCCAGGGCATTTCATGTAAGGTAGTTCCAGAACCTCCAAGCAGTGGACGCACCGTAACAAGCTCTACCGTGGTCAAGTTGCGTGGCTTTCACCTTGATCCAGCTTTGACATGGAAACACCATATTGAGTCGACTTGCAAAAAAATGGTATCAGGGTTATATACTGAGTGTGTAGAATTATTTTTTTTCGTTTGAATGTAAGATTGGGTATTTTGTTTATTTTTTTAACTCAACAAACTTAAATTATTTTAATATTTTTCGAATATTATTAAAAATAAATAATAATTATTCATGTATTTTCAAATTGACGATGCTTAGTATTTAAAACTTGAGTAAGTAACTACTTACAATATTTTTTAATGTATGACTTCTATGCCAATACATTATTATATTATAATGCATTATATTAGCAGAAGACAGTGAAATCAACAATCATCGCCCAAATCTTGGTTACGACCCAAAAACTATAGCACCATCAAACATTTCTATTTACATACAAATCACGGCATTACGTCCGTCTGTCCGACACATCGACGTATTATGACGTAACTGCTCATACACTGTTTTGCAATGGTTAGTTTTAGCGGTAATTTGAGAACGAAGACGGTGCGATCGACCTTCCACCTCAATATCCTACCGTATCTTAATAATATTTAATTATCTGCAGTTATTTAGATTTATGTTAGTTTTTTTACAAATTACGTACATAATTACTTATAACTTCTGGCACACACATTACGAGTACATCATTATTTTATTAATGATGTACTCGTATTTAAATACACACACAGTATCTAGTCTATGATGTGTTTATATTTAAATTTATATAAGGGTTCGGTGGACCATTATTGTAACTGGGACTTGATGACCTAAGTATATAATAATAATAATAATAATGCTGGACATTTTCACACAGCATCATCTAGCCCCAAAATAAGCAGAGCTTGTATTATGGGAACTACATGACTGATATACTACCTACTTATATCATTTGTTGTCGTTGTAAATACAACTATATCCTATGTATAATATTATACATAGGAAACACCCAGACCTTAGACAAATATTTGCGGATACAAACATTTGTCCCTTGGCGGGAATTGAACCCGCAACCTTCTGTGTCTCAGGCGGGCCTGGGTCACAGAGGTTGTCAGAGGTACATATATAGAACGTTAGTTTGTCTAAATAACTCTGAATTTTATAAATATGTCTTACTTACCCATTAAAAAAAATATTGTTGCACTATTGAAAGTTTCGCGACCTATCGCCCCATATTATGTTCACGCTCGCCAAGCAAATATAATTCATAAATAATTTCCATTTTCTTTACAAACAATCAAAGTGTTTGTCTGTCCATCTCCAGCAGTAGGCTTGTCGTCTATGGGGTTATGCAACACATGCCATTGTTTACATATGTGATTACTATGGCCTTTGGCTCAACGGCCTGGGACTATTAGATTTGTGCAATATCCTGTACAATATAAAAATTAATCACATGGTGAGCAGTATGAAGGTTTTCATATTCAGAGGTCAGTGGCAGAGGCAGTCTCATCATCTTCATCATCCACAATAGTACTAAGTCTGACGTTAGACTGATGACGCTTCAAGAATGACGTGTCGAAATAATGAGACGCTTCAAGAGTGTGTTGTTTATTTACATACATACATTATATATTTTTTGTCTTATAATGTCTAATGCAGGCTTCACTTAGGAAGTGGTAGTGCTGGGTCACCGGCGCGGGCGCAGCGGAGGCGACGCCTTTCTTATGTCAAGACGAGACGAGACTGCATCCGCATGCCAAAGTCATTGTATGTAGGTACATAGAGGTACAATGATTCCTGGCTTCATACCTACTTGGGTACCTACTCGTTGCATAAAACAGAGTCTTAATTCAGGCTACAAAAGTTCACAATACGGAAAAATAAAAGATAAAAGAAGATAAAAATTGGTTATAACCAAAGATGAAGAATACTTTTGGTAACCATTTAGGGAGTCTTTCAAATGAAATAATAATGCTAGGTAATGGCATTTAACACTTTTCACCGATGCCGTTACGTCATAACCGGCCAACTGACCTCACCCACTGACCAATACATTCTTGTAGATAAAAGTTGAGTGGAGATACTTTTCTATAGTTTTTGCTCAAGCTCAAGCTTAGCTCTTGTTAGGAACTTAAATCTTAACATTCTTACAATCCGCTTATAAGCAATAAGACCGCCCATTATACTTCAATTTTATCGTTCTATTAAGTTGTATTCATTTTTCCCATGTTTTACAATAAAGTATTTTCCTTCATTCAGTTTTAAAAGTATATCTCCGAATAAGTTAGCATCTGTAACACTATTATCAAATTCGTTCATTGACCTAAACTTAGAAGATGAAGCAAGAATCATTAAAGACGACTAAGTTAAGAACCTAAAGATTGTCACATAAAAACTAAAGATCCGTATTTTCCAAGAATCGAGTAAAAACGCAAAAGAGATAGATATGCCTATTTCTCGAAAAGAACAAAGAACTGGAATCTCTAACGCTATTCAAAGGATAGGCAGATATTGTTTTTCCGAGTCAGCCCAAACACTGAAATGGGCTACAAGTCAACTCCAGAACCAGATGAAATTCGCACAATAGCAGGACGAATGAACTTAAAATGCGTTCATAAATGAAACAGGTTGGAGCCACAATGTCTAGGCTCCATATAATGTGTTCCTTGACCTCGGAAACCTGTTCGTGTCATAGACAATAAAGATTCAGATACTGTGTTTATGGATGCGACCGTTGTTTAATTCTCAAAACTTAACCGGATGTAGTGCAAAAACCTCAAGTGCGGCCATTTTGGACTTTAAGGAAAACTTGACTTGATTTGACGAACCATACTGGGTAATTATATATCAAACTTTCGTAATCAGTGAACATAATTTCATGTTTTTAAACGGTTTTTAATAATAAAAAGGTAAACGCGAACAAGTCAGTTGAATATAAAAAGAAAACGTTTATTTAAAAAAGCTTGTCTGGAAGAGAGACCGTCTTTTAGTTATAAGACCGTCCATTGTACCTTGTATCTTTATGAATTCCTGTGTTCCTGTATTTACAATTGGTGCGCAATAAAAGTTTATCCATCTATCTATCTTTATATCGTAGTATTCTTTTAGGGATGATTTAAATCGATATTTGTTGATCGTTTTTTTTTGGATTGACTTAAAAACAATTTAAAAATATTTTTTTTTTTGTTAAGTAATGTCGAGGTAAACAGGCTCACGGCGGACCGTACGGTGTGCGGTAATTTTTTGTCTCTATTTTTACTAAATTTATTAAAATCGTACTTTTTACCTGCTGAATTATTTCTTAGGTATAAAAGCCGGCTTGGAATGAACTTTCCAAGTTGGCTGTTGGCCTATTCTTAGAAAACCGCACATATCCGTCGTCCGTGCACTCTGTTGATTGTAGTTGATTACAAAAGCTTTAAACTGTTTGAAAACAATGGGTACGTAATTGCTAAATGCGTACAAAGTGACATAACGAGGCAGTAATGAGATTACCTTATTGATTCAAATGTATTGTCCGAGGTATCGCCATGAAATAAGCAGCGTACAGAAACGCAACTCCATAGACAATTTTTGTGCTAACAAAATAAGGTGCCAAAATACCACTCTGAGTGACACTCTGAGAAGGTTATACAATTCTATGATACGACTATTCGCCTTCAAGTTAGGTACCTATTTATGGTACTTTACTTCCTTATACTGACTTATTACGAGTATGTTGTTTTTTAAGATGATTTTCTTTTAAAGGATAACGTAAGTTCTTTAAACGAACAAAGTTAGTTTGTCTGTACGGAAAACAAAAATGGCCTCAGCAATTTTGATAAAAACAATTTAGCAATTTCTTGGTTCCACATTGTAAAAGGTTCTATAAGTAAAATTCTGTGGTCTACTAACTTTATCGGTATGGTTGCGTCTTTATTCGCGTCAAAACAATGAATAACCAGAATGCATTTTTAGATTTCTCACACATTATTTAAAAGTATTATATGGTTATATTCGTGTTATGCCTCGATGCTATCAACGTGGGCACAGCGTGGATCACAGATCTATGTAGACTAATGAAACTGGGATCATCGAAGATAATTAAAAATAGCCTATTTCATTCATTTTTTTTATGTGTATAGAGTTCTATAATTAATTACTTGTTGGTTCTCGAGGATGGACTCCGAGAGCATTAAAACAAAAATTAGTCAAAATCTTGTAAGCTTATGTGTTTATATAATGTAAGCGAGAACTTGACATGTAAACAATGACATTTTGTGGCAATAATTAGTATTCATAGTTATAAAGAGGTATTGTAATCTTACAATACATTTATTCATACTACTATTTACAAGTATGTAGGTATATACGAAAAATTCAGATGAAACAGCTAGCTACCTAAAGACCGTTGCAAACGATCTATAGATAGCTCAACTGATCCAGATCACGCAATGCTAATGCGTTGACTCAGATAAGAACCAGTTCTCTGGTCACGCGTCGCTTCGACCAGTCGCCCTGAAATAATTTTAAAAACGCGAAGGTTCCCCACGGACCCAGAGTCTCAACCCCAAAAGGCTCAAATAAGTAAGCTCTGTCGAGACCTCTATATTTGCGCCTCTTGAGATCCTCAATCAGCCGAATCAGCCGCTGCACCGACTCTAACTGACGTCCCGACAGATGAGATGGTGCTAGATGATCTTAGAATATCATGTAAAATCTTTATTAAATTGTGATAGTTCAAACATTCAATTATGAATTATGTAAAAAAAGAAAAATGTTGATGGTTCAATGTTTATCCCTAGGTACTAAGGTAGGTAGGTATTTTGTACATTTTATTTGCTAGTATCGGTAGAAATTAGTGGAGCACTCTTTAGCAACCTAAGACCTCTTATTTAATGTAACCTGAAAACTATTTCTGAAAAAATAAAATATTTGTATTTATCCAAAACTATAGTAGTACCACCGCCGCCGCACCACCGCACCACCGCACCACCGCACCACCGCACCACCGCACCACCGCACCACCGCACCACCGCACCACCGCACCACCGCACCACCGCACCGCCGACGCCGACTCCGTACTAACCTTGGTACATCCTTGCTCAGCGATCTGATAAGGAGTTCGTGACTTCGTGACCATCCTTGAGCTGGTCTCCAAACGTGCTTGAAGATATGTACCTTCGCACCGCCCACACATACCCCTGATCGGACGGATACGCTTCTGTTCAGTCGGTTAAATTTCTCAGATTTAGTTTTGAATTTTTGTATCATCTTGCTTATAATAAATAAGTTTTTTACGGGATTTTATCACGTTTACCTTTTTTATAATTTTGCCGACGTTTCGTAAATAAAAACACCCGATTAAACTTAAAATTATATGGCTGGTCGCGAAAGTTTCAAAGATTCACTTCAATGTTAACTCTGAGTGATGTGTTAGCAACTGTAAATACATAGTTACCTACGTAAATACAAATGGAACAAACACGCTCACGACTGTAATCTCCATGGACATCTTCTGATTCATACTCAGTGCATAGATCTTTGAGATTCCAAGAAGACACGTTCAAACATTACATTTGGCAACACTAACTGATGGCACATGCCTTCGAAATTGTTGGTTGTAGAGCATCACGCCAGTTTCCACACGATGTTTTCCTTCACCGTTATGAGCACGTGTTAATGCGCACATTAATTTCGACTAGAAAACCACACCCGGATCGGAAGTCTAAGCAGTACTTAATTAGATCATAATAATTAATCTTATAAGGACCAGAAAAGATAAACGGGCAAAGATATTTCAGAATGGTATCCTAGAGGTAGGAAAAGGGCGAGAAAGACCATTCTGCAGAGTGGAAGATGATTTCAAGGAGACAGCCTGCAGCTGCAGCAGGCGCACTTTGGAGAAGCAAAGATGGAAAGCAAAACAATTGTTATATCGTAAACTAATAGTTTATTAGGTATGTACATACTTTATATAATAAAACTAGTAAAAAAAATTCTGGACATTTTTACGCAGCATCATCTAGCCCCAATCTAAGCAGAGCTTGTATTATGGGTACATACATGACTGGTATACTACTTATATACTATTTTTGTGTAAATACATACATACATATTATACATAGAAAACACCCAGATCCGATACCAATATTTTTAGATCATAAAAATATTTGTCTCGCGGCGAGTCCAACCCGCAACCTTCTGCATCTTATCCCAATTCAATTTCAATTCCAATTACAAGCGCAGTGGGCAAAGGTACTCTTCCTCCTTTGCCTACTGCGATTGAAATTGAAATTGTAATTGCAGCAGGACGAATGTTTCCATATCCTACAGGTATTTTTTCGGGGTCTAGGTGTTGTGGTGCCACGGAACTCATAGTTCCTGATACCCACGACACAGGGAATCCTAGTGGGATCAGGATTATCACTAAGTACGTGATAGCCCTGACCCTGTAGCAAAAACCTATCTGATAATTAAAAAAAATGACCATGATTTGCGATCGATTTAGTATCTCACAAGAATTCCGGAGCTCAGCTCCAGATCCCACCAGACACAAGTACACGTATTTATCTCTACAAAATCAATCAACTTGCAAAACACCCGCTCAAAAAAACAAAGGCGATTCTCACGACTTACCGAGTTTTTAACACCGTTCTTGCCTCTCAACAAAACAATAGTAAATCTTCATAAGTGATAGGTGAATTAAGATAGGATCGAATTGTATCAAGAAGCCGGGAGATGGTCCGCGAGAGAGGGGCTCCACATAAAAGGAAGATGCGCGTGCGCCGCCCGCAGAGTGCACAGTGCGCTGTTCACACGCACCTCATTAAATACAGCCAAACCTCGCATTTTGTGATTTGTGAAAAACATATTTGGATTCTTTAACTAATCGGTAAGTAGAGGTATAGTTCCTTCAGTGAAGTGATTAAATAAGTGATGAATTACCATCAGCGGGAAGTTAATGCTATGTAATTTTCATGATAATTTCATTATTATAAGTAATCCTGAAAGTATTTATTATGAATCGTGATGAAGTTAATTCTGCAGAGCTTCGTCAGCGACCGCAAATCACGGCTTGTCCTTAATTATTATAAAAACAGCGTTATTATCTACCTACCTACCTACATACCTAGCTAGCTAGCTACCTACTCACAGGCGGATTGCATTTCAGAAGTAATCCGGAGGCGAGGATAAGATGCCACGGTTACAGTCAATGGTGAGTTATTGATTTAAATATACTAAATTAATACTAACTTATCGAAAATGTACTGAAATACTGGTTGGTATATTTCAAAGCCTGTTTCCCGTAGGGGTAGGCAGAGACCACGGATCTACTTGCTACGATCTTGACATACTTTTTTTGCTTTATTCACCCTTATTACATTGTTCATGCAAGTCGCCGGTTTAGGATACTCTTACGCTGACCTTTCTCCAGAACTTCACGAATTTGGTCAGAGTACGTATTTTTAATATATTTCAAACATAACTCGAGTGCATTCGTTTCATAAGTTTATTAAATGTAATTTGTGGTATAAATTGTAAATAAATAAATAAATAAACGTCCAACAAACACATAGACTGACCCCACATTAGGATTCGTGTCATGGGTATCAGGAAGTACAAGTACCGTGGTATCACAACACCCGAACCCGAAACAAATATCTGTAGAACATGAACAAAGTTGTCCTGTAACGCGAATCCAACCCGCACCTCTAAAGTCACAGATGGCTACTCGCCCGCCACACCATCGAGGTCGCCAGATACGTAATTATACTCGTATAAACCTAACTACATAATATTAACCTTATTATACATATAAAATAAACCTTATTCGAAATAAACTATAACAGCTCAATGAGAAAAATTAAAAAGGCTTCTTTGTCCGTGTCTCGGCCTATGTCTATATCATTTACAAACTCTCAAGATCGGTTGTTCTGATCGAAAACAAAACTAAGTTTAATTTTCGATCAAAAATATATTTTTTTTTTTACTTTCATAGACGAAGTTCTGTATTATTATATAAATAAATTAAATAAATAATGCTGGACATTTTTCACACAGCATCATCTAGCCCCAAACTAAGCAGAGCTTGTATTATGGGAACTACTTGACTGATATACTACTTATATACTTATATAAAATATACTTACCGAAAAAATAATGTGAGCTTATGTACCTAAGTGACCCGAAGCTCCGAGTCTCAATCGAATATCATAATATTCATAACTAGCTACTGTCTACGGCTTCGCCCGCATGCTACCCCGATAATAAGGTAGCCGATTAAAAATAGTTATGTTAAAAGTGCTTATGGCAGCGTTCGTAAGATACACATTTGATTGACCGTTTTTTTTCGTCGACTTTTTTGAAGATACGGCACCACGAAGAGCCCCTTATAATAGTACTGACTTTTGCCCACGGCTTCGCCCGCATGGTTCCTGGATAAAAAGTAGTTTTTGCGTGATAGAGTAACAAACATCCATCCTCAAAAACTTTCGCGTTTATAATATTAGTAGGATTGGTGTGGATATAACGTTATGTATTGTACGAATGAACATAAACTATCATATTACGTAGTTACAACGGTTACATGCAGTTTCGGAAGCAGGAAAAGTTATTCGCAAAACTGCACAGAAAGTGACTGCACTGACCCAGACTCTTCTGAGATAGCTTTCGGGATACCCAGAGACCAAAATATTAACCAACATTACATAATGTTATGTCCTTAGTTACCATAATACATTTATTCATACAACTATGCACAAACAATACAAATGAAACAACCTATCTAAAGATCGTTGCAAACTATCTAGAGATAGTTCAACTGATCCTGATCACTAGATAAATAAATAATAATAAATAATTCTGAACATTTTCACACAGCACCATCTAGTCCCAAACTAAGCAGAGCTTGTGTTATGGGAACTACATGACTGATATACTACTTATATATATTTTTTTTTGTAAATACATACATATTATACATAGATCACATCGGTACGTAGTGACTTTCATTTAATTATTTTAATAAAACATTAATTATAAATTTGCTAGGTTTGCCAAGAATCTTCGCAAGACTACAAAATTAATTAGTTATAAACTAATTAGTAAATGAAACCACACACTCAACTTTATAAGTAACAACTTTGAACAATTATTTTGATTTGACAATGCGACTGTTTTTATCGCATCCAGATTCGTTTCCGCTCAGCAGAGAGAGTGCATATGTTAGTCGTAGTTTAGCAAGTGCTAAATAAAAAGAAACAAAAGGCAAGTCAATCAATGACAAGATAATATAATGCGGGTAGAATAAACTGCAATTTGTATTTCGCTTTCGCTACTTTTGTAGTTAAAACTACATTTTCCACGGCTATTATATATAAATAAACTCTCCACGGTCTCATACATAGTCACTGACCCCACACTCGGGTTCCTGAGTATCAGCAACTATGAATACCATAGTACACACAGACCCCGAATAAATATCTGCAGAACATGTCTCGCAGCGGGATTAGAACCCGCACGTTTTGCGTCACAGCCGGCTATTGACCGTTGCACCACCGAGGTACTCGGTATTTCGTATATTATTAATATATTGGAAATTCATTATTACATTTCCTAATCATATATTTACTGAGTTGATCATTATCGGGGAAAATATATTGCACGGTAGAAAAATGAAGCACCATGCAAAGACATTTCACATTCAGATAATTTATTTACACAGAACAGTTAAAAGTACAGATAAAAAAATATAATTTTGTAAATTCCAATTCCAATTCCAATTTTTATAATTTTGTAAATTTAATTTTATAATTTTGTATATTATCATATTCTACTAAATTATTTGTATACAAAAAATAATTAATTATAAAATCAAATACTTCAAAATAGGAGGAGGTTCTCAATTCGTCTGTTTTATGTTTAATAAGATGTCTCCGCCAATTATTGGCCAATATTAATGATATTTTATTCAATAGAGTTTAACTAAAGGTTGGTCTCATATCATAAAATAAGGATATGGATTCAAAGTGATCCTTTGATTTTAATTAATAAATTAATTTTGACTTTGACTTTGATCAAGATCTTGGTGGAATGCGAGATAGGAACCGGGAACTTCTGAATGGAACAATCATAGGCTGGTGCACTCTGCTGGATACCTCCGCCAGGCGTTGACCGCTTTTCATGATTAGTTGTATATTCATAAGGTGTTACATCCAGGGTGGTCCTATATAAATCTGGCAAGATCTGATAGTGTATAAGATAGAAACGGGAACTTATTGACAGATCACAGCACTCATTGCGATGTGGTTATTTTATATTGTATAACTAGGTAATATCTATATTGAAGTATCATATCAGTAGCACGTCAGTAGTCAACAAACCATGATGATAATCAACAGCCTGTGTTAGTCCACTGCTGGACACAGGCCTCTTCTAAAGAGTGCCACGATAGACGATCTTAGGCCATCTCCATGTATCGGCTGTTATTACGTAGTGAAACTCTAAAAATTTAAAATGTTAATACTGCCTTCAAAAATGAGCCTAGCTAATTATTTAGCACTAAAAAGTTACAAATAATAAACAAAAAGTTAATAAGATCGCACATTGTATTTAAATATTTATATATTGTTGTTTTTTCAATACGTTGAATTTGTTTCTTATTCTTAAAAATGTTTTTTGACATCTTGCAGCAGTTTCCCGTGTTTCCGTAGTGATTCAATCTCAATGGGTCCATGGGTAATAATTTCCTACAATTACTCAATTTATTTATCTTCATTTTCTTCTTTACCAACTTTTTTGCTCCAACTCCAACATTCGAATCGAACTGAAAAGTTAAAATCGATTTGAGAAAACAGATATTTATCTTGAACTTATTTCTAACTCTGTGTTTGTAACTCTAGCTATTTCTTGGCTACCTAGCTATTTCTAAGATCAGGAGTTTCGACACTTTTCTAGATCTGCGCTGATTATCATAAAAAAATCCTTTTATCTGCGTCTGTGGCCATCAGTAACCTCACATCCCCAATGCTCTCAACTTTTCGTCTCATTCACCGTGGTTAAGGGCGATGCCACACACAAAGCGAAGCGTTACGTCGCTCGGTCGTCACTCGCGGCTCTCGCGGTAATGCTCTCGCTCACCGCACCGTTGCGTCACTGCGCGGTCTAATGCAGGGCTGACGAAGTGCCATTCATTTCTTATGCTTCATGACTGAGTCTATTGATCTGAAGCACTTGATTTAGATGACAAATTACCATTGCAGTAGAGGTTTTTTTTAACTATTCTAAATCGCAACCGCTTGTACTAACAGTAACCTATGGACGCTTGTAAGACCAGAAGTATCACTCACGCGTTCCCGAATCTGAGACATAAAGGGTGAAAAGTCTCGTGTTCCTGTAATTTCACCGGAACCCATACCCTTCAAACCGGAATACAGCAATGCTCACATTACTGCTTGGCGGCTGAAATAAGTATGGTGGAGCAATCCGGACTAGCTCTTTCACAAGGAGCTTTTAAATACGTATGCATGAAAAGTTCATACTTTATGTTAGACTATTACTAAATCTACTTTTTAAGAGTAAAAGTACTTTAAAGTGATTTTCGATACGAGCTATTGCTCGGTTTGATTTAAAAAATGTAGAGCTTAAAAGAAAAACCTTTCGAAAATTTGTATTCCTCAAACAAATAAGCTAGGTTCTGTTTAAGACAGGCAAGACCTAGGTCAAGCAACCCTAGCGACGTAACCGCAACAGGGCGCTTTGACACACAATGAGAAGGCGTCATCAATGCTAGTGAAATTTTATTATAATAGAAATGAGCGTTTTAGTCTCGGGCAGGAAATTCCGGACTTTTGTTGAAATAATTCCCGCGTTTGTTATACAAGACACCACCAAACAAGGATACTGAACAATTTGTTCTCATGTTTCTCTACATATCAGGCAACTATTTCTATCTAGTAAGAAATCACTTGAATCATCATCAATTGAAATAAAGCACAACACCAAACAAGTAATTTTGGTACAACAATTAATCGTGGATGCTTTTAATTATTCTTTATGAATAATATTTTATAATTAAATTGCTATTCTCCTAGTAATATTCGAAACCATTCTAATTAATTAGAGGACCGCATCGTGACGTTAAGTTAATTAACCTAATGCATAACACTAAAGGATTAATGTCTTATTTACATGTAAATGAGAGTTATAATTTACAGACGCTAAAATATAATGTAATATGAATGGATAAATTAACTGTTTATTGTACATAACACATATTATTCAACTTTGTACATAGCGTTATTTTTGTTTAAAATGTGTTCTGTTCCCCAAAATTATTCTCTCTTCCATACTAATTTTGTAAAGGTAATAGAAACACGATAACTTATAATTTTGTTTTGGATGCGCTCTAAAAGTTTTTTTACTAAAAAAGCAGCCAAATTAAAATGGATCCCGGCCGGACATGTGGCTTGCATGCCGGACGATCTATGGGCCAAAGCTACTACCACAGACTTACTAGGGATTCTGACGCACGTAACTACCGATTGGCCCTCACAAATAAGGCGTTCTCGCAGTAGACCCGGAGAAGATGGCGGAACGATCTCGACTCTCATTTGAGTGACTGACCCACAGTGGTCAAGGATTGAAGAAAGTGGAAAAAGGGTCACATGGACAAAAAATTATAAACAAACAAAATAACCCGAAAGCTCAAACAGCATAATCTAACAAGCAACTTCACATGTCTAACACAGACGATTCAAATGCTACTTCATTAAGCAGTCATGTTTATTTATGTTAATTCTGACATCTGCATAGATACGTACTTTTAGTATAATGTGTTTACTCGAGAAAGCGGCAAGAAGGTCAATGTCGGACACAGTAGGTACATTAGATAAGAGATGTTACGTCAATAATGAATGCGCAATATGTTAGGAAGGTGATTTAGAAGATCGCTTGATTTTTATGGACGTATATTTTCTGTCGCCTAGTTTGGAATCATTTGACATATTTTTCGCGGTAGACTACTGTGTACGTGCCTATTATTACTAGTCGAATTTAGGAGGTGCAACTTTCTGTGAATTAAGCTCAATGGACCCAAACGATAAGTTGCTCAGTAATGGACCTCTGGGCGGGAGGGAGGTCTGAATGTGCCCCAGTATGAACAATGTTTAAAGATGCCCCTTGACGAGCTTTATACAGCTTTAGGCTGGCTGGTGCCACGTAATAGAATTTACGTAATTGCAAGAAGTAATGTCATACGTGACATGTTTGAGTCAGCTTAATTATGTTTGTTGGGCCATGGATTGAGGCGTCACTTTTCAAAACAATTATTACACTAAGACAATGTTGGCTGAAAATAATATTAGTTGGTAAAGAAATCGCCTTAAATTCGTCTTCTTAAAGCTGACATTTCTATATGATCCTTGTAATTTCAATGAATAAAAATGTAAAAACAACAAAAATACATTTCATACAATCTAAATTGATACTGTTTCATTAACATGGTAAATGAGCTTACAAGTAAATATCAAGTTCAGAATTAGCGGTAGATCGGTTTTTGTTCAACTGCGGAGAGTATCACCCTTACTGAGCGTATACTTGTGTACTACATAGTTAGTTATTTATTGCACTTATTTTTCATAAATATTTATAATTAATTTTTAATTTTCAAACAATTTTTGTTTTACAAAAAAGAGCAATACGTGCCATTTATAATATGAAACCTCGTGATTCTCTGAGAGAACGATTCAGAGAAATAAACATTATGACAGTAACTTCACAGTATATTTATGAAAACTTAATGTACACGCATAAAAATAACGCTAGTTTTATAAAAAAAGGTGATGTCCATAACATTAATACTAGAAACAAAAATAAATTACTCATCCCGAAATTTAGATTAGAAAAGTCCAATGGGTCTTTTATGGGAAACTCTGTACGCTTCTATAATAAGCTTCCGGAAAATGTAACCGAGCTGCCTATTCGAAGATTTAAATCTTATATAAAGAACAATCTAATAAAGAAGGCGTATTACACCTTAAATGCCTATATTGACGATAAAACTGCATGGCCCGATGTCGTCGCTCCGCTCCTTCGTTAGCTTAATTGTGGAATTGTATATCTGTGGTATCATATTTTTTAAGAATAGGTTAAGCATTACTATTATAAAGCGTATAGTGTGTTGTCATAAGAACTTAGGTTGATACTTTTTAGACTTTATTTAAGTCTCTGACTAGTACTTTTTTCTATAAATGAGTCTCGTTCATTTACGTTCGATTGGCACCACACTAAAGCTGAATGAAGGATCATCAAAAAAATAACCAAGCAGAGTTTGTTGCCTGATTCTTCTATGCTTGGTCGCGCGCGAGGAACCGGCGTAAATTCACTTTAACATTTTAGATTCACGTATAGTTTTTAAGTTGACGTTTCTATATGATCCTTGTGATTTCAATGAATAAAAACCTATTGACTTTGACTTTGACTTTGACTTTGAATTATTTAATCAAAAAATATTATTTTTGTTGCAAGTAAGTTAGTATAATCGTGATATGAGTCAGTGATATCTGAATCGGCTACCTCTTGTGCGGGGTACTACGGGGCCGTAGCTACTTCAGGGGGCTTTTGTTTGTCTATTTACATTGTACATTCCGCAAACATGTACGTGTAAACATTGTACTCATAATTATATTTAACTTGCGTAACAAATCAATAATGTGTTCGACTGAATGGTGCGAACCTTGTCTGACACCGGGGTTTTATAGTCTCGACCTACAAGCTTTGTGTAGTTATATAATAGAAAGTGGGCCATACTTACCTACTACAATGAGGGGCATGGGGCCAACATTGCCACTAATTCACACATTTAATAATTCTACTAATCTTATGTACCTACGAGAGTTTTGTCAGACGGCGGCCGTATAATTTCTTTGAATCTTGACATTTCACTGATAGATGATACTACTGACCCATTGAGACTATTTGAGTCGTGACGTATGGTGATTTTTTGACCTTTAGATTGTTTTTCAACTAGCATTGAAAGACTTGTGACAGCAAAGCTATGCAATTATTTTTTCCGCTTCAGTATTTAGAAGCATCAACACGGTAGTTACTATCGGGCACGCTTCATCAGTAGGTATTACAGACTTAATTGTAAAACGTAATGGATTTCAATCTTTACGTACAGTTTATGAACAAATTGTGCAGTGCACAATACATTGCTGTGCTTAGTCCGACTGGAAGTTCTAACATTCACGAGCAAGCGCCGATGTGAGTCAAAGTTATTTGCACGACTCGAGAGGAACACTTTTACTTTCGCTGTGGGAATGTTTGTCGTTATGTCATACAACATAATCAAATGCGTGATTATGGATTCAGTCTCTGTACCTCGTAAACTATTCATGTTATGAGACATGGATAATAAGTATACCTACCTATTTAAATGTCTTTGTACCGACAATGTATTATGACTCTTTCAGTTTATTTATCACTAGTTAGACATTGGCCTCGATTCTGTAGTACACTAACTAAACTAAATTTAAACTGTCGCTCTCTTTTACTGATAGTGCAAGAAATAAAGAGATAGCTAAAATTTTAGTGCTGTCAAATCAGTTTACGTACCGCTTTTCTTCGTCAGCATGTTTTGATTTTAAGACTAAATTTGTATGGAAAACTTAAATCTGACTAATTTAATCTGACATGGTGGCTGTGAAAATTCAACCAAAGAAAACAACTGTTTAGCAAAACAACTATTTAAAAATGTAATAAGTAGGTAAGCATGATATACGAAATGTAAAGTAGGTTAATACAAAATAATGACTTACCTGCTCAGGTAGGTCTTAAGTTTTAAGAGAAAAGATTATTTAATACGCTCTATTTAAAATTGCCACATACATTATGTAGCTAAGTACTTATTTAAATTTGTTTGTTTGACAGTGCACTCTCTAGCCTCAGCGAAGACAGGCACTTGCATTCTTTTGCTTGCGTCATTTACCAACTGGCCAAATATCACGTTTTTGTAAAATTTTCTCTATGGGTGTTTCATTAATTAACATTTCATTAATTTCATTAGTTAGCGATCAACATAAATATTTTCCTCTGAGAAAATGGGAGTGAAAAAGTCAATGGCAATTATTTCCCACGAGAAAGTGTCATGGCGGCGACAGCTGCAGGTTCCGCACTTGATATTGGAGATGCTTCCTCAGACAGAATACAAAAACGCACATTCGCACCATTCATGAGTGAGAACTTTTACAGATTAATTTATTGATCGGTGAATCTGAAAAACTACAAAGTATCTTTATGCAAAGTAACCACAAAGTCTGGCTCTCTCTTAGCATAAGATACGCAGAGGGCATGCATGGTACATAGACCTAGCCCTACGCGGCAAGATGACACAAATAATGACAGAAGCAAAAAAACTTTTAATTTTGCCGAGTTGTTACCAAAAACGTCACGTTCGACAGCACTAGAACTTGGCTGGAGAGCCACTTTGGCAAGCAGCCGAGGCCTGCAGAAACTCATGACGTCATTAATAAGAGCCTCTAAATCTCTCGTCCAACTAGCAGTGAGCTTGTAGATGCCCTGCTGATAACCTCTATCGATACAAATGTTAAATCCTTTTGAATGTCGTTAAACGATTACTTGGGACATCGTGAGAAGTGAATGTTACATTCAAGGTACCTATTTGCTGATGGCTCACGCACTGAACCACAAATTTGGAACAAAACTATCTACTGAGATGAAGTTTCAATAGGTATTTCCACAAAAGCTCTACTCAATAAGTACAATTCAATGAGTAAAGAATACAAGGCTTACACAATCTGTGATATTGCACGGCAGCATTGTGGTGGTTCCCATGGCAACCCGCCGGCAACCAGCCCGAGAGGTTCCCGTGAGATGCACTACAAGCATTTTGTGATCTGCTATTTTATATTAGACTCATTTACAAAATGATTCATTAAAATTATACTGCAAAGAACATTGTAAACTCAAGGTGACTTGGATGAACGAGGTTAATGTACCTAGTAGTAAACTAAACTAATATTTTAAATTTATCCAAGCATAAAGCTAGCAACGATATTTGTTTGTGATCAAAGGCTTACTTGATCTACGTGAGCATAAGAACTGAGGCTTAACCTATTGAACTAAAATTCCCTTCATTATTTCAACAAATTGAACATGCGAACTCTCAATAATATCGTATTAAAAACGCCTCGGAAATATAATTCTCATTACATCATCATACTTAACACCTTCACCCTACTCCTCAATACTATATGTAAAAGAGTCTGGCTTTCATTATTTATAACGCGACTCTGCATCTCAATAGTATGTCAAGCATAGGAGTTACGACTTGCTCTAATCATGTCATGTTCATCACGATCTATTTCCGCACTTTTGTAGACGTCAGGAAGCTGCGGTTTTTGCTCAGCACCAACTTTTAAATGGGCCATTTGGTGCTGATTGACGAGCTGTTGATCGACTTGCAAAACCTCATATGAGAACTCCTCTCGATAGTACTAATCTACATCCGTGGAAAATATTAGATCTTTACCTATGAAATTGCCGTTTTGTATGGAAAAGTATTATTTGATTTAGCTTCGTTATTTTTCCGATTTGCCACAAATGGTCCAATATTCGTTTGACACTAGCATCAAAAGCCGATGTTATCTCGGCCGTAGTTTGGGAGGGAAACGCTTTAAATTCGTCACAGAACGAACACTATTGAACCAATAACGCACTGTTCTTTCATTGGTAATATTTAGGTCCATACACGTAGTTAATATTGCATGTTTCCACGTGGAAACTCATATTCGAAAATAACGCGATTATCTTTGAGTCCATTGTTGCAAATGTAATAAAATTAGAGGTAAGAAAAATCAAAGGAATAGCTGTGTTCAAAAATATAGTACCATGCCTTAAAACAACATTTATTCAAATATATAATTTAAGGTCAAACCGCAGATATTTCTGTTCAAAATAGCCAGTTCGATAGGCCGGCAATTTCATAGGTAATCAATTAATCATCGATAAAGTAAATGTGTTTTTTTATAAATTACCCACTGTTTGAAAAATCTGATGGAATGTGACGAGTATCAGTTACCGCTTTGTCCGGGGCGCTGCTGTTAATTCTTATCATTGATTGGTACAATGATCGATTCTTCACAGGCTGTCTCTCGTCTCCAACTGTGCCTTTGCAGAATGGAAGTGTGACGCAACATTTCGTCACGGCATTTCTTAGCTCGCGTGTCGAGAGGTGTCGGCCTGACTCGGGCTGTGAGGAGGGCCATTGTCGGAGATTTCACGGCCTATGCGGAACTCTTCGCCTGTGAGCTGTTGTGTTGTTCTGTGTACCAGACAAATCGATTACACCCGCATTTATACGAGTACTCACCTACTTGCACCCAAGCATTGCTGCTCCATATACCCAACGGAGGGTATTGTTTTTTATATAGGTTTATATACCTATATAAACTAAAATCCGCACTAGGATTGTTTCGTTAGTGAAGTTATAAAAAGCAATCTTACGACTGTATTCCTCGTGAAGGACATCCTCAGGTGCATTACTCAGTAAGTGGATCTTTGAGGATACCACGAAGGAGAAAGTCAGGGGCACGTCTAAACCTTACCTACATATGGCACAAGCTGCCACGTGACAGGTGGCAAGGCCATCGCCACTTATTGGATTCCTTATATTAATTATTTGAATGGAATTGTTAGTTAGTTAGTCTGACTTATTTTAAAATAGTTATAATTGTATTATTTTATTAATGTAATTGGCTCTCGGCCGTGTTCATTAAAGTAACAAATAAACAATTGGAATACATAGGTACTGATGGCGCGCATGCCTTCGAGTTTTTGGTTTTAGTGCATGCCGGTTTCCTCACGAAGGTTCCTTTTAAACGTGCTAATCCGTTAATTAGAATATTTATTTATCTTGAATAGTTCGTAACTGCTGTGTATACTTAGATACTGAGCATGCAGGAAACCTTCGCATGTTACATATGAACGTGATTCGCATAGCTGTGAATCGAATCAACATCATTTCACTACAGCTACCGTATCTCGTATCTGATGTATTTTTGAGAAAGTTGCGTGTAGTGTAGGTACGCATTACAACGTGTTAGGTAGGTAGGTAGGTAGGTAGGTAGGTAGGTAGGTAGGTAGGTAGTTACCCGGCGGTATTGCGCTAAACACTCGTAATTACGGTATAACAAAGCCAGCGCTAATCCTGCGCTATTATAAAGATCAGCGACACTTTCACTTTTATAAACACCAACACAGAATATACAATATTATTTAAGAGTTTATTATTTTGAATACAATCGGGTTTAAGTACTAACTAGTACCTAATGAAAAATTATATTTTTGTAGTAGCTTACGTTATAAAATAAACCTTTGTTCCAAATTTCAGCTTTCAAGACTTAATAATTTTGGCTGTGCGTTGTTAGATCAGTCAGTCAGCCAGTCAGTCAGTCAGTCAGTCGATCAATCAGGACAAACGATTTTATTTTATTTTTATTATATTTATTTAACAAAATCACACAGCTCTCAAGGAATGATAACTATAACCGATAAAAACTTTTCTTACAGCCAATTAAGAATTTACATTTTATTTATTTATTTATTAACACTTTATTACACATTTTAAAAAGTGAACAATAGGCGTACTTAATGCTAAAGCATTTTCTACCAGCCAACCCAATTTGTAGTGATTGGCGGTAAGCGTGCTACAAATTTTTAACTACAATATTATATTATACTTATTTCTAATTACATAATATACTTACTTAATATACCTCTATATAATTATATATTTATAGGCACTTATACATAAAAAAATATGTTTTATGTAGGTACTTAACTAATAAATCGACGACAGTCACTAAACTAGAAAATTTATAAGAATAGATAGATTTAAATGTATCTGGTCTGTTTTAATAGCTTGAGTAACTAACCAGATTTATTATGTCGCCTTATTTTAATCAATTTAACTTTGTAGTTCCTACGGTGAATAAATGAGTATGATCGCAGACTTCTACTTGCTACGATCCTCGCATACTTACCTACCTCTCTAGCTTCATACATCCCATCATCCTTCATACAAGCTCGTCTGTTCAAACTACTGACTAAGGTTGACTTGGCCTTCCTCCAAAATAATATAAATAATTTTCAAACGAAACATCATCGAAATGGTTCACAAATTAAAGTTGGCGACTGCATTTCGAATAACGTAAATACAATTTTTTTTTTCGCATCGCAAATAATCGCAATCGAGTTGAAGGCTTCACTTCTAGATTCACTGCTAGATCAGATTCGGTAAACGCACACAAATAAAGCTTGTGTAGATAAGAGATTCGGTAAACGCACACAAATAAAGCTTGTGTAGATAAAATGACCGTTCGTCAGACCGTAGCATTCTTTCAACGCAAATAATAATCATCATTATCACCAGCCTGAAGGAGTTCAATGCTGGGCATAGGCCTCCCCAAAGAGTGTCATGGCGAATAGGCCTCTCCCAAAGGTCATCAGTGCCATTATATCTTGGGCTATGTAGAGGTGGTCGATGGATCAGCAAAGGAGGTGAAAATGATGTTTATATAAACATCATTTTCACGCCTCTGCGTACGTACCCGGCATTATAATCCGGAAATCCGGCAGCGTTTTTTGACCTTACGGATTCCTAAGTAGGTTAAAAAGAGCATTCGAAAAGAAGAAGCGCATTGACCCTACAGATAAAGATAAAAATCACAGAACTGCGAAAGCGCCGGACACGCGCACAGACTGACAAACTGTTGGTTGGTTTATGTAGAGGAATTTCACTTCATTGATATAGTGCGGGCGGACCTGCTTCGCCTTTTAATTGTTCATTATTTTTGTTTACCTGAGTTGGTAACGAATTACTCGTGATCCGTTTATACATTAATCTATATAAATACTGGCCACGGCTTCGCCGGCGTGGTGCCCGAATAAAAAGTTTTAACGTGAAACCGTAACAAACATACATCCATCCACACAAACTTTTATTTTTATCCTATTCCTATAATGAACGCATATTAGTATAGTAGGATAAAAATTAAATGCTGTTTGTCGGTAAACGCATCACTTAAGAACGACTGGACCGATTTGCCTATTTTTTTTAAAGGTCGTAATTGGTCAATTAGGTGTTTATGAAAAAAAAAATGGAAAAATTACCCGAAATATGTAAAAGTACGTTGTTTCTTCCTCCCATACAATCTGTCTTTGGTGGTCAAATTGTCGTTTCGTATCTGACACATTCACGGACAGAACAACGTCTGTCGAGTGAGCTAGTATTAATTATATACCTATATAAATAAACATCTAACATACGCATACATACTTACATAGTCCTGACTCCATATAAGGATTCCCTGTATCGTGGGTATCAAGAAATACGAGTACCGTGGTATAACAACACCCAATATCTGAAGAATAAGCAAACATTTGATCCACAGCGGGGATCGAACCCGCAACCCTTGCATCGCCCGCTGTGCTACCAAGCTCGTTACTCACATGATACAAGCATTTAGATACTTTACCTGGAAGGCTGTCTGCAAGAACGCAAGTCGAGCATCGCTCGTCTCTGACTGCACTCCGCAGGAACTTGTGGCGATAGTTTAAGAAGGCCTTGAAATCGTAGAAAAAACTTCCGTTTCAGAGTTTTGGAGGAAATTTGACACAAATATAACCTCTTACTATCTTAACACATACACGGCTTTTTGTGTCGCAGACAATTAAACGTGCGTGGTGTTTATTGTTTCACACAATTTTACTTCGTCCTAGGAACCTTTCTGAAAGTAATTGGAGACTGCTTTACGTAAAGAATTTTTAATTACAACACCAATCGTGGGTCAGTTATTGGTTATTAATAAATAAATATATAGAAGAAAGAAAATACTTACTTTATAGCATACTAGCTGGGCCCCGCGGTTTCACCCGCGTAAGTTTCGATTCCGTGGGAATATCGGCGATCTAATTAAATTTTAGAACACAAAAGCTGCTATTGTGACTTAACTATGATAGTTAGATATATTCCTTCGAGGACTTTTTTGTAGGTAATAAATAATGAGTACTTTAATCATGTAGTACATAATTTTTATGTATCATCAGTTTTCTCAGCGCACGCCAAATAATAAATTTTATAGGCAAAATTTTGCTATTTTGGGTTAAATTATTGCAATTTTCTGAAGGAACTCTATTTTTTGAAAATAAATTATAGCCTATGTTACTTCCTGATAATTTAGCTTTCATTTGGTGAAAAAATATTTAAAATCGGTCCAGTAGTTTCGGAGCCTATTCGATACAAACAAACAAACAAAAAATCTTTCCTCTTTATAATATTAGTATAGACAAAATAAAATTTCAGCATATAGATACCTACTACAAACATTGACAATGTTTATAAATACTCGGCAACCTGAAGTGATAATGCATAGGTAGTGGGTAGTGGGGCTTTGATACTATTCTACCCCCTTGTATCTATCGGTGGCTCGGTCGATCACCCTGCTTGATAATGTTTTGTGATTCAAAAAGGGTTAATTAAGCTAATTGCACCTATTTATTGCACCACAGAACCACAAACACCGTAAAACTAATCTGAAAATGTATTGTATTGCTGTCCTTGCTCGGTTGTTCGGTACAGTAGATATGCTAGAGCGAATGTTCTTGATTACTATCAATTCATTAATTTGCCACTGTTTATGATAAATACAAACACCCCACACTAGGATTCCCCTGTATCGTGGGTATCAGGAACTACGAGTACCATGGTCCCACGGAACAAATGTCTGCAGAACATACAAACATTTGTCCCGTAGCGGGCATCGAACCCGTCCTCTTGCGTCTTACCTGGCTATTCGCCCGTCGCGCCACCGAGGTTGTCAAAACGATTACTCGATCCTACTGGATCTGATAACTGATAAGTTTTCGTATCTAGATATCCACATACGGACACCGCACCGTGTGAAACAGCCCATTGGCTAGGCGAAGAGGATGACGGACACCGCACCGTGTGAAACAGCCCAGTTGGCTGGGCAAAGAGGTTGACGGACACTGCACCATGTGAAACAGCCCAATTGGCTAGGCGAAGAGGTCGACGGACACCGCACCGTGTGAAACAGCCCATTGGCTAGGCGAAGAGGATGACGGACACCGCACCGTGTGAAACAGCCCAGTTGGCTGGGCAAAGAGGTTGACGGACACCGCACCATGTGAAACAGCCCAATTGGCTAGGCGAGAGGTTGACGGACACCGCACCGTGTGAAACAGCCCAGTTGTTTGGGCAAGGAGGTTGACGGACACCGCACCATATGAAACAACACGTTATGCAGATATTTTTTCCGGGTTGGGTGGTGTGGTACCACGCTACTCGTAGTTTCTGATGCCCACGACACAGGGAATCCTAGTATGGGATATATGTGTCTGTTGGGGTGTTTTTTATTGTTATTATTTTACATTAACTATATTATCTGAAGCTCAGTTTTGTATAATGGATCCCTGTACTTTGTTTCAGTTGGTGTCCGCGCTCCTGCTGCTTAGCATAGCGGCTGCGACGCCGCGGTATCACTTCAAACGAGAAGGTAACACAATTTACTTAGCAAGCAACTCCTCGCGGTAGACCCCGGAAAATATGGCGGGAAAATCTCGACTCTCATTTCAGTGACTGGCGCACTCTAGCCAAATAAGGAAAAGTGTGAAAGAAAGGAAGGAGGGCATTCGCCCTGCACTGGGATCACACAAGCTTAAATATAATAAATAAGATATAGGAGGTTTGGATAAAGGAGATAATCACCGAAACTACAAATCCGATTTCAAAAATGATTTAGAATCGGCCTTTAATGCGGACATAGACTGTATATTATCCCGTTCAAATAAAAGAGCATTTCGTCGCTATTTTGCAACTAAATCGACGAAAAAGTGGTCGAATGAATGCGTATCTTACGTACGCTGCCATAACGGTGAGAGCTACTTTTCATCGGCTATTTTTATCCGGGTACCACGCGGGCGAAGCCGTGGGCAGTAGCTAGTTATATGATAAACTATAGAACGTACAATTATGTTTATTGACCGTGAAAGTTTGAAAAATACTACTGCATTAAATGACTAGGGACAATAGTAATTATTTGTTCAGTAGGTACTTCCTCCAATCCATCGTTCAAACTGGTCTTTTAAGCTACCTTTTCTCAACAATATTGTTGACGTCACGCATCACGCAATCCAACTAATGTAATGTGTAGGTACCTAGCCTCATAAAAGTTACGAAAAATCTATGTGTTTGCGACATCATCTAACACAGATTATCTAATTCTCGGCTAGTAAAGATTGTTTGTCTTTTCCTAAGATGGGAAATCGGGGAAATGTGTCAAGTGCTCTACGGAGAGCTCTTAAGATCCCTTTGAGGCGAAGTTTTCATAGATAAAGTTTCGACGCTACTTGGCAGAGGCATTATTCAATTCCCTTATTAGGAACCTTAACTTAGTATGCCTTGTCAGTTTATCATAGGCTTATCCCGTATAATAATATTCAGAATATTTTATGCTCTCTCCTTTTTTCCAGCCCCGTTGAGCTCATCATATCTTCCACCATCGGGTGGTGGCGGCCACGGCGGTGGCAGACCTTCCTCCAGCTATAGTGCGCCCCGGCCTTCCAGTAGTTATGGAGCTCCCAAACCATCCTCCAGTTACGGAGCACCGAAACCATCTTCCAGCTATGGACCACCATCAAGTTCGTACGGAGCACCTGCACCATCAAGCTCGTATGGAGCCCCTGCACCATCTAGCTCGTATGGAGCCCCTGCACCATCAAGCTCGTATGGAGCCCCTGCGCCTTCCAGCAGCTATGGAGCCCCTGCACCGTCCAGCAGCTATGGTGCTCCTGCCCCATCCAGCTCGTATGGCGCCCCAGCACCTTCCAGCTCTTACGGAGCTCCGTCTAAGCCGTCGTCAAGCTACGGTGCACCTGCTCCGAGACCATCTTCTAGCTACGGTGCCCCTGCCAGGCCACCCTCGACTAGCTACGGCGTGCCTACTGGTCCTTCAACCACATATGGAGCCCCTAAGCCATCCAGCTCATACGGTGCCCCAGCACCTAGACCCTCGTCTTCTTATGGAGCTCCAGCCCCGTCAAGTTCCTATGGTGCCCCAGCCCCTTCCAGCTCTTACGGAGCTCCAGCCCCATCGAGCTCTTACGGCGCCCCTGCGCCATCTTCATCCTACGGCGCTCCATCATCAGGTGGTAATGGTGGCTCATCAGGACACGGTAGCAGTGGATTTGGCGGAAGCAGCTTCAGCAGCAGTGGTAGTGGATTCAGTAGCAGTGGTTTTGGAAGCAGCGCTCCCTCCAGCTCATACGGTGCTCCTTCTGCTCCCTCCAGCAGCTACGGAACCCCCGCTGGTCCATCCAGCAGCTATGGTGCACCAAGTGCTAGTGGCTCTTCCGGAGGATTCTCCGCTGGTGGATTTGGAGGTGGCTTCTCTTCAGGAGGAGGTTCAGGCGGATACTCATCAGGTGGTGGTCATTCATCCGGGGGTTCCGTTGGTGGCTACTCCTCAGGCGGATCAGGCGGTGGCTACTCTTCAGGCGGATCTAGCGGTGGCTACTCCTCAGGCGGATCAGGCGGTGGCTACTCATCTGGAGGCTCCGGCGGAGGCTACTCCTCCGGCGGGTCAGGTGGCGGCTATTCTTCGGGTGGATCCAGCGGTGGTTACTCATCCGGTGGATTAGGCGGAGGATATTCATCTGGCGGCTCTGGAGGCTATTCGTCTGGAGGTGGTCACTCTTCAGGCGGTGGAGGCGGTTACTCGTCAGGTGGTCACGGGTCTAGTGGCTTCTCTTCTGGAGGTTCAGGTTACTCCGGCTCCTCGGGACACGGTTCCAGCGTGCCGGCCACCATCAATCAAAGCTACGACTCCAACGGTGGCTATAAGTACTAGCTAGACTACTAGTAGCGTCCATACTACTAGTTTCTCAATCTTCTTTAGATTAGTGAATATTAAAAGACCTACAATGAACCTGGTAATGTTTTGTTCTGACTGAAGGTTTAACTCGCACATATTATGTGTATTGCTGTAACATGGCAATACAATTTATCATCTAAAGGATTAAAAATAAGTCTCTCAGAGCGTTGATCATTCCTGTTACCATAATTGTAAGGATCGTAAAACGAAAGTATTAATTATTTAATGTATTAACTGTACAAAATTAGTGTAAGAGCAAAATATTTTTTTTTATAAAAATAAAAAGTTGTAAATAATAAAACTTGCTATCATTTTATCTACCTACTTTAGGAAACATTGCAATTTGGATGTTACGTAGGTTGTTAAGAAGCACATGCAGTTAAAAAAAAGTCGTCAACATGCTATATACTTTATTTATGTCACAGGAGCAACCATAGAGTTCACAACATTACACATAATATAATATATTCCACATATTTTTCAAAATATTCAACAAGAACTAGGAATAAGTCAATAAGTATATCTACTAGCTAACAGTGGGACGGTCGCTTCCTTATACAACCACTATCAAAAGTGATTTAATTGATGTAACAGCAATAAAAATAGTTTAATAAATATTTTCTGATTCGGATCATGAATAATTTCAACTTATAATAAAGGAAACAAAGCTAAAAGCTATATAGATAGATATAAAAGGAAGCGACGTCGAAGAACAACAACATACCTATTCTACGCTTAAAAATATTGATATGTTTTCCATTTACCATTTCCACACTAGCTCACATTTTAAATATATAACACGGATATATATTTTAATAATAGTCACACGGACTTGATATGTATCGAGTTTCATTGAAGTCTTAGCAAAGTTACAGGCTGCTTGATAAATAACATTACACTTATAATATCGCAACAGTTAAAGGATTTTATACGTATATTTTTTTCTATGTATTATGGAAATCAGGACAATTAAAAAAGCAGGATAAATATAATTTCAAATCCTTTCTCTTTTGTTAGAATTTAACAACACACATTTTATCACACTCCGAGAAAAGATCAAGAGCCAGTCCAGATGTCTAGACATATACCACACGCTTAGTTTTCCTGTCACGCTAACGCAAATTTGTCATGGAAAAACTTTTGGCAGTAGTAATTTCAACAGCTAATGTAGTTCCCATACAATTCAATCTCTCCGCAGGCGTTAATACCTACCAGAAAGTGGTATTTGTCTAGACGCCATGAACATAAAATACTATCAGTGTTTGTCTCCACATTTCACAGCAGTAGTTCGCAAACAGATTTGTAAAGATTAGGCCTTTGATCTCAAACAGAAGTCATAGCAAGTAACTTGCTATGACTTCTGTTATCATAGCAAGTTACTTGCTATGACTTCTGTTTCTATCGTCTCATACACTGATAGCGAGGCTCATCTGCACAGTTACGTAGTACACGATCAACACATAACAACAACTAGACATATATAGTATTCAGGTAACACTTCTAATGTGTCCAACACATCCAGATATTTAAATCACATAAACAATACTACGTTTTAAATGATTGTATCTTTGAATGCAATATAAATCCTATAAAATTGAAACACCCGCTAATTGAACCTACGAATTTTTTAAAAAGCTCTGATAGTTACCTATATCTTTTTAAAGAATTAAATAATAGCATACATTTTTAAAGCATAGGAAGTGAAGATGGCGTACATGTTGGCGGCTTAGTTTCTAACAGTGTTCGTATCTACACGCAAAATTACAAGAGCTTTTTCTAAAAGCATATCTCATAAAGTCCTCTTCGCTTTTAGTCACGTCTAAGGTTCATAGAAAATTATTTAGTTCTTATACTTAAGTATATAATTGTAATATATTTCCTCTGATGCTTTGCATAATTCATTTTATCTCCAATTCTCCAAATAATAACGTATATTTCGTAGCTACTTCTTTTTGGTCACGTGGTTTTCATTATAACAGATTTTGATATGTATTTGTTATTAGATATAATTTCCCTAGAATATCCACGCACACCTGTGAACTACAGAGCACTTGCAATTTTAGTGCGTCTCTCTTTACATTAATTGACGTAAATAAGGAATCTTTTCAATATAAATAATATACAATACATAGATATAAACATCTCTCTTAAACGTTATAATTCACATTTTGATATGTATTAGTTTCATTAGACTTCTATTGTTTCTACAGAACTATAATATTTTATACATTCACTATAAATATAGCTATTGCTTTTAACATATGCCTCTATTTCCTCAATATTATTTTATAGACGTCTCAGCTTTAACTTTTCATTATAATTAAGTGAAGCTTTTACATAACCATACAAAAAGTGTTCTGCGGAAGAGTTAACTTTGAGCATAGTCATAATCGTTTGCAATACTGAAGTACATTTCGATGTAATATACAATAGTAAAATCGTCGTAAAATATGTTTTGTAAGAGGTGAGGTGGTTCAGAAGGCTGTTTGTTTTCCGAAGGGTTGGAGGGGTGGGGGGGCGCTGGAGTTGCCGAAGAGGGGCGTGGGTCCGTCGTTGGGATCGTCGAGGTCGTCGTCCGGCTCGAGCGCGGGGTTGACTCGGCCGGCCGACTCGTCCGCCCCCACGAGCGTGGAGGCGGCGCCGTACAGCCGGCCCGGCGCGCCGCCCAGCACCGACATCTGCTCGCCCGCCTCAGACGGCTCGTCCACGCGCCGGATGTCCTCGGGTATATTCACCACGCAGTTGAAGTAGTCAGACTCGGGGCTCAGGTACCCGTTGTTGAAGAGGAACCTGACAGAGAACACACCTATTCTATTATCCTTGCTTATAGAGGTAGTGTTTTTCAGCTTGATATCTCAGGGTCAGCAACGCGTGAGTGATATCTCTGGTATTGTAAGCGTCCATATTACGCGGTTACGGTAACCACTTACCAACAGGTGGGCCATATGCTAGTTAGCCTCTTCAGTGGTACAAAAAAAATGTGACCGAACATTTTATAACTCTGCTTAGTGGTCTGTTGCGAGAGTCATATACCACGAGTCAGAACACCCGTATGGTGGTCGGATGATATTGTGACGGCGGTGGGAACGCACTGGGTTCGATTGGCGCAGAACCGGGAAGAATGCTAATAGGAGGCCTTTGCTCTGCAGTAGGTAAATGTGGGCTGATTAGATAGATAGTGGTATGCAGACCTAGAATAGTTGTCAAATTTAATATTATAACTTAAAAAAGCCATTAACATTTTCAAAGTTTTTCAACAGAAGCATACAGAAAACCTATCGGAATCATAAGCTTATAGGCCCACTACTGCCAGTTAACGTCTAACTTTCCTCCCCTCCCATCAGATTACCCAACTGCACAGATCTGTAGGACATTCTAACTGAGGATTCTTACGGCACACTGTTTCATTTGCCAATGAAACTTCCAACCAAAAAAACTAAAACAACTCTCGCTCGTAAAATTATCTCGCAAGATTATGACTAGATTTGTTAATATTCTTTAAATAAAAAGCTTCTAAATAAGTTTAATAAGAAAACGGAATCTTCACAAAACGTCTCTTCTTCCGAAATGCCTCTACAGGACAGCGAAGTATCCTACGATATCACACACCACGTAACTTTCCTTACTGACCTAATTAGACCTCTCTAAATACCTTCAAGTAAAGAGTCCCGACCGATGCGTTCTAAACCTACTCTTGATGAAGAAGCGCGAGACAGTGACATTGTGCAAGCGTCGTGATTTGCTAGAACTTTCAAACTCATTACAGTTATATGTGTGTCCGTATGTTTGTCACGACGCATACATTCGCTGTAAGTGCAATAATGAAGCTGAGAAATGCTGGTTTCCGGACTGGTGATTATTATAATTTGTACGGATGTGAGGAGGTATGTTGTTATGTACCTAAAAAGAAATATACCTACAACTGCTCTGTGAATATTCATAATGTAATTAGAATGTTTTGCTTACAATAATTAGCCTCACTAACGAGTAAAGAATTATATGTTGGTTAAAATTATTTTCTAGTCGAAGTCAAAGTATTAAACGAAATTGAGTAAGTCACCGCAATAATTAAAATTTCTCAAAATAACGACCATCTCCTACTTTGTACGGTAAAGAACTAAAAAAATTTAACAGTGTAAAACTATTTACAGATTTACATAATAATCATAACGAAATGTTAAATGTTTGACCTCTTACGGAATCTTCGACCCCTAAACTTAGCAAGATCGAACAGAAAGGAGATCAGTTCGAAATAAACAGAAATTAGTTTAGACCATTAGTGTGAGCCATCTTGACTTTGTAGTTTTCAAGTGAGCACCAATCTATGGCTCCCAAGGCACTACTTTATCCTCTATGATAGTCACCCTCAGATCAGATACATAGGAAACCAAGTAGAGGGTAGTCAGGGGCATTTGCGTGAGGCAGAGTAATTTCCAAACATTATATTTGGTACATGCCCACCGTCTTGCATAGTACTTAGTTAGCATTTCACATGATAGGTCTGCAAGCCCATCGCCGCTTATTGGAACAATAACTGATAGACCATGTCTTGGAGTTTTCTGTTCAAGGCAAATATTATGGATGTACGAGTATGTGTAGGACAGCATTAGATATACATTATCGTTGTTTGATATCATTTTAGGATAATAATACTATAACACGATTAACGATTGATAATTAAATAAATGATTATTATTGCCGCCTGTTTATTTTCCAGCTCATAACTGTCGAGCGTGGTCGCGGACAGTGCTCAATAGTAGCACCTCTAAGATGACTCTTAGAGACGTCGCGTCAGCAGGAGAATAGTAAAGTACGATGGTATAGTCCTTTAGTAATATTATTTTATGTAGGTAAATTACTCACACTGAAAGCCAGGATACGAATGCCAGCGTGAACAGGCTGAGCATCATCGCCATTGTGCGGAACGGGAACAGCTGCACCTCGTTCTCTGCGTCCCAGCCGGGGAAGTGAATTAGCGCGGGCAGGCCCAGCATCTTCTCGCCGCCGGAGAGACGCACCAGCAGCGCCACAATGTAGGCGGCCAGCGAGCCGTACGTGTTGCAGTGGTGCTTGAAGTGGACCACCATCAGAAGTTGCGGGAATAGGATCACGTACACCAGGTCCGAACACATCGACCTGGGGGAGAGTTCACTTAGCTTTACATTTCCAAATACCTAGTGTACCTAGTGTTTTTTTACGATTGTAGATATAGAAAAAAATACCTATATATACTATAGGCTGTCCCAGAATATACATACTATACCGAAAGGTTACTCTACACATAACTTTTATTACACGTATTTTGAAATTCGTCTATTTTCATTTTCATACACCTTATTGTTTTATATGCATAATCCTTTCATATGGTAGCATTGTGTCATGTCTATCTTTATCTTTCGGACAAAACTTTAGTGTTAGCAAATCTTACTCATATTATAAAGTTTGTGAGGATGTTTGTTCCCCTTTCACTCAAAAACTACTGAACGGATATTGATGAAACTTTACAGTAATACAGCTTATACATCAGAATAACACATAGGCTACTTTTTATCCGGGTACCACGCGGGCGAAGCCGTGGGCAGAAGCTAGTTGGTAGATTAATTAAACATTTATATCCCAACCTTCTGAGATAAGCTCCCGATCGGTCGGAAATTATACGTGCCTTTAATCTCAGCCCAGTTCTACATCTATTTTCAATCAGGGGTGGGTACCTATCGCCTCTGTGGAAGCTCCAGCTCATTCCTCCCCCTTCCACCCAGAGAGTGGAGGGATTAAAATTCAATTATCTCTCAATCCCGGAGTGTACAGATTTTATAATAATATTTGCATAAAGTTTTATCTTGTTCGCTTTGCGCTTCGAGTTTTAATGCTTTCGACTCTGTGAAGGTTCCATTTCCATTTCACAAAGATATAGGATTCTTCAGAAAAAGATAATGAGAGAAATTTTTGTAATATATATTAATTGCAACCAATAATGTACACTAATAGTATAGAGGTAAGGCTAAGTTTAGATGTAGGAGGTAATCTCCGAAACTACTCATCCGATTACAAAAAAAATATTTCGCCAATATTTAGAATTCAGGGTGGACATAGGCTGTCTATTATCTCGTTATGATAAATTAGATTTTCGTGGAGACCAATTTCACAACGTAAGTCGACGTGAAAACGGTTGAGCGAATGCGTTTCATACGAGCGTTCGTACCATCGGCTACTATTTATCCGGGTACCACGCGAGCGAAGCCGTGGGCCGTAGCTAGTTTACAATAAATACGATTCGGTTAATGCACGTGATATTCATTGATATGTAATTGATGAATAAGACTGTCAGAATGATAACTTCCAAATAGAATTAACGAAGGACCACTTTGTATTCATCTGTCATTATCCACACACAGCCCTGCGCCCGCGACCGCACCGGCGCCCGCGACCGCACCCGCGCCCGCGCCGTGTCGCAATCGGTAATCGTCCTGCGTAGCCTCTAATGACATCTCCGTGATATCTCCCAGAAATTAGGTATTCTAATGTTGCACATCGCCATTACCCACACCTACCTACCGGTATGTCGGCGGTTTAGCTCAATTGCAGGTACCTACGTGCGTATCTGATGAGCTTAGATCATTACGTGAATTCTGTTTGACAAAGTAACAGAGAGTCTGTGTTGCATTTATTTATTTATTAAATTTATAAAGGGACTACAGGCGGACCTAATGCTGAAGCATTTTCTACAAGCCAACCTAATTTGATGGCTACAATTCTTATCTAACTCATAAATATAGGGGCTTTAAATTCTATTATAATATTGAACTATATTGTATAATATAACTTTAAAATAGATATAAATGGCAATAACGAAATGAAAAGTAATTATAGTATAGGGTAGGGTACATAAACTATGAATACCTACAATTTATGAAGGAACTGTTGGCGAGATAATCCTTGGAATCATTCTTTGGACCTCTTTATTTCAAATGGAAGTTTATTCCGGAGCCGGACTGCTTCCACAGAGAAAAACTTTCACGAAACGATGTGCAATGCTCGGGGCTGTCTAGAAGGAGATTGCCTATTTAGGTACTAAAAGCAAACTAGCGAAGATAGAAATACATTTTACAGCACTTAAAATATAATTAGGTAGGTGAAAAGTAATCTTTTATGTATATTGATAAGAGCAGCACCTTACCGTATTCCAATAATAAGGACATAGTTTCTCATGAAATGTAACAGAATATCCAGGATATTACCTCGACAATAAAGTCGTCAGGTCAAATTGTTACAAAATCAGAACCTACTCGGATATTCCATTGTCATCTAATCCATTCCAACTGCTGTGAACCCTGGCCCAGGCCGAATACGGTCCTAATACCGAGAATTGTCTTGCGACACCCGAGTGACGGCAATGTATCTCGTAAGTACTCTCATAATCGTAAGTACAGCGTTATATAGCCCATTCGGACATATTGGCGCAACTTATACCATTGTGCGATTATGGGAGAATGTAGACTCATCGCTGTGATGTGTCCTTGCTTTATAAATATTCACACTTAAATTATGCATATAATCTTGAGCCACTCGAATATCGTGCATAACGTGCGATTTGTTTGACGGCTAAATTATAATCTACTAGTGAATTATTTATGTACGGTAGGTTTGTTACACGGCTAGACAATTCAGCGGTGACCCCTTCATGTGACAAGCTCGAAGCATGCCTTGATTATTAGCTCTTCTCTTGTATGTTTATTGTTCATAATCAAATTTTTTGCATGTGTTTGAATTTGTACGTTTAGTGCAGATCGTAAAGCACACAAATAAGTAAAAGTCAAAAGGTTTTTATTCATTGAAATCACAAGGATCATATAAAAACGTCAACTCAAAAACTACGTGAATTTAAAATTTGAATGTGAATTTACGCTAATTCCTCGCGCGCGACTAAGCATAAATAAACAGCAAAATAAACTATAACAACTTCAATAACCAGTGTTTTACAAATAAATAATTGAAATCGTCTGTACTTTATGTAGAGCTACAAAATGCATTACAAGTTATTAAAGACACCTGCTGATCATCGTCTGCATCAGACGGATAGATGGATAGATAGATACTTACCAGAGGCCATAGATGGAGGGGATGGTGAGTGCCATCACGGTGGCGAGTGCGCCGACCACGAGAATGCCCACGCGCATCACCCAGATGATCTCCATCTCCGAAGCTCGTTGTCTGAAGATCAGCTTGTACACATTCCTGGAGGCACACCACCGCACTATTCACATTCATGTTTCTTGCTTCGAATCATTTGTTTGGACTTTTGACCATAAGTATTATGTTATTCTTAGAACTAATTTAGTAACGCACCATGACAAGAACGTTCCTGAACTTGCTTGCTTTGCATAGCATTGATTGTTTTTGCTACTCTACGAATAAGTTGCTACTCCAGTTAAGCTTACCCCCACCACGTAAAAATGTTTGCAGCAGAATTTGCTCGCAGTCAGCCCCTCAGGCAGGAATTGAATCTGCTTAAACTGTCTCACCTGGCGAACATGGATGAAGCACTCAGCACGCTGGAGTCAGCCGAAGACATGACGGCAGCGGACACGGCGCCCAGCCCGAAGAAAGAGACGAAGTCGGGCGTGAGGTGCTGCAGCACGAGGGGCAGGATCATGGACGTCTGGTCTGAAGTGAGCTCGCCCTCCGGCGTGAGGTCGCCGCGGTAGTCTGTCTCGTTCCACGCTGACCAATTTCAAATTCAATTCAATTACAAGAAAATGATAGTACCTACAATCTTTATTATAAATTTAATAGTAGATTGTTCAACAAGGGACTAAAACGAGCCATATAGCCTCTAAACCCTGTAGTTTATGAAGCTATAGTTGGCAATATGTACTAACTTTTTTTTAATTTCTTCATATAAACGGACTGACGCATACATCTAACGATCTCGTCAAGTAACGGTAGGTTGCTTTCAGTTACATTTTCAAAATTAAATTCAAATATAAACATTTTTAGATATATTTTCTAGTAGAAAAATATTTCTAAAATGGAACATCGAAAGCCTACTAGTATAAAGGATCTCATTAATTTTGTAGTCTGTCGTTAAAAAGAACTAAAGAAAAAAACACACTTTTAGGGCATGAGAAGTGAATATGCAATTTTTAATGATTCTTCAAGAAGATGCATCTTCGTATACATGTAGCATGTTAACAGAATCAATAAAGCTAGCGAATCCTGTATTCATCGGTATTTATGGTAAATACTATAATTTCACACCTAAATATCCCTAAAAATCCCAACCTGCTGGAAAACTTCACGACGCACGTCAAAAGTCGAACAGTTTCTTATATCGTGTTGACTATTTGGACGTAGTAGTGATGTTTTTAAAGATCAGTCGACCTTATTCTATTTGTTATAACGTTAATAATGTAATGCAAACTAACATGTTCCTTTGGCAATGGCTCCGATGAGCACCGGCGGGATGGCCATCAGCAAGCATCCGAAGGCTGCTACGTACGACAGCAGCTGAGCCCGACCAGCCGTCTTACTGCTCAGTACACGTTGGAAGTATACCTGTACAGAATGCAAACAACTTTATACAAAAAAAAAACACTTTCACATATAAACGTGAATCATGCACTAGTAATGAGGACACATCTGAATGATGAGGGGCTGATGATGGTGACTTACCTGCCAAGGAATCCCTCCAAACACCAGCAGCAGTCCATAGTCTACATAGAACCAGTAGTACTCCGGATCCACGTGTCCTATCCAATCAACCTCCATAGAGCTGAGCGGCTTGACGTGCTCGTTGGCCCAGGCGAAGGGGATGCACATCCACAGCCCAATGAAGATGCAGAACAACTGGATGACGTCAGTGTATGCCACGGAGTACAGCCCTCCGAACAGCGTGTAGAACACGGCCACGCAAGCGCTGAAGATCACAGACGTTTTTTGATCCATATCGATGATCACAGCCAGAGTCGCACCTGACGAATAAATACATAATGCTGGATATTTTCACACAGCATCATCTAGCCCCGAACTAACCAGAGCTTGTGTTATGGAATCTATATGACTGATATACTACTTATATATATTTTTTGTAAATGCATACATATTATACATAGAAAACACCCGAACCCGAGACAAATATTTGCAGATCATACAAACATTTTTCTAGCGGCGGGAATCAAACCCGCAACCTTCTGCGTCTCAGGCCATCGCTTACTGTGTCACAGAGGTCAGTCAGGAACAGTCATGGGTTAGTAGATATATGCGTTGCATTGCAATACAAAGTCATAACTGCCGTTCATGTTTCTATCCCCGTCTATGATTTTTTTCCATTCACTGATAAAATAACCAAGTTGGCCTTACAAGGTCACCTTGGCAGTCAGCTAAAGACATTAACCAGTGCATTTTGGTGCGGAAATTGCTCAGTCATAGGACCCGATACTTCCCAGGGGACTGAAATTGTTTATAACCTCGTTAACCTTTGTCCCTCGACCCGACACCCGAAGCCTCTGGAAATAATACAATATTGCCAAGCTTTCAGGTTGGGAAGGTCACCTTGTCTCATAATTCACGTGGATGAAATTTTTATGATAGGTTTGATCATTTCAATTGAATACATAGGTTCTCGTGACCGTACGTGTGACGCCTACCTATCATCCCATCGCCTATAGTATAGACTATGAACGACTTCTTTAAAATGCCAAAAATTAATATAAAATTTTAATTTCAATTGTTTAATTGTTACAGTGTACTCGTGTGCGCTGTGATGTGATCTAAGCGTAGGTACAACATTTAAAATCATATAATTTAAATGTATTACCTACTTAAAATTATAACTGTTAAGTCGATCAAGAAAACTGCATTTAATAACTTCAAATTCAACTCTTTATATATTATTACAATATAAGATTATTCACTTCAAGAAGTTTACGAATCACTTTAGCACGACCGCTCAGAACGACTGTCGGCGATAGAATAACCTCGAGCAAGCTATTATATGTCTAAAGAAAACAGTTGTGTCATCGGAAGTAAGACTCGACTGTGTTGCCAATTTAACAAAATAAAAAGAAAGAAGTTGCTATTTAAAATAATTATGGATATCAATAAAATTAAACTATAATTTTGTAACATAACATGCAACAAAATTTAATTTATAGTAAACTATATTGTTACTAAATGTTTATTTAAAATTATTTTTTTACAGTTAAAATAATGATAAATAAAATTTATAAAGTCAAGTTATGAAAAGTAAAATTATATCCCATTGTATAAAAACAATGGGAGCATATCCGTGGGCGCCGCGGGGCGCTAAACACCCCTTGACCGGCGCTGCTTCCGGACTACTCGTATATGAGGGGACGTCAATGATGTCACGCAACTCACGCCGAGATTAGGGTCCCTCACTATCGTAGTAGATACATTTCGTGCTGTTTTATGGTACCTTTATTAGAGTGCGACCATGGATTACACGGCCCGACAATATTAGAAAGCACAGCCAGTATTCCAAACTATTTGTGTCAAATAAAAATAAGTACCTGTGTACCTACCTACCTAGGTCAAAGAAGATAAGCTTTTTCTATCAGTATCTTGTTTTTAGTAACCTTTTCAAACCCTTTGTCTTACAAGTAACTCCGTTTATCGAAATACTACAATAATGTATTGAAAGGTGTGTTGTTCCACGCCTCAGCAAGCGTCGAGTACGAACCCCGCACAGACACGGTGTGTTGTCCCACGCCTCAACAAGCGTCGAGTACGAACCCCGCACAGACACGGTGTGTTGTTCCACGCCTCAGCAAGCGTCGAGTACGAACCCCGCACAGACACGGTGTGTTGTTCCACGCCTCAGCAAGCGTCGAGTACGAACCCCGCACAGACACGGTGTGTTGTTCCACGCCTCAGCAAGCGTCGAGTACGAACCCCGCACAGACACGGTGTGTTGTCCCACGCCTCAGCAAGCGTCGAGTACGAACCCCGCACAGACACGGTGTGTTGTTCCACGCCTCAGCAAGCGTCGAGTACGAACCCCGCACAGACACGGTGTGTTGTTCCACGCCTCAGCAAGCGTCGAGTACGAACCCCGCACAGACACGGTGTGTTGTCCCACGCCTCAGCAAGCGTCGAGTACGAACCCCGCACAGACACGGTGTGTTGTTCCACGCCTCAGCAAGCGTCGAGTACGAACCCCGCACAGACACGGTGTGTTGTTCCACGCCTCAGCAAGCGTCGAGTACGAACCCCGCACAGACACGGTGTGTTGTCCCACGCCTCAGCAAGCGTCGAGTACGAACCCCGCACAGACACGGTGTGTTGTTCCACGCCTCAGCAAGCGTCGAGTACGAACCCCGCACAGACACGGTGTGTTGTTCCACGCCTCAGCAAGCGTCGAGTACGAACCCCGCACAGACACGGTGTGTTGTTCCACGCCTCAGCAAGCGTCGAGTACGAACCCCGCACAGACACGGTGTGTTGTTCCACGCCTCAGCAAGCGTCGAGTACGAACCCCGCACAGACACGGTGTGTTGTTCCACGCCTCAGCAAGCGTCGAGTACGAACCCCGCACAGACACGGTGTGTTGTTCCACGCCTCAGCAAGCGTCGAGTACGAACCCCGCACAGACACAGGTATAACAGGCTTACCTATAAGACGCTCAAGAGGCAACTAGTTAGGTATAAAACTTAAAAAGTCAAAGTCAAAATTCGTTTATTCATTAAAATCACAAGGAATGTGAAACGTCAATATGTAAATTTTACTGCCTATTCCTCCACGACTAAGCCAGGAAAGAAAGGCAAGAAAACAAGTCCGGTTATTATTTTTAATGAACGTTTTACAAAACAATAGGTTTTGTAAATACAAAACATTATTTATCGAGCTGGAACATTTTCAATCCCAAGAGTTTTTTATCACCATCTAAATAACCCTACTACTAGGTATTATAAACGCGAAAGTTTGAGAGGATGTATGTTTGTTGCTCTTTCACGCAAAAAGTACTGAACGAATTTTAGTGAAACTTCATACCTTGTGATGTATAATAGCTTATACATCAGAATGACAATAAATGAATGGCTGCTTTTTGTGCTTTTTACGGGTACCACGCGGGCGAAGCCGTGGGCAGAGGCTAGTCCGATATAAACTTTATAGAAAGGCATACTACATAGGTATACAATTTTTATACCTATGTAGTATGCCTTTCTATAAAGTTTTTGGTTCATTGTGTTTTTAAATTTGTTAATTTTCAATTTATGTACATCTCTTAGGAGTTTTTAAACAATTAACAACAACAACAGCGAGTTTATCTTTATTTCTAATATTAACATTGTGATTATCGCTATTTTTCTTAAACAAATTAATATTTTTGTTAAAGCTACATAAATATAGTATGTATAGTAAACATATTTCCTTTTTAAATTATCAACTGCATACATTCAGTAGGTACCTACGTATCAGTGACTGTGCATTGATTTAAAATAATATAATGTTCATCTCGAAACTTTGTAGACTGAGTTGAACTGAGTCACCAAGGATGTGATTTAGAAAGCCGTCGCACGAACTTAGATAAAAAACACTGGTGTGTAAAGGGTAGTCTCCTCCAACGGTACCATTCCCAAAGTCAGGAATTCAATAGTTTTCGAAAAATAATATATAAACATTTTTAGGTTTAGTACTTATTGAAAAATAGAATGTGCTTGCATGTAACGCGTATGCTTAGAAATCATTCAAAGATGATCATTACTAAAACGCAGGAATACTAAATATGTGTTTTAATTTATTTATTTTTTTAAAGTGCAAATTTGTCTCTTTACTTGTAAAAATTTACAATGGACCAACCTTCGATTAGTCTGAAATGGATCCTATTCAAATATAAATTTTAGTCCGACACTGTTTAGTCCACTAGGGAACATAAAAACACAAGCACGAGCCGACCCCTTTCCATCCCCTATCCTTTTTTTATCTAAATTTGTGCGACTTGTATTGAGTTTTTGAGTGTAATTGAGTTGTAACTTGTAGTTCATATTGCCTCTAAAACTAAGTAATTAGGTAGGTACTTACAGTTTTGTGAATGATCAAAGAGACCGCTCAAAAGCAACTATATTTAGAACACAAAATCTAACAGCCTTCGTGTTCTCAATACCCACAAGTTAATAACCGCACAAACTCAAACTAAATTATAATTAACCGATCTATATAAAAAAAAGCTTTCCACATGGAACGGGGTACAAAGTTAAATTTGCTCAGTTAGAAGTGGATCCTACTTAGATAAGATTATTTTCTCACGAAATAGTTAGTTTTAAAAACAATTAAGTTTTTTCAGTTTCAAAAAGACGCGATAATGAGAGTACTACTTACCTATTTCAGATACCATTATAGTGCGGGAGACCGATATGACTGTTCTAACACAATCGGTTAAACTATCGGAATGATCTACTGATACTAAGAGTTTTTATACTTGCAAAACGACTGTTTACGGATCTCAACGATAACTCAAAAAGGGGTGATTTTATGAAAAGTTTAGTGAGCATACTCGTAAGAAGCTTATACATACTAGATACCATAAAACCAGTAGCATTTACTTTGCCGTTTACACTACTAGTAGGTATTGAGAAAGAGCTGAATCGTCTAATAAGTGACTTTTATGATTTCTTCAACCTATTAAATTATATTTCATTCTTAATAACAGATTAAAAAAAAACAGTTACTTGTTAACATACACAATCGAACTCAAAGTTGCAGCGCCCTAACGGGGTTCATGTACCTACCTACTTTCTTATGTATTGTTTAAACACCTATACTAAACTGTGTACATGACAGCAATAAAATAAATATGAAATAAAAGTACTTTCCACTAATGCTTAATTTATTTACGGGTGCTTATTTTGGAATAATAATTCCATAATATTAGTTATTTACCAAATTAATATTAACAAATAATATGATATTATTACAACCACTCACTTTATAAAAAATAATGAAATGGTTAGGTTAATTAGATCAGTATGATTAATAAGTATTGTTAACGCCTACGATCCGTTCAGGAGCAATACACATCGCGCGTCTGCTCATCTAAATGGATGAGGCGATTGAGCGTGTCTACAAAGCACGTAATCTGGGCTTGCAGATGGATTACGAATTGCGGTTTGAGGAGCACATCGCTGAGTGCGTAAGGAACTGTTTTTACAGGCTTAACGTTCTGTACAAGATGAGGTCATACTTAACGAAAGAACTTCGTATCAGCTTGGTAGAGTCACTTGTGTTATCAAAATTAAATTATACGGATGCTGTTTTTGGTCCACGGCTTCTAGCTAAAACGCAAAAACTTATACAACGCGTCCAAAATGCATGTGCTCGTTTTTGCTTTGACATACCGTTTAGAAGTCATGTAACTCAATATGTAAATTCACACTCCATATTGAAAATGAAGCATCGGCGCAGGCTTCACTTGGCATGCCTACTTTTTGGTGTTTTAAAGCACGACGCGCCTGCTTATCTGAGTAAAAAGCTAACAAAAACATCAAACGTAAGATCTTGCGAGCCTCGGCAATGTTCGTTGCAGCTCTCGACACAGCGTCATAGAACAACAGCTTTTAAAGGTAGTCTCCGCTACGCTGCATCGAAATGTTGGAATAATATTCCACCGCCATTAAGGAACCTGCAGAATGTTCATAGCTTTAGAAATAAACTAAAAAAGTACTTACTTGATTGGCAGAAGTCGCAGGCAAGTCTTTTACATGATACAAGTGCTATATAACTCAACATGTTGCTTAGACTCATTTTCAATGGATGAGCTCCTGAACGACTGCTCTATAAACCAAAACAGTGTAGCTAGTTTTATTTACTTATTATTTCATTTTTTTATTTTTACTTCTTTGCTTCAATTTGTTGTTAAGTGTATCTCTTGGTATAATGTTATAAGTCCGCACCCTAAAAACGGTTCTAACAGAAGACCAGCGCTGGTTGTTGCAACCAGTATTATGCTGAGTTAGCATAATACTGGTTACCTTTTTTGCACCTATTTATTGTGACTATTTGTAATGTGTTTTGTTTGTTTGTTGCAAAATAAACTAATTTCTATTCTATTCTATACTATAAATCTATGAAGGCTCATATTTTCTTGGCACCGTCACGTTCAAAACTTTCGCCGCACGCGAAACATTGTTCCCAAAACCTTATATTCGAAAATTACTGTAAAGAGGATAATATAACATCGAAATCAGTTTGGGACTTTTCATTTGTGTTCCTCTATGCACAATCAAGTATTTTAATTAAAAATAAGGTTTAGCAAAAAATCCAATATTATAATATTGGATTTTTTGCTAAACCTTATTTTTAATTCGATTCGACGGAGAAATATTTATCTTTCTTTTGACATTCAGTCAACTTACGCTCGGTTCTCGGGTTGGGGCTTATTTATAGAGTTCTAGTCTCAAATTAAGATTGTTTCCAATATAGATGGAAAAGTGGCACTTACCAAGAGCTGCCAGAATACCCGCTGCCCAGAACACCTCCCCACAAAGTGCTGGCAGAAACAACAGCCCTCCCATACGGCTGCCGAACAAGTCCTGCAGAGGATCCAGCATCGTCACGTAGCCCTGTCGCCGCATCGGGTTTGCGAAGAATATTCCACCTGTCACAACCAACTAAATTTACCTACTTAAAAATAATCGCTCATTTTTGTCAGCAGTTTTATCATTAAGATGTTGCTTTCCAGTTTACCTCAGAATCGGCAACAAGTTCAGTAAAATATTTTGATGAACGATAGCTACAGTAGCTTCTGAGAAACTAAGAGCCTGAGATGACTCACCGAAGACCAGGGACAGCGCGTAGCCGAAGGGAGCCTGGCACCACACCAAGCCTGACGTGTAGATGGCCTCGGCAGTGCCGTTGATGTAGCCGCCTCCCACCCATGTTGCTGAAACGATACTTTTTCGTTAGGAAAAAGGTATGTCTGTTGGGTGTTTATTTATTTATTTGAAAAGGGATGAAAAGGGTCATTTTATATTGGTGACAAAGGCAAATGGTGGGGCTTAGGGGACTTCTGGTAACATAAGTAGGTCATTTATTATACCTGCTTTACACAAAGAGATAGATGATAATGGATGTTTGGTCTTTAAAATGTTAACCCATATTTCACAAGATCTTATAGTATTCCAAAAATGTACCCTCGACGGGTCTTGACCCCGCAACCTCCCACTTGGTACACGGGGCTATACCAACTAATTAGTTGGTAGCTATTAGTCGGCATCGAATCCCTCCAGGGTTGTATTTTTAGGATATCATGAAATTTTGAGATAGCTGATAAGTAGTGCGCGCTACTTACCAGCTGTCTGTCTCCATGTGAGTGAAGTGTAGTAAAAATAAAGATACACAGTAAAAAAATATCCCAATGATGTATAGAACATGACTTTCGGCTTTGGTGATGGGTCTTTTTACACCCATCACCAACCCAAGGTTCTCGAATGCGACCACGAACCAGACTGACCAGACGATGCAGTTAGGTTACCCGATGGACCGATGACATCGTAAGGTCCAAGGAAGTCGGTGGATAGAGGTGGTCCAAGATCGTTCGTCATGGCACTCTTAGAGGTGGCTTATATCCAGCAGTGGTCTACAGTCCTTTGTTACATAGTGGAAGTGTAATAATAATTAGTGCTCTCTACAAAGCTTTCTCTTCTTTCAGTTCCACTCCAAGGTGGCAAATAATTTGTTCACGTGATTAATAAAGTAGAAAATACTGAGTGCTCATGCACTCAGTATTGCTTTATGTGAATAAAGCAATCAAGAATAGTGGCATGCGCTAACAGTCGTGTTAAATAGTGTGACAGGTATCCTACGTCATAGATATGGTAGGTAGTAATTACGCAAAGTAATGTATTGGCCCCTGGCCGTGGTGCGTGGGCGGGCGCGGCGGGGATGGGAGACTATACTTGCCTAAAACATCATACACTAACTTGATATGAACTTTACTATACCATACTTTTTATCTGTTTTCACACGACTTCAGAACGGGAGGAGGTTCTCAATGCGTCTGTTACTTTTTAATGTAAATTAAAAAAAAAATCCCACCCTAAGGGTGAAAAAATGGGGCATGAAATTTCATGTTGGATTATTATCAACTTCCCGTTATATGAAATTGGTTTTTATTTTTTACTGAAAAAAACAATATTTATTACCGGCTTATATATTTTTAACTTTTCAATTGGTGACATACGACGGACAGCACGTTAGGTTGACGTAACTAGTACTGAATTTAAACTGGCTGGAGAGGAAAAGCCTCAGACCCGGCTGGCAAGTTTACTCGACCAGGCACACCCGCGGCTGTAGCGTCCTTTGATGATGTTGTTGATGATGGTGATGATGACGCTGTCTGCATACCTAGTGCAGTTTAAAATAAGTAGTGGTAATAGCGATTCAATGGGTTACATGTCCAGAAAAGCTAAGGACACCACTAAAAAATTATCTACTATCTAGATAAAAGTAGGTCAGGGACATATTTTCTGTCACAGTGAAGAATCCTCGTAAACCCTGGAGGGTTCTTCCATCCACCTAGAAACCACAGCTACGACTAGCAACCGATGGTTGGCGATGATGTTATAGCTACCTGTCATGGTGAAGATCCCAACGAACAGGCCAATGGACCGGCCCGCCAGCATGACCTCCTCCTCAGAGTTCTCCCCGGGTGGCTTCTTCCGCCCCGCCCAGATACCCACGGCCAGGATCAGCACGTAGAACAGGATGATGGAGATCACCCCCGCTATGTTTATCATCTTGCCGTTTATATTGCACCTGTATTAAACACGATTAACCTTTTGTTTGTACATTAAATAAATCTGAACACATAAGAAGAAAATGATAAGCTCCCCTCAATGAATCATCACAGTTTGATCGAACTTACAAATTAAACTAACACTGGCTTGGTCAATTACCAGATACTTACCTCTTTCATAAAATGAAGATACCTCATTAAGTGAATAAATCATCATTTCAGCACAGTTTCAACACAACGCAGCCTATGCTTTTGTGCCTAACGGCGATGTCAGGCAGGAAACGTTCCATCCTTTTTTAAATCTTAAAAGTTCTGAGCCTGACAACAAATTGATAAGGAAGGTTTAGCTCACCTTTCGTTACGTAAAAAAGATTTCAACGGAATCGAACACCCCACACTTCACTTTTCGTCCATTATGTCTTAAACAAGAGCCATCTAAAATATATTGCTATAGACACTATTTATCGTTACGTCCGTCACTAGTGAGAAGGTGGACGTCGCCTCAGCCGCGGGACAGCTGTCGCCCCATCGAAGAGAGGTTTTCTGCGAAGGGCTGTTTCTGGTCCTAAAGCTTAGCCCGCACATGGGTGGCCAGGCATGGGTGCACGGACATGAGAGCGCGTTACATAACCCGGAGTGGCAGAGATCAGCTCGCGTGCCGTGTGAGACGCGGCGGCGGCGGCGGGCGGCGGCGACGACGGCAGGCGAGCTGGCACAAGCCCCGGATCGATCCCCTGACGTCATCGGCACCGCCGCGCATGCCCCACGCCTCTCGCACGCCCTTCACCACCGGCAGTTCATATTGCCTGCGCGCTGTACATTGCCACCCAACTACACAATCAACCAAAAATCTACGAAACATAGAGTGAATTGGGCGTGGAGTCCTGATGACATCACGCGTCCAGAGATGGACGTGAAAATGTGGATTCGTAAAGAAATAGAATTCGTATAGGCAGGTCGGTTTTCCCATTGACAAATTGATTGATGATTGAAACTCCCAACACCCTCTTATGTCAACTCTAGGGCTCCGAATAGGCACCACTTGCGATGTTGACTGTGCGGCGGTATATATGTATTAAAAAGCCTTCGTTTCGTTTAACTTCTTAGAGATTAGGTGAATATCCCCACAGCAAGCGTAAGCATGCATGAGTCACTGCCTAAGGCAATACAATCTGTTCAGCTCAATAAAATGCCCAAGATGTTAACTCTCATAATATGAGAGTCAACTTTAGAATATTATCATAAAGTTAAAATTAAAATTTAAGTTTAGCCACTTTTCCTACAAACACTGTATTATTTTTGGTGTTAAAAGCTCCTAGCATTCTACATTTTAAAACTGTGAGGTTACTTGAAGTTTCTACTCTAGTCAGAGGTTTTAATCAAAAATTGGAGTAGAATCTTGATTTGATTCGTTTACACATTTAACTAGAATTAAAGAAACTATTCGTACTCAAAAAAGGTCTAGTCAATATTACTTAGTTATTTATTATCTTTGCCAACTCTATGCGATTCTAATTTTGAACGTGGAGTATATTTGAAGTTGTCATCAATGCCGTCATAAAATGTCTGTAATATTTACAAAAGTGAGAATTTTCTGATAAACTCCAACAATTCCGTAGGAATCTAAATTGCTGTGCATTGAAACAATCCACATTCCGTTCAACCTTTCGTTTTCAAGCTGTAATTAACTGTCAAAATGCACGACACGGTGAGCCACAGAACAAATACCTACCATACTCTAAGGAGCAGTAAACAAGGCCCTTATCTTAGATACTCCTAGCATAGGTACGTATCAACACATGAACCTAAAATACATCTGATATCTATAATACAGACTCAGCCTAGTTTAGGTATTAGTGTCCTAGTTTAGCTTCAGTGCATTAAAAGTTAATGTATACGCTTTTGTGATTTCGTTGATAAATCAATCAGTTCTGTTATTAAATTAAATTATCATAAATTATTATGAATATTTGTTCTACTGATTTGTACGAGTAGACTTGTGTTTGTGGCACTGTATGCTTCACCTAATTGAAGGATACAGTGCCACAAACACAAGTCCTGCGATGTAAAGAGCCTGTATATGTGTTTGGGGTAAAAGTTCGTTTGTTTATATGACAAACACCTCACGCTTAGTTTTCCTTTCACGCTAACGCAAATGCGTCAAGGAAAAACTAGGCAGCACTAATGTCAACAGCAACAGCTACTGTCTTTTCTGTTCCATACAATTCAATCTTTCCGCAAGAGTTAACGCCAACAGAAAGTGGTATTCGTCTAATATACAGGTTGTTTTTCCACCCTTTTCTGACAACCGGTGCTTGTTGTTGTAACCGTCTAAAATATTAATTATCGCGACCTGTCTGTTGCCCTGTTACTTGATGTGTGAATAATATACTTTTGCACGTATAATCTGGATGAACGTTTTATTTGCTGAAGGTAGGGTAGGGACAAGTCCTCTCCTCATACTATGTCGTTCGCTTACAGATCGTCCGGCTGGCCGATGTGTGGAAGACTTGCAACAAGATCCGCGCGGCCGCGTTCCGCGTCGGCCTCAACCTGTGGGACTGGTATCGCCCGCTTGACCCCGAGGGGAACTCCCTTATATCCGGTAATTACTACCGACTTCCATATCTGCTGGAAGCCAGGCTTACTATGACCACGAAGACAACCCGTTTTGTCTACGGAGGAGAAGACTCTTCGTCTCACAAACACGGCTTCTTTCATGCATGTCACAATATTTGCGTATTTTTGGTTGTCTTCGTCGTTTTTAGAGTGTGGTAGTGCGCCCATAATATGATCCATCTCTTATCTACAGAATCCGATCCTATATTAACGCGATGAATCAAAACCGTAAAAAGTTAATGAACTGAAATAAAAATTCATAGTTCCACATTAGAACTGTTCTTCTGATTACTGCGAATGATCGGTTTTGTATGAATCGATCGAGAATTGTTTCCAAGCATAATTTTTAGAGCACTGCCAATAATAATAATAAACAGCCAACAGACGCATACAAAGTCCTGACTATACAATAGGGTTTCCTGTGTCGTGAGTATCACGAACCGCGGGTACCATGACACCCAGACCCGGCAACAATATCTGCAGAACATTCAAACATTGCTCCCGTAGCGGGAATCGAAAATAGGTGCCTCTTCTCTTGCGTCGCCAGTCGCCGCCGAGCTCGTCAATATCCATTACACTTTCGAAACCTTCGGAACTCAATTTTAATTATGTATTTATTATCAAATCAAATCAAATCAAATTCTTTATTTGCAAACATGCACATTTTTTTTAAGCACCGTACATGTTTTGCCTAGATCGAGGGCATGCAAATATACATATCAGTCAGTTGGAGAAACTAATCATGATAAGTTATGTAAATAACAGAATCGAGAAGACCTTTTTTGCTACAGCCAATTATTTTATTTTTAATTTTACTGCATGTGCAGAAAGGTAAAAGGCGTCTGCATTCAGCCACTTAAACGCAACCTATTTGTACCAAGCTCGATGAAACAGATCCAAATTCAAATGAGGCAAACAAGGAAAAGGTTTTGTAGCAGCTAGTCATCACCGCCAGCGTGCTGGATGCATGCCCAATACACCCAGAACACTCGCAATGGATTTCCATACATCATTGTCGGCTCGTTTTTGACCCGAATTCAAAACTGATGCTGTTAACTTAAATACGATACTTCGCGTGTTCCTTTTTCGAAAGTAATGACATTATTTCCGCGCATGTTTGAGAAAATATTAGTTTGCATGTTCCAGAGTCGAAGTTCGTGTCGATCCTGGCGGGTCCGCTGCGGTCGGTGGTGGGGCTCTCGGACGCGGAGATCGCGCAGCTCGCGGACTACTTCCGCGCGCAGGACGGCCGCGTGCTCTACCACCAGCTCTGCCAGATCATACACGGAGAAGGTGCCCACCATCTCCGCTATCTTTCACTTTCACCAGCTGCGATCTTTCACTTACATATACTAAATGGTTGTCCGAACACGATTCTCGTCTTAGTAGCGTGAGCACCCAAGACAACGCGTATGTCTACAGAAGAGAGAAGATGAACTTTATTAATGTCTATTTATCTCTGGACTGACGGAAAGACAAACAAAATATAGTAATATTGTCCATTCTATAGACAAAATTGTTGTATTACTAGGTCATACATTGACTAGATCGCCGCCAAATAGCTGGGAGCCTCTACGCTGTAGCTCTTAGCCCCTACGACGTAGCTGCCTACGGTGTAGCTGCCTACGGTGTAGCTCCATAACCTTAACTCGTAGATGCTATACCGTAGCTGTCTAGGGTTGTGTGATTGAATGGTTTTCAGAAATGATTACCTTTAACTGGAGTTCTGTGTTTATAAGTTTATAAATTAGTTACACCCGCTGTTGATTTTTATTTTCGTTTTTGTAGTTTCTGGTGGAAATGCACACTCGTGGCACGAATATAATTTAACGCCACTTCTCAAATATCTCATAAAATTCCTAAAGCGTCATGCGCTCGCGGTATGGATTTTATTTGCCTGTTGTCGACAAGTAAAATTGGTACGTCTATTGATCTACCTTCCAAGGTGAGCAGATTTTAAACTCTTTTGATAGTTTCAGAAGCAGTAAACGGCTGCTGATTCAACTGAAAACATAATGTACGAGATGTACCTACCCGCTCTAAACATACAGTTGAACTACTGGAATAAAAACTTTCACAACTTTCAGTTGTGTGTAATTATATTTTGTTTTCTTATTCATCTCAGTCGAAAACACCTTAATTTTCTGATTTGATGGTTATTAACATCCAGGACGGATAGGGTATCTGGATGTCAGACGCTACATTCGAAAACCAGGTCAATCAATAAGCCAAGAATAGCGAAGACTCCAAGCTGAATATAACTAATCAGTGTACCTAAAGTGGTTCGATTTCTTGAAGTTAGGTAACATTATTATTATTTTTTTATAATAATATCGACGTGCTCATCATCATTATCATTATGACCATGTAGAAGTCCTTCTGCTGGTCCTAGGCCTTCCCTAAATGTGGCTGATCCCGAGCCACCCCCCCATATCCACCGACTCGATCACACATTCATTTAGTATCTATCTGTAAGCAGTTAAATTCATGTAATTTCATGATGTTGTTTTTAAATTAATAAATGCTGGCAAACCCTTTCTTCCATTGAAATTCATCTTGAATGTGCCAGTGATATACTCGTAGGTTTGTTGTAAAATTTATAGTACCTACACCGCCGGCCAATTCAAAATCACAGAATCCTCTCCATCCAAAGGTTGTCTGGAAGAGTCTTATCACTTTTAAGTCATAAGACCGCCCAATGTACCTTTATTTTTAATGTGTTATTTCATAATGTGTACTAAAAAACATTGTTTTTGAAAACATAAATATTTCCTTCATTCATTTATTAGAACGCTTTGCGTCGCGCACCTCACCGTTCACCCGCTCACTCTCATCCATGTCAAGGTACGCTTTAAAGCGTCCATACATACATATAGTCACGCCTGTTTACCGGAGGGGTAGGCAGAGACCAAGGATTTCCACTTGCTACCGTCCTGGCATACGTCTTTCGCTTCATTCATCCTCATCACATTCTTCATACAGTCTTGGCGGTTTAGTTTAAGTATACAAGGCGAGCGCCTTGTATACTTGTTTTGTTAATCTACTTTCGTCCATCCTTTCTATATGCTCAAACCATCTCAACATACCTTTCTCAACTCTCGTTACTACATCTTCATTCACTCCACAATGCTCTCTTAACACGCTGTTCCTCACTCTTTCACTCAAAGTTACACCACATATACTTCTCAAAGTTCTCATCTCCACTGCATTCACTCGACTTTGATGTTTCTTCTGACATACCCAACTTTCACTTCCAACCATAAGTGTCGGCACTAACACTCCTTTATGCACGGCTAGTCGTGCCGTCTCAGACAATTGCCGGCTGCTCATGAAGGAGTTACTTAAGTGCCCCATTCACTCGATTTCCAGCATTCACTCTCCTTTCAATATCTTCCTCATGCTTCCCATCCCTAATAAACAAAGTCCCCAGATATACAAACTTTTTTACTTGTTCCACTCTCTCTCCGCCGAGTTCTCTCTGACAATATCACAATAATACATTCATCTTTATCAAAAACCATTACTTTCGTTTTACTCGCATTCACTTTCATCCCTTTTCTTTCAAACCATCATAATTGTTAACATCTCTTGTAACTCATCTGTCTTGGATACAATTCCCTACAGACTAGAAAAGCGTATGACCAGACCGCAACAATGTGCAAGGTGCTCCGTGGTATGATCGACGTCCCTGATCTGCACAACCTTCTGTTTCGGCTCTACCTTCCTAATAATTACCTTCGCAACAGAAGCCACAGACTTTTCTCTGTGCCCTCAAGTAGAACCGTCGCTCGTGCCAACTCCCCACTGCCTCGCACCCTCGCCGGACTAAACAGACTTCTTGACCAGAACCCAGACTGCGATATCTTCGCAGATGAATGGAAGAGTTTAATGTTGGAATGCCTGAGGTTTTGCGAGAGTGACTAATGAAAGGATGCTTGTTTGTGTTGTTAATATTATTTTAATTTGTATTAATCATTTCAATATTAGGAAATTTAGGAATTAGGAATTTATTTATTTATTATTTCAATTAATTTTTAACTATTTAATTTTTAAGGCTATTAATTCTGTATATTGATTTATCAAATGTTTTTACAATAATTTTAATTTATTAGATTTAAAAGATATTTTTAATTTTATGTAACTAGTGTAATTGGTTTAACCGTGTTAGTTACTTAATAATAAACAATAATCCACCGATGACGCAAGTATAACCTGAGCATCGGCGTAGAGAAGACATTTGACGAGTAACTCATTCATTTTTAATCCACATTCACTTTCAAATCTTTCAAACAACTGTCCATGAATAGATTAAACAGCCACGGTGACGCCACGCATCCCTGTCACGCATCCCTTTTGGATGCTAAACCATTCAGTGTATGACGCGTTTATCCTTACACAAGCACTGGAATCTTCATAGATAGATTTCAGAGCTCGAATTAGGTTGCTGTCCACTCCATACATTGACAGTACCGACCATAGTTCATTCCTCGTCACTAAAGCGTCCAACGATAAATAAATCAAAATTCAAAGTTTTTGTTATTTTCCTAAAAAAAATTAAACAAAATTGGTCCCGAATCGAATAAAGCAAGTTCCGGGGAAGGTGCACAAGTATTTTCTAATCACAGGTATTCGTACTTTGCTCGAAATAGGCGTTTAATTAATGAATTGGTCAGTTCAGATGCGGGCGGGCGCGATAAGACTTCCGCGGACTGCCTGCTAGAGGCGTGTCCGCCACCGCCCGAGCCCGCGTGCCACTCGCTCGACCAGTGGCAAGCGCGCCGTCTGTGCTGCCTGCTGGCCACCATCGCCGACAGAGACCTGCCCCTCAAGCCCTACTTCCAAGACTACGAGCTCGTATGTAGCCTAATTCTCAACACACCTGTACAAGGCGTCCGCGGACTGCCTGCTGGAGCCCGCGTGCCACGCGCTCGACCAAAGTGGCAGGCGCGCCACTCATTGGAATTTAAATTTCAATAAATAAAAACTTAGCTAAATATCCTCATGCTGTTTCCCACGGACAAGTTAACTTATATTTTAGTGCAATAAAACTTTTTAATTCCCAGGTGGCAAAGAATGACGGCCGCATAACCTTTGCCCACTTCGCGCGAATCCTGGACTATATTGGCATCATCGTGTCTCCCGAGGACTTCAACCTCCTCGTGCGAAGATTCATCAAGGACTCCTACACCCTGGACTATGTGGAGTTCCTCAAGATGGTGGAGGCGGTGAAGAAAGAAGGCATCGCGGGGCTTGGGGATGTAAGACTTGAATTTGTGTTTACTTGTGTTTGAACTCTATTAACTATCCAGCATTCATTTTCATTTACTAAGTTGTTAATCTCGCTTAGACTGAACCGTGTGAGAATGAAGAGATTGTACTTCGATGTTAAGTTTAGAAACTCGTCTCCATGTTTCTGCATGATGTCCCTTGGCTGCAGTGATTGGCGTCCGAAGTCAGTGTCTAGACAACTACTTCTGGCTCCCATGGCTGTTTAATACAGAAAAATGTGTTCAGTGCTCTTCCGATTAGCCATGCGCGAAATGTGTCAGTGAAAAGAAAAGAATGAAGTATATCTTTTAGCTAAGTGAAGTACTTCATTGATTTAGTTCAGTAGTTCATTTACTTCAGTTAGACCGTTTAGTTCTTAGAGGATTATGAATGGATGAACGAAATGAGTTGCTTTATTAGGGCTATGAACTATGAAATGTTTTTATTTTTATATCTCGATTTTCCTTCATAGGTACTTGGCTTAGGACTGTCAACCAGGGGCAAACATTTTTACTATAAAATATGTATATAGGAAGGTAAATTTAATATGTTTTTTTATAATAGTAATATATACGTATTTAAAAATTGAGATATGTACAATTTACTTTTGTTAATTAAACTGATTAATATTTCAAGTTATTAATAAAACGATTTAATTTATTTTTTATTTGCATATAAAACTGACCCGTAACATGCGCAACACGACGCGCTAATAATCGCAAATAACTAACAAAATTCAAACAATGCAAAAAAGGTACTTTCTTAAACAAAATATTAATAATCAAAATTATAATTTAAATATTAATTGCAAGTTCTTAGAAAGAGATACCATATCAGCTATCACTCTTTACTCTCACTTCTATTGTTGAAAAAATTGTGCAAAATAAAATAGTCTTTGTGTACACGCCATAACACCGTTTTTTCTATCTTCGTCGAGCGTGATGCTAAACGAAGCATTGAAGTAAAAGCATTGAAGTTAAAAGACACGTGAACTAAATGAACTAGAGACACATAAGAATGAGTAGTGAAGTAAATGACAAGACAATCTTACGTATGAAGTACTTCATTAACTTCATTCGTTTGCGAAGCACCCATGGCTACTTTCGATAACGATCTTAAGACCGGAAGTTCGCTAAGTGCTACGCTGCTCAAGCGGGGTGCAAATGTAGATTTTAGACAGATCTCGTCTAGATGTGATCTATGCTGTATCAGCAGTGTCATTTTCTGGGCCCAGAAAATGACACTGCTGATACTGAGTTAGCGTGTGTTGGTTGCAGGCGTACAAGCATCCTAAATCTGTGATAGACACGACGCTGCCCAAGCTGGTGCGTCCCGAGGTGTTGGCGGGGCGGTCGCCCGCCGCGCTCGGCGCCTCCGACGTGTTCCACCCCGCGCTGCGCGCCGCGCCGCCCTCGCGCCGTCTCGTAGAGCTCATGCTGCGCGTGCAGGAGTACGTCTTGCAGAGAAGAATACGAGTCTCCGAGTTCTTCCGGGTAGCTGTCTTTTTCATCGAATTGCTCACATCATGTTTATTTTTTTCGAATCCTTGCATTAAAAGATGCGACATTTTAGATGGAATTTTCCAGGACTACGATCCGTTGAACTGCGGGCGTATCGCTCCCCAGCAGTTCAGGCGGGCGCTGGATGCGTGCGGGCTCGGCGCCGTGCTGTCGCCGGAGGAGGTGATCTGCGTGATGCGGCACTACCTCGACCCTAACGACTCGGAGCGCGTCTGCTGGCGCACTTTCGAGGACGACTGCGATCAGGGTGATTCATACCTTCCTCGTTCTTTCCGGTTCCAGATCATCCCTTGTCGAAATACAAGTTCGCTCGAAAGTAGAATATGTCTATCAGCATAGAGCTTCGCTCGTCGAAAGATCGAATCATCACTAACCAACGTTCGATTCTGGAGTTGTAAGAATCTAATGCGTCGATGAGAACTGATCGTCGATCGATTGTTATTCTTCGGTCCTCGATGAGGACTGATCGTCGATCGATTGTTATTCTTCGGGGTCCAAGGGCGCGGCGGCGAGTCTCGGAGGTTCGGAGTACGATCCAGCACTCCAAGACTCGAAACAGCAGCCTCGATGCTGGATCGCTTTCGCAGTGTTCACGATAAAGGAGCTGGAGAAGCACCCGGAGGCGTCAGCGGGTGCGGCAGCGGCGCGCGTGGCGGAGCTGCCGGCGGGCGGCGCGCGTGAGTCGCTGCGAGGAGACGAGCTGGAGCTGGCGCAGACTGCGCTGCTGCGAGTGCGCGCAGCCGTCACCGAGCGCGCGCTCGACCTACGCCCCGCCTTCGCCGACCACGACCGGTGAGTTCCCGACCCGTCCCCGTCCCGCACGACCCGGAGCCGTCCCTGAGCCGCGCGGCTGCTTGCAGGCACAACAGCGGACACGTGTCGCGCGCGGAGCTGCGGCGGGTGCTGGCACGCGTGGGAGTGCTGCTGTCCGCGCCGCACGTGCGGGCGCTCGAGGCGAGGTACCTCGACGACTGCGGCTTCAGCTACGTGCGGCTGCTAGACGAGGTAACGGACGGACCTTATGGATTAGAGAGCCATAATTCTGGAAGGTCTTACCAGGTGTTCTGTTGTGTTGTATGGTACAGCTGGTGGAGCGGCCGGTGGAGAGCGCCACGATCTCTGCGGCGGGCCCCGCGCCGCGCCGCGCCGCCGCCGCCGCCGACCCGCTCGAGACCGACATCGTGCAGATCCTCGCCAAGATCAAGGGGAAGGTGATACGATCGCATCACACATAACTTTTTAATTTTATTTATTTTGTAGGAACCTAAGGTAGGTAGGTAATTATAATTTTACTTTATACTGTTTGAGAAGGCCCTTTACAGCCGCTAAACTAATGAATACCTACTTACGTTTTATTTTGTAATCTAATCAACCATTATGTTAAATTTATTTTATAATTGTTTTACTGATTGACAAGGACTTTTAGAACCCAATTGTAATTTTATAGTTGAAAATATGATTTAAGTGACATGGCAAAATTGTTAGTAAACTACCTGCTGAATTTATGTGATTATTGCAGATGGTGCGCGAAGGTGTACGTCCGCGCGAGTTCCTGCAGCAGTTCGACAAGACCCGTGAGCTAGTGATCCCTCGCGCGGACTTCTACCGCGGCCTCGCGTCCGCCGGCCTCGCGCTCACGCCCAAGGAGATGGACACGCTCATGGAGGTGTACGTATTCCTTCTACCGCGGCCTCGCGTCCGCCGGCCTCGCGCTCACGCCCAAGGAGATGGACACGCTCATGGAGGTGTACGTATTCCTTCTACCGCGGCCTCGCGTCCGCCGGCCTCGCGCTCACGCCCAAGGAGATGGACACGCTCATGGAGGTGTACGTATTCCTTCTACCGCGGCCTCGCGTCCGCCGGCCTCGCGCTCACGCCCAAGGAGATGGACACGCTCATGGAGGTGTACGTATTCCTTCTACCGCGGCCTCGCGTCCGCCGGCCTCGCGCTCACGCCCAAGGAGATGGACACGCTCATGGAGGTGTACGTATTCCTTCTACCGCGGCCTCGCGTCCGCCGGCCTCGCGCTCACGCCCAAGGAGATGGACACGCTCATGGAGGTGTACGTATTCCTTCTACCGCGGCCTCGCGTCCGCCGGCCTCGCGCTCACGCCCAAGGAGATGGACACGCTCATGGAGGTGTACGTATTCCTTCTACCGCGGCCTCGCGTCCGCCGGCCTCGCGCTCACGCCCAAGGAGATGGACACGCTCATGGAGGTGTACGTATTCCTTCTACCGCGGCCTCGCGTCCGCCGGCCTCGCGCTCACGCCCAAGGAGATGGACACGCTCATGGAGGTGTACGTATTCCTTCTACCGCGGCCTCGCGTCCGCCGGCCTCGCGCTCACGCCCAAGGAGATGGACACGCTCATGGAGGTGTACGTATTCCTTCTACCGCGGCCTCGCGTCCGCCGGCCTCGCGCTCACGCCCAAGGAGATGGACACGCTCATGGAGGTGTACGTATTCCTTATTATTACCCTACTTACCACCCCGCATCTTCTCCACACTAAAGAGTTGTAAGACTGACTGTTCATTATCATTGTGGGATAATGATGGCAAGCTTGACAAGTGTTCTACGGATTCTTATCTCGGTTCCTACTACGGTCTAGGCTACGTCCGTACGTAGCTACACAGCAACCAGTAATATTACTATGGATGGAAGCATCAATATTCATAGCTCCTGAAAGTACGGTCTCACAGAAGTCTCTTGCGTTACCTTGACAATATCTCGCACAGCTCGCTTCTGCAATCGGAAGGCTCGGTGCCAGTCGGCTTCGCTTGGCCACAGTTCCGCCCCATATTGGAGTAGCGAGTGGACAGGCAAAGTAACAGGAGCGAACCATGTGTGCTCGCAAGAACCTCGAGAGTCGATAAAGCGCGTAGCACGCTCCCCCTAGTTTTCCAGATACATATCGATATGGGATTCCCAGGTGAGCGCCCTATCGAGCTCAAAATACAGAAACGCGGTGCTCTCCACCTGCTTCATTTTTTATCCCACGAAGACTGATGCTCCTACAGAGGCGACTCGACAAGCAGATAAAGATAGAGTGGGTCTTCGTCAAGTTTCGGACTAGGTCTTTAAACCAAGCTGTAATGTTGCAGGTTCTGCGCGGTGGGGCGGCGCCGCTACGTGGAGTACGAGCGGTTCTGCTCGTGCGTGGGAGAGGCTCTCACGCAGGTAACGATGGTCACCATATTCGATCGGACTCGCTCTTGAACATGCACACTTTGTAACTGCATAGTGAAATCACGTCGCCGTCGGGCTTACCAATGAAGAAGGCTATCCCTTAATCGTTTACTTATCTACTTGAGCACTTCTCTAAAATCGATTCAGTACTTGTAGGTAGGTATAGAGCGATAGAATTCTGTTGAAATCAAGATAACATTTACTTAGTTGATAATATGTTAGCATAGATCAAGTGTGTGTTCCGGTTAGGAACACGTTAGAGTCGTCTAGATTTCGGTGCAGAATTCTCAATTCTCATAACGTCTGATGTCTAAGTTTTCTATGGGTCAATTCTCAAAATGGTTTTGTATACTTTTCAAAATGGCTGTTACCTGTGGCTGGCTGGCTCTCTGCGCTCTTACGGCCTTGTACCGCGTAGCTCGTCCGGTCTGCAAGGGTGATGCGTTCGGGTTATCCCCGTTGTCCTCCGATCTTCGGCCAAAGTTGATATAGAATTTTGTTATGATTCCCCGATTCACAGTTTATCAAGTTTAAAACGAAAGATGTAATAAGTATAGTTTGTCATGGCGCGGCATGGCAGGGCGGGCTGGAGCGCGCGCCGCTGCTGGCGCCGGTGGGGCACGTGCCGACGCGGGACTCGCCGCTCAACTTCCTCAACTTCGAGGAGCGCAGCCTCGTGGCCGGCGCGCTCGCCAAGCTGGCGCACCATCCCGACCAGCTCTCCAACATACTCGAGGTCTTCAAGGTGAGCGTGCACCGAACAACGAGAGGTTGTTTCGTGTTTCTTCGTTTGTTATTATTCGTCTCCTCAACGGCTTTAGAGCGGTAGGTAAGACGGTATTTAGCGATCGTTTTGTACCTACGACTTTAAGGGTGGTTCTTACCGGTTAGGTAAACATGCAAGTTAGCATTCGTTGAAAAGTTCGAGTACCTACCCACAAGTCCCAATGCGAACTACCGTTGACATAATCGTAGTCTCGGTTAATCTCGAGTCGCGAGGCGAATGAAGAGGCGTGACGAGGCGAAGTAATAAATGATAAATTGAAGTTTTACAATTTTTGTAATATTTCGTTTCAGTTCTATATTGTACGGTCAATGTACATTTTAAGCAAACGCGGCGCTTCCCATAGCGCTTGCAACTTTGTATGTGCTTGTACTATCATATAATTAGTTATAATAAATCAGTTCACGTTCTACTACGGACTCGGGTGGTTCTCATTTAAAAACCCCATCCTTACTTATCATATCATATAATATCAATATCACGAAGTGTAGGGATCTTCACCTCGTGCTGTAGGAATCATACCGAACCCACTGATACACCTCGCCACCGAATATGTCGTAGTTGATCACAGATGGCGCCACAGATCTACTAAATGCTAACGGATGGCGCTAAAGGACCCAAGAACTTTACAATGAAAATTGGTGTTTTATTCAATCTGAATTTTAGAAAATTTTCTGCAACCTATCTTACGTGGAGATTAATATGATTAATGTGCACGTTAGAAAGGTAGGTAGGTACATACGTACTCGTGGGTGATGTGGTGTAATGTTGCAGGACATGGACCCGGTGCGATGCGGGACGGTGCCGCAGGTGTCGTGCACGCGGGCGCTGTGCACACGCGGGTTGCTGCAGCTGCTGTCCTCGCGGGAGCGCGACCTGCTCTACCGCTGCTTCGGCTACCAGCGCGGCGCCGGCACAGAGGTATACCTACCCAACATCTGTCCTGTCTGTGTTACCTCTCTCGATAAATACACTACCATCGATCTGTCAGCGAACTTTACATGCCATAAATTGTATTAATCTATAAGTCAAGACAAAGCAACTACATAGGTAGGTACATACTTACCTACGAGCAGGGCGACGATTAGACCGATAACAATAATTATGCGAGGTCGAAAGCTGTTAAGTTGCGCAATTTACCAGTTCTCTATCTCAAAAAAAAGCTAAGTAAAGCAGGCGCATGGTTTAAGTTTAACGAGTGTTGCAGGTGAACTACCAGGCGTTATGCACCGCGCTGGACGTGCTGCACGCCACGGCCTCCGCGCAGCCCTGCTGATGTCGCCGCATGTTGGCGTCTGCTGTCCTTTTATGCGTGTCGTATCTTGTACGTTTATCTTGATCTATCACAATACAATCATAACTTGCTATTGGTAAAGTGGTTTTATTTCTATTAGTTTAGTGTAGAGCCCAGCAAGTACCAAGATAGATAGGTATACCTACTGATAAAATGAAGGGATGTTAAGGATCCGGCGCACAGCGCTCATAACTTAAAATCGACGCGCGTCCAAAAATATAGCTTTTTGACTGATGCAGGCCCGCCCGTGCTTGCGCGATAGCAATATTAGCCGTTCAGAATTTGTTGATGTTCCGTAATACCAAAAAAGATGAATAAAAACTTGTTGTATTTATCACATTGTGTTGTTATTCTGTAACTAGACAATATAATCTATGTACCTAACCAAACGATACGTAAGGTGTTGCTGTTTTTAATACGAAACAAATAAGAAAACATGTCATGTATGACGTAAAATATCCAAAATGCGATTAGTTTACATTTCATTTTAAGGTAAGTATTTTGAAAAAATATATAGCAAGGTACGTAGATAAATACTATTCGAATGCAAATAATAACATAATATGGTGAAAATAAGCTCTAATTACAAATGACTATGGTATTTGTGGTATACGTATGGTATGTTTGTATGGGCAATTCATCCAACGGAGATTGGACGTAGGTAGGTACCTAATTACAAGTCGATTACTTTATGGGAGCCTGCCCACGTACTACTTTTTGTAGGTCCTACAATTGGTCAAATTTTTCGCCGGCTTATCATAACACCGACTCAACACGCACACGTCCGTCACTTTGCCCTGCTCAATTGCCCGTAGTATCTCCTCTAATCTCCTAATTGCCCACAGACTAGGAGATACTACGGTATTGCCCATGGCATGCGTTTGCATCCTAGTAGTCTGTGCCCATGGATATACTCGGCCGTAGTAAATGCACGCGGCTGACTCTCGGTGAGTAGCTAGGTACCTATCTAGTATGCGTTAGCGCATACATTTCTAAACGTTCCATTTTCCACAGAGCTCCCTAACCACAGAAGAATACCTATATAATCTAGTAGGTATTCCACTATTCGGTGGCCTTACTCATAAAATTACTAAGATAGCTACTTACCTACCTAGCTTGTCATAACAATGTCATTTTAAATTAATCAGAAGAAAACAACCTAGAGTTCCTCACGGAGCAACCGGTATGCATTAGTTGTGCCATTCCAAATACCTATATAATTTCCACTTGGCAACTTGGTACAACTAGATATTCCTTCCTGGGCAGATCCGACTAGGATGTTAGGTTTTAATGATACCCAGAAAGGGTGATAATGGCCTCGATTCTATAGAACACAACTAAACTTAATTTAAACTGTCGCTCTCTTGTACTGATAGTGCAAGCACGAAAGAGATAGCTACAATTTTGTCAAATTAGTCAGATTTAAGTTTTCCTTACAAATTTTGTCGTAGTTTCAAAACATGCTGACTATAAACACGCACACAGCATTAAAATTCTTGCCATCTCTTTCTCGCGTACACTGTTAGTATGTTTAAATTTAGTTTAGTTAGTGGACTACAGAATCGGGGCCATTGTTGTGGTAATCATGAACTGAGCATGGACTGTAAGAACAATAATTGAGAAATCAATACAAAGTCAATGTAATTTTATTTACATCTTTTATTGCGACATACACAACATGTATATCCTCAAAGTTTGTTCATGTCGGATTTCTTATCACTAAAATTCATTCCTAAACGATGGATGAAACATCTAGATTGTAAAAAATACATGATTTAGATTCGTAGATCTTTTACCAAACAATACAAAACTACAACATTTCTGCAATGAGATCCAGAATCATTAATGTAAATCAAGTGGGGGGGGGGCGGCTCGAAGACATCGGTCTGTCGACTCCGACGCAACCGCACGCGACGCTGCTACTGCTGCTGCTGCTCAAACACCGCCCGGACGCACTCCCACGCAACCTCACATGCACACATACATACACACAAACCCTCACATGACATGCACACACAGTGTGAACCGGCTCCCCCGCGCGTAGGGTCATCTTTTGGTAATCATTTTTAAGCTCTGTTATAATTAATTCATAATTATGTACTCCTATTTAATTCAGTTCAAAAGGTAAAGATCTCGACACAATGTCAAAATTGAATCTAATCAGCAATAATACTCAAGTGAATCTATTATCCATACTATATTATTTATAAATAATTTTATGTAAAAGGTGCTCGAATGCGACCGCATCGCATTTATCCTTAAAAACTTCTTAAGAGATTAGTTTCTTAAATTAGTTTAATGTGGAATGGAATGACGTGCCCTCTGCGCGGAGAACAGCGCGGGGGGCACTCATGACCGGTGACTTAACCTGCAACAGAAAAGGATACAGCTTCAGTACATCTCGCTTCATCTTAGACTACGCTCTATTCATAAGTAACAAAATCAAGCACACAATGCTAACAGATGATGCTGTGCTTTTGTTTAATGTAAGAGTTTGTGCGAAAATTGGACACGAGGCTTTAGGATTTCTGCAACATGCAGACTAAAAGCATAGATGAACAGACGACGTAGCCTGGGCTCGGGTCTAGTGTCCCTGGCTGGACTAGATCTAGATTAGAGTAGTGGAGTGGAGTGGAGTGGAGTGGGTCTCACCTCACTATTGGACTGAGATGACTATCGGCAGGTACTGGGAGCGGCGCCTAGTAGGGCTGATGCCTCTGGTTGGCGCGGCCGCTGCCGCCGCCGCCGCGCTGCTTGCCGCCCTGGTACCCCGCTGCAACACACGCCACGCCCCGTTACCGACACGCCACGACACGACTCGACACGACTCGACACACGCCTCGACAACCACCCGCGACGCCGACAAGTGCAATATGCAAGGTACCAACTACTGGGCTACAACTCTATTTAGTACTGAGTCAGTGGAGAGTATAGTAACCCGTTTCATAGGGAGTTCGTTTATTATGAGCTGGTCTTTTTCCCAGGATATTAGAATGACAGTACACCTTACTAAGGAACTTTACTGTGCATACTGTTAAGACATTTTGTGGCCAAATATTGCAACAACTTTTAGAGCCTTTTTCAAGATTACTTAAAAAAGCTTTATTCTTCCAACCATTATTCCAACAGTTAAACAAACAAAAACATAATTTACAATCTGAATATAAATAAATCCCTTGTTGTAATATCAAGCCACAAGTGCGACACAATGTGACAGACACAACTAGGTTAATAAAACTAATCATAAGCTTATGTAACAAATAAATGAATATCAATACAACTGGTCACAGAAAAATTGTTACAAAAATAACTGTGTAGTCATTATTATAAACTGTACATATAGGATGCATTCACAAGCTGTGTTACATGCTGATAAGATGTGGCCAGAAAACAAGAAGGTAGATACTACATTCCGTTCCAGCATTATTACAAGTTTACCTACTAAACTAAACACAAACCAATCAAGAATTATAATGTAACTAAGTAAATAACTAACATGTTCAGCCTCACCTATCAGTACATTCATGAGATATTTAAATTTTGATTATTTTGCTTAACTTTTATGAAAAAACTGGAGATCTTAACTCCAAAATAAGGCCAGATAGTTTATCGAGGAATCACTAAAGCGAGACTAACATGGATGATCAGTAAAATCTATCAACATGCCTTACAAATATTTTCAAACTACATACTAAGAACCGTTTTGGTTAGATTTTTTAGCATCAGCACATAGAAAACATTTGTAAGGATAGAAATGTACGACAAAATCGAAATAGAGGTGCGAGTACCTTTCCCGCGAGGAGCAGCGCGCGCGCCGTACCCGCCCTCGTACCCCCCGTACCCGCCGTAGTCTGCCCAACAACAACCGGTTAGTGAACCGCCGCCCCGCCCTCTGCTCTACCCTAGCCAAGCCTACTCACTACTCGTTTGTTGTGCTGTATTCAAAACAAGCCCAATGTGCAAATTGTCAGAGCTAAACTTGTCACGGATGCAATACTAACCTCTTCTAGTAAGGAGTCTGGATTCGGCATTTGATAGTCTTGTACCCCACCAATATGGGTTGTTGGTGATTGGTTTTAGTGTTTCAATCCCTAAAGGAACCCCTATTGTTGGGTGTGTCTATCATTGGCTTCCAACTTCTGAGCAAATGTGATAGGCACTCGAAATTTGTTTTTAAAATGCTTTATTTTAGGTGGGCGACTGGTGGTTAAATATTATACCCCTACCCTCGGTCAAAGAAAAGGAGGATATTTTGGAATAACCAAACAAGGCAGACAAGTTCCAAAATGAACATCTTATTTCAGGATGCCTAGTAGTAGTAACTAGCTTGGACTAGCTTGGACATAGGGCTTTCACTACATCTACTGCTTCCCCCATCAACCAGATTCATTAGCACTAGCGCCTTAGCGATCAACCCCTTCACACAACGCATGATATTGGAGCGAAGTTCCATTCAGCTATAGAATACAAGAAATACTAGTTTGATCCTTCGTGATAATTGCAGTGAATGAATGAGATCTCCGCTCATAAAAAAATGTTGCTATATATTGTAATAATTTTAATAAATGTTATTTTCTATGATATTGATCTAGAAAACCTACCTATCAACTATCTTTCCTACCACCCAGTCACCGACACGAATACATCGAGCGGCGTTGCGAGCGTGACACCTGTCCTTTATCTATCACAAAATGTATTGAGGAAAGTGCAAGCCCTTTATGCATGCAGCCATTTTATAAAATACAACCAGAATCTTATAGAATGTGTTTTTTTTTTTTTAAAAATGAAGTTATTTTTTTTTCAAAAAGCTGCTTTTTCATCTCATACATGTGAATGCAGAACATGCCCTATTTTAGGAAGTGCTGTGTGAAGCGTGTGAGGGGTAGGAGTGGAGGGTATATGGAAACACATTGAGAATTTTTGTAACAGTGCTTTATTCAAAGCTTCATCATATCTTTATCACTTTCACAATGTCTCTCCATATTTACCCCATTTCCCAAATGTAGCAAGTGGCATGAGTGTCAAAAGTTAAAAGTAATACAAATAAAAACTCCAGCGACATTGCTACATGTGTCAAAAGTGGTATTACAAATGAACACTTAAAATCTTAAGGCCGGTAGGTAACATTATGTACAGAATATAGACAATACCCGGTGAAATGACATTTGCGAAAGCAGGGCGCGATAGCACTGTTGCCTACCGAGGGCGCGGGCCCCTTTCATTCAAAGAAACTGAGGCAAACATTGCAAAAGTTAAACTAACACTATGAGCGACTTGACCAACTAATGTTGAATCAGTCCAATCACTCGCAAAGGTAGGACCGACTTGATAACTCGTTTCGATTATATACCTATTTGCCGCCTCGACAGCATTCACTACACATTATCTCGATAGAATATTAAAATATATAGAAAAATAAATATTTTCTACACACTAAGTTAAATACCTAAGTTTCGCGTGATGTCGATCTTTCGAATCAATAATAACAGTCTCAGTGCACGTAAACAGGCAACTCGAGGACGGAGTGCGCCTCGCTCGCAACGCTAACCTAGCCTTACTCTACGTCGTTTACATTACATTACATCCTAGGGATCAGGTAACATCAGTCGAGGTAACGTGTCGGTGAGCGGGCTCGCGGGACTCGCCACTCTACTAAAACTGCTTGCCGCGTTTACCGTAATTGGGGTATCCGGAGTAATCGTATCCGCCGTAGCCCGAGTAGCCGTCGTAGCCGTATCCGCCGTATCCATAGCCATCGTAGCCGCCGCCGTATCCACCCTGCCCGTAGCCGTAGCCGCCGTAGCCTTGGTTACCCCAGGCGCCCTGGCCGCCGTAGCCGCCGCGTCCCCCGCGCCCCCCGCGGCCTCCGCGCGCGCCCCCGCGTCCGCGCCCGCCCATGCCTCCGGGCCCGTCCGGCTTCGGCGTGGCGCGCTTCACGTCCACCTGTCGACACCACACAACACTTCAGTTATACAACCACAAACTCCGCTTTCTATCACTCCAGCCAGAGCAGGATAATTGTACATTCAGATGTGTGGGTAAAAGCTTCTTCATTGGTCATTCAGAAGCAGAACTGAAGTAATTCATCATGTAATTGTCTCATGCACATTATGATTCAATTGACATAATAGAATTGAGATGCTCACCTCTTTCCCGCCAATGGTCTGTTTGGGAGTTTTTAGGAGTTCGTTCACAACCTGTTCTGATTCAAATGTGATGAAGCAAAAACCTTTTCTTTGATTCTTGGTCTTGTCAAAAGGCATTTCCACTTCAATAATCTGGAACAAACAATATGTTCATTTGTTATTGGCATCAATATAATGCAAGAAAAGTGAATTTGATGATCAAGTCAGTGGCCCGGATGTATCTTCAGTAGAAGTCCAGATTTCATAATCTCACCATAACCGGATTTGTCATCATAGTAAAGAAATTAGAATAAGTGAATACATTTTGCTACATAAGTGAGGCACTCACCGTTCCAAAGTTGCTGAAAAAGTTCTTGATTTCATCATCTGAGATCTCACTACTGAGGCCTCCAACAAAGATTTTGCCATGTCGTGCTTTCGCCTTCTTGGGGTCAACTTTCTTATTGTTGATGGTGTGCTCGCCGGCTGCCATCACCTTGTCGATGGAGTCAGCTGCCTTGAACACAATGAAGGCAAAGCCCCGCGACCGCCCTGTGTTTGGATCGGTCTTCACATTGATGCTTTCAATTTCACCATATGCACCAAAGTGGTCACGCAATTCCTCTGTAAAGGTTAATAAAATATTACTAACTACATTTAGGAAATAAACTGAATAGACTTTATTTAACAGAAATCAGAAGTTTGGTAAGAGCTTCTTCAAAATTTATTCAGAAGCAGAACTGAATAAGTCATCATACACTATTTTGATGGACAGATTTTATATCCAAACTCTTAAGAGACTGGCAGTATCAGGAGAACCTACAGGCACACTCTCTCACACACACTCCACATACAAGCAAACACCCTACTTACATTTTTTTTTTTTTTTTTTTTTTTTTTTTTCTAAATTAGCATAAATAAGTAAAACCTAAAAACTGTTACTATAGTCTTAGATATTAGAAGAGCGGGGCCTTCTAACACAAGTATTTTCTACTTAAATGAAGGTCCCAACCCTAATGAAATTGTTAAAAATTCTGCTACAGAAATAAAAACCATTTATTATTATTATTATTATTATTATATATTGTTGATCCATTTAAACAGCAGACTAGTAGAAAAATTACATGACAAACAACTTTTGAATAACATTGGTTTTTTTTTGTTAGAAGGTTCACTAAAAATACCTAATTTAAAAAGCACCAAGACTGATTGCTGATCTTTAGATCACACCTTATTCATAGTTTGGTAGGTTGATAGTAGGTATTAGACACTTACTGTCTGTGGTCTCCCAGCTTAATCCTCCAACAAAGAGTTTTCTGTGAAAATTACAGATAACATGAGTAATTCGTTCAGACTGGTACAAATAATGCAATTGTGTCTCGATTCAGAAACTGACGTAATATTACATTTTAAACATTAAAACTATGCAGTACTTGTTTATAGTACTTTACAGCTACAATTTTGTTCAAAAACAAACTCCAAGCACTGCAGCAAAACAAATTGACAACCTGTAAGTTACAAAAGTAAACTGGAAATTTACATTATAATCAAAACAACGAAAATGGTACAATGTTACAGTGATAAGATAACGCAAGATTTAAAATTGGCAAAGGTGAACGAGAGGCCCAAAGTTAAGTGGCCTGAAACTAGTCAGTTTGGTCGTTGTTACTTTAGTGTGAGCCCATAGTGTTACCATGGCGTTCCTCCGTAGCTGCGGCAGCGGCGTCGCAGGCTCACACCTGCAGAGAGACACAGCGTTAGTGGCGCCCAAACTGACCGCGAACGCGACGACCCCACACACATGCGCTAAAACCGATTTCAAATCTTGCAAACCTATTCGTCACCCACTCAAACATGATAGCAAACTGATGATAAAACCGATAGCGTGTCCAAGCCTGTGCCGGGTGCAATCCGCGCGCAATTATGACGCCATTTTAACTTGTGCGGCTCGAAGTAATCTACAATTTAGTAACTCTGAAACTACTCTGAAATGAAAATTAAGAATTCTAGGACAAAATAAGGGCCGCATATGAGACACTGTAAATGTAAAATCATAAAATTTTGAAGAGATTCATTGGATTAAGAGCGATATAAAAATGCCGCTAGTGAATCATGTCAGACCGACGCCATTGCGGCGAGACAAAGGTTAGCGCTCAAGTAATGAGTCCTCAATAAAATTAACATTAATATACACGGGAATTCAGCGCTTTACATTAAGTGTAACGAGTTATAACTTAAAAACAAAACCAAATTACCTGTCGTCATCGCGACCCGGGGCTTCCGCACTATTATGGTCATGTTGGGCGTCTCCTCCACCATTTTCCGAACTTCCGTTTAGTTGGTTATCAGAAATGTCTTGTGCAAAATTATCGTTATTAGCCATGACTTAATACACACTACAGCCTAAAATTATGAATAAACTATGAGCTAGGGCCTAGAGACGACCTTCAACACTGAATGCCAAACGCAGAAGAAGGAAAGAGGAAATACGCTAGGGACGCTTCATTATGTCGGCGCGAAATGCTCCATATGTTGGCTAACATGATGCTACATGAATGACATTTCACAAAACTACCAATCGCAGAGCAGGTAGTAAAAGTTCATTGGCCCTAGCTGGAAAGACAAAGACAGGTAGATACAAAATTCTTCGTCAAAGAAAGAGCAAGCTGCTAAACTACAAAATCAATAAACTGCCAACATTACAAAAATAAACACGCTTCTTTTTCTCCTCCTCCCGCCCGCGGACCCCAATCCGTTCCATTTTCCGCAAATAGTAATCAATACAAAAAAAAAAATATTCATACGATTATTTACAAGTAGGTAAATACAAAAAATACAGATGGAACAGCTAGCCACCTAAAGACCGTTGCAAACGATCTATAGATAGCTCAACATAAATAATTTACAAAGGTTAAAAATATTAGGAAGGAGTGAAAAGATAGGTATATCCTAAACGTTCATGCTCCATCAACGGCCATAATTTATCATCACCTACTTTTATTGAGATTATATCCAAATGAAGGTGTATACTTGATAAATTATAAAATCGTATGTCCTGCCTGACTGACTATAATGGCTGTGCGTTGATGAATCAGCCAGTCAGTGGCTGATCTTTAAAAAGTAAATAAAAAGTTTATTTGTAAGGGAGTATCGCTTTTTAAACACAAAGCCGTAGGCAACAGCTAGTACACGTATATCTTAGTTAATAATATTGTGAGATAGAGAATGCAGTAGGTACCTACTAACCCTGGGTTTTATTGGTTGGTTGTACTCTCGAGAGGAATGCCTGTTATACAGGTATATAGACCCATCACCAACACGAAATCTACGCATACTGTTCATCTTAACAAGTTAGCTGCGGGGAAAATTCGAAAATTTTGATGTTTGTTTGGATGAAAGTGTAATTTCCGGACACTTAGAATTAATTTCCTTGAAGAACTGAAAAAAATAATTGAATTTGACCTTCAATATCTCCAGAACCAGTAGATTCCCAGGTATAGTCTGGTCAAAACAATGATTTAAAGAATATGTGGCTTTCAGCTTGGTGATGAGTCAACAGAAAGCATATTCAGAAAATAATAATGAAGTACTTATTTTAATGAGCAATCCTCCTTTAGCTCTGGTTATGCCATTTAGAAAATGACAACAAACGAGGCTCTAATTAATCTGCTTGAATTAAAAGCCAGAGACAAGATAGAGTTGCTAGCACTCTTTGCTCAACACAAAATAAAAAAAACTGAGTGAATACTGACACCCGTACGGTGAGGTAGGCTCTTTTCTGTTTTCAGACTAAAAATTGTGAAAATTACGTGATTTTCTTGTTATTTGTGCAAAATACTTCGCCGTTTTCATGCATAAACTTTACTGAGGTGAGTTTTCGTGTAAACGAAGTGATATCTATACTACCTGGGGAACTCCTTCATTTGGTTATCGACAGAGAATCACTGAAAGGTTAAACCTGCCAATAGCTTTGAAGAATGCCGTTTTACTCAGCAGTTTAGCACTAAAAAACAGAAACTTGTGCTTGTAATCCACATAATATATAGCATGCAATTCCCAACTAGTTTCATAGAAGAAAAAGAAGAGACAGAAATTGACGTTCACTAGATTTGGCATGCGTGCTCGAGTTGTCATTTGATCTCTAAATGTAAGGTACCTAGCGATCTTAGTCGAGCGTCTGCATTTGGTGACCATTCATCAGCTTCTCGGTTTAAGTAGAAGCCTCACTACTATTCAGTAAATGGGAGAGTGAACTGTATTATGCTTGTAAGTAGACACCTTTGCAGAAATTAAAATCATTACCTACCCTTCGTGATTATAGTTTTTTAGGGGTAAACAAATAATGTTTTAATGCTACTAGTTTGCCTGTGCCAAATTTTGTCAGTACAATACTGTTACAGTATAAGTTAGTTTTCTTGTTTTAGTATGTACCTTAAATATTAACTTGTAGAAACTCGAAACTATTGAGATATACATATCTAGTTGGTTAATTTAATTAATTTTGGATATTTAAATGTACATCGTTTTAAATGAATCTAAAGTCTTATCTAGCTGAACATATCCACTCGAACATTTAACACTCAATACTCAATACTTAATATCTGAATGATCAGTGGAACACAGAAGATGCATATTTTAGAGCAAACCCATTACTGTGAATCTACAGTATGCAGTCAGGGACCCGGAGGTCTAGACAAATACCTCACACTTAGTTTTTCCTTCACACTAACACAAATTTGTAAAGGAAAAACTTGGCAAAGTCACATGATAGATGGATAGATAGAAGATAGAAAATACTTTATTGCACACCAAATAACACATCAGCTTGGCTAAGTACTACAAACTTTGACAATGTTGTACAATAGGTGGTCTTATCGCTAAATAGCGATCTCTACCAGACAACCTTTTGATATTTCCACAGCCAATGTAATTTCCATACAATTCAATGTTTTTGCTGAAGTAAAGGTCAACAGAAAGTGGTGTTTGTCCATGACACCCTGCACCCATGTCACTACCAGCGATACCTGTCTAAAGGTAAATTATTTTAACCATGACATTAACATGAGTTCCACAGAGGAACAACCAACCACCTTACATTAATCTAGATCTTGATTGTTGCAGATCCAAATTATTTATTTAGTGTAGAATATTATCAAAATATATAATAATAACAAGCCTGTTTAATTCCACTGCAGCATGGTAGCCTCCTTTCTGCACTTGTCTATAGCTTGTGAATCAGCTGACCACATTGGGCCGGCTATCATATTGTAGTCATTTTACACCTAGTCAGTGGTCCCGATACTCAAATGTTAGCTAGAAGTAAATGCTACTTATCATTAAGTTTGCTATGCATAAGTTCTAATTTTATTACTTGATTTCTCAACTATAGCTTATGTGGCTATTTATCACAGTGTCTGTTTGTTAGCATCATAAAATTTTGGAGATGTTTCATTTTCATTTCATTTATTTTTTTAACCATATTATAACATTGGTTGTTATACAAAGCAAGTCAGTTCTGTTTACATAATTTGATTAAAATAATACACATAAATTACAAAATTATGCTAACCCTATAATAATCAAGCATTTGTTAAGAGCTCACACTACTCAACCTCATTGTCATGCAAAAATGAAGATTCTGCTAGAGTCATATTCATGAACTCGATGTTGACAATACAAAATGTCTCAGGTCCGTATGTAAGTATGGGCAGGACACATTTAACACCTTGGCCTCCAGGCATTGAGAGATTTTAGATTTTAGTATGTCCTCCAGTTTGATAAGCCTATCTTAGTTGGGCTTGTCTTGAAATCTCTTAACTGGGATATTGGGTCGATGGATAAACAATGTCCTGTCCACTGCATCTATTTGGGGTTTGACAGGATAAAATTAATAACTAAAGGGGAGAAGTAACAGTAATTTGGTAGAATGTAAGATGATTTTATTACTTGAATGGGCAAGCTACATACTTGATAGACAGTGTGACTTGTAGTCTATTGATAGTGACTTAGTTTCAATGCAAATGAGTACCTACTATTTGAGTTGAGCTTTATTTATTGAGTGAACATTGAAATGTCCTGGCATTGTCTTAGATAAATATGAAGTAATAGCTGGTTTGCAGGGCAGTGTCAAGCAGAGGCAGCGGGCTATATCGGCGCACTGATATCACAGAAATGGTAATGGAGGAGTCACCATCCCCGCAGAGCGTCGGCCGCGAGTTCGTCCGCCAGTACTACACGCTGCTCAACAAGGCGCCCGCCCACCTGCACAGGTCTGTGGCTTCTCACAACTCCTGACTCTTGTGCAAACACTTTTGCTGACCATCCGCAGTTCACAGCAGCTCCAAGGACGAATGCAGAATGGAGATTTTTCGTTGATTTTAGTTACGCCTTGACGCATCCATCCATCAAATAAGTAGGCAGGGGGATACTATAGCATAGAATAGAATGTAGTTAATTTTGCAAAAACAATATACAAATAATAAATTGAAGACTTAATCTGAAGCGACAGTAGCTGCAAAAAAGGCCAACTTACTGTACTGTCATAATACTAGTTGTAAAAAGCAGCGCTGGTCTTTCTAGGTGCTCTCACTTGGAGATCTCTTCCTCGATGTTGTTGAGGCTTCGCGAGAAATACGCGCGCAGTAGCAGATTTTAACATCCAGTTGTTTTTAACACAACACATGATGTTTACTGCATGTATCGGTATTGCAGGTTCTACAACAACTTCTCATCGTTCGTGCACGGTGGCCTGGACGGGCCCAACCGCGAGACCCTGCCCGTCGTTGGACAGAAACAGATTCACAATTGCATCCAGCAGCTCAACTTCCACGACTGCCATGCCAAGATCAGCCAGGTACTTCCATATATAACATGAGATAAACATATAAAACAGGAGGTACCCATGAAACAGATGTCCCTTTCTTTTCATAAAATTCGCTGACATAATTACATGCCTTGCACCCTTAAGGGCTTTTTTTTAATACCCTGATACATATTCAGTTCTTTTGTATTTTGAGTACCCAAACTAAGTTAACAGCAAATCGCAAACATTTCTTAAACAAATTTAACCCACCATCCTACTCTCATTGAGAGGTAGTTTAGAAAAAAAGATGTATTAGTCTTTTGTCATTTAAATAATATTTATGCCGAGTTTCAAGCAAATTGGACTACTTTTTAAAAAGTTCCCATACAAACTTGGACACCCTCTACAACCCCTTAGTGGGGTAGTTTAAGGATATAATTATATTAATATTTGATCAGTTGGATTGAATAATATGTATGTGGTCCGATTTTTCATAGAAAGGTTTTCAGCCCTTTTTACCCCCTTAGAGGTAGAATTTTCCAAATACCTTTCTTAGTCCACCTCTACACCATAAGAGGAATATACCTTCCAAGTTTCATGCTTCTAAGACTTATGGTTTAGGCTGTGCGTTGATCCGCCAGTAAGTAACGGAACATTTTTATATATATTGATAACTCAACTATATTCTTCTTTCATTTCGGCTTATCTTCTAACCTTCTTTCTAATTGATAAAATCTCTTCAGTGCTACCCCCCTTTGTTTCACCGACTTCATTGATCGGCTGCGCACTTTTGAGTGGTTGCTTAACTACATAACGTCTATCTGTTGTCCTGGAATGAGTAGCTGTGTATATCTCTTCACATAGCCTTTCTTCAGCTGTCATATTTCTCATACTTGTTTCATTAATATGCCACATGTTTTATAACATGGTGTGTATTTCTATTTCCAGGTGATGGCAAACAATAATTCTGTCATCATGTGATTCTTCTCTTACCTTGCCAAATAGAATCCATCCCTGGTTTCTTGTGCGCATGGTGAACCTGAGGGACCCTTGATTATCTTTCCTTCCACGATGTCAGCGTAAACTTGAATCTTGAGCTTGTCTATTTTGCCTTGCATATTATACTTTGGATCGGCCAGTATAAGTCCTTCCAAATAGGACCATTATATAATCGCGATTGTCTTCAATTTAAAAAAAAAAGAAATAAAATCTCATATCTAGATAGAACCTCAAGTTGAGTTGAATAACTGACCTGTGTATCTGTGGATCCTGTTCCGGTTATCCTAGCGTGTGCTGGAGTTTTGGGTAATCGTTGAGCCGTCGATAAGAGCCCTGAGTGCCGTCGTTTGCCCTGAACTACTTCTAACAGGAAATAGTTCAGGGTAAACGACGCATACAATGCCTCGCATCACTTTACACATCTGAACTAAAATACGACAAAATACTTTTTTCATCTTTGGCAGTTACTTTCACTAACTCCATGTGGGTTGTTCTGAATGCATCCCGATAACAGTTCACAATGAGCCCTAATATCATTGGAATTGTCGTGGGTAATCATCATGCTTAGCGATCAGTGTCAGCACGTAAGCTCGAGCGAGCGTCAAAGGTCAAGCTTCATGCGAAATGCATTTTTCCTTTCGATAGTGCAGCGCGATCCGGCTCGAAGGACCACTATCGTGGTGTTAATAGAGTTCATTTTAACTTGATGCCTATCTCCGTGGAATGAAAGACGAACGGTACGTGTGTGTGATTTCAGCATACGAGTTCAAAATAATAGAAAGGGATATGACGAAGAGTTCAGTAGTCTCTTTCGTAAATGGCACTAATGAATGGCGATGCGTACACATCAGTGGATGGCAACATGTATGCATGTACATGTAGGTAGATGCAGGTTTGAGTGTGTGCGTGTGCGGTGCGCAGGTGGACGCGCAAGCCACGCTGGGCAGCGGCGTGGTGGTGCAGGTGACGGGCGAGCTCTCCAACGACGGCGCGCCGATGCGTCGCTTCACGCAGACCTTCGTGCTGGCCGCGCAGTCGCCCAAGAAGTACTACGTGCACAACGACATCTTCCGCTACCAGGTGAGCGCTACCACACACTGCCCGCATTGCCCGCTCCCTCTGTACATACTCACATGGAAACCTCTCACCCTGACAATTTAATTTTACATTCTGGAATCTGATTCAGAGATAAAACGGTGTCTCAGTTTTTACGCCGTCCTTGGGAAAGTGACTAATGTTATAAATGGAAAGGTGGAGCTAATGATGAGGCTGTTTAAACCCTTGACTCGTTCGTCTGGGAAACGAGGGAGGGACTATATTATGGTTTATTGACGACCTCTGTGGCGCAGTGGGCGAAGGTCCGCCTGAGACGCAGAAGGTTGCGGGTTCGATTCCTGTCACGGGACAAATGTTTGTAAGATCTGCAAATATTTGTCTCGGATCTGGGTGTTTTCCTATGTATAATATGTATGTATTTACAAAAAAAAAGTATTTAAGTAAGTATATCAGTCATGTCCCATAATACAAGCTCTGCTTAGTTTGGGGCTAGATGATGTTGTGTGAAAAATGTCCAGCATTTATATATTTATTTGTTCTTGTGAGTAATTCAAAGGAAATAAATGTAAGAAGTATAATTAGATTGTAACTGTATCTCGTTTCGCTGTGTCGTGCTGAGGTAGATCCAGTCTAGACCACGTGGTGTGTTGCAGGATATAGTGTTCAGCGACGAGGAGGGGTCGGGGTCGGGGCGGTCGGAGGGCGAGGAGGAGGGCGCGGTCGGAGGGTACTTCCCCTCCGGTGCCGGCTACCCCGGGGGATTCCCCGCGCCGCCCGCGCTGCCGCAGCCGCTGCTGCCGCCGCTGTCGCCCCCCGCCCCGGCGCCCGCCCCCGCCTCCGCCCCCGCTGCGCATCTCAACGGGCACCAGCAGCACCACGAGGACTCCATGCGGCACGTCGCCGCCGCGCTGCATGGTGAGACATACCTGCCATCTGCACCTTGACCACCGCCTGTCTGTGGACTCTGTGGGACGAAACACAGACACCTTTCCATTGAATACAGTCATAAATTAATACTTGAACCTAGATAAAGTTTGAGATCCGATTTGAAATACGGGTTCTAAGGAGCTACAATCAGAGTGTAGGAGAGTAGGCTCCTATTGCCGTGTGCGGGAGTACACTAAGAAAGGATTTGGATTTGAAATATGGGTTCTAAGGAGCTACAATCAGAGTGTAGGAGAGTAGGCTCCTATTGCCGTGTGCGGGAGTACACTAAGAAAGGATTTGGATTTGAAATACGGGTTCTAAGGAGCTACAATCAAAGTGTAGGAGAGTAGGCTCCTATTGCCGTGTGCGGGAGTACACTAAGAAAGGATTTGGATTTGAAATACGGGTTCTAAGGAGCTACAATCAGAGTGTAGGAGAGTAGGCTCCTATTGCCGTGTGCGGGAGTACACAAAGAAAGGATTTGGATTTGAAATACGGGTTCTAAGGAGCTACAATCAGAGTGTAGGAGAGTAGGCTCCTATTGCCGTGTGCGGGAGTACACTAAGAAAGGATTTGGATTTGAAATACGGGTTCTAAGGAGCTACAATCAGAGTGTAGGAGAGTAGGCTCCTATTGCCGTGTGCGGGAGTACACTAAGAAAGGATTTGGATTTGAAATATGGGTTCTAAGGAGCTACAATCAGAGTGTAGGAGAGTAGGCTCCTATTGCCGTGTGCGGGAGTACACTAAGAAAGGATTTGGATTTGAAATACGGGTTCTAAGGAGCTACAATCAGAGTGTAGGAGAGTAGGCTCCTATTGCCGTGTGCGGGAGTACACTAAGAAAGGATTTGGATTTGAAATACGGGTTCTAAGGAGCTACAATCAGAGTGTAGGAGAGTAGGCTCCTATTGCCGTGTGCGGGAGTACACAAAGAAAGGATTTGGATTTGAAATACGGGTTCTAAGGAGCTACAATCAGAGTGTAGGAGAGTAGGCTCCTATTGCCGTGTGCGGGAGTACACTAAGAAAGGATTTGGATTTGAAATACGGGTTCTAAGGAGCTACAATCAGAGTGTAGGAGAGTAGGCTCCTATTGCCGTGTGCGGGAGTACACTAAGAAAGGATTTGGATTTGAAATACGGGTTCTAAGGAGCTACAATCAGAGTGTAGGAGAGTAGGCTCCTATTGCCGTGTGCGGGAGTACACAAAGAAAGGATTTGGATTTGAAATACGGGTTCTAAGGAGCTACAATCAGAGTGTAGGAGAGTAGGCTCCTATTGCCGTGTGCGGGAGTACACTAAGAAAGGATTTGGATTTGAAATATGGGTTCTAAGGAGCTACAATCAGAGTGTAGGAGAGTAGGCTCCTATTGCCGTGTGCGGGAGTACACTAAGAAAGGATTTGGATTTGAAATACGGGTTCTAAGGAGCTACAATCAGAGTGTAGGAGAGTAGGCTCCTATTGCCGTGTGCGGGAGTACACTAAGAAAGGATTTGGATTTGAAATACGGGTTCTAAGGAGCTACAATCAGAGTGTAGGAGAGTAGGCTCCTATTGCCGTGTGCGGGAGTACACAAAGAAAGGATTTGGATTTGAAATACGGGTTCTAAGGAGCTACAATCAGAGTGTAGGAGAGTAGGCTCCTATTGCCGTGTGCGGGAGTACACTAAGAAAGGATTTGGATTTGAAATATGGGTTCTAAGGAGCTACAATCAGAGTGTAGGAGAGTAGGCTCCTATTGCCGTGTGCGGGAGTACACTAAGAAAGGATTTGGATTTGAAATACGGGTTCTAAGGAGCTACAATCAGAGTGTAGGAGAGTAGGCTCCTATTGCCGTGTGCGGGAGTACACTAAGAAAGGATTTGGATTTGAAATACGGGTTCTAAGGAGCTACAATCAGAGTGTAGGAGAGTAGGCTCCTATTGCCGTGTGCGGGAGTACACAAAGAAAGGATTTGGATTTGAAATACGGGTTCTAAGGAGCTACAATCAGAGTGTAGGAGAGTAGGCTCCTATTGCCGTGTGCGGGAGTACACTAAGAAAGGATTTGGATTTGAAATACGGGTTCTAAGGAGCTACAATCAGAGTGTAGGAGAGTAGGCTCCTATTGCCGTGTGCGGGAGTACACTAAGAAAGGATTTGGATTTGAAATACGGGTTCTAAGGAGCTACAATCAGAGTGTAGGAGAGTAGGCTCCTATTGCCGTGTGCGGGAGTACACAAAGAAAGGATTTGGATTTGAAATACGGGTTCTAAGGAGCTACAATCAGAGTGTAGGAGAGTAGGCTCCTATTGCCGTGTGCGGGAGTACACTAAGAAAGGATTTGGATTTGAAATACGGGTTCTAAGGAGCTACAATCAGAGTGTAGGAGAGTAGGCTCCTATTGCCGTGTGCGGGAGTACACTAAGAAAGGATTTGGATTTGAAATATGGGTTCTAAGGAGCTACAATCAGAGTGTAGGAGAGTAGGCCCCTATTGCCGTGTGCGGGAGAACACTAAGAAAGGATTTGGATTTGAAATACGGGTTCTAAGGAGCTACAATCAGAGTGTAGGAGAGTAGGCTCCTATTGCCGTGTGCGGGAGTACACTAAGAAAGGATTTGGATTTGAAATACGGGTTCTAAGGAGCTACAATCAGAGTGTAGGAGAGTAGGCTCCTATTGCCGTGTGCGGGAGTACACAAAGAAAGGATTTGGATTTGAAATACGGGTTCTAAGGAGCTACAATCAGAGTGTAGGAGAGTAGGCTCCTATTGCCGTGTGCGGGAGTACACTAAGAAAGGATTTGGATTTGAAATATGGGTTCTAAGGAGCTACAATCAGAGTGTAGGAGAGTAGGCTCCTATTGCCGTGTGCGGGAGTACACTAAGAAAGGATTTGGATTTGAAATACGGGTTCTAAGGAGCTACAATCAGAGTGTAGGAGAGTAGGCTCCTATTGCCGTGTGCGGGAGTACACTAAGAAAGGATTTGGATTTGAAATACGGGTTCTAAGGAGCTACAATCAGAGTGTAGGAGAGTAGGCTCCTATTGCCGTGTGCGGGAGTACACAAAGAAAGGATTTGGATTTGAAATACGGGTTGTAAGGAGCTACAATCAGAGTGTAGGAGAGTAGGCTCCTATTGCCGTGTGCGGGAGTACACTAAGAAAGGATTTGGATTTGAAATACGGGTTCTAAGGAGCTACAATCAGAGTGTAGGAGAGTAGGCTCCTATTGCCGTGTGCGGGAGTACACTAAGAAAGGATTTGGATTTGAAATACGGGTTCTAAGGAGCTACAATCAGAGTGTAGGAGAGTAGGCTCCTATTGCCGTGTGCGGGAGTACACTAAGAAAGGATTTGGATTTGAAATATGGGTTCTAAGGAGCTACAATCAGAGTGTAGGAGAGTAGGCTCCTATTGCCGTGTGCGGGAGTACACTAAGAAAGGATTTGGATTTGAAATACGGGTTCTAAGGAGCTACAATCAGAGTGTAGGAGAGTAGGCTCCTATTGCCGTGTGCGGGAGTACACTAAGAAAGGATTTGGATTTGAAATACGGGTTCTAAGGAGCTACAATCAGAGTGTAGGAGAGTAGGCTCCTATTGCCGTGTGCGGGAGTACACAAAGAAAGGATTTGGATTTGAAATACGGGTTCTAAGGAGCTACAATCAGAGTGTAGGAGAGTAGGCTCCTATTGCCGTGTGCGGGAGTACACTAAGAAAGGATTTGGATTTGAAATACGGGTTCTAAGGAGCTACAATCAGAGTGTAGGAGAGTAGGCTCCTATTGCCGTGTGCGGGAGTACACTAAGAAAGGATTTGGATTTGAAATACGGGTTCTAAGGAGCTACAATCAGAGTGTAGGAGAGTAGGCTCCTATTGCCGTGTGCGGGAGTACACAAAGAAAGGATTTGGATTTGAAATACGGGTTCTAAGGAGCTACAATCAGAGTGTAGGAGAGTAGGCTCCTATTGCCGTGTGCGGGAGTACACTAAGAAAGGATTTGGATTTGAAATACGGGTTCTAAGGAGCTACAATCAGAGTGTAGGAGAGTAGGCTCCTATTGCCGTGTGCGGGAGTACACTAAGAAAGGATTTGGATTTGAAATATGGGTTCTAAGGAGCTACAATCAGAGTATAGGAGAGTAGGCTCCTATTGCCGTGTGCGGGAGTACACTAAGAAAGGATTTGGATTTGAAATACGGGTTCTAAGGAGCTACAATCAGAGTGTAGGAGAGTAGGCTCCTATTGCCGTGTGCGGGAGTACACTAAGAAAGGATTTGGATTTGAAATACGGGTTCTAAGGAGCTACAATCAGAGTGTAGGAGAGTAGGCTCCTATTGCCGTGTGCGGGAGTACACAAAGAAAGGATTTGGATTTGAAATACGGGTTCTAAGGAGCTACAATCAGAGTGTAGGAGAGTAGGCTCCTATTGCCGTGTGCGGGAGTACACTAAGAAAGGATTTGGATTTGAAATATGGGTTCTAAGGAGCTACAATCAGAGTGTAGGAGAGTAGGCTCCTATTGCCGTGTGCGGGAGTACACTAAGAAAGGATTTGGATTTGAAATACGGGTTCTAAGGAGCTACAATCAGAGTGTAGGAGAGTAGGCTCCTATTGCCGTGTGCGGGAGTACACTAAGAAAGGATTTGGATTTGAAATACGGGTTCTAAGGAGCTACAATCAGAGTGTAGGAGAGTAGGCTCCTATTGCCGTGTGCGGGAGTACACAAAGAAAGGATTTGGATTTGAAATACGGGTTCTAAGGAGCTACAATCAGAGTGTAGGAGAGTAGGCTCCTATTGCCGTGTGCGGGAGTACACTAAGAAAGGATTTGGATTTGAAATACGGGTTCTAAGGAGCTACAATCAGAGTGTAGGAGAGTAGGCTCCTATTGCCGTGTGCGGGAGTACACTAAGAAAGGATTTGGATTTGAAATACGGGTTCTAAGGAGCTACAATCAGAGTGTAGGAGAGTAGGCTCCTATTGCCGTGTGCGGGAGTACACTAAGAAAGGATTTGGATTTGAAATATGGGTTCTAAGGAGCTACAATCAGAGTGTAGGAGAGTAGGCTCCTATTGCCGTGTGCGGGAGTACACTAAGAAAGGATTTGGATTTTCCGAAATCCCACTTCTACCCAGCGGATGATTTTTTATAAAATTAGTTAACCTCTGACGTGTGTTACCATCGTCGATTGCAGCGTTTTTTTGATAGGTTTTATCGCAGATAGGGATTACTATCAGCGCAAGTCACTAGTCCTCTAGTTACTTGTGCTGATAAAAATCCTAGAAGACATACATATCAGGAAACAAACCGAATTACGATCAGATAATCCGTTTCGGACATAAACAGTCAAACAAATAAACACACAAATAATCACTTATGGCAAACGGAGCCGCAAGCCACGTATTCTATACATAATTGGGATATTTATTTTCTACTAGACTGATACCTGTGTGTGGAAGGTCGCACACAAACCCGCGGTCAGCTTGCGTTACATTGCGCGCTACAAAAAACATTTCTTTTATGGCTATAAAATCCCGTACTGTTACTCGTTAAGATGAGCAGTATGCGTAGATTTCGGCTTGCTGATGGATCTTTTCACAGCCTTTATACTTTTGTCAATAAATGCTAAATAAGTGAACGCGAGCGAGTCGAGGTTTCGACCGGGGAGTGATGAGGTGACCTGTTCGACTGTGCGTGTCGTTACAGCGGTGACGCTGTCGCGGTCGCCGGAGCCGGGGGCGGAGCCGGCGCCGGAGCCCGCGTCGCCGCCGTCCGAGCCGGTGCGCCCCGCCAACGTGCAGCCGCATGCGGAGCCCGAGCCCGAGACCGAGCCCGACTCCGACTCCACGCCGCAGCCACGTGAGTACACACACACACACATCATTTACATAACAAACACGCTCACAACTGTATACCTCGATGACGAACATCCTTCGATGCATAATCATAACCACTGAGTATATATTTGAGGTTACCAAGTAGAGAGTGGTCAGAAGCACGTCCAAATTACATTTTGTACATGTCCGTGATTTGCAATTGTCTTACATTGAGATCCAATCACAGTCGTAAGTTAAATCTAATGACGTCTCGTTTCTTATTGAGTACCTGACAAAACGTATTTACAAGGAAAAACGACATGTCGTTCCGCTATGACAGTCAGTGGTTAGTAAAAAACGAATCGTACCTTTATATTACCCATTTGTTGATGTGATTGTTCGTGTTGGCAGCGGTGGTGGTAGCGCCCCCGGAGCCGAAGACGTACGCCAACCTGCTGAAGTCGGGCGCGTCGCGCGGCTCGCCCCCCGCCCCCGCCCCCGCGCCCTGCTCCGCGCCGGCCCCCGCCCCGGCCCCCGCTCCGGCCCCCGCGCCCGCGCCCGCGCCGCATCCGCAGGAGCAGCGACCGCGCCCGCAGCGCCAAGCCCCGCCCGCTGGAGGTAACTATGGAGTTCGTCCAGATGAAACGATTGACGCAGTGAACGTTTTTTCTTATTTAAACCTATACTTTCCCACTCCCTCAAATCCTTGCAAACCGTGTGGTCTCCAGCCACTTCAGGATATACTTAGTTATTAAAAATTGAGGCAAATCATCAAAAGATTTTATTGATATCCATAAGTAGTTATTGGGTCCACTCTATACTTCTATTTTTTCTTTACTTGCGTTGTTTCCATCGACGTTACGCACACCGCTTTATCTGTTCTCATGTTATTAACTGACTCCCACTTAATAAACTCGCGCATGAAATCGCTCATAAAACGTATCATCTGGACGCAACACGAATTCAAACAGCCAATTCAATTCGCGCGTAAATCGCTACATCAGGGGTCTAGACAAATATCACTTTCTGTTGACGTTAATGCCTGCGGAAAGATTTAATTGTATGGGAATGACATTAGCTGTGGAAATGTCACGTGACAGCTGCCAAGTTTTACCTTGAAAAAATTGCGTTAGCGTGAAAGGAAAAGTAAGCGTGAGGTATTTGTCTAGCACCCATGGAGAGTTCCTGTATTGTACGTCCATGGAAAGTACACCCCTGGAAAGGACAGCCAGTATTACAAACCATTGGTTTCAAATACTTGGTTTGTAATACTGGGCGTACATTCCTGGGTGTGCATTCCCTACACGTGTTGACCTTGTACGGCCAGTTTTGTACAACCCTGGAAAGCACAGCCGTGGAATACGAACCAATTTCATGCTCTGTTTTCGTAAGCGAGTGCTGTCAAGGAGCAAGTGCTGTGTTGCCATAGTATTTTACGCTATTAGTAAATTAATGTAAGTAGATTAGTTATTTAGTTCGGTTTTTTGCAGTTAAACTAACCGGTTGGTTTTATTTATTTTGAACCCTAGTTTGTTGGGTAAAGTTCGGATAGCAATCCTCCTTTTCTGAATGGTAGTAAAAAAACCTAATAACCTAACCTATCCAAGACGGATTTGTCTAAGAAGGGTTTTCAGGCCAACATGAATTTATTGTTTGCATTACTTATCAATGGCAACTCTCGGTTGAACATATTAGAACTTGCTCAGTACAAACGAGGCTCGTTCTCGTCATGCGACTACTTCGCATGGACCAATGAGGGCTCAAGGATATGACGAACGCTCGACCAATGAGCGGCAACAATATCGGTTCGTAATCCGGGTGTGTACATTCCAGGGGTGATTAATACCGTCATGAGTTTAGTTTGTACGGAGCGTATTGTACGACCATGGAAAGCACATCCAAATAATCAAACCAAATGGTTTGTAATACTGACTGTACTTTCCAGGCGTGAGCATTCCATGGACGTACGATACGGTCTCCCCATCTGGAAAAGCTCTTAACGTTTCGCTCGCACAATCTGACCGTTTCATCGCCGTCTGATGCTGAGATGTATCGTTCTGAATCGCGCGGACTAACCGCACATTTTCTACGAACGCATCCGCTTCCGCCGATCGACCGCGAACACGCGCGAAGCGATATGGCGTGCCACCACTAAGTTCCCGTTCTGATGATTAACGAAGTATGATTCTAGTGCTTCGTGCACGATATTAATTCATCAACTCATCGCATTGCCACATCGCAGCAACGTGCTCGGCCAATTCGTGCATCGCACGCTACGTGGCATGTTACATTGTTTCAGTGCGTGTGTGGCATAGTGTTGATACGATGCTTGTTATGTTTGGAGGTGAAGGTCGCGAGTACCGCGAGCAGCGCGAGTACCGCGACCGCGAGGCGCGGGAGTCGCGCGAGTCGCGGGAGGCGCGGGAGTCGCGCGAGCGAGAGGGACGCGGGCCGCGCTACAGCGACGCGCACCAGCTGTTCCTCGGCAACCTGCCGCACTCCGCCACCGAGGAGGAGCTGCGCGCGCTGTTCGAGCGCTTCGGACCCGTCGCCGAGCTGCGCGTGCACTCCAAGAGCGCGGCGCCCGGCGCGCCTCGCCATCCCAACTACGGATTCATCACCTACGAGAGCGCCGCCCACGTGCAGGACTGCCTCGCCGCCACGGTGAGTGCATCCCCCGCCGCACCCCGCCCCGCACCGCCCCGCATGCACACCCGCACACCCGCTACAGCGCCTGTCTGTCGCAGCCGCTGTACTTCCCGCCGGACTGCGCGGACGGCGTCAAGCTGAACGTGGAGGAGAAGAAGGCGCGCGGACGCGACCCGCCGCGCCGCCGCCCCCTCTCCCCGCACCGCGCCGCGCGCCCCCCGCACCGCCGCTAGACGCAGCCCCCCGCCCCGCCCAGCCCGCGACCCGCCCGAAGGTAAGAACCTGCGTTCGATGGAGGTATCCATCGGCCGTCGATAGTTCCGAATGCTAAATGTCTGTCCTCCCCGCTCGCAGGTTGGTACCCGCGCCCCCTCACCCCCGGCTCCGCAGGGCTCCCGGCGACAGGCGGCGGGCGCGGCTCCGCGCGGGTGTCGCCGAGCTGCCTCGCCGTTTCTAGGTGTACTGTGATTTTTCTTTAAGACTAGCCGGGCAGGTTTCCGCGATATCCCGCCGTCCAGAGTCCGGGTCGGGCGCTCTGCGGCGTTTCGTTCGTTTAAATTTACTTGTATAAATCTTCACTAGACATCGTATGGAATGAGACTTAAAGATATCGTTTATTTAGGGTAAAACTGATCATCGTGACTGAGCATGTAGATTGGATTGGATTGGATGCATGCAGGTGTCCGCTCGCTCGACGCGGCCTAGCTTCGCTTATCTTCATCGGTTAAGTAGTTTAATTGTTAATTAATTATTTTACGATAAGTGCGCGCTCGCGACCCTCGCCGACCGACGCGGCGCTGTACCCCTCCATCACCCCCCCTCTCTCCCCCCCCCCCACACTCACCCATCCCCCATCACCCCCCCTGCAACACTCATCAATCTACTGTTGTATACAAACACTTACCAAATATACTCAACTATGTAATGTGAATGCGATAATTAATTGTTCACATATACATAATATAATCACTTATTCCATACTTCAATCATTTCTGATTATTACATACGAATTATGTAAAAGTAAATGTTAATATAATATTTAGAATTGTCATTATAGAAGTAAGAGTGTCGGTTGTATTGTCCGTCGCAGCAGGTGCAGCCGGTGACGGCGGCTATACGAGTGCGCGCGTGCCGTCCGCTATTAACGCTTTCATTAACGTGATGTATCGGATAGGTGGGTCGATGTAAGCGATCGTTCCGTACCGCGTGTCGTGTCGTGTCGTGTCGTGTCGCGTCGTGACAGACGGCAGCCGACCAACCGATGGGAGGAGATCCAACCTCATTCAGGCGCGCTGGATTCCATCCATATGGATTGTACACTAGTTCATAGATCCTTACATCGATAAACAGACTAGCTAAAGATACAATGCTGAGGCAAATCCTCATAATGTGCATATTGTAAAACGGGAATTTTCACGTACTACACTATCGGTGAAGGCACCGACTAAGTTTCGACTCATTCCGAGAGTCTTCATCAGGGTGAGTGTTCGCGACTTTCTCTATCGCAGTGCACGGCCTTCATCGATAGTGTAGTAATAGTGATCCTCATACTGCGTTTGTAATTATCTTGCGGAATAGTTTTGCAACTCCTGCCTGCAGAGAATCCTACAGTTTATGTAGATTTACAGTTATTTTGTATATTTTACTATTGATGCATCGTCGTGTCTGCGGCCGCGCACTGACCAGCCGAGTGGGTACAGTCAGCGACGTCGCCGCGCTCGCAACCAAACAACTTGAAAGCAAAACATCAGATTGCAGCCGCGACGTCGTCGATGACGCTGATCATACTTCGCTCTCGGAAGGACTTAACATATATATTACTTTTTTACAAGTGTAAAAATGAGAGCGCAATAAAATCTCATGCCATTTTTTTTATTAAAACTAATTTGTGTAAAATGTATTTTATTTACATACCTGTGAACTTCCTGAACGCACCCTTACGTATGTAGTTTTTAATGAATAATTTACAATAAGTTCGCGGTTCCTTCGATCGGAAGCTGCTAGTTTCGAGCATTTAGAGAAGGGAAGGCGAATGAAATATTATTTTTATTGCGCTCGCATTTGTCGGTGTCCAGCGGTAAGGGAGTCCTCGGTCCCGGCGTAGCGGCGCAGAGCCGGGCGGGACGGGGGTTCTCTTCCCGGCGAGCTCTCACGACAGGCGCACACGAGCGACCGCTGGCCGCGCTCGGGAACACATCCGCTGGATATTTTACAACACGTTTAATTATGACACCGTAACATACGATGGCGACGATTCTCTTCACACCAACTAAACTCGATATCATTTATCGCTCTCTCTTTTACTAACAGTTACTGATGAAAGAGATAACAACAATTTTATTGGTGTCGAATTAGTCCGATTTAAGATTTCCACACGTGATTGCAAAGCATGCCTACTATAAACACGGAGAAGAGCGACACGTCAACTAATTTGACAGGAGTAAAATTCTTGCCATCTCTTTTTACCAGCTTTCTTTCTGTGCACGTATCAGCGAAAGAGAGCGACAGTTAATATTTAATTTGTATAAAGAGAATTGGCACCGACGTCGACGTCGGCGTCGGCGGCCTAGTGGCGCACCCACCGCGTCAGGTGGATACTATCTCGAAATTTCTCGTGTTGTGAAGTGTCTTATTTTGTAATTATACCTATGCTAATCCAATAAAATATCTTACTTTTCAATTGTATGTTATTTTGAAAGTGATCGGTTTCAACTGAAACTTTAGTTCTCCCATACATTTATATTGGTTCAGTAATTTAAATTACAGAGTGGAATAAAGTCAGGACTTGTGACTTTTTTTACAGATAGAAAATGCTTTATTGCCAAGGTAAAACAAGTACATTATTAGCATTTTCAGCTATAACCCTGTGTCGTGGGTGTCAGAAACTATGAGTAGCATGGTACCACAACACCCGGACCCGGAACAGATATCTGCAGAACGTGCAAACATTTGTAATCGAACCAGCACCTCTTATGTGAATAAGTTGCAGGTGAGCCGGCCGCTCACCCGCTGCGCCACCGGGGTTGTGATTCATACTTTGAACTGCTGCTCTTCGAAGTTAGATTCCAGAGACAAAAGAAAGTAATTTTATTTTTGAAATATATTTACCCTCTTATTCATGATCACTCACTATAATAGCAGCACTGTCCTTTTCTAACACTAAACAAAGGATAGAGACGGACGACTTTCGATCGAGCTGATAAATCACTCCGATTATGAATAAGGGTGTTGGTGTCTCAGGAACTGTATAAAACTACGCATACAATTAGATCGATAGATGTCACATTTTAAGGCTAATGTTTACAGTTGTTGAAGCATGCCCATAGTTTTTAAATATAATTAGCTGCGAGACCGCGACTAGGCGTGTAAGCCTGAATCTTGAGTCTCAGGAGGACGAGTTAACAAATGTGTAAGATGACCGGAATCGAAATACCTATTGAGGTTGGTTTCGTTGATGGCGAGTCGCGTCTGGTGCGCGGGCGCATCCAGCCGCCACACAGATTAGCACATAGTGTGCAACGGGAGCGGCTGGCGCGGGCGCGGGCGCGGGGGACGCGGGGCTGCCTGAAGCCGCCGCCCGCCAGCCAGTCGGCCGCGAACTCTGCACCGCGCCGGACACGCACGCTGACTGCCCGACGACACCGCGTCACAGGTAACCTGCACTATTTCTACTACTCGATTACCAATTAGGTTAGATCATACTTCCATGTTCTTTGGTTTTCAATGTTCCTGAAACTTAGCAGTTTCAATAGGTACTATATTGGATAGAAAGCACGTAGGTATTTCACGCCGAAAGCTCTTAAAGTAAATGCAAAATAAAATTCACTGCTTAAAAGACTAATCTTACAAATCGTTTTGTTCAAAATATAATGGTTTTTTTCGCTCCAGCTAGGTTCCCTAAATTAGTTTCGCCAGAACAGGTTTTAGAGCTTGGAATCCAGCTAGTCTTATTTCGAATTAAAAAAACAGCATCCTCCTGTGATATTAGCTGCTCTCTGAAATGCAAAAACTTGTTTACTTTTTTTTATAAACACTCGGTAATCCTGACCTCACACTATAATTCCCTGTATCGTGGGAATCAGGAACAACGAGTACTTAACACAGCACTACCACATCCATACCCGGAAACACACATATTGTAATACTAGCCGGAACAAACAGGTATCTGCAAAACATGTAAACATTTTGTCGAACCCGCATCTCATGCGTCTTAGCCGGCTACTTGCCCGCCGGCGCCGTGCCACCGAGTTCGGTGATTGTTCATTTTGTACCTGTTGTTTTTTGCTTTTATCCTAAAATATGTTTAACTTGCCCGTAGAGGCTGCTCGCGTCACCCGAACTGTCTGTCCTACTCAATCAGGCACGAAGCATCACATTTGCAATATTTTTAATAAATAATAATAATAAAATTTATTTATTCAGACAAGTGAGTCCATTTTGGTAGTTGAATCTTAAAACTAGGTTAGGACCAGGTTGTTAATATCATAATCCTTCTACTGTTATAAACGTGAGAGTTTATATATGTGAGGATGGATGTTTGTTACTCTTTCACGCAAAACTACTGAACGGATTTTGATGAAACTTTACACTAATATATCTTATACATCCGAATAACACATAGGCTACTTTTTATCCGGGTACCACGCTGGCCAAGCCGTGGGCAGAAGCTAGTATCTGTGATAATAACTAGGTTTAAAGTTGTTCTGTAACATACCTAGATAAGTTACATTTGCACCTGGATCATCTTTTATGACTATTAATAACTTTGAGTAAGTGCTTAGTCTGTATCAATTTCTTATGCTGTCCTCTAAGCCTGTTTGTTTCACATAACTATGACGGAGTTTCTGAGGAGCTGAGCATATTCCATCCACAGAGCGAAGCTTATCGCTGCGATGCTGTGAGTTGTCGCTAAGTAGGTCATCTCAGCATCAGGCACTGATGAGCGTGTAACTAATACCTGAAGTTATGTATTATTGTTAGCGTATCGTAGCACAAAGAAAGAACAAAATTGTTATATCCCTATACTTCAATTATAATGTTTTATATTAAAAATAATAGGTCTCCCATTTGACACAAAAGCGACGTTTTATAGCTTTATCTGTCGGGGTCGCTCGCTATCGGGGCGACGTCGTCGGCGGCGGACACGATAGCGGGGCTTCCGCTCTTCTCGCGAATCCTCCATCGAAGTAACGCAGAATATCGCGCTTTTGTTATGTGACCCACTTTTTTGCAATCGCTCGTGGTATCTCAACTTTGATGAAACAGTTGCAGCCAACATAACAGTCAACTTGTAACAAATTTGGTACATCTGAATTTAAATTCAATTTATAAACGACTGCAGTTGAAATGCGCTCGTTCATCAAATATCGCATAACGCGTTACTATGCATTAATACAATTCTAAGTACTGCAGCAAAAACGTTCCAAATACAATGTAGCTGATTCAGCGTTCAGCACCATAAAATAGCGCGTTACTTTTCAGAGAAGTAGTAAACGCGGTCTACTTCTCTGTCCCGCGCGGTCCCAAAACTACAAACGGTGTCGCTGCGCCGGGCGGGGTCGGGCGGCGGGTTATCGCGCGCAGATATAAAAGTTCAAAAATACTGATGTCACCAACTTTAATAGCATTCAATATTTGGTACACGTCGATTGACGAAGGCCATCTTATGAGCATTGTTACTGTAAATACCTTTTCATGTTGAAGCGTGGACATGACCGGATGCTGGTCCGTGACGGCTTGAATAGACTCCACGTCTCGCGTCGTCGTCTAAAGCAATTGACAGCGCAGATGCGCGCGTTATCATTAGAATTGAATCAGATCGCGAGCCTCGCGCCCATTAGCCATTATTATACAGGATTGCATTGATAGTGCGGCGCTCGAGTCTCGCTCGACCCATTTGTTCAAGTTTACTGGGCTGCTGCCGTCGCGTCGGCCGTCAGCCATGATGGTATCTTATGTACCTACACTGGTAGACGTTAGAGGACCTCGATGGAGTCGAGTATTTGACTTCGAGGCTAGAGGTGCGGGTTCGATTCCCGCAGCGGGACAAATGTTTACATGTCCTACAGATAATTGTTTCTGGTCTTGGTGTTGTAGTACCACAGTACTCATAGTACCCTCGACTCTGAATCCTAGTGTAGTGTCAGGACTATTGAATTTATTATTATTTACTAGTTGTTCCCCCCTAGTTAACTCCGCACATATGTAATAAAGCCGAATCTTCACATTATTTATTTGCTTTCAATCATAGACCTCCATCATCATAATTCGTAATTACATTTTAGGGAGCTCACGTTCCCCAATATCGGTCTTTTCTGTACAAGGAATACTTAATTATAAATTTTTGCTTCAATTTTCAGTGCGTCAGTACTATCCTACTAATATTATAGACGTGAAAGTTTGTGAGGATGGATGTTTGTTACTCTTTCATGCAAAAAATACTGAACGAATTTTGATGAAACTTTACAGTAATATGGCTTATACATCAGGATAACGCGGGCGAAGCCGTGGGCAGAAGCTAGTAGTATGGCTATGATATTGTGCAACTACTTATGAAGATGCCTCATGGATGCGTGTCATCAAAATTAGGTCAATAGAAACAAATAGAGCCGAGATTGCGCCGACTCGTTGATACCAATTCGAAAGTAATTATTTATTGTAGTAATATGCTTTGCAACGCATCGCTCGAGCCCCCTAAGAAGGACACAATCGCTCTTCTGTTAGTAACGGTTCTAATAGGTACGCTGTTGATAAAAGCCTAGTTGTCGCAAGATGCGGTCCACGCTAGGTCCAGCAGCTTTGGCAAAGAGTGACACTAATATACCATAAGGTTCAGAAAAAGTTGACCTCGATTTTTTTGTGAATTACAAGTAAGACCATTTGTATTAGGATAAAATGATTTGTGGTGGTACAACCTCTTTGGTAGTAGGTGGATGTTATTTATTAGAAAAACAGCTGTCAGTTTCGCGGAGGCCGGGGCCCGTGTCCTACTGCCAGCACTAGCATTCTATGTATTATAATATATGTGGTGCAAGTTGATGATTTGCGCAGATGTGCGCGTGAGATCATCCGCATTCGCGCGCTCTTGTATTTCTGCAGTAGCATAGGAACTTAATTAGGTACTGTATCTGAAATAATGTCAAATACCTACCTAAACAAATACATATACCTACGTTAGGTATCAATTTTCATTTAAGTTGAATGTTTCATTGGCACAATATTTCTAACATTATACTTATGAGAATACACTTTTGTATAATTATTGAGTTGTAAATCCACAATATGGTTTCTCACGTTAGGTAGGTACGTATTTTAAGTAAACACGAGCCCGGCCGGGGAGCAGGCGCATATTGTCACTTCCTTTGCGCGTAATCCGATCGTTTCTTTGCGTCCAAAATGTTCATTCACCAATATTTATTAGGTACCTACATAGGTATGAACGCTTGGAGTTGATGAACTAGCCTGGACGATGCCCTCGCCGCAGATATATCGGTAGGTATATGAGTCAGTTGTAGGTATGATGCCGTTTTAATAGGAACCGCTAGCAAACGACAAGGGAACTAAATAGGAACTCTACCTAGTATCCATGTGGATATTTGTGTAAAGAGGTCATAAACGAAAATGCACGTATATTTCACTTAGTAGGTAAATACTAATCTGTGTTTATGCGCCAGCGTCCAGTACCGCGGAACATACATACCGCACATCAAGGGAACACATAAACATAAACAATGCTCTCAGTTTACGACGCACCAGATTCGTAGCCAGTTAGCGGATTAGCCCGTCACAGAATATTTGCCCCACATTTGAAAGATGTGTTCGTCAGAATTAGACCTGTTATTATATCAGAACTAAACTGAGTGATGTGATGTTTTTTTGCAGAACAAAAACACGATGAAGGGCCGCCTTCTGTTGCTGGCCTTGCTGGTCGCAGTCATCTGCACTGCTGACGCCGAGGTGGGTGCTACTTTATCGTCTCCATATCCTGCAGATTCCCCTAACGTTTCTAATTCCAACTTATAAGAACCACTCGGGCCGAATCTTACTTATATTAATTCTAATATTACCTATAAAGAGGCAAAGTTTGTATGTAGATGTTAATCTCTGAAATTACACATCCGATTCCAAAGATATTTAGAATGGACTTTCAGTGTAGACATAGGTATATAATATATATTATTATACCGTTCAAATAAAAAGGTTTTTCGTAGAGACCAATTTTGCAACGTAAGTTGACCAAAAAAACGGTCGAGTTACGAGTAGAAGCCGTTTCTTATAAAAATGCCTAAACCGATTTTGATAAAATATAGAGTAGGGATAGTTCATGAGCTAAAATATCAGTATGGTTGTGTCGGGGTACCTTCATAGTTCAGCGCGTTCCACGCAGCTCAGTAGTCAGGAGTGGAGTATTTAACAACTTAGCATTCGCTGCATTTAGTTAACTTGTTCATTGACGAGCTCACTTCCCGCTGCAGTACCTATGAATGTTTGCATGATCTGCAAATATTCATTTTGTGGTCTGGTTGTAATGGTAGCGTGGTACAAATGCTTCCTCATGCATACTACACACAGGATCCTATCCTGGAGTCCGTCCTGTAGGTAATGTGGCTGATGGATGCAAAATGTGGTCATGTATGGAATACAATATTAGGCCTCTGACAACCCTCTAATTCACAGGTTCTCAAACTTATTTTTCCCACCGCATACCTTAGGATTAAAAAAATCCTAGCTCCCCAAAGTTTTTAAACATAAGAACCTATGCTTTCCCCTCTAGACCGCCCACAAGGGCAACATCCCACAAGGGGGATGTAAAGATGTGCATCATGGGGATGACAGCCTTGAGCGTGTTTTACCCGCGACGCGACGCGACACGACGTCGATCGTTACACCAAGCTTTGTTTAGAATTATAACGAGGGTGATTCTTAGAAAGCTTTTATCGCCACAACTGCCTCGAATGCGCGGGCGCTGCGATAGACGATGGAATGTGAAACGGCATAACCCATTCTCATCCAGTGATTTGTGATAGTTTAGTTTAACTTCAAGAAATAGTAATCTATTTAATTAAAATCAATATTTTAACGTCACTTGGAGGCTCTGCAATACATTTTAGAATCCTAGTTTCATTTAATTTATTCAAATCCTTAAACACATTGAATCTTTAGATTATTTGATAGTCAAATTTAAAAAAAATGTTACCTACCAACATTATTATGTAGCATGGCATAAGGTTGTTACATTTTACACAATAGTACAAAACACAACAAAACTTCAAAAACACTAGGTACCTAAGTTATCTGCAAAATAATCTTCAAATTGTACAAAATAAAATCAAAATTTCAGGAATGTAACATACTTAGGTAGGTTACATCATATACAACTTATTATTTTATCAGCAAAATCGTCATCTTTTTTAGTTAAAATAATATAGAAGTCTCGACAGAGCTTATCTACGTATTTGAGTGATTTGGAGTTGAGAGCCTCTGAGACGCTCCGTTATAATAATGAAGTAATACTTTAATGTTGTATTGACTTGAGTTTGTTCGTGTTCAGCGGCGGCGTCATCGTCACCGGCGCATCCGCACGACGAGCACTGCGCGTCCGCCGGCGGAGGCGGAGGCGGAGGCGGAGGCGCAGGCGGAGGCGGCGCGGGACGCCGGCGCCGCGCTCGGCCGCGAGGACCCGGAGGCGGAGCATCTCGAGCTCGGCATGGCGGAGCGACAAGACGAGAGGAGGTTCCAGGTACTGCCCTATTACACAACCCCATTGAGTACGAATCACATTATGACGACAGACCGTCCAGACAAATGATATCTATGTGTAATATGTATGCATTTACAAAAAAAGTATGTAAGTAGTATATCAGTAATGTAGTTCCCATAACACGAGCTCTGCTTAGTTTGGGGCTAGATGATGCTGTGTAAAAAAAAATGTTCAGCTATTTTTTTTTAATAGTTTCTGTTGGCCTTACCGTCGCGCCTGTGAAAACATTGAATTGTTTCGAAATTACATTTAGCTAATTAAATGTTACGTCTCGGTAGGTACGGACAAGTTTTGCCTTGACTTTGCGTTAGCGCGAAAGGAAAACTAAGCGTGAGATGTCGGCATCGACCGACAGCCTGGCGACGAGTAACTGAGTAAATACCTGGCTACCTGCTCGTTTTCTAAAGACCTGTCCAGAAGGCACAGAGTGGACGGGACTTCAAACTACACTAAATATCATATTTTTAAACTGAAGACTGTCCTCTGGTTGAAGGCCCCATTACACAAAAGATTGAAAAATGAAAAATAGTAGGTACAAACGAAATATGGTTTTGTGTTGTGTTGTGTGGGGTCAGATAGATAAGGAGCTCAGATAGCTCAGCAATCAGCATAAATACTGCACCAAAACCTAGTTCACAATAAAGTATTTTTTGTTCAGCTTTACAAATATAAAATATTTAAAGAAGTCGAAAGATTTAGATATTTTTACGTCATGACGTACCTACCTAGATTGGGATATTATGAACGACATGATTGGAATATTATTTGCTGTGTCAGTTTGTTTAAATGCGGGTTTCTGTTGGAACATAGATACTGTCGCATCATCTAGTCATACAACTGACTAGACGAGTGTAAGCACCTGAGTTCACTGTCAAACTCTACTGTCTGTCTGTCTGTCTGTACTCTCCATTGATTGTGCTAGGTAGTGTATAATTTTCGAAAATTATCATCCTTAAACTCCAAAGCGAATCCTTGTTTACTTTGCTTTAATTCCATTATTAGCCACCGCACTTTCATGATAATAACCATCATATCTTAGTAATAGAAAGTAAATGACACAAATTACAGGAATATGCCCAATTTACAAAATTCAGTGTAAATTTGTCACAATTGCGAAGTGTCAGCGTGGGAGTGCCACAAGGCAGCATTCTTGAACCTTTAGTTCTCATTAGGGGCCATCCATAAATTATGTCACACTAATTTCGTGATTTTTTGACCCCTCCCCCGTCCCGACAAATGTCACAGCTGGTCACATTTGTGAGACTCCCTTTTAAATTTGTTTCGTAAGTTAAAAACATAAAATAACAGAACTATAAAAACTACGTCGCTTATTCCGCGAAAGTCAATTGTCTAAAGAAATAGAAACAAAGAAATCACCACTAGGCGCAGACGCGGTGTGTTTGGCGGCATTTATGAAAGGGCGCTGCTAGGTCGTCGGTGCGTGCCGCGTCGTAGAGCGAGTGGCCGACAAAAAAAATTGAGTTTTTTGAGTATTTCGTTAATAGTGCAGTTTGTGTTTTAACACGTAGATTTGGAAATGTGACGTCACGAAATTTAGGACCCCTCCCACCCCCCTGTCACACAATGTCACACTTCGTCAACCCCCTCCCTCCCCTTTAACGTGTGACGTAATTTATGGATGGTCCCTTATATATGTTAATGATCCTACCTACAATCGCTAAACATCAAACGATAATGTTTGCAGACGGATAGTACGAGTGCGTGTACACATTGTGAGCACGAGTGCGTGTACACATTGTGAGCACAGTATAAAAACATAACGTCATTTTTAGAATATTCTGTATGTTTGCAGGAAGCGGAAAGAGCGCGTGTCAATGGCATTTTCAACGAGAACTCTAACGAAGGCAACCCCAGAGACAACGAGGTCTACCTCGATGGTTAGTGAGCGACCAGCAACCAGCATAGCTGTGGGGAAACCAGCAGGATTTGCAAGTTTACTTGGGAATGGTACCTCGCAGAGAAGACTGTAGTCGTAGTACAGTTGATCCGGGGGACTACCACCATATCTATTTCTGGCGCCGATCAGTAATCTGTTATTCCGGTTTGAAGGGTGCCGATGAAATTACAGGCTGAGACATGACTTTCCAACTTACCTCTAGGGCAGGCAATGCATCAGCGATGCCCCGGGTGCGGCCGTAGCGGGAGCGCCCATACAATGGCTTTGTCGACGGAAAACAAAACATAAACTATAATAATAATGAACAGTGATGCCTTCAAGAACTGACAAACGACGCTAACTGGAAGCGTCTGGAGAAGCAACTTCGGACAGGAGATACAGACCCTGTGAAGGATGGCCCTCGCTCGCGGGATCGGCCAAATGTATGGCCACGTCCAGTCCAGTAGTGGATGCCCGATGCTGATGCTGAGATGGAGTCTGGTTATTGTGTTAGAGTGTTGTCTTGAATTGCAGATCCTTGCCTGAAGGTGCACTGCAGCGCGGGCCGCGTCTGTGAGATCGACGAGCACGGGGAGGCTGTCTGCAACTGCATCAAGGAGTGCCCCTACGAGACCGACTCGCGCCGCAAGGTCATACCTTTTAATACATAGATCACTCTTTATTGTATACACCACAATTCATTAAATCATCTCCATCTAAAGGTTGTCTGGAAGAGATCGCTTCTAAACGATGAGACCGCCCGTACTTTGAGGTTTTTTTTTTTAGTTTTATTAAGTTATATCTATTTTCTTATGGTGTACAATAAAGTGTTTTTCATTCATTCATTCACAATTTAAAACACACTACATAATATATTATCATAAAATCTAGATTGTTGTCTTTTCGTTAGGTCGTGCTTTTAGAGGCTGAATGCTGACGGCCAGATAGCGGCGACGTCTACAATACTAATGCGTTAAACAAGGACTTGACAATATATACAAATTCTACATAACTACATGAACACTCGTCTTTAACCTGAACCCATTCACGGACAAACTAGAGTTCGAGAACCATGTTTATTTAGTTTTAAGGTGTTAACCCACATTTAAAGGATATTACAAGAATTTACTGGGTAAATTTTCGTGATATTATTAGTTGCAACGCTGTTTCAAAGTAGTTCCAAATCAAAACTAGATGGCGCTACGATAAAAGCTCGAACTTTTTCTGTGCGTAATCGAACCGAGTCTAAGTGTGAGTTTATTGTTTCTGTTCTGCAGGTGTGCACGAACCACAACGAGACCTGGTCCTCGGACTGCGAGGTGTACCGGCAGCGGTGCCTGTGCCTCGACCACTCGGAGCTGTGCCGCGGCGCGCAGTACCACCACGTGCAGATCGAGTACTACGGCGCGTGTCGCGAGATGCCGGTACGTGTGTCTATTAGCGAGACCTGATCCTCGGACTGCGAGGTGTACCGGCAGCGGTGCCTGTGCCTCGACCACTCGGAGCTGTGCCGCGGCGCGTAGCGATGGATTCTAGAGTACAATCCTAAGCGTAGCGAGGGATTCAAAGTACGTCGCTCGATGTTAAATAATTTTGGTACCGTGTGGCACATTCTGCTTATCATCTAATTATCTCAATCTGGTTAATTCTACTATGAGAAAAATATTTTTTCTCTCGATTTGTTTGGAGTAATTTGTTTATGACAATTTCTGTGTTTAATTTTACACTTTCTGATGTTAATATTCCACTTTCACTGCTAGAACTCGTCTTTTATTCAATTTGTGTGAATCAAAGTAAAATTGTCTGTAATATTTTGTTAAAAAGTAATAAAAAAACGAATAAGTTCCCGCATTTTTTTAAATTTAGTTAATCAATGCCGCGTCGACAGGCGCGCTTTTTTTATTACCAGCCAGGACTTTGTCGAAGCGAATTGCGTTCAACTTTTTAATTAAATAGTGTCCCAAATTCAACAGTAATTTCGTCACTGTTATATAGTGCGCCGGAATGACCCATTTTGCTCGCACTTATCGAGGAACCCTTCACCTCTTTTCGAATAGATGGTATGAAAAGAATATTGTCTCGCCGGACATGATATGATATGACGGTGTTCGTGTTGTGTGCGCAGGAGTGCAGCGCGGACGAGATGGCGGACTTCCCGCGGCGCATGCGCGACTGGCTGTTCAACATCATGCGAGACATGGCGGAGCGACGCGAACTGACGCCGCACTACCTCGCCATGGAGCGCGAGGCCGAGTCCAACCTCACGCGCCGCTGGACCAACGCCGCCGTCTGGAAGTGGTGCGACCTCGACGCCCACGATAACGACAGGTCAGCACAGTACAGCTGAATCAACATTCGCTTCAACCTCAACTTACAGACTTACAAACAAACACTATTACAGGGAATTCTAGTATTTATTTATATCAAAACAAACAGTAGAATACAAAACAGAAATCAACCGCGGCAACTCGCCAGCCACACCGTTGAGGTCGTCAAAAATGAATTTATTGAATATAATTAGGTGTTATGTTGTTGTGTTAGGTTCGTCTCCCGGCACGAGTTGTTCCCGATCCGCGCGCCGCTGCTGTCGCTGGAGCACTGCATCGCGCCCTTCCTCGACAAGTGCGACGAGGACGACGACCACCGCATCACGCTCGCAGAGTGGGGCAAGTGCCTGCAGCTCGACGAGGTACCCAACTACCCATCTACCATACACACCCCGACTCTATCACTAGAGGCTCCTCATCTATCACTGGAGCACTGCATCGCGCCTTTCCCCTTCCAACTGTCCCATACACTAGAACTCGTTTGTTTAGACATCGCTAATAATCATTGTTTGTTTTCAGTACGATCTGGAGGACCGCTGCGATGAGTTCACGGACGAGTCGGACGCCTGAGGCGGCCCTCCCTCCCCGCATGCGCGGACCCTGCCGGCCCGCACGAGCTTATTCACCAGTGGGAATACTCTCATCAATATTATGTATAATGTAAATAGTGATTACTGTGATGACGCTACCAAATAAAATTTAACTAAAATAAACAGAACTGGTTTTTCAATGAACAGACTAAGAATAAAAATAATTTATTTTCAAAAATGGGTACAACTATCTAGGATATTGAAAAATAGTTTTGTCCTTCATGATCTACTTAACAGCATGCAAAATTGAACCTGGTACCTAGATTCCATTTTGCAACGTTTTTCCCTGGATCATATCAAACCGTGGACTCCCACCGCGAAGTGTCGTAGAAAAATTGATAACAGGCTACCTACTCTCACCCCAAACACAAACACTGGCTCCCTGCATCACGAATCAAAGACAGACTGAACTACCTACCTATGTGCGCAGCAGGGAGTCAATTCGAAATTAGGTACCTACCTACTTAGCTCATTTTCAGAGCCGATGGGTCAAGATTAATAATATAACATTAGGTTATTTTAATTTCCCGCTAGGTGCCTTCTGAACTTATCAAATTGCTTAATGTTTGTATCAATCAACAGCATTGAAAAAGTTATTGAGGAAGTGTTTTATAATCCCTATCAGTGGGGGACAGCCCGGTAGGTACTATGACAATGAGCCTGGCAGGCACACAGTAGGTACAAGACAAGTCACGTTGCGACAGAAATTGCAGAAGTGGCTCTTAATTTGATTGTTTTAACAGCAATAGAACACAGCGACGCAGCCGCAGACTGATGATACCAACATCACCCTACATAAAGTGTAAGCATGCAGGCAGGCGAGTGTCCACAACAACATAAACAATGCTAGTTTCATAGCACTTCTTCAATATATTTCAAAGATCAAAATACATTTCTTACAACTTGTAACAGTTCAATCATACCAAATTACAATTTAAGAACAACATACAGTTACAATGTCACTTAAAACAAAATACAAAATGCTGCATAATATTACAACCGCTTACAACTTTAGTCAGACATCAAATGTTATAATGAAGATGTGCAGTTGTGAATAAATGACTGGGTTCCAGCCTCTGCAGCCGACGGAGGAGCGCGAAGCAGCACACAGCATGCAGAGACCAGGAACTGACATTTTGAGCATTAACATGTCATTATTATTTACTTATAATGGAAAATTAAATGTTCCATAAAACAAACGGAAATTTAACTTAATTCTACTATCATATTTAAATCTCCTTAACACTATTATACAAAGGAAAGCTGAAATGATCTCGTAACAGGTACCTACATAATTATATAATAGGCAAGCACCAAGGCAAGGCAAGCCGCCTCTTAGCTATAATATAGCAATCACTCATTACTAACAAAAAACCAACCAAACATGTGTGACTTGAACTTTATTTTATGTCCCCTTTTATTACATTTTATGATGTCGTCCGCACAAGCGCTATTGAAGCTAAGTGCAAATGCTAAGAAGATAGCACTTCTCAGTGCCATGGTGCAAGTACCTCAGACTGAGAACGTTTCAGCTGTCTCCCTGTTGCCCTAACTCTTATAAACTAACTAAATAAGTCGGGATCAACTGTTCTCAGGTCACTCCATAGTCCACATCACTAATATTATTATGAAAACTATGTTTATTAACTTGTTGATGAATAATCCAACATTAAAAACCATGCCCGGAGTCAAATGCAGCAGTTGAAGTCTTGAAAACCTGGAAACAAAAAATATACCACTTTAGATTATTCAATAATAAATTACATTGGTATTTAATAATACTGATCTTTATGTGTTTTTATCAACATCACCAATTAAAAAGTTGCATATGAGACTTCTCTAACTGAAGTAAGCCTTACAAAGAGATTTGCACAAAACATGAAATAGCAATCAGCTGTCTTTAAGATAGTGACAAAACAACATGGTATACCAATTAACTGAACCCTGAGGCAGCTTTGTTTTGAACAAAAAACACCTATTATTTTTTATAATTTTATCAAATTCTGGCAAAAATTATAAAAACTGACTCAGACCTTCACTTTAAAACTACTACTGCTATAATTCTTAACTTATAATGTCTATAAGTAGGCAAACTATAATTTCCATTATTTTGTTTCGAGTCTAAGAGGTCTATGTCATGATGCATAATTTGTGATTTTTCAGTTATAAATTGTCCAAAGGTAATACTAAACATGATAGTAAATGTCAGTATTAAGAGTATGACATTGATGTTGCTAAAATATAGATGAATATTTGATATTTACCATTTTAACTTTACTGTGTGCACGGGCCAGGCCTAAAGCTAAAACTAGGCATAAACATATTTTTTGCTCTCTTAAGGTACCACAATCAGTTATAAAAATCATTGTTTGATACATGGCATTTGAGATCCAGATTTAGAGATATTAATCATTATTCTCTGGTTAAAGTAGGTAAAGGTTATCCAGGACATGGGTTCTCTTCACTCAGTTTGTGTCACTTAGATTTTCTACATTACAATTGGCATGACTTGGCATAACATATGAAACAACCCTCAAAAGTGTGCTAAATCATACCTAGTATTAGACAGGAGCTCCTGGTCCCCCTTTCTTGCCAATAAGTGATTTGTGTATGTGAGGGATGACTCCACCGCCAGCGATCGTGGCTTTGATCAAACTGTCCAGCTCCTCATCTCCTCTGATGGCTAGCTGCAAGTGGCGAGGGGTGATACGCTTCACTTTCAGATCTTTGGATGCATTTCCCGCTAACTCCAGAACCTGTAAATGTGACAAGTAAACAAACATTACCATAAAAGAGCAAACAGTAACATTATGTAGTGTATACATGTTTGTTTACTTCAAAAGAAGAGTAAAATTATCATCATCATACAAATATCTAAATCAGTACATACTGTTTTAATTTTCCAAGTTTTTTTAAGTTGGTAGGTACTGGGCCTTTCAAACCTCAATCTGCAGATAGGAAAGATTAAATTTTCCCGCCAAAATTGAAAAAAATCAATAAACCCTATCCTAGATACTTTTGACGAGTTAACAAAACAATACATACACTAAACATTGAAGTTTTGTGATTTCCGCAATAGTTTCACTACACCATAAAATTACAAATTACTATTTACAGCAGCAATAATTGCCGCCATTTTGGCGGGGCGTCGCATTGCTTACCTCGGCCGTTAGATATTCCAATATAGCAGCGGAGTATACTGCTGCCGTAGCGCCAACTCGTCCGTGGCTTGTAGTTCTATTTTTGAGATGTCTGTGGATTCTTCCCACGGGAAACTACAAATTATAGAAATGCATTCAGTGGTCTCTACGAATAGGCCGCCGCCATACTTCAATAGGTCATTCGTAATATTAGATTTAGCGAACTAATGCTGTAGATAGAAATGATAAACTAAAACAGTTTCTAAATTCTTCAATTAAATTATGAGTCACGTAGAACTTACCTGAAGTCCAGCCCTCGCTGACCTGGACACTGCTTTTGCCTTCGCTTTACCAGAATCTTTACCCGCTTTACCACCAGCCTAAAATTGATGAAAAAATCCATTAATTTTGCTCGTACGAGGCTGAAACTTCGCCAGTTGATAGATAACACCATTGTTCACCAAAACGCACAGAAAGAACTTCACAAAAACAACTAGTTGGCTCGAAATCTTGAAAAACTCACCATTTTGAAACGTGTAACTCACAATCACAACTACACAGACAGAGAACGAACAACTAACCAACCCCACACAGGAAGGAAAGGCGCCAAGCGAAGTCACTCTGAAACAAAAATGGCAGACGAGGCGACATGTCAGCCAATCATACGGTAGCGGAAATGTCGTAAAAAACACTATGCACCAATCAGCGGCCAAAGATAATGGCGGGCCTCAAGAAATACAAAAATTCCAATGTCATTCATCGATTGTGCTGCCAAGCCAAGCCATGTTAAACAGCAACACTAAAGTTACGTTCCATTCTACGCAGAACGCAAAAACAAATTATTTATTAACGTTTAATTATATTTTTCATAACGTATGTATGTTTCACATTATAAGTTCTGTTTTTTGTATTTTAAGGAATACAATCAAGTATTTTAATGAATTCAATCACCACAGCATACGCCTGTGCATAGTGCTTGTTCGAGTTATTTCGTCTCGCTTGATTCCTCAATATTATACAATACATATCCGAAAAACTCGTTTCTATCCGTAGGAATGACCTACATAATAATGTATCGGTGGTCTGATCAAATGTTTTTTTTTCTTTTTGTAGAATGCTTTCTGGAACCTGTGGTTCCGTCCTTGCGAAGTTAATAGAAGCGATTGTCTGACGAATCCCCCGCAATCTTATTGTAATTATTATTCGGTATATATTACATAGTACTTAGTATAGTAGGTAGGTAGTGAACGATCATTCTTCATTCGCCTGCGTATATCTCAGTGCGCTAATATTACTTTCAACGATGATGCGGTTCGCGTCCTAAAAAGTGTATTTTTTACACATAGAAATGACAATTTTGATACGATTTTGATAGTTTAAGGCTAAGAGTATGGAAAAGGCTTCCAAATTTAAAATTTTTACAATTTTTTTATTTAAAAGCTGGGTTGACTGGAATGGTTCTTTTATTATGTGTTATCATCACCACGAGTTAGGTATACAAGATATTCATCTTTTCGATTTTCGCTTTCGGCCGCGATTGATTTGATTTGATTGTTATTTGTTAAAATATTCGTTACGTGTTTATTAGTGAACCGTATTTTTTGAAAATAGAACGCAATAATGAACGATTACTTTTGTTGTCACGCGAGATTGATGTCACCTCTTGCTTGAAAAGAAGAGATATCAAGATGTGTAGAAAGAGTTTTGTCTTTCCCCAGAAAACAAGACTTTGAAACACCATGCAAAGCCAGCCTGTTTACCTGTCATCACCACATCTTGCAATATATATGTCCCGCCCAACTAAGTACATTTCAGTTCCTTAATCTTAAGCTCTGATTGTCTGATTGAGCTGTAATTGTTTTTTGTAAAGAAAAAAAACAATGATTTTGGACAACGCTATAGAAAGAATGGCACATTCTAGTCTGTGCACAAATATTATTGGAATAATATTTTACTAAATTGGGAAAAGAAGACAAGGTAATAGCTATAAAACCACTACGTTTACTGCACCGTAGGCGACTATAATTGCAGGTTCCGTATTCCTAAATAATCTGTGGTAGTATCCTAACAAGCTGATGGTAAGGCCAAAAAATGTTAATCTGTGCTCTGACTAGTCAGTGTGTCTGTATGTCTAGTCTAGCTAGTCAATGGTTAGTCTGCTTCAATCTCATAGACTATACCTTATGTTCAATCTCCTACTCTGTGGTCTGCATTGGTCTGCTTGGCTATTGATAGGTAATTCTTGAATTTTTGTGATTCAATTAACCACTACGTTTACCCTTGTCTTGTGTTGTGTTACCCGGACGTACATGGACAACAAGGGTGGTAAAGTACGGGTTTTTGGCTAAGCATTCCGATAAAGTAAAAGTAAAATGAGTTCTAGACATCGAGACCGTAGCCGATCACGGTCGCGCGACCGCGAGCGCCACAAGGAGCGCGAGCGCGAGAAGCCCCGCGACCGGGACAGGAACCGCGATCGACACCGCTCCAAAAGGTAAACGTTCATATTGTACCTAGGTACCATTCGGTACTCATAGTCTGTAACGAACGTCACTATCATGTCGCTTGTCGCAGGCACAAGGCGGGATCGCGCGACCGCAGCCGCAGCCGCGACCGTCATAAGGACAAGCGTCGCAGTCGCTCGCCGCGCACCCGCAGTCGCAGCCGCGGCAGGAAGTCCAAAGACAGGTCAGTCTGAGTACTTGTACAACAAAACTACAATTGGCTCGATGGATCTATGCAAACGCGAAGCTAGCCATGGGAATTAAAAAATAGGTTTGTTTCACTGCATAAGGTTGTCTGTCATGCAGTTGCAGTCAAACGGTTTTAACATATTCCTAGATATGGTGATATCTAGGAATATGTAATTGACTTTCGGTACCGCGGTTCATTAATCCAGAACAATGGTGAGATAGACCGGGATGTGAGGAACAGAATAAATGCGGGATGGATGAAATGGCGACAGGTTACAGGAACTACATGTGATCCACGAATGCCCCTTAGGCTCAAAGGAAAAATTTACAAAACGATCATAAGACCTGTCGTATTGTATGGATCTGATTGTTGGGCAACCAAAAGGATTGATGAAAGAAGAGTGCACTCAGCTGAGATGCGAATGTTGAGATGGATGTGTGGAGTTACAAGAATGGACAAAATAAGGAATGAGTATGTGGCGTACCTACTTGTTCTATTTCTTCTTTCTAATTAAATTCATTTTTCTATCAATCGGTAACATTCTTCATTTCATAATTGTTTCATCAAATTACCTACTTATTTCTATCCTACCTACATTGCTTCATGATTTGATAGTTAGTTTCGCTGGCCTATAAACTACAAGTATATCAGGGGAAGTTTGAAAATAGCACCCGTGACGGAAAAGTTGAGGTGTACCGATCCCATGTAATGTGGGATAAGGACAAGAAGATGATGATTCCTAGATATGGTGGTCTGGATTATGGTTAGGTATGTTTTTTAAGATATATTATGACTGTACCACATACTTTACTTTTCCCTTGCTGACTTTCATTGACCGTTTAGAGGCCCTTCCTCATGAGCAATGTCGGTGATCATGTCTTTTTTTTTTATAACTATATTTTTTAATGATAAATATCACTCCTAGTCCTGTGACCTGCTGCCGTTTCATGCATCCCTTTATCATGGGGGGTGCTGTCATATACAAAGAAAAATCTTTTTTTTAAAGTAATCTTACTTGAAATGAAACATTGTTAGTAAATAATATTGAAGTAAGAATGTGTGGGCGTATTTGATAGATGTACTATGATCAGCAGAGATGGCACCATAGCTCTGCTGGACCAGATGGTGGGCACGACCACGAAGGCGACCGCGCGCGCGGTGTCCGGCAACGGCGTCAGCACGGCCACGCAGGCTGCCATCCTCGCAGCCGCTGCCGTCGCACAGGTACCCACATACGCAACCGTAATCTCTACAATGGATCTCCTCAGATTAATGCTCGGTACGAATCATTGGGGATACCAAGAGACACATCCGAACATAATGCACAGCAAGGGCCCACGTTTTGCAAGTAGCTAGCGATCCACGCGACGGGTTGCAAGATCATCGCTCACCGCCTATCGGAACAACGCTGACTGATGACAAAAAAAAAGGATCAGTTCTTAAAATACAAATTTAATTAGCGAAGGCTTTATCGGGAGCGAGTGTACCTCGTCCCGGCGGATGAAATTGAAATTCAGTTTATCGAAAAATAAATAGGTACAGCATTGGAGTTGTAACATGTGATACGCTACATCGGGTGAGGGCTCTGTCGGCAGACGTTCGTGGCGTCGCGGCGCATGGCGGCGCCGGTGCAGCCCGCGGCGGCGGCGGCGGCGGCGCTCTCCGCCGCCACGGCCATCCCTCCGCCCACCTCCGTGCAGCAGAAGCTGGAGCAGCTGCAGGCTCGCTCCGACAAGCGCTACGGCTCCCGGCAGCCGCGTCCCAACCATGCCTCCTCCTCCTCCCCCTCGCCCACCCCCGCACCCTCCGCGACACTCTACCACCTCGAGGACGACCACGACGACGGAGAAGGTCAGTCCGCGATCCATCACTTTAACGTTTATCTATACATCTATGTATTCATCATTATTTGCAAAAAATACAGATGAAACAGCTAGTTATCTATAGCTCGACCGATTTAGATCGCTGCCAGACGGAAACGTTCCCGAATAGCTGGCTGCACTGCCGCGCTGAACGGCAATGCTGATGCGTTGACCCAGATAAGGGTCAGCTCTCTGGTCAGGCGTCGCATCGACCGGTCCGAATGGCGACCATCGAATGGCCCCGGTTTCCCATGTTCTCTTTATTAGACACGTGGCCTTGTCGAGGTGATGACACATTTTGGGGAGTCCTTTGTCCAGCTGTGGCCTTGTATAGGATGATGATGATGATGATGATGATGGATTCGAGTGCTCCGGGTTAGTTAACGCCATTCGTATTATAAGCTTTACTAAATGAGCTGCTGAGATGCGACGCAGACTGGCGCGGTGGCGATCCTGTATATGCTGAAGCGTTTCTAAATAATTATTTATTTATTTATGAATATTAACAGAATTCACAAGAATAATTGATTACAGTTGCTAGCTTAAGATCTAGTTTACACGTTATTCCAATTCTGGATGAACACAGTGTGCCATAAACATATTCAATTAAGAAAACCGTTCATGGAGCATGCTTACATGTACAATAAATTTAAAAAGATTTTGCCTGTCTATTATGACTAAATATAAATACAACAGGAAAATTTGAGTTTAATGAATTTAATAGATAGCTGTCATGAAATAATGATGCGCGCGATCTATTGGTCGCCACCGCGTTAGTGTTAGTGCGGGGCTGGATGAGTCCGGTCCGGCGAGGTATCAGTGACGATACCTCGCCGGACCGCTGGATGGTCGGTCGGTCTCAGGGCCGGAGGGCGAGACGGCGGCGGAGCGGCGGCTGCGCAGGCGACGCACGCGCTGGATGGGCTCCGAGCATGACAAGACCTTCATCCCCGGCCTGCCCACCGTGCTGCCTTCCACGCTCACCAAGGACCAGGAGGACCAGTACCTGCGTGAGTACCTACCATCGCCTTCTACACAAACACACGCACACGCGCACACACACACACACACACACACACACACACACACACACACACACACACACACAGGCCTATATCCAGCAGTGGACCTCTACAGGGTGATAATGTAAGGAGATTAAAACATTTCAAACGTAATTGAACAAAAATATCAGATTATTTCAATGATAAAAACTTTTGAGATTGAAAATGCTCCAACTCAATAAAAAAAGTTGGTATCTATTGTTTTGAAAAAGGATCATTAAAAAGAATAATCCACGATGTTTCAAAGAGATCATTGTGATTTTTACTGAATAAATCAATTTTGACTTTGATTTTAACTAATGATGACTTTTTATTTAACATTACATTACATGTCAATTTCTGATGACTTATATTGGATGATGGGGATGAAAGTGGAGAACAGAATGCTTCAATGGATATATATGTAGGAAAGACCGACCTCGGGGTCAGCAAAATGAGCCTAAATACCATTTTGACAAGATGATAGTTCCTAATACTAATTTTATTTTGAAAAATATATTTTCAACAAAAACTTCTGTTTCATTTTCACTGTGTCAACTCTCTTCGACGAAACTAACTAAAGGTGTATTTATATAAATCGTGAGTCGAAAAACACAGTGAAAATGTATAAAAATGTGATTGATTTATGTTTCCGTGTATTAAAAACTTCTCTCTAAAGAGAAGTACTGTCTGCTAGACAGTAGACAGTAGACAGTAGACCGCTGAGAGCATCTCCCGAGATAAATGAATCACATTAATATTTATAATTTCACTTTTATTGCAGGATTTCATAATCAATTTTATTTATTTGTTCATCAGTGCGCCGCCGCCCAGCATTATTACACTTATTTTATATTTTATTATTGCTATGATTCTTGTTTATATATTTTGAATACAATGGAAAGTGAGTCTGAAAAGGCGTATGCTATTTTATTACGAACTTATTATGAACTTTATGAACGAAATAAAAATAAGGCAATCTTTTCAAATTCACTTTCCATCAATAATTTTACAGAATAAAAAATATTTTACAGAACATAGTAATTTCAGATAATAGTAATATTTTAGTGGCTACACTTAGCTGAGCTATCACAGTGGGCGGAAACATTCGCGCGTAGCGAGACTTGCGCCTGCCTACCCCACGCACGACACAGGACATACTGGGGGAAAGGTTTGAAAGTGGACAAAGATCTGGCTGAATATGATGCAGTTTCGAATCCGTTTTCAACAACTCGTTCATGATAACTCCAGAGAGAGCTATCGTTTATCGATAGGTGTTCCTATCGGAGTCAGCGTGGAACGCACAGATGAAAATCTATGTAAAAGGAGTTACAGGGCTAGATAATGAACGGGAAAGGAGTAATAAGGCTAGATAATGAACGGGAAAGGAGTAATAAGGCTAGATAATGAACGGGAAAGGAGTAATAGGGCTAGATACGTGAGTGTGAGGCGTAGAGCAGTGTAGGGAGGAGAATGTGTGCGGGATTCTAATGCGTGTGTTGTTGGCGCGCGGCGCGTAACCATTCCCGTTGCAGTGCAGCTGCAGATCGAGGAGGTGAGCCGCAAGCTGCGCTCCGGGGACCTCGGCATCCCGCACAACCTCGACGAGAGGTAACCCAGACCCATCTCCCACCTCCGTACCAGACATGAGTATCGCGTAACACTTTATAATACTAACGTACTCGAATACAGCGCCAGCTGTGCCGAGCGAACTGACGCGAGCCCTCCGCGGCGGCGCGGTCGCGTGACTTCGCTCGACGCAGCAGACACTACGCTATGTCCTGATCGGCATGTTGTTGGACGACTGAATCCACTGAATCGACTGAATCGACTGCTCGCATTGCCGCGCAACACACTTAACTTAAGCTTTCTCTTATTTAGGAATCTGCTTCGAACGCACTAACGCCCCGCTCTTCGTTTCAAAAAGGTTAGCTGAAAAAAAATGCTGATTAGCATTAAGTTCACTTATGTACTCGTTTTATCTCGTGCAATGCATAAAGCATTTTCTATGTTTCCATCTATGCCAACTTGTCTTAACCGGACAGTCGAGAAGATGGCTTCAGTCCATAATATTGGTATTCTCTGTACATATTGAATAGTTCATTTTTGACAATAACAAACCGTTTTGATATTGAAACGCGTCGACCGACAATTGCGACGTTGTATGACCGTGCGTGTTGTCAGTTAGGGCGGCTCCATTCGTGGTGCTGTGCACTGGATTCTTGGATTCTGTCGGTCGGTCGACATGTCGGACAACATGTCGTGTCATATTGCGATTGCGACACCTAATTAGGACATAGCGCGAGAGAATTTATAAAAGCTGAGGATAGATATGTGTTCATGATAGTTGTCACTCCGCGACATATCGAAGGTGTCCTTTGTGAATCATGTGCTGATAATGATAGTATTTTCATTTTGCAGACTGATAAATCTGGATCCAGGAGAAAACTACTCGTTCAATAAAATCGTCCATTTATTTCGAAATAACGGTAGTCGAAAACTAGATAATATTCAGACAAAAACTTAATTTAATAAACATTTGGAAGGTTTTAAACGTGAAACTTCAATGCTATCGATACCGAGTGATACCTGAGAGTCTACTAATGATTGTTATGATACAATAGATGGTTCTGCATTCAGCGCTCGCGCTCGGGTGTCTCCGGAGCGTCGGCGGCCGCACTCCGCGCCGGCGCCGGCGCAGGCTCCGACGTCCGCGCGAGAACACGATCTAACGAACCCTAATCATAATAAGACTCTTTTCAGCCTCTAATCAAGTTACTTTCAGGGCTAATCCGATTGAAATTTCAGGTTTAAACTAATCCAAACGTTCTCTTCTAGGGCCTTAGGGTACCGTTAGGGACTAGAACACGGTTCGCATCCCCCACCGCGGGGTTCGCATCCCCCACCGCGGGGTTCGCATCCTCCGCCGCGGGGTTCGCATCCTCCACCACGGGGTTCGCATCCCCCGCCGCGGGGTTTGCATCCCCCACCGCGGGGTTCACATCCCCTACCGCGGGGTTCGCATCCTCCGCCGCGGGGTTCGCATACCCGGGCGTGCGTCGCACGGAGGGCGGGATGCGCGGTGGTAGTGGTGGTACATGGTGCGGTGTCGCAGGTCGCCGTCTCCGGAGCCGATCTACTCGACGGACGGCAAGCGGCTGAACACGCGCGAGTACCGCACGCGACGCAAGCTGGAGGAGCAGCGCCACGACCTCGTGCAGCGCATGCAGACCATCAACCCGGACTTCAAGCCGCCGCCTGACTACAAGTACATGCATCTCCCCATCCTCACCCTTCTCACCCTCCTTCCCTTCTCACCATACACCCGCTTCGCATGTATTGTGCACTGGCGGTGTATCGGCTAGGCAGGTTTTCGGAGCTGATCCGATTGTGTTCAGTAATTTTTACACGTGCTCGCGAACGGTGAATGAAAACATCGACCAGGAACCTGTATGTCCTAGAAGTAACGGTACGAAGACGTGACACGAGCATAAAGAGGGAGAATAATTTTATACGCTCATGTTATTTCCATAGTAGTTGTAGTAGATGTGGTTCGAGGAGTGTATCTATATATTGTAAGTGGGGGGACTGAGCTCTCGGAATGGGGAATGCAGGTGTTGTGCATCATCCAACTGTGTAATCAGTAAAGTGAGGTGTGGGTTTGTGGGGTTGCAGGGCGCCCGTGGTGCGAGTGCACGACAAGGTGATGATTCCGCAGGAGGAGCATCCCGACATCAACTTCGTGGGTCTGCTGATCGGCCCGCGCGGGAACACACTCAAAGGTACCGCATCCTGACTCTCTTACCTGATCACCTCTACTCGTTCTTATCTGTTCAACTGACGGTGCCGCGTAACCTCTATACGTGCCTTCACTCAAACTACTAAATTACTTAAATATATTTCTCTTTGTCGTTTCTTTTTCTCACTGAACAATGATAAGCTAGTAGTGCAATACGAGCGCACTATCTGTGAGGAATAGCACACTTAATATTTTGAAATCTTAAACGTAACGCGCTTAGTTTCCTCGAAGCGGATCGTATGTCATGATAGGAAACGTTGTGTGATGTTGAACAGCGATGGAGAAGGAGACCGGCGCGAAGATAATAATCCGCGGCAAGGGATCCGTGAAGGAAGGCAAGGTCGGCCGCAAGGACGGGCAGCCGCTGCCGGGCGAGGACGAGCCGCTGCACGCCTACATCACCGCTACCAACGCGGAGGCCGTCAAGAAGGCGCTCGACAAGATCAAGGAGGTGATCCGTCAGGGCGTCGAGGTGCCGGAGGGACAGAACGACCTGCGTCGCATGCAGCTGCGTGAGCTGGCTCAGCTGAACGGCACGCTGCGCGAACACGATCAGCAGCGCTGCGCCAACTGCACCGCGACCGACCACAAGACCTGGCTCTGTCCGGACCGACCCAACGTCACCTCCAGGTGAGCTAGCGAGCGAGCAGCCGCATCGCGCCCGCTCCGACCCCGCTCACCTCGCTGACCGCCCCCTCTCCGTTGCAGCGTGGTGTGCTCGTCGTGCGGAGGCGCGGGACACATAGCGCGGGATTGCCGCGCGCGACGCCCCGGACAGGCGGGGCCGGGCGGCGCCGGCGCGGGCGGAGGCGGACCCGGCGGCGCCTCGCGCGCCAAGATCGACGAGGAGTATCTCTCGCTGATGGCGGAGCTGGGCGAGGCGCCGCCCCCGGGCCCCGCTCCGCGCCGCATGCTGCCCGCGTTGCACTCCGCCCATCCCCACCCCCACCACAACCAGCCCGCGCGCGCGCTCATGCCGCCCCCAGGTACCACCATCACCACCACCAACCCCTAGCTTTAGCGAGCTACTGATCGATTCCCGATATCGCTAGCTATCATTCTTCTGCCCTGAGTTATACATTATAATATAAACCGTTGTTCGTGCGTTCATTTGAGTCGATATCGCGAACGACAAATAAAATTTAAATGTATTATTAATTCTGTTTATATTTTTAGGTCTGCCGGCCTCGCTGCCGCCCCCGCCGGGTGCCTTCCCGCCCCCGCCGCCGCCCCCCGCGCCTCACGCCCCGCATCCCGCTCCCTGGCTCGGTATATAAAAAAATATAATAATAATGCGGGACATTTTTCACACAGCATCATCTAGCCCCAACTAAGCAGAGCTTGTATTATAGGAACTACATGACTAATATACTACTTATATACTTTTTTGTAAATACATACATATTATACATAGGAAAACACCCAGACCCGAGACAAATATTTGCAGATCTTACAAACATCTGTCCCGTGACAGGAATCGAACCCGCAACCTTCTGCGTCTCAGGCGGACCTTCGCCCACTGCGTCACAGAGGTCGTCTAATATATATATATATAAGCAGTATTGTAATAGCGCACTCGGCAATATTGCATCTCCGTCAAGCTTTATTCGCAATATATCAGTTCTGTTGTCGATCCTGTTCACAATCTGTGATCCGTGAATTTGTTTTCTTTTAGAACAAAGTTTTAAAAAGTTTATCATCGATTTTAAGTTTGTAATAATACTAAAACAAGTTCTTGATTGATATTTTGTTATCGTGGTGAATAACGCACTATAATTATAAAGCAGGCGCGGGTCCGGGTGCGCAGCCCCCGCCTCCGGGCAGCGCAGCCCCGCTGTCGCCCTCCTTCCCGCCGCATCCGCCGCATCAGGTAACATAACACTTCACTTAGTTCGCCATGAGGGATCTGAGTCCCTCTCTGAGCTGTGCATGTATGGATATACATGCACAGCTCAGAGATCATCCACCGACTTCACGTTAACTTTTAAAAGATATGAGGGATTCCCAAAAACAGCGCCAATCTTCAGAGCACTCGACATATCGCACCTCACCTATTCCCAAGCTGAGCCCCTGCTTCGGTGCTCGGTTGGTCAGATTACACTCACATGATACTTCGTACGATTATATCTCGCGCATACCTCTGGTGTTGCAAGCCTCCATTATTGGTTACGGTGGTTACCGTATTATGTATTTTACCTGTCGGGAAGCTATCGTAGTGAACCTCATTGATGTGAATTGTTCCAGAACGACAAGATGTGTCCCCCGGGCATGGGCGGCCCCCACGGCCACGGCATGCCCCCGAGCATGGGCCCTCCCCCGCCCACCATGCCCTCCCCTCACGGACACATCCCGCCACCACCTCCTGGTAAGTTGTTTCTCAAAAACTATTTTTTTTAATGGCTACGGTAGGGTATACTTCGAATGTGGTTCCATATAAATTTTATGAAAAGATCCCACCCATAAGGTAATTTCATACTGGACTTTTTATGAATTTCCCGTTATTTGGAGACAGTTTTTATTTTTGCTGAAAAAATATGATTTAAAAAATGGTGCGGTCGCGACTGTAATGAGTGCGTTGCGTCGGCAGGTATGATGGGGATGGGATGGCGCGGCGCCTTCAACCCGCCGCCCTGGGCGCCCCCCGCCCATCCCGCGCCGCCGCCCTCCTTCCTCGCGCCGCCGCCGCCGCCCCCGCCGCAGCCTGACTCCTAGCTAGACGGACCATGACGGAGCCTCCACGCCCCCACACCTGTCCCCACTCGCCAGGAGGAGGATGCGCCTCATACACTACATCATTAACTTACATTAAGTATGTTTCATTGAAGCGAGCTCGTTTTTTAGTATTCTATTTGATCCAAAGCACCTCGAGTGTGTTTTGAAACCAAAATATCAGTTATGTATTTCAAACATTTAATAAAAATATGTCTTATTGACGGTCAACGATAACCGTTTACAATATTATAACTTTATTGCTTTTAAAATGATAATACAGCTGATTACACTAGATGTAGTCTAGTTCCGTGAATTTTTATTGTAATATATATATATATTTTCGTAGTCCCTCCGACGGACAGACGGACGCATTTATACATAGATACGTAGAACAACGGAGGGGTTCGGTAACTACAATCTGTACGAGTTAATATTTGACTTGTGGACATACTATCGTTACCTGATTCCGAATAATTTAGAGGGTCAATTCACACCGAATGCCGGTGCGCAACCGAATCAAACAAATAGTATGAATGAACGCGCTACCACCGCCAAACTTATTTACACACGCAGGCTTTCAGTGTGAATCGATCTTTCTAAACATGTTTGATCTGTGTCATTTGAAAACTTATATAATAAATATACGACAATCAACTTATTTTAGGAATTAACGATTTATTTTGCATTTTCACTGATAGCCCAAATAAATAAAATTATATCAACAAACAAGTGATTGTTTTATTTGAACGAAGACAGCCACCTACACGGCTGTGATGAAGAGAGCCACCTACACGGCTGTGATGAAGAGAGCCACCTACACGGCTGTGATGAAGAGAGCCACCTACACGGCTGTGATGAAGAGAGCCACCTACACGGCTGTGATGAAGAGAGCCACCTACACGGCTGTGATGAAGAGAGCCACCTACACGGCTGTGATGAAGAGAGCCACCTACACGGCTGTGATGAAGAGAGCCACCTACACGGCTGTGATGAAGAGAGCCACCTACACGGCTGTGATGAAGAGAGCCACCTACACGGCTGTGATGAAGAGAGCCACCTACACGGCTGTGATGAAGAGAGCCACCTACACGGCTGTGATGAAGAGAGCCACCTACACGGCTGTGATGAAGAGAGCCACCTACACGGCTGTGATGAAGAGAGCCACCTACACGGCTGTGATGAAGAGAGCCACCTACACGGCTGTGACGAAATAAAACTACAATAATTATTACATATGTTTATTTCGTCATGATAATTATAGCTAAATTATTGTTAACAAAATATAAATCACGTCAGTCGCAAAAGATTCTCAATACAGTATCCATCAGATTCTCAATACAGTATCCATCAGATTCTCAATACAGTATCCATCAATTAAATGCACAAAGTATTATTACATTACATTTATTATCTACAATATTAAATTATAAGAAATTATTGCATCGTGAGTTTATGAAAATAATTTATATCGTCAATAAATTCAACTTCATTAATATTACAAAATAATAATCACGGTAAATAAATAGGAAACTTAATAACCAAAATAATAATAACTCTCCGATACGTGTCGTTAATTGTACAACTATCATCGGTCAAAATATAAATTAATAATTTTCTTACCAGCGTTGGTAAGATTTGTAATCCCCTATGAATAGTTTATTATTTATACGTTCGTATCAAATCTATATATAGTTTTTGCATTTCATGTATAAATCTTATACTTATTATAGGAAGGCAATCTTCTCTATAGTCTCTATTGGATGTGAAATGTAGTTGAAACCGCGCCGGCGCTACTCCACCGCTACCCGCTACCCGCAGTACCCGCGCCGCGTCGCCTGCTCCTCACAGCTAGCTAGACCGGGAGACCGTATTGTACGTCCATGCAAAGCACAACCATGGAATGCACACCCCTGGAAAGTACAGCCAGTATTACAAACTATTTGGTTTGAATTATCTGGGTGTGCTTTCCATGGTCGTACAATACGCTCCGTACAAACTAAACACATGACGGTAATGCACACCCCTGGAATGTACACCCAGTATTACAAACCAAGTATTTGAAACCAATGGTTTGTAATACTGGCTGTACTTTCCAGGGGTGTGCTTTCCATGGACGTACAATACAGGGACTCGCTAGACCAACCGAAGCGAACTCTCTATCTATCATATCACAACTTTTATATCAAAATTACATTTAGCATTATAATAAGTTACAGCAAGTCTCGTCTCGTCGGGGTTTCAGTTCAACGATCTTAGAATGAGTATAGTATAGATCAAGGAATAGTCGTGAATGGAGCGCGGTCCGATCAGCGATTCGACAACAAATATATATAGAACTAAACATGGCGGCTCCTTACACGTGGAGCCGGGACAGAAACAAACAGCGCTTACATCATACTTAGGTAGCTATTCAGTGCAGGTGTTTGAATGCTTGCGTGCTCGAGGGGGGTGGGGGGAGGGAGGGAGGGAGGGGGGAGAGGAGGGTTTCACCGCGCCTCCTTGGCCGTGAGCTTCTCGATGAGCTCCTGCAGCGGCGCCAGCTCGCGTCGCTCGATCAGGTTGAACTCCTGCAGAGAGAGGCAGGAGTCACACACAGAATTACATTTTACATATATTTTATTATATGTAAAAATGTATTTATGTCTGGATTCATAATCCTCTTAGTAAACAGTAACCACACATACACAATTTGTAGGATATACCGGTTGCATCATGGTGTTTTCCTTTGCCGTTTGTCAGCACTGGCATGTCACATGGGAAATGCAAGACGGGATCGGAACCCACGAGTTTCGAATCGATCGTTGGGGAATCTAGTGCTCTCTATAGCGATGTACAAGTTCGTAGCTGCATCCTAGGGGAGGGACAGAGTAGAGTGTGGTATGGGGTGCGGGGGCTGCTGTTACCTGTACGAAGAATATGAAGTGTTTGAAGGAGGTGTTGAGATGCGCCTCCTCACCGAGCTGCACCACCTGCGGGAAGTGCTGGTGGTAGATGTGAGCGTACACGCGGAACAGACGCTTCAGGATCGTCTTCGCCATGGACAGGAAGTTCTTCGGGAACGGCACACCTCCGCAACACAAACAACGGATTACTTCCTTACTCTAGAGTAAGGTCACTCCGATTACGAATCTAAACTGTTCTGTTTTTGAGTTTTATAAACAAATAGCTTCTGTGCCTCTAAGTAAACTTGCGCGGTACATCAAAATAATTGTTTTTTTTAAGTCAAACCTCATCGAAATTGGTTCAGGCTTGATGTTGAGTATTTGAATAAACCACTCATATAGAAGAATAGATGAATCAGCAAGGTGGTGTGGTGTGTGTCTGTAAGTAGATAGATAGGTACCTATTTTACTGGGGAAGAGGTGTTCGTCGTCGAGCTGGTCCTGCGCCCAGGTCATGAGGTAGTCGATGTACTTGGGAGCGGAGCACTTGATGGGCTTCTTGACGGTGTGTCCGTCCGCCCAGTGGTATTCGTACTTGGGCCCCGCACTCATCACCGCGCACGACTCCTCCGTGCAGAACTCCGTGATGGTGCCGTACAGCATGTTGATCTGGTTGAAGAAGTCCACCGCTGCAATACATCAACAAGGCACACTTCACATCTCTCTAATATGACGGAACTTGCTGCCCTACAATGTTCTGCTTTGCCTTGTTACTTCTAAATTATTTGTATAATGTTACCGGCAATCTGTATAATACGGTATTGTATAGAATGCCTAAAAGTTAATATATGAAATATTATTCATTTTATACTTTGCCTAGGAATTCTATATAATGCCGAATGCGCAGCCGGCAATGTGTGTAAAAGACGAGCATAGGTAAGGGGGGAGAAATGCGCGGGGAGGCAGTAAACGCGCGACTTGTTTACCGATCAAAGGAAAATCGAACTTTTGTTTTGTAAAGTTTGAATGGCAAGCAATTATTTCTGTGTTGTCATAAAAAAACAACCTAACCTATCGTTGGATCTAACCTTTTCAATTGCAATTTTTGGTTGAAAATACTAAAACTGGCACAGTTAAAAAGTTCAAAATTTAGGTCATAATCTATTTATTTTACACATTGCTGATGAATCACCAGGTACTCTATACAATCAAGTTTCGAAAGATGTCTAAAGACTTCTCTAGGGTTGGTTGGCTTAATAGGCATGTCTAACTGAAAGTCCTGGTTTAAAGTGGCTTCGATATCAGAATCGTTGTTGCTTATGACATCGTTAGGCTTGAATACCTCAGCTAGGTGGTTTGCGAAGGCGTAACTATAAGTTATTAATAATATAAGTTTATAATAATAATAATGCAGGACATTTTTACATAGAATCATCTAGCCCGAAAGTAAGCAGAGCTTGTGTTATGGGAACTTCATGACAGATAATTTTTTTTTGTACATACTTATTATACATAGAAAACACCCAGACCTGAGACAAATATTTGTCCGGCGGCAGGAATAAAACTCGCAACCGTCTGCGTCTCAGGCGGACCTTCGCCCACTGCGTCACAGAGGTTGTCACATGAAATCATACATGTTGTGTCATACATGAATCAGTGAAGTGAGGTCGGAACAATACACACAAATAACAAGCTAGTAGGCGCTTGCTGCAATGCCCAATAACAAGTTCAATTGTTTTGGTTAACAAAGGTATGCATAGTTCCCTCTTTAGGTTTGCAAATTCTGATGAGTCAAAAGAATGTAATAATATTCATTCTGACATTACCTTTAACTTTGTAGATCGGATATTCTTAAAATGAGGTTCAAAATGGTCCCTGTTGCCAAAAGATATGTAATTTGAGCACAATCCTTGTACCTATAGGAGTCATAATTTATTTAAGATGATATTTAAAGCTACCTGAAAAATCTTGCTAGTTTACAACCTAAGTATTGGCTAAAAGAAGTTAATAATGATACATTGGTAACATTAGTGCAATTAGCTGCCAATTTGTTGATAAGGACTTACTGATAATAGCTGAACCCTGGAACTAACACCAACAATGGTATTTAGTTTGAAATAATGTGTACCTAGAGAAGGGATGTTATGTATGTCGGGGGCTATTTCGTTGGTTGGTGGTTGGGGTGCAGGGTTGCAGGTAACTCACTATTAACGGCGACCCACTCATTGAGGTCCTCGCCCTCGGGCAGCATGACGGCGAGGCGCAGGTTTCCGGAGCCGAGCGTCGCAGCCGCGTGACGCATCAGGTCGTACTGATGCGTGCCCTCCGGGATATTCTTCTTGGGCTTGAATGTTTTGTTCGACCGACTCCCGCTAAAACACGACAGACAACACGCCCCGCTATAGTTAAATACAAAGCGTGGCTAGATCCAGAGGAACCCTCGACTCGTCGAGAGCGGTGTGCAGACGCCGCACTCGGAACTATTGTAGTAGTGGGTGGGGCCCTGCACGGGCGGCCGGTACTTCGAGACGAACATCTTAGATTATAGTAGGCCGTGAAACTTCATCGCAGTCGTAAACAAGACGTCAGCATTCAAGAGCGGAAGAGGTTCGGTTATAAATAGATACGCCATCGTGTACACTGGTTGATGTCATGAATACTTACAAGAGGAAGCTCATCTTTCCCGTTTTCAATTTCTCTGTACTTAAACTAAAATAAGTCATTCACATAGATTATAATCATTGAACTAAGTTCAGTGATTTTCGTCCTTGCTTTTAATTTTTGATTTCCTTTCCTGTTCAATTTTCTTTTCAATTATTGTTGTGTTGCATTGCATGCATATTTCGTATGACATAAGTTGAAATGTCACATGTTTTCAATGTCACTCAACATTGCAGTCAATGTCATTAATGGACATTGATTCTGGTTCTCTTAGTTCGAGGCTCCTAAAAAGAAACTAGCTGATGCCAGAGAAGCTTCGACCCGTGGATTCATGTTTAAAAAAACCGTTCTCCCTTATTTTCCCACTTTCACCCTTATTTTCCCCTTAAAATGTGAAAATCCAAAACCCTGAAACACGTCATTATCTATTTATAATGCATAGCAATAATTTCAATTTCTAGGTAAAATAACCGATACTCTCACATAAACAAACTCCCCCCATTTAAATGTCAAAATCCAAAAACCCTGAAACCATGTCTACATTTATTTATGCAGTACATAATTAAAATTTACATGTCTCACTTGAAAGAATAAAGATATTCATAAAAAGCCTTTGTTCAAAATTTAAAAGAAAAAATAACGCGTGTCTTCAGCCTGGCTGACTGCGTGTAAACAAGCCATAATATGGTGTAAAGTCGCAAAAATGTATCCCTATCTACTCTGTGGCCTCAAGTTATATTACTGAATGTCAAATAATGTCAACTGTCTGTCTGGCTTACATAAATGAGTCAAATGTCATATCGACAATCGACAATTCGCTACTCTTGACGGTCGAGAATTTTCTGGCTCGCTGGTGAATGTGGAATTGTGAATTGAATCAATACGTTTTTAACAAGCTTCGAAAAAGCTATTCTATCCTAAATTTCTGTTGATTAGATCAAAAACATCCACTATGCAGGGCTTGAGCATCGAGAGCTTGAAGAGACACAAAGCTGTGAGTATCATTGGAAATAAATATTGTTCCTATACTGCGCTTCCATTTCTGCAGTGCTTACATAATAACCTCTATTTCCTTATCTTTAGCCATTTTTATTTTGTATTGTGGTGGCGTTGCAGGATACTTTGTCTATTTAATTTCATTTTACAACATGATTCTTAACTCTTGACTTAAATGAGAAGAAAGTGCATGCATGAAAATACATCGGACTGTCTGAACGAGTTCATGATTGAGACTAGCAGAATCTTCATTTTGCATGACGACAAGGTTGAGTAGTGCGAGCTCTTGACAAATACTTGAATATTATAGGCATTTTATTAACTTATTTTAATTAATAGCGTAATTTTGTAATTAAGTTGTATTATTTTTATCCAAATTTGTAAACTAAATTGACTTGCCTTGTATAACAACCAATGTTATAAATGAAATGAAAAGTCAAAATTAATCAATCATCAATAGGCTAAGGCTCTTGGCCAGCAGTCTCATGGTTTTAGTTGCAACTGTACCTCCAGGGCTGGGGACTGCCATGTTAATGAATATAAATGAGTAATGTATGTTGGTGGTGTTGCAGCTGATCCCGCTGTATGTGTGCACGGGCATCGGGTGTGCGATGGCGGTGTTCTACACGCTGCGGCTCGCCACACGCAACCCTGATGTCTCCTGGAACAAGAAGAGCAACCCGGAACCCTGGGAGGAGTACAGGACTAAGCAATACAAGGTACCTGATGATTATCAACTGCTGGTCATCTATCAGCCAACACCAGGGGCATCGCTCAACACATTGCATATGAACATGTTGAAATGGAAGTATTGATGTTTAGAATGTGAACTACTCAACTTCAAATATTTGTTACTAATCATCATTAGAATGGATGAACCAATTAAGATAGGTATAGTTTACATAGAATAAACACAGGCTCTTTTTCACCCGAGTGCCATCAGGTCAGGTGAATCTAGTAAGAAGTTAGTCCTTTATAGACTAGTAGTTTTCCATGAACTGAGATCCTGTGATGTATGCAATTACATAATACCTGTGGCCCTCTGCATGATGCGGAATAGGTGAATTTTTACTTCCAATAATTTATTTTTTTTAGTAATGTATACATAAAATATGAACTATAATTTGTGTAATAACATAAATTATAAGACCTAAAACACATCATCAGATGAACATACACATGAAACATACTAATGCTGGATTGTTCAAGTAGATTTGGAGATGTTTACTATCTCAGCTGCGTTTCAGCTGGCTAGTCACCCACTGTGCCATTGTGGTTGTTGCTTCTCTCTTATAGTTTACTAAAGCAGATCAAAAACAAAATCTGAGAAGTTAGGTGCCTAATATTTGCATGACAAATGTAGTCGAGTACAGTGATACGTAATAATGTTGCATAAGAACCAATGTAGCTGTGTTTAAGCAAATAAAGTTTTCATTCATTCATTCAAAACAAAAAAGATACCAAACATTAACTGGCATTATGATGAGTGCTAGATGATGGATGGCTATATAGTTGAGAAAAAGTAAAGTTCTGTAATGATTCTATATAGTTGAGAAAAAATGAATCATTACAGAACTTTTCTTTTTCTCAACTATATAGCAATCATCTAGCCACTAAATTGGTTCTTATGCTATGTTATTAGCTATCATCGAACTCGACTAAATTTGTCATGCAAGTATTAGCTCGGAAGCTGAGTGTGGTGCATGGTGTTCTGTTGCAGTTCTACTCGCCCAACCGCGACTACTCTAAGGAGGAGTGCCCCGCACCCAAGTTCTGAGTCAGCTTCATCTCCACGACACGCGGCATCTGCATCCACACTGCTAATCAACAGTCCCTGCTGATCCCATTAGTTGATTAATATTTAATGAATAGAACATATGTCTAATTAATTCTTCTTTTATTTTCTCCAAATTAGAAATATAATATACAAGTGAAGTGTCAAACAATCATATTGCCACCTTGTTGCCAACATGTACCAACATAAGCAATTGATTTAGCTATGTAGCTTGCAACACTAGATGACTAGAGCTATCAGTGGCGCGTCGCCAAGAGATATTCCTGTTGTCCTCCGATCAACAGCCCCCTCAGCCCCAGCAGCCCCATCAGGGCACTAAGGAAACGAGATGTGCCTGTAATGTCATCAGCATATGAATGTGAGCATTACTGCTTGACGGCGCAATAGGTAATCATTCCGAGCATGTGAACTATGAGCATGTGCTAAAACATTGGCACATGCTCAACAGGCTGCTGCTTATTCTTCAACAATCCGAGTACGTCCTGTAGATGCGCGCATTATCCCGAGAAATGGATATGTTCAAATTATCCTCAGATCGTTACTCCGAATGAAACCAAACGAATTTATTAAAAACTTTATTATTAAATAATGTGAATAATTAATATTTTTACATAAAATTATTATACAAAAGGAATATTTATAATAATTTGGTTATAAACAACGAGATTTTTGCAAGTCAGTATACCTACTGCTTTCATCACATGGACTAACTGGCCAGAAGATATATTTGAGATATAATAATATTAGAAAGCGATACAAAACTAGATAGATGTTTATTCTATATTCACTTTGCAATACATAAGTATTTGATACTTCTAAAAGCACTTTAGTTTACATTGTTTAGACATCCTCTCAATATTTCTGTACATGATAGATACCTACTCTAACTTCCTGTATGTATAGATACCCCCGTTACATTGTATGCTCTAATATGTTAGGTGACGTTAAGCAGTCACATGATTGCCGATTCTTTCACTGAGGGAATGGACAGCTTTGTTTCGATTTTGATGAATATCACGTTTCTCTTTGCTCATAAAATTGTATTCATTTCATTAAATTGATTATTTAGAGCATTACATTACATTATAAAAGTCTTCATCCAACACCCTGAACTTTAGTAACAGCCCTTGCACCCATTTTAAACAAATAATCTAACGCTTGTGGATAACCAAGCTTTTTTAATGATATTTCATTAGCTGAATAATTAGAGGTTCCGTGCGCGTCGACAAACAAACGTTACTCGTTTAAGAACATCCGGATCTAGACGGACCTTCTTTTACCAAAAATAAATGCTCTAACTTTAATTACAAAAGGTAGGTACACGTATAATTAGAAATGTGCGTTCCGACGCATTCAGATGATGATGATGATGACATCGATCGAGGTGGTGTCGCCTACTTACTGCTGCGGGTAGGGGTTGTAGCCGGGCGGGGGAGGCTGCGTCGCGGGGGCGAGGGCGGGGGCGGGAGCGGGGTACTGGTAGGGTTGGTAGAGCTGCGCGGGCGGCATGCGCGGCGCGTGGTGCGGGTAGGGCAGCGTGGCGTAGGGGTTGTACAGCGCCGGCATCGGCGCCGCGTAGTACCCGTACGCAGCCGCGCCCGCACCGGCGCCGTACGGCAGCGGCATGCCTGAACGATACATTATACATAATAAGTGTTATTCATAAATAAACTAGTGGTTAAACCAACGCAACCAACGTTGCGAGCTCACCTTGCGGCTGCGTGGGGTAGCGCAGCGCGGCCCCGGGGGCGACCAACGTTGCGAGCTCACCTTGCGGCTGCGTGGGGTAGCGCAGCGCGGCCCCGGGGGCGACCAACGTTGCGAGCTCACCTTGCGGCTGCGTGGGGTAGCGCAGCGCGGCCCCGGGGGCGACCAACGTTGCGAGCTCACCTTGCGGCTGCGTGGGGTAGCGCAGCGCGGCCCCGGGGGCGACCAACGTTGCGAGCTCACCTTGCGGCTGCGTGGGGTAGCGCAGCGCGGCCCCGGGGGCGACCAACGTTGCGAGCTCACCTTGCGGCTGCGTGGGGTAGCGCAGCGCGGCCCCGGGGGCGACCAACGTTGCGAGCTCACCTTGCGGCTGCGTGGGGTAGCGCAGCGCGGCCCCGGGGGCGACCAACGTTGCGAGCTCACCTTGCGGCTGCGTGGGGTAGCGCAGCGCGGCCCCGGGGGCGACCAACGTTGCGAGCTCACCTTGCGGCTGCGTGGGGTAGCGCAGCGCGGCCCCGGGGGCGACCAACGTTGCGAGCTCACCTTGCGGCTGCGTGGGGTAGCGCAGCGCGGCCCCGGGGGCGACCAACGTTGCGAGCTCACCTTGCGGCTGCGTGGGGTAGCGCAGCGCGGCCCCGGGGGCGACCAACGTTGCGAGCTCACCTTGCGGCTGCGTGGGGTAGCGCAGCGCGGCCCCGGGGGCGACCAACGTTGCGAGCTCACCTTGCGGCTGCGTGGGGTAGCGCAGCGCGGCCCCGGGGGCGACCAACGTTGCGAGCTCACCTTGCGGCTGCGTGGGGTAGGGCAGCGCGGTCCCGGGGGCGGCAGCAGGGGCGGGGGCGGCAGCGGGGGGCGGGGGGCGCGGCGGCGGGTCCTTTTTCGCTACCACGGCAGGCTGTAACATGATAAACACCGCTTAAGTATTTTTTTTTTCAAAATATAAAACCCTCCGTATAAAAAACTTACATCCCTTTGCAGGTTTACATAAATCAACTTATATGAGTCTCTCTGTATATAAACCGGCCAAATTTTTGTAAACTCCTCTACATCGCCTTATTTTTTAAATGTTGCCGACACGACATTGGCAAAATTGTGGCAACCCTAACCACAGTAGCCACAAACAAAAGTTGAAGTTGAAAAAACTTACAAACTATTTCTTAAGGAAAATGTGTATTCGAACTGCTAGAGGTACCGGTCTACATCGCGAGTTAAAATATTGTTTGCAAACCATGTAAATTATGTGGTTCATTAAAACCACCCATTAAAGTAGGTAATAACGCGCGGTGGGGCGGTCGATAGTAAAAGGCGGGGCATTACCTCTCGGGCGGCGGGCGGGGGCGGCGCTGGGCGGGACGCCTCCTGCGTCAGGTCCTTAAGGAGTTCCTCCTTCTCCGTCTTGCGCGCAAAGCAGAAGTCGGACACCTTGTTCTGGTAGGCCACCAGCAGCTGCGCACACGATATCACGGTATCAGGGTCAACATACATCAATAGTAGGCAGTAGGTATATCGAGAGGGTGCGGAGAGGACGCCCTCCTCGTACCTGCGTGAGGTCGTTGTAGAACTTGACGCCCTCCGTGAGGTTGGCGGTGAGCTCCTGGAAGGCGTCGTGTGCGGCTGCCAGCCGTCGCAGCGCCGCGTCCCGTCCTGAGCGCTCCGTCCCCGCCGGCAGCGCCGCGTGAGCGCTCTGCAACCTGCAACACGCAACATGCGACATGTGACTATTTGACTCCTGTCGCCGCAGCGTGGCGTCGGCGCGGGCCACGAGCGGCTGCAGCGCGGCTCCGAGTGCGCCGGCAGACAGCGCCGGCTCGTCCGCGATACTCACCTCGCAGCGAGCCGCTCCTGTCGCCGCAGCGTGGCGTCGGCGCGGGCCACGAGCGGCTGCAGCGCGGCTCCGAGTGCGCCGGCAGACAGCGCCGGCTCGTCCGCGACACTCACCTCGCAGCGAGCCGCTCCTGTCGCCGCAGCGTGGCGTCGGCGCGGGCCACGAGCGGCTGCAGCGCGGCTCCGAGTGCGCCGGCAGACAGCGCCGGCTCGTCCGCGACACTCACCTCGCAGCGAGCCGCTCCTGTCGCCGCAGCGTGGCGTCGGCGCGGGCCACGAGCGGCTGCAGCGCGGCTCCGAGTGCGCCGGCAGACAGCGCCGGCTCGTCCGCGACACTCACCTCGCAGCGAGCCGCTCCTGTCGCCGCAGCGTGGCGTCGGCGCGGGCCACGAGCGGCTGCAGCGCGGCTCCGAGTGCGCCGGCAGACAGCGCCGGCTCGTCCGCGACACTCACCTCGCAGCGAGCCGCTCCTGTCGCCGCAGCGTGGCGTCGGCGCGGGCCACGAGCGGCTGCAGCGCGGCTCCGAGTGCGCCGGCAGACAGCGCCGGCTCGTCCGCGACACTCACCTCGCAGCGAGCCGCTCCTGTCGCCGCAGCGTGGCGTCGGCGCGGGCCACGAGCGGCTGCAGCGCGGCTCCGAGTGCGCCGGCAGACAGCGCCGGCTCGTCCGCGACACTCACCTCGCAGCGAGCCGCTCCTGTCGCCGCAGCGTGGCGTCGGCGCGGGCCACGAGCGGCTGCAGCGCGGCTCCGAGTGCGCCGGCAGACAGCGCCGGCTCGTCCGCGACACTCACCTCGCAGCGAGCCGCTCCTGTCGCCGCAGCGTGGCGTCGGCGCGGGCCACGAGCGGCTGCAGCGCGGCTCCGAGTGCGCCGGCAGACAGCGCCGGCTCGTCCGCGACACTCACCTCGCAGCGAGCCGCTCCTGTCGCCGCAGCGTGGCGTCGGCGCGGGCCACGAGCGGCTGCAGCGCGGCTCCGAGTGCGCCGGCAGACAGCGCCGGCTCGTCCGCGACACTCACCTCGCAGCGAGCCGCTCCTGTCGCCGCAGCGTGGCGTCGGCGCGGGCCACGAGCGGCTGCAGCGCGGCTCCGAGTGCGCCGGCAGACAGCGCCGGCTCGTCCGCGACACTCACCTCGCAGCGAGCCGCTCCTGTCGCCGCAGCGTGGCGTCGGCGCGGGCCACGAGCGGCTGCAGCGCGGCTCCGAGTGCGCCGGCAGACAGCGCCGGCTCGTCCGCGACACTCACCTCGCAGCGAGCCGCTCCTGTCGCCGCAGCGTGGCGTCGGCGCGGGCCACGAGCGGCTGCAGCGCGGCTCCGAGTGCGCCGGCAGACAGCGCCGGCTCGTCCGCGACACTCACCTCGCAGCGAGCCGCTCCTGTCGCCGCAGCGTGGCGTCGGCGCGGGCCACGAGCGGCTGCAGCGCGGCTCCGAGTGCGCCGGCAGACAGCGCCGGCTCGTCCGCGACACTCACCTCGCAGCGAGCCGCTCCTGTCGCCGCAGCGTGGCGTCGGCGCGGGCCACGAGCGGCTGCAGCGCGGCTCCGAGTGCGCCGGCAGACAGCGCCGGCTCGTCCGCGACACTCACCTCGCAGCGAGCCGCTCCTGTCGCCGCAGCGTGGCGTCGGCGCGGGCCACGAGCGGCTGCAGCGCGGCTCCGAGTGCGCCGGCAGACAGCGCCGGCTCGTCCGCGACACTCACCTCGCAGCGAGCCGCTCCTGTCGCCGCAGCGTGGCGTCGGCGCGGGCCACGAGCGGCTGCAGCGCGGCTCCGAGTGCGCCGGCAGACAGCGCCGGCTCGTCCGCGACACTCACCTCGCAGCGAGCCGCTCCTGTCGCCGCAGCGTGGCGTCGGCGCGGGCCACGAGCGGCTGCAGCGCGGCTCCGAGTGCGCCGGCAGACAGCGCCGGCTCGTCCGCGACACTCACCTCGCAGCGAGCCGCTCCTGTCGCCGCAGCGTGGCGTCGGCGCGGGCCACGAGCGGCTGCAGCGCGGCTCCGAGTGCGCCGGCAGACAGCGCCGGCTCGTCCGCGACACTCACCTCGCAGCGAGCCGCTCCTGTCGCCGCAGCGTGGCGTCGGCGCGGGCCACGAGCGGCTGCAGCGCGGCTCCGAGTGCGCCGGCAGACAGCGCCGGCTCGTCCGCGACACTCACCTCGCAGCGAGCCGCTCCTGTCGCCGCAGCGTGGCGTCGGCGCGGGCCACGAGCGGCTGCAGCGCGGCTCCGAGTGCGCCGGCAGACAGCGCCGGCTCGTCCGCGACACTCACCTCGCAGCGAGCCGCTCCTGTCGCCGCAGCGTGGCGTCGGCGCGGGCCACGAGCGGCTGCAGCGCGGCTCCGAGTGCGCCGGCAGACAGCGCCGGCTCGTCCGCGACACTCACCTCGCAGCGAGCCGCTCCTGTCGCCGCAGCGTGGCGTCGGCGCGGGCCACGAGCGGCTGCAGCGCGGCTCCGAGTGCGCCGGCAGACAGCGCCGGCTCGTCCGCGACACTCACCTCGCAGCGAGCCGCTCCTGTCGCCGCAGCGTGGCGTCGGCGCGGGCCACGAGCGGCTGCAGCGCGGCTCCGAGTGCGCCGGCAGACAGCGCCGGCTCGTCCACGGCGCCGGACTCCGCGAGCGCCGTCAGGAACGCAGCGCGCAGATCCACCGTCACCTCCTTCAGCTCCGCTTCGATGCCGTCGCGCTCCGCCTTCAGCGCCTCCACCTGACGTACAACAATATCTTGGACCTCATCGATACAACACAAGGATACCCCTCCGACCACGAATGCAACGATCGTCCAAAGAGAATCAACCGCCGATTCGACTCCTTCGGGACTGGACATGCTCCTCGAATCAGCGAGCTGATGGACCTTATTGTGACCCTCGTCGACGAGATGTCACAATGATCTGTCTGATATAGCTGCATGGAACATCAACAGCTTGGCTCTGAATATCCAGGAAGATGAAATGTTGTTACACATGCACAAACTCGACATACTTTTAATAGCTGAACCACATTTTACAGACAAGCTTGTTCAACATCAAAAACTATAGAAAACGGAACATTGCTGGAGGAGATTGGAATTCCGAACACCTCCACTGTTCAAGGCGGACAACCCCTAGAGAAAGACAACTTACTTACTAATGATACAGAGTCATCTTGCATCGCTAACAGCAACGAAGTCGACGAACCACTCGCTCTGGAAGGCCACGTCAAACCTGAACCAGCCTCATACAACTCTACCACCTCTGAGACTTCCTGACACAAAATGAGCCAGAACAGTGCAAGAAAGAAGACACCTTCGCAAACCACCTAGCTGAGGTATTCAAAACTTACCATCGGAAGGTTAGGGATTAGGTAGGGGGATGTCAGAATCTGGTTGTATAGTAACTATTAAAACACACTGTTGTCCAGAAAACTCTTACTTTATTCATAAATCCACTCAAGTAGTTACCATTGCGCCAAAACGCATCGATAGCACGTTCTATTTTTTCTAGTGGCGACATCTAGTTTGGTAAAAAACAACTTTGATACAATTCTTGTGGATTCATCTATTTTAGTGGTTTAAAACTAACCATTCCGCCCTCTCAAAGTACGTCAGAACTTTGAGAGATTTGAATGTTCATTTCAAACTTGAGTACAAACTTATCGGATCTATCGTTCCAATCTATGCCCAAGATTTTTCGTTTGCTTTGCGTTGAGCTTTCTATTGATGGACAGTTCGATGCCCATTTGTGTAATATGAAACCTCCTTTTTATAGAAGTTTCACTAGATCTTCTTTTAATGCGATGGCTTTGTCAATTGTTGGAGCTCCGGACAATAAATCATCCACGTAGAAGTCAGATGAGAGAGCATTGACAACTTCCTCTGGGAAGTTTCCCTTTTCATCATTCGCTAGCTGTTTCTAAGTCTTTATGGCTAAATATGGCGCGCATGAAGTACCATAAGTAACTGTCGATAATCTATAATGTTTGACTGGCTCATCTAAATTCCATCTCCAAACAATTCTTTGATAGTCTCTATCACTCTCTTCTATGCTTATTTGCCTGTACATTTGGCGAATATCTCCCACGATAACTATAGCATGTTTTCTCCATCTAAGTGTTATGTCTCTCAGGTCACTTTCAAGTGTTGGCCCGATTAACAAATTGTCGTTCAGCGATTTTCCATTACTAGTCTTGGCAGATGCATCAAAGACAACGCGAAGTTTGGTGGTGAGATGCTGCTCGTTTATTACGGCGTGATGAGGCAAGTAGTAGGTACTATTGTTTGGTTTGCTGCACGAAAACACTGGGATGCTTAATATGGGATATTGTTATCACACTAAAACCGGGTTCCGGTAAGACATCCTTGCAATACTCTGTGGATCTTCTATCTGTCAAACACAGATTGTCTTCTAAACAATATAACCATATTGTTTACTCCTGTCGTTTCATGTTATGAAAACACGCATGCGAGAATAATTCTAAGCGACTTTGGAAATGCCCTTTAGTACTGCCTTATTGTCCTAACCTTATTTCACAAATAAAAAAAATGTAGTATGATAATAAAAGATTTTCAGTTGGTTTTGGGGGTGTCAACATGATCAAGGTGGCTAAAACTGTCACGTAAGACCCCTCTTGCCTACATACGTCAACAATTTTATCATCATAATATAGCGAAGCGACTCGTACGTCCGCGCACGTCCAAGACCCCGCGAAACATAGATAGGTCGTACTATAACACTATTTGGCATATTGGTTGGTACTTTTATGGTGAACGTCAAATAGGATATGACGGTATTCTTTTTTATTTTTATATATTTTTTTCATGTTGGTATTGGAATACGATGCAATGCCCATAAAAATGGATTCAATTGGCTAGGTGCTGTGTCCTGTCTCTTAAACGTAGTGGTTTTTTCTCTGTGATTTGACACAAAATGAAATTTTCAACGTTTGGTACCAAAATAATAAACATAACGTAAAACATAGTTTATTTGTTTTGTTACAAATAAACGTCGTAAGTACTACACGGAACGATGTCAAACCTCCAATCAGTCATACATCCTGGTAGTCATGGGCAATGATCCCTCCTTTGTTACGGAGGGCTAGGAAACTTGATGTTGTTGGAAAAAGTCTCTGCACTAGTGCAAAGGAAACTTATGATATTATGAGTCCTCTGTCCCACGCCAAGTTAAACTCTTGGACAATGCTTCTTTAGTAGCTTCCTACAGTGTAGAATCGTACAGCAGTGAGGGCCTAAAAAAGATTTTTCAAGTAGATACCTAGGTTAACCTAAAAGTTAAAGTTTACAAAAATAAGCACATCAGTCCGTTGGATCGCAATCTTGTCAGATCGCCCTCAATTCCTTTAATAAGGACAAGGACGATTATTTTAGTCACTAGAAAAAGTCGCGTGAACCTTTCGTCTGCTAGAACGAGAGGATCATTGGTATCTCTTAGACGCCGTCTGATGATTCTCTCGAAGTACCAAAGCACCCTCCTTTCGCCCACAATCAGCAAACAATGTCCAAAATCCATTTAAAATTGACTCGATAAACGTTATCGGGCACTTTTCCAAAGCCGACAAAATTATCGAAGAAGGTTGTCAAATCGACATAATTTAGCTATCACAAATGTCAAAACCAAGATACATGCTGAGGTTTTCGATAAATTCGGTACTTTTTGTCGAATTTATCGATCGATTAATATAGGGAGTTCCATGCTACCGAATTCGACATAGTGCCGATTAGTGCCATTTACTCGATTTTTAATGTCAAAATTTATCGATCGGTAACTCCGTGCTCGCACCGCAGGTTCCATGTGGTTTTGATCTAGGTAATCTTGCATGAATTCTATGTATCTATTTTGTAAGTCTGGATCTGCCTTAAACTTACGCTCTACTGAGGCTAGTCGTTTCAGTGCTATGGATGCTGATTCACCCAGGTCAGGAGGATCAACAGCAAAAGGTAATCGCAATTCATACGTTCCTTCCATGGTTTTTCTATGTGTTGTTTTGTAATGTTTATGTTTATGTTTAATAACTATTGTTTTATAGTTTAAATAACTATTGTTTTATCACCTTGTAACTCACGTCAATCACCTATCAATGTTTGCAGCATCCCATCACCACCAATTTCTGGCCCGGGAGTATGTGCGGGCACGAAGATAGATAAATTTGTGCCACCCAAGCACATTAGACCTACACTGGTTACCAGGTGGAAACTCATCTATTTTGAAAAATCACTAGACCATCCCTTACAGGTCTGATTACCCACAGCAAACCTGCTTATAGGTCTGAAGAGTGATCGCAGATGAACACAGACGAATAACTCACCTCTCTCATGAGTTGCGCGAGTTCTGCGCGTGCGTCGGGCGCGGCGGCTGCGGCCGCTGCGGGCGCTGCCGGCACTCCGGCGCTCAGCTCCTCCTCCCCGCGGCTCAGCAGCTCGATGCTCTGCGAACACGCGACACAACGCTCGTGATACCTCGCCTCGTCCACCGGGAGCGGTCGGGAGGGTCGGTAGGGTCGGGGGGGGATACCTCCTTGTGCGCGAGGTACTTGTCGCGCACGATGTTGTCCGCGCGCACGGCGTTGTCGATGATCTGTCGGTACTTGTCGCCGTTGGCGCGGAATGCGTCGGTGAGCCGCGCGGACTCGGTGCGGCTCCAGCGCGCGCCGAACTGCCCGCGCAGCGCCGCGTCCGCCTCCGCCTCCTCGCGCAACATGCGCTCCGCCTGCAACACGCAACGCCACATCCGCTCGCTGACGAATATTCACTTTCCTTCGAGTTCCTTCTCATAGTGAACGCGTCGGTCGCACCTCGTTGAGGATGTCCCTGTTCCTCTGCAGCAGGTCGGGCAGCTCCCGCATGAGCCGCGTCAGCTCGTCGGCGCCGCCCGCCGCCCGCACCGCCGCCGCCTTCGCACGGATCGACTCCGGTAGCGCTCCTCCGGCTCCGCCTCCCTCCTCCAGGCACGCCGGCAGGTTCAGCGACGCCAGGATGCTGCAACCGACAGCGCGACGTGACACGAGCAGGGGGCAGCGCGCTTCGGGGGGGACGGGATGAGAGGGGAGTCCTACCTGTTGAGCAGCTGCGTGGCGTCGCGCAGCTTGTTGATCTCCGCGGCGACGAGGTCGGCGCGCCGCGCATCCGACGCCTGCAGCGCCCCGCGCACGCGCAGCGGCACCAGCCCCGCGAACAGATCTGGAACATAAGATAGGATCAGCGACCGCTCGGAGGCGCGGTGCGGGATTCCCTTGCCGGACAGCCCACCTTTCCCTTGCTGGAAGGAGGTCGGCAGCGGCAGCGGCTTGGCGACGGGCGCTCGCTGCACGGGCTCCAGCGCGGCGCGGTCCGGCACGCGCTCGTGGTAGATGAAGTCGTTGTCCTTGGTGGCAGCCTGCAGCGCGCGCGCCGCCCTCGCGCCCGCCTCGGCCGCCGCTCCGCTCGCGCCGCGCAGCAGCTCCACCGCCCACTGCAACAGGGGCGCTGTACCGCGGGAGGCGTGGCGCGGGAGAGAGGTGCGGTGGTGCGGGGGTGGTGAGTACCTGCAGGCGCGCGATCTCCTCCCCGACGCGGCGGTCCTGCCGGCACGCGGCGGCCTGGTAGCACTGCGCGAGTCCGCGGAACACGGCCTGCTTGGCTTGCAGCGCGGGCAGCCAGTCGCGGTCCCACAGTCCGCGCAGCGCCTCCTTCTGCATGGTGCGCAGCGCGTCCGTGTACATCTCCTCGCAGGCGGCGCACACCTTGCTCACCATGCTGTCCTTCATCTCGTCTGCAACAGAGGACGTCACGTGACCGCACCGCACCGCACCGCACCGCGCCGCGCGCGCCGCACCGCACCGCACCGCCGGACACTCACCGCGCATGCACTTGTAGGCGATCACCTCCTGCGCCTGCGCCAGCATCAGCTTGTGCAGCGCCTCCAGCGCGTCCGGAGACAGGTCCGGCGTGGTCTCCTGGTGCACCGCCATCATTATGTTCGCCTTCAGGTACGCGAATATACCCGCCGATTGCTGAAACAGTCATCTTTATCATGATAATATATTATTATTGCATGTACTTATAATATATATACATTGTATATATGTATATTATAAGTAATATACTCGCTCACATGTTGAACAGCACACGCATTCATCTTGATATATCAAGTACCGACCTGCAGCAGCTTGGCGGCCTGCTTGAGCGAGTCCTCGGTGTCGAGCGCATGCGCAGCGGCGGCGGCGCTCTGCACTGCGCCGATGTTGAACAGCACACGCATTCATCTTGATATATCAAGTACCGACCTGCAGCAGCTTGGCGGCCTGCTTGAGCGAGTCCTCGGTGTCGAGCGCATGCGCAGCGGCGGCGGCGCTCTGCACTGCGCCGATGTTGAACAGCACACGCATTCATCTTGATATATCAAGTACCGACCTGCAGCAGCTTGGCGGCCTGCTTGAGCGAGTCCTCGGTGTCGAGCGCATGCGCAGCGGCGGCGGCGCTCTGCACTGCGCCGATGTTGAACAGCACACGCATTCATCTTGATATATCAAGTACCGACCTGCAGCAGCTTGGCGGCCTGCTTGAGCGAGTCCTCGGTGTCGAGCGCATGCGCAGCGGCGGCGGCGCTCTGCACTGCGCCGATGTTGAACAGCACACGCATTCATCTTGATATATCAAGTACCGACCTGCAGCAGCTTGGCGGCCTGCTTGAGCGAGTCCTCGGTGTCGAGCGCATGCGCAGCGGCGGCGGCGCTCTGCACTGCGCCGATGTTGAACAGCACACGCATTCATCTTGATATATCAAGTACCGACCTGCAGCAGCTTGGCGGCCTGCTTGAGCGAGTCCTCGGTGTCGAGCGCATGCGCAGCGGCGGCGGCGCTCTGCACTGCGCCGATGTTGAACAGCACACGCATTCATCTTGATATATCAAGTACCGACCTGCAGCAGCTTGGCGGCCTGCTTGAGCGAGTCCTCGGTGTCGAGCGCATGCGCAGCGGCGGCGGCGCTCTGCACTGCGCCGATGTTGAACAGCACACGCATTCATCTTGATATATCAAGTACCGACCTGCAGCAGCTTGGCGGCCTGCTTGAGCGAGTCCTCGGTGTCGAGCGCATGCGCAGCGGCGGCGGCGCTCTGCACTGCGCCGATGTTGAACAGCACACGCATTCATCTTGATATATCAAGTACCGACCTGCAGCAGCTTGGCGGCCTGCTTGAGCGAGTCCTCGGTGTCGAGCGCATGCGCAGCGGCGGCGGCGCTCTGCACTGCGCCGATGTTGAACAGCACACGCATTCATCTTGATATATCAAGTACCGACCTGCAGCAGCTTGGCGGCCTGCTTGAGCGAGTCCTCGGTGTCGAGCGCATGCGCAGCGGCGGCGGCGCTCTGCACTGCGCCGATGTTGAACAGCACACGCATTCATCTTGATATATCAAGTACCGACCTGCAGCAGCTTGGCGGCCTGCTTGAGCGAGTCCTCGGTGTCGAGCGCATGCGCAGCGGCGGCGGCGCTCTGCACTGCGCCGATGTTGAACAGCACACGCATTCATCTTGATATATCAAGTACCGACCTGCAGCAGCTTGGCGGCCTGCTTGAGCGAGTCCTCGGTGTCGAGCGCATGCGCAGCGGCGGCGGCGCTCTGCACTGCGCCGATGTTGAACAGCACACGCATTCATCTTGATATATCAAGTACCGACCTGCAGCAGCTTGGCGGCCTGCTTGAGCGAGTCCTCGGTGTCGAGCGCATGCGCAGCGGCGGCGGCGCTCTGCACTGCGCCGATGTTGAACAGCACACGCATTCATCTTGATATATCAAGTACCGACCTGCAGCAGCTTGGCGGCCTGCTTGAGCGAGTCCTCGGTGTCGAGCGCATGCGCAGCGGCGGCGGCGCTCTGCACTGCGCCGATGTTGAACAGCACACGCATTCATCTTGATATATCAAGTACCGACCTGCAGCAGCTTGGCGGCCTGCTTGAGCGAGTCCTCGGTGTCGAGCGCATGCGCAGCGGCGGCGGCGCTCTGCACTGCGCCGATGTTGAACAGCACACGCATTCATCTTGATATATCAAGTACCGACCTGCAGCAGCTTGGCGGCCTGCTTGAGCGAGTCCTCGGTGTCGAGCGCATGCGCAGCGGCGGCGGCGCTCTGCACTGCGCCGATGTTGAACAGCACACGCATTCATCTTGATATATCAAGTACCGACCTGCAGCAGCTTGGCGGCCTGCTTGAGCGAGTCCTCGGTGTCGAGCGCATGCGCAGCGGCGGCGGCGCTCTGCACTGCGCCGATGTTGAACAGCACACGCATTCATCTTGATATATCAAGTACCGACCTGCAGCAGCTTGGCGGCCTGCTTGAGCGAGTCCTCGGTGTCGAGCGCATGCGCAGCGGCGGCGGCGCTCTGCACTGCGCCGATGTTGAACAGCACACGCATTCATCTTGATATATCAAGTACCGACCTGCAGCAGCTTGGCGGCCTGCTTGAGCGAGTCCTCGGTGTCGAGCGCATGCGCAGCGGCGGCGGCGCTCTGCACTGCGCCGATGTTGAACAGCACACGCATTCATCTTGATATATCAAGTACCGACCTGCAGCAGCTTGGCGGCCTGCTTGAGCGAGTCCTCGGTGTCGAGCGCATGCGCAGCGGCGGCGGCGCTCTGCACTGCGCCGATGTTGAACAGCACACGCATTCATCTTGATATATCAAGTACCGACCTGCAGCAGCTTGGCGGCCTGCTTGAGCGAGTCCTCGGTGTCGAGCGCATGCGCAGCGGCGGCGGCGCTCTGCACTGCGCCGATGTTGAACAGCACACACATTCGCTCGTACGCAAGTGAACTGATCGCTGAAAATATCATAATTACGAATTCATTATTTGATTTTATAAATCCACTCAAATATAAAGTTTGACAGAGCCTCATCAGGACACGAGAGCTTGTTGATGACTCGTCATGGTTGTGCATTCATATAATATCATCTCCTCCTTATTACTTATTTATTAATAAGGAGGAGATTATTATTTTGTAGGTGCTGTTAATCCCTTTTTCTAATGTGTTAAAAATTTCCATTTTTTAAATTGTTCATTTATATTGTGTGTATTGTGGTAGGAAATAAATGTTATGTCTATTTCTACTTACATTTCTTCTTAAAATGTATAGCTCAATCTAAAAACTACACTATCATCACTTCAATAAACTAACTAGCTATGCTACGGCAGTCCTCAGCCTACCGCGCCTCATCACCCGAGCGCGCTATTACTTCTTTTGCTCGGCGGTTTCACCCGTGTAAGTTTGGATTCCGTGGGAATACCGGGATAAAAAGTAACAGCTATGTACCTATCAAGTTTCATCGCAATCAATTCATTAGTTTTTGCGTAAAGAAGTAACAAACATATTATGTACATACTTACTGATGGGTCTGAGCCGCGTGGATACCTTACTCATAGACGTAACCCCTCTCGCTTTTCGGCAACTCCCGCTTTATAGAGCAGGGAACGTCATGGCGGTTCACATGTTGATAACTTTGAAATTAAATGTCTGATTCGAATTAATTAAAAAGTATTTTACTGCTACATAGATATCCTTGATGATAAAACTATTTGAATAAGAATTCATTCTACGATACAAATGTAACCAATTTTTGTTTCTACCGGTGATCTAATTAAATTTTAGAACACAAAAGCTGCTATTGTGACTTAACTGTGATAGTTAGATATACTACCTCGTGGACTTTTTTGTAGGTAATAATTAGTACTTTAATCATGTAGTACATCATTTTTATGTATCATCAATAGTTTTTTCAGCGCACGCCAAATAATGAATTTTATAGGCAAAATTTTGCTACTTTGGGTTACATTGCAATTTTCCTAAGGATCTCTATTTTTGTGAAAATAAATGTTACCTATGTTACTTCCTGATAATTGAGCTTTCTATTGGTGAAAAAATGGTTAAAATCGGTCCAGTCGTTTCGGAGCTTATTCGATACAAACAAACATAAAAATCATTCCTCATTATAGTATAGATTATGGTGAAATAACTTACTGAGGCTCATCCGGCCTCCAAATATAGATCCTTTGTCAAAGGCATCCTTCCATTTGAAAGGCACCTGCACCTCGTGGGGCGGCACCTTGCTCTCCAGCGACACCAACTGGTCATAGTAGCTGACAACAATACACATCAAACATTACAACTCAACTCCACTCTCTCTCCCTCTCATGCTCATCCAGCCAGCAGCCAGCAGCCAGCAGCCAGCAGCCAGCAGCCAGCAGCCAGCCTGACCAGAGGAAGGTCATCAGTTTTGGTAGTCTCTGACTAAGATAGCTACTAGCTTAATAGCACTCATGGCCCATCGCATTACATCATTTTAAGTCAGCCCTAATATCAACTAATATACTAAATTGAGCCCACTAACAAGTCAATTATTATCATGAACTTGCTGTAAATATCAAATACCATAAAAAACTGTGCATAATAGCAAAATAAAACAAAATTCAACAAACATCCAACATGCTAAGGAATAATTTGAAAGAAAAGCAACAATGAATTTCAAAGAGCTTTATCAGATATTTTTTGAATACCTTATGAATTTCACAACTTAACTAGTTAGATAATTAGTAATTCTAGTTGGGGAACCAAGATCTACACTGACACCCACACTGAGGCATATTGTATTGTATAGTATTGCATTGCATGCCCCCACCCCCTTATAGAAATGGCAGAGAATGACTATTATCATGAAAAATGCATAGTGTAGTTTCATCATTGATTTTAGAGCCCCCTAGCGACCTGTTGCAAAAACCTACCTATGAAACATCATCCAAATTTGAAGAATTAATTGCAATAAACCAGATTACAATCCAATAGGATGTTTGGGAGATAAATGCATGCCGATGCCGATGCAAGGATGAATTAGCATCCCTTCTGAATCTGTGGATAATCCGTAACAGATAAACAAAGTACCTGTTATGGCATGAAAACTTGTAGGTAGATACATACCTTCATTCATGCTAAAATGCAAGAATAGCTGTCAGGGACGAGTGCTCAAAGTTGCGAACTTGTTGAGAGTACATAGCTACCTAAAACATCGTGACTCAAACTATGAGAGACTGATGATGGATGAGTCATTGGGAATAAACACGGAAACTACCTGTAAATAACGTCAAGCGAAGACTTGTCGAAAACTTTCCAAATAGCATTGGTGCGCAGACGACTCAGCTCGCCAAGGGCATCGCTGTAGTCTTCGTTGTTCTCTCCGCTATTGTATGTCGATTGAATCAAGTTCTTGATGGGTTTTACAAGGTCTACGTCCGAAGACTTTTTCAAAGGAATTACTAACAAATCGGCCATTTCTGCCGTTTTACCCACTGCACTAAACGTAGTTATTAGTTGCTTTAGACTCTGCACCGCAATAAGTATAATAAATAAACCACTGTCTGTCTGTCAGCTTTTTCCTTCCTTCTCAGTTCTCACGGTCTTCTTCATATAACAATCTTTGTTTCTCCTTGGGTTCTGACACTGTCAGATGTAAAGTCTGTCAAGTCCAAAGAGGTTTTAATACGTACTCGTCAGTACTAATTTAACATGAAAATTAAAAAAACCCGTCAATTCAAGCATAAAATATTAACCATCCCAGACATATCATAAACATGAACGCTCTCTTATTGACAGTAACAAAAGAAAGAGATTTTAGTGCTGTCATATTAGTCAGATTTAAGTTTTCCTTAAAAGTTTAGTCGTGATTTCAATACATGCTGATACGTACAGTACTATGTTGTACAAAGGCAGAACTCCACTTTCACAAATAAGCTCCGCACATTTTTGTACAATAGCAGCAGGTTTTTTTCAAACGCTCTCTATGTTGTTAGGAGTTTAGTTAGGGCTCCGTGCAAGTCCCTCTCCACCCTGGCGTCCAGACGCGACTATCTCTGGGTCAATTGGTATTGATTAATTACCAATTGACTAAGAGATAGATTACTAATGAAGCTTCTTCGGTGTTGATTGGATAGTCCTTTGCTTCCTTTGGTTGCTGTACTATACCTACATATAAATTATTTAAATTGCAAATTCATACGTAGGTATATCTACCGATACATACACGTATACACATTATACATAATACGTATTATACATACATACGTCTTTTTTGTAAAAAGGATTTTCGCTAGGTATGACAGCTACACAATTACCACCTGACGTTTCTGTTGAACTATAACTATAACTGTTGAACATATTCACAGACTTTTTAGGGATGCTAATGGTAGAATCTTTGAACATAAAAACAAAAAACAATACTATACTAATCAATTAATACATAGACCTGCTCGAAACTAAAATAACTAGTAGGTCGCCAGGACTGTTCCTGGCGACCTACTAGTTATTTTAGTTTCGCAATCGTTGCCTAATTGCCTAAAACTATGGCTTAAAACCAAATTATTTATTCATGTATTAATTTACTTCTTTAACCCCATATATCAAAACCCCTTCCAATTTAACTCATTATTCAAACTTGTACTTAAAAAACGAAGCAGCGCAGCAGTCCAACCAAGAGTTTTATAAGTTATCAAATAATTACATATATTATTACGTGTACATATATCGGTTGGGATTTAGAAAGCCGTCGCACTAATTTAGGTAAAAAAAGGATGGGGGTGAAAGAGATGGACTCCCCTATTCCAACAGTACCACTCCCAAATTTATTCATTCCGAGTTTACATTTCCGAGAAATGACGTTTTGAATTTACGAATTTTGTAAGTTAAGTACTAAAAAAATCAAAAGTGATCAAACTTTGAGTAAGGCCTATACCCCTAATTTCCACAAAAACTTGAAGTAGGGTTATATTAGGTTCTGTGACTCACCAACAAGTCCATTAATACACTGCGTTCGGCTTGTGCTTGTGTTTTTGTGTTCCTTAGTGGACTGAAATGTGTCGGACTAAAATTAAGATAGGGCCCATTTCGGTTCTGGCACTCACCGGCCGCTGCCGCGGCCCGCTGCGCTCGGCTCGTGCTTTTTATTTTCCCTAGTGGACTGAACATTGTCGGACTAAATTTAAAATTTGAATAGAATCCTTTTCGGATCATTCAAAGGTTGGTCCATTGGAATCATGTACCTATATCATATCGGAATCCAGATAAAAAAATCGCAAATCAAAAAAGTTAAAAAAACGAATCAAAATACAAGTATTCCCACGCTTTATTAATGACCATCTTTTTATGATTTCCAAGCATGTGCGTTACAAAACAAGCCTCCAACTCTAGTACATTAAATTTTATGTGATTTTTTTTTCGAGTTCTAATGAGTTTCTTTCTGCATGAAGAAAACTTGTCAAACGTTACCATTATTTAAAGTCAAAATGTGACGTCTGTTAGTAAAATAATAAAAAATATAATCTAAATTGAATGTGAACAAATAGTGTTTTATGATGGTTATCAATATGAAATCTGCAGTTAAAACGTAAGTGCGATTATAAGGTATCTTCATAGACTCAATACACCTTCCTTTCGATAATTTCATATCTGAGACGTAGGTAGGACCTACCAACCTACCTGTTTCACAAAATTTGTTATGGGTATTGTTGACTTTAACCCTCAATTAGGTAATCTAGGCTACTCAAAAGAAATAATGTTAATATTATTTTACAATAATAAAATGAAATTGAAAACTGACATTAAATCTAAATTGACATGAAATAATATGTCGATTACGGATTACAATAACATGAATAACAAAATAATGCACTCATACCCATCTCCTAAAGTACCTACTTTGACTACCTACAATGAAAATAAAACCTCGGTCTGCTGCCATACCCTAATACAAAGTTAATTTGAGAGACTAGATATAATAACTAGTTTGTTTACGCAAAACCTCGGCCTACCTACCTATCTGTTGCTATACCCTTAGACAGGGTTCATGTGAGATACCTACCTATAAACACCATCTATATACCTACCATGTGAAAGCAAACAAACACAATTATTCAGTCGACCGCCGGAAAAAGAGTCGATCCGTCGGTCTGTCATGTGTCTCTCCGCCGCCCGCGCTGTCAAGCTCCAATCAGACTAGGAGATTGGCTCCAATTCCCACATCATCGGAGTTGCCAACATGTATGTAGACTAGCCAAGTATTATTGATTATTCTGTGGTATTAGTATTTATTACCAACTACGTATCATAATACTTAATATATAGATTCCTATCCATTTTATGAATAATTATGTTTAATGCAAGAAGAATGCATGTCTGCATTAGTCAAGCTTTTTTTATAAAAACGTCTTTAGACAGGAAATAACCACTTCGTCTAACATTCATTAGACATTGAGCCGTCAAAGGTTTTATTAGAAGGTTGTTGATCACTATCACAACGTTTACAACATTATCGCCACAGAGTACTTTGTTATATACTGAAAATTATCGCCAAAGGCAAGTTCATAGTCAAGGTTCAGTTTCATTTTATTTTTCGACGCTTTTAAATTCGAAGCCAGTGGCACGAATTTTACTTAAATAATTGGCCGTATAATTCTAGGTCGTGAAGACTGTGTAATAGCTGGCTGTTAATATTTATCAGTACATAAATCAAAACTTGATTAGAATTGCGCACATGCGCAATAGGTTTGCTATTCGTTGTAAGGCGAGGCGGCATTACTATACGTATACATGTGAGTCGGCCGTGGGCCGTGCTGGCAGACAGCTCGTTCGCGCGCCGCGCCCGACCTTCCCTTATCCGATACCATACCGAAGCGCGGGAGCACGGCTACATCTCGCAGTTCACAGCTCCTAGGCGGCGCGTGTGCTCGGAGACGCTGGAGGAGCTGCCCACCGACTCCGCTCCTCGACCCACAATCTGTTGCTCCACCGATCAATACCACTAAATGTGTGCTTTTGTTTTGGTCTCTCTCTATAGTACACGCGGTAGGTAGGTAATGTTGCAGCGGAAACCTATTCATACATTTAGGATGTTGGTAATTAAAATCAAATAAACCTAAATAGGTACCTACATACCTCCTATCAAGTTAGGTACCTACGTACTTCGATATTGTGGAAGATGTATAAGTACCCTGTGAAGCGACCTAGGTATGGATTGTTTGAAGCACGTTTCAATGTTGCTTCTGCAATCTGCATCCACTTGGAGTCCTTGGCGGTATGCCACCTTAAGGCTAATCTACGCACAAAATGAGCGCGTTCGCTCATTTTGTGAAAAATGCGTCTCGGCGTAATGTTCCCAAGCCACTATAGCCATGCCAACAGCGAAACTTATCATTAACTATGAATTTAGCAGTAGGTCCTAAGCGAGCATGTGTAGCAAGGTGTACCTCATCTGCTCGTACCTACCTAATTAATATCTAAATATAGTAAAGTTATAATGCAATGTAGGTGTAGCAATGTACTTGTATATATTATAATATCTGTGGTGCTGCCAACGAGGAGGAAGTGAATGAAGTTGGCGGGCGGCATCGCGGCGCGGGGCGTTTCGGGTGGTCGGTCATCCATCGATCTCAATCGCGTGTTGCTACTACATAATGACTAGTGAGTAGGTAGGGGAAAAGTATAAAAAAAAACCGGATACTGTTGTTTGAATCATATCGTATCCTACTAATATTATAAACGCTAAAGTTTGCGAGGATGGATGTTTATTACTCTCTCATGCAAAAACTACTGATTGGATTGTGATGAAATTAACAGATATGTTATCTGGATTTTAAGTTGTATTAGAAATTAATACCAAATTCTACTTAAATATTATTCACTTTTAGTTATAATATGAAATAGTACCTACTATAATTAATTATTTTCAAAAGGTTGCATGAAACCGGGTATCCGTAGTTAGTTAAAGTAACAAAAATAATTTTCGTTTATGTAGATATCCGGTAAAATTACCTACCTATTCGGTTACTATAAATAGGGGAAAGTGGGTTCCAAAGCTCCACCAAAGGGATCGATGAAAGAAGAGTGCACGCAGTTGAGATACGAATGTTGAGACGGATGTGTGGAGTTACTAGAATGGACAAAATAAGGAATGAGTATATCAAGGGAAGTTTGAAAGTAGCACCCGTGACGGAAAAGTGAGGAGTAATAGGTTAGCGTGGTGGGCACGGAGTGAGGAGGGAAAAATGACACATTACGAGAAGAGTGTTACATATAAATGAGGATATTTTCAGTATTCATTTATTTCAAACCATAGGGACCTAAAGAACACTTGGTTACACGTCAGTTTACAGTTAGGTCACAATTACAAAAACCAAAAATAATTATGAAGCAGCTGCATAGAGCTTTGTCAAAAAATTACATGGAAATATTTTTTTATGGATATAAATTTTGTAAATTAAATTTTAAATATATATTTTTTTTGGGTGGAAATAAAAGCAGAGGTATAGAAAAAATGGATGGATTTTGTGAAGGATGACATGGTTAAGAAAGGAGTGAGTAGGTACTGAGATGACAGCTGATAGAGGAGAATGGAAGAAGAAAATGTGTTTAAGACAATTACGTCGCATCGTTGCCGCTGGGGGGTTTTGAGTTTAATTTCTGAGAGAAGATCAGGACAGTCAAGTTTGCCCAGGATGAGGATGAGGTTGTGAAGAAACGTGAGATCTGCCACTTCCCCACGCATCATAAGGGGGAGGAGATGGTGATGTTTACAGCTTTGAAAGTAGTCTGTTATGTATAATTTATGTTTATAATTTAAGTATATTAAGAACTTTCGTTGCAATCTCTCAATACCATCTACCTATATAGACCGCATACTGAGGATTCCAAGCCTGGGACACAGGTAGTCTAATTGACTTCTCACCAGCGAACAATATAGAATTTTCAATGAATTGTATATCGAAGAACCCTTGCTGATATGTCTTTCCTCCATGGTATAATGTAGGTAATGATTAATTTAAGTAAAATGAGCGTGAGTTTGCAATACGCAGATCGCGAGGCGGTGCCCGCGCTGGCGCCGGCTCCGGCCCGCACTCCTCGCCGCGGGAGAGGGAGGTGATCTTCGTACGACAGCGCCACCCGCAGCCGCAGCCGCAGCCGCGCTGCTGCGTCGCTGCTGACAGGTATATAGACTGTGCTGGACAAGTGGCTATTTTTAACGTGTGCGTACCCGCGCTTTGGTTCAGTTGAGTTTCGATCAAGCAGTGGACGTATCAGCTAACGTACAGATATTTTAATACTAGTAGCTAAGGTATTATTTTGACAGAGCGAGCCGCGAGGCGGCCATCGAGGAGGAGGCCGACGACGTCATCGACCTCGGAGCGCCCCGCGTCCCGCGTCGCCGGACTCCCGCGCCTCCCGCGACCCGCCGCCACCTGCCGCCCAACCCGCGCCTGTCGGTACCGCTCCATGCAGCCAGCGTAACTCCCTCCGCGCCCCCCCCCCCCCCCCCCCCCCGCCGCTGACCCTCTCGTCTGACGCAGGTACCCGGGCCCGAAGCCCGCGCCAGCGCCCAGCCCTCGGGTGCGGCGCCGCGGCGGCCGCCGGCGCCCGCGCCCCCTGCGCCGCCCCGTGCCCAACTCGCGGCTGTACCGCCCGGCGCCGCCGCGTCCCCCCGCGCCCGCGCCGCCCCCCGCCCGCCCGCGCGCCGCCTGGCCCCCGCCGGCGCCGCCGCGCGCGCTGGACACCGCGTCGCGCGCCGCGCTGCGCCTGCTGCCCGCTCCATCAGCGCCGCCCCCCGCGCGAGCCCCCTCACCCCGCTGCGGCCCTGCGCGGCGCCTGGTGGTGACGCTGCCGGACGCGGCGCAGGCGGTGCGCTACCGGCCCGCGAGCGAGCACTTCCGCGCGCGCACCGAGCCCGGTGCCGGCGCCGGCTCGGGCGAGTCCACGCCGCCGGCGGCGCGCCTCTCCCCCGCGCCCGTGATGGAGCGCCCCTCCGCCTCCGCGAGCCCGGAGGACCATTCCGATGGAAACGACCCGTCGTCGGCGCCGAGTGAATTTCTAGCCGAGGTGAGGCCGTCGGAAGTTTGAATCGGAAGGTTCGACGATAGTCTGGAATCACGTGGAATTTTTTTTAAATATTCATTATCTATCGTTGTGTAATAATCAAGTTACCTAGGTAGGTACCGATCGATATGTTTTAGTTCCTGTCTGCGATAATGCGGCGTCAGTACGCGGAGGCACTGAAGTACTGCCGCCTGATCCTTCAGTACGAGCCGCACAACGCCACCGCCCGCGGCTTCTACCCGCTGCTGCGTCACAAGCTGGCGCGCCACCAGCGTACAGGTGCGTCTCGCACGGCTCATCCATCTCAGTACGAGCCGCACGACGCCAATTCTACTCGCTCTGCTGCGTTACCTTGTTTGTGCACCATCGTTTGTTTCTCACAAACGACCCGTTTCTAATAATTGGTGTTGCGTGCTTGCGCAGAGGAGGCGGCAGAGGCGGCGGCGGCCGCGGCTGCGGGGGATGGCGCCGACAGCTCCGGTGACGAGAGCCCCGCGCGACGCTCCACGGGGGAATCGCTCTCCCTCCGGGTAAGCCGGTAGCAGCCGGATACGTGATCGATATAAGGTCGGGCCGAGGGCTGCATGAGCGCCGAGGGTTGAGGGCTGAGGTCGGGATTGCAGGAGAAGCTGACGGAACCCTCGACGGAGTCGGGGGACGGCGACGGGGACTGCGGCGAGTCGGAGGAGTCCGCGGCCGGCGAGCACTCCGACCTCGAGCTGGACTCCTCCTCGCCCAGCCTGTCGCTCAGCCGGCGCTCGGAGCGCACGGAGCGCTCGGAGCGCTCGGAGCGCACCGACGACAGTGAGCATGTGCCCGAGCGAGCGCGACGCGAGTCGGGGCGGCGAGTGACGAGCGCGCGTGTTGCAGGCGCGTCGGGGTCGGCGTCAGCCGGCGCCGGCTGGGAGAGCACCGGCAGCGCCTCGCGCTCCGACGCCGGAGCCGGGGCCGGAGCGGAGGCCGACGACAACGGGAACGTCTCCACAGCGCGAGTCCCCTTGCTGCCCGGTAACTCGCGTTCATGCTCGCTTCCCACTCTTCCCTGACTGAATCCGAACCGACAGAGCTCTGTGCGGTGTCTCGCAACGTCCACGTCCACGCGACCATATTTCACGGAAGTGCGCTTATTAGACTTGGAAGCTGTAGGTACATATTATGATATCTGAATAGGAACTCGCTCGGGCGCTCTCTGGATCGAATGAATCCCTTGAATCGAATGTTTGTGTCTGTTGTCAGATGACCTGGAGAATGAAAACTCGGCCGCTTGCGGCGAGCCCCACCGCACCGCAACAGTGAAGGTACGACGCATAGTTTAAAAGAAGAAAATAATATATTAAATTAAACATTAGGTAATTCATATAAAAACCTATATAACCTATATAATTATTGCGCTAGCTTTATTATGTAGGTACCTACTTATCGCTATTCGCCCGCCGCACCATCGAGCCCGTCGAATATGACGGGGATGATGGATGGTGATATTTTTAATTTAATTTAACTCCAAAAAATACAAGCATTCGTTACAGAATAGTTAAACGTAGGTAGTTAATTGGCGCTAACAATAGCGTCCGTTTGTGTCGGCAGAGCGAGTCGGTGTCGTCGCTGCGGCGGCTGCGCGCGCAGTTCGCGTGCTCCATCAAGTGAGTCCCTGCCCCTGTGCGTCGTTTCGCGTCGTGTCGCATCGTGTCGCGTCGTGTCGTGCCGGCTCTGTACCACCTCCGCCTCCGCCTACCCTCCCTCCAATATACCTCCTAGTCATTGTGTGTTGCGTGGGTTTGTTCGAGTCCTCCGGGTAAACATACACTGTGCTGTTCTTAATACATTTGTTTTATTTTGCTCATCCTACCGTTTCTTGTGACTTGTGTTGAGGTCACGCGGGCACTGCCTCCTCCCTTCCTTCGCCACAGAGACGAATAACGAATGTTTTATCAGAAAAATAGAAAATTAGACCCACTAATTTGTTCTCTTTTTCATTGATCAAAACCCAAAACCAAATCCTACATACCTAACATTAAACATTAAATAACCAAAAATATGATGGAACACTTGGACCCTTTTCAGGGTACGCAGTGAAAATTTTACGAAAATCGGTTCAGACATTTAAAAGATGTCACCTAGATAAAATCGGTTGTATCTACCAGTTCAGCTAACTTTTGTAACATCGACTTGTTAATGACGTTTTCCAAAAAACACATTTTTTTATTTAATTTATTTTTTATTAAATTTAATAAAAAAAAAGTACGGTGTAGTAACAGTTGGTTAGTATTCCAATGAGCGGCTTGCTACGTATCACGTGTCATTGGAAAACGCGGGAATTTTACAAATATACATACATAGGTAGCTAATGTTTAGACCTAATTTTCTACTTAGTGCCCTCACATCACATCACATCACAGTACATCTGCGTTGGTACCACCTGCTCAGTTTGGGCCTGAGGAACTCTATCAAGGGGATAACAGCCGTGAGCGTGTTTTTTTTTAAATAGAAAAATGGATTTATATTTGACGTTTGAAAAATAGCTGCAGCTACAAACTAAGAGTAGCTAACAAAGTTTCTATGCTGCTACTTAGGAACTTCTTAGCTCCTAGCTAGTACCTAGGTAGGTGCCCTTTTATGGGTTATTCCTGTAGTGTACTTGGTGCCGCGATCTGCGCCCACAACGGACTAAATACATCTTTAACTATTGTAAAGGTTAGTTGTTTGAAACCCTATGTGGCGAACACGAATAGTGTTCAAAAATTCGTAGGTAAATAAGGTTCAGTTTTGACAAATTTGGAATGTTAACTAATGATTATTAGAGCTCTATACAAATTTTGTTTCGGAAATAAAACACACGTTAGATTTGTTGTAACAATTTTATTATAAACGATTAAATAAACTCTTGATGACGTAATACTTAGTGATCGGATTAATAAGCGACCAGAGACGACGACGCGTCGGTCGGTCGGCCCACACAACGCTTTTATTATACCTATCTAGTTCTATTGTGTACATCTAGGGGTACTTAGGTATTTTATTTATCTAAGTAGGTACCTATCTAAATAACAACATTAAATTTAAATTTAAAATGCCAAAAGATCCGATCTAGCTGTCCTCGATGCGTTGGCCGTAGGTACCTATTCCCCACGGATCGAGCTAACGATGACACTGGCTCATATTTTACCAGGGGGGGGCTTCTTCAGCTTAGGCCTGAATTTTGGACTTATATAATAAGGTTTTCTCGTTAACGAACCACAAGTCTTTGGTGACTGCTCTCTACTTACTTGTTGTCATCTTCAACAAGACTCGCATTACCTCTAGTAACTACTAGAGGTAATGCGAGTCAGTATGACAACAAAGTATATCCAGTATACCTATCCATAATCATGAGCTAGGTATGATTAGGCGTACCGAGCTCATGACGAGGTACGCTAATGCCGCCACTCGCATTCCGATGCCGTCACCACCGCAGGTTTGAGTCTACGTTCACAGACACACCCACCAGTCAGTGGCTAGTTAGAGGCTAGAGCTAGGAGATCACAGACACACCCACCAGTCAGTGGCTAGTTAGAGGCTAGAGCTAGGAGCTCACAGACTCACCCACCAGTCAGTGGCTAGTTAGAGGCTAGAGCTAGGAGATCACAGACACACCCACCAGTCAGTGGCTAGTTAGAGGCTAGAGCTAGGAGCTCACAGACACACCCACCAGTCAGTGGCTAGTTAGAGGCTAGAGCTAGGAACTCACAGACACACCCACCAGTCAGTGGCTAGTTAGAGGCTAGAGCTAGGAGCTCACAGACTCACCCACCAGTCAGTGGCTAGTTAGAGGCTAGAGCTAGGAGATCACAGACACACCCACCAGTCAGTGGCTAGTTAGAGGCTAGAGCTAGGAGCTCACAGACACACCCACCAGTCAGTGGCTAGTTAGAGGCTAGAGCTAGGAACTCACAGACACACCCACCAGTCAGTGGCTAGTTAGAGGCTAGAGCTAGGAGCTCACAGACACACCCACCAGTCAGTGGCTAGTTAGAGGCTAGAGCTAGGAGCTCACAGACACACCCACCAGTCAGTGGCTAGTTAGAGGCTAGAGCTAGGAGCTCACTCACACCATACCCCAGAAGAGTAGGCCGATAGGGGCCCGTGGTCATTCAATCACTTTTTTTGTTGTTGGCGTTGCCACTTTCCTTTCGGCAATTGCCATTTTAGTATTATATTTTTTTTCTTTTGACCAATCGGTGTGCGTGTGGTTGTGGCAGGTACCTACTACTGCATGCATCCAACCCAACCACCGAACTATCCTCGATCGATAGAAAATTAAAAATCACTGAAAATTGCTACTCAGGCTTTGTCCTGTCTTGATTGTGCTCATTCACATTCACCTACTTATTGTCACCTATCTAGTCTACTGCGGACGTACCCTACAGCGGCCGTCTCCATAGTGCAGCAGTAGACTGTACAATCTACACATAGATAGTGCATCGGCAGTCCGTATGATCTATAGATATCGGTGGTCCGTATGATCTATAGATGGTGTATCGGTGGACCGTATGATCTATAGACAGGGCATCGGTAGTTCATATGATCTATACTTAGATAGTACATCGGTGGACGGTATACTACCTTACGATAGTATAGACGTATGATCTTTACATAAATAGTGCATCGGTAGACCGTATGATCTAACATCATGTATTATTTGACCTATATTCATGCAAATAAATATTTATTTCTGACTTCTATGAAACCTGTGTGCATACTGTGTGCATGCTGTGTGCATACTGTGTGCATGCTGTGTGCATGCTGTGTGTATACTGTGTGCATGCTGTGTGCATACTAGACGGACTCACCCATGCAGCTAGCATTACGTAGGTACTTCGTATGGTATGTGTACGAGGACTGGACTCAGCGAGGTCAGCGAGGTCAGCGAGGTCAGCGCGGTTACCGCGAAGATCAATTCAGATTTCAATTTAGGTACATTAATCTTCCCCGACTTGCAGGATTGTTTTATGTGCATATGTCACGTTTATTCGAAATGAACTGACGACTGATAGACGATGTTATAAACGCAACCTTAACTTGTGACAATATACATAATGAAGGTACCTATAACATTTTATACTATACTACTTACCTACCTAAAGCTAATCACCAAATCAAAAATCAAGATAACAATCTAGATTTGATGTATCTTTAGTTAAACCCTTAGAAAATAAGCTTCAATGGGAACCACTCATACATAAATAGCCGAAGACACTTCTTCCTGAAACAGCTGTGCAGTCAATGAAGGCAGACACATACCTACCTAGTAGACACATCTCTAGTTTCAGCTGTTTTCACAGCATCGTGTTATGTATCGCACATTCTTCGGATACCTATACTTCGAATATGTTAGGTTCAAAGAAAATATACATAAACATACAAACTTGGACGACGAGGCGTCTCCCTCGCATCGCGTCATGTCCGTCGTATGTATGTCACAGCCATTTTATTAGAGACCTATACTTAAGCAACTCCTTATTCGATTCTATAAATAAATAATAATATAATATGTTGAGTGGCGTCACAGTTTGCGCGCGGCGGCGCGGCGTCTCGTTAAGGGAATAGCACGAGAGCGGCGCGGACTGCGACGCACTCGTAGTTGGTAGCTTACGAACACGTGTCGGTGAGTATGTGTGTGTGTGTGTGGGGGTGAGGGAGGGGGGGGGGGGGGGGGGGGGGGGCTACAGCAGCACATCCATGCGGTCGTGTCGGCGCAGCAGGCGAGCCTCCCCGCCTGCGCCGAGCGCGTGGAACGCTATGGTCACCAGCTGCGTTCCGAAGTTGGCTTCGAACCTGACAAACGAAACATCACCTTACTTATATTATTTGAATCCGCGGCGTAAGTTGTCTACGGTTGGGTCTCTGTCCTCTCGTGTATACTTAGTGAGCGTACCTACGCAGGCGGTTCAGGTGGCTGTGGCGGGTCCAAGCAGCAAATAAAGCGGTCCAGAACACGATCACAGGCAAAGTTTATTGCGTAGCTAACACAGAATAGTCCACAAGCACACAGTTTAAAGGAGGAAGAACACACTGATAGATTTAGATAGAAGTAGTACGAAATGAGTGAAATTATAGCAGAAAGATTAGGCACAGAAAAAAATTAAATAAAATAAAATATCTTTATTTCAAACACAAATCCTCATATAGGAAAAATCAAAAACACTACAATAAAAATAAAAGCTAATAGGGTTGGTGGACAGGTGTCGCAGGCAACGATGCCTCGTGTAGGTGCAATCATTGCGAGGACGGTGTTGGGGCTCCGGGGCTGCGGGACTCCGGGGCTCCGGGGCTGCGGGGCTGCGGGGCTGCGGGGAGGCGGCGCGCTTGCGCTGAGTGGGCATGAAAGCAGTCGATCCGCGCCGCAAACATACCAGAAGCGCTGCAGTAGCGAGGCAGCCCCAGCACCGCCCTCAGCACATTATTGTACTGAACGCGAATGGAGCTGTGCGCTGAAAGCGAATATTTCGCCCACAGGCTGCAGGTGTACAGGGAGGTACAGTAAGCGCGAAATAATTGTAACTTTACCGCCTCAGAGCTACCTGCAAACCTGCGGGCGATCTTATTCGCCCTCACCGACGGCGCCCTCCGCTCCCGTTCGATATCAGCATTGTCCTTGAGGTCGGTAGTGAAAATGTGTCCAAGGTATTTAAAAGAGTATACCCTCTCCAGGTCGACGCCGTTCATTGGCACAGCGGGAAAATGCTACGTTTTCGCGGTGAGAGCTCTCGCGACACGGGAACCTTGTCAGAGGTTGCGCTTGCGTGTGTGAAAAAGGAGTGAAAACATTTCGGCATTATCTGCACAGACTGTCAAGTATTCGAGTTGACTCACCGGGCTACCCCAGGCTACCATTCACCACTGAAACTGACCCTGGCTACGTTTAACGGATGCACACTGAGCCTTGACCATCATTTAGCGCAGTTGGAAGTGGAGTTAGAGAACATTAAATGGCATGTTCTGGGGTTATGTGAAGTCCGTAGAGAAGGAGAGGACACCGTAACCTTAGACTCGGGCCCATCTTCTCAACTTTCGCGAGGGTGATAAAACATCCCAGGGTGGTGTAGGTTTCCTCATCAATAAGGCCCTCTCTAACAACGTTGAAGAAATCTCCAGTGTGTCGACCAGGGTAGCGTACCTGATCCTTCGGCTGTCCAAGCGTTACAGCATGAAGGTCATTCAGGTTTACGCACCGACCTCGACATATCCAGAGCCTTGCACAACACCACTAAGGCTCACTTCAATGTTGTTATGGGGGACTTTAACGGCAAGGTGGGAACACAGACTGGCAATGAATCCCGAATAGGCCCGCATGGTTATGGAGTTAGAAATCACAGGGGGCAAATGCTTGTTAGCTTCCTTGAGAAAGAGGGGCTGTTCTTAATGAACTCCTTCTTTAAGAAACGGCCCCAAAGGAAGTGGACATGGCAAAGCTCCGACACTGTGACTAAAAATAAGACCGACTTCATCATGACGGACAGCAAGACACATATATTCAGAGATGTCTCAGTGATCAACAGGTTTTAATTAACAATTCAGTAGGTTACAGGAAAAACCTAAATTAAGTTACATGTAGTAGTAGATGTGGATCATTCGTAAGAATGTCTGGAGGCAGACATTGCTGTCAGGACAGCCCGAACGTAGGAATGGAGCGTGATGCATGAATTAAATTGAAAATAAGGAGCGAGCGAGAGGACAGAGAGCGAAAGGAAAAAGATGGTGAACCGAATCCTATAGTGTTTCAATGGAGAAACTATCCAACCCTACTTAAACATAACTACGTCCATGAGCGTAGATTCCATTAGTTAGTTTGTGCACGGCTGCGAGGAGAGCACTCACTCGGAGGCGACGTGCACCTGCGGCGGCGCACCCACCGCGTTCTGCACCACAAGGAACAGCTTCGTCGCGAGCTCCAGCACGTGGCACGTGCGCAGCACCACGTCGCCGCGCCGTCGCGCCTCGCCCTGCGGCACGGGGGGAGCGGTCAGAGACGCGGCGGGGGGAGGCGGGTGGGTTGGTTGGATTGGGGCGGGCGACACTCACCGCGAACAGGCAGCGCGCGTCCGGCGGTGGGTCGTCGAGCGGGCGGGAGTCGGGATCCGGGCGTCGCACGTGCACCACGAGCAGGTCGTCGCGGTGCGGGGAGAGCGAGAGCCGCCACACGTCGGCGGCGGACACGCGGCGTCGCACGCGCAGCGACCGCGCCTCCAGCAGCAGCAGCGCCGCCGTCGACACCACGCACAGCGCGCGCTGCACGCGGCCCGACGCGCGCGCCACCTTGCCGCACGCGTCCGCGAACACCACGTACCGGTCCTGAGCGCCGGCCGCGCGCCGCCACGCTCCCGACGCGCGCAGCCGCACGTAGTCCCCGACGAACGGGTGCGCCACGCTCTCCGCGTACAGCGCCACGCGCCCGCGGAACAGCACCGAGCACGTCACCTTCTCGCGCATCCGGTTCCGCTGCGTCTGATCGAAGCGAGCGCGGTGCACGCGGCAGCGCCACGCGTGGTGCAGCCGCCGCAGCAGCGCGTCCGTCGCGCCGAGCAGCGCCGGCTGCGCCACCGGCGGCCAGGCGGCGCACGCGGGCGAGCGGTGCCGCGCCGGCAGCCGCGCCTCCAGCCCGCGCAGGTAGCGCCGCCGCGCCGCGACGCACCACCACCGCCAGAGCCGCGCGCCCGCCGCGCGCACTCTGTCCTCTCCCGCGCCGCGCCCGCCCGTCCGCCTCCGCCTCCGCCTCCGCCTCCGCCACGCCCGCGCCAGCACCCGCTGGGCCTCCTCCCGGCGTCGCGCGCGGTGCCGACGCCACGCGCGCTGCACGAGCCGCACGAGCTCGGCGACGCGCGCCGCCCGCAGCGCCTCCAGCTCCCACACCTGACCCGCAGCACCGAGACGATGTATCATCGAACCGAAACAGTATTCTATGTTCATGTTACGATGATTATTTATGTAGATGAGGAAGAAAGTCGGGCCAAGAACGCTGCCTTGTGGCACACCATACGATATGGTTTCCTCTAAACTAGTAAATCCTGATATTTCAACCCTTTGTTTTCGACCGGACAAATAATCTTTAAATGGTGAAGGTGGTAGGCCTCGGATATCGATACTTTCAACCTTTCGCAAAAGAACAGGGAAAAACGGCAAGACACTTACTCCCATTGTCCACTCTATTAGTGACAGAAGAAGCAAGCGCATGGATTGCATCTTCTGTTGATAAACCTTGTCTAAAAACGAACTGTGATGGTGACAGTAGGTTGAACTTTTTCAGGTAACTGATCAGTCGCAGGGTTAAGTTAATTAGTCTTCATATTGTAAAAACGGGAATTTTCACGTACTGCACTATCGGTGAAGGCACCGACTAAGTTTCCGAGAGTCTTCATCAGGGTGCACTACGTTAATTAGTCTTTCTAAAATCTTAGAGATAGATGTTAGGACTGAGATTGGTATGTAGTTCGACATAGCAGCACTATCCCCACCCTTGTGTACAGCTGTTATTAGTGCTTCTTTCAAGGCCGTTAGAAAAATCCCCTGCTGTAGATGTAGATGTTTGTAATATCGAGTGCACGCGTACCGAACAAGACCCGGCTCGACTCAAAAGAATTCAGGACTTCTCATACTCACCGTTCTAGGGCTGCGCACGAACACGCGCGAGCGTCCGAACGCGAACTCCGCACTCGGGATCGGCAGCGAACGCAGCAGCGCGCGCGCCGCTCGGACGGCGTCGGCGCCGGGGGCGGGGGCGAGGGCGGGGGCGGGGGAGAGGGCGAGGCGCGGCGCCAGCATCGCGTAGCGCTGGAGCGCGGTGCGCGCGCACATGGACTCGCACCAGCCCTGACGCCGCACCAGCGCCAGCTCCACGATGCCCTGCGAGCGCAGCTGGTGCCGCACGAGCGCCGAGTCCCAGCGCGCCGGCCGCAGCGCCGCGTCCGCGCGCAAACAGCGCACCAGCGCCGGTCGCGCCGCTTCCAGCCGCCGCGTCAGCGCCCCCACCAGCGCCCGCTGACGCCCCGCCAGCGCCGTCACGCGCCGCGGGGACTCCCCCGCCTCCGCGCCCCCGTCCGCGAACAGCTCCGCCAGCAGCGGGTCCCGCGCCGCCGCCAGCGCGCCGCCGCAGCGCCGGCACAGCGCATCGCGGTTCTTGCCGAGCATGCCGCGCGCGTCGTACGTCACCGCGCCGCCGAAGTGCATCACCCTGCGAGCGACCAGCAGCCGTCAGCCGAGCCCGCCGGCGGAGAGGCGGGAGGCGGGAGGCGGGAGGGGGGGGGGGGGCGGTGGGGCGGTGCACTCACGTGAAGCGGTCCGGCGGGTGCAGATGGAGGCGCGCGTGCGGGCGGCGCTGCAGGCGCTGCAGCAGCGCGGCGGGCGAGGCGGCGCGGCGCGCGGTGCAGTGCTGCAGCGCGCCCAGCAGCGAGTCCGCGCCGGCGTCCAGCATGTCCGCGAGCGGCTCGTGGTCCGGATAGGGCAGCGCGCGCCACGCGAGCCCCTCGCGCAGGTACTCCTCCTGAGCGCGGCGCCGGTCACCGCCGCCTGCACGCGCTCCGCCGCGTAGTTGATCAGCAGCCGCTCCAGACCGTTGCGCGCGAGACGCTCGAATCCGTACACGTCGAGCACGCCGAGCGAGCGCGCCCCTCCCCCCGCGCCGCCCAGCGCCGCGTTCGCGCGCCGCACCAGCCACGTGAAGAGGCGCGAGTACAGCGCGCAGAGCAGCCGCTCGAGCGCGGCGCGCGCCCACTCGGCGTCGCCTCCGCCGGAGGAGGAGGACGAAGAGGCGAGCTCGCTGTCGTCGTCCGCGTCATCGTCGGCGGCGTCGGGCAGATGCGGCGGATGCGCGGGCGCCGCCAGGGCCTCGGCGAGCGCGGCGCCGTCCACGCCGACCAGCTCGCACGCCTCGCTGAGTTCTGCGGAGCGGAGCGGGCGCGTCACCGGATGCCGGTTCGCCGCGCGGTGCATGCCGCATGCCGCGTCATATACGCACCGTACGCGTGCTGGATGCGCGTGCCGATGCTGCCATCGATGTTGTGCTGCGGCTCGAACTGCACGTTGCCGAGCTTCAGCATGAAGGCGAGCAGCCGCAGCACGGCGCCGCACTCGCCGCCGCCGAACCCGAGCGCCGCCATCGCCGCCTGCACGCACACGAACGCACGCACGGTCAGCCGGGCCGCGGGGAGGGTGGCGCGGGGTGGGGGGGCGCGGGGCTCACCTTAGTGAAGGCGAAGTGGTCGACGTCGTGCTGAGCGACGGAGCGCGGGTCGCGGGGCGCGGCGGGGGGCGCGGGGGAGGCGGCGCGGCGCGGGGACTCGCAGCCCGCGCCCGCGCGCAGTATGCGGTACTGCTCCCAGGAGCGCTGCAGCTTCAGCCGCTCTGCACGGAGAGGGGACGGTGAGTGCGGCAGGGAGGGGGTGGGAGTGGGTGGGTATCGATGTTGAAGCACTCACTGAGCAGCTGTACGTCGGCGCCGGCCAGCAGCTGGTACAGCACGTGGAAGTTGCGCTCGCCCTCGGGCACGTTCACCGCGCGCTCCTGCACACAACAACCACAACGCATCATATCATACGCACGCCTCCCCTCTCCCCTGCAGCCGACCCTGCTAACACTAAATAATTATCGTTAAAATTTTACCTTTTCCAGGAGGTCTGCATGCAACAAACGATTTCAAATAAGTATATACCTACTTCCTTGTTATATGATGTACCTACTAGTAACAGAGTTGGGACGGTCGGCAGGTAGGTAGGTAGGTACTCACAGTGCGTGATGTGTCCCCCGACGAGCTCCCCCTTGAAGTCGAATTCGATCTCGAGCAGCTTGCCCTGCAACAGAGAGGAACGGGAACTCTGAAGCGTGCTCGCCGAGAAGTTGGACCGGGCCCTGCTGGGTACGGAAGGGATGCTTACGAATCTGCTGGCGTTGTGGTTGCGAATGGTGGCGGCGTTGCCGAAGGCCTCGAGCAGCGTGCCGGCGGCGGTGAGGGCGGGGGGCGCCCCTCCCCGCGCCGCCCCCGGCCCCGCCTCGCCCGCCAGCACGGCGCACTGCAGGCACACGCGCGCCGCCTCCGTCTTGCCGGCGCCGCTCTCTCCTGCGGACAGAACGGCGCATCACTGCATCACCGCACTGCGCACTGCATCGCCGCATCACTGCATCGCTGCACTCACCTGTGATCACGATGCACTGGCTCTCGTTCCGGTCGCGCACCCAGCGGTACGCGCTCGCCGTCAGGGCGTACCTGCAACGTGCGTCGTGTCTACATGCAGATGTCGGTACATGCTTCAGGGTCATGCTGCATGGAGGGCTCCTAATACTTTCAATATTGAACTTAGGAAGTATTACCTCCATGTAGCATAGCCGTGGGGCACACCGTATCGCTAGAGCGGACCGTGCCGGGATCCAAGAGTGCGAAATTCAGAGCGGACGGAAGCATGGTGGAGGAGGTGGGGTCGGAGTGGAGCGGGAGAGAGATGGATCAGATGGAGATAGCTCACAGATGCGGCGGCAGCTGGTAGGGCGGACGCGCGAGGTAGGCGCGAGCCAGCTCTGCCGAGTAGAGCGGCACGGGATCGGAGCAGGGCTTCGAACGGACGGAAGCATGGTGGAGGAGGTGGGGTCGGAGTGGAGCGGGAGAGAGATGGATCAGATGGAGATAGCTCACAGATGCGGCGGCAGCTGGTAGGGCGGACGCGCGAGGTAGGCGCGAGCCAGCTCTGCCGAGTAGAGCGGCACGGGATCGGAGCAGGGCTTCGAACGGACGGAAGCATGGTGGAGGAGGTGGGGTCGGAGTGGAGCGGGAGAGAGATGGATCAGATGGAGATAGCTCACAGATGCGGCGGCAGCTGGTAGGGCGGACGCGCGAGGTAGGCGCGAGCCAGCTCTGCCGAGTAGAGCGGCACGGGATCGGAGCAGGGCTTCGAACGGACGGAAGCATGGTGGAGGAGGTGGGGTCGGAGTGGAGCGGGAGAGAGATGGATCAGATGGAGATAGCTCACAGATGCGGCGGCAGCTGGTAGGGCGGACGCGCGAGGTAGGCGCGAGCCAGCTCTGCCGAGTAGAGCGGCACGGGATCGGAGCAGGGCTTCGAACGGACGGAAGCATGGTGGAGGAGGTGGGGTCGGAGTGGAGCGGGAGAGAGATGGATCAGATGGAGATAGCTCACAGATGCGGCGGCAGCTGGTAGGGCGGACGCGCGAGGTAGGCGCGAGCCAGCTCTGCCGAGTAGAGCGGCACGGGATCGGAGCAGGGCTTCGAACGGACGGAAGCATGGTGGAGGAGGTGGGGTCGGAGTGGAGCGGGAGAGAGATGGATCAGATGGAGATAGCTCACAGATGCGGCGGCAGCTGGTAGGGCGGACGCGCGAGGTAGGCGCGAGCCAGCTCTGCCGAGTAGAGCGGCACGGGATCGGAGCAGGGCTTCGAACGGACGGAAGCATGGTGGAGGAGGTGGGGTCGGAGTGGAGCGGGAGAGAGATGGATCAGATGGAGATAGCTCACAGATGCGGCGGCAGCTGGTAGGGCGGACGCGCGAGGTAGGCGCGAGCCAGCTCTGCCGAGTAGAGCGGCACGGGATCGGAGCAGGGCTTCGAACGGACGGAAGCATGGTGGAGGAGGTGGGGTCGGAGTGGAGCGGGAGAGAGATGGATCAGATGGAGATAGCTCACAGATGCGGCGGCAGCTGGTAGGGCGGACGCGCGAGGTAGGCGCGAGCCAGCTCTGCCGAGTAGAGCGGCACGGGATCGGAGCAGGGCTTCGAACGGACGGAAGCATGGTGGAGGAGGTGGGGTCGGAGTGGAGCGGGAGAGAGATGGATCAGATGGAGATAGCTCACAGATGCGGCGGCAGCTGGTAGGGCGGACGCGCGAGGTAGGCGCGAGCCAGCTCTGCCGAGTAGAGCGGCACGGGATCGGAGCAGGGCTTCGAACGGACGGAAGCATGGTGGAGGAGGTGGGGTCGGAGTGGAGCGGGAGAGAGATGGATCAGATGGAGATAGCTCACAGATGCGGCGGCAGCTGGTAGGGCGGACGCGCGAGGTAGGCGCGAGCCAGCTCTGCCGAGTAGAGCGGCAGCGCGCGGCACGGGTTCACGGACACCAGCGCGCTGCCCACGCCCGTCTGCAACACACAACCGCGCCACGTTACGCACTCCACTCACACAGCCTGGCTTTATTGCTGTATATAAAGCGGAGTGATCGGACCCCCCCCATAGCTACTCACGTAGACGATGTCGCGCTTGTACCGCACATGCAGGTTGTGCAGGAACGAGTCCTCAGTGAGCGGCGCGAGCAGTACGGCGTCGGGCTGCCCCGCCCCCGCCCCCGCCCCTACCTCCGCACCCTCCGCCTCCCCCATGCCACCGTCACCGCAGACAAGCTAGCTGCATTATTTTGGTTCAGCTCGTTCTGCAAACCGAACTACTTCATCTACATTATGCCTTGCATAACAACAAGAATTAAACTTTAGATTATGATTGACTGAATGATGCTGTTAGCTCTTGGCTTGTGGCCTGGTTGGTGAAAATTGCTGAAATGCCATTCCTAAATACCAGAGTGCAGACCACAGATTTCACAACACAAATGCTAACTTGCATAATTACATTTAAGCCCCAGATCCTAAGCTTCCAACTGCTGCTGCTCTATAGGCGAGTGAATCACAATCAAGTACAGTTCTTGCTACATTTTTCTGGTGTGGATTAATTGGATTGGATTTGATTCACACTGAGAAGAGGGACACACTTGTCAACCTAGTAGTTGACAAGTTTCCGTGAAAACACAGCATTTTTGTGGCAGTGTGTTCACCATAGCGCCTATTATATATATACTAGTTTCTGCCCGCGGCTTCGCCCGTGTGGTATGTAGATAAAAGCGTATGACCGTCTCCAGGCTTCAAACTATGTCCACCAACTTTTGAGTGAATCGAACCAAGGATTACAATTTTCCATACAAAGTTTAGAACTCAATTGCACACCTCCAAAGGGTAGTTTTGAAAAAATAAAAATACGTGTTTTATTATTTATTTAAAAGTTTATTTGTACCGAGTTTTGAGCCAATCAAACCAAGGAATAAAATTTTCCATAGAAACTATACCACGCTGTTGGGGGATCGATTTTGAAAAATTAGATTATTCTATGTGTTATTTCAGAACCTAAACTATCTACATTCCGAATTTCATCAAAACTGGTTTAGTAGTTATGGAGATACATTGTAACAAACATTCACACACACAGACTTTTCCTTAGTAGCCGATGCCCTCGGTTTTGGAATAGCTTTTTGATTGGCTTCATTATGCGATTATTTACTCGCATAGTATACATAATTGACAGGTGCATCAAAAATAATTGCATGCCTTGCACCCTTAAGGGCTTTTTGGGATACCCTGATACATATTCAGTTTTTTTGTACTTTAAGTACTTATCCAAACTAAATTTAGTTTAAACTTTTTCTTTTTTTTATATATACGAGTATCTGCAATCGGCTCTTCAGCCATAATCAGATGTTATCTGAGATGATATCTCCTCTGATAAAACCTTTTTTATGTGACTCGCAGCATGGATTTAGAGTTCATCGTTCTGTGAATACTAATTTGTTGACCCTTGTTGATATGATATCTCAAAGCTTGGACAGAAGTAAGCAAGTCTACGGTGTGTACTTCAATTTAAAAAAAGCTTTCGATAGAATAGACAATGATGTACTGCTGAGAAATTTATGTAACATTGGTTTTTCAATTAAATTACTTAAGCTTTTTGCAAGATATTTGCATGATCGGCAGCAGTTTGTGCAAAATGGATGCTTTGTTTAAACTCCCTACTATACAAGAACTGGAGTAAGTCAGGGCTCAATATTAGGCCCGCTTTTGTTTGGCATTATGATAAATGACCATGGGCGCGCACTGTTGCTCATGACAACACCTCTTGTTCAAGCTTTAAAACTATTAAATGCGTTCCTGGCATCAACACCATTGTGTGATCTGTTTGCTGACCGATGGACGAATGTAAGTTCAAAGAATACCATTTTTTCATACAAAGGTTTTCAGCCCTTCTCCCCCCTCTTAAGAGATGAATTTTCCGAATTCCTTTCTTAGTACACCCCTACACTGTAAAAGGAATATACCCTCCAAATTTCATGCTTCTACGACTTATGGTTTAGGCTGTGTGTTGATCGGTCAGTAAGTAACGGAACCATTTTATATATATTGATATACATGGCCCTCTGTTAATACATGCCAAGAATAGTTTGAATGCATTTTAACTTTCTGGGGTTCTCCCAAAGTTAGGGATTGAAAAGTTTCCGAGAAATGATGTTTTGAAATGATGAATTTTGTAGGTACTGAAAAAGTTAAAAGCGATCAACTTTGAGTGAGGCCTATACCCCTAATTTACACAAATAATTAGAAGTAGTATTAAATTAGGTTCTGTGACTCACCAACAAGTCCATCAATATGCTGCGTTTGACTATTGCTTATGTTTTTGTGTTCCTTAGTGGACTGAAATGTGTCATGCCTCCAACTCCAGTACATTAAATTTTATTTTTCAATACTTAACCTAAACATATCAAAATATTAATTACTCGCAAACTATTCAATTCCTAACTTTGGGAGTGCTACCGTTAGAATGGGGGTGTCCACTCCTTCCACCCCCTGTGCTTATTTTATCGAAATTCGTGCGACGGCTTTCTAAATCCCACCCAATATTAATGTTAAATTTTAAAGTTCTAGTAATACAATCTTGCATGCTTTATTATTAGTAGACTATGGAGGACATAACATTATTTTTTCATATCCTTTATTGCACCAATTTTCGCAAAATAAAAATATATCTATTTCAATTTCTGAAAACCAGTATTAGAACATATCTTAATCCTTGCTCAAGCTTTTTGACTTAGTTCAGAATGCCTTATAACCTTAGTACTTACTAGGATGAGTTAGGGGTTAGGTAAGTACCTTCCTAATCATTTATATTATAGCAATGGATTATGGCATGAAATTAATCGCTGTCAGTTTTCAGGCTGTCAGGCTTTTGCTTACCGTACGTCTGTTAATGATGAGTTATTTTTCTTTATTGATTAATTATCAATGTTTTGCATAAAATATCAACCACCTTTTCATTAGACGCCTAGGCTACCCTTACCACCTTTTCAATGTTATTTAATATCACCACGAATGTACAGCCTGCAAAAGCAAACGAAATAAGATGGAACTGGAAATTATGAAAACAAAATTACAGTTTACAAAAATCTATTTTATTGTAGTTAGCTAGGTATGTACATAATACACATTTTAAGTTGGGCTTTGGCTATTTAAATTTTATTTTAAATAGCCAAAGCCCAACTAATTTTTGAAGGCCTTCTGTGATGCTGTCAAAATTGTCGTTCTGATTACACAAAAAGTACCTGTAATCCCGCGGTTTTGGAATAGCTTTTTGGTTGGCTGTAAAAATGTAAATAATATGATAATTATATGACAATGACGACCCAGGGTTTGTTTAGGCTATTTCAAAAACTGCATGTTTATTGTATCAGTATAAAATTGGAATGCTATGTAAAACAAGGCTAATACCAAATCAACCAATTTCACTGTCATTAGCCCACTGCCCACTAAACTTGTAAAGTAGATTTCATTTTATTTGATTTTCTTAATCGTTATCTATGAATGGTTCAAAAATTATTTATTTAATGTAAAATTGCAATAGCCACTGCCTTAAGGTTATCGTAGTCTGTAGTCTGATACGTAGTATCCCTAACTAGTTTGGCTTTTTAACTACAGATTTGCTATAGATTCTCTGTTAACAGTAAAAAAAATTGAGTTAGTTTTTAATTTCGTACTAGAATCCAAACTAAGACGAAACGTGTTTTTTTTATATATAGAGTTGGAAAAAAATATAAAATAACAAATACCTATCATGAAATGCAATGGAAAATACTACTAAACTATTTATTTTTCTGAAAGTTAATACAACCAACTTCTGTTGGTCAACTGTCAACTTTTAGTAACTTATTGTAGGGAAAAAGTATGAAAGATTTTTTTTTTTTACATACAGGACCAGTTAGTTACTTTATTGGTCTGATTTTAGGTAACTTTTGACAATACCCGAATGGCAACACTGCATTATGTAATTCATAGTAGTAATCTAGTAGGATAAAAAATATTTAATCTGTGGTAGGGATGGAAAGGTAGTAGATCAATCGTTATGAGAAGTCTTTTAATTTTTATTTTAACGACATAATCTGAATGATCTTACCTACGTAGCTGTTTGTTTCTCATATTTACGTTGTCGCATCGTAGGATAGATTGAACTTGCTATGGAATCATCTACGGCTACAAAGAAGAAGAAACGAAGAACTAGAAAGTGCTTGGATGAAATTAGAAATAGATCTCGTCGTACAATGCGCGGAGAAGGCGACTTTGGACAGACTTCTCATCGTGAAAAAATGAATAGAGCAGATGAAGGCCAAGTTTCAAGACTGATTACAACGAATCGATTAACTTTTAACATGTTTCCTAAGGCGATCCGATCCGAAACCATAACAAGGCCAATATTAAAAGAAATAAAACAAAAATCAAATTTTAACTTTCAAAATGATAATTATGACTTAAATAGTTTGCCGAAACCCCTTGATGTCGAATGTTTAGAACAAAGCAATAGTGCCTCCAAGAACAGCATGCCCATGTTTTATTTGGAAGAAGAATCACTGCAAGAGCAAGTCCAAAATCGTAGTGTCATTCAAATGAAAAATGGTCTGAACTCTAGCCCTACCCATGAGCATTTTATGGTACAAACCCTAGCAGCAGAACTTAGGGTCAATGTTCACTCAACATCAATATCATCCCAAACATCAGATGAAGATCATGGACAGGAACTCTATGAAGAAGTCATGAATAAAATTTCATCTCACTTAAAAAATGTTACATCAGCTTTAGTTGTAGAAGATGCAATAAATAAAACTAAAGTAAATTTACAGAAGCTGTACATTAAGAGTTGGAGTAAGGAATTCAACATTAGCAGGGTAGGACATAAACAGAACGGTCAATTTACAGCAACAACATTGCACTCTCAAAAAGATACAATACTTCAAAACCCATTGGACTACATTCGGCTCAGCATGAGGCACGAGCAGCAGCAGCAGCAGCAGCAGCAGGGTCTGTACGATGACCCCTGCCCCTCGCAGCCCCCCAGTATGGCGCTGTCGTCTGCCGAGACCATGAGGGAGTGCACTCTGCACAGTGCATTCTATAACACTCCCGAATACAATTATTACCCCCATAGACTGAACTAATAAAACACATAATGTGAAAATTACATTCATTTCGTTTCTATGCCATTAACTTATTGCTATAGTAACAAGTAAACAATAAATATCAATCAAACTTAAACTAATCCAATGTTTTCCAAGTGGGAAATTAAATCCATGTGTTGGAAGTTTTGGGGACTTTTAGAGAAAGTCTCAAGAAGTTTAAGTTTATCTTGTTCCTTGCCGTTGTAGTACATTTGGAATTGATTGGCGAGGCACTGAGCTTCTTGCCCACTAAGAACATTCTGTAATCATAAACAAAACAGTTAAACTCATAATCATTATTACAATAAATGCCTGCAACATTTATTTTAGAGTAACTTTTGCCCTCAGACAGGGTGCTCCAATAACAAGACAACTTTTTTTTTTTTTTTAAACCCTTCGGAGATAAGGCATAAATGTAAACAGACAAACATAAAAAACAAACAACCTCATGTTATTATGGGAAATGAACAAAATATGGGCCTCTGCAAAAGTGGCTGCATGGAAAAGTAGACTTTATTGCACCTCTGTACATGTCAAACTATATCTTTACTAATCCAAATCATTTCAGAACATTGAATTCAGAATAAAACTACAGAAATAACATACACACAACAAGTTTGGAAGCCTGTACTGTATCTTGTATTATAATATCTGTGACTGTATATACATGCAACACCTTATCATAGTCTCCTCGTCAAAAAGTGGACTTACTGACCTTATCATAGTCTCCTCGCATGAGCACAATGCCCTTGCTGCTCAGCTCGGGATAGTGCACCATGGTGAGGCACTCGGGAGCATTCTCCTTATGCACCTGAAATCATACATCCAAATACCTAATATAACATAAGGTGTTTTCTATGCATAAACATATGTATTTCCAAAAAATATATAATATACATATAAACAGTTTCTTAGGGCTATCAAGTAGAAGTAGAACAGCTGTGGTGGCTACCTGGTAAGCCAGCAGAGGGGTGAAGTGCACCGCATGGAAGTGGCACTGGCTCAGCATGAACTCGTAGCCCTGGGCACGAGGCAGCGGGAACAGGAATGTAGGGAACTCCTTCATCTGCTCCTGGATCTCCAAGTACTGCTGCAGTGGGATACTTGCAGATATTACTTCTAATCGTTTATGGTACTCTTCCCAAATTACTTTAATTTCTTCCCCATCTTTGTCTTCCACTAAGTCTATTTTAAATATATCACTCAATTTTTTTTCTTGTGAAGGAGTACCATTATCTTGATTTGTTTTTGGATTCAAGACTGAAGAAAATTGTCTGAAAAGTTAAAAATAATGGAGAAACGGAGGCTACACAGAACATTATTTTTTATTAGGCAGTATGGCAAACTAGGGTGCGGCGCAGGGCGGGGGCCTTGCTCACTCAGGTATGGATAGATGAGATGGCTCACTAATACTGTCTGCTTCTCGTTGGTGCCGTACCTCATGTCCACAGAAGAAAATTTTGTATTTTTCTCTTTCTCCTTAGTGTCGTGTTGCTGTTGCAATCGAGCCATAAACTCCTCAGGCGATGACTTTTGTAAATTCGAAATCCGAGCTGAATATTTTTCATAGTAAGGGTTATTTTGAAGTTTCTGTAGGGCCTCTTCCATATTTACTGATGTTACGGCGATAGATCTTTTACATGTAATGATTGGATTTTTGAAAGCCTTCACAAAATTTGGTAATAACGAGATAGCCATTCGCACAAGTACGGAATGATCTGGTTACTCTTCAACTCTTCAGTTCGATGGTTTTGCTTGGCTTTGTTGGTTTATGTAATTATGTAAGTAAAGTTAAACGCACAGTGGTTAGTTATTTATTTTTCTTATGATGTAATGATTGCTTGCACAGACTAGGAAGGAGATACTACGAGTACGAATGCTTGTATATTACACTCCACTTACCACAGAACAAAAAAAAAGCAGAAAATTTTGTATCTGTGCCACCAGGTATGATGTTTATTTTGTATACATACCTACCTATTCACCAGTGTTGTTATTTAAATTGAATTGTATAATAATACCTACCTGCAACGCCCTGACAGGGCCGATGTACCTACCAACCTACTTGGAGCTACACTAGACCTAAGCTTAACCATTGTATGTAGGACATTAAGCATGAATAAATATGTAGTTGGTTCGTGCCATGTCCGTGCGTCAACCGAGGTCCGTGCTGAAAATCAGCGCTTCAGTTATCTGCAGCATTACGCTGAGCACAAACCTTTTTTGGCGGCACTATACACAGCACTTTTTAAAAAAAAATTATATTATTGATATGACTTATAAGCACCAATTTTAAATGTAGCTGTGTATAGTTTCTGATCAAAATAAACTTTTACTTTACTTTACTTTACTAAATGAAATTATGGTTACGTTTGTATCTATGCATGTACTACATACGATCTTAGCCATACGATCTTATTCCATTTATTTATTTGTTGAAGCGTGCGTCTCGCATACCAATCTCTCAGTACAATTATTTTGTTAAGCGCTTTATATGTCAAAGTAATTTTTCAAAAACTAGGAACGAAGCGTGGGGCGAGGCCCTAGCCCAACTTCAACTTCTTGATTATGGCTTCTGTGGCTAGTTGTCAAAATTCTGCCAGTGTCCGTGCCCTAGCCCAGAGTGGAGTCGTAGCTACGTTATGTGTTAGTGTTGCCAACCTAGTGGATTTTCCACTAAAACTGGTGGTTTCGACCCCCCTTTTAGTGGCGAAATTTAGCTTTTAGTGGCTAGTGGATTTTTCTAGTGGTTTAGTACAATTCAGTTTCAATTACTGAAAATGAGATCACTCAACCGCTAAGCCACGAGAATGAGACCAAAAATACAAAAAAAATGGAATGAAATATTGCACTTCAAAGATGCTCAAGGATATTCGAGTTAACTGTTGTTATTGAATATTATTTATGTTCCTGATCTTGACTTGTTGGTTTACTATTTATATGTTTATTTATTAATTGTAAGTATGAGTAGGTACCTATTACGTAATAATAAAAGAAACTAATTATTAATCTAGTTATTGTTTAACTAAATTTTTTTAGTTATTTCTTTCGTAATAACTAAAAAAAATGTTTAGTGGAAAATTTAGCGACTATGAGAGTAGAACCGTTTTTCGGTAGTGGTTTTCTGGTGTTTTAGATGTTGAATCTGGTGGAGAGTTAGTTTAATTGTAGGCAACACTGTCAACCATTCATAAGAAAACGCGAGGGAAAGCAATGTAAAAACTCTGTTTCTGTTGTTCCTAGATTCCCTCAGGAAAAAAAAGGAAAGTGCAATTCGTGGTCGTCGCAGGGTACTTTTTATTATAGGAAAGTGGCCGTGATCATATGCCGTAATAATCATGTATTTATCGTAACGAACATCGGGCTCAATACAATGGAGAACTTTTCACGAGTTGAAAAAATCGGCGAAGGAACCTACGGGGTTGTTTATAAAGCGAAAGATAGTATAACAGGACAAGAAATTGCTCTAAAAAAAATTAAACTTGAAAAGTAAGTACATATCCTACTGTTAATAAAAGCCATCAAAATAATTGAAGTTATAGAGTGTTTGTTAATTAGTTAGTTTTTACATCTCAATGGACAGAAGTGGATTCAGGTGTATCTAGGGCTAGGGTGTAAGTGGAAAAAATACTTTTTACAGCAAGCAGATGTGTAAGCAAAGTTACTTAAATTCATATTATTAATGTCTAGTCTATGAAAATTGCATTTATTAGTAGGTAACACACTAAATAATTAAAAATACAAAAAACACAGTCAAATTAAGTACAATGCCACAGCAGTTTCTAAATAATAAGTAATTAAAATATATGTGACTGTAATAAGCTTTTTACAATAAGTCTTTTTAGTTTATTTTTAAATACAATTATCCTACTAATATAATAAATGCGAAAATCTGTATGTGTGTGTGTGAGAATGTTTGTTACCACATATCTTCGTAACTACTAAACCGATTTTGATGAAATTTGGAATGTAGATAGTTTAGGATCTAGAATAACACATAGGCTAATCTAATTTTCGAAAATCGACCCCTAAGGAGGTTAAATAGGGTGGTAAAGTTTCTAAGAAAAAAAAATTGTTTGATTCACTCAACACTAAACATACAAATAAACTATAAAGTAAATAATGAAACACATATTTTTTCAAAATTACCCTTTGGGGGTGTGCAATTGACACACGAACAAAATTCTAAACTTTGTATAAATTGTAATCCTTGGTTCGATTCATTCCAAAATTGGCAGACATAGTTTGAAGCCTGGAGACGGTCATATGCTACTTTTATTAACATACCATGCGGGCGAAGCCGCGGGCAACAACTAGTTGAGAATATTTCTAAGATGTAATTTGGTAGATTGTTATTAATGCATGGTGCTATATAAAAACACTGTTGTTTAACATTGTGGCCTTATTTGGTGGACAACATATTTTTGAGGCATGTTGTTTATTATTTTTGAATATCCATTTAAAATAAATGGATATTTGCTTTACAAACAGTGCCACATCATCTAAACTAGTAAAATGGTTAGTCCTGACTGACTGACAGATCTATCATTGCACAGCCAAAACAGCCAATCAGGAAATTCTCTAGGTTTCTTGACATCCTTCATGTATTCGTTATACGTTACGCTGTCTAGTTTTTGGACCAAGAGATGAACCACAATCGGATCCCAATTTGAGATATCAAGCCCGATGTTACCCAGTCCGTTCAAACACTCTGTCATAACATCATGAAGTTTTCTTATGCTTGCTGCGCTTGCCTGCTGGATGGCAGGTTGGTTTAGAAGCGTATTCATGTAAGATGTGAATAGCAGCCGTTTGTTGTCATAACGGTGAGTAAGTATCTCCCAGCACGATGAATACTTTTCCGCGCTGACTCCCAGATGTTGCACTAGTTTTTCAGCATCGCCCTTGAGTTTCGTCTTCAAGTGTTGCATTTTTTGAGCTTTGGAAAGTACTGGATTGTTATGCACACTCTCAATGTAGAGGTCTTTAAAGGTCAACCACTGATTGTACTTGCCGTAAAAATCAGGTATTTCGATTTTTGGCGTAGATTTTTCATAGTGAGCATTGTTCCAGATGCAGTGTTGTATTTCCTTTCGTAAATCATCGTAAATGCTCTCCGCAACATCATACTTTTGTTTGTAAGTCGAATCTTCATCTTGTAAAATATAGTCAAGCTCCCAATTTACTTTCTCGATGTGCTGCAACTTCATTTTTAGCATGTTTAAGTTGTTTTCCAGCTCCCATTTCTCTCTCAATGCTAACTGAGCTGAGTTAATCTTTTCCACAACACGTTCAAACGCTCTAAAGTTGCAGTATTGCTGCCGCAAAAGATCTTGTTGCTTGTCCTTTGTCTCGGTAGTTTCGCGAGGAGGTACCTGAAACTTAATATCATCGAAACTAAATTTCACCTCCTGTTTGCCTTGTTTAGTAGATGCTGCAGAAGGTGCTACTGCGCCGGATCCCGTCTGACTCGTAGTTGCAGCCGATAATTCCGCCATTCGTTTCAGGATGTCTTGTAACACATCTTCATACATCTTTTTCGTTTTATTGAAAACGTCTTCGGTAATGTATTGAAGGTCGGTCACTCCCGACTCTTCCAGTCGTTGATTGTTGGAAACAAACTTCTCCCAAAGCTTGTTTAGTCGAGAAAGACGTTCTTCCAGGTATTCCACATTCTTTCTCGTAGGACTATCCTTTTTGTAGTTGATGCAAATTTGCTTCAAGTCGTTGAAGATAGCCTCCTGACCACTCACAAGTTCTTTGACACTCTGAGCCATCGTTATATTGTTAAGCGTTGATAGAGTAGTAGTAGTATCACCGCAGGCACTAGTTTCTGATACTCAGTGTATTCGCACTCTACTAACAACATATGCGCCTTCTCAATCCAACTGGGGCGACCCGCTTCTGGGAGACCAGTTGAACCGATTCGCTGTCGCTTTTAGAGACACTCACAACACCAAATATCTATAAGTTTTGGGCTCGAAGGACCAACTTGAGATGTATGGGCCCAGAGTTAGTTAATATTGTGAGTTGATCAAAACCACAGATATCGCGATCCAAGTTTATTAGTTTAGTTTAACAAGTTATGTAGGATGCCGCGGTAGTTCGCTGAGGTAGCGTAAGATCAACTAAAAATTATATTATATAAAATGTATAAAGTAAAGTAGGTTGCGGCGTAAGCAAGTAAATTGCCTGTACGTGAACCGTACATAGGGTCTCATTACGAAACGTGGTTTAAATCAGTGGTTTATCTCTCAAAGTTAGACCAGACTTTTGATACCTGATTTTTCAAGACAAATTGTTACAACAAAGACATAAATGTTAAAAAAACCACGGACCTCTGGGGCATCTCTGTTTGCGTTGGGAAATCATTGATTGGCATTATTGCGCCCGAACTAGCTTTAATATTCAACGAGTGTATTGACTGTGGTGTGTTCCCTGATTTAATGAAACACAGTAAAATAATTCCACTTTTCAAATCGGGTACATGTTCTGACCCTAGTAATTTTAGACCTATATCAGTACTTCCTACATTTAGTAAAATTTTTGAAAAACTAATTTTAAATCAATTGCAAAGACATTTTAAATTAAATAATTTACTGCATAATAAGCAATTCGGATTTAGTAAGGGTCTCTCAACCACTGATGCTGGTATTGAGTTAATATCGCACATATTTGATGCCTGGGAGGAATCTCATGACGCTTTAGGCATTTTTTGTGATTTGTCAAAGGCATTTGATTGCGTAGACCATGACACATTGATCAGGAAACTACACCATTATGGTATTAGGGGCGTTGCTCTAGACTTTCTCACTTCCTATTTAAGTGACAGAGTACAAAGAGTTGACGTGAATGGAAAACGGTCTCCGGGGTCTCTGGTTACTATCGGTGTACCGCAGGGATCAATTCTTGGACCATTTTTGTTCTTAGTATACATTAATGATCTACCCCACCTTGTAAGGGACGATCATGAGGTTGTATTGTTTGCAGATGACACGTCACTTTTATTTAAATTAAAGCGACGACAAACCAATTTTGACAATGTAAACAATGCAATCTCTAAGGTTGTAAAATGGTTCAACGTTAACAATCTCCTACTTAATGAAAATAAAACAAAATGTATTAGATTTATACTACCCAATGTTACACAAGTTAAAGCAAATATCAAAATCAAAGATGAACAGTTGGCTCTTGTGGACACCACCGTATTCTTAGGTATCACCCTAGATAATAAGCTTCAATGGGGTCCTCATATTGATGGGTTATCGAAGAGACTTAGTTCTGCGGCATATGCAGTCAAAAAGATCCGTCTTTATACAGACGTTGACACAGCTAGACTAGTTTACTTCAGCTACTTCCACAGCATTATGTTGTACGGTATACTGCTGTGGGGGAGTGCTGCTGATATCAATACCATTTTTGTGCTGCAGAAGAGGGCTGTTCGAGCAATTTATAATATGGGCCCCAGAGAATCACTTCGCGAAAAGTTTAAAGAAATAAATATAATGACCAAATCTTGCCTGCCCAAGCCTGATTGTATCCCTTTAAACTTTGTTGAGGTTACAGAGGGTGAAGTCAATAAAATCCTTAAGTCTATTTCCACAAAAGCTGTTGGCACTGACGGCATTAACGTCCAGATGCTCCAACTTCTTGCCTCTGAGCTCGTTCCAGCTATCACACACATTATTAACCACTCTCTCGGGACGAGTTCATTTCCTTCAGCCTGGAAAACTGCTTACGTTATCCCTCTCCCTAAAACTCCAAACCCTACCACTGTTTCCCAATTTCGACCTATCTCTATTTTACCTGTCCTATCCAAAATCCTTGAAAATGTGGTCCATAAACAACTATCTTTTTTTCTATCCAAACATTGCCTGTTAAATCCCTTCCAATCCGGTTTTCGTCCTGGTCACAGCACTGTCGGGGCCCTGACCAAAGTGTCGGATGACATACGCTGGGCCATGGACAATAAACAGTTAACTGCTTTGGTGTTACTAGACTTCAGTAGTGCATTCAACTCTGTTGACTATGACATTCTTTTAGCTATCCTCTCCTCCCTTAATATTTCACACTCTGTAGTTTCATGGTTCAACTCCTATCTTTCTGGTCGCTCGCAGTGTGTGCGCTCTAACGAGTCTCACTCTGACTGGTGTAACATAACTGCGGGTGTACCTCAAGGTGGTGTTCTTTCTCCTTTACTTTTCTCGGTTTTTATCAATGCCATCACTCAAGTTATCTCCTCTCACTACCATCTTTATGCCGACGACTTGCAAATTTATCATCACTTTAAAGCTGTTGATATATCTGATGGAATTAGCCAAATCAACTCTGATTTAAATAATATCAATACCTGGGCGAAAGCTCATGGTCTCCTGGTTAATCCTTCCAAATCACAGGCGATGATAATCGGTAGTACTTACATGCTTAACATTATCACTCATTCTACCCCATCTATTTTGTTTAATGGAACCCCGATCGCATATTCTGACAAAGCAAAAAATCTAGGTGTAATCTTTGATAAACAGTTATCCTGGTCAAGTCATATTAATGAGGTCAGTCGAAGGGTAAACTTTACCTTCCAATCACTCAAGCGTCTCCAGAAGTTCTTACCCTTTGAAACTAAAATCACTCTTGCACAAACACTTTTACTTCCTCTTCTCGACTATGCTGATGTCTGTTTCCTTGACGCCACGGAGGAACTTCTGAACAAGCTTGAGCGTCTTCAAAACTTGTGCATCCGATTTATCTTCGGTTTGCGCAAGTTTGACCACGTTTCCAGCTTCAGATCCCAATTAAAATGGCTCTCTATTCGTCGTCGCCGTGATCTTCACGTTCTGACATTTCTCTTTAATGTTCTTCACAATCCCCTTTCCCCTTCTTACCTCCGTGAGCGCTTCGACTATCTTGTTCCTCGTGAAAAGCCATGCAGGTCAGTTTCGTCACTTCTTCTCAGGACCCCCTCTCACTCTTCCAGCTGTTATGGTGGTTCATTCACCGTACATGCTGTTAAATTATGGAACTCTCTCCCTCATGCAATCCGAGCCAGTCCATCGCTGAACATTTTTAAATCTAAAGTGAAAGAGCATTATCTCTCTCTATATGCTTAGGTTAGGTACTTTATGTATTATATATATATTATTTGTATTTATGTATTAATATGATGATATTGTATTTATTTTCGGTGTATGTGTATTCATAGGTAGTTCAAGTAGGTATGTATAATATGTAGTTTATTAAAATATACTGGTATTTTAAGTATATTTCATGACTTAGTACACCTACCAACTTTAACACTTCTCTATCTCTCCTCAAAGGTTTGCTGGAAGAAAACTCTTTTTAGGGTTAAGCTCGCCTTTGTACATGCCTCACCTAATATCTTGTTTAATATTTCTGTTTTATTTCTGTGTACAATAAAGAATTATAAGAATTATTATAAGAATGACATTCCCTTGTCAATACATTTATGAAAATCTGATGTATGTTCACAAAAATATTAATTTGTTTAAGAAAAAAAGCGATAATCACAATGTTAATACTAGAAATAAAGATAAACTCGCTGTTGCCACTTGTAGACTCCATAAAGTTGGTAAATCGTTTAAAGGGCACGGTGTACGCTTTTATAACAAACTCCCAAGAGATATACAAAAATTATCAATTAACAAATTTAAAAACGTAATTAAACAAAAGCTTTATAAAAAGGCATACTATAAAATATCTGATTATTTAGATGACAAAAACTCTTGGGATTGAAAATGCTCCAACTCGAACCTATTGTTTTGTAAAAGGATCATTAAAAAGAATAACCAGCCTTGTTTTCTTGCCTTTCTTTCCTGGCTTGGTCGCGGAGGAACAGGCACCTAGATAAAAACCGACGTTTCAAAGTGGTCCTTGTGATTTTATTGAATAAATGAATTTTGACTTTGACTTTGACTTTATACAACTCTGAAAGTTTTGAAATGTTACCTCTAACTCAATGGAGTAAAATAATTAAATTAGACACATAATGATGTGTCTAATTTTTCAACTAAAATGTCATGATCCACATAGTCGAATGCCTTTGTTAAATCCGTGTAGAGATTACATGCAGTAATATTTTTGTCAATGTTGGTCATGGCCACGTGCAGGAAAATATAAATAGCTAAATACACTGGTTTATTTTTCCTAAACCCTACATGCTCTATTACAAACATTATCATTGCTTTAAAAGAAATAATGTCTGTCATACCTTCATGACCTTCTAAAATAATTGAGATGACCGGTACCAGTGCAGTTTAACTGCATAAGCATAGGTTTTTTCATTTAGCGAGCTTCATTATCTTGTACGACCAATCATAAGGTTTAACTTATCGGTATGTCATAGATGAATGATGTACGAGTGTGCATGTGTTGCAGTGAACCAGAGGGCGTGCCGTCGACTGCGCTGCGCGAAATCTCCGTGCTGCGCGAGCTGCGGCACCCCGGCGTGGTGCGTCTGCTGGATGTCCTGCTCACCGACAACAAGCTGTTCCTCGTGTTCGAGTACCTGCACATGGACCTCAAACGGCTCATGGACCTCACCAAGGGCCCCCTGCCGCTCGACCTCGTGAAAGTGAGTCGGTCACGCCTGCTGCGCCGCGGCTCCGTTATAGCATACCGAGTCCTCTGTGATGTTCGCAGAGTTACCTGCGGCAGCTGACGGAGGGCGTCGCGTACTGCCACGCGGCGCGCGTGCTGCACCGCGATCTGAAGCCGCAGAACCTCCTCGTGGACGCGGCGGGACGCATCAAGCTGGCGGACTTCGGGCTCGCGCGGGCCTTCGGCATCCCCGTGCGGGCCTACACGCACGAGGTGGTCACGCTGTGGTACCGAGCGCCCGAGATCCTGCTCGGAGCCAAGCTCTACTCCACCGCCGTGGATGTGTGGAGCCTCGCCTGCATCTACGCGGAGATGGCGAGCGGGCGCACGCTGTTCCCGGGCGACAGCGAGATCGACCAGCTGTTCCGCGTGTTCCGCGCGCTCGGGACTCCCGGGGGACGCGGGCCCGACGCCCTGTGGGCGGGCGCGCGTCGCCTGCCCGACTACCGCGCCGCCTTCCCGCGCTGGCCCCCGCGCCCCGCCCGCGCCCTGCTGCCCCCCGCCGCCTCCGCCGACCCCCTCGCTGCCGAGCTGTTCGAGTCCATGCTGCGCTACGAGCCCAGCGAGCGCGTGCCGGCTCGCGGCGCCGCGCGACATCCCTACCTCGCGTCCGCGCGCCGCGTGCCGCCCCCTCTGCAGCTCTGACCCCGCCCCTGCCCGCTTTCTATAATAATACATTTTTTCAAAGTTTAAGTTTGTTTCCTTTTTTAAGTTTGATCCCGATCAAGAGGTCGGTGCATTGTCTTCGTGAAACTTTGTGCCTACCGTCTTCTGGATACATACATGGCAAAGGTTGCAAAAAATTATATTATTTTTTATATTTAAGACGATGCTTCATAATTCTGTTAGTAAAACGCATTATCATAATGCGAGTAGGGTGTTAGGGAAGCACATTTGGGTGTTAACATTTTTTTTAGGCCCTTGTATAGGGCCGTGCAAGCCAGCAGAGTCTCAAGATCACCAGTCAGACAAACGCGCCCTGAAAAAAGAGCTCTCCCTCCGACACGCTGGTCCCTCCCTCCAAGCCTGACCGGTATGGGTATGACTACCGGCATAGCCTGTAGACGCGCAAACCCACCGGAGCAACAAAAATTGACCCAAACCTCCAATGTTGCTCCTCCTCGAGCCTACCATACTCTGCTCCATGCTGGTCATACTGTGCTCCATGTTGGTCATACTGTGGCCCATGCTGGTCATACTGTGCTCCATGCTGGTCATACTGTGCCCCATGCTGGTCATAGGTACACGTGGAGGACCCCATCTCAGTCCATTAATTGCTCGACAATAAGATACCACGTATGAGAACTTATGTCGGGCTTAAACGAGGCACACCGTCCCGTGAGCTCTGTGGCTTGAAATTAACATTTTTTTATATTATATTATAAGCTTTCGTTCACCCCGTATCCGTCTGATCTATAAGCGAGCAGAGCCTACGGGCACTCGAGAAGGTTGACCGAAATGGCACCCCAACCAACCGTCTTAGAGAAACCACGTATGTACCTACTATAGGACGGTGATACCTGGGTGTCAGACAAATACCTCGCGCTTAGTTTGTCTTTCACGCTTACGCAAATTTGTCAAGCTAAAACTTGGCTGGAGTCAAGTGACATTTCCACAGCTAATGTATTTTTTTTACAATTAAATGTTTCTGCAGTCGTTAACGCTAACAGAAAGTGGCGCGCGTTCACGATGCTGTGCGAGCTTCCACGGACCCTTCTCAATGACGCATACATACCTACGTATATGCGCGCGATTTCGGACAGATAATAATAAAAAATAGCAACAGAAAGTTTTTGAAGCAGCTGCTCTTTAGACTCGTTAAATAGCGTCATGCCGCGAAAGAAAAGGAAGGAAAGGAGTCTAAATCCAAACGAACCGCAAAAACGGATAAGCAGGTAAAAATAAAAAAATAACCAGGAAATAAATGATGGTGCAGAACGAAAATGGCAGGCGCGTCGTTTCCCCGCAGCTGGCTCCCTCGGGAGCCCAGTGGTGCTACATACAACTATCTACTGGTAAACATACGTATTCGCACAATTAGATAACAATATCTAAAGAGCTGAATTCGTCCCACAGCGGGACCAATGCTTACCTTCAAGCCTCAAACGTCCCACTGCGGGACCGATGCTACAGACCACTTTGAACTTTAATCTTAGAAGTTAGGGTTTATTGTTGCTTTAAGAGCTTTCACTATTCGATCCGGAATGAAATGAGGTACATACTTTAGTCTGATCGCCTGCCGCCGCCTCACTTTAACCGCTCCTATAACCACCCACACTCATAATAACAAAATAGCTAGGATGTAGTGTAGTTCCCATAATACAAGCTCTGTATGGTTGTACAATAACCGGACTCCTTAGTTTGTGGCTAGATGATGCTCTGGGAAAATGTCCAGCATTATTATTATTACCTACATAACGTTTCACCTAGAAATTTAAAAAATTGGTGGAATTTTTATTTTGTTCTTGACCTATCTGTGCACCTAGTAACGCACCACGCGTTAGCATGTCTAGTAAGCCAGTCTGTGAGTAAGCCTGTGAACTTGCATGCGCACAGAAAGAAATTGTTGCTATTTATTAAAAAAAATCGCAGCCGGCAGCTCAGTTGGGCGTAAAATAAGAAAGGTTCTTGCTTCAAAGATTCTTTAATGTTGGTAATTTTGAAAATAGTAATTCAAACTCACAAACGTTTTTTTATAAGATCGTAAACCCGTAACTCTTCTCATACTGTATCCACAGACTATCCCCTCAATCCACAGATTATCCATCTTTATTGAAGATAACGTTGAGGTACCCTCAACCTGGAGGTCTAATTGGTCTAAGAGCTGTTACACGCGCTATAAAAACAATTAAAGAACTTGACGTGTAGTGTAGGTAGCACAAACGTCAGTCCGGTTCAGACTTGTTTTATATTTATCTTTATTTGCGAGGTAAAATTATCTAATTATTACAATTCCAGTGTAAATGTAATGCTAGGACGTATAATCATAATACTTAAATAAGGTTCAGACTAGGTACCTGTCGCGACGAGTAGATCGCGAAATAAATAGGTAAATGAGTCAAATCATTATTAATATAGTGAAACGTGTAAACAAGACGTAACAGCATGAGTTGACTGGTTGGCAACACCAAACACATTAGATCACCATAGATAAAGTATAATATAGTTTATGGTTTGGCGCTCTTCCTGCAAATGGAGGGTAGCATCGAATGCATAACCTATATTTCATAAAGAGAAAGTGCAATAGTTTAAAGGTGGTTGGTGTTTGGTGATAAAGAGTCCTGAGACATCGGCATCTCATCTAAGAGAAATATAAAGCTAAGTAGTAGTGTTTGTAATAGTGGTTAATTACGAACCCTTAGAGATTCCCAACCTGAAATACCTACCTAAATTCTAGATCTTTGTTAGGTCTTCTAAAGGACCTAATCAACATGTGAGGTTTCTGGTGCTCTTAGAGTCCATTACTTACTAAAGAGGAACTCTGTGATGAACACGTATTCCTCGTGGAATTGACCGGCGGAACAGACCGCGGTCGAGGTCGTAACGACCTACCTATGGAGGACGTCTGTGATGAACACGGCGTCTTCATAGAAGATAACAGGCGGAACTGACCGCGTGTTTACTTGTGCACAACTAGAGTACTACGAGAGAGAGACTAAGTATCTGTGCGTAACACGGTACCTGGTTCTGAGGATAATTGGCAGACATGTCTGCGGTTTTCCCTTCCACACCTGATAGAGAGAGAGAGAGAGACTGGGTATCTGTGCGTAACACGGTACCTGGTTCTGAGGATAATTGGCAGACGTGTCTGCGGTTTCCCTTTCACACCTGACAAGACCATCATGACTTATATAGAGCATATGACTGGACTAATCTATCTGAATGTGTGTAACACTTCAGCTATTTATACTTACTTAAGATACCAGAAACATCTTCATATCCAATAACTATCTTTTATAACATGTTGGTAAAATGGTTGGAATCATGTTTATTTTAACTACAGATGGTGAGCTCAACAACATGGTGAATCATTAAGAACTACAACAGATTCAAACTAAACCAACAAGCCAGTTATTGAAGATTCTTCTCGGATTGAAACTCAGGTATAGACAATTTATTATAACACAATCATCGGTGAATGTGTCAAGTAAACAACATAAGAATTCGCCTCGCCTGCGCGCCCCCTCCTCAACTCGTACCGCGCGGGGCTGGCCATTCTGTGCGGGCGATTGGGGCGGTGGCGCGGAGGCGTGGCGATAGTACCTAAGGTCCACGGCCAACAGACTAATTAATCAATTTGCCCATTTTAGGTACCTACCCTAACATCATCAAAAAAGAGCCGTGTTGGTTTAGTGGGCGGTACTCCGACTTCCGATACGGAGGTCGTGGAATCGAAACCGGTAGCGCATCAATGGATTTTCCACTTTAAAAATTTATGTGCGCATCAATACGTGCTCAAAACGGCGAAGGAAAACATCGAGATGAAACTGGCATGTCCTAGAACCAAAACTAACTATGAAGGCGACATCCAGAACGCGGGGCGATGGGCTTGCAATCTGCCACGTTGAATGCTTACTAGAATGCAAAACACGGGTATGTGCCAAAATGTACTGTTTGAACGTGACTCCTTGATATAAATACTCAAAGATCTACGCACTGATTCTGTATCTTAGGATGTCCATCATGGGGAATACAGTTGTGAGTGTGTTTGTTTTATTTTGTGTAACATCTCTGTGTAGGATAGGTTTTTATTTCAAGACATGCTGTCAAAAACAGAGAATGTAACACTGTCAAAAATGATGTTAGAACACAGTGTATGTACCTAGCTACATTATTTGACGACATTCTGCGGCTAGTGGGCGAAGGCTAGGGTTGCCACCTCTTGTTTGTCTAAATCCGGGAGCGATTTTTCATAACTTTTTATTTTAAACTTAAATTAATTATCATTTGAACGCACAGTCTTCAAAATAGCTGGTCTTGAATTAGCAAATTTGATTTTTTTATGAAATTTTATAATGTTTGGATTTCTGCCCTGACATGTTCTTCATTTCAACGGTTTCTTTCTCTTGTCCAAATATCGAAAATCATGCTAAAATATGTGCTGTATTTTGCCTTTTTTATGCCACTTTTGGAGCAGAAAGTTCGCAGTATCAGAATCTTTATCATCGGCTACATTGTTTCATTTTGTCAAAATATCTGCACAAAGATGTACGCCCCCGACAGCTAACAAATTGCTGGCTTATTGAAACAACTGAACGAGAAAGGAATATTCACGAAACGACTCTTCGTACTACACGTACTTACGTCAGAGAAGATACCAAAAAAAAATACGCGAGAGCAAGACGGGTGGCGGAAGCCAGCGACATGCATTACCCACGTGAGAAAGGCCAGCGCGCGTAAATTGAAAATTCCGGGAGAATTTCGTTTAATTAAAATGCGTAGGTAATTTTTTTTTGTTTTTAGTTTAATACTTCAGTACCATAGTTTATCTTTAGTAATTATTGGTTGAGCTATCTATGCCGTAGGTAGGTACGTGTAGGGAAAAGCTTAGTGTTCAATTTTATGATCCTAGTCTGGTGTTATCTATCAGTGAAGAACTATTATTGGCTACCTGTATCTATTTAAGTAGGTATTGTTAAGGACATTGTGTAATAGTTGTTGGTTTTCCGAATAAAAATAAATAAATAATACAAACTCTGCTTAGTTGTGACAAACGTCCAGCATTATTTATTTATTATCATATTCATTTCTATGCGTAATACACTAGATGATCCTATAAAATGTATTACGGGGTAATATGGGTCTATCATACAATTATCATAATGTCTTCATAGAAATATGATATCAATAAATTATCATCATAGCGCGTAAGCTGTCAGTCAAATAATAGACGATTATAAATACAATACCAAAATATTTTTAATCTGTGTTTGTAACTGTGTAACGCCCCGCGTAGAGGAACGCATATCCATAGAATAACAATACTAACTAGTCTGTGGGGGGAAGAGAAGACGGAAGTCTAAAATTGAAATAGTCTAAAAGCCTAACAAAAACAAACAGCAAATTAAGAAACTTGCCTTCCGTTTAGTGTTGTGTTTGATACTATATTTTGCTCAAAGAAAGATAAAACTAGACTAGCGATTGTGCTACGATATATACTTACCCCTTTTAAAAAACAATTCAATAACAATAATGTCAATCGAAATTGAATCCGCTGAGTAAGTACCTATTATTTTTGAAATCTGTCGCACAGCTATTGTATTTGTATACCTACGTTCAGTACATACATGTTCAAGCGGCTGCCTTCTGCCTTGGAGCGGACATGGAATCAACATCTAGCGCGGTCCGCGAGTACATTACTCATCTTCATTGATTTGAGGATGCCCCATCGTATACACACGGTGGCGGAATACCTCCATATCGTCTCCCATCAGGTGGCGCTTAAAATAAACATGGGCAGGACACCGGTATCACAAATAATGTCAAATGCCCATGTCGCAACAATGACAGTACATGTTGGAGACAAAATTATATTTGCAAAACTTCATCATATCTTTTCCCCACAGATAAATCAGTTAAGATTACAGAGATCAGAGAGAAAACTGTTTAATTTGAATAAATAAAAAGGGTCTTTAAACAAAGTGTTGAGTTCTGCCATGTTATTCAAGTTAGGAATTGCATAGTTGCTGAGTTAGCTCGGCTGTCTTCATTATAGTAAACAAATAAACAATATTAGTAGTTATTTGTATATTTAGTTTTTATAGGTTATGTACTGAAAAACACAAGTACTAACAAACTATAAATAAGCAGACATTGAAATATGGTTCAATTAGGCTTGTTACTCGTGGAGGGAGCACTGTGGTCGGATAGCATTAGACTACTGTGAAAGATGTGTGTACCATTAAAATTGAGGAGTCACCTATAGAGCCATACCCTACTTTAACAGAGTTTCAATCAAAGGCTATATTAGATAGCCCCCAACTAATCATTCCCCTATGATCAATGTTGCGAGTGATGGTATAATATGGCACTAACTATTGGCCACATTTATAAGTTTAAGCAAATCACATAGTTGTTGTGAAATCGGTTGCAGCGTCATCCGGCTGATACAGCAGTACCTGAAGGAGTCCAACCTGACCAAGACTTTACAAACCTTACAGGTAAGTTATCAGTTGTCAGTGGAGTCTCGCACGAGTCGAGTAACATTCGAACGGACAGGACAGAGTCAGTCTGATGTGTTGCATCTTCCGGCAGGAGGAGACGGGCGTGTCGCTGAACACGGTGGAAAGCGTGGACGGGTTCATGGCGGACATCAACAACGGGCAGTGGGACACGGTGCTCGCGGCGACCTCCTCGCTGAAGCTGCCGGAGCGCAAGCTGATGGCGCTCTACGAGCAGGTGGTGCTCGAGCTGGTGGAGCTGCGAGAGCTGGGCGCGGCGCGGGCGCTGCTGCGGCAGACGCAGCCCGGGCTGCTGCTCAAGGCGCAGCAGACGGAGCGCTACATGCAGCTGGAGGCGCTGCTGGCGCGGTCGTACTTCGACCCGCGCGACGCGTACGGAGCCCCCGGCGGGCCCGGAGCGAAGGAGCGACGCCGCGCCGCCCTCGCAGCCGACCTCGCCTCCGAGCTCTCCGTGGTGCCGAGCTCGCGTCTGCTGGCGCTGCTCGGGCAGGCGCTCAAGTGGCAGCAGCATCAGGGGCTGCTGCCGCCCGGCACCACCATCGATCTGTTCCGCGGCAAGGCGGCCGTGCGAGACCAGGAGGAGGACCGCTGCGCCGCGCGTCTCTCCAAGACCATCAAGTTCGGGCAGAAGTCGCACGTGGAGTGCGCGCGCTTCTCGCCCGACGGACAGTACCTGGTGACGGGCGCCGTGGACGGCGTCGTCGAGGTGTGGAACTTCACGACGGGCAAGGTGCGCAAGGATCTGCGCTACCAGGCCAGCGAGGAGTACATGAGCATGGAGGCGGCCGTGCTCAGCCTCGCGTTCGCGCGGGACTCGGACACGCTCGCCGCCGGCGCCAACGACGGCAAGGTGAAGGTGTGGCGCGTCTCCACCGGCGCGGTGCTGCGGAGGCTGGAGCGGGCCCACGCCAAGGGCGTCACGTGTCTGCAGTTCAGCCGGGACGCCGCGCAGCTGCTGTCCGCCTCCTTCGACCGCACCGTGCGCATCCACGGCCTCAAGTCCGGCAAGATCCTGAAGGAGTTCCGCGGCCACGGCTCCTTCGTGAACGAGGCTGTGTTCACGCTCGACGGGCACAGCGTGCTCAGCGGCTCCTCGGACGGCACGGTCAAGGTGAGTGCGGGGCGAGGGGAGGAGGGGGGGGGGGGGCGGGGGGCGCGGAGGATCGCGGTGATCACTGATGCATGCGGTGGACGGCAGGTGTGGTCGGTGCGGAGCGGCGAGTGCACGGCGACGCTGCGGCCGCTGGGCGCCGCGGGAGGCGCCGCGGGGGATCCCCCCGTCAATTCGCTGCTGCTGACGCCCAAGAACCCGGAGCACTTCGTGGTCTGCAACCGGACCAACACCGTGGTGATAATGAACACGGCGGGTCAGATCGTTCGCTCGCTGTCGTCGGGGCGGCGCGAGCAGGCGGGCGGGGCGCTGGTCTGTGCGGCTCTCAGCGCCCGCGGCTCGCTCGTCTACTGCGCCGGCGAGGACCTCGTGCTCTACGCCTTCTGCGCCGCCACCGGCAAGCTGGAGCGCACCATCAACGTGAGTGCTCGCCTAGCCTCCTCCTCCCCCCTCCCCCCCGCCCCGCATCGCTCACCCCGCACTCCCTCTCCGTTGCAGGTGCATGAGAAAGCGGTCATCGGCATGGCGCACCATCCGCACCAGAACCTGCTCGCCACCTACAGCGAGGACGGCCTGCTCAAACTCTGGAAGCCCTAGGAGCGACTCCTCGCCCATCGCCCCATCGCCCTCTCATCTCGTGATAACAACCTAAGTTTGTAATATAGTGTCAAATAAATTTTTTTTAAGACTATGGTGTATTTTCATGTTCGAAATGCCCACCAAAGAAATATTCCACCCCCATCAAAGTTAGGAATTTAACAGTTCCCGAGAAATTAATATTTAAACATTTTTAGGTAAAGTACCTATTGGAAAATAAATAAATAATAAATAAATAATAAATAAATAATGCTGGACAATCCACACATCATCATCTAGCCCCAAGCTAAGCAGAGCTTGTGTTATGGGTACTAGATGACTGATATACTTAATACAATACATTACATAGATAGATATTTTTTTATTATACATAGAAAATACCCAGAACACCCGGAACAAATATTTGCAGATCGTACAAACATTTGTCCCAGGGCTGGAATCGAACCCGCAACCTCCTGTGTCGCAGGCGGACCTTCGCCCACCGCGCCACATCGGTCGTCGAAACGAAAATAAAACGAAGGTTAGATTAGATTCCAATTTAATGAAAATAAAATAATATCTATCTATACTACCTCTATAATAAGAATGTAACAGGTCAAATTTATATTTTTTTTGGATGGCACTATAATCGATACTGAAATATGTCATTTTTTTTTTCATTTTTGTCTGTCTGTCTGAATCAGGATTCAAATAAAATTTGGCATGATTTGAGTTCATAGTACGGGGTAGGACATAGGATACTTTTTATCCCGAAATTCAGCATGGTTCCCTTGGGAGAGGGGATCAAATTCAAAATGTGTACTTAGTTGTAATTCATTAACGCGTTGTCCGATTTCATTCACTCTTTTTTTGTCAGAAAGAAAGTATTATAAAGATTGTTCCGTAAATATTTCAAGGTCATCGGGTTTGTACCCAGTTTAGAAGTTACAGACATCACAGGCCTCAGTAATAGGTCCAAATAACTTGAAACCCGGAATGTACAGGAACCTTTGAACGTACGGCGCATCTTAAGCTGGTGTACGCATTTTATCGTATAGGCATAATGGATAAGGCATATGTCAAGTCAGACCACTCCAAAGGAATCAGATATTGCTAAACGATCATTCATTATACACAGCCTAGAATATATAGGAACCTTCGAGTTCACGTCTCAGCTTAAGCTGACGTAAGAGTTATAGCACACTTTGGCTTATAGCTGGGACTGGGACTGGGACTGGGACTGGGACTGGGACTGGGACTGGGACTGGGACTGGGACTGGGACTGGGACTGGGACTGGGACTGGGACTGGGACTGGGACTGGGACTGGGACTGGGACTGGGACTGGGACTGGGACTGGGACTGGGACCGGGACCGGGACTGGGACCGGGACCGGGACTTTCATCCCTTCTCCCAAGGGAACCATGCTGAATTTCTGGATAAAAAGTATCCTAAGTCCTACCCCGTAGTATGAACTCAAATTATGCCAAGTTTAATTTGAATTCATTCGGTAGTTTCGGCGCCATGCGTGATTAAGGTTCAAACAGAAAGACAGACAGACCGAAAAAAACAAAAATAAACATTTTTGGCTTCAGTATCGATTATAGAGAGCCATCCAATTTTTTTTTCTAAAAATTTTAATGTACAGAATTGGACCTGTTACATTCTTATTATAGTATATATCGAATTATTGAATCAGAATTTACAAAAAAATGCGCAGAACCCATGACCTTTATTGTAGGCCATTGGTTCTGCTCGTTTAAAAACTTTAAGAACCTATTTTAACTGTTTCCTACTAAATTTAACGTCTCATAAGTCACTCAAACTTGGTAAGGAAATATCAATAAGAGAAACAGAAATGTAACAAAATATAACTATTTTTTTTATTGAGTTCCACTTACAGTGTTTTCTGTTCCAAGATCCAACGCAAAAGTGTCGGAATACAACTCCACTCTCTTTAGCACTTACGGCGCCATTTTTAATAGAGGTGAGTAATAAATAACGTCACGATGAAAAAAGCACAGTGATCTAAAGTCAAATAGTATTACTGTGATTTGTCGAAAAGGAACAACGTTACGTATGTCGTTCCTTCGTGCTCCAATCGCGCACCGTTCCAAGATATATTATCGTTCCTTCCTACTGACTGCTCTAATGACGCGCGACTAGCGGTTACTTCGGTTAGTTTCGCGCTTCCTCGGCGCCTGTTCCTGTTTATTTCACTATAACTCTCTTTATAGAGTTAGAGGGTAAGTAGGTTCCTGTTTTCTAGAAATGGCAGATGAGAACGATCTAAATCAACTTTTACGTTATACACTCATTATCGTATTTGATATTAGTTGGGATAAGGGACTTGAAGGTATGTGTATTTTATATTAATTAGGTATTTACTATGAATGAAGATACAACGTTAATATGGTTAATACCTATAATTTGGTTGTAAGTACCTATTTAATAACTTTAAAAAAATTATAAAAATTATTATAAATTAAATTAAATTAATAAAAAATAAATGCTCCACTACCTACCTATCAAAAATAATACTTACTAATATTTATATTAATAAGTAGATAAAAAATAGTTATATAGAAATAGTTAACTACATACGGCTTATATTATAATGTTTGTGAAACAGTGCCAATTTTCAATTTGTGCAACTCAGTCCTAAGCCTGTGACTGTGAGCCTTTAGAGGTGGGGAAAAGCGTTATTTTCGGTGATACGAAAATAACGCTCTTCCCCACCTCTAATTTTTAATCTACCCAACTTCCGCTTGAGTAAAGACAAATGGCACCGATAGCGCTTGAAACTTACTTACTAATTTCAAAATTAAAAGTAAAAGTAACATAATTATTTGAAGCAATTATCGCTAGAAAACTGTACGACTTTCGTACAGACAGGGTCACGAGACGGGACGGGACGCCAATGATATAAAAAAAACCAAGAGTTCAATCAGTTTCAGATTTAATGCCCTTAGTTGGGGAATTCAGTTTTTTTTATACAAATTTTAAAAAACTGTACGTAAAAATTCTTGCTAACTTATAGATTTTTACGAGCTGTTATAACTAAAAAACCTTAGTTAAAACATAAACGATGTAACTTAAGAACGTCATCCTTATTTTTATAGTCATATAAACGCAAAATTAATTATCAAATTGATAAATCGTACATCAATTAATTTACTTAGTGTTAAAATAATGTAATCAGATTTTAAGGTTGGTTAATATTTTGTCATGGTATAAATCAATCTTCAAATCACGGTAAAATATGGGTCGAAGAACCGATCTTCTTCGTCTTCTTCTTCTTCTTCTTCTTCTTCTTCTTCTTCTTCTTCTTCTTCTTCTTCTAGGTTAGGTTAGGTTAGGTTAGGTTAGGTTCCACGGAGTGATCGCGGGAGTTTGAGTTTGTTGGCGCTTTGGTAGTTTGGAGGGTTTTCGTTTGTTTTTGGGGAGTCTGTTGTTTGTTGTGGGGTCGCGGAGGGTTTCGGCATGCCGGGGCCTTTGCGTGACGTGGCGGGGAGGTTCCTAAAAGGCCCTTCTCAGGGCCCCTCCTCGCGGGAGAAGGCGGAATCGGACGCTGGGTCCGAGGACGTGTTGGTGACGGGGGTCGGTGCTCCGCCCCAAAAAGGCCCTTCTCAGGGCCCCTCTCAGGAGGAAGGGGTGGACTCCGACGTGTCGGAGAGTTATTTGGGGGGGTTGGCTCTGAAGCGGCCGTCTTCCTCGTTCTTCGTGCCCGGGTATTTGGACTCGGACACGGAGACCGAGGGGACAGCGTCCGCCAAGGTCAGCTCGGCGAAGAGGGGAGGGAGGAGGTCTGCCAAAGCGGGCCCCTCGTCAAGAGAGGATTTCCTCAAACCTGGTTTGGGGGAGGTCCTGCAAAGCAGGCCTTATGGGAAGGCGCGTTCCGCTGCTGTCCCTGACGTCGCGACGACCGGTAGCGATACCGACGTCTCCGCGATGGTCGGGGACATCAGCGCGCTTAACGCGCAGCAGTTGAGGGCGCATGCGGGCGAGAAGCTCGCCTGCATTTTGGAGGTTGCTCGGAAGTCCGGCAACCTCAAAGGCGAGTTTGTTGCCCGCCTGAAAGGGTCAGCGTCTGGCCTGCGAGAGGTGGTGGACGCCCTCGCGGACCGTAGCGAGGCGGAGGAGACGCGACGACTGAGGGCCGATAACGGCCGCCTGCGCCTTGAGACGGAGGCGCTGAAGGCTGAGGTGAAGTCGCTTCGTCGCGGCTTCACCGAAGCGAAGTCGCAGGCCGCCGCCGCCACCACTGCCGCTGCTGTGGCAGGGCCGCTGGCGGCCCCCGTCGTTGTGGGGGCAGACCTGGTGGAGGAGCTGAAGCGCTCCTTGACCACCACATTCGGGACGATGCTGAACGCCCGAATCGCGGGGATCGAGGAGCGCCTCTTGCCGTCTCCGGTGGTCCGCCCGCCACTAAGGGCAGACTCTGGGAGGGCTGCGGTGCCACCCAAGCCGACGCCACAGCGGGCCTCTGCCCCTGCCCCCAAAGCGGGCAAGCGCGCTGCCCCCTCGGTGGCACCAGTGGCGGGTCCCTCGAGGGAGGCTGCACCTGTCGCCGTTCCCCAGGTGAAGGAAACTTGGGCGACGGTGACGAAGAAGGGCAAGGGAAAGGGGAAGAAATCCTCCCCCCCCTCTGCACCCGTGACTGCCCCAGCGGCTCGTCCCGCCGCTGCTGCCCCGAAGCTGACGGCGGCGCTGAAGCCCCCAAAGTCCGCGGCTGTCGTGCTGTCGCTGCAGCCCGCGGCCGCGGATAAGGGGGTGACTTATAGCGCTGTCCTCCGGATGGCCCAGGACAAGGTCAATCTCCAAGAGCTGGGGATTGACCGTGTCCAGTTTCGGCAGACGGCCACGGGAGCCAGGATGCTGGAGATTCCTGGCTCGCAAAGTGGGGAAAAAGCCGACAGGCTCGCGGAGAAACTCCGCGATGTCCTGTCGGAGGTGGCTAGCGTCACCAGACCCGTGAAGTCGACGGACCTCCGCATCACGGGTCTGGATGACGCGGCCACGAAGGAGAAGGTGGCCGCGGCGGTTGCCGAGGCGGGCCGCTGCGACGTGCGGCTCGTCAAAGCCGGCTTCCGGCGGCACCGGCTCCACCCTTGTGTCCTGCCCGATCCCGGCAGCCAAAGTGCTGCTGGAAAAGGGCAGGCTATTGGTCGGGTGGAGCTCGGCGCGTGTGTTTTCGCTGGGGGCGCGTCCCATGCGCTGTTATAGGTGCATGGGGTTGGGGCACACTCGCCCCCAGTGCCCTGCGGCGGCGGACAGGGGTGACCTGTGCTTCCGGTGTGGAGGCACCGGTCACAAGGCGGCCACCTGCGGGAGGGCCGAGCCGCGCTGTGCGATTTGCGCAGAGTCCGGCAGGCCCTCCGGGCACGTAATGGGGGGACGCAGCTGCGTTCCCCCGAAGACGGTGGGAAAAGCCGCCGGGGCCCGGACCGCCCCTGCTGCCCCTGAGGTCTCTCGCCAAGTGGCGAGCGAGGTGGTTGTGATGTCAGACTGATGGATCAGGTCTGGCATCTCAACCTCCTCCAGACGAACCTAAACCACTGCGCCAGGGCTCAGGATCTGCTCATGCAGTCCCTGGCGCAGTGGGCAATTGATGTGGCGGTCGCCGCGGAGCCGTACCACGTTCCCACCCAACATCCATGTTGGGCTGGGGACCTGGACGGCTCCGTGGCCATTGTGGGAAAGGGGAATGGCGGCCCCCCCCTCTCAGTCGAAGAGAGGGGTTCGGGGTACGTGGTGGCCAAGTGGGGGGAGTATGCGATCGTCGGCGCATACTTCTCCCCCAATAGAACCGCTGCGGAGCTGGAGGTCTTTATGGACCTCCTGGCCGCAGCGGTGCGAAGGCAGGCGCCACGTCAGGTCCTCGTTATGGGGGACCTGAACGCCAAGGCCCGGGACTGGGGCAACCCCACTACTGACTCTCGAGGGGAGATAGTCAGGGAGTGGGCGGTTGCCGCAGGGCTGACCCTCTTGAATAGAGGGTCGGTCCACACGTGCGTGCGACAGCGAGGGGGGTCCGTGGTGGACGTTACGTTCGCCACCCCCGCTGTCGCGGCACGTGCCCGGGCGTGGAGGGTGATGTCGGAGGTGGAGACTCTCTCGGACCATAAATATATACGGTTCGAGATCTCCACCTCCGACATCCAAGGGAGGCGCGTGGTGCGTGCGGACCTCCCGCGCTGGTCGATCAGTCGCCTCGACGCCGAACTGGCAGTTGAGGCGGCGATCGTCCAGTCGTGGTCGGCCGCGCCCACGCACCCGGAGGTGGACGTCGCGGCGTGCCACTTCCGGGAAGCGGTGACGGCGGTGTGTGACGCCGCCATGCCCCGGTCCCGGCGCCTCCCAGGCCGCCGGGAGGTGTATTGGTGGAGCTCGGAGATCGCTGATCTCCGAGCTGCCTGCTCGGCGGCGCGGCGGCCCTACGCCCGTTGCAGGAGGCGGCGTCACGGCCGGACCGATGAGGAGCTGTCAGCCGAAGAGCTGACAGCTGAGTGCCGGCTGTACAGCTCCTACCGTGACGCAAAGGAGGAGCTGCAGCTGGCCATCGGTCGGGCCAAAACGAGGGCCTGGGATGAGGCTCTGGAGGGCCTCGACAGGGACCCATGGGGGCGTCCGTATAGAGCGGCCCGGAAAAAGTTCCGGGGCCAGACGCCCCCGATAGCAGAGTCCCTGGAGCCGGAGCTTCTGGGTCGGGTGTTGGGGGGTCTCTTCCCCGACATTGACCCCCACCACGCCCCGCCCACAATGACAGCGCCGTCCTTCCTCCCCGAGGAGTTGGACCCGGCCTCCATCCCCCTCGTGACAGAGGTGGAGATGGAGGTTGCCGTCGGCCGCCTACGCGGCAAGAGGACGGCACCGGGTCCTGACGGGATCCCCAAGCGGGTCCTGAGGATCGCCTTGGGGGAGATGGGTATCCAGCTTCGGGAACTGTTCGACGTATGTCTCACGTCAGGACGGTTCCCGAAGCTGTGGAAGGACGGCAAGTTGTGCCTGTTGCGGAAGGAGGGTCGAGCCGTAGACTCGCCTTCCGCATACAGGCCAATAGTGCTGCTGGATGACACGGGGAAGCTACTGGAGAGAGTAGTCGCTTCCCGTGTCATCCGGCACCTAGAGGGGACTGGGCCTGGGCTGTCACAGGCCCAGTATGGGTTCAGAGCGGGGCGGTCTACAATAGACGCCCTGCTCTGGCTCAAGGGGTGGACGCAGGAGGCGGTCCACGAGGGGGACAAGGCGTTGGCAGTCTCGCTTGACATAGCCACGCCTTCAACAGCCTGCCGCACGGGACGATACGGGAGGCGCTCCTCTATCATGGAGTGCCTCTGTATCTGCGGAGGCTGTTGGCGGACTACCTCCAGGACCGCGAGGTCCTGGTGGAAGGACGCGACGGCTTGAGACACCGTCGCGTCGTCCGCGGGGTTCCACAGGGGTCGGTGCTGGGGCCGCTCCTGTGGAACATAGGCTACGACTGGGTGCTCCGCGGCACGCTTCCCGCAAATATGCGGGTGGCGTGTTACGCGGATGACACCCTGGTCGTAGCCAGGGGGAGGGACCTCGGGGAGGCGATGCGGCTAGCCACGGTGGGCACCACCATCGTGGTCGGCCGCATACGCTCCCTGGGACTGGAGGTAGCCCTCTCCAAGACCGAGGCCCTGTTGTTCCATGGGCCTCGGGGGGGACCCCCTCCAGGAACGAGGATAGTTCTGGACGGGGTCCTGGTCCGGGTTGGGACCCAAATGAAATATTTGGGTCTCATCCTGGACGGGAGGTGGACTTTTGGGGCCCATTTCACCCAGCTGGCCCCAAGAGTCCTGGGAGCCGCGGCCGCTTTAGGGAGGCTGCTGCCCAACGTGGGTGGCCCGAGCGCCACATGTCGCCGGCTGTACTCCGGAGTTATCCGGAGTATGGCCCTGTACGGGGCACCGGTCTGGGTGGACGCCCTCAGTCGCGGGAATATGACCCTGCTGCGACGTCCGCAGCGGGTCATCGCGACGAGGGCGATCCGTGGATACCGGACGGTGTCCTGGACGGCAGCGTGCGTGCTGGCCGGTGATCCCCCCTGGGCTCTCCAAGCGGAGATCCTCGCCGAAGTGTATCACTACATAGCGGCGAGGAGATCCGACGGGGAGTACCCAGTGTGGGAGGAGGTCGCGCGCATGCGGCGACTGGCGCGGGCCGCCTTGTTGCGGCGGTGGGCGGAGGACCTGGCTCCACCGGTCCCTGGTCAGTGGACGGTGGAGGCCATTAGACCGGTCCTCCGGAGGTGGGTGCGGCGGCGGTTCGGGTCGCTGACCTTCCGATTGGTGCAGGTGCTTTCCGGGCATGGATGCTTCGGAAAGTATCTGCACCAGATCGCGAGGCGGGAGGCGACCCCGGCCTGCCACGAATGTGGGGCGCCGGAGGATACGGCGCTCCATACGCTGGAGGTGTGTGCCGCGTGGGGTCCCATGCGACACACACTTTCAGCGATCCTGGGCCGGGACCTCTCTCTGCCGAGCGTGGTAAATGCCATGCTCGGCGGCGAGAGGGAGTGGCAGGCGATGGTCTCCTTCTGCGAGGAGGTCATGACGCAGAAGGAGGCCGCTGAGCGGGTCAGAGAGGATGACGCCCGATCTGACCCACTCCGGCGCAGACGTCGCGGGGGACGAAGGGGGCGGTTCGCCCGCCTCCTTCATCCTCCGTAGTGGGGTCACTGGTGGAGAGTCGGGGGACTCTCTGCCGGCTGGCACGACCCCACACGTCTGAGGGGTAACCTTGGGTGAGAAGGTTACCCCTCCCTGAGGCCGAGGCCCGGACCGGTTCCCGGGCCGCCCGCCGGGACGAGATGGTGAATGCGAAAGCGACCCCATCTCGTCCCACCATGGCGGTGGACTGCTCACCGGGGGGGTTTTTAGTGGGTTCGAGCCCCACATACCCCCTTCCGTCACCCCCATGGCGGAAGGGAAATGCGGTGGGCATTTTCCCCCCCACAAAAAAAAAAAAAAAAAAAAAAAAAAAAAAAAAGGTTAGGTTCCACGGATCTAGGTATTTCGGTGCAGGATCGCGGGAGTTTTGAGTTTGTTGGCGTTTTCGGAGTTTTGGAGGGTTTTTAGTTTGTGTCGGGGAGTTTGTGTTTGTTGTGGTGTCGCGGAAGGCCTAGGCATGCCGAAGCCTTTGCGCGACGTGGCGGGGAGGTTTTTAAAAGGCCCTTCTCAGGGCCCCTCCTCGCAGGCGGGAGTGGAGTCGGACGTGGAGGTCGACTCGATGGAGGTTGGGACTCGGGCGGGTTCTCCACCCAAGAAAGGCCCTTTTCAGGGCCCCTCTTCTTCAGAGGAAAGGGTGGACTCCGATGGGTCCGCAACTTACGAGGGTGGGTTGGCTCGGAAGCGGCCGTCTTCCTCGTTCTTCGTGCCCGGGTATTTGGACTCGGACACGGAGACCGAGGGGTCCGCGGCCGCCAAGGTCAACTCGGCGAAGAGAGGAGGGAGGAGGTCTGCCAAAGCGGGCCCCTCGTCAAGAGAGGATTTCCTCAAACCTGGTTTGGGGGAGGTCCTGCAGAGCAGGCCTTACATGAGGGAGCGTTCCGCTGCTGTCCCTGACGTCGCGACGACCGGTAGCGATACCGACGTCTCCGCGACGGTCGGGGACATCAGCGCGCTGAACGCGCAGCAGTTGAGGGCGCATGCGGGCGAGAAGCTCGCCTGCATTTTGGAGGTTGCTCGGAAGTCCGGCAACCTCAAGGGCGAATTTGTCGCCCGCCTGAAGGGCTCAGCGTCCGGCCTGCGAGAGGTGGTGGATGCCCTCGCAGATCGGAGTGAGGCTGAGGAGACGCGGCGGTTGAGGGCGGATAACGGCCGCCTGCGCCTAGAGACGGAGGCGCTGAGGGCTGAGGTGAAGTCGCTTCGTCGCGGCTTCACCGAAGCGAAGTCGGAGGCTGCCGCCGCCACCACTGCCGCTGCCGCTGCTTCAGTGGCAGGACCGCAGGCAGCCCCCGTCATCGTGGGGGCGGACCTGGTCGAGGAGCTGAAGCGCTCCTTGACCTCCACGTTTGGGCAGATGCTCAACGCACGACTAGCGGGGATCGAGGAGCGCCTCTTGCCGGCTCCGGTGGTTCGCCCGCCACTAAGGGCAGACGCCGGGAGGGCTGCGGTGGCTGCTTTGCCACCCAAGCCGACGTCACAGCGGGCCCCTGCCCCTGCCCCCAAAGCGGGTAAGCGGGCTGCCCCCTCGATGACGCCAGTGGCGGGCCCATCGAGTGAGGCTGCCCCTGTCGCCGTTCCCCAGGTAAGGGAAACCTGGGCGACGGTGACGAAGAAGGGCAAAGGAAAGGGGAAGAAATCTTCACCCCCCTCTGCACCCGTGATTGCCCCAGCGGTTCGTCCCACCGCGATGTCCTGTCGGAGGTGGCCAGTGTCACCAGGCCTGTGAAGACCACGGACCTCCGTGTGACGGGCCTGGACGACGCGGCCACCAAAGAGAAGGTGGCCGTGGCGGTTGCTGAGGCGGGCCGCTGTGACGTGCGGCTCGTCAAGGCCGGAGAAATCCGCTCCGGCTTCGGCGGCACTGGGTCCACCCTGGTGTCCTGCCCAGTCTCAGCAGCCAACGTGCTGCTGGAAAAGGGCAGGCTGCTGGTAGGGTGGAGCTCCGCAAGAGTGGTTTCACTGGGGGCGCGTCCCATGCGCTGCTATAGGTGCATGGGTCTGGGGCACACTCGCCCCCAGTGCCCCGCAGCGGCGGACAGAGGGGACCTGTGCTTCCGGTGTGGAGGCGCAGGTCACAAGGTGGCCACCTGCGGGAGGGCCGAGCCGCGCTGCGCTATATGCGCCGAGTCCGGCAGGCCCTCCGGGCATGTAATGGGGGGACGCAGCTGCGTTCCCCCGAAGACGAAGGGCAAAGCCGCCGGGGCCCGGACCGCCCCTGCCGCCCCTGAGGTAGCTCGCCGAGTGGCGAGCGAGGAGGTTGAGATGGCTGACTGATGGATCAAGTCGGTCAACTCAACCTCCTCCAGACGAACCTCAACCACTGCGCCAGGGCTCAGGATCTGCTCATGCAGTCCCTGGCGCAGTGGGAAATTGATTTGGCGGTCGCCGCGGAGCCGTACCACGTTCCCCCCCAACACCCGTGCTGGGCTGGGGACCTGGACGACTCCGTGGCCATTGTGGGAAAGGGGAGTGGCGGCCTCCCCCTCTCAGTCGAAGAGAGGGGTTCGGGGTACGTGGTGGCCAAGTGGGGGGAGTATGCGGTCGTCGGCGCATACTTCTCCCCCAATAGAACCGCTGCGGAGCTGGAGGTCTTTATGGACCTCCTGGCCGCGGCGGTGCGAAGGCAGGTGCCACGTCAGGTCCTCGTTATGGGGGACCTGAACGCCAAGGCCCGGGACTGGGGCAACCCCACTACTGACTCTCGCGGGGAGATTGTCAGGGAGTGGGCGGTTGCCGCAGGGCTGACCCTTCTGAATAGAGGGTCGGTCCACACGTGCGTGCGACAGCGAGGGGGGTCCGTGGTGGACGTTACGTTCGCCACCCCCGCTGTCGCGGCACGTGCCCGGGCGTGGAGGGTGATGTCGGAGGTGGAGACTCTCTCGGACCATAAATATATACGGTTCGAGATCTCCACCTCCGACATCCAAGGGAGGGGCGTGGTGCGTGCGGACCTCCCGCGCTGGTCGATCAGTCGCCTCGACGCCGAACTGGCAGTTGAGGCGGCGATCGTCCAGTCGTGGTCGGCCGCGCCCACGCACCCGGAAGTGGACGTCGCGGCGTGCCACTTCCGGGAGGCGGTGACGGCGGTCTGCGACGCCGCCATGCCCCGGTCCCGGCGCCTCCCCGGCCGCCGCGAGGTGTACTGGTGGAGCTCGGAGATCGCTGATCTCCGAGCTGCCTGCTCGGCAGCGCGGCGGCCGTACGCCCGCTGGAGGAGGCGGCGTCACGGCCGCACCGACGAGGAGCTGTCAGCTGGGGAGCTGGCAGCTGAGTGCCGGCTGTACAGCTCCTATCGCGAGGCGAAGCGGGAGCTGCAGCTGGCCGTCGGCCGGGCCAAGACGCGGGCCTGGGACGAGGCTCTGGAGGGCCTCGACAGGGACCCATGGGGGCGTCCTTATAGGGCAGCCCGGAAAAAGTTCCGGGAGCTTCTGGGCAGGGTGTTGGAGGGGCTCTTCCCCGACGTGGACCCCCACCACACCCCGCCCACAATGGCGGCGCCGTCCCTCCTCCCTGAGGAGTTGGACCCGGCCTCCATCCCCCTTGTGTCGGAGGTGGAGATGGAGGTTGCCGTCGGCCGACTACGCGGCAAGAGGACGGCACCGGGTCCCGACGGGATCCCTAAGCGGGCCCTACGGCTTGCCTTGGGGGAGATGGGCGACCAGCTTCGGGAACTGTTCGACGTATGTCTCACGTCTGGACGGTTCCCGAAGCTGTGGAAGGACGGTCGGTTGTGCCTGTTGCGGAAGGAGGGTCGAGCCGTAGACTCTCCTTCAGCATACAGGCCAATAGTGCTGCTGGATGACACGGGGAAGCTGCTGGAGAGAGTAGTCGCTTCCCGTGTCATCCGGCACCTGGAGGGTACTGGGCCTGGGTTATCGCAGGCCCAGTATGGGTTCAGAGCGGGGCGGTCTACTATAGACGCCCTGCTCTGGCTCAAGGGGTGGACGCAGGAGGCGGTCCACGAGGGGAACAAGGCGTTGGCTGTCTCGCTCGACATAGCCAACGCCTTCAACAGCCTGCCGCACTGCACGATACGAGAGGCGCTCCTCTATCATGGAGTGCCTCTGTATCTGCGGAGGCTGTTGGCGGACTACCTCCAGGACCGCGAGGTCCTGGTGGAAGGACGCGACGGCTTGAGACACCGTCGCGTCGTCCGCGGGGTTCCACAGGGGTCGGTGCTGGGGCCGCTCCTGTGGAACATAGGCTACGACTGGGTGCTCCGCGGCACGCTTCCCGCAAATATGCGGGTGGCGTGTTATGCGGATGACACCCTGGTCGTGGCCAAGGGGAGGGACCTCGGGGAGGCGATGCGGCTAGCCACGGTGGGCACCACCATCGTGGTCGGCCGCATACGCTCCCTGGGACTGGAGGTAGCCCTCTCCAAGACCGAGGCCCTGTTGTTCCATGGGCCTCGGGGGGGGCCCCCTCCAGGAACGAGGATAGTTCTGGACGGGGTCCTGGTCCGGGTTGGGACCCAGATGAAATATTTGGGTCTCATCCTGGACGGGAGGTGGACTTTTGGGGCCCATTTTACCCAGCTGGCCCCAAGAGTCCTAGGAGCCGCGGCCGCATTAGGGAGGCTGCTGCCCAACGTGGGTGGCCCGAGCGCCACATGTCGCCGGCTGTACTCCGGAGTCATCCGGAGTATGGCCCTGTACGGGGCACCGGTCTGGGTGGACGCCCTCAGTCGCGGGAACATGACCCTGCTGCGACGTCCGCAGCGGGTCATCGCGACGAGGGCGATCCGCGGATACCGGACGGTGTCCTGGACGGCAGCTTGTGTGTTGGCCGGTGATCCCCCCTGGGCTCTCCAAGCGGAAATCCTCGCCGAAGTATACCACTTCGTGGCGGCGAGGAGATCCGATGGGGAGTACCCAGTGTGGGAGGAGGTCGCACACATGCGGCGACTGGCGCGGGCCGCCTTGTTGCGGCGGTGGGCGGAGGACCTGGCTCCACCGGTCCCTGGTCAGTGGACGGTGGAGGCCATTAGACCGGTCCTCCGGAGGTGGGTGCGGCGGCGGTTCGGGTCGCTGACCTTCCGATTGGTGCAGGTGCTTTCCGGGCATGGATGCTTCGGAAAGTATCTGCACCAGATCGCGAGGCGGGAGGCGACCCCGGCCTGCCACGAATGTGGGGCGCCGGAGGATACGGCGCTCCATACGCTGGAGGTGTGTGCCGCGTGGGGTCCCATGCGACACACACTTTCAGCGATCCTGGGCCGGGACCTCTCTCTGCCGAGCGTGGTAAGTGCCATGCTCGGCGGCGAGAGGGAGTGGCAGGCGATGGTCTCCTTCTGCGAGGAGGTTATGACGCAGAAGGAGGCCGCTGAGCGGGTCAGAGAGGATGACGCCCGATCTGACCCGCTCCGGCGCAGACGTCGCGGAGGACGAAGGGGGCGGTTCGCCCGCCTCCTTCAACCTCCGTAGTGGGGTCACTGGTGGAGAGTCGGGGGACTCTCTGCCGGCTGGCACGACCCCACACGTCTGAGGGGTAACCTTGGGTGAGAAGGTTACCCCTCCCTGAGGCCGAGGCCCGGACCGGTTCCCGGGCCGCCCGCCGGGACGAGATGGTGAATGCGAAAGCGACCCCATCTCGTCCCACCATGGCGGTGGACTGCTCACCGGGGGGGTTTTTAGTGGGTTCGAGCCCCACATACCCCCTTCCGTCACCCCCATGGCGGAAGGGAAATGCGGTGGGCATTTTCCCCCCCCACAAAAAAAAAAAAAAAAAAAAAAAGGTTAGGTTCCACGGACCTCCCCCCCTCTCAGTCGAAGAGAGGGGTTCGGGGTACGTGGTGGCCAAGTGGGGGGAGTATGCGATCGTCGGCGCATACTTCTCCCCCAATAGAACCGCTGCGGAGCTGGAGGTCTTTATGGACCTCCTGGCCGCAGCGGTGCGAAGGCAGGCGCCACGTCAGGTCCTCGTTATGGGGGACCTGAACGCCAAGGCCCGGGACTGGGGCAACCCCACTACTGACTCTCGAGGGGAGATAGTCAGGGAGTGGGCGGTTGCCGCAGGGCTGACCCTCTTGAATAGAGGGTCGGTCCACACGTGCGTGCGACAGCGAGGGGGGTCCGTGGTGGACGTTACGTTCGCCACCCCCGCTGTCGCGGCACGTGCCCGGGCGTGGAGGGTGATGTCGGAGGTGGAGACTCTCTCGGACCATAAATATATACGGTTCGAGATCTCCACCTCCGACATCCAAGGGAGGCGCGTGGTGCGTGCGGAACTCCCGCGCTGGTCGATCAGCCGCCTCGACGCCGAACTGGCAGTTGAGGCGGCGATCGTCCAGTCGTGGTCGGCCGCGCCCACGCACCCAGAGGTGGACGTTGCGGCGTGCCACTTCCGGGAGGCGGTGACGGCGGTGTGCGACGCCGCCATGCCCCGGTCCCGGCGCCTCCCGGGCCGCAGGGAGGTGTACTGGTGGAGCTCGGAGATCGCTGATCTCCGAGCTGCCTGCTCGGCGGCGCGGCGGCCGTACGCCCGCTGGAGGAGGCGGCGTCACGGCCGGACCGACGGGGAGCTGTCAGCTGGGGAGCTGGCAGCTGAGTGCCGGCTGTACAGCTCCTACCGCGAGGCGAAGCGGGAGCTGCAGCTGGCCGTCGGCCGGGCCAAGACGCGGGCCTGGAACGAGGCTCTGGATGGCCTCGACAGGGACCCATGGGGGCGTCCTTATAGGGCAGCCCGGAAAAAGTTCCGGGGCCAGACGCCCCCTATCGCGGAGTCCCTAGAGCCGGAGCTTCTGGGCAGGGTGTTGGAGGGGCTCTTCCCCGACGTGAACCCCCACCACACCCCGCCCACAATGGCGGCGCCGTCCCTCCTCCCTGAGGAGTTGGACCCGGCCTCCATCCCCCTCGTGTCGGAGGTGGAGATGGAGGTTGCCGTCGGCCGCCTACGCGGCAAGAGGACGGCACCGGGTCCCGACGGGATCCCTAAGCGGGTCCTACGGCTTGCCTTGGGGGAGATGGGCGACCAGCTTCGGGAACTGTTCGACGTATGTCTCACGTCTGGACGGTTCCCGAAGCTGTGGAAGGACGGCCGGTTGTGCCTGTTGCGGAAGGAGGGTCGAGCCGTAGACTCGCCTTCCGCATACAGGCCAATAGTGCTGCTGGATGACACGGGGAAGCTGCTGGAGAGAGTGATTGCTTCCCGTGTCATCCGGCACCTAGAGGGGACTGGGCCTGGGTTGTCGCAGGCCCAGTATGGGTTCAGAGCGGGGCGGTCTACTATAGACGCCCTGCTCTGGCTCAAGGGGTGGACGCAGGAGGCGGTCCACGAGGGGAACAAGGCGTTGGCTGTCTCGCTTGACATAGCCAACGCCTTCAACAGCCTGCCGCACTGCACGATACGGGAGGCGCTCCTCTATCATGGAGTGCCTCTGTATCTGCGGAGGCTGTTGGCGGACTACCTCCAGGACCGCGAGGTTCTGGTGGAAGGACGCGACGGCTTGAGACACCGTCGCGTCGTCCGCGGGGTTCCACAGGGGTCGGTGCTGGGGCCGCTCCTGTGGAACATAGGCTACGACTGGGTGCTCCGCGGCACGCTTCCTGCAAATATGCGGGTGGCGTGTTACGCGGATGACACTCTGGTCGTAGCCAAGGGGAGGGACCTCGGGGAGGCGATGCGGCTAGCCACGGTGGGCACCACCATCGTGGTCGGCCGCATACGCTCCCTGGGACTGGAGGTAGCCCTCTCCAAGACCGAGGCCCTGTTGTTCCATGGGCCTCGGGGGGGACCCCCTCCAGGAACGAGGATAGTTCTGGACGGGGTCCTGGTCCGGGTTGGGACCCAAATGAAATATTTGGGTCTCATCCTGGACGGGAGGTGGACTTTTGGGGCCCATTTCACCCAGCTGGCCCCAAGAGTCCTGGGAGCCGCGGCCGCTTTAGGGAGGCTGCTGCCCAACGTGGGTGGCCCGAGCGCCACATGTCGCCGGCTGTACTCCGGAGTTATCCGGAGTATGGCCCTGTACGGGGCACCGGTCTGGGTGGACGCCCTCAGTCGCGGAAACATGACCCTGCTGCGACGTCCGCAGCGGGTCATCGCGACGAGGGCGATCCGCGGATACCGGACGGTGTCCTGGACGGCAGCTTGCGTGTTGGCCGGTGATCCCCCCTGGGCTCTCCAAGCGGAAATCCTCGCCGAAGTATACCACTTCGTGGCGGCGAGGAGATCCGATGGGGAGTACCCAGTGTGGGAGGAGGTCGCACGCATGCGGCGACTGGCGCGGGCCGCCTTGTTGCGGCGGTGGGCGGAGGACCTGGCTCCACCGGTCCCTGGTCAGTGGACGGTGGAGGCCATTAGACCGGTCCTCCGGAGGTGGGTGCGGCGGCGGTTCGGGTCGCTGACCTTCCGATTGGTGCAGGTGCTTTCCGGGCATGGATGCTTCGGAAAGTATCTGCACCAGATCGCGAGGCGGGAGGCGACCCCGGCCTGCCACGAATGTGGGGCGCCGGAGGATACGGCGCTCCATACGCTGGAGGTGTGTGTCGCGTGGGGTCCCATGCGACACACACTTTCAGCGATCCTGGGCCGGGACCTCTCTCTGCCGAGCGTGGTAAGTGCCATGCTCGGCGGCGAGAGGGAGTGGCAGGCGATGGTCTCCTTCTGCGAGGAGGTTATGACGCAGAAGGAGGCCGCTGAGCGGGTCAGAGAGGATGACGCCCGATCTGACCCGCTCCGGCGCAGACGTCGCGGAGGACGAAGGGGGCGGTTCGCCCGCCTCCTTCAACCTCCGTAGTGGGGTCACTGGTGGAGAGTCGGGGGACTCTCTGCCGGCTGGCACGACCCCACACGTCTGAGGGGTAACCTTGGGTGAGAAGGTTACCCCTCCCTGAGGCCGAGGCCCGGACCGGTTCCCGGGCCGCCCGCCGGGACGAGATGGTGAATGCGAAAGCGACCCCATCTCGTCCCACCATGGCGGTGGACTGCTCACCGGGGGGGTTTTTAGTGGGTTCGAGCCCCACATACCCCCTTCCGTCACCCCCATGGCGGAAGGGAAATGCGGTGGGCATTTTCCCCCCCACAAAAAAAAAAAAAAAAAAAAAAGGTTCCACGGACCTGCTGGGTTGCCCCAGTGGGCGGAGAGGTGAACTCCGACGTGGCGCGTCCCCCGGGAGGCGGATAGGGGCATGGCTCTCATTTGCGCTACCTGCCACTACCGGTAGGTATCGCAAATGGGAGTTACCGGTTTACCGGCGCGGACCAAACACCGGGGGGGAATGGGGAATGTGGGCCCCTCCACGTGTCTCTATGGTCAGCATAGGGCACAGTGGATGGGGCTGACGGAGGAAAGGAGCTGCCTACTCTGTCGGGGAGGGGAGGCGGGCTCAGCTGAGTCGCCTGTGTAGATCCGGTTCGGATCGGAGGAGGGCCAAATCCCAATATATGGTTTTGGTGCCTGCCGAGGGGAGTATTGTTTGTGCGAATCCGGACTCGTGCTGCCGCGCCCCGTTCGCAACCACAGAGTGGCTGCGCACGGGGTGATGAGGTTCGTGTCCGGGTTGGCACACACAGTATGGTCGGGGGGAACCCGGCCGCTAAGGCACCAACACATAGGGGACCACACCCCTTCAAAAAGGAACTTTATGATAATGGCGCATTGTAGAAAAACACGACCCCAGGAGGGTACCAGCCTCTCAGAGGTTGGAGAATCCCTCGGTGCTTCGGCATCCTGCCCCTCGTATTCTGGGGGGGGCAACAATCGCCTTGTTGTGAAGAGCAACGACGTGGAGACGGAGAGGGAGAGTAGTTTCTTTATGAAACCAACGCCTGTGGAGGCGCCAGGAGATGGTGGCGAGGAGTCGGACTGTTCTGTCATGTCCGTCTCCTCAAGGGCTTCGACTTCAAGTCGTAAGCGAGCGCGGAAGGCAGACGACGTCGCCGAGAACCCCAACGGGTCCAAACGAGCCTCGTTCCTTAAGGAGAAGGAGAAAGGCGTTGGGCGGGAGGACGATGTCTTCGACCCATCCGTTCCGCCTACAAACATCAGGTCGAAGGCAAAACTGCCGAAGGCGGATGACCTGGGATCGGAGATGCAGGAGCGGCCTACTGAAGAGTTAGTCGCCTGCATCAAGACCCATCTTGATACGGTCGAAAAAATCGCGGACAAGTCCCGAAATATGAGAGGGGACTACATCCACGGCCTGCGTCTCGCAGCGAGGAAGGTTCACGCAGCCGCGGAGGTTCTTGCAGGGCGGGGCTCTGTGGATGCTAATGTGGTGCGTCTGGAGCGGGAAAACGCCGAGCTGCGCGCTCGGATGGCTGACCTATCTGAGAAGGTGGAGAGTCTGACGGAGGCCGTCCGTCAGCAGTCATGTTCCCAAGCCAGCACTGAGAGTGCGGCCAAACCGGCGGCGTCAACACCTGCTGCTGGAGGAGCTGACTGGGAGGGCCGGTTTATGGAGCGTATCGGCGCGCTCATGGACCGGAAGTTGGCTGCGGCTATTAAAGCCCAGCCAACTCCACCCCGGACTGGCATGGCTCCCGCGGTGTCAGGCTCTTCTCCAAAAACATCGTCGGGGAAGGGCATAGCGACGGCAAATCGCCAGCAGCCGCTGGCATCAGTGGCACCCCCGCTGTCACAGCGGCTGGAGCGGCCCGAGGCGCAGGCACCGTCTACGTGGACGACGGTAGTCAAGGCCAAGAAGGCAAAGAAGAAGGCGACACTCCCAGCCAAGCCGAGTCCCAAAGCAGGCCCCAAGTCTGGCCCAAAGGCCGTCCCCAAGGGGGGCGTCATTCCAAAGCCGGCGCGGCTGCCATCTTCTGCGGCGATCACGGTGACGATTCCGGAGGGTTCGGACGTCACCTTGGCCGCGGTGATGGCGGCAGCTAAGTCCCGCATCAAGCTGGCCGATGTCGGGGTAGATAATGTTCGCTCCAAGCGGGCTATTACGGGGGGGCTCATTATGGAGTTGTCCGGGCCTGACTGCGCCTCTAAGGCCGATAAGTTGGCAGAGCGCATGCGCGTGACCCTCGAGGACCTTAAGGTCCGCATTACTCGCCCCATGAAGATGGGGGAGCTGCGGCTTAAGGACCTCGATGACAGCGTTTCGCCCGAGGAGGTAGCGGCCGCGGTCGCCAATGCTGGGGGCTGCTCGGCTGACGACGTGCGGGTGGGCGATATTCGTCGCTCGCCCACTGCCCTGGGCACGGTGTGGGTCCGTTGTCCACTAGCTGCGGTTCGCAAGCTAGCTGCGGCAGGGCACGTCGTCGTCGGGTGGGTATCGGCGCGGGTCGACTACCTGACCTCGCGGCCGCTACAGTGCTTCCGGTGTCTGGAGTACGGGCACGTGCGCAGCATGTGTCGGAGCACAGTGGACCGCACAAACTTGTGCTACGCGTGCGGCGAACCCGATCATCGGGCTAGCCAGTGCACGCGTCCGCGCAAGTGTCCGCTGTGCTCCGACCTGGGCTGCAAGGCTGACCACAGGATGGGGAGCAAGAAATGCTCTCCTCCTAAGAAGGGCAAGAGGAAGCCAGCTCCTCCAGCCCCAGCCACCGGAAGCGGAACGGCCCCAACAGGGGCGGCCGTTCAGTCGGGCCAAGGCCCGCCACCCCAGGAGGCCATGGAGGCCTCTTAATGGATCACACCATTAAGGTCCTCCAGTGCAACCTGAACCACTGCCGAGGGGCACAGGACCTTCTCCTGCAAACCCTCGCGCAGTGGTCGGTTGCACTTGCCGTAGTGGCGGAGCCCTATTGTACCCCCAGCCATCCTCGCTGGTTCGGGGACGATACGGGCTCCGTCGCTATATACTGGGCTGGTGGCGAAGGTGACCCCCACTGTGCCCTGCTAGAGAAGGGACAGGGCTTCGTGGCCACGGAGTGGGGTCATATAGCCGTTGTGGGCTGTTACGTCTCCCCGAACATAGGTACCCTTGCCGCTTACGAGGCGTACCTGGACGAGGTGGGAAACTGCATACGCAGGTGCCTGCCCCGTCCCGTGCTTGTCTTGGGCGACTTCAACGCGCACTCGCGAGTGTGGGGAAGTCCCCGAGACAACCCTAGGGGAGTTTCCGTAGTGGAATGGGCGGCGGGACTTGACCTCCGGTTGTTAAATCGGGGGTCCGTCAACACGTGTGTGCGATGGCAGGGGGAGTCGATCGTGGATCTATCATGGGCGACTCCCTCTCTCATGCACATGGTGTCGGGATGGAGAGTAGCGGAGGAGATGGTCACACTATCCGACCATCGCCACATCATTCTCGATGTGGCCCTTCGCCCTCCCGGCCACGTGTCCCGCCGCAGTAGCAGCCCGCCGCGACGATGGGCCCTCAAGCGGCCTGCCCAGTCTCAGCAGCCAACGTGCTGCTGGGAAAGGGCAGGCTGCTGGTAGGGTGGAGCTCCGCAAGAGTGGTTTCACTGGGGGAGCGTCCCATGCGCTGCTATAGGTGCATGGGTCTGGGGCACACTCGCCCCCAGTGCCCCGCAGCGGCGGACAGAGGGGACCTGTGCTTCCGGTGTGGAGGCGCAGGTCACAAGGCGGCCACCTGCGGGAGGGCCGAGCCGCGCTGCGCTATATGCGCCGAGTCCGGCAGGCCCTCCGGGCATGTAATGGGGGGACGCAGCTGCGTTCCCCCGAAGACGAAGGGCAAAGCCGCCGGGGCCCGGACCGCCCCTGCCGCCCCTGAGGTAGCTCGCCGAGTGGCGAGCGAGGAGGTTGAGATGGCTGACTGATGGATCAAGTCGGTCAACTCAGCCTCCTCCAGACGAACCTCAACCACTGCGCCAGGGCTCAGGATCTGCTCATGCAGTCCCTGGCGCAGTGGGAAATTGATGTGGCGGTCGCCGCGGAGCCGTACCACGTTCCCCCCCAACACCCGTGTTGGGCTGGGGACCTGGACGACTCCGTGGCCATTGTGGGAAAGGGGAGTGGCGGCCCCCCCCTCTCAGTCGAAGAGAGGGGTTCGGGGTATGTGGTGGCCAAGTGGGGGGAGTATGCGGTCGTCGGCGCATACTTCTCCCCCAATAGAACCGCTGCGGAGCTGGAGGTCTTTATGGACCTCCTGGCCGCGGCGGTGCGAAGGCAGGTGCCACGTCAGGTCCTCGTTATGGGGGACCTGAACGCCAAGGCCCGGGACTGGGGCAACCCCACTACTGACTCTCGCGGGGAGATTGTCAGGGAGTGGGCGGTTGCCGCAGGGCTGACCCTTATGAATAGAGGGTCGGTCCACACGTGCGTGCGACAGCGAGGGGGGTCCGTGGTGGACGTTACGTTCGCCACCCCCGCTGTCGCGGCACGTGCCCGGGCGTGGAGGGTGATGTCGGAGGTGGAGACTCTCTCGGACCATAAATATATACGGTTCGAGATCTCCACCTCCGACAAGGGAGGCGCGTGGTGCGTGCGGACCTCCCGCGCTGGTCGATCAGCCGCCTCGACGCCGAACTGGCAGTTGAGGCGGCGATCGTCCAGTCGTGGTCGGCCGCGCCCACGCACCCAGAGGTGGACGTTGCGGCGTGCCACTTCCGGGAGGCGGTGACGGCGGTGTGCGACGCCGCCATGCCCCGGTCCCGGCGCCTCCCGGGCCGCAGGGAGGTGTACTGGTGGAGCTCGGAGATCGCTGATCTCCGAGCTGCCTGCTCGGCGGCGCGGCGGCCGTACGCCCGCTGGAGGAGGCGGCGTCACGGCCGGACCGACGGGGAGCTGTCAGCTGGGGAGCTGGCAGCTGAGTGCCGGCTGTACAGCTCCTACCGCGAGGCGAAGCGGGAGCTGCAGCTGGCCGTCGGCCGGGCCAAGACGCGGGCCTGGAACGAGGCTCTGGATGGCCTCGACAGGGACCCATGGGGGCGTCCTTATAGGGCAGCCCGGAAAAAGTTCCGGGGCCAGACGCCCCCTATCGCGGAGTCCCTAGAGCCGGAGCTTCTGGGCAGGGTGTTGGAGGGGCTCTTCCCCGACGTGAACCCCCACCACACCCCGCCCACAATGGCGGCGCCGTCCCTCCTCCCTGAGGAGTTGGACCCGGCCTCCATCCCCCTCGTGTCTGAGGTGGAGATGGAGGTTGCCGTCGGCCGCCTACGCGGCAAGAGGACGGCACCGGGTCCCGACGGGATCCCTAAGCGGGTCCTACGGCTTGCCTTGGGGGAGATGGGCGACCAGCTTCGGGAACTGTTCGACGTATGTCTCACGTCTGGACGGTTCCCGAAGCTGTGGAAGGACGGTCGGTTGTGCCTGTTGCGGAAGGAGGGTCGAGCCGTAGACTCTCCTTCAGCATACAGGCCAATAGTGCTGCTGGATGACACGGGGAAGCTGCTGGAGAGAGTAGTCGCTTCCCGTGTCATCCGGCACCTGGAGGGTACTGGGCCTGGGTTATCGCAGGCCCAGTATGGGTTCAGAGCGGGGCGGTCTACTATAGACGCCCTGCTCTGGCTCAAGGGGTGGACGCAGGAGGCGGTCCACGAGGGGAACAAGGCGTTGGCTGTCTCGCTCGACATAGCCAACGCCTTCAACAGCCTGCCGCACTGCACGATACGAGAGGCGCTCCTCTATCATGGAGTGCCTCTGTATCTGCGGAGGCTGTTGGCGGACTACCTCCAGGACCGCGAGGTCCTGGTGGAAGGACGCGACGGCTTGAGACACCGTCGCGTCGTCCGCGGGGTTCCACAGGGGTCGGTGCTGGGGCCGCTCCTGTGGAACATAGGCTACGACTGGGTGCTCCGCGGCACGCTTCCCGCAAATATGCGGGTGGCGTGTTATGCGGATGACACCCTGGTCGTGGCCAAGGGGAGGGACCTCGGGGAGGCGATGCGGCTAGCCACGGTGGGCACCACCATCGTGGTCGGCCGCATACGCTCCCTGGGACTGGAGGTAGCCCTCTCCAAGACCGAGGCCCTGTTGTTCCATGGGCCTCGGGGGGGACCCCCTCCAGGAACGAGGATAGTTCTGGACGGGGTCCTGGTCCGGGTTGGGACCCAGATGAAATATTTGGGTCTCATCCTGGACGGGAGGTGGACTTTTGGGGCCCATTTTACCCAGCTGGCCCCAAGAGTCCTAGGAGCCGCGGCCGCATTAGGGAGGCTGCTGCCCAACGTGGGTGGCCCGAGCGCCACATGTCGCCGGCTGTACTCCGGAGTCATCCGGAGTATGGCCCTGTACGGGGCACCGGTCTGGGTGGACGCCCTCAGTCGCGGGAACATGACCCTGCTGCGACGTCCGCAGCGGGTCATCGCGACGAGGGCGATCCGCGGATACCGGACGGTGTCCTGGACGGCAGCTTGTGTGTTGGCCGGTGATCCCCCCTGGGCTCTCCAAGCGGAAATCCTCGCCGAAGTATACCACTTCGTGGCGGCGAGGAGATCCGATGGGGAGTACCCAGTGTGGGAGGAGGTCGCACACATGCGGCGACTGGCGCGGGCCGCCTTGTTGCGGCGGTGGGCGGAGGACCTGGCTCCACCGGTCCCTGGTCAGTGGACGGTGGAGGCCATTAGACCGGTCCTCCGGAGGTGGGTGCGGCGGCGGTTCGGGTCGCTGACCTTCCGATTGGTGCAGGTGCTTTCCGGGCATGGATGCTTCGGAAAGTATCTGCACCAGATCGCGAGGAGGGAGGCGACCCCGGCCTGCCACGAATGTGGGGCGCCGGAGGATACGGCGCTCCATACGCTGGAGGTGTGTGCCGCGTGGGGTCCCATGCGACACACACTTTCAGCGATCCTGGGCCGGGACCTCTCTCTGCCGAGCGTGGTAAGTGCCATGCTCGGCGGCGAGAGGGAGTGGCAGGCGATGGTCTCCTTCTGCGAGGAGGTCATGACGCAGAAGGAGGCCGCTGAGCGGGTCAGAGAGGATGACGCCCGATCTGACCCGCTCCGGCGCAGACGTCGCGGGGGACGAAGGGGGCGGTTCGCCCGCCTCCTTCATCCTCCGTAGTGGGGTCACTGGTGGAGAGTCGGGGGACTCTCTGCCGGCTGGCACGACCCCACACGTCTGAGGGGTAACCTTGGGTGAGAAGGTTACCCCTCCCTGAGGCCGAGGCCCGGACCGGTTCCCGGGCCGCCCGCCGGGACGAGATGGTGAATGCGAAAGCGACCCCATCTCGTCCCACCATGGCGGTGGACTGCTCACCGGGGGGGTTTTTAGTGGGTTCGAGCCCCACATACCCCCTTCCGTCACCCCCATGGCGGAAGGGAAATGCGGTGGGCATTTTCCCCCCCCACAAAAAAAAAAAAAAAAAAGGTTCTCCGGGTGATCGCGGGAGTTTTGAGTTTGTTGGCGTTTTCGGAGTTTTGGAGGGTTTTTAGTTTGTGTCGGGGAGTTTGTGTTTGTTGTGGTGTCGCGGAAGGCCTAGGCATGCCGAAGCCTTTGCGCGACGTGGCGGGGAGGTTTTTAAAAGGCCCTTCTCAGGGCCCCTCCTCGCAGGCGGGAGTGGAGTCGGACGTGGAGGTCGACTCGATGGAGGTTGGGACTCGGGCGGGTTCTCCACCCAAGAAAGGCCCTTCTCAGGGCCCCTCTTCTTCAGAGGAAAGGGTGGACTCCGATGGGTCCGCAACTTACGAGGGTGGGTTGGCTCGGAAGCGGCCGTCTTCCTCGTTCTTCGTGCCCGGGTATTTGGACTCGGACACGGAGACCGAGGGGTCCGCGGCTGCCAAGGTCAACTCGGCGAAGAGAGGAGGGAGGAGGTCTGCCAAAGCGGGCCCCTCGTCAAGAGAGGATTTCCTCAAACCTGGTTTGGGGGAGGTCCTGCAGAGCAGGCCTTACATGAAGGAGCGTTCCGCTGCTGTCCCTGACGTCGCGACGACCGGTAGCGATACCGACGTCTCCGCGACGGTCGGGGACATCAGCGCGCTGAACGCGCAGCAGTTGAGGGCGCATGCGGGCGAGAAGCTCGCCTGCATTTTGGAGGTTGCTCGGAAGTCCGGCAACCTCAAGGGCGAATTTGTCGCCCGCCTGAAGGGCTCAGCGTCCGGCCTGCGAGAGGTGGTGGATGCCCTCGCAGATCGGAGTGAGGCTGAAGAGACGCGGCGGTTGAGGGCGGATAACGGCCGCCTGCGCCTAGAGACGGAGGCGCTGAGGGCTGAGGTGAAGTCGCTTCGTCGCGGCTTCACCGAAGCGAAGTCGGAGGCTGCCGCCGCCACCACTGCCGCTGCCGCTGCTTCAGTGGCAGGACCGCAGGCAGCCCCCGTCATCGTGGGGGCGGACCTGGTCGAGGAGCTGAAGCGCTCCTTGACCTCCACGTTTGGGCAGATGCTCAACGCACGACTAGCGGGGATCGAGGAGCGCCTCTTGCCGGCTCCGGTGGTTCGCCCGCCACTAAGGGCAGACGCCGGGAGGGCTGCGGTGGCTGCTTTGCCACCCAAGCCGACGTCACAGCGGGCCCCTGCCCCTGCCCCCAAAGCGGGTAAGCGGGCTGCCCCCTCGATGACGCCAGTGGCGGGCCCATCGAGTGAGGCTGCCCCTGTCGCCGTTCCCCAGGTAAGGGAAACCTGGGCGACGGTGACGAAGAAGGGCAAAGGAAAGGGAAAGAAATCTTCACCCCCCTCTGCACCCGTGATTGCCCCAGCGGTTCGTCCCACCGCTGCTCCAAAGCCGGCGGCGGCGCTGAAGCCCCCAAAGTCCGCAGCTGTCGTGTTGTCACTGCAGCCCGCGGCCGCGGATAAGGGGGTGACGTACAGTGCCGTCCTCCAGGTGGCCCAGGAGAAGGTAAATCTCCAGGAGCTGGGGATCAGCCAGCTCCGATTCCGTCAGACGGCCACGGGAGCCAGGATGCTGGAGATTCCTGGCTCCCAAAACGGAGAAAAGGCCGACAGGCTCGCGGAGAAACTCCGCGATGTCCTGTCGGAGGTGGCCAGTGTCACCAGGCCTGTGAAGACCACGGACCTCCGTGTGACGGGCCTGGACGACGCGGCCACCAAAGAGAAGGTGGCCGTGGCGGTTGCTGAGGCGGGCCGCTGTGACGTGCGGCTCGTCAAGGCCGGAGAAATCCGCTCCGGCTTCGGCGGCACTGGGTCCACCCTGGTGTCCTGCCCAGTCTCAGCAGCCAACGTGCTGCTGGAAAAGGGCAGGCTGCTGGTAGGGTGGAGCTCAGCACGTGTGGTTTCGCTGGGGGCGCGTCCCATGCGCTGTTATAGGTGCATGGGGCTGGGGCACACTCGCCCCCAGTGCCCCGCGGCGGCTGACAGAGGGGACCTGTGCTTCCGGTGTGGAGGCGCAGGTCACAAGGCGGCCACCTGTGGGAGGGCCGAGCCGCGCTGCGCTATATGCGCCGAGTCCGGCAGGCCCTCCGGGCATGTAATGGGGGGACGCAGCTGCGTTCCCCCGAAGACGAAGGGCAAAGCCGCCGGGGCCCGGACCGCCCCTGCCGCCCCTGAGGTAGCTCGCCGAGTGGCGAGCGAGGAGGTTGAGATGGCTGACTGATGGATCAAGTCGGTCAACTCAACCTCCTCCAGACGAACCTCAACCACTGCGCCAGGGCTCAGGATCTGCTCATGCAGTCCCTGGCGCAGTGGGAAATTGATTTGGCGGTCGCCGCGGAGCCGTACCACGTTCCCCCCCAACACCCGTGCTGGGCTGGGGACCTGGACGACTCCGTGGCCATTGTGGGAAAGGGGAGTGGCGGCCTCCCCCTCTCAGTCGAAGAGAGGGGTTCGGGGTACGTGGTGGCCAAGTGGGGGGAGTATGCGGTCGTCGGCGCATACTTCTCCCCCAATAGAACCGCTGCGGAGCTGGAGGTCTTTATGGACCTCCTGGCCGCGGCGGTGCGAAGGCAGGTGCCACGTCAGGTCCTCGTTATGGGGGACCTGAACGCCAAGGCCCGGGACTGGGGCAACCCCACTACTGACTCTCGCGGGGAGATTGTCAGGGAGTGGGCGGTTGCCGCAGGGCTGACCCTTCTGAATAGAGGGTCGGTCCACACGTGCGTGCGACAGCGAGGGGGGTCCGTGGTGGACGTTACGTTCGCCACCCCCGCTGTCGCGGCACGTGCCCGGGCGTGGAGGGTGATGTCGGAGGTGGAGACTCTCTCGGACCATAAATATATACGGTTCGAGATCTCCACCTCCGACATCCAAGGGAGGCGCGTGGTGCGTGCGGACCTCCCGCGCTGGTCGATCAGTCGCCTCGACGCCGAACTGGCAGTTGAGGCGGCGATCGTCCAGTCGTGGTCGGCCGCGCCCACGCACCCGGAAGTGGACGTCGCGGCGTGCCACTTCCGGGAGGCGGTGACGGCGGTCTGCGACGCCGCCATGCCCCGGTCCCGGCGCCTCCCCGGCCGCCGCGAGGTGTACTGGTGGAGCTCGGAGATCGCTGATCTCCGAGCTGCCTGCTCGGCAGCGCGGCGGCCGTACGCCCGCTGGAGGAGGCGGCGTCACGGCCGCACCGACGAGGAGCTGTCAGCTGGGGAGCTGGCAGCTGAGTGCCGGCTGTACAGCTCCTATCGCGAGGCGAAGCGGGAGCTGCAGCTGGCCGTCGGCCGGGCCAAGACGCGGGCCTGGGACGAGGCTCTGGAGGGCCTCGACAGGGACCCATGGGGGCGTCCTTATAGGGCAGCCCGGAAAAAGTTCCGGGGCCAGACGTCCCCGATCGCGGAGTCCCTGGAGCCGGAGCTTCTGGGCAGGGTGTTGGGGGGGCTCTTCCCCGACGTGGACCCCCACCACACCCCGCCCACAATGGCGGCGCCGTCCCTCCTCCCTGAGGAGTTGGACCCGGCCTCCATCCCCCTTGTGTCGGAGGTGGAGATGGAGGTTGCCGTCGGCCGACTACGCGGCAAGAGGACGGCACCGGGTCCCGACGGGATCCCTAAGCGGGTCCTACGGCTTGCCTTGGGGGAGATGGGCGACCAGCTTCGGGAACTGTTCGACGTATGTCTCACGTCTGGACGGTTCCCGAAGCTGTGGAAGGACGGTCGGTTGTGCCTGTTGCGGAAGGAGGGTCGAGCCGTAGACTCTCCTTCAGCATACAGGCCAATAGTGCTGCTGGATGACACGGGGAAGCTGCTGGAGAGAGTAGTCGCTTCCCGTGTCATCCGGCACCTGGAGGGTACTGGGCCTGGGTTATCGCAGGCCCAGTATGGGTTCAGAGCGGGGCGGTCTACTATAGACGCCCTGCTCTGGCTCAAGGGGTGGACGCAGGAGGCGGTCCACGAGGGGAACAAGGCGTTGGCTGTCTCGCTCGACATAGCCAACGCCTTCAACAGCCTGCCGCACTGCACGATACGAGAGGCGCTCCTCTATCATGGAGTGCCTCTGTATCTGCGGAGGCTGTTGGCGGACTACCTCCAGGACCGCGAGGTCCTGGTGGAAGGACGCGACGGCTTGAGACACCGTCGCGTCGTCCGCGGGGTTCCACAGGGGTCGGTGCTGGGGCCGCTCCTGTGGAACATAGGCTACGACTGGGTGCTCCGCGGCACGCTTCCCGCAAATATGCGGGTGGCGTGTTATGCGGATGACACCCTGGTCGTGGCCAAGGGGAGGGACCTCGGGGAGGCGATGCGGCTAGCCACGGTGGGCACCACCATCGTGGTCGGCCGCATACGCTCCCTGGGACTGGAGGTAGCCCTCTCCAAGACCGAGGCCCTGTTGTTCCATGGGCCTCGGGGGGGACCCCCTCCAGGAACGAGGATAGTTCTGGACGGGGTCCTGGTCCGGGTTGGGACCCAGATGAAATATTTGGGTCTCATCCTAGACGGGAGGTGGACTTTTGGGGCCCATTTTACCCAGCTGGCCCCAAGAGTCCTAGGAGCCGCGGCCGCATTAGGGAGGCTGCTGCCCAACGTGGGTGGCCCGAGCGCCACATGTCGCCGGCTGTACTCCGGAGTCATCCGGAGTATGGCCCTGTACGGGGCACCGGTCTGGGTGGACGCCCTCAGTCGCGGGAACATGACCCTGCTGCGACGTCCGCAGCGGGTCATCGCGACGAGGGCGATCCGCGGATACCGGACGGTGTCCTGGACGGCAGCTTGTGTGTTGGCCGGTGATCCCCCCTGGGCTCTCCAAGCGGAAATCCTCGCCGAAGTATACCACTTCGTGGCGGCGAGGAGATCCGATGGGGAGTACCCAGTGTGGGAGGAGGTCGCACACATGCGGCGACTGGCGCGGGCCGCCTTGTTGCGGCGGTGGGCGGAGGACCTGGCTCCACCGGTCCCTGGTCAGTGGACGGTGGAGGCCATCAGACCGGTCCTCCGGAGGTGGGTGCGGCGGCGGTTCGGGTCGCTGACCTTCCGATTGGTGCAGGTGCTTTCCGGGCATGGATGCTTCGGAAAGTATCTGCACCAGATCGCGAGGCGGGAGGCGACCCCGGCCTGCCACGAATGTGGGGCGCCGGAGGATACGGCGCTCCATACGCTGGAGGTGTGTGCCGCGTGGGGTCCCATGCGACACACACTTTCAGCGATCCTGGGCCGGGACCTCTCTCTGCCGAGCGTGGTAAGTGCCATGCTCGGCGGCGAGAGGGAGTGGCAGGCGATGGTCTCCTTCTGCGAGGAGGTTATGACGCAGAAGGAGGCCGCTGAGCGGGTCAGAGAGGATGACGCCCGATCTGACCCGCTCCGGCGCAGACGTTTTCGTTTGTTTTTGGGGAGTCTGTTGTTTGTTGTGGGGTCGCGGAGGGTTTCGGCATGCCGGGGCCTTTGCGTGACGTGGCGGGGAGGTTCCTAAAAGGCCCTTCTCAGGGCCCCTCCTCGCGGGAGAAGGCGGAATCGGACGCTGGGTCCGAGGACGTGTTGGTGACGGGGGTCGGTGCTCCGCCCCAAAAAGGCCCTTCTCAGGGCCCCTCTCAGGAGGAAGGGGTGGACTCCGACGTGTCGGAGAGTTATTTGGGGGGGTTGGCTCTGAAGCGGCCGTCTTCCTCGTTCTTCGTGCCCGGGTATTTGGACTCGGACACGGAGACCGAGGGGACAGCGTCCGCCAAGGTCAGCTCGTCGAAGAGGGGAGGGAGGAGGTCTGCCAAAGCGGGCCCCTCGTCAAGAGAGGATTTCCTCAAACCTGGTTTGGGGGAGGTCCTGCAAAGCAGGCCTTATGGGAAGGCGCGTTCCGCTGCTGTCCCTGACGTCGCGACGACCGGTAGCGATACCGACGTCTCCGCGATGGTCGGGGACATCAGCGCGCTTAACGCGCAGCAGTTGAGGGCGCATGCGGGCGAGAAGCTCGCCTGCATTTTGGAGGTTGCTCGGAAGTCCGGCAACCTCAAAGGCGAGTTTGTTGCCCGCCTGAAAGGGTCAGCGTCTGGCCTGCGAGAGGTGGTGGACGCCCTCGCGGACCGTAGCGAGGCGGAGGAGACGCGACGACTGAGGGCCGATAACGGCCGCCTGCGCCTTGAGACGGAGGCGCTGAAGGCTGAGGTGAAGTCGCTTCGTCGCGGCTTCACCGAAGCGAAGTCGCAGGCCGCCGCCGCCACCACTGCCGCTGCTGTGGCAGGGCCGCTGGCGGCCCCCGTCGTTGTGGGGGCAGACCTGGTGGAGGAGCTGAAGCGCTCCTTGACCACCACATTCGGGACGATGCTGAACGCCCGAATCGCGGGGATCGAGGAGCGCCTCTTGCCGTCTCCGGTGGTCCGCCCGCCACTAAGGGCAGACTCTGGGAGGGCTGCGGTGCCACCCAAGCCGACGCCACAGCGGGCCTCTGCCCCTGCCCCCAAAGCGGGCAAGCGCGCTGCCCCCTCGGTGGCACCAGTGGCGGGTCCCTCGAGGGAGGCTGCACCTGTCGCCGTTCCCCAGGTGAAGGAAACTTGGGCGACGGTGACGAAGAAGGGCAAGGGAAAGGGGAAGAAATCCTCCCCCCCCTCTGCACCCGTGACTGCCCCAGCGGCTCGTCCCGCCGCTGCTGCCCCGAAGCTGACGGCGGCGCTGAAGCCCCCAAAGTCCGCGGCTGTCGTGCTGTCGCTGCAGCCCGCGGCCGCGGATAAGGGGGTGACTTATAGCGCTGTCCTCCGGATGGCCCAGGACAAGGTCAATCTCCAAGAGCTGGGGATTGACCGTGTCCAGTTTCGGCAGACGGCCACGGGAGCCAGGATGCTGGAGATTCCTGGCTCGCAAAGTGGGGAAAAAGCCGACAGGCTCGCGGAGAAACTCCGCGATGTCCTGTCGGAGGTGGCTAGCGTCACCAGACCCGTGAAGTCGACGGACCTCCGCATCACGGGTCTGGATGACGCGGCCACGAAGGAGAAGGTGGCCGCGGCGGTTGCCGAGGCGGGCCGCTGCGACGTGCGGCTCGTCAAAGCCGGAGAGATACGCTCCGGCTTCGGCGGCCCCGGCTCCACCCTTGTGTCCTGCCCGATCCCGGCAGCCAAAGTGCTGCTGGAAAAGGGCAGGCTATTGGTCGGGTGGAGCTCGGCGCGTGTGTTTTCGCTGGGGGCGCGTCCCATGCGCTGTTATAGGTGCATGGGGTTGGGGCACACTCGCCCCCAGTGCCCTGCGGCGGCGGACAGGGGTGACCTGTGCTTCCGGTGTGGAGGCACCGGTCACAAGGCGGCCACCTGCGGGAGGGCCGAGCCGCGCTGTGCGATTTGCGCAGAGTCCGGCAGGCCCTCCGGGCACGTAATGGGGGGACGCAGCTGCGTTCCCCCGAAGACGGTGGGAAAAGCCGCCGGGGCCCGGACCGCCCCTGCTGCCCCTGAGGTCTCTCGCCAAGTGGCGAGCGAGGTGGTTGTGATGTCAGACTGATGGATCAGGTCTGGCATCTCAACCTCCTCCAGACGAACCTAAACCACTGCGCCAGGGCTCAGGATCTGCTCATGCAGTCCCTGGCGCAGTGGGCAATTGATGTGGCGGTCGCCGCGGAGCCGTACCACGTTCCCACCCAACATCCATGTTGGGCTGGGGACCTGGACGGCTCCGTGGCCATTGTGGGAAAGGGGAATGGCGGCCCCCCCCTCTCAGTCGAAGAGAGGGGTTCGGGGTACGTGGTGGCCAAGTGGGGGGAGTATGCGATCGTCGGCGCATACTTCTCCCCCAATAGAACCGCTGCGGAGCTGGAGGTCTTTATGGACCTCCTGGCCGCAGCGGTGCGAAGGCAGGCGCCACGTCAGGTCCTCGTTATGGGGGACCTGAACGCCAAGGCCCGGGACTGGGGCAACCCCACTACTGACTCTCGAGGGGAGATAGTCAGGGAGTGGGCGGTTGCCGCAGGGCTGACCCTCTTGAATAGAGGGTCGGTCCACACGTGCGTGCGACAGCGAGGGGGGTCCGTGGTGGACGTTACGTTCGCCACCCCCGCTGTCGCGGCACGTGCCCGGGCGTGGAGGGTGATGTCGGAGGTGGAGACTCTCTCGGACCATAAATATATACGGTTCGAGATCTCCACCTCCGACATCCAAGGGAGGCGCGTGGTGCGTGCGGACCTCCCGCGCTGGTCGATCAGTCGCCTCGACGCCGAACTGGCAGTTGAGGCGGCGATCGTCCAGTCGTGGTCGGCCGCGCCCACGCACCCGGAGGTGGACGTCGCGGCGTGCCACTTCCGGGAGGCGGTGACGGCGGTGTGCGACGCCGCCATGCCCAGGTCCCGGCGCCTCCCAGGCCGCCGGGAGGTGTATTGGTGGAGCTCGGAGATCGCTGATCTCCGAGCTGCCTGCTCGGCGGCACGGCGGCTCTACGCCCGTTGCAGGAGGCGGCGTCACGGCCGGACCGATGAGGAGCTGTCAGCCGAAGAACTGACAGCTGAGTGCCGGCTGTACAGCTCCTACCGTGACGCAAAGGAGGAGCTGCAGCTGGCCATCGGTCGGGCCAAAACGAGGGCCTGGGATGAGGCTCTGGAGGGCCTCGACAGGGACCCATGGGGGCGTCCGTATAGAGCGGCCCGGAAAAAGTTCCGGGGCCAGACGCCCCCGATAGCAGAGTCCCTGGAGCCGGAGCTTCTGGGTCGGGTGTTGGGGGGTCTCTTCCCCGACATTGACCCCCACCACGCCCCGCCCACAATGACAGCGCCGTCCTTCCTCCCCGAGGAGTTGGACCCGGCCTCCATCCCCCTCGTGACAGAGGTGGAGATGGAGGTTGCCGTCGGCCGCCTACGCGGCAAGAGGACGGCACCGGGTCCTGACGGGATCCCCAAGCGGGTCCTGAGGATCGCCTTGGGGGAGATGGGTATCCAGCTTCGGGAACTGTTCGACGTATGTCTCACGTCAGGACGGTTCCCGAAGCTGTGGAAGGACGGCAAGTTGTGCCTGTTGCGGAAGGAGGGTCGAGCCGTAGACTCGCCTTCCGCATACAGGCCAATAGTGCTGCTGGATGACACGGGGAAGCTACTGGAGAGAGTAGTCGCTTCCCGTGTCATCCGGCACCTAGAGGGGACTGGGCCTGGGCTGTCACAGGCCCAGTATGGGTTCAGAGCGGGGCGGTCTACAATAGACGCCCTGCTCTGGCTCAAGGGGTGGACGCAGGAGGCGGTCCACGAGGGGGACAAGGCGTTGGCAGTCTCGCTTGACATAGCCAACGCCTTCAACAGCCTGCCGCACGGGACGATACGGGAGGCGCTCCTCTATCATGGAGTGCCTCTGTATCTGCGGAGGCTGTTGGCGGACTACCTCCAGGACCGCGAGGTCCTGGTGGAAGGACGCGACGGCTTGAGACACCGTCGCGTCGTCCGCGGGGTTCCACAGGGGTCGGTGCTGGGGCCGCTCCTGTGGAACATAGGCTACGACTGGGTGCTCCGCGGCACGCTTCCCGCAAATATGCGGGTGGCGTGTTACGCGGATGACACCCTGGTCGTAGCCAGGGGGAGGGACCTCGGGGAGGCGATGCGGCTAGCCACGGTGGGCACCACCATCGTGGTCGGCCGCATACGCTCCCTGGGACTGGAGGTAGCCCTCTCCAAGACCGAGGCCCTGTTGTTCCATGGGCCTCGGGGGGGACCCCCTCCAGGAACGAGGATAGTTCTGGACGGGGTCCTGGTCCGGGTTGGGACCCAAATGAAATATTTGGGTCTCATCCTGGACGGGAGGTGGACTTTTGGGGCCCATTTCACCCAGCTGGCCCCAAGAGTCCTGGGAGCCGCGGCCGCTTTAGGGAGGCTGCTGCCCAACGTGGGTGGCCCGAGCGCCACATGTCGCCGGCTGTACTCCGGAGTTATCCGGAGTATGGCCCTGTACGGGGCACCGGTCTGGGTGGACGCCCTCAGTCGCGGGAATATGACCCTGCTGCGACGTGTCCTGCGACGGTGTCCTGGACGGCAGCGTGCGTGCTGGCCGGTGATCCCCCCTGGGCTCTCCAAGCGGAGATCCTCGCCGAAGTGTATCACTACATAGCGGCGAGGAGATCCGACGGGGAGTACCCAGTGTGGGAGGAGGTCGCGCGCATGCGGCGACTGGCGCGGGCCGCCTTGTTGCGGCGGTGGGCGGAGGACCTGGCTCCACCGGTCCCTGGTCAGTGGACGGTGGAGGCCATTAGACCGGTCCTCCGGAGGTGGGTGCGGCGGCGGTTCGGGTCGCTGACCTTCCGATTGGTGCAGGTGCTTTCCGGGCATGGATGCTTCGGAAAGTATCTGCACCAGATCGCGAGGCGGGAGGCGACCCCGGCCTGCCACGAATGTGGGGCGCCGGAGGATACGGCGCTCCATACGCTGGAGGTGTGTGCCGCGTGGGGTCCCATGCGACACACACTTTCAGCGATCCTGGGCCGGGACCTCTCTCTGCCGAGCGTGGTAAATGCCATGCTCGGCGGCGAGAGGGAGTGGCAGGCGATGGTCTCCTTCTGCGAGGAGGTCATGACGCAGAAGGAGGCCCCTGTTTGGGTGGATGCTCTGGATAGCAAGAATATCACCCTGCTGCGACAACCCCAAAGAGCAATGGCAGTAAGGGTGATCCGAGGTTATCATACGATCTCCAGCGAGGCAGCTTGTGTGCTGGCCTGTGTTTTGCCCTGGGACATAGATGCGAGAGCCCTGGCTTCAATGTATGATTGGCGCCAGGAGGCGCTTGTCCAGGACCTTAGGCCAGTACCGCGTGAGGTGGAAGCGCAACGGTCTGCATTGCGAAGAGCTGCGGTGGCAGAATGGAAGTCGCGTTTGGAGAGGCCTAGTGCCGGCCGTAGAACGGTTGAGGCGGTCTGTCCAATTCTAAGTCAGTGGTTGGAGAGGCAACACGGTGTTTTAACCTTCCGGATGACGCAGATACTCTCAGGACATGGCTGTTTTGGAGGGTATCTGTGTCAGATTGCCAGAAGAGAGCCGACGGCTCAGTGCCATCATTGTGATGGCTGCCTCGAAGAATCGGCCCAGCACACACTGGAGGTGTGCCCAGCCTGGGCGGTGGAGCGGAGTGAGCTTTGCAATATAATAGGTAACGACCTCTCCCTGCCAACTGTGGTTCATGCTATGGTTGACAGTGAGAGGTCGTGGGAAGCGGTTCTCTCCTTCTGTGAAACAGTAATGCTCCAGAAGGAAGCGGCGGAGAGAGAGAGGGAGGAGAGCTCCGACCTTGTCATCCGCCGAAGAAGAACCGGGCGCCGGAGGGCGACACATAATCGTCGTCTTCCACCCTGACAGGAGCCAGAGGGCAGTTGACTTGGGGAAGTCAGCTGTCTAATTACCTGGCCTGAGTAGGAGAGCGTGTGTTCCCGCGCGCCACACTATCGGCGATAGAGGGTAATATCCCTCGCTCCTAAGACGGAGCCTAAAGGCCAACGCAGTTGGGGTTCGCGGAAGTATGCTCAGCGTTCCCGTGTCCCCGGCACCATGCGTAGAGGAGGAACACCGTGGGGTTTTAGCCGGTAAGAGTCCGGCATAACCCTTTGCCTTCCCCAGGGCAAAGGGTATCCATGAGGATTTCCCCACGAAAAAAAAAAAAAAAAAAAAAAAAAAAAAAAAAAGGTTAGGTTAGGTTCTTGCGCGTCCCAATGATCTTCGAGGCTATACCGGCAGGGCTTCCCATACCGGTCAGGCTTGGAGTGAGGGACAGCGTAAGTTGGAGGGGGCGCCCTTTTCAGGGCGCGGATGAGGGCTTGCGCGTCTCAATGATCTTCGAGGCTATACCGGCAGGGCTTCCCATACCGGTCAGGCTCGGAGTGAGGGACAGCGTAAGTTGGAGGGGGCGCCCTTTTCAGGGCGCGGATGAGGGCTTGCGCGTCCCAATGATCTTCGAGGCTATACCGGCAGGGCTTCCCATACCGGTCAGGCTCGGAGTGAGGGACAGCGTAAGTTGGAGGGGGCGCCCTTTTCAGGGCGCGGATGAGGGCTTGCGCGTCCCAATGATCTTCGAGGCTATACCGGCAGGGCTTCCCATACCGGTCAGGCTCGGAGTGAGGGACCAGCGTAAGTTGGAGGGGGCGCCCTTTTTTTTTTTTAGGGCGCGGATGAGGGCTTGCGCGTCCCAATGATCTTCGAGGCTATACCGGCAGGGTTTTCCATACCGGGCAGGCTTGGAGTGAGGGACAGCGTAAGTTGGAGGGGGCGTCCTTTTCAGGGCGCGAGTGTTGGGTCACTGGCGGAGTCGGGGGACTCCGCCGGCTTGCACGGCCCCACACATGGCCGGGGCCCGGGTGGTTCCTGGGCCACCCGTCGGGGTAAGATGGTGAATGCTAACGCGACCCCATCTTGCCCCACTACGGCGGGCGACGTCAACCAGGGGGGTTTTAGTGGGTTAGAGTCCCACATACCCCCTTTCGCCACCCCCGTGGCGGAAGGGGGATGCGTGGCATTTCCCCCCTTCAAAAAAAAAAAAAAAAAAAAAAAAAAAAAAAAAAAAAAAAAAAAAAAAAAAAAAAAGGTTAGGTTAGGTTAGGTTAGGTTGTGAGATAGGTGGGGTGCCATGTCGGTCAACCTTCTCGTGTGCCTGTGGGCTCTGGTCACTTATGGATCAGACGGATCCGGGGTGAACAGAAGCCTATGGGACGGTGCGCCTCGTTTAAGCTCGACAATAACTTCTCATACGTGGGATCTTATTGTCGAGCAACTAATGGACCGACCGGGGGGGCCCCTTCGTGTGTCCCTATGAGCCGCATGGGGCACAGCGGATGGGGCAGCATGGTGGGCTCGTGGAGGAGCACCATGGGGGGGCCGGGGCGGTGTATGCTGCTCCGGTGGGAGGGGGCGCCCTTTTTAGGGCGCGGACGAGGGCTTGGCGGGGCCCGGTGTGGTCCCGTCTTGCGGGGTGGGTGTGCCCTTTTCAGGGCGCACCGTGGGAGGGCCGGGGCGGCTTTTGCTGCTCTGGTCGGCTTGCGCGTCCCAATGATCTTCGAGGCTATACCGGCAGGGCTACCCATACCGGTCAGGCTTGGAGTGAGGGACAGCGTAAGTTGGAGGGGGCGCCCCTTTTAAGGGCGCGGACGTGGGGTCGGCGTGGCCCTTTATGGGCCCGTTTGACGGAGTGTGCCCTTTTCAGGGCGCACTGTGAAGGGAAGGCCGGGACGGCTTTTGCTGTTCTGGTCGGCTTGCGCGTTCCAATGATCTTCGAGGCTATACCGGCAGGGCTTCCCATACCGGTCAGGCTTGGAGTGAGGGACAGCGTAAGTTGGAGGGGGCGCCCTTCTCAGGGCGCGGATGAGGGCTTGCGCGTCCCAATGATCTTCGAGGCTATACCGGCAGGGTTTCCCATACCGGTCAGGCTCGGAGTGAGGGACAGCGTAAGTTGGAGGGGGCGCCCTTTTTTAGGGCGCGGATGAGGTCTTGCGCATCCCAATGATCTTCGAGGCTATACCGGCAGGGCTTCCCATACCGGTCAGGCTTGGAGTGAGGGACAGCGTAAGTTGGAGGGGGCGCCCTTTTCAGGGCGCGGATGAGGGCTTGCGCGTCCCTATGATCTTCGAGGCTATACCGGCAGGGCTTCCCATACCGGTCAGGCTCGGAGTGAGGGACAGCGTAAGTTGGAGGGGGCGTCCTTTTCAGGGCGCGGATGAGGGCTTGCGCGTCCCAATGATCTTCGAGGCTATACCGGCAGGGCTTCCCATACCGGTCAGGCTCGGAGTGAGGGACAGCGTAAGTTGGAGGGGGCGCCCTTTTCAGGGCGCGGATGAGGGCTTGCGCGTCCCAATGATCTTCGAGGCTATACCGGCAGGGTTTCCCATACCGGGCAGGCTTGGAGTGAGGGACAGCGTAAGTTGGAGGGGGCGCCCTTTTCAGGGCGCGAGTGTGGGGTCACTGGCGGAGTCGGGGGACTCCGCCGGCTTGCACGGCCCCACACATGGCCGGGGCCCGGGTGGTTCCTGGGCCACCCGTCGGGGTAAGATGGTGAATGCTAACGCGACCCCATCTTGCCCCACTACGGCGGGCGACGTCAACCAGGGGGGTTTTAGTGGGTTAGAGTCCCACATACCCCCTTTCGCCACCCCCGTGGCGGAAGGGGGATGCGTGGCATTTCCCCCCTTAAAAAAAAAAAAAAAAAAAAAAAAGGTTGTGAGATAGGTTACCTCGGTAAGTGAGCGCACGTGTTTTCTTTTGTCTGGACTGCAGGTGAGCGAAAGGAAAGTGAGCGCGCGAAGCAAATGCTTCGCGCCGAGCGAGAGGTCAGTGACCTGACGGTGTCCTACCGACGTGTGGCGGCGCCGAGCGTTTCGGCGTTATCGGCGCCGCCGGCGTCGGCGCGGGACCCGCTCGGACCGGCCACGACGGCTGCGCTGGTGCAGAAGGCAGCAAAGGCGGTAGGTTATATCGCCGAGGTGGGACGTAAGTCCAGAAACATTAAGGGGGAGCTTCTCGGTGGCCTTAAAGTGGCAACTGCGTCCATCTCGGACGCAGTCGCCGAGCTCGGCGCCCGTACGGCTGCCGAGGAGTCCCGCCTTGTAGCGGAGGAGAATGTTCGGCTCCGCGCCGAAATAGCCGAGATGCGACGCGACTTGGAGCTCCTCAAACAGGAGCTTCAGAAGGCGCGTCGCGCGGTGCCTGTCGCCGTCGACCCGGTTAACGAGGAGGGACGCAGCCGGGCTATCATGGACCAGGTAGGGACCATGGTGAACGCCCGGCTCGAGTCCCTCGAGTGTCGGCTTCTGCCGGAGCCGCGCCTGCGGCCGCCGCTCGCCGGCGACGGGCGCGTCTCGTACGCGGCTGCGGCTGGGCGCCCGCCAGCGCGTACTGTGCCGCCCGCCCGCGCCGCGCCCGCTGCCGCTGCCGGTGCCTCGGCGCGAGGAGCTTCGATGCGGGCTGCGCCCTCTACTGGTGCTCCGGTGCGTGCCGCGCTGCGCTCTCGGGCTCCTGCGCGCGCTGCGCCCTCTGTCGGTGCCTCGGTGCGTGTGGTGGCGCCCGCCGGTGCTTCCGTGCGGGCTGGGCCCGCTGTCGGTGTCCCGGTGCGCGCTGCGCCGCCCGTCGGCGCTCCAGTGCGTGCCGCGCTGCCGGTTCGGGCCTCTGTTGGCGCTTCGGCGCGAGTCGTAGTGTCCGCGCGGGCTAAGCCCGCTGCTTGTGTCCCGCAGTGCACAGTGTCTGACGCCTCTGTGGCGCCCGCGGCGGTGGTCGTGGCGGCCACAGAGGAAAGTATGGACGTTGAAGTGGTGGACGTCGAGCCTTCCTCTGCCCCTCTCACCGCTCCTGCGGTGCTGGCTGAGGCCGAGACCCCCGCCCGGCGCCGCCGACAGCGCCGCGGGAATAGGGGGAGAACGATGGCGGGTCGCCGCGCGCCCGATGCGGAGCTTGCGGGGCTTGCCTCGACATCCGTCCCCACTGAGGGCCGGACTGCGACAAAGCCGCTCGGGCCCGCCAGGAGACAGCCGCTGCCACCCGGAGAAGAGGCTGCGAGCAAGCTGCGCCCGCCGCGTTCCGCTGCAGTGATCCTCACACTGCAGCCCGCGGCGGTGGAGAGGGGAGTGACCTACGCGCAGGTAATAGCCGAGGCGCGGTCCAAAGTGGACCTCGCCGCCCTCGAGATCCCGCGCTTGCGGTTCAGGCGTGCAGTGACCGGGGCGCGCATGCTGGAGGTGTCGGGTGCGAGCGCCGTGGCCGGTGCCAGGGCGGACGCGCTGGCCCGTCGCCTGGTCGAGGAGCTCGACTCGGAGCTGGTGAGGGTGTCGAGGCCGGTTAAGACCGCAGAGCTGCGTGTGTCCGGCCTCGACGAGTCTGTAGCGGCGTCCGAGGTCGCCGCGGCGGTCGCGCGCGCGGGCGCGTGCGAGGTGGCGGCGGTTACCTGCGGTGATGTGCGCGCCGGTGCGTACGGCTCGTGCGCTGCCTGGGTCAGGTGTCCGGTGCAAGCCGCTAGGGCTATCCTTGTGGTGGGCCGCCTGACCGTCGGATGGGGATCGGCGAGGGTGGAGCTGCTCGAGGCGCGGCCGCTCCGGTGCTTCAAGTGCCTGGAGCCCGGCCACACGCGGGCGCTCTGCCCGTCCGAGGAGGACCGCAGCGATCAGTGCTATCGCTGCGGTGAATCCGGCCACAAGGCCGGAGCCTGCTACGCCAAGCCGCGCTGCACCCTGTGCGCGGCGGCGGGCAGGCCTGCGGAGCACCGGTGCGGCACCAAGGCGTGTGCTGCGCCGGTCCGACGAGGAGCGCCAGTGGCGAGCGGCGGCCCTAGGGCCCCGTTGCAGCCCCAGCGCACTACGCTCCCCGGTGCAGGGGCGCAGACAGAGGCGGTCTCCATGGACACCGTATAATCGATGGCGGTGACCAGATTCCTGCAGGCGAACCTGAACCACTGCGCACGGGCCCAGGACCTGCTGGTCCAGAGCATGGCGCAGTGGGGGATCCATGTGGCGATGGTCTCGGAGCCCTACCGGGTGCCGCAGTACGGAGGTTGGTATGGTGACGTCGGCGGCTCCGTCGCGATAGTCACTAGGACGGCTGCCGGTGCGCCGCAACTGACGCGGGTATCGAGGGGGCGTGGCTGGGTCGCAGGAGAGGCGGACGATACTCTCATCATCGCCGTCTACTTCTCCCCGAACGGCTCGCTCGCTCGCTTCGAGCGGTACCTGCGTGAGTTGGAGACGTTGGTTGCCGGTCGCCGCCCTCGCCACGTGCTGGTCGCCGGGGACCTCAACGCCAAATCGGCGATGTGGGGTTCTCCGGTGACAAACGCGCGCGGTAGGGAAGCGGAGGACTGGGCCGTGGCGAGCGGTTTCGCGGTCTTGAACCACGGCGGGGTTCACACGTGCGTGCGTCGTGGGGGCGGCTCGATCGTAGATGTCACGTTTGCGACGTCTGCCCTCGCGCGCCGCATCTCTGACTGGGAGGTCTTGGAGGGAGTGGAGACACTGTCGGCCGGCCGGAGGACTCTCCGTCTGCTTACCGGCCGCTCGTGCTGTTGAACGAGGCGGGCAAGCTCTTCGAGCGCATACTGGTCGCCCGCCTTGTGCGGCACATGGAGGTGGTGGGACCGGACCTCTCCGGTGCTCAGTACGGGTTCCGGCGCGCCCATTCCACCATCGACGCGATCCGCAGGGTGAAGGGGATGGCGGAGGAGGCGGTCGCGGGTCGGGGGGTGTTATTGGCGGTTTCGCTAGACATAGCGAACGCCTTTAACACCCTCCCATGGGCCTGCATCGAGAGGGCACTGAGGTACCACGGTTTCCCCGAGTACCTGCGCCGGATCATCGGAGCCTACCTCTCCGAGAGGGAGGTCCGATATCCGTCGCGGGTGGCCTGGGAAACCAAACCGATGACGCGCGGTGTTCCACAGGGTTCGGCCCTCGGACCAACCTTGTGGAACATCGGGTACGATTGGGTGTTGCGGGGTGTGCTGCCGGGCGGTGTAAGCGTGACCTGCTACGCGGACGACACGCTGGTCACTGCCCGCGGCACTGACTTCGGGGACGCGGCCGCGCGTGCGACGGAGGGCGTGGACTGTGTGCTGGGGCGCATACGGCGGCTAGGCCTGGAGGTGGCTCTGCCCAAATGCGAGGCCCTATGCTTCCATGGGTTAGGTTAGGTTAGGTTAGGTTAGGTTAGGTTGGGGTGCCATGTGGGGTGCCATGTCGGTCAACCTTCTCGTGTGCCTGTGGGCTCTGGTCACTTATGGATCAGACGGATCCGGGGTGAACAGAAGCCTATGGGACGGTGCGCCTCGTTTAAGCTCGACAATAACTTCTCATACGTGGGATCTTATTGTCGAGTAACTAATGGACCGACCGGGGGGGCCCCTTCGCGTGTCCCTATGAGCCGCATGGGGCACAGCGGATGGGGCAGCATGGTGGGCTCGTGGAGGAGCACCATGGGAGGGCCGGGGCGGTGTATGCTGCTCCGGTGGGAGGGGGCGCCCTTTTTAGGGCGCGGACGAGGGCTTGGCGGGGCCCGGTGTGGTCCCGTCTTGCGGGGTGGGTGTGCCCTTTTCAGGGCGCACCGTGGGAGGGCCGGGGCGGCTTTTGCTGCTCTGGTCGGCTTGCGCGTCCCAATGATCTTCGAGGCTATACCGGCAGGGCTTCCCATACCGGTCAGGCTTGGAGTGAGGGACAGCGTAAGTTGGAGGGGGCGCCCTTTTAAGGGCGCGGACGTGGGGTCGGCGTGGCCCTTTATGGGCCCGTTTGACGGAGTGTGCCCTTTTCAGGGCGCACTGTGAAGGGAAGGCCGGGACGGCTTTTGCTGTTCTGGTCGGCTTGCGCGTTCCAATGATCTTCGAGGCTATACCGGCAGGGCTTCCCATACCAGTCAGGCTTGGAGTGAGGGACAGCGTAAGTTGGAGGGGGCGCCCTTTTCAGGGCGCGGACGAGGTCTTGCGCGTCCCAATGATCTTCGAGGCTATACCGGCAGGGCTTCCCATACCGGTCAGGCTTGGAGTGAGGGACAGCGTAAGTTGGAGGGGGCGCCCTTTTCAGGGCGCGGATGAGGGCTTGCGCGTCTCAATGATCTTCGAGGCTATACCGGCAGGGCTTCCCATACCGGTCAGGCTCGGAGTGAGGGACAGCGTAAGTTGGAGGGGGCGCCCTTTTCAGGGCGCGGATGAGGGCTTGCGCGTCCCAATGATCTTCGAGGCTATACCGGCAGGGTTTCCCATACCGGGCAGGCTTGGAGTGAGGGACAGCGTAAGTTGGAGGGGGCGCCCTTTTCAGGGCGCGGATGAGGGCTTGCGCGTCCCAATGATCTTCGAGGCTATACCGGCAGGGTTTCCCATACCGGGCAGGCTTGGAGTGAGGGACAGCGTAAGTTGGAGGTGGCGCCCTTTTCAGGGCGCGAGTGTGGGGTCACTGGCGGAGATCGGGGGATTCCGCCGGCTTGCACGGCCCCACACATGGCCGGGGCCCGGGTGGTTCCTGGGCCACCCGTCGGGGTAAGATGGTGAATGCTAACGCGACCCCATCTTGCCCCACTACGGCGGGCGACGTTAACCAGGGGGGTTTTAGTGGGTTAGAGTCCCACATACCCCCTTTCGCCACCCCCGTGGCGGAAGGGGGATGCGTGGCATTTCCCCCCTTCAAAAAAAAAAAAAAAAAAAAAAAAAAAAAAGGTTGGGGTGCCATGTCGGTCAACCTTCTCGTGTGCCTGTGGGCTCTGGTCGCTTATGGATCAGACGGATCCGGGGTGAACAGAAGCCTATGGGACGGTGTGCCTCGTTTAAGCTCGACAATAACTTCTCATACGTGGGATCTTATTGTCGAGCAACTAATGGACCGACCGGGGGGGCCCCTTCGCGTGTCCCTATGAGCCGCATGGGGCACAGCGGATGGGGCAGCATGGTGGGCTCGTGGAGGAGCACCATGGGAGGGCCGGGGCGGTGTATGCTGCTCCGGTGGGAGGGGGCGCCCTTTTTAGGGCGCGGACGAGGGCTTGGCGGGGCCCGGTGTGGTCCCGTCTTGCGGGGTGGGTGTGCCCTTTTCAGGGCGCACCGTGGGAGGGCCGGGGCGGCTTTTGCTGCTCTGGTCGGCTTGCGCGTCCCAATGATCTTCGAGGCTATACCGGCAGGGTTTCCCATACCGGTCAGGCTCGGAGTGAGGGACAGCGTAAGTTGGAGGGGGCGCCCTTTTCAGGGCGCGGATGAGGTCTTGCGCATCCCAATGATCTTCGAGGCTATACCGGCAGGGCTTCCCATACCGGTCAGGCTTGGAGTGAGGGACAGCGTAAGCTGGAGGGGCGCCCTTTTCAGGGCGCGGATGAGGGCTTGCGCGTCCTAATGATCTTCGAGGCTATACCGGCAGGGCTTCCCATACCGGTCAGGCTCGGAGTGAGGGACAGCGTAAGTTGGAGGGGGCGCCCTTTTCAGGGCGCGGATGAGGTCTTGCGCGTCCCAATGATCTTCGAGGCTATACCGGCAGGGCTTCCCATACCGGTCAGGCTTGGAGTGAGGGACAGCGTAAGTTGGAGGGGGCGCCCTTTTCAGGGCGCGGATGAGGGCTTGCGCGTCCCAATGATCTTCGAGGCTATACCGGCAGGGTTTCCCATACCGGGCAGGCTTGGAGTGAGGGACAGCGTAAGTTGGAGGGGGCGCCCTTTTCAGGGCGCGAGTGTGGGGTCACTGGCGGAGTCGGGGGACTCCGCCGGCTTGCACGGCCCCACACATGGCCGGGGCCCGGGTGGTTCCTGGGCCACCCGTCGGGGTAAGATGGTGAATGCTAACGCGACCCCATCTTGCCCCACTACGGCGGGCGACGTCAACCAGGGGGGTTTTAGTGGGTTAGAGTCCCACATACCCCTTTCGCCACCCCCGTGGCGGAAGGGGGATGCGTGGCATTTCCCCCCTTCAAAAAAAAAAAAAAAAAAAAAAAAGGTTGGGGTGCCATGTCGGTCAACCTTCTCGTGTGCCTGTGGGCTCTGGTCGCTTATGGATCAGACGGATCCGGGGTGAACAGAAGCCTATGGGACGGTGTGCCTCGTTTAAGCTCGACAATAACTTCTCATACGTGGGATCTTATTGTCGAGCAACTAATGGACCGACCGGGGGGGCCCCTTCGCGTGTCCCTATGAGCCGCATGGGGCACAGCGGATGGGGCAGCATGGTGGGCTCGTGGAGGAGCACCATGGGAGGGCCGGGGCGGTGTATGCTGCTCCGGTGGGAGGGGGCGCCCTTTTAAGGGCGCGGATGAGGGCTTGCGCGTCCCAGTGATCTTCGAGGCTATACCGGCAGGGCTTCCCATACCGGTCAGGCTTGGAGTGAGGGACAGCGTAGGTTGGAGGGGGCGCCCTTTTAAGGGCGCGGACGAGGGCTTGGCGGGGCCCGGTGTGGTCCCGTCTTGCGGGGTGGGTGTGCCCTTTTCAGGGCGCACCGTGGGAGGGCCGGGGCGGCTTTTGCTGCTCTGGTCGGCTTGCGCGTCCCAATGATCTTCGAGGCTATACCGGCAGGGCTACCCATACCGGTCAGGCTTGGAGTGAGGGACAGCGTAAGTTGGAGGGGGCGCCCTTATAAGGGCGCGGACGTAGGGTCGGCGTGGCCCTTTATGGGCCCGTTTGACGTAGTGTGCCCTTTTCAGGGCACACCGTGGAGGGAAGGCCGGGGCGGTTTTTTGCTGTTCTGGTCGGCTTGCGCGTTCCAATGATCTTCGAGGCTATACCGGCAGGGCTTCCCATACCGGTCAGGCTTGGAGTGAGGGACAGCGTAAGTTGGAGGGGGCGCCCTTCTCAGGGCGCGGATGAGGGCTTGCGCGTCCCAATGATCTTCGAGGCTATACCGGCAGGGTTTCCCATACCGGTCAGGCTTGGAGTGAGGGACAGCGTAAGTTGGAGGGGGCGCCCTTTTCAGGGCGCGGATGAGGTCTTGCGCGTCCCAATGATCTTCGAGGCTATACCGGCAGGGCTTCCCATACCGGTCATGCTTGGAGTGAGGGACAGCGTAAGTTGGAGGGGGCGCCCTTTTCAGGGCGCGGATGAGGGCTTGCGCGTCCCAATGATCTTCGAGGCTATACCGGCAGGGTTTCCCATACCGGGCAGGCTTGGAGTGAGGGACAGCGTTAGTTGGAGGGGGCGCCCTTTTCAGGGCGCGGATGAGGGCTTGCGCATCCCAATGATCTTCGAGGCTATACCGGCAGGGTTTCCCATACCGGGCAGGCTTGGAGTGAGGGACAGCGTAAGTTGGAGGGGGCGCCCTTTTCAGGGCGCGAGTGTGGGGTCACTGGCGGAGTCGGGGGACTCCGCCGGCTTGCACGGCCCCACACATGGCCGGGGCCCGGGTGGTTCCTGGGCCACCCGTCGGGGTAAGATGGTGAATGCTAACGCGACCCCATCTTGCCCCACTACGACGGGCGACGTCAACCAGGGGGGTTTTAGTGGGTTAGAGTCCCACATACCCCCTTTCGCCACCCCCGTGGCGGAAGGGGGATGCGTGGCATTTCCCCCCTTAAAAAAAAAAAAAAAAAAAAAAAAAAAAAAAAAAAAAAAAAAAAAAAAAAAAGGTTAGGTTAGGTTAGGTTAGGTTAGGTTAGGTTAGGTTAGGTTGTGGTGGTTTTTTCGGGTTGTGATTGGCGTTTTCGTGGTTTTGGAGGGTTTTTGGTTTGTTTCGGGGAGTTTTGTTTGTTGTGGTGTCGCGGAAGGCCTAGGCATGCCGAAGCCTTTGCGCGACGTGGCGGGGAGGTTTTTAAAAGGCCCTTCTCAGGGCCCCTCCTCGCAGGCGGGAGTGGAGTCGGACGTGGAGGTCGACTCGATGGAGGTTGGGACTCGGGCGGGTTCTCCACCTAAGAAAGGCCCTTCTCAGGGCCCCTCTTCTTCAGAGGAAAGGGTGGACTCCGATGGGTCCGCAACTTACGAGGGTGGGTTGGCTCGGAAGCGGCCGTCTTCCTCGTTCTTCGTGCCCGGGTATTTGGACTCGGACACGGAGACCGAGGGGTCCGCGGCCGCCAAGGTCAACTCGGCGAAGAGGGGAGGGAGGAGGTCTGCTAAAGCGGGCCCCTCGTCGAGAGAGGATTTCCTCAAGCCTACTTTGGGGGAGGTCCTGCAAAGCAGGCCTTATGGGAAGGCGCGTTCCGCTGCTGTCCCTGACGTCGCGACGACCGGTAGCGATACCGACGTCTCCGCGATGGTCGGGGACATCAGCGCGCTTAACGCGCAGCAGTTGAGGGCGCATGCGGGTGAGAAGCTCGCCTGCATTTTGGAGGTTGCTCGGAAGTCCGGCAACCTCAAAGGTGAGTTTGTCGCCCGCCTGAAAGGGTCAGCGTCTGGCCTGCGAGAGGTGGTGGACGCCCTCGCAGATCGGAGTGAGGCTGAGGAAACACGGCGGTTGAGGGCGGATAACGGCCGCCTGCGCCTTGAAACAGAGGCGTTGAGGGCTGAGGTGAAGTCGCTTCGTCGCGGCTTCACCGAAGCGAAGTCCGAGGCTGCCGCCGCCACCACTGCTGCTGCTGCTGCTGCCGTAGCAGGGCCACTGGCGGCCCCCGTCGTTGTGGGGGCAGACCTGGTGGAGGAGTTGAAGCGCTCCTTGACCACCACGTTCGGGACGATGTTAAACGCCCGAATCGCTGGGATCGAGGAGCGCCTCTTGCCAGCTCCTGTGGTCCGCCCACTACTAAGGGCAGATGCTGGGAGGGCTGCGGTGGCTGCCGTGCCACCCAAGCCGACGTCACAGCGGGCCCCTGCCCCTGCCCCCAAAGCGGGCAAGCGCGCTGCCCCCTCGATGACAGCAGTGGCGGGTCCATCGAGGGAGGCTGCACCTGTTGTCGCCGTTCCCCAGGTGAAGGAAACCTGGGCGACGGTGACGAAGAAGGGCAAGGGAAAGGGGAAGAAATCCTCCCCCCCCTCTGCACCCGTGACTGTCCCAGTGGCTCGTTCCACCGCTGCTCCGAAGCCGACGGCGGCGCTGAAGCCTCCAAAGTCCGCGGCTGTCGTGCTGTCGCTGCAGCCCGCGGCCGCGGATAAGGGAGTGACTTATAGCGCTGTCCTCCGGATGGCCCAGGACAAGGTCAATCTCCAAGAGCTGGGGATTGACCGTGTCCAGTTTC